>CM048745.1:717251130-718726755 GCA_026315105.1 Locusta migratoria
CCCGGAATTCTTGAGAACTTCCAACCACAGACAAAAAAAAGCCAGATTGCAATTGTGGAAAGCTAAGGCCACTTTACCGCCTGGTTATGACAAGGGATGCTTGACGTGGAAGTCCTTGAATAGGTAGAGATCCGTAGTGGACAGATCCAGATTTAATCCAACTGGATGTGACTACGCGGAGGAGGTTGCCATTAAAAAAAAAAAAAAAAAAAAAAAAAAAAAAAAAAAAAAAAAAAAAAAAAAAAAAGTTGTTCAAATGTTTTTAAATCTATCGGACCAAACTGCGTGGTCATCAGTCCGTAGCTTACAAACTACTTAAACCTAGGTAAACTAACCTAAGGACAAACACACACACCCATCCCCCAGGGAGGACTCGAACTTCCACCCCGAGCAACCGCGCGCTCCGCAGCGAGACGCTTTAGAGCGCTCGGCTACTCCACCGCGGCGAAGATTCCATCAAGTACGAGCGTGCAGAAGACGACACCATGAAACAGTTGCTTCAATGTCGACTGTGTCCAACAACATGCACGGAAGACAACATTTATCAGGCATCGGAGAACGCATTGGGCCGGCCGCGGTGGCCGAGTGGGCTGCGGCGCGCCAGTCACGGTCTACACGGCCACAACGGTCGGGGGTTCGAATCCCCCCCTCGGGCATGGATATTTGTGCCGTTCATTGGATTAGCTAGTTCATAAGTAGTTTGTAAGTTTAGGCTGACGACGCCGTAGTTAAGTCCCATAAGCTATACAAACATTTGACCATTTTTGAAGGACGCATTGGAAGCGGCCGAGTTGTGGTCACACGAAATATAATGTGTATAACTGTTTTAAAAACAGTGTAAATATGTATGTTTCTAACACGAGAATAAAAACAATTTATTAATGTAAACGTAAAAGTACACGTCTGGAACTTGGAACGAAAGTAGCACCCCTACGAAGGAAAAGAGGGAACTCTTTTTTACTGCAGTGGTGCCGCTTGCAGCAGTAGGACCACTCCGTAAATTCGTGTTAGAGTGTGCATTGATAGCGTCGCTATTGTAGACTCTTTCTTCACTACGACTGATTCTGTCGTTCTAAATGCCAGACGCAAAATATAACATATACGTTAGTATGTTAGCCTGTGACAGCAGTATTTTAAATATCGATTAAACGTGCTGAGGACGACATAGACATTCAATGTGTTTAATCATATTACGTAGAATATAGCAACCAATGAAATACACAGGTAGAGTTTTATAGATTAAGAATATAAATTCCACCTCTGTGAAGGTGAGGCGGTTCGCTAGTTTATCATAATAACACAATTTACCGTCACCAGTAAGGTTTGCCGGTGTTACTCATGAGGCAACTCAAGCAAGCGAAGGTGCTACACGGCCACGTGCTGACTTTTATGATTTTAGCTTAGAGCATACGGAACCTATAAAACCGAAATTTGCACCTCCCACACTACATGCAAATGTCACACAATGGTTCAATGATCACAATTCAGGTCATTTCCCAATTATCCAGTACTCAGATGGGGATTATTGTGCTGTGATGCTTTTACATGACATTCATCAAACCTTGTGAGACTTCCTAAACGTGGTGAGACACTAAGGTCCAAAAGGTGCTCTTGAGAACGCGAAAACCATGTTATTGCCGCGCTATGACCAACGGCATTATCCCATACACGGCGCAAATCTTTGTGGATGCCTGCGCAGCTGTCGTTTGCTGTTTGGAGACCATACTGAATTAGCAAATGTTATGGAATAGGTACGTAACATCGAGTGCCACCTCCTCTCATCTTAAGGACTGAAGTGAGGCGCCGTGTAAGTATGTCCCTGGTACTCCTCTCCACGCAGATAACGCCAAATCGTTTACAGGGTTACAGTTAATTCTGGTCTGTTTGTGGGTGCAGCATCCACGGCACGGTCCGTGGCAGCTGAGACATGCAAGGCGAGGATCAAATCTGCACTCAGAGGTGGTCATCTCAGTCTCTTGACTTCACCTGCATGTTGCTGGAACGGTCCCCGGGCGGCTGGAGTATTGTGGTGGCGCATTATAAACTTGAAACACGATAAAACCGTCAGAGCATTGGTCGGCCAAAATTGGGCGGAGCAGTTCCCTAGCATCTCAACGTAATGCGGTCCGCCACAGGCCTCCCACAAAAACAAGGAGGAGCACTCCATACCAAGAAAAATAACTTCCGACCATGAGAGGGACATCACACTCTTGAACCACAGCTTTTGTCAGAGGGATCATTGATGAATGGCATCTCATCAGCAAGGTGCAATGAAATAGTGATTCGTAGCACTACATCTTATACCACTGTTATTCTAGCGTCCATCTCTGCTGATTAGCGTCAAGTTCAAGTCATGGCGTCCGATGCGTTTATCTGAATAGTGAGATTCCTTGTGCGGCGCCGACTGCAATACGGCATGGAAGCCGTCTTCCTGTCGATTCTTCACTGGGAGACAAGACTACCACGCGTCCTAAGTTGAAGTGAATCGTGATTTGCAAAACTGTTGTCCGCCAGAAGCTACCGACAATCCGACTCCATTCGCCGATCACTGTCACGCTCCCATTAAGCCATTCACGATTCGCCTGGAGTCAGGCGAACGCGTGAAGCAAAATTCGTGCGTACTGCCTAAATCAAAGTTCCCATTCGTTGGCCACTGATCACTATACCCTGTTCCAAAGTCGTGAGCCCTGGACCACGATACATGTTACACAAATAACATACACACTCAAATCTCAGAAGGCCTCCAATAGAACTGCAGTTGATACCGGGGAAATGTCTTGTGCAAACATTGCAGCTTGTACAGGTTCTCTTACGTGGGAGAGATTTTTTACTAGCTTGTCGTTTTCCATTTTAGCATATTCTGGTATGGAGCCACAGCAATAGCACTACGTGGCTTAGGATGGCTAGGCGGTACACAGTAGCTGTGTGAAAGGCTACAGGATCTCACACAGCAGAAGACTCGAGTAGGACCACACGGCGTCAGTGAGTCTGCGGTAGCTGCTGATACGTAATAAACGACGCTATATTCTTCGGCACGGACAGGAAGTAGTATTTACATGATGCGACGTAGGCAAATTATTATCATTATCATTTAACAGAAGCCCTCATTTTGGCGTACAGACCTCAGGAGAAGTCTATTGGTCACCAGCACCAAACGGCAACAGTTATGTCTTGATTATTTATAATCTATTAAATAAACAAATGACTAAAGACAATGTTACAGTAGAGGCACGAATATGAGGTCTCAGCTCTGCGGCCGGTCGCGGTGGCCGAGGGGACTGAGGCGCTTCAGTCACGGTCTGCACGGCCACTATGGTCGGGGGTTCGAATCCCCCCCTCGGGCATGGATATTTGTGCCGTCCTAGTTCGTAAGTAGTTCATAAGTAGTTTGTAAGTTTAGGGACTGACCCCGTAGTTGAGTCCCATAAGCTTTACAAACATTTGAACATTTCAGCTCTGCGAATGCGCCGGCCGCGGTGGCCGAGTGGATTGCGGCGCTCCAGTCACGTTCTGCACGGCCACTACGGTCGGGGTTTCGAATCCCCCCTCGGGCATGGATATTTGTGCTTCCTTAGTATTAGCTAGTCCGTAAGTAATTTGTAAGTTTACGGACTGATGACCCCGTAGTCAAGTCCCATAAGCTCTACAGACATTTGAACATTTCTGCCAATGCGAGATCTGGATTGCGCACCAATCGAGTCAGTCGGCGGTCGGACCTAAGGTAAATATGTCATACAATGACGATGCCCTCAGAAATACGCTTACACCTGAAATAAGGGCAAAATTATACGTAAAAGATGAAAGTAACAGTCATGTTTGCAAAATTTATCAATTTATTGGATAGGGTGACCGGTTTCGATCTCTGCGACCAGCATGTTGAGTCATGGCGACTCTCCGACGCCGCTACTCAAGCATCTCCGTGCGACTGGCCTAATTTAACTACATTTGTTGCGCCTCTTCGTCGCACAGTATCCCAGTCGCTTGCCGACTAGAATACTCCCATGTGAACAGGGCCTTTATGGTGTGGGACAAGTCCAAAGTGCGCACCACCTACTTTCGCCGCGCTCCACCATGCACGCACGGCGCGGCGTTCTTACGACGTCAGCCACGAGCGCCCTCTGCTACAACTCCGCTCGTGGCCACCACTGAACGACATCGTTCACTTGGTACTGAGATAGGAACCAGTTAACACTTCGGACTCAGATAGGCACCACTGAAGACTTGGCTATCGGATAGGCACTAGGCAGGCCTCTAGCTCAACTATGTATCAGCATCCTGCAGTACTGAGCTATGTAAAAGTTGAGTATTGTATAAATTCTGTTCAATATATATCTTGTTCTAATTTACTTTAGTGTTTCTAGTTTCTGCTGTCCCACTGGCTGCTCACCTCCGTACCTGCACAAGCGTGCATCATTATTCCTTTGTCGGACTCTTTCTACTCGGCCACCGACACCTATGACGGAAACGAGACGCAAAAGCGGCGACGAGGCTGGGACACAAAAGCCATAATGTTACTATCTAGTCTTTTTTTTTTTTTTTTTTTTTTTTTTTTTTTTTTTTTTTTTTTCGTGCTTGATGAATTCGATAGCAGACCTCTGAGGTCGAAAAAAGTCGATGAGCACCAGCTTGCCTTCGCATCCCTAGATGTCGTACTAGGCTGTCCCAAAGCGGCATACTCCAATTTTAACATGTTTGATTGTTAAGAGCCGCGGTGGAGTATCCGAGCGGTCTAAAGCGTCTCGCTGCGGAGCGCGCGGTTGCTCGCCGTGGAGGTTGGAGTCCTCCCTGGGGCATGGGTGTGTGGGTTGTCCTTAGGTTAGTTTACCTGGGTTTAAGTAGTTTGTAAGCTACGGACTGATGACCACGCTGTTTGGTCGGATAGATTTACAAACATTTGAACATTTTGATTGTTAAGACGTTTCCAACATTTTCCTATGAACACCCCTCGTACATACCGTATCAATGCAGCGCGAACACGGGTGTCGTACCGATGAACGGCGGGTCGCACGACGTTTATTGCGCCGTGTCGTGTCGCATATCGCGTCGTCTCAGTGAGAACGACGCCGAAGTGACGCGGCTGAAGTGCAATATGTTAGAGCGAAGTTTCGTGAAGCGCACACGCGCCGTACCTGCGATACGTCAGCGGGCTGTAGGTCAGGACTCAGCCAGCCCCCAGCGGCGCGCCCCCCTCGGACGCTGTCGGCTGCAGACAATTACCAGCAGTTAACAGGCCGGGCGTTCTTTATCTGCCGCCGGGGAGGCGGCGCATGATTCATCCGGCGCACAGTGATTCAGGGGGCAGCGCCCCTCCTCTCGACGCCGGGGGCGCCAGTGCAACAAATGGCAAGCTTCCTCTGCCGCGCTGGTCGGCTCCCACCGAACTCTCGTTCGCAGAAGACGCCGTATGAAATATTTTATTGTCAGTCAAGTGCGTTCGTAACGCACGTGACATGTCTACATACGTACTCCGCAAGCCACCTCACGTGCTATTTTCTCCTATTAATTTCATCGTGTTTTAAGAGGCGATCTTATTTAATTAGTACCACATGTTGCCAATATCGCTATTTTATTGTCTGGATGACTAGTTTTGGTAATACACTGTTACCAACATCGGATTATCTGTGGAAGAAGTGGATGTCTACAATGTAATCTTAACATAATTTTAAAACAAAGGAAGAAAATTACAAATGTTTTAAAATACAGTACCTGTTTCAAACACAAACATTTTTCACAGTTAGCGAAAGCACTTGTATATTTTCCCATCAAGGGCGACCACAAGAAGTTCGTGATAGGTTGCCACATTAATGCAGCTAGTGGTGCTTGCATACATAGTTTCCAGTTCTTCAACATGACAACCATAACTCATAGCGGTATGTTTACTCGGTACACATGGGCTAATTCATCTCCAGGTAGCGCTGTGGCATCAAGTCAAAGATAAACGGTGTAAGACATGACTAGTATGCACATCAAACAGCGTATACAAATTGCAATAGCTATATCAATCCTGAAACTTGGAACATAATTACATGCTGGTGCATTGACAATTTACATCAGGTACATTAAAATGCATAATGTGTTAATATAATACAATAAAATCATATGACAGAATAAGAGATAAAAAAGAGAACAGTACATTTTTTTTTTCTTTTTTTCTTGCATATGTCAACATGGTAATTTATTTGGTACAACCATTAAATATAAACACGTTGACAGTGAAAAAAAAAAAAAAAAAAAAAAAAAAAAAACCGTTCTCTACTTTATGCACGAAATGAAACATACAATGTATCTCTTATTCTGTCATAACATTTTATTGTATTATTTTAACAAATAATGTACTTTAAGTGTACACGATGTAATTGTCAATGCACCACTAAGTAATTAGGATGCAAGTTTTAGGACTGATATAAGTATTGCGATTTGTATACGCTGTTCGATGACATGTCTCACACCCTTTATCTTTGCCTTGATGCCACAGCGCCATCTGGTGACGAATTGGCTCATGTGTAGCAAGTAGACATACCGCTATCAGTTATGGTTTCCTCTTATGCCAGTAGGATAGAACTTTTAAGTGATCGCTCTGTTGAGAATCAGCCTCGAAATGTGCCCATAGAAGTTCAAACGTCTCTTTCTACTTCCGTGATATTCTCGGTATAGCGGTAGAGTTTGTGTGGTCTCCTGTATTCACCGTCTACTTTCACTGGTCCTGTTATTTTTCTCAGGATCTTCCCGTCCTTAATTTACAGATTTTCATTAAAACCTTTCCTGTTCAAAGGATGCAATCAGAGGCCTAGAGGGCGTCTGGTCGATTGACGGTATGTTAATCTCTGAGTCTGGTACTGCGCGAGAAACGTCCCATATTGTATATGTTCTTTGTCAGATGGTACGCCAGTTCTAGTTTATAAGTTCTGGTTGTTAGAGCTACCAGTTCTGTCAGATTACTTCAAGCCACTCTCCTAGATACTTGAACTTGTTAAGTTTTTCTACTTTTCCCGCTTCCGGATGCAGCTTTCTGTGACTGTCACTAATGTACGTGAGATATTTGGTCTTCAGAGGGCAAACTTGTTATTCAGCTCTATCCGCCTAGCATGTTAGTCCTGCTGTGCCACTATTTCTGTCGAGTTTGCCAGAAGTTAAATCTGCAAAAACCAGACAATCTATATTGAAAATTCGACATAAAGTCATTGAGGAGGCAGGTGACCATGATGAAATGATTAGGTAGTACTGCTGTGAAGCTGGTTAGGTCGCAAATTCTTTATTATAGGTCACACTTCATGTATAGCGTGCCCTCAAAAATGACGCGTTTCGGCTTTACCATCATCAGATTAGCATTTCTTCTGTGCCATGTGTACACGTGAACAGATGTAAGATGTTGTTTGATATACATACAAAAGCAGACTACCTATTTTGAGGCCTTTTGTACCCTTGGTAAATGTCACTAACGATGTTCCGTCCATTTACTTTCCCCATTTTCTGCTTCCTTCTTTAACACACAGTTGAAAAGAAGAGGGGAGAGTCCATCATCCTTTGTCACCCCTGTCTTGACTTGGGAGTTTTCCGAGAGTTCTTCTCTAAATTTCACACGAGACTCCAAATATTTTCAGTATAAATTAAATCCTTCAGTTTCTTATTCTAGCATGTATGGGCTGTGTTAATGACTGTGAACGAATTTTAAGATGTGCCATATTTCAATTTTGATTTTGCCTGTGGTCAATGGCGTCGTTTGTTTACTCAATAAAAGTATATAATTTTGTTAATTTATGTTACAGATAAAGTTTGTGTGTTTTATAAGATGGTGAGTTATTTAAGTGAGTGTATTGTGGTGTAAGTATTTTATCTGTTTGTGTCCGGACTTGTAAGTTGACTAGAGGTATGCAGCTGTATATTTAATTATTAGTTTTTATTATTACGAGTTGTAAACCCGGCGTTGCCCGGGTGTTTATTTGTCCTACTCTCTCGTAGTCCACGTCCCCTCCTCCCCCCCCCCTCTCTCAGCGTCCAACTCTTTCGCTCCCATCTCTCTGTTCGTTTCCACCTTTCCCTCTCTCGGCAAAGTTTTCTGCAAGGTACCCTCTGTCATGTACCATACAAACATGTACGTACCCAGAGATCGTTCTCTTGGTTTAAAGGTCATGTGTTCAAAAATTCATAGAGGTTGGAGCAAAACTATGCATTTTGTAAAATTCCGTAATTACCCTCCACCATGCGCCGAACGAAATTTTATACTGGCAGTGACATTCCTCTACTTTTTAAGGTAGAGTGTGCGAAATTTCATCGATATCGGAACAAAAATATAGATTTCTGTGCAATAGAAACGCAGGGTCACATTGAAAAACGCACTTTGTTGTTCTCAAATATTCCCGTTTTATTTCATACCACCCTTGTTCTGAGAATAAGGAAACCAACAAAAAAAGGATCTGTGAAATCGCTCGAGCCGTTCTCAAGTTATGGCACGATCAAGGTATTTAGGGATTCATTTTTAAGTTGCAAAGTACCCTCCCCCATCCACTGTATGAAACTTAAGGTAGACGGTGCCCTTCCTCTTGATTTGAAGGTCAAGCATTCGAAATTTCGTGAAGATCGGAATTAAACTGTAGATTTCGTGAGTCTATCACAAAATACTTTCTTAGCTGACGTTTTCTACCTATAAACTACATTCCAGCCAAATTTCAACTTCATAGGTAATTTTCGAGATTTCGTATTTAGTCAGTGAGTGAGTGTGTGTCCTTTCGCTTTGATATATCAGAGTTTAAGAAAACAGATTGCTTAATTTTAGAGGCACAAGAATTAAGGAGACTTGCAGACACCGAGGGGACTGAGGCGCTCCAGTCACGGTCTGCACGGTCACTACGGTCGGGGGTTCGAATCCCCCCCTCGGGCATGGATATTTGTGCCGTCCTTAGTATTAGTTAGTTCTTAAGTAGTTTGTAAGTTTAGGGACTGATGACCCGTAGTTAAGTCCCATAAGCTATACAAACATAACTTGCAGACAAAAATAAATAGTAACATGCAAATCCGTAATGCTAACTTTATTTGATACAACGTCATGCCTGATGGGACAGTTTTACGGCATCTACAGAAAACTGTTGTGAGGGGTAGACTTCTTTTCATTTCATCATTTTGTGTGTGGTCGGGAGGGAGATGGTGGGGCAGTTACAAAATGCTTCATAAACGTCCGAAATTTCATGCAAACTTTGTTGCAGGTCCCTAAATACTCCCATTTTTCAATAATTGACGCCTAAATGTGGGTATTCTCACGCGGTGCCATCTCATTATTTATGACATCATATCTCCTGATGTATGTTTCGTTTTCTTTTGTTTTTGGGTCAGGAACCTTCGTGGGCTTATGGTGAACAGTTCATCTAAGTTTCATTGCGATCTAATGAATGGTTTATGAACACATAGAGGACATACAGATATATATATATATATATATATATATATATATATATATATATATATATATATATATATGTGTGTGTGTGTGTGTGTGTGTGTGTGTGTGTGAGAGAGAGAGAGAGAGAGAGAGTATTTGATTCGCTATCTGCCCTTAATAACGATTCTAATGAGGTGTTAGGTTCCAGTGGCATATTTTTAAATCTTACTTTCGAAATTTCGTCAAATGTTACCATGGATTGAAAGATGTAATTCACATGTTTCTATCAAAGAGGTATGTGGTGTATCTATAGAGCATGAATATGAAATGTCAAGTTACGGTTTGGCTATTTGGTTGGTATAGTTTTGTAATAACTCAAATGTTCAAATGTTTGCAAAGCTTATGGGACTTAACTACGGGGTCATCAGTCCCTAAACTTACAAACTACTTATGAACTACTTACGAACTAGGACGGCACAAATATCCATGCCCGAGGGGGGATTCGAACCCCCGACCGTAGTGGCCGTGCTGACCGTGACTGGAGCGCCTCAGTCACCTCGGCCACCGCGGCCGGCTTGTAATAACTGAGGTTAAGGTAAACCTTGAATCGTATATATAAAAGTTTTAGGATAGGCGTCTCAACTAACGCAGCTGATCAGAATGTGTTTATGGGTAGAACGTTATTTTATATTGACGGTACAGCTTTCTGGGACTGAATCATAATGAAATGGGGACTGAACTATTCTGCCGGCCGCAGTGGCCGAAGGGACTGAGGCGCTTCAGTCACGGTCTGCACGGCCACTACGGTCGGGGGTTCGAATCCCCCCTCGGGCATGGATATTTGTGCCGTCCTAGTTCGTAAGTAGTTCATAAGTAGTTTGTAAGTTTAGGGACTGATGACCCCGTAGTTATGTCCCATAAGCTGTACAAACATTAATACATAATAATTAGGTGCTCATGTGTTTTTCTTATTCTTGCCTGTCTGGGGATAGTAACCATCTGGGTCCGCAAAATCTGTATCTAAAGGTCCACAAGTAACTATATGAGCAAAATACAAAATGTATCAGGCAAGGGTGTATCTATGAGTGGTACATACATAAGCAGGGCGCTTTCTTCTGCACTACCTTACAAACAAAACAAAAAAAAAAAAAAAAAAAAAAAAAAAAAAAAAAAAAAAAAATTAGTCAGAAAGAGTGCTTGGAAGTGATGTGATGAAAGACCATGTGACTTTATTGAAGTTATTACTATATGGAATGAAAGAGACTAAACTATTGGTAGTTCCAGGCAGTACATTGACATCAGGTCAGTAGAGCGTCGCACACCTTCTGCCGCAATTAATGACCTCATTCTGTTCGGAAAAGTGTCATTCAGCCTTTATATCTTCCACTGAGGCACGTTTATCCAGAGCGGGCAAGATCAGGATGCGCCGGTGTGACGTCAGCCCAGGCCGATCCGAAGCAACACCGCCTAGAAGACCTCAAAACTGGCCGTGCCCACGTCACGCCTAACAGCTGCGGCCGCCAGCTCACTGGCTGACCGCTGGGGCACGCCCACCGCCGCGTAGCGGCCGGCCAGCCAGCTAGCGTTCGTGGCCTTTACGTGTGACATAGGCACGGCCAGTTGTAAGGCCTTGTCTTCTAGGTGGTGTTGTCTGAGGCCAACGAGAAAGACTGGTTGCGGCGCGCACGTCACGTAAGCAAGGTAGTCCTGAGCCGGCGCGATCGCTAGCTGAGTGGCTGGCCGGTATGAAGCAGTGGGCTGTGCCCCAGCGGCCGGCCAATCAGCTAGCGATCGCGCCGGCTCAGGACTACCTTGCTTACGTGACATGATGTGCGCGCCGGGACCTGTCTTTCGCGTTGGCCTCGTGGCCGCTCTGTCTGATCACAAGGAAGGAGAGTTGACTGTGTGACGTCTCGCAATCTGAACCAAGGCCAACGAGAGAGACAGGCCACGGCGCGCACGTCATGCGACGTAAGCAAGGCAGTCCTGAGCGGGCGCGATCACTAGCTGATTGGCCGGCCACAGGGGCACTGTCCACTGCCACATAGAGGGCAGCCACTCACGTGACGATAGCGCTGACTTTGAATTGCCTTGCTTACGTTGCATGACGTGCGCGCCGCGGCCTGCATCTCTCGTTGGTCTCGATCTGAACTGCTGCCGCGGAGAAATATAATGCAGCGCGTAGAGTGCAGCAATTCAGGAAAGACAGGGAACAGATCTGCTCTAATGAATACAGCGAGGTCTATGATATCCTAATTTTAAAATATACTGTTACAATTAAATAACAGACACAGATTACAGACAATTATATAACGTCTATACACCATGAGAACATTATGATGTAGGTGTAATTTAATGTGAGAATAGTGCTGTTATAAAGTAAAGAGAGTGTTGACGTAATACAATTTTCTCTAGAAATTGGAGCGAAACTGTACTGTACAACTAAATAGACATTTTACGACGTTTTCCTTGTCGGTTTTCATTGGTTCGTTTAGGATGCAATGTTTGAGATATTTTTAATCGAATAGAGCATGTTAGGTTGCGATCGGACAAGGTGTTTCGGTTCTGGGACTTTGCTACTTTCGTAATAGAAAAGCGTTGTTCACACACACATTTAAAACCGAACATACACAATATCCGTGAAGGAAGGGCATAAAAACTCGCAAACCTTTTTGAGATTTATTCTTATAAAAATTTGCCAAGCTTTCATTCTGTTTATATTTATCCCTCAATAAATCGTCACACTGTAAATTTAACAAGTTCATTTGAAATCTAGTAGGGACATGGTTAACATCCACTGAAACATAGTAGACAGTAATGCTTCTTTGTTTTTCGCCTCCTTCTCTGGAGTTGCAGTTACACGATTTTTATAGGTTAGGTGACCGTCTTATGCAGTCTAGACCAGATGCGTTTCGCTTTATTTTAAAGTGCTCAAGTATTTTTATGTTGTCCTCTTCATGTGTGTTTTGTAGCATATTGCCACTTGCTGTCACTGTTTATATCTATACTATTTACAATTACACTTTCTTATAAACGTATTTCAAAAATCGCTATTTCTGTGGTCTTGCAGGCTGTGATACACAACTACTCTGACAGTCCTCTACATCAGCACGTTCCTTTAATTTATATATCAAGGCTTCTCGTTCTTCTCCTTCATATTTCCCACACTCGTTTGCGTGGCACGGGAAATAATGACGCTGTAAATTACTTTTTTATATACTTCGTAATTCTCTGTTACACAATGAACACTTTGCACCTTCACTGCATTGCACAAAAGGAAACAGATTATCCCACACAGACAGAAAAACCGATTGGTCCGTTTTTCTTGTACTCGCCATGCTATTGTCGTCAAGAGGCTATTGCTGACTGAGATCTCCAGATCCGTACTGACAGCCCCGTTTATCTAGGCAACATTGCGAACACAGATCTCGCCTGACGTCACGCTATTGACAGGTTTGCTCTTCCTGCGCACACGTCAAACTGCCTGGTCTTCCTCAAGTCTAGAGCTATTGCAGATGACCCTCTAAATCTCAAGGGCTGGTCAATGTTTAAAACTATACGACTTTTCGACAAATGTTACAAGAGGCCTTTTTCTGGATATCTGTCTGACTGCTGAAGGCAGGAGTGCGACTGGAAAAGGTTTTTTCAATTGAAGACATTTAAACGATGTATTTATGTGCTACATCTCCATATTACTTATAACAAAATGTTCAAATGTTTGTAATTCTATCGGACCAAACTGCGTGGTCATCAGTCCGTAGCTTACAAACTACTTAAACTAAGGTACACTAACCTAAGGACAACCACAGACACCCTTGCCCCAGGGAGGACTCGAAACTCCGACGGCGAGCAACCGCGCGCTCCGCAGCGAGGCGCCTTAGACCGCCTTAGACCGCTCGTCTACTCCACCGCTGCTACTTAAAACATTTCTTTATTTTATACAACTAGTTTCAGTGAAGCTATGTCACCATTTTCAAGTACTACTGTATTACCAGAGACATTTTTATCCTCTATAAATAGCTCTTCACAAAATTAAACTAAAGTACTGCCTCTGTGTACTAATACAAGTGATTATAAAAAATAAAAATAATAAAAATAAAGTATCTTGTCTAAATTAATGGACCGCTACATCAGGTTGTTACATTATTCCTGTAATAAGAGAACAGGTCTCGGCTGAATTACTATAAGCTTTCCTCCTATGAACACTTGTTTGTTCTCTTGACTGGAAATCTGTTCGTTCTCATGTCAGGACTGTCAAATGCAACCTTGCAAAATGGTTTCTCCAATTTTGTAATTATTGGAGGATTGTAGGTTAATATTATCAAAGTCTTCCCACAATCTTCTGCAATAATTACAAAATTGGTGAATCAGTTTCGCAAGGTTCCATTTGACAGTTCTGTCATGAGAACAAACAGATTTCCAGTCAAGAGAACAAACAAGTGTTCGTAGGCACAAAACTTATAATAATTTAGCCCAGACCAGTTCTCTTATTACAGGAATGATGTAACAACCAGATGTAGCATTCCATTAATTTAGACAGGATATTTTATTTTTATTATTTTTATTTTGTTATAATCACTTGTGTTAGTAAACAAAGGCAGTACTTTAATTTTGTGAAGAGGTTTTTTATAGATGATAAAACTGTCTCTGTTGAGACAGAAGTACTTGAAAATGGTGACATAGCTTCACTGAAACCTATAGTTAACAGGGATTTTACGCCACAGGAGAGCGATCAAGAGTTTATATAAAACACTTCAATCAGCTAACGTCGACGTAAATAAATTTCTAGCGATCTTGGCTGAATGAAGTGTTTTATATTCACTGAAACTAGTTTTACAAAATAAAGAAATGTTATAAGTAATAATTTATGGAGCTGTGGCACATAAGTACATTGTTTAAATGTCTTCAATTAAACCTTTTCCACTCGCACTCTTCATAGACAATGTCTGATGTTACAAAAATATAACAGTTATCCAGTATTTTATTTTGAGCAAAAAAGAGAAACTAATGTATTTGTGTCACGTTCTCGGCCGCAGTGTGGCTCCGGCGACCGCCGGTGCGACGGGCGAGATGTGCGCGGTGGACCATAAGCGCGGTGCGTATGTCGGGTCATGCCCGCAGATTCGTATAAACACGGGCGGCGGGCGCGGGCGAAACACCGCGGGCAGGCGCTCTGGACACGGCGCCACGCACAGGGCACACGCACAACGCACGCACACACGCATGCAGCGCGGCGACAGGCGCGACACACGGCGGCAGAGGGCGCCGCGCCGCCCGTGTACGCCGGCGCCAATCCCGCATTTCAATTACGCATCACGCACTGCATAATGCGCGCGCCGCTGCAGCCGACACCGCCGCCCCTCTGCTTTCTGTCCGGAGTCGAACCGCGGACCGCTGCGCCCGCGCCCGCCGCCGGCGAATCCACGCCGGCTAAATTAATATAGCGGGCCTCTCAGCGGCTCGCAGCCACTCGGCTACATAAAACTGCCGGGGACCTCGTCGCTTTTTTTTTAATCCCTCCCTCCCCTGCCATTCTTCCCACCCCCAACAGGTGTTTCGGCAAAGAGAGAGAGCCGGGCGGCGGCGTCATCAAGCACAAAAAAGCCGGCGAAACTTTACAATTCCGGGGGCCACCCCCCGCACCCTGTGCTGTCCGCGGAACACGTATGTAATTCAGCCGACATGCGAGTTCCTATCCGCGCATTAGGCCTTTGTTAAAACATACACTAAACACACATCGCGGCGTTCGGACCGCACGGTCCCTCTCTCTCGCGTGTGTGTGCGTACGCGCGCTTGGGGTGTTAGTGGGAGCACCGGGCCGCGGCTATTAAAAAAAAGCCGGGCTTGACCAGGGGGGGGAGGAGGTGAGGTCGGCGGTGAAAAAAGCGGTGCGTGGCGCGAGGGGAGCGGCGCGAGAAATGCATTAGTTAACACCATTCCGGGACATGCAGTAACCCGAATCCGCCCTCTGCCGCCGGGGCCCGGCAAACACACATACACACACTCATGCGAGGCGCGAGGCGTGCGCGCACACACCATCCCGCTCCCTAATTTCGGCCTCACACTCAAATAGAATCGGTTATTTTTAATTCGCTCTCTGACAAGCAAACAGCACGTAACACAAAAAGCAAGCCACCGTACACAGGCCGCCGCCGCCGCCGCCGCTGTCTCGCCCCCGCCCCCGCACAACACACTCTCCCTCCCCTGACCAAAACCCAAACGCACCCTCCACCCCCTACCCCGTCAACACGCACAAACACAGCGCGCCGGGCGGCAGGCGCGTCTATTTGATTTCCTCGCTTTGTTACCCGCCGTTTAAATCTTTTAGGCGTCGTGTGCGCGTAATTTTAACGAATCGCGGGGAGCGGCGGGCGCAGTTTCTGGTTGGCCACTGTGCGGTGCGGTGCGTCGCCGCCGCCGCAGGCCGCGCACACATCAGCAGGCAGCGGCGGCCGCGGCGTCGCCTGTGTCTGGGGTGTCTTCGCCTCTCTCCTGTCGGATTAATTACAGGCCGTTCCCGCAGCGGCGACGCTCAAACAGAGAGCGGAGGACTAAAAAAAAAAAAAAAAAAAAAAGGAACACGTCCGCTGTCACAAAAACCTGCGACGTTTCTCTCCGCGGCCTGTAATGTTGCGGTCTGCGTAAAGTGTTAACGGTTACGATAAATGCGGCTGCTTTTTATTCTGTACGTGACGTGAGCCCTTTTGAAAGTTCGGTCAAAGCTACAGTCGGAGGAAAATAAGCGCGAAGCTCACTACACTTGTGACACCCCAAAGCTGTAAACTTTTACGGGCTAAAATGTCACAATTAACGAATTACGTTAAAAGAATGGATCACATTCAGCTGTTAATTTTATTGCTACCGGTTTCGGCACTTCAGTGTATCCTCTCCAGGCCTCTGCCCAGCGTAAAAAATGGACTTACGAGAGTCGTTTGAAAGGTCCGTGCAAAGTCCGATAAACGGCACGACCTGCGCGTATCAAAATGTTCAAATGTCTGTATAGCTTATGGGACTTAACTACGGGGTCATCAGTCGGTAAACTTACAAACTACTTATCAACTACCTTACACTAAGGACGGCACAAATATCCATGCCCGAGGGGGGAGTCGAACCCCCAACCGTAGTGGCCGTGCAGACCGTGACTGGCGCGCCGTAGTCTTCTCGGCTACCGCGGCCGGCCTGCGCGTATCGAGGTCATGTTTAGTCAGTAGCATCTTTGGAAAGAACGCACACCAAGCTTCAGTCATATTGGTCTATTTCTTTGTTTGGCATTCGTGTGAATCAAGGAAGTCGAGAGATTGTCAAAGAATGGACGAAAAAGAACTTCGTGTGGTGATTAAATGTTATGAAAGGCAAAACGCCTCAGGAGACTACGGTTTCGACACTTCATTGTTTCCTCCCCAGGCCCTTGTCCAACAGAGGACCATCATAAACATTATGGTGACTCTGCACCTTCGATTAGAAAAGTGTACACGTGGTTTCAACATATTTGGAGTGGTCATTTGGGCACAAGTGACGCTGAACTTTCTCGAGGGCCTGTGATAAAATCCATGATATAGTGATGGAAGGCAGAAGAGTTAAGGTGCGTCAGTCCTGTCGAATCAACAGATATGTAATATTTTGCATAAACATTTAGACATGATGGGTGCCGCGATTGCTTGACCAAAAACGAAATAGTGTGAAGTGCTGCAAGGAAGCATTGCAGCTGTTCAGAAAGTATCCGCAGGACTTCAAGCGTCGTTTCGTCACTATAGATGAAACATGGACATTACTATACTCCTGAGAGCAAAGAACAATCTAAACAATGGGTTACCAAAGGAGAATCTGCACCAAAGAAGACCGATCCTCCGGGGAAAGGTTATGGCGACGGTCTTTTGGAAACCGCAAGGGATAATCCTCATCGACTATCGGGAACAGAGTAAAACTATTACAGGTGCATATTATTCATCGTTATTCGCCCCTTTGAAAACTGATCTGCAAGAAAAACGCCAGAGATTGCCCCACAATAACTCCTTTTCCATCACGACAATGCACCAGCACACACTTTTAGCTGTTGTGGTCGCAAAATGATTGGAAATAGGATTCCAACACGTTCACAAGCCTCTTATTATCCATACTTGGCTCCCTCGGACTTCTATTTGTCCCCCAATTTGAAGAAACGGCTGGCGGGGCGAAGATTTCATTCGATCGAGGAGGTGATTGCAGAAACTAATAGCTATTTTGCAGACTTGAACAATTCCTATTACCCGGAAGGGATCAACAAAATAGATCAGTGTTGGTCGAAGTGAATAGGTCTAAAAGGAAACCATCTCGAAAAATAAAAAATGGTTTTCCCCACACACATTAGTATTTTTTATTTTCGCACGGACTTCTCAAACGCCCCTCGAACTGCGTTTCATCGTCAGATTTCACCTCTAGCTAGTGTTGCTGATGTGAAAAATGTTGAGTTGCCCCGTGGTTCGGAATCCAAGTTCAGCTGTAGGCCCCCTTATAATGGCTGGGCAAGTCATTTCGAACGTCGGAGGCAGTCAACGGCATACCACCTCCAAACAGGATCATGCCTACAAGCACTGTGGTGTTCAAACCAACCTTCGGATTGTTGATAGTGATAGTGCCGCTGGACAGCTATCTCAGAGCTTATGTTTTATAGCTGCAATATGTGGACACCAATACATTAATACTGGTTCCCATTCTGATAATGTAATATAATAAGACAAATTGAAACTGATAGTAATAAATTCCTTAACGATTGAAGGTGATCCATTGTTTTTCCTTAAGAATGCAGCCGACATCCCTCATCATCATTCACCGATATGCACATACAAAGACTAAACGAAATATTCAAGCCTATGATGCAGTGATGATATGGCTTTCATATTCTAATTTTACGCTTCGTCCCCATCTTCAGAGGACATTTTCAAGGGTGATAGTAGTTTCTAGATCTCGACTCGCTGCTCGCTGCTTTCCTGTTATGGCTTTCCTGTTGAGAGATGGAGACGAACCGTGAGTTTCAATCTGAAATCCATGGAGTAAGACCTCAGAATATTGTATTAATTAAAAAGTGCCTATTTGCCTACAGAGCTCGCAACAGTCTACATTTTTCAGGATTTGCATTATGTCAGTGTCAGCGAAAGTCTGAGGCTTGGGTTCCAAGGAGCACCATGAAACGAAATAATTATTATTATAAAAAAACTGCTGCGGCTGCTTTTTTTCTGTAGGTCACGTAAGCCCTTTGAAACGTTGGTCAAAGCTACGGGTAGGGGAAAACAGGCGTAAAGGTCACCAAACTTGTGACTTTAATAAGCTGCAAAATCAGGAGCGAAAATAGCACAATTAACAAACTATTCCAGATTATTACGCACTGATGACCCATAGTTAAGTCCCATAAGCTATACAAACATTTGACACATACCAAGACTCTAGAATGTAAAATTTCACGGGCGAAAATGGTTTAGTTACCGAAATATCGGCGTCTTCTCATCGCACTTATCATGCGTGGAAATAAGAGAAAGTCTCACAGGCTCAGATAAGGCGAGTAAGGCCCGCGGGGTAGCACGTCCGTGTCATGTTTAGCCAAACACTGTCTAACTGAGATACGTAATGTGTGTAGATGCGTTGTCGTCGTGGAAGAACCAGTCTCCTGTCTGCCACGACGAACACTGTTGCATCAACAACAGCACCACAGAGACACTTTTTGAATATCTCGTGTAAATAACCTGTTAATTACAGTGGAGATTCGTTTTCTGTAGGAGCATACCACCTATTTTCATCTGTGACATCCCAGAGTTTCTCGTGTCTTTGAGTCATACACAGGTCTGCAACATCGCCTGTGGCAAAACCAGGTGTTGGGCGCTGGATTTTTGGTACAGCGAGCGACGAACGGTTCGCGAGTCGGGTCGGCGACTGGGGCGAGTGGACCCGCCTTGGCTGGCCGGCGGTGGCGCTGCATCGCTAATTACTCAGCGGCCGCATTAGCGCTCTCCCCCCCTCCCCCCCCCCCCCCCCACTGTCCGTCTGTGTCGGGTAAACACGGCATCACGCGCGGCCCTGGCCGCCACCACTCTGCGTTGTCGACCTGCGCCCGCCCTGGCGCCGCTGTTCGTTAACGCAGATTTAAAGCTACGCTCTGCAATGACTCATAATTGCCTGACAATTAAATAATACACACGGCGCGCCCGTTGCTTGCGCCTCCCTAATGATGGACACACTGTTGTTGTCTGTCTGTTTCTCTCTCTCTCTCTCTCTCTCTCTCTCTCTCTGTCGCGCTCTTCGCGAGACAGCGGCGGCATTTTCGTAATTACGCACTACTTACTGCTATGAAGCGTCACGCACTCTGCACTGGAGCATTAGCGTCAGATTTTTCCTGCGCCTGTAGCCCGCAGAGCGAGACGTAGGCCAAGCGTTCTGTATCGTGTCTGTCACACTGTTAGCTAACAAAGGAGTTTTCGTCCCTAGTTTTAATACCAGCATAAACGGCGTCTAAGCTAACAAACAGACACGTGCACGGCGAATAGACCATCTATAGTTTCGGCCAGTGGCGTAACTAGGACTTGGGTTGGGGGGGGGGGATAGATCTGCTTGACGAGCAAAATTTTAGTCTCTTTCCAGACAGACTACCATCTACCACTCCCGTTAAAGAAACTAATTCACTCCCTTCCAATGAAAGCTTATGGTAAAACACCCCAAGTTTCAAATCTTTACCTTTACCAGATTGCTGTTATACGATTCCTTTTTTTTCTTCCTCTCTCTCTCTCTCTCTTTTTTTCGGGTTCTGGGGGGGGGGGGGTTTCTATCCCCTCACCCCCCCCCCCCCCCACAGTTACGCCACTGGTTTCGGCTGTGTAATATACCAGGTTTCCTTCCATCATATAGGTTACAAGATCGTTCCTGACCATGTGGAAGACAGGCTTTAGATTTGACTATTACGTTGTTTCTTAGACGGGTGACATTTCACACATCAAAAAGTGTATCACCACCATTCTCGGGTTTTATAAATGGACTAGCTGAAAATCCGGCGTTGTCCGGATTTTTATTTACTTATTCCTGCCATTTTTCAGGTATATATTCATTTCTATGAGGGATATATCTCTGCTAAAATCTCTTGCGAATACAATTAGTAGTAGAGAAGTGATAGATTAAAACTTGGTGCGTGATGGGTCGGTTTTCCATGAACGTTACTGTTTATATGCTCGTATCTCATGAACTATGTGTCGTACTGTGATAAAATTTAGAAGTTATATTTAACTATATGTGCGTATACTATCAGTAAAAATTTCGTGCGGCTACAATTTGTAGAGTACATATTATAAATTGTAACGTCATACCGAAAGCCGTAGTTTCACTCCATAAACAGCGGAAAAGTAATAAGCGAGAAACTTTTTTCCTTTCATCATTTTGCTATGGTTGTCAGCGAGAAAAAGTTTAATAAAGGTTTGGAATTATGTTTAAAGTTTGTTGCAAGTCGCTAAGTACTCTCATTATCATATAGCGTATTTATAAAGTCTCGCCGCATTATGTGGCAGTTTTTTACGAATCCAATTGTTTATGACGTAATATCTTCTGAACCATGTAACCTATGTGATTATTAACCCTACAGCAATTGTTACCTCACGGCAAGGAATGTGTGTTTCAAATTTGGTTGAAATCGGTCCAGGAGATATGAGCAGCATTGTCGCTAAATGCAGCAATTTTTCGCGCATCTCATTGTTTATGACCAAATATCTTGTGAACTATGTATCGTACGTGGTTCTTACACTTACGGTGATCGACCTCATGGATTGAAGCTTACTTGTACCAAATTTCATAAAGATTGGAACAAAACTGTAGATTTGTATGCAACAAGTACACATAAAACAAACATACAGACTCTGTTTCATATATTTGAAGATACCGTATTTTATCGCGTAATTCCATCTTTTTCTTGAAAAATTTTCATGAAACACTAGGGAGGGAATTATGCGAGTAGTCATCAGAAAGGAAGAAAAACAATTTGTTAGGTAGGTAAAAGTTACATTTAAAGTAATTTGTGAAAAAAGTAGCACCTACCGGCATTTATTTTCAATTAACACGAAAGAACTGGATTCATACCACGGTTTCATTGTCCCTACATTGAAGAGCAACAATGCATTGTTTCATTGTTTATTTTCTCTCATTATTCTACGGCCTAGCTTTCGTCACTACCGTCACTATTTTCAGATAAAACGTCATCTTCTTCATTTTCACTATTCCACAAGATCTAGTCCTCGGAACCGTCAATAGCACGAGAAATTGCAGTTATTTAAAATTCTTCTTAACAATATCAACACTGATTTTCTCCCATGCACGGATAATCCACTCGCACATCGTCGATATTTGTGGTTTCGTCATCTTGCCTCCTGGAGTTAGCTGAGATCCAGCCGTTTTTCATTGTGAATAAAGGCGTCAAAGACGTTCTTTGAAAGGTTTCTTGACGCTGACATCTAAACGTTCAAGAATGGACGTTAAACCTCCAGGAATGATGACGGGTTGGGACTTAATCCGTTTCATTTTCTCCTTTACAGCTTCCACAAGGTGACACAGGAAACGGTATTGGACAAGAAGGGAATTCTTTGTAATAATGTACCTGGTCGTCTTCCCCTGACTTTCTCCAACCAATAGACCATCAAATCTGCAGTCATCCAACCCTTTTCTTGAACTCGTAAGCGGATTGCATAAGAGATAGTCTCTTTGGTAATGCCTTCCTTAGAAAGATGGCATACGGTGAAAGTTTATTGCCGTCTGCTGTGGCGCACATGACTGTACATTTCGGTTTCTCTGCTCAAGTCCTCTTCTCAAGGACACTTTCTGAGCCAGTTGGAGCAATTACACCATTATCAATTTCGGAATATTTCCCTGTTTTAGATCTACGGAAATATTTGGAGTTCGCCTTTGCAGCGTGAGTTGATATTTCTGCTTCCGCCAATACCGTATTGAATTAGGATCGACGGAGAAATGTCTTCCTGCAGCTTTCTCTCCATTTGTATCGGCGTAAGATAATACACTGAATTCAAATTTTGACGAGTAGTCTGCATATTTCGCCATTATGACGACTTGTAGCAAACTGACCTAGAAATATGTCTGCAGCTTAACGTTTCAAATTTACGATACGTTGTGACAATGGAAATATCTACGTCTAAATAGATACTCTGCAAATCACATTTAAGTGCCTGGCAGACGGTTCATTAACCACTTTCATACCTTTCTCTGCCGTTCCATTCTCTAATAGCTGCGGGAAGAAAAAAACATTTAAATCGTTCCGTTTTCGATCTGATTTCTCTTATTTTATTGGGATGGTCATGTCTCCCTATGTAGGTGGGTGCTAGCAAAATATTTTCACATTCAGAAGTAAAAGTCAGTGATTAAAATTTCGCAAATAGATCTCACCGCAAGGAATAACGATCTTTGCATGATTTCTGCCTCAAATCGTACGAAATTCCCGTGACTCTTTCCCTCCTGTAATGTGATACAACAAAACGAGCTGCCCTTCTCTGACCCTTCTCAATGTCTTCGGTCAGTCCCACATGGTGCATCCCACACTGGGCAACAGTACTCCAGGAGAGGACGCAAAAGTGTGATGTAGGCAGTCTCTTTGGTGGAGCTGTTGCAACTTCGAAGCATTTTGCCAATGAAACGTAACCTTTGGTTCGCCTTCCCCACAATACGTTTTTATGTGTTCTCTTCAGTCTGAGTTGTTCGTAATTGTAACTCCTAGGTATTTGGTAGAATTTAAGACCTTAAGTTTTGACAGATTTATCGTGTAATTGAAGTTCAGCGGATTTCTTTTAGTGGTAATGTGTATTACTTCACACTTTTCATTATTTAGTGTTAATTGCCTATTTTCGCACCATGTAGAAATTTTGTCTAAATCGCTTTGCAGTTGCTTCTGATCCTCTGTTGACTTCACTAACCGATAAACGACAGCATCATTCGCGAACAGTCTAAGAGAGCTATTCAGATTGTCTCCTAAATCGTTCATAAATATGAGGAAGAGTAGGGGACCCATAACGATTCCCTGTGGAACGCCAGATATCACTTCTGTTTTACTCGATGACTTACCGTCAATTACTACGAACTGTGTCCTGTCTGATAGGAAATCGCGAATTCAATCGCACAATTGGGGCGATATTCCATAAGCAATTTCATTAGAAGCCGCTTGTGAGGTACAGTGTCAAAAGCCTTCCGGAAATCCAGGAATATGGAATCGATTTGAGATCCTTTGTCTATGGCACTTATCACTTCATGTGAATAAATAGCAAGCTGTGTTTCGCAAGAGCGATACTTTCTGAATCCCTGTTGACTATGGGTTAATAGTTGGACTATTGGTTATTAGTTCGTGGCAGTACCACTGTGTCTATTGTTGTCCATTAAGGGAATTATGCGCGATATTAATAAAAGAAATTTTTAATTATGAGAAGTCGTAGGGGAGGGAAATATGTGAGGGAGGAATTTATGCGATAAAATAGGGTATATACGAAAAAACAGGTGATGCACATGAGTAGGAAAAACAATCCCATACTATTCGAATACAGTGTTAATAGTGAGCATCTTGATGCAGTCGCGTCGTTCAGATATCTAGGCGTAACACTGCAGAGCGATATGAAACGGAACTAACATGAGGACGGTTGGGAGAATTTTTGGAAGATGTACTTCATCTGTAAAGGGACCGCGTATAAAACGCTTGTACGACCACGTCTTTAGTATTTCTCAAGTGTTTGGGACCTGCAGCAGATCTGTTTAAATGAAGACATAGAAGCAGTTCATAGGCGAGCAGCTAGGTTCGTTACTGGTAGGTTCGACCAATGCGCGAGTGTCCCGGAAATGCTCCGAGAACTCAACTGGGATCGCTGGAGGAAAGACGACGTTCTTTTAGAGAAATTCTGTTGGGGAAATTTAGAGGGCCGGAATTTGAAGCTGCGTGTAGAACAGGCATGGCCGACATTTCCGCCCGGCAGTCGCGCCCTCGCCCGCGGACGGAGTGCACTGTAGTTGACCCGCCCGCCGCGAACGTGTGTCGCTAGTGCCCCACACGCCGCTGTGCGCAGTGTGCGGGGCAGGGACAGGGTTGCCAGGTGTGACGATTTTTCGCAGTTTTGGCTATATTTTTCTTATAATAGTAGCCATTCTAGCAGTCTGGCGACTGGCGATTAAATTTGGCTATTAAAGGAATTGATTGGCGACTTAATGGCTATTTTATTTTACTTCAAATACAACGAATGTAAAGCAATCACTCTTGAGACATTGCGTCAATGATTCCGGCTAAACTTCGGTAGAATGCTGGGGAATGCTGGGAAAGTTCAGTCTGGTGTCTGTGAATGTGAGAGTGCCACAGTTTGTGTTACTTTTTACTCAGCAACCAGCTTACTCCCTGAATTTCAGGATTATTATTGTCGAGTAACATGCCATAATTACCATAGCATAATAATGTTAACAGATTAAAGGTTGCGATATTTGCCTGTTTTTACTGATGAAAAGATGATTATATTTTGGCATTTTATTGATGAAAAGATGGCGATATTCTGGCTACTTTTTGTTTAAAATTTGGCGACAGAGCAATAGAAAAACCTGGCAACTCTGGGCAGGGACGCGGCAAAGGCCGCACGCGGGCGGCAGCGCGGGCATGGCGGGGGCGCCCGCGCCCGCGGGGCGTTGTTTAGCCATGCCTTGTGTAGAACGATCTTCCTGCCGCCTACTTACATTTCTCGTAAAGATCACAAAGATTAGGCCTCATATGGAGGCATATAGACATTTTTTCCCTCGTTGTACTTGGGAGTGGAATAGGAAAGGAAATGTCTAGTAGTGGTACAGTGTACCCACCGCCACTCGCACAGAGTGCGGATTATGTATGTAGGTTTAGATGTAGCTAGATCAGCACCTCCCACAACGGTTACAGAGCTGAAAGAATGACCAAATATCCCTCAAGATTGTTAATCTCATAATGTCAATTGCAGGTGTTCAACTGTACTGGCCCCCTGAGGTATCACACACCACATTATTGGACAATGAGAATAAAGTTTACACTTATATGGTAGCTCGCTTGAGCCTCCCTGTAAATATACACTATGTTAACCTCAAGTTAAGGGCTCAGACAGCAAAATATCTTACTGTATAATGCACAAGGTACAATTGTAAACAATATCTGAATAAAATATGTTGGCATACGTATATCGCGTGTGATAATGTCACCTGATCCAAAACCACCTTGGCCGGCGAGAAAGACAGGCCTCAGGGCACACATCATGCCAACTAAGCAAGGTAGTTCCGAGCCGGCGCGATCGCTAGCCGATTGGCCGGCCGCTGGGGCACAGCCCACTGCGTCATAGCGGGCAGCCACTGAGCTAGCGATCCCTCCGGCTCGGAACTACCCGTGGCCGGCGAGAAATACAGGCCCGAACGCGCACTTCATGCTCCATAAGCAAGGTAGTTCCGAGCCGACGCGATCGCTAGCCGATTGGCCGGCCGCTGGGGCACAGCCCACTGCGTCATAGCGGGCAGCCACTGAGCTAGCGATCGCTCCGGCTCGGAACTACCCGTGGCCGGCGAGAAATACAGGCCTGAGCGCGCACTTCATGCTACGTAAGCAAGGTAGTTCCGAGCCGGCGCGATCGCTAGCCGATTGGCCGGCCGCAAGGGGCACTGTCCACTGCGTCATAGCGGGCAGCCACTGAGCTAGCGATCGCTCCGACTCGTAACTACCCGTGGCCGGCGAGAAATACAGGCCTGAGCGCGCACTTCATGCTACGTAAGCAAGGTAGTTCCGAGCCGGCGCGATCGCTAGCCGATTGGCCGGCCGCTGGGGCACAGCCCACTGCGTCATAGCGGGCAGCCACTGAGCTAGCGATCCCTCCGGCTCGGAACTACCCGTGGCCGGCGAGAAATACAGGCCCGAACGCGCACTTCATGCTCCATAAGCAAGGTAGTTCCGAGCCGACGCGATCGCTAGCCGATTGGCCGGCCGCTGGGGCACAGCCCACTGCGTCATAGCGGGCAGCCACTGAGCTAGCGATCGCTCCGGCTCGGAACTACCCGTGGCCGGCGAGAAATACAGGCCTGAGCGCGCACTTCATGCTACGTAAGCAAGGTAGTTCCGAGCCGGCGCGATCGCTAGCCGATTGGCCGGCCGCAAGGGGCACTGTCCACTGCGTCATAGCGGGCAGCCACTGAGCTAGCGATCGCTCCGACTCGTAACTACCCGTGGCCGGCGAGAAATACAGGCCTGAGCGCGCACTTCATGCTACGTAAGCAAGGTAGTTCCGAGCCGGCGCGATCGCTAGCCGATTGGCCGGCCGCTGGGGCACTGCCCACTGTGTCATAGCTGGCAGCCACTGAGCTAGCGATCGCGCCGGCTCGGAACTACCTTCCTTACGTCGCATGGTGTGCGCGCTTAGGCCTGTATTTCCCGTTGGTCGCGGGAACTACCTTGCTTACGTGGCATGACGTCTGCGCTGGGGCCTGTATTTCCCGTTGGCCGCGACACTGGCCGTGCCTACGTCACACCTAAATGCCGCCACCGCCAGGTTACTGGCTGCCTGCTGGATCACGCCCACCGCTTCGTAGTGGCCGGCCAGTCAGCTAGCGTTCGCGGCCTCTTGGTGTGACGTAGGCAAGGCCAGTTGTGAAACCTTGTCTTCTACGCGGTGTTGCCTGATTTCCTAATTCGTTTTGAGCAGTGTATTTTTCCTATACTGTAATAGATGTTTTTCGTTTTCTTGTTTTTGTCGGATTTACGTTAGCGATGCAGGGACCTACGGTTTTGGAAGTAGTGATCTTTGTGTGTTCACAGAAATTAAATGTTTTGCCTAAGTATACGTGAAGGTAGCATTTGGTCTTCGATCGTTTTATGTTTAGGTCCCAAATTTTGACTGCTGGGACCATTTTGCAGGAATCCCTTCTTTTTTAAAGTTATCTATGGCTTATTGTGTGTATCCGCCTCTGTGTCAAAGTTCTCAATGTACTATTTGCTGTTTCCTATACCTGGACTCTGTTATTCTGTTATTGCCAGCTACTGTGACCAGAAGATAGCCCGAATAAATAACTACTCATCAGTGTGAGTGTTCCCCTCCAGTAGTAGAGTACTACCGAAATGTCTTGCAGGTAGCAGTTCATTAACGGTTTGTCTATGACAATGCTGCACTGCTGTCACGCGAATGAGAAATTCAACTGTCATACCTGAAGATGGTATTGCAGACTTAAACCGGTAGTGTAGTGGATGAAGTTGATCCAGCAGCTCGAGGTGCTAGTCACAGCGCTACTGCCGCAAAGTTCTATATCTACATCTACACGGGATACTCTGCATATCACATTTAAGTGCCTGGCAGAGGGTTCATCGTACCACCGTTATACTATTTTATCTCCCATTCCATTCTCGAATAGCGCGCGGGAAGAATGAACGCCTGAATCTCTCCATTCGGGCTCTGATTTCTCGTATTTTATTCTGATGATCATTTCTACCTATGTAAGTGGGAGTCAACAATATATTTTCGCATTCGGAAGAGAATTTGGCGATTGTAGTTTCGTAAGTAGCCCACGCCGCAGCGATAAGTGCCGTTGTTGTAATTATTCCCATACCAGATCCTGTATCATTTCCGTAACGCTGTCCCTCCTGTATCGTGACAATACGAAACGAGCTGCCCTTCTTTGGACACTTTCGATGTTCTCTGTCAAACTCACCTGATAAGGATCCCACACTGGGCAGCAATACTCCATAAAAGGACGGACAAGCGTAGTGTATGCAGTCTCTTTAGTAGTTCTATGGCATCTTTTAATGGTTCTGCCAATAAAACGCAGTCTCTGGTTTGCCTCTCCCACGACATTATCTACGTGTTCTTTCCAATTTAAGTCAGAAGTAATTGTAATTCCTAGGTATTTTGTGGAGGTTACGGCCTTCCCATTTGATTGATTTATCATGTAAACAAAGTTTAACGGATTTCTTTTTGTACTCATGTGGACGACTTCACACTTCTCATTATTTAGAGTCAACTGCCAATTTTTACACCATACTGATATCTTATTCAAATCGTTCTGCAGTTGGTTTTGATCTTCAGATTATTTTACTAGACGGTAAATGACGGCGACATCTGCAAACAACCTAAATCGTTTCTGTAAATGAGGAACAGCAGAGGACCAATAACACTACCCTGTGGAACGCCGGATATCACCTCTTTTTCAGTCGATGCCTTACCATCGATTACTACGAACTGTGTCCTGTCTTAGAGGAAATCTCCTATCCTAAGATGAAATATCCCGCCGCGCGGCCCACACTCCTTAAGCTGCGGGCGCCACACTGTGTGCGGGCTGGTTAGACACAGCTTTGGAAAGTAGCATGCGAGAAACTGGCCTTTTGATGCGTAGATATGGCAACAGGGCATTTTCTTCGCCTACAGCCATTGTGTTAATGAAGATGAGATTGCAGCAGTGTCTGTCATATTTAATAAATACATTTCGAACTAAATAAATTGGGCAAGTGATAATGAAACTAACTAACTAACTAAAAAGAAAAGAAAAGAAAAATAGGACATAAATACTGAAGTCAGTAGGTGAGGCCATTCTATCTGGCCAATTTCCTTCATTATTTTATTATTATTATTTTTTTAAATCAGTCAACAATATATTTTCGCATTCGGAAGAGAATTTGGCGATTGTAGTTTCGTAAGTAGCCCACGCCGCAGCGATAAGTGCCGTTGTTGTAATTATTCCCATACCAGATCCTGTATCATTTCCGTAACGCTGTCCCTCCTGTATCGTGACAATACGAAACGAGCTGCCCTTCTTTGGACACTTTCGATGTTCTCTGTCAAACTCACCTGATAAGGATCCCACACTGGGCAGCAATACTCCATAAAAGGACGGACAAGCGTAGTGTATGCAGTCTCTTTAGTAGTTCTATGGCATCTTTTAATGGTTCTGCCAATAAAACGCAGTCTCTGGTTTGCCTTTTTTAAATCAGCTATCCCCAGGTTAGCCTCTTGGACTTTAACTAACCACCCTCCATTCCTAGTGTGTCCATAATGGCTCTATTCTCCTTACATGACCAAACAATTGCAGTCTGGATTTCTCCAGTGTCTCAGGTGTATACTGTTGCATTCTCAGATGGAGTCGGACAGAATCATTTCTGATTTTATCGCTCCTTGTTTTATGTACACTAGACATAAGTAATCGCATCTCTGTGGGTTGCTTCCTGCTATCTCTCCCCTATTTCAAGGTAATAAAAAACGAGTTACTCTTCCAGAGGTGGACTAAGGTTGTCGGAGGCCTGGAGCGGCGGCAGAACCAAATGAGGCCCCCTGACCACTTGCAAATACATGTATTGCCATAAAAAAAAACTTTTGAGATTTGTAGGCCCCCAGGACGAGAGGAACGGGACAATGTAAGAAAAACGGCTTCCGACATTTTAAAGATAGGGCTCTAAAAAAATAATAATAAAATAATAAAAAATAAATAAAATAAAAATAAATAAAATAAAAATAAAAGTGCTTTCGAGGTATTTGGATGCCCCCCGAGAAGAGAGGCCTGGGGCGATCCGCCCCCTCCGCCACTCCTCCTCTCCCCCTAGTAAAAAAAAAAAAAAAAAAAAAAAAAAAAAAAAAAAAAAAAAATGTATGTAAATCTATCGGACCGAACTGCGTGGTCATCAGTCTGTGGCTTACAAACTACTTATACCTAGGTAAACTAACCTAAGGACAATACACACACCCATACCCCTGGGAGGACTCGAACCTCCGCAGCGAGGCGCCTTAGACCGGTCGGCTACTCCACCGCGACTCCCCCTCAGTCCACCACTGTGCCCTTCTCGGAACTTTCTCTGAATCGTCTGCCAGTCTGGATCGCAAAATGCGCAACAATACTTCAAAATAGGACGCACAAGTGTGGTGTTAAGCAGTTTCTTTGGTAGAACTGTTGCATCTAAGTATTCTGCCAACGGAACGAAGTCTTTGCGTCGCTTTCCCTACAATATTTTCTATGTTTTCTTTCCAGTTTAAGTTGCTCGCAATTGTTACCCCCAGGTATTTAATTAAATTTGTGTCCTGTAGTTCTATATGTACATGTGGCGTCTATTCCGAAAGAACAGACGTCACTTCTGATCATGTAATTGTTATTGTTCTCATATTCACAGAATATAGTACTTCAACTGCGAATATAATATGCCAGTGACAGGCAATGATCCTATCGTTAGTGGGGAGGGGTGGGCAAGTTTGTGACCCTTACTCTTACGGGAATTAGTTTCATAACTACGAGTTTGAGTACTGTGGGCAGGGTAAAGCTGGAAATTTGAGTCTGACGGGAGGCGTGCTTAGGTAATCCTTGTAGATCACTGTGTCCACGGTGGTGTAGGGGTCAGCGCAAGTGCCTAGAAAGCAGGAGACCGGGGTTCGGATCACGGCTGAGTACACATTTCCAGTTGTGCCTATTCGCAGTTGATGCCTGTAGTTCTGACTGATTCATCGTGTAAATGAAGTTTAACGGATTTCTTTTATTGGTCATATGGATGACACCACATTTGTTATTATTAAGGGACATCTGCCATTTTTTGCACCATACGGATATCTATATCATTTTGCAGTTGCCTTTGATCCTGTGGTGACTTTACTAACCGATAAATGACCGCATCATCCGCATACAGTCTAATAGAGCTTCTTAGGTTGTCTCTTAATCGTTTATAAAAATAAGGAAGAGTAGGTGCTCTATAACACTTCATCATCTGTCTCTCGCAATAATATCACATTTTCGCCATTACCATTGCTTTAATGTACCTATGTTCTTCACCGACTTGACAACTTTATGTGTTATGATGATGAAGAAAACTTCTTTGCTGTACTCCGCTTCTTGTTTCGAAACAGCCTGATCTTAGACCCGCGACATGGCTGTTGCTTTCTTGATAAAGTTGTTAATAATGACGTTTGTAAAGCTGTGGGACCAAGCTGCAGTGGTCATAAGTCCCTGTACTTACAAAATACTTAAACTAACTTATGCTAAGGATAAAACACACACACACAAAGACATTCCCGTGGGAGGAATCGAAACTCCGACGGAGAGAGACTGCGCACTCCGTAGCCAGGCGTCTTAGAGAGCACGGCCACTCTCGCGCGGCGATGTAGTTGTTGCACTCGTGCAATCCCTTTTTTGTATAATGTTTCCCATATATCGTAAAGCAGCCTGGTAGTAAAGATAAGATTATGGCAGATATGAAAGATCGAAAAAAATATTGTTCTTGTACTAAATGGGTTCAATTATTTTTCGAATAGAATGAAACTTTCACTCTGCAGCGGAGTGTGCGCTTATATGAAACTTCCTGGCAGATTAAAAGTTTGGAAAGTTGGGAGGCGAGGTACTGGCAGAATTGAAGTTGTGGGGCGGTGCCGTGAGTCGTGTCGGGATAGCTCAGTGGTAGAGCACGTGCCCGCGAAAGGCAAAGGTCCCAGGTTCGAGTCCCGGTTCCGGCACACAATTTTAATCTGCCAGGAAGTTTTATTTTTCGAATAGTTTCCTCTAATATAGATTTTGAAGCCATGCGATGATAGTGTAACACTTCTGTACCACTTATATGGTGGAAAATTACACATTCTACTCGGATGCTTGGTAGTAATATGATACTAAGTTGTGTTATATATATATATATATATATATATATATATATATATATATGCAGATTTGGAGCCAAGACTGCAGCGTCTGTGGAAGGCCTCCTTGCTTCCACGAATAGACGCGCCACCGCTGCTATCAGTGCCAAAGGTGGACACGTACACAGCAGTTAAGATTTGTTAAACGAAGTAGAACTCTTTATTTGTAAAAGGGTGACCAGACGACGACCCGCCGCGAGTGACACAGGTCTGGCATGAGAGCCATCTAGCAATAGAACGGCTCGAACTACGAGTCGGCCATTTTGTTAGCAGTGGAACTCAAAATATCGCAGTAACCATATAACGTTATTTCTTGACGTTATATAAATACATGAACATGAAAATTGAAGTACCATTTCTTAATCAATTATACAACGAGACTAATAAAAATATAAATCTGGAGGTGCTGAGGTAAATCCGATTGCCACCAAACAAAAGTCATGTATGTATGAAGCCGTTAAGCGTACTCACATCCTCTCTGGTCTCGTCAATCCACCACAGTCCCCCCCCCCCCCCTTTTGGTCTTTTGCCTCCGCTGACTTTTTCCCTACCTGTCTGATGGTCTGGCCTTCTCGTCGCATTATGTGTCCGCGTTCACACATCCAAAAAATCAGGTGGTATATTTCTGACTTTTGCCTTTGGAGGCGATCTATTTTGTTTCTTAAAAAGTGCAAAAAAGCACGATTGAAGGTCGTTATGAAATGCATTTATTTTGTTAACTGATTCGGACATTGTGTTATCGATTGAAACTGTATAGAGGGATATAAGCAAAAATGTTCTTTATGTAATTCTGCTGTATCTAACAGACTGATATCCCCAAAATCCTCCTATTTTAATGCGAGGCCAATTGTTGACATTAGAATCACGTTCTGTCTGGCACTGCTAGGTAAGAAGTTGGTCAACATCGCCGGATGTGAGTCACGGTGCGTAGGCGGCAGCGAGAGCGGAGAGCTCCCACGCGCGATGGCAGACGCTGGTTTAATAAACAGACCTACTCAGCGGCGCGGGCCAATCAATACGGCGCACGCCTATTGTTGTTTTGTGCCGGGGGACGTCTCAGCGGCGGCACGCAGGAAGGCTAATAGAGGAGCCAGATGGCCGCGTCCTAGCGCCGGGGACGCGCGCGCGACGGCACTGGTCAAAGCAATTAGGGGATCAGCTGAGATATCTACATTCTGGAGTATTCTCATCGGCATAATAAGCTAAAGTGGTTCGACGTCTGTTTGTCAGTTCTACGCGGTGGAGACAGCAACATTACACCAACAGAGACAGGTGCATAGCTACTCATACCGAATACCGGACTTACCTATTCTGTCAGCTACCGTTCGCTACAGCTCGTGAAGTGCTGTTCAAAGTTTCCCTGTATCTAATGCCATCAATCGACGGAGTGGCCGAGATTTCCAAAGCGCCTAGCCAACGTATGCCAGAAATTTCTTTTATCCCCAATTCTGTTCAGTACCTCCTCATTAGTTACGCGATCCACCCACCTAATCTTCAGCATTCTTCTGTAGCACCATATTTCAAAAGCCTCAATCCTCTTCCTGTCCGCACTGTTTATCGTCCATGTCTCACTCCTATACAAGGCAACACTCCATACAAATGCATTCAGAAAGGACTTCCTTAGGTTTAAATCAATATTCGATGTTAACAAATTTCTCTTTTTCAAGAACGCTTTTCTACCCATTGCCATTCTGCATTTTATATCCTCTGTACTGCGACCATCATTTGTTATTTTACTGCCCAAGTAACAAAACTCATCTACCTCCTTTATTGCTTCGTTTCCCAATCTAATTCCTTTAGCATCACCTGCTTTTCTTACACTGCACTCCATTACCCTAGCTTTGCTCTTGTTAATATTCATCTTATATGCACCTTTCAGCACACTGTCCATTCCGTTCAATTGCTCTTCCAGGTCCTTTGCTATATCTGACAGAATTACTATGTCGTCGGCAAAACGCAATGTTTTTAATTCTTCCCCCTGAACTTTAATTCCTTCACCAAATTTCTCCTTGCTTTCCTTTATAGCTTGCTCAATGTACAAATTGAACAACATTGGAGAAAGGCTACAACCCTGTCTTACTCCCTTCCCAACTGAGGCTTCCCTTTCATGCCCTTCGAGTCTAATAACTGCGGTCTGGCTTTTGTACAAGTTGTAAATAACTCTCCTTTCCCTTGGTATACCAGCATAATATCGTATAGGCACCGTGCGAGCACGCAGAAGTGCAGTAGCAACACAACATGGCATGGACTCGACTAATGTCTAACAAGGGAACATCACAGCTCGACCTCATATTTTGTTTTAAAAAGTAGATGAGCTAGATATTAACCCCAGAAATCTACGAGGCGCCTCCAGAAAGTAAGTTCCGTTTCAATTTATCTCCGCTGCAGCTATGCGACTGCAGTTCCGCACATGAGATGTAGACGATGTGTATCAAGGAGAAGAACGTGCGCCATTTGGAGACCGCTGTCAGTTACGTGCGCTTTGTTATGCTTGTTTGACATGTCGGCGTTGATTGAAAATCCCGCCGCCTGTGAAATCAGGTCGGTGATTCGGTTTCTGAATGCGAGGAAAGTGAAACCAAGTGAACTGTATCGGCAAATTTGCGATGTTTACGGACCAAATTCGGTGAGTGATTCGGTGGTGAGAAGATGGGTCCGACAGTTCAATGGCGGGCGTAGTGATGTGCACGATGAAGAACGAAGTGGGCGTCCACCTTTGGTTACAGAAGAACTGGTTCACGCGATTGATGGCAAGATCCAGGGAAACCGTAGGTTTACAATTAGTGCTCTTGCTATGGACCAATGACGACGAGCAAAAAGAAACTGTTTCCAACTGCCTGAAGACACAGGCGGCAGATTTCTATGAAGAAGGTATACAAAACCTGGTGCCACGCTATGACAAATGCTTGAAAAATTTCGGCAGTTATGTGGAAAGGTAGTTTAAGAGTTGTAGAATTTTGTGGAATAAAAATTTCTTCTTTATCTGTGTACAATTTTATTTTATTACCAAACGGAACTTACTTTCTGGACGTGCCTCGTAACAGAAAGTTGCTGCGGGAAGAGGCGGTTGAGGGTTGTTGTTGATTTGTGTTTATTCTACCAAACGGGTTACACGAGCAGTGGAGTTCGGATAGTGTAGAGAGTAGGTAGTGCAATGTAACAACAACCGGACTTACTCGAAGCTATGGCCTGGAGAGCCATAGGAAGTGGGACAGACTCTGAGGGATGTGACTGCAGCTATTGGAGTCTCCCAAAGTGTAATTCCCAGGACCTGGATGCGATTTCAGGCATCAGGAACCGTTGATAAAAGGTAAGTCCAGGCCTCGGGATTGTGGCATCTACGCACGGAGGCCTATGGTGTGTGTGTACCATTAAAAACACGACACCGTTTATCCCGCAGAAACTGGGCGGAGGAACATCAGGATTGGCGGCGGTTTCTGTTCAAAGACGAGACAAGATTTTGTGTTCAGCCGGACAATCGTCGTTATGTGAAGAGAACGTGTACTCGCAACAATAGTGCTTATGAGCAAGAAACATCACAATATACTCGTGGTGGATGAATGGTGTGGGCAGGAGTCAGCATTGGCGGACGTACCGAACCTCCATATCGTTCAGAATGGCGCTTTGACTGCTCAGAGGTATAGAGGCGAGATCCTTCGACCTTTACGTAGGTGCCATAGGTGTTTTCTGTCGGACGATAACGCTCGGTTCCACAGAGCTACAGAGGTGTACAACCGGTGTGAAGTTGAGCGAATTGAACGAATGGAGGGGCCACCTTGTTCAACGCACTTAAGTCCGATTGAGCATGTCTGGAGTGCACTTGGCAGACGCATTGCAGCCACACCAGTACCTCCCACAACGGTTGCAGACATGGATATTCCACTCATGGAAGAATGGCCAAATATCCCTCAAGACGCGATTGATAACCTCACACGGTCTATGTCACGCTTGTGATACGTACTGGGCGCGTGGAGAGCTAAAGACTATCCTCCTGAGTCACCAAGTATAGTAAACTATACTCCACGTCCTGAAGGTTTATAAAATTCCCACTAGATAGCTAAATCCATGAAACGGATTTCTAGATGGTTAGAATCACTTGTCACAGCTATCAGCACCTTCCGGGAATGGTTGCAGACACCCAGGAATGTGGTGCTTTCTAGTGGGAATTTGTAAACCTTCATAATGCCAAGTATAGTATACTGTACTCGGGGACTCTGGATGCTATAACAACAGACGAGAAGTAGGGAGAACAGTCAACGGAATAACTGAGTCCGATGGGCAACAAAGGGGGTCATCGTCGATGCGATAGCTCACAATCCTGCTGCAGTATCGCTCTCGGCAAGCTCCGAATGTCAGATTCAACACTGAACCAAACTATTATTATTATTTAATATGCGATTACCGATTCTGGCCTCACCGTCAAGGTACTCACTTTGGAGCTGCCTCTGTGTGATATTGTCGATTTGTTGTCCAGTGCACTGTCATACTGTTCCTGCAACTTTATGGTTCGGGATGGTGCTGAAGTCCGCTACCTAACCCTCCGTAGTACGCACTGCGACTCACTAACCAGGTAGCTGATGTGTTGGAGCATGCTACGTGTTGTTGGAGCATGCTACGTGTTGTTGCCTTGACCTACCTGGTCCAGTGAAATCTTGCCTACACAAAACGTCTGGTAGATGAGTGCGGAACAAGAGGTACGGGATACATAATCCGCTTCTATACCAGATCAACTTTGGCAACATGCGGTAACTACATGGACTGATACACCCCAACAACACACACACAGCATTTTTGAGTCAATGTCGTGACGTCTCCTCTTTAACAGCTGTATTTCTCTTATTTCTTCAGATGCGAAATAATCGCAGTGACTTATATATCTTGACAAACTCATAACTGTCGAGATAGATATGACAGTATTATAATGACAGATTCCTTTGACAGAATGACAAATGGTAAATAAAGAGATTAATAACGAATTGCCATTAGAGCCAACTTTGACTATACTGAAATGAAGCGAAAAAAAAAATGTTTGTTAAGCTTATGGGACTTAACTACGGCGTCATCAGTCCCTAAACTTACAAACTACTTATCAACTACCTTACACTAAGGACGGCACAAATATCTATGCCCGAGGGGGGATTCGAACCCCCGACCGTAGTGGCCGTGCGGACCTTAACTGGAGGGCCTCAATCCCCTCGGCCACCGCGGCCGGCTGAAATGAAGTGATATTATTATTATGTTTGGTTGTGTGGCCAGCTTCCGCAGCAGCTGTGAAAATTGATTATAAGAGGTAATCCGTCTTATGCTGACTGCAATAAAGAGATTTGTTTTTCACCACATACGTTTCACTTTTTATCTTAAAAACATCTTCTGTGGTCTGTAAATGATACAAAATGTTTTTACAGTTTGTTTTCGATACATAAATTACAAACTTTGTACACGTTAGGCCTATGTGTTTTTAACTTGATATTCGGTCTACTCACGGTGTTGTTCTCTTCTTTACATCTCACTGCTGCTTCTCCGTCTTGTTGGCTGGAGTTGGTTTATTATGGCGTGTGTTTTTCGGCTGTCTACAGCACTTTTCGTCTGTTTTTGTGTCGTTTCTTCTGTTTCATCACAGCACATCACACACTTCACTTCACTTATTTGGACTGCATATAGATTGCATGTCACTTTGTTTTAAATGGAATGCTTTTCGATTTGTTTATTACTTCACTACAGTTTTTGTCTGTTCATTTGTTTTTCGTGTGGTCTATGAGTGTTGCCAACATTACATATTTGTATATTATTATATATTCAGAGTGATGTAAATTAACTCGGGATTTATAATCTTAACATAAAAAGTGGTTTGAATGTCACCCTCGCGTAAAATAACCTAATAGAGTCCTTTTAGGAAAAACTCGTAAGATTGAAAGAAAACATCATCTTCAAAGCACGTCATTTCGCGTTAATTCTGCTGTAGTTTCAATTTCGTTGGATGGTGGTAGCAACAGATGTTGAAAGCTCGAAGACTATACAACTGCTCAGGTTGAAAAAAGAACCATTTTATGCTTTTTTATTTACATCGTCAAAAAATCGTTCTCAAGAAACAGATAGACTTCACTGGCCAAAACCGGTACTCTGAGGACCAAATTTTGTGATCAATGCGGTAACTGAAGAAATTTATTCTACACTATTGTATGAATGCTGCTTTTTCAGCTATAATCGGCGTGTGAATGATGACTTTATTGTCACGTCACTACAAAAGGTTACGATGGCATTCATACGGAAGGCATATCTCAACAAATTGAAGGTTAGTAACAACTTTTGTTACCACATTTTTCGGAATATGTATAGGTGTTTGTTATTTCTTCACACAGTTCAAAAATGTTCAGACGTTTGTGAATCTAAGTGACTGATGCAGTTATGTATCTCAAGATTTAAACTAGCTTACGCTAAGGACATCACACACACCCGTGCCCAAGAGAGGACTCGAACCTCCGCCAGCGAGCAACCGTGCGCTCCACAGCAGGGCGCCTTAGAGCGATCGGCTACTCCACCGCGGCTGTTCACACAGTAAAATGTTGTGATGGGCCTACAGAATTTTGGGATTTCGAATTTGAAGCTTGTGTGAGCGTTACAGATTACGCCTGTAAATGAATAAAATACTAATATTTTTGTGAGGTTGACAGAGGGATTAAAAAGTAACCCCTTCCTTGTTTCACAAAACGGCAGGCAATTATGTAGGAATCGCAAAGATATATTTTTATAACGAAATCACAAATTTTGTTCTATAATATAAGTAAATAGGAGATAGAAAGTGGCTTACGTAAAACGGAGAAAAGTTTCCATGACACGGTACCGCAGCGTTTGTTGTTGTGGAGTTAGTTTCCTTCGGGTTATTAGGGGTCTTTTACCGACAAAACGACTGCCTCTTGTAAATATTTAGTGGGTCTTTAAGGTGACCAAAGACCGGTTAAGCAGCCCGGAACTGGTTTCAGAACGACCCTTAATGCTGAGGCATTCGGTCTGCCGCATCTGCTTTCACGTAAACACTGACACAAGTGCAGTTTTGGTCGACCTGACTAACAGTGTGAATATGACTTCCAGAGTCATTAACATGTGCACCAAACACAATACAAAGTAATTCATCAACTGTTCGGCGATTAAAACTTGTAGTTTTCATTTCTCCCATTCTTATTGCTCGTAATCCGTCCAGACTCAGTGTAGAAAGTGTCCACATAGAGATTTTGAAGCTGTTACTGAAAAACCAGCGGCGTGAAGTGCTTTATGAATAACATGTGATTAGGATTATCATTAAGTACAGTACACAGAGTGACTTTCCCTCTGGACATACCTGTGTAAGTAGAAAATAGTGAAAGAATAGTGTACTCCGTTCTGTTGTATCAGTGCTTTACTCTTGGCACTGTTGACGTCAGATATGTGCAAACGAAACATACACCACTTAAATACGAGGATTCGAACGTAAATAGTGGCAAATATTTATTCACAACCTATACAAAAGCGATACATGTTTCCACCTGTTCCTGTCCTTCAAAGTAGTCACCAGATCCCGTTGCCAGCGATGTGATGGGCGTATACGGTTAGCAGAGCCTGTTCTGTTGACTGTTGAAACTAAAAAACCTTCAGCCGTTATTTTTGGATGTATTCGACTAGTTTCGAGAATACACTGTTTCTTCTTCAGACCCTTTAAGAATCTATGCTATAATGCATAGTAGCCCTCCGTTATGTGTATTGCGTATCAAGCTATCACTTCGAGATGTAGCCGACAAAAGCTTATGGAATATCGCCACAGTTGTGCGATTGGATTCGTGACTTCGTGTCAGAAAGGAAACAGTACGTTGTAATTGACGGAAAGTCATCGAGTAGAACAGAAGTGATATCTGGCGTTCTCCAGGACCGGTACTATTCCATATTTTTATAAACTATTTAGAAGACAATGTAGGTACTTCTCTTAGATTGTTCGCGGGTGATGCTGTCATTTATCAGCTAGTAAAGTCACCAAAAGCTCAAAAGCAACTTCAAAATTATTTAGATAAGATATCTTCACGCTACAAAAAATGGAAATTGAACCTTAATAGTGATAAATGTGAGGTCACCCACTTGCCCACTAAAAGAAACACGTTACACGCCAGTAAAACGATAAATTAGTCAAACCTACAGGCCGTCAATTCCACTAAATACCTAGCAGTAACAAGTACGAACAACTTAAATTTGGAAAGAACACATAGGAAATATTGTAGGGAATGCGAACCAAAGACTTCGTTTCATTGGCAGAATACTTAGAAGATGCAACTGTTCTACTAAAGAAACTGACTACACTACACTTGTGCGTCCTATTTTGGAGTATTGCTCCGCATTTTGAGATCCATACCAGGTGCGACTGACGGACGATTTAGAGAAATTTAGTGAAGGGCAATTCGTTTTGTATTATCGCGATATAGTGGAGAGAGTATCACGTAAATGATGCACGTGTTGGGGTGGAAATAATTAAAAGAAAGGTGTTATTTGTTGCGTCGAGATCTATATGCAAAATTTCTTTCACCTACTTTTTCTTCAGAAAGCGAACATATTTTGTTAGCATCCACCTACATAGGGAGACATGATCATCACAATAAAATAAGAGAAATTAGATTGAAAACGGAAAGTTTTAGGTGTTTTCCCGCGAGCTGTTAGAGAATGGTACTATAGAGAAATATCGTAAAAGTGGTTCGATGAACCCTGTGCCATGTACTTCAATGTGACTTGCAGAGTATCCATGTAGATGTAGAGTACTGCCGAGTCCCATCGACCGAACAGAGGAGCCATAGCTTGCGCTCTATGCGCCCGAGCATTGTCGTGCAAAATGATGGGTGGATTGCACAGAAAGTGTTGCCGCTTGTTTCGCAAAGCTGGTCGGAGGTAATTCTCCAAACGCGAACAGTAATGCTGTGCATTGACGGTCTGCCGAGGAGGAACGTAATGCGTTAGGCTAACACCATCACAGTCGTACACTAGAATCACTGTAACTTTCATCATACTGGGGCCCTGGCGCATTTTCGACATTCGCGACGACCCATAATGACGCCATTCGTTGGATTGGAGTCTCAGTTTTAGCTCGTAGAGCTCACTCAAGATGACGTGACCCATTCGCAGAGACACATTCTTAAGTTGTGCGCAGGTTGAGTCCACTATTTAGTTTTGGAGGGGTGGCTGGCTCAGTTCACCTTGCCTGCCGGGACGTACGATTTGTTTGTCAGCAGGCTGTCAATTGCGACCCGCGATCAGTGGGTAACACGCAACTGAGGTGGCCGCCCCTTTAAAACATGGGAATGGACTCGCCCAGCCCCCAAGTCGAGAAAGTAGGGGCCACGACTTCTTTCACGAGCTCTACGATGTGATCCATGTCTCATCCAGTGTTACGATATGGAGTAAGAAAACCTCTCCTTCGCGCTCCTCATGGCGCTCCATGTGCATCTGAGCAGCGTCGTGATGCATCGTGATGCAATTTTTCGCATGCTCAGGCACATTCAACCTTGATCCAATTCCGTTGTTTCTGTTTCCAGAACATAGTGACAGCGTTACGTTAGACCGCTCGCTCACAAGTGTTTCCCTCGATTGTGCGCACACCGGTGACGTTGGACGAGCGAATCCATTTGCTCGGAAGTAAGGTAGCCATGACAACAACGCGTGCTATCTGCGGGATTAGTAGATTCCATTGCATAGTGTCTCCACAGCAGTGCTGACAGTACACCTGATTATCAATTAATTTGATCACTAATTGTGTTCTTTCTAATAATGTTGTGGTCGCAAAGTCCAATAGAATGGCTTATTATCAGACACAAGGCCATACAACTACAAATAGTCGCACTAAGATAATTAATAGCAGGTATTTCGCAAACATGAATTTTTTCAAAGGTATACTGGCTGCAAATGTTCCTTGCTTTCAAGACACGTCAATAGTTTCTTTATTCGAATACCGTGGAGCAATTATTTAAGTTGCCCCAGAGAAAATAAATAAGAAGGATGTTCAGGCCATAAAACTGATTCGTTCTCTACCTGCCCACCTGTAAAACACACAGCAATCGTCGCATCTGGAATATGGAGGTTAAAATTTGCTGCACAATGCACAAATAGTATTTTAATCTTGTTTCGAACCGCACATCTTCTAGTAGGACATGTTATGAACGATATCCCCATAAACGGCGTCTATAACAGGTGCTGAGGGAACGTATGGTCCTAACAGATAACACAGCGCATAAAACTTAAACTGATGGTGATATCCAGCCAGTACTGTGTGAGAAAGACGATCGGCCCATTTGTGATGTCTGTGTAAATGTGCCGTTCCATCTGTTAGAAACGTTGCCTCATCTGCAAACAAATCTGAAGACACAAATGACAGATGACAGTTTCAGCAGTAATCAATTAGTGAAGGTCATCATGTGTTGGATGATCAGCAGGCATAATGCCTGCACCCGAGGTTTGTATTTTCAGAAAGTTAATAACTAATTAATGTACGTCTCTCTGTCACAAAGACTGGACAGGGTGGTACTCTGGCACGTTTATTGTGGGCTAAGAAATGTCTCGGGTCTATAAATTTCATTGGACCAAATGTAAACGAAGGCTTCCACGGCCGTTGTCATTGTTGATAAAACTCTTCTGGGTATTGGGCCGCATCGTCAATACATCCAATACTTCACCGACGTTTCGGCCACTATTGCAAGCGGCCATCTTCTGGGTGTTACGTTTACTGCTGGATGAGGGAAAGCTGGTGTCTTAAATATTGAATGTTGCCACTTATGATTGGTGGTTTCAGCTCTCTTTCATTGGTGTTTCCTTTATTTCTTCCTATTGGTGGAAAGGGAAGCCCTTGATTGGTGTTTACATTATTTAAGACACCAGCTTTCCCTCATCCAGCAGTAAACGTAACACCCAGAAGATGGCCGCTTGCAATAGTGGCCGAAACGTTGGTGAAATATTTGATATATTGACGATGCGGTTTATTGGACCAGTTTAGTTGCATACCCTCCCCTCGATCAATCCCTAGAATTTGTGCACAAAGTCTGCCTTGTGTGGGAGGCTACAGAAAGTAGCTGCAACACACGTGTTGGCAGTGGCGACGCTAGGCGTCGGCGACGTCGGCCACCGTCGACGGCCTCGCGCCTGTGGGGGCCTCGCAAAACATTGTTAAAATTTTAGTTTTTTTTTGTTTCTTTATTTTATTTGATGTTTAACGACGCTTTCCAACTGCTAGGTTATATAGCGACGACCTTCATCTAATTTACACTAGCTTAACCAATGGACGAAGGCAACATTCGTACCCAAGAGTGGGATTCTAACCCCGGCGAGAGCGATCTCGCTCACCGTGGTATGATGCCTTAGTGCGCTCTGCCATTTCCGTATGAGTGTAGTGATACAATTTTTAGTTAAATACTTACAGAACAATTTCTTCAGTACATTTTAGAAAACGATTTGGAAGAAGTATATCTAATCTACATAGATACTCTGCAAATCACTTTTAAGTGCCTGGCAGAGGATTCATTAACCTCTTTCATAACTTTTCTCTACCGTTCCATTCTCTAATAGCGCGCGGGAAGAAAGAACACCTAAATCGTTCCGTTTTCGATCTGATTTCTCTTATTTTATTGGGATGGTCATGTCTCCCTAAGTAGGTGGGTGCTAGCAAAATATTTTCACATTCATTCGGTGATTGAAACTTCGCAAACAGATCACGCCGCAATGAATAACGTCTTTCTTTTAATGATTTCCACCACAATTCGTGCAACATTTCCGTGAAGCTTCCCCCCCCCCCCCTTAACCTTCTCAATGTCTTCCGTCAGTCCCACCTGGTGAGGGTCCCACAAGGGGCAACAATACTCCAGGAGAGTACGCACAAGTGTGATGTAGGCAGTCTCTTTGGTGTAGCTGGTGCATCTTCGAAGTGTTCTGCCAATGAAACGCAACCTGTGGTTCGCCTTCCCCACAATATTTTCTATGTGTTCTCTCCAGTCAAAGTTGTTCATAATTGTAACTCCTAGGTATTTGGTAGAATTTACGACCTTAAGGTTTGACTGATTTATCGCGTAATTGAAGTTCAGTGGATTTCTTTTAGTGGTCATGTGTATTACTTCACACTTGTCTTTATTTAGTGTCAATTGACAATTTTCGCACCAAGTAGAAATTTTGTCTAAGTCACTTTGCAGTTGCTTTTGATCATCTGTTGACTTCACTAACCGATAAACGACAGCATCATCCGCGAACAGTCTAAGGGAGCTATTCAGATTGTCTCCTAAATCGTTTATAAACACGAGGAAGAGTAGGGGACCTATAACGCTTCCATAACATACCCAAATGTTTATATAACAATCAGAATCATCCCCCGTTCCACTCAGTACAGCTTCGGCCGAGAGAAGCTTCACAAAGTTAAAATTGATTAAGACTAACTTGAAAAGCAAAATGATCCATGAAAGACTATCTGCGTTGTCATTACTATCAACTGAAGCCGAAATAGTGGCCAGTATTAAGGTGTGGTCCTAAAAAATTCAGTGAGACGAGAAGGTGAAATGTTCCTCTAATTTGTGTTTGTTTATTGTAATTTTTTGACATTGCAATAATACTCGAATATTATAGTAATAGAATTTTAGTATAATGATTATTGATGTGTAATTGAATTATATACAGAAGGATGGAAAAGCTGGTAGAAGCCGACCTCGGGGAAGATCAGTTTGGGTTCAGGAGAAATGTAGGAACAACGGGAGGCAATACTCACTTTACGGCTTATCCGAAAAGACAGATTAAGAAAAGGCAAACCTACATTTCTAGCTTTTGTAGATTTGGAGAAGGCTTTTGACAATGTTGATTGGAATAAACTCTTTCAAGTTCTGAAGCAAGCAGGAGTAAAATATAGGGAGCGTAAGGTTATTTACAATTTGTACAAAAATCAGACAGCTGTTGTCAGAGTTGAAGGGCATGAAAGGGATGCAGTGGTTGGAAAGGGAGTAAGACAGGGTTGTGGTATCTCTCCATTGCTATTCAATTTGTACATTGAGCAAGCTATAAAGGAAAGCAAGGAGAAATTTGGAGATGGAATTAAAGTTCATGGGGAAGAATTAAAAACATTGCGTTTTGCCGACGACATAGTAATTCTCTCAGATACAGCAAAGGACCTGGAAGAGCAATTGAACGGAATGGACAGTGTGCTGAAAGGTGCATATAAGATGAACATTAACAAGAGCAAAACTAGGGTAATGGAGTGCAGTGTAAGAAAATCAGGTGATGCTGAAGGAATTAGATTGGGAAACGAAGTAATAAAGGAGGTAGATGAGTTTTGTTACTTGGGCAGTAAAATAACAAATGATGGTCGCAGTACAGAGGATATAAAATGCAGAATGGCAATGGGTAGAAAAGCGTTTTTGAAAAAGAGAAATTTGTTAACATCGAATATTGATTTAAGCCTAAGGAAGTCCTTTTTGAAGGCATTTGTAAGGAGTGTTGCCTTGTATGGTAGTGATACATGGACGATAAACAGTGCGGACAGGAAGAGGATTGAGGCTTTTGAAATATGGTGCTTCAGAAGAATGCTGAAGATTAGGTGGGTGGATCGCGTAACTAATGAGGAGGTACTGAACAGAATTGGGGAGAAAAGAAATTTCTGGCATACTTTGACTAAAAGAAGGGATAGATTGGTAGGACACATTCTTAGACACCAAGGAATTGTGAATTTATTTTTTATTTATTTATTTATTTAGCCTGATCAGATTAGGGCCATCAGGCCCTCTCTTACATCGGTCCAGGGTTTTACACATACAGTATTTGTTTACATGTGAGTTACCTATAACATAATAATGATTTTTACAGATGAACAGTTAATAACATTATTTATACAGGTTGATTACATGTAAAATGATGTAAATAAAAGGTAATAACTTAACTCTACATATGTAATAACTTAACTCTAAATAGGATAAAACTAACAGTACCACTGAGACACCTTCTGCTGCTGCTGGTGGTGTAATAATAGAAGTAACAACATTGATATTAGCAGATACAATATTTACTTTTGAATATATCGAAACTGGTTAACGAATGGCGAATTCTGACAGAAGCTGTACCTGTCGAGAGCAATGGCAGTCGGAGAATATCTGGGAGGAGGAATGGATGCGACGTACCTGGACCGTAGGGTAATAAAGACTGGCGTCATTATTGCTTTAATAGATAATCCATTGACTGTCGTTTGAAGCTGGCAGTGTTATTCAGTGCTCTGATATACTGAGGTAGATTGTTGCAGAGCCTGGTTCCTGCTACTGAAAAGGATTTTGAGAAACCGGCTGAGTGATGGATAGGGACAGAAAGGGTTTTGCTCTGACAGGAACGAGTAGTTCTGTTATGTTGATCAGATAAGAGTGTTAAGTTCGAGGAAAGATATGAGGGACAGTGTACGTTGATAAGAAAATAGAGGAAACAGAGCGTATGAAAATCTCTTTGCTTGTCAGCACGGAGCCAGGATAGTTGCTTATAAGATGGTGAAATGTGATCAAAGAGACGGATGTTACATATATATCGAACGCAGGCATTCATGATTAGTTCCAGACGTTGTGAGCTTTCCCAAGAGAGACCTTGCAAGATAACATCACTGTAATCAATAATTGGAATTAAAAGCGTTTGTATAAGTTTCTTTTTAAGATCGAGAGGAAAAAAAACTTCTTATATCTCTGTAGGGTAGCGTTGGAGCGAAGTGTGTGGGGTAAAAATCGCAGAGGAAGACCAAGAGATGGATACAGTAAGCAGATCCAGACAGATGTAGGTTGTCGTTCTTATGTGGAGATGAAGAGGCTTGCTCAGGATAGAGCTGCATCAAACCAGTCTCCGGACTGAAGACCACAACAAAAACAACAATTGAGCTCATTTAACGTTTTCTTGATTAATGAAAAAATGAAAGGTGCCTCGCAGAGCCGCGTCCGCCGACGCCCAGCGTTCGCCTAGCGCCGCCACTGCGTGTTGGTGAGGTGATGGACCTCCGGCAGGTGGCCTGCTCCTCCTGGCTCGCGTGCCCCGTCAGTCAGCCACCAGCGCCGTCAGGCTGTTTGGCGCCGCCGTCACGCGCCTCACTCCCGGCAGGGGACAAATATTTGAGCAGCGCCCGCCCTCGTTAATTCTGCCCGCCCCTGCCCCCTGCTGCCTCGCCGGTCGTCTTCACGCGATTACGGCCCCTTCCGCCGCCCCCCCCCCCGCACGCCCCCTCCCACCCCCCTCTAATGTCTGCGAGCCGTCTGCGGCAGCGAGGGAGTCGCTTTGCATCCGCCCTCGTCGTGTGGGAATCACGCCGCTATCTCTGCGACTCAGCCGCCGGCTGTCTCTGAGCCACCGGGTGCAAATGCCTCTCCACTGCAGCGCTGCCACACTCGGGTCGGCTGCACGATGAGCACACACGGTCAAGTCCCTCCGCCTCATTCAACAGTCTGCGAGTCTTCAAGCTCTGTAGCTATGTCTCTTTTTTGCAACCCATTATATGAGGCCCTGAGAGGCCAAGGGAGATCACTTTTCAATAAAGTCTAAGTGGCCGCTGTTCAAAGTGCAATCGGTAAGACGAGGCCGTTGGAATCCAGCACGGCGTTCCATATTGCCCTACTGATCCCACCGTTTCCATATTCTGCTAACAGTCATTGGATTGCGACCAACGAGAGCAGCAATGTCGCGATACGATAAACCGCAATCGCGATAGGCTACAATCCGACCTTAATCAATGTAGGATACGTAATGGTACGCATTTCTCCTCCTTACACGAGGCATCGCAATAACGTTTCATCAGGCAACGCCGGTCAACTGCTGTTTGTGTATAAGAAATCGGTTGGAAACTTTCCTCATGTCAGCACGCTGTAGGTGTCGCCACCGGCGCCAACCTTGTGTGAATGCTCTGAAAAGCTAATCACTTGCATATCACAGAGAGATCGCCTAATTTAACGCCCATGTCGCTTAAATTTCGTGTCTGTAGCCCCGCTTCTTCGTGGTGTAGCAACTTTAATGGCCAGGGGTGTAATTTTCCTGAGAAGGCAGAAATAAATTTATGTCCAGCCATTGCGCGTTTAATTGAAGGCCAGTGTGAGACGTAGTTGATTTTCGATAGAAAGCCGATTGACCTACGATCTGATGCTGTGTATCGTCGTGTTTTCAAGATAGGATCTGTACCATCACTGAGTGACGAAGAGTACGTCTGACTTTTACATGCGGTCAGGAACAGGATGTTCCTCGGACTGCCGATGGAGACACAGGTATCAGCTCAAGACAAGTAGCCCTGGCATGTTACGCATTTGTAATCATCACAGGGAATAATTCACAAGCAAATTGTATATCTCCGACTTTTGCAGGGCATTATGCCTGCTGATCATCCAACAGGTAAGAACCCTTAGAAGTAAGTGTATTGCTTAAAGACCGTAGGGGGAGACCGACTGACGAATACAGTAAGCAGATTCAAATGGATGTGGACTGCCGTTCTAATTCAGAGATAAAAAGACTTGCACAGTATAAAATGGGATGGAGAGCTGATGAATCAAACTAGACTGAACTATAAGAGCACTTGGATTGTTCGGTTCCGTTTCGTAAACGCTGGCTTTGTTATGTCACCAATAATAAATAAATCCGTGGACGTTAAATCAGGCTACCACCGTTCGGGTTACACTGTGTTGAGATATTACATACTCCCTCTGTAGTAATGGGGTAGCTCACCATCGTTCAGAAGCCAGTTCCTCGTAGCTAACTCTATAGACAACTCCTCTAGACGATGCCTAAGACTCAGCTCATTCTGTGGAAACTGCAAATACTATCGACCAGCTAGTCTAGGAGCCAAACAACCAGCGGTGACTTCTAGAAGGTCGCATCATAAACACTTCACTGCGCTTGCATGTGATGTCGTAACCAATGAGGATTTGCAGGAGCACAATAATTTAGATTACGTATACTAACAGTAGAGTAATTGGCTAAATAGCATTCGTCTCCCAGTACAATATGCCGAATGAAATCAGGATTTACGCCTACTTTATTTAAAAGACATTTGAAGAACGAATTCCGATTTTGGAATTCGTATCCCTGTGCCAGTTTGTGTAGGTACAGCTTAAAGGGATGCCATTTATTGTTTCTCAATAATCCTTTATATCGAAGACCTCGATACTACAGCTCTTCTTTTACCGAATTATGATGACAATAGGTATTAATGGGTGAGACCTAATGACTTAAAGTATTAATAATAATCATATGTGAAAATACGTAATAATATTCCGGGCAACATCAGGTGCGTCGAGGATTGGTCTGTGCACGACACGTTGTTGTAGGCGACATAATCATTTCCAGACAATGATTAGTTTAGTAGGACCAGGCGACCCAGTGCAGTCCACGCAGAAACATCCCACACCATTATAGAACCCCCAACTCCTTCCAGGGGCCATGATGTCCTTGTCTTCGTGGGATGTGGTCTACACTCGAACCGTAGCATCAACTTTCATCGATCGCAAACAGAATTTACTAATGAAGCCAAGGTATACTAGTCATCTACGGTGCAATCTATATAATTGCTCGCCAAGTTTTGTCTTCTGAACAGCTATTTATGGTTATTTATCGTATACACCTTGTTTTAAGGTTTTAAGCCATTTTACAATTTTATTATTATTTATTAAAATTACCGGTTTCGACGATATAAATCATCTTCAGATCTTCACTACTTCTTGCTAATTTATGAACTTTAGAGACCTTGTAGAAACGAACACTCTGTTGCCATAGTGTAAAAATAGATAAAAAATATCTTGACAAGTAAAATTTTGGCACGATCATGGTGTACCATTTTGGCTGGAGTCTACAATAAAATATGTATAATTTAGATTTTACCTGAAATGGTATACCATGTTGGTGCCAAAATTTTATATAAAATGACAAGAAATTTTTATCTATTTTACATTATGACGAGAGATTATTTGTATTTACAAAGTCTCTTAAGTTTATACATGAGGCAGGAAATAGTGAAGATCGGAAAATGATGATTTAGGTCGTTGAAACTTGTAATTATAATAAATAAAATAAAGTTATGATTGGCGTAAAGCCCTTGAAACCAATGTATACAATATCCAATCGATATGGCCATGAACCTAGGTGAAGTGCTGTGCGCAATGTTAGCAAAGACACACGAGTCATCGTCTACTGCAATTGCCCATTAACGCTAAATTGAGCCGATCTCTTCCAACAGATGTGTTTGTCACAAGTCACATATCGATTTCTCCGGTTAACTGACGTATTGTTCCTTGACGATTAGTACGTGCACTACTCTGGGTCCTTGAGAGCACCCATTGGTCATTGGTCAGAGATTAATCCCTGAAAATTGGTATTCTCGCACTTTCCTGAGACTGTAGATGTCGGAATACTAAATTCAAAAACGATATACGAAACAGAATATCCCATGCGTCTAACTCCAACTACCATTCTCTTACTTCCAGAGATGCGGCCCTAATAACGTCGGAGAAGTTATCACTTGATCCCTTGAGTACAATTGACAGCTCTGCAAATTCTACGCTCTTTTATACAGAGTAACAAAGAAAATTCTACGCTCTTTTATACAGAGTAACAAAGAAAAACCATTCCCATGAACCACAGACATTGCCGAGGTGGGGTGGCTTGCGTGCCTCAACGATACAGATAGCCGTACGGTAGGTGCAACCACAGCGGAGGGGTATCTGTGGAGAGGCCAGACAAACGTGTGGTTCCTGAAGAGGGGCAGCAGCCTTTTCAGTAGTTACAGGGGCAACAGCCTGGATGATTGACTGAGCTGGCCTTGTAACATCAGCTAATGTGGCTTTGCCACACAGCAACTGCGAACGGCTGAAAGCAAGGGGAAACTACAGCCGTTACCTTTCCCGAGGACATGCAGCTCTACTGTATGAACATATGATGATGGCATCCTCTCGGGTAAAATATTCCGGAGGTAAAATAGTCCCCCATTCGGATCTCCGGGCGGGGAAAATAGGAATGCGGGTAAACTACTATGACCAGCACAGTGATCGCATTATCATTGTCAAGATAGATACGAAGCCAACACCGACAACAGTAGTACAGGTTTATATGCCAACTAGCTCTGCCGATGATGAGGAAATCGAAGAAATATATGAGGAGCTAAAGGAAATTATTCAGACAATTAAGGGGAAGGAAAACTTAATTGTTATGGGAGACTGGAATTCGGTAGTAGGACTAGGAAGGGAAGGGAAGGGAAGATACTAGGTGAATATGGTCTGGGTAAAAGGAATGAAAGAGGAAGCCGCCTGGTAGAATTTTGCACGGAACATAATTTGGTTATAACAAACACCTGGTTCAAGAATCACAAAAGAAGGTTGTATACGTGGAAGAGACCAGAAGACACCGGGAGATACCAGATAGATTTTATAATGGTAAGACATAGATTTCGGAACCAGGTTTTAAACTGTAAAACATACCCAGGGGCAGATATAGACTCTGACCATAACTTGTTGGTTATGAACTGTAGGCTGAAACTGAAGAAACTACAAAAAGGTAGGCAAATAAGGAGATGGGACCTGGATAAATTGAAGGAACCTGAAGTTCTTAAGAAATTCAGAGGGAGCTTTAGGCAACAATTGACAGAAACGGGAGAAAATAAAACAGTAGAGGAGGAATGGGTAAAATTGAGAGATGAAATAGTGAAGGTAGCAGAGGACAAAATAGGTAGGAAGGCAAGACCTACAAAAAATCCGTGGATATCACAGGAGATACTAAATTTAATCGATGAAAGGAGAAAATATAAAAATGCAGTAAATGAAACATGCAAAATGGAGTACAGACGACTAAGAAATGAGATTGACAGGAAGTGCAAAATGGCTAAGCAGGAGTGGCTTGAAGGCAAATGCAAGGATGTAGAAGAATGTATAAATAGGGGAAAAATAGGTACAGCCTACAGGAAAATAAAAGAAACATTTGGAGATAAGAAAAAACAGCTCTATGAATATCAAGGACACTGATGGAAAACCACTTCTCAGCAAAGAAGGGAAAGCTGAAAGGTGGAAAGAGTACATAGAGGGGCTCTACAAAGGAAATCAACTTCGAGACAATATTGTAGGAAGGGCAGAGGATGTAGATAAAGATGAAATAGGAGAGTCTGTACTGCGAGAAGAATTTGACAGAGCCCTGAACGACCTAAGTCGAAACAAGGCCCCTGGAGTAGATGATATTCCCTCAGAGCTACTGAAGTCTCTGGGAGAACCAGCCATGACAAAATTGTTTTACCTGGTGTGTTAGATGTATGAGACAGGTGAAGTACCCTCAGACTTTAAGAAAAATGTTATAATCCCCATACCAAAGAAAACAGGTGCAGACAGGTGTGAAAACTACAGAACATCAGTTTAATAAGTCATGGTTGCAAAATATTAACACGAATTATATACAGAAGGATGGAAAAGCTGGTAGAAGCCGACCTCGGGGAAGATCAGTTTGGGTTCAGGAGAAATGTAGGAACACGGGAGGCAATACTCACTTTACGGCTTATTCTAGAAGATAGATTAAGAAAAGGCGAACCTACATTTCTAGCTATTGTAGATTTGGAGAAGGCTTTTGACAATGTTGATTGGAATAAACTCTTTCAAGTTCTGAAGCAAGCAGGAGTAAAATATAGGGAGCGTAAGGTTATTTACAACTTGTGCAAAAACCAGACAGCGGTGTCAGAGTTGAAGGGCATGAAAGGGATACAGTGGTTGGGAAGGGAGTAAGACAGGGTTGTAGCCTTTCTCCATTGTTATTCAATTTGTACATTGAGCAAGCTATAAAGGAAAGCAAGGAGAAATTTGGAAAAGGAATTAAAGTTCAGGGGGAAGAATTAAAAACATTGCGTTTTGCCGACGACATAGTAATTCTGACAGATACAGCAAAGGACCTGGAAGAGCAATTGAACGGAATGGACAGTGTGCTGAAAGGTGCATATAAGATGAACATTAACAAGAGAAAAACTAGGGCAATGGAGTGCAGTGTAAGAAAATCAGGTGATGCTGAAGGAATTAGATTGGGTAACGAAGCAATAAAGTAGGTAGATGAGTTTTGTTATTTGGGCAGTAAAATAACAAATGATGGTCGCAGTACAGAGGAATGCAATGGGTTGAAAAGCGTTTTTGAAAAAGAGAAATTTGATAACATCGAATATTGATTTAAGCCTAAGGAAGTCCTTTCTGAAGGCATTTGTATGGAGTGTTGCCTTGTGTGGGTGTGAGACATGGACGATAAACAGTGCGGACAGGAAAAGGATTGAGGCTTTTGAAATATGGTGCTACAGAAGAATGCTGAAGATTAGGTGGGTGGATCGCGTAACTAATGAGGAGGTACTGAACAGAATTGGGGAGGAAAGAAATTTCTGGCATACCTTGACTAAAAGAAGGGATAGATTGGTAGGACACATTATTAGACATCAAGGAATTGTGAATTTAGCATTGGAGGGAAGTGTGTGGGGTAAAAATCGCAGAGGAAGACCAAGAGATGGATACTGTAAGCAGATTCAGACTGATGTAGGTTGCCGTTCTTATGTGGAGATGAAGAGGCTTGCTCAGGATAGGGTATTGTGGAGAGCTGCATCAAACCAGTCTCCGGACTGAAGACCACAACACACACACAACAAAGAAAAACTGGAAAATTTTCTACAATCCAATAAATCTAGAAGTGATGAAGGAAGAAATGTAATCCATATTAATTGAAATCTTACAACTTTACTAGTTACGAAAAATTGATATGGTTATCATTTTTGCAAAAATTACGTCCTTTATGTGGTAACATTTTTTTCAAAAATTACGTCCTTTATATGGCGTCCTCCTGCACGAATATATTTGTGAAATCTTCTGGGGAGATTCCTCATTGACCGCTGCAACATCTCAGGTGGGATACTGTGAATTTCATCCCGAATTCTCCGTCTCGGGGGCCAGAGATTGTTACCGAATCGTGAGATCACACGGTTGCGGAACAATTCTCGCATACCTGCCATTGATCGTCGTGATGTCGCTCCGTCCTATTGAATCCAGGCTTCTTGAAAGTTTGGACAGTTGTTCAATGCAGGTGTAACGAAATTCCGTAATATCTCCATGTAACGATAGGAATTGACAGTTGTGTTTCCCTGTTCATTTGAGAAAAAATATGTTCCGATAATTCCACTTGATGAAACACCACACCATACTGTTACTGTACTAGAGTGTGAAGGGTGTCAAGGAACGTCATTACGATTAGTGTTTGCCCGGTAACGGTAGTTCTGATTATTCACGTAACCTGTGAGATGAAAATGTACCTGAGCTGACATCCACAATTCGTCGTTATTGTAATGAAAAATGCTAGTCCTTCAGTTGTTGTACCATCTGTAGTTTGTACGAATGAAATTTTAAGTTGTTGTTGTTATGGTCTTCAGTCCGGAGACTGGTTTGATGCAGCTCTCCACCCTACTCTATCCTGAGCAAGCCTTTTCATCTCCTTATAAGAACGGCAACCCACATCCACTTGAATCTGCTTACTATACGCATCTCTTGGTCTCCCTCTGCGATTTTTACCCCACACACTTCCCTCCAATGCTAAATTTACGATTCCCCGATGTCTAAGAATGTGACCTACCAAGCGATCCCTTCTTTTAGTCAAGGTATGCCAAAAATTCCTTTTCTCACCAATTCTGTTCAGTACCTCTTCATTAGTTATGCGATCTACCCACCTAATCTTCAGCATTCTTCTGTAACACCACATTTCAAAAGCCTCTATTCTCTTCCTGTCCGCACTGCTTATCGTCCATGTTTCACTCCCGTACAAGGCAACACTCCACACAAATGCCTTCAGAAAAGACTTCCTTACCCTTAAGTTAATATTCGATGTTAGCAAATTTCTCTTTTTCAAAAATGCTTTTCTGCCCATTGCCATTCTGCATTTTATATCCTCTGTACTGCGACCATCGCATGTTATTTTACTACCCAAGTAACAAAACTCATCTACCACCTTCAATGTTTCGTCACCTAATCTAATTCCTTCAGCATCGCCTGATTTTCTAAGACCGCATTCCATTATTTTTGTTTTGCTCTTGTTAATGTTCATTTTATATGCACTCTTCAACACGCTGTCCATTCCATTCAACTGCTCTTCCAGGTCCTTTGCTGTCTCTGACAGAATTACAATGTCATCGGCAAAACGCAATGTTTTTATTTCTTCCCCCTGAACTTTAATCCCTATTCCAAATTTTTCCTTGCTTTCCTTTACCGCCTGCTCGATGTACAAATTGAATAGCATCGGAGAAAGGCTACAACCCTGTCTTACTCCCTTCCCAACTGATGCTTCCCTTTCATGCCCTTTGAGTCTAATAACTGCAGTCTGGCTTTTGTACAAGTTGTAAATAACTCTCCTTTCCCTGTATTTTACCCCTGCTGACTTCAGAATTTGAAAGAGTGTATTCCAGTCAACATTGTCAAACGCTTTCTCCAAATCTACAAAAGCTAAAAATGTAGGTTTGCCTTTCCTTAATCTATCTTCTAAGATAAGACGTAAAGCGAGTATTGCCTCCCGGGTTCCTACTTTCCTCCTGAATCCAAACTGATCTTCCCCGAGGTCAGCTTCTACCAGCTTTTCCATTCTCCTGTAGATAATTCGTGTTAAAATTTTGCAACCATGACTTATCAAACTGATGGTTCTGTAATTTTCACACCTGTCTGCGCCTGATTTCTTTGGAATGGGGATTATTACATTTTTCTTAAAGTCTGAGGGCATTTCGCCTGTCTCATACATCCTACACACCAGTTCAAATAATCTTGTCATGGCTGGCTCTCCCAGAGACTTTAGTAGCTCTGAGGGTATGTCATCTATTCCTGGGGCCTTGTTCCTACCTAGGTCTTTCAGGGCTCTGTCAAATTCATCTCTCAGTATACTATCTCCTATTTCATCTTGATCTACTTCCTCTTCCCTTCCTACAACATCGTTTCTAAGTTCATTTCCTTTGTAGAGCTGCTCTATGTACTCTTTCCACCTTTCAGCTTTCCCTTCTTTGCTGAGAACTGGTTTCCCATCTGAGTTCTTGATATTTGTAGAGTTGCTTTTCTTGTCCCCAAATGTCTCTCTTATTTTCCTGTAGGCGGTATCTACTATTCCCCTTGCTATACATTCTTCTACAGATTTGCATTTGGCTTCTAGCCACTCCTGCTTAGCCAGTTTGCACTTCCTGTCAATCTCATTTTTTAGTCGTCTGTACTCCATTTTGCCTGTTTCATTTACTGCATTTTTATATTTTCTCCTTTCATCAATTAACTGTAGTATTTCCTGTGATATCCATGGATTTTTTGTAAGTCTTGCCTTTCTACCTATTTTGTCCTCCGCTGCCTTCACTATTTCATCTCTCAATGCTACCCATTCCTCTTCTACTGTTTTATTTCCCCCTGTTTCTGTCAATTGTTGCCTAAATATCCCTCTGAAATTCTCCAGAACTTCACTTTCCTTCAATTTATCTAAGTCCCATCTTCTTATTTTCCTACCTTTCTGCAGTTTTTTCAGCTTCAGCCTACAGTTCATGACTAACAAGTTATGGTCAGAGTCTATATCTGCCCCTGGGTATGTCCTGCAGTTTATAACCTGGTTCCGGTACCTATGTCTTACCATTATAAAATCTATCTGATACCTTCCGGTGTCTCCTGGTCTCTTCCATGTATACAACCTTCTTTTGTGATTCTTAAACCACGTGTTTGTTACGATTAAATCATGTTCCGTGCAAAATTCTACCAGGCGACTTCCTCTTTCATTCCTCCTGCCCAGTCCATATTCACCTACTATTTTTCCTTCTCTTCCTTTTCCTACTACCGAATTCCAGTCTCCCATCACAATTAAGTTTTCCTCTCCCTTAATTGTCTGAATAATTTCCTTTAGCTCCTCATATATTTCTTCGATCTCCTCATCATCGGCAGAGCTAGTTGGCATATAAACCTATACTACTGTTGTCGGTGTTGGCTTCGTATCTATCTTGACAATGATAATGCGATCACTGTGCTGCTCATAGTAGTTTACCCGCATTCCTATTTTCTTATTCACTATCAGTCCTACTCCTGTGATACCCCCAACTGATTTTGTATTTATAATCCTGTACTCACCTGACCAGAAATCCTGTTCATCCTGCCACCGAACTTCACTAATCCCCACTATATCTAACTTCAACCGATCCATTTCCCTTTTTAAATTTTCTAATTTTCCTACCCGATTAAGGGATCTAACATTCCACGCTCCGATCCGTAGAATGCCAGTATTGTCCTTCCTGATGACAACATCCTCCTGAGTAGTCCCCGCCCGGAGATCCGAATGGGGGACTATTTTACCTCCGGAATATTTTACCCGAGAGGATGCCATCATCATATTTCCATACAGTAGAGCTGCATGTCCTCGGGAAAAATGACGGCTGTAGTTTCCCCTTGCTTTCAGCCGTTCGCAGTAGCTGTGTGGCAAAGCCACATTAGCTGATGTTACAAGGCCAGCTCAGTCAATCATCCAGACTGTTGCCCCTGTAACTACTGAAAAGGCTGCTGCCCCTCTTCAGGAACCACACGTTTGTCTGGCCTCTCCACAGATACCCCTCCGCTGTGGTTGCACCTACGGTACGGCTATCTGTATCGTTGAGGCACGCAAGCCACCCCACCTCGGCAATGTCTGTGGTTCATGGGGGTGGCAGTATAGATGGAGAATTCTGCGAATACTCTCCCTTGAGATTCCAACCACTGATGCTTGCTTACGAATTGAACGCCTGTGCTCCGTAAGACAAACTCGCGTATCACATCAATGTTTTCTGGAGAACGCGCACTTCTTGGTCATTCTGTTGGTTTCTTAAAAAAAAAATTAAATTTTTTGTAAATCTATCGGACCAAACTGCGTGGTCATCAGTCCGTAACTTAAAACTACTTAAACCTAGGTAAACTAACCTAAGGACAACACACACACCCATGCCCGGTTTCTTCTTGTGGGCAGATCCAGTCTGACCAGAGTTATTAATAAATCATTGTGTCGCGTCTTTCTATGGAACGGCATCATAAAGTCCTAAATTACAAGGGTTGAACTTAAATAGTGGCAACACTGCTGTGGAGACACTATGAAATGGAATCTACTACTGTCGCTGATAGCAAACGTTGTTGACATTCCTACCTTACCTCCGAGCAAATGGTCTCGTACGTCCCAGGTCATCTGCATGCGCACAATCTAGAGAAACTCAGTCACTTGTCTAACGTAGCGGTGTCACTATGATTTAGAAAGAGAAAGAATGAACGAACCAAAACTGAAACGCCAATACAATGAATAGTATCAATATTGGTCGCGGCGAAAGTCGAAATTGCGTCAGAGCCTCAGTATGGTGAAAGTTATGATTCTCGCGTACGGGATGGTCTTATCCCACCGCATTACGTTCCTCCACGGCAGACCGTCAATGCACAGTATTACTGTTCGTTTTTCAAGCAACACCTGCGATCAGCTTTGCGAAAGAAGCGGCAACACTTTCCGTGCAATGCACCCACCATTTTGCGCGACAATGCATGGGCACATACAGCACAAACTGTGGCTCCTCTGTTTGATCGATGGGACTGGGACGTACTGTACCATCCACCAAACTGCCCGGATTTAAATCCTTGTGACTTTTATTTGATTCCGAAGATGAAGCAACCAGTTCGTTGCATTCACTTCTGAACTATTCCAGAGATTCGACAAGCAGTAGACCGCTCCATTCGCACCATGAACAGAACAGGTTGTGATAATGATATACTACTCCTTGCACGCGTTCTACACGACACTGGTGGCTGCTGTGAGGGACAGTAAGTGGTTCAACACGTAACGCTTTTTTATCGGTTGTGAATAAATATTTGCCACTAAGTTCCAACCCTCGTATAAATACGTCTAATCTCTCTCTTCACTGCTACCAAACTATCATTGTTTTTATAAAACATTTTTATGGGTAACGCGTGCTACTGTCCGTTCCACTGATCAATTATTACTGACATGTGTGGACTATTTACTCTCTAAGAGTCTCGAACCCGCAGTGCTGCCACCTAGCCATGGCTGCCACTACTCATTTTAAACATTCCCGGTAATCTGTGTCACCCTGTACCTTGTGTACGCGATAATAAAACCACCTTACTTATCGCTTTCACATTACTTGTATCACAGCAGTGCAGAACCAAGGGTAAAATATTTTGGGCATTTTCTATGTGCTTATGTGATACTAAGAAAGCAGATTAGATCGAACCACTAAACTTTACTGATTATCGGTTTCAATCATAATGTGGATAACTTCAGATCTTACTCAAATGTTGACATGTGGAGTTGACCAAGTGCTGTTGAAACGTATAAGTTACAGAAGGCAAATGGTCGACTTCGTTTTATTGGGAAAATTTTGGGAATGTGTGATAAAGGAGACCGCATATAAAACGCTTGTACGACCTCGTATTGAGTATTGATCAAGTGTTTGGGATCCCTTCCAGAGGATATAGAGGCAGTTCAGAGGCGGGCGATGAGGTTTGTATCTGGTAGATTCGATCAATGTGCGACTGTTACCGAAATGCTTCGGGAACTCAAATGGTAGATTCGATCAATGTGCGACTGTTACCGAAATGCTTCGGGAACTCAAATGGGAGTCATTGGAGGGAAAGCGACGTTCTTTTCGAGAAACACTGTTGAAGAAATTTAGAGGGCCGGAATTTGAGGCGGACTGCAGAACGATTCTACTGCCAAGATGACAAGGATAAGAGTAGAGAGATTAGGGCTCGGACGGATGCATTGTATGGGAGGGAAACGTGGACGATAACGAGTTCAGACAAAAAGATGATAGAAGCTTTTGAAATGTGGTCCTACAGACGAATGATGAAGATTATATGGGTAGATCACGCCACTAATGAAGAGGTGCTCAACAGAATTGGGGAAAAAAGGAGTTCTGGTATATCCTGAATCAGAGAAGAGATAGGATGGTGGGACACATTCTGACCCATGAAACAATCGTTAACTTAGCATTAGAAGTGTATGGTGTAAAAATCGTAGAGGGACACCGAGGGACAAATACAGTAAGCAGATATAGAAGGATGTAGGTTGCCGTTCGTATTCTCAGATGAAGAGGCTTGCACACGACAGGGTAGCGTGGAGAGCTGCCTCAAAGCTGCGAACTAAAGAACCCAACAACAACAACTACTACTACAACGGATCGATACAAGTTGTAATATTTCTGGCTTAAAGCCATCATATAAAGATCGAAGTATTGCTTCAGTGCAGCCGGTTAGGACCAGTAGGCGACAGATGGTAAAATGTGGTGAGAACCACGACAGGTGGTACAATAGGTTGGGTTCTCATGGGAAAGAGCACTGGCAAGTCTCCCCGAATTCTAGGGAAGCGACAGGCACTGGACGCCGATTGGCTGTAGCACTGGCGGTCACGCGCCAAAACGCATTCATATTTTTATTAATGTTTAATAAACTAATAATATATTCAAATTCAATTTAGAAATTCCCCTCAAAGCCAAACTATGCCCTGAGTAGGTAAAACATATTAACAATTGCTAAAAACATAAACAAAACAGTTAATATAAAACGGACGATACACGACAGCCATGTTTACGCGCCAAATTGCGGGACGAAGGCAGTCTTGCATCGAGCCGCCACACTTCAGTTCAGAACAGGCACTCGGAAGAGTAACAAGTGACTTCAGTACGCGCACTCGGTGGAATAACATGCATACGTAGGCGTTCATAAAATATTATTTAAACATCTTAAATGATATTTAATTTCATTTAAAACAATCTGTGCCAAGTTGGTGTCATTATGCAGTTTGCTGGTTTTCTGCAGTCTTTTAATAAACTAGATGGCGTCCCACAAGAAAGTATTATTTCGTAATTAGATCAGTTCCTGTCAATAGTATAATAATTTGAGCCTCATCTGCGTGGTGACATCTATAGAAGACGTCAGGTTGGTGAAATTTCAGAGTTTCTACTCTTCACACAGTGCAGTGGGGAATAACTACAACCCTCGCGTACACTGTAATTGCGGTACAAACGCAAACTGTTGTGCGTCATCCAAGGTAACATGGAGGACGAAAGGAAATGATATAGGACCGGTTAACATACCCCCTGTAGACTTTATTCCCGTTGTAAAGTATTCGTTTTTCCCTCGATCTATATGGGAGTGGAACAGGAAATCAAGTAACCAGTAGTGGTACTGAATACCCTCCGCCACGCACCTTTCGGTAGATTCCGGAGTATCTATAAACATGTAGAAGATCATCCACACTTAAATTGAAATTTATAATCATTCAAGTTAAGCGGTGTAGTCAGAGTGTTTTGTTAGAATCATTGAGACAAAATTGTTTTGAAAATTACTTACGTTATATCTGCTTAAATGCACTTCTTTCTTTTTTAAGGAAGGAACATTATTTTTGAAACACACTGTATATCCGATGCAGGTTATAACATAAATTTCAGTCCCTCTACGCCGTTAGAAGCTGACGTGACGCCAAGCTGTTGCGGATCGCGGCGCGCCTTGGCTCCGTGTGGGAAGGCGCGGTGGCGGTGTTAGCGGCTCAGCCTGGGAGCTGGGAGCTGGAGGCAACAGGCTGCAGGCCCCTAAGTGGCTGCTGCGCGGATTAGTCGAGTGCCGGCTGTTACTCACAGCTCCCGCGCTCACGGCGAGAGCCTCCGCACCTCCGCCCTTAGCCGCTCCTCTGCTCTTCTCTGTAGGCATCTCTCCCATCTGCAACGCAGCAGGTCAACTGCGTAAGACAGTCGTCTGGTATGAACAATCTGTATAACCTAAATATCACTGGAGTACTGTGCACTATAGCGGTCAGTTACTTACGCTGTTGTCTTCGAAAAAGGCTTGTTCAAATGTTTTTAAAACTGTGGAACACTTTGCTAAGCCGCGGAGGATTAGACGTGCGCACTGGGGCGCCGTGCTGCGGTGCGCTCGGCCGTTCGCCGTCGGGGATCGAGTCCCCCCTCGGGTTTGGGTGTATGTGTTGTCCTTAGATTAGTTTACCTTAGTTTAAGTAGTATGTAAGCCACGGACTAATGACCAAGCAGTTGAGTCCGATAGATTGACAAACATTTGAACACTTTGAACACTTAACTACATACACATCTACATATACAATCCTGACCCTTAAGATTTATACACCATGAAGATGACGTGCTACAGACGCGATATTTAACCGACAGGAAGACGACGCTGTGATATGCAAGTGATTAGCTTTTCAGAGTATTCACACAAGGTTGGCCGGTGGCGACACCTACAACGTGCCAACATGAGGATAGTTTCCAACCGATTCCTCATACACAAGCAGAAACGTTGTTGTGATGCCTCGTGTAAGGAGGAGAAATGCGTACCATCACGGTTACTACTTTGATAAAAGTTCGATTGTAGCCTATAGCGATTGCGGTTTATCGTATCGCGACATTACTGCTCGCGTTGGTCGCGATCCAATGACTGTTAGCAGAACATGGAATCGGTGGGTTCAGGAGGGCAATACGGAACGCCATGCTGCATCCCAATGGCCTCGTGTCACTAGCAGTCGAGATGACAGGCATCTTATCCGCATGGTTGTAACGGATCGTGCAGCCACGTCTCGATCCCTGAGTCAACAAATGGGGACGTTTCCAAAACAACAACCGTCTGCAAGAACAGTTCGACGACGTTTTCAGAAGCATGGACTATCAGTTCGGAAACCATGGCTACGGTTACCCTTGACGCTGCATCACAGACAGGAGCGCCTGCGATGGTGTACACAACGAAGAACCTGGGTGCACGAATGGCAAAACGTAATTTTTTTTTTAATGAATCCAGGTTCTGTTTATAGTATCATGATGGTCGCATCCATGTTTGGCGACATCGCGGTGAATGCACACTGGAAGCGTGTATTCGTTATCACCCGGCGTGATGGTACGGAATGCCATTGGTTACACTCTCTGTCCCGTCATGTTCGCATCGACGGCACTTTGAACAGTGGTCGTTACATTTCAGATGCGTTAGACCCGTGGCTCTACTCTTTATTCGATCCCTGCGAAACCCTACAGTTCAGCAGGATAATGAACGACAGCATGTTGTACGGGCCTTTCTGGATACGGAAAACGTTGGACTGCTGCCCTGGCCAGCACATTCTCCAGATCTCTCCCAGGAGTATCAAGGCCGTTATTACGGTCAGAGGTGGTTGTTCTGGGTACTGATTTCTCAGGATCTACGCAGCCAAATTGCGTGGAAATATAATCACATGTCAGTTCTAGTATAATATATTTGTCCAATGAATACCATTTATCATCTGAATTTCTTTTTGGTGTAGCAATTTTAATGGCCAGTAGTGTATACTCCGCAGTCCACTTTAAGGTGCGTCGCGGAGGGTACACTGTACAACTATTAGGTATTTCTTTTCCTATTCTACTCCCAAATACAACGAGAGAAAAAATAATGTCTCTATGCCTTTGACCGAGGCCTAATTTATCTTGTCTTTGTAATCGTTACGCGAAATGTAAGTAGGCGGCAAAAAGGTCATTCTGCAATCAGCTTCAAATTCCGGCCATGTACATTTCCGCGTCTGTGCGACAGCCTGCGGCACCCCATGACCCGAGTTCTGCAGTATAAACATCGGCTACTGTAGAACTGTCGCGCGGCCTGAACGTTCGCAGCAGGTAACACCATCCCCTGGGTGCTAGTTGCTGATTGGCTGTTGCCTTCCAATCAGATATAAGATCTCGCCTACCAATCACTTACATGGGTAGCAAAAGTAATAGCCTACTGATACGCTACTGACAACCAGTCACATCTTAGATATATGACATCGGTATAAGATGAAAAATTTCACAGAATATAGGGGTATACATTCAGCACCATCCGATAGTTAACCGTCCTGAAGACGACCACTACTCAGTGGTCCTTTGCTAAGTGTTTTAAAAATGACACGGACTAATACCCAGAGTGCTTTTATTAAAAAATGAGGAGCACATTGGCGTTTACGGATGGCAGCAATGACCGATTCCACTGCCTCTGCTATTGGCAGGGCATTGCCTGCAGCACCCCCTCAGGGTTCATGTTCGCATCAGTTGGACCCTATGCAAAATCGTAGGTGAATTTTTTTGATAAAATTGCTCGAGAAACCGCGATTTTTGCCACTATTTAACTGTGACTCAGACAATGATTGCGTTGTTATTGGTTTATTTAAGACCGGTTTCGGCCTAGTAATGTGCCACCTTCAAGTCCATTGTGGCTTCGGCTAGAAACCCATGCAGCAGACGAAAAAATCATCCTTCAGGGTAACTGCAGATACCAAACAGGCGACCTGTTCATCTGCTGCAGATGAAACTACATCGGGCTTGGAAATGGTCTATTAATAGGCCGAAATCAAGTATACTAAGAACGCGATCATTGACTGATTCACAATTAAAAACTGTAAATCTACATCTACATCCTACACCACAGTCTACATTTCGGTTAGCGGTGGAGAACACTTTTTGTATCATCGTTCCTTCCTCCTGCTCTAATAACGTATAGTTCGCGAAAAAATGATTGTCGTTATTCCTCAGGGTGGGCTATAATCTACGTAACTTGTTCAAATTTTTTGCTTAGGTGTGAGTCAACAGCTGCAATATACTTTAAAAAATTCATAGGCAACCATCAGCTGTTTATTGTACTTAAAATGTTACCGGTTTCGTATATTATCCATCATCAGAAGAGTCTATTAAAATTTGCAGTCATGAATAATACACATGTGACAATGAAATATGACATAGTAGTTTCATCCAGAAGAAACTTACAAAATTAAACAGGCTGATTGATGTAGCTGATCTGATAAACTTAGCAGAGATCGAAGTATTCATAGTGTGAAAATAGTATATCTTTGACCGCCATCACAGGATATATCTTTGATGACGTGTCTTGGCGACTGATGCAGAGAGTGTTATATAAACACTAGCTGAAAACCCGGCGTTTCCCGAGTATTTATTTATTTATTCTAGCCCTCAGTTAGTACTTCTCCTATCCCTTCTCTCGCCGCGAGTGAGTAGCCGAGCGGTCTGGAGCGCCACGTTGCGGATCGCGCGGCCTCCCGCATCGGAGGTTCGAATCCTCCCTCGGGCATGAATGTTTGTGCCGCCTTTAGTATAAGTTATTTCATAAGTAGTTTGTAAGTTGAGTCTCATAAGCGCCACAAACATTTATTTTTTACCCCTTCTTTCTCTCTCTCTCTGTCAATTCCATTTTTTTTTCTAAAATCTTGTAATATTTATGGGAGAACATTTTTAGAAATAAGGCTGTCTTGCATAATGTACAAAATTATAAGTGCAGTTTCCAAACAAAGAAAGATAGTAATCAAAATATAAATGACCTATAAAATACGTAATAACTCGTATTTATTGAATTATATGTTTTACAACTGTATCCTTTTCAGGTATATATATATATATATATATATATATATATATATATATATATATATATATATATATATATATATATATATCTGCAGATTTAGAGACTGGCTATACTACAGATTAATAATTGATCTGGTCGGGGGTTCGAATCCCCCTCAGGCATGGATATTTGTGCCGTCCTTAGTTGTAGCTAGTTCATAAGTAGTTTGTAAGTTCAGGGACTGATGACCCCGTAGTTAAGTCCCATAGACTCTACAAACAGTTGAACAGTTGAATAATTGATCTTATTTAAATAGTTGGGGTAGCTGTTTAGGGCACAGAAGCTGACATACATAACTCACCCCTATGAACAGAGACAATGAGCCAGGAACATTTTACTACCCTGACTTATGTACTGCCTAATTTTTATTGGTGAGTACTATCTACTCTATCCTGAGCAAGCCTTTTCATCTCCTCATAAGAACGGCAACCCACATCCACTTGAATCTGTTTACTATACGCGTCTCTTGGTCTTCCTCTGCGATTTTTACCCCACACACTTCCCTCCAATGCTAAATTTACGATTCCTCGATGTCTAAGAATGTGTCCTACCAAGCGATCCCTTCTTTTAGTTAGGGTATGCCAAAAATTCCTTTTCTCGCCAATTCTGTTCAGTACCTCTTCATTAGTTATGTTATCTACCCACCTAATCTTCAGCATTCTTCTGTAACACCACATTTCAAAAGCCTCTATTCTCTTCCGCGGAGTATGTATGCAGATGTAAACGTAGAAGTTACCGATCCATCGCCTACGCCTGACACCTGTTGTCTCATACAGGCGTTGCCGACCTCTGTTTACGAATCTCTTATTACATACATCTACATCTACATCTACATACATACTCTGCAAATCACATTTAAGTGCCTGGCACAGGATTCATTAACCAGTTTCATAACTTTTCTCTACCGTTCCATTCTCTAATAGCGCTCGGGACAAAAGAACATCTAAATCGTTTCGTTTTCGATCTGATTTCTCTTATTTTATTGGGATGGTCATATCTCCCTAAGTAGGTTGGTGCTAGCAAAATATTTTCCTTTCATAAGTAACAGTCGGTGTTTGAAACTTCGCAAACAGATTACTCCGCAATAAATAACGTCTTTCTTTTAATGATTTCCACCCCAATTCGTGCAACATTTCCGTGATGCTATCGCTCCCGTAACGTGATAAAACAAAACGAGCTGCCCTTCTCTGAACCTTCTCAATATCTTCCATCAGTCCCACCTGGTGAGGGTCCCACAATGGGGAATAGTACTCCAGGAGAGGACGCACAAGTGTGATGCAGGCAGTCTCTTTGGTGGAGCTGGTTCATCTTCGAAGCGTTCTGCCAATGAAACGTAACCTTTGGTTCCACTTCTCTACAATATTTTCTATGTGTTCTCTTCAGTCTAAGCTGTTCGTAATTGTAACTCTTAGGTATTTGGTAGAATTTACGACCTTAAGGTTTGACTGATTTATCGCGTAACTGAAGTTCACCGGATTTCTTTTAGTGGTCATGTGTATTACTTCACACTTAGTTTTATTTAGTGTCAATGGCCAATTTTCGCACCATGTAGATAAACGACAACATCATCCGCGAACAGTCTAAGGGAGCTATTCCGACTGTCTCCTAAATCGTTTATAAACAGAAGGAAGAGTTTTGGACCTATAACGCTTCCCTGGGGAACCCAAGATATCACTTCTGTTTTACTTGATGACGTCAATTACAACGAACTGTGTCCTTTCTGATAGGATATCGTGAATCCAATCGCACAATTGGGGAGATATTCCATCAGCATGCAATTTCATTAGAAGCCGCTTGTGGAGTACAGTGTCAAAAGCCTTCCGGAAATCCAAAATATGGAATCGATTTGAGATCCCTAGTCGATGGCACTTATCACTGCACATGAATAAAAGGCAAGCTGTGTTTTGCAAGAGCGATACTTTCTGAATCCGTGTTGACTATTGGTTAATAGGTCGTTCTTTTCGAGGTTGTTCATAATGTTCGAACAAAGTATATGTTCCAAAATCCTACTGCAAGTCGTCGTCAATGAGATCGGCCTGTAATTATGGGGATCGCTCTTATTGCCTTTCTTGAATATTGGAGTAACTTGGGCAACTTTCCAGTCTTTGTGTACGGATCTTTCGCTGAGTGATCGGTTGTAAATTATAGCTAAGTACGGATCTATTGCATCAACATACTCTGAGAGGGATCTAGTTGGTATGCAATCTGGCCCGAAAGATTTGTTTTTGTTTAGTGACTTAAGTTACATCTACATGTAAGTTTTGCATGCTGGCAGCTGTTCTTGGATTGAATTCTGGAGTGTTCACTTCGTCTTCTTTGGTGAACGAATTTCGGAAAGCTGTGTTTAGTAATTCTGCCTTAGCAGCGCTGTCATCGGTAGTATTACTATTGCTATCGCGTAGTGAAGGTATTGTTTGTGCTTTGCCGCTAGTGTACTTCTCATATGACCAGAATTCCTTTGGATTTTCTGCAACATTACGAGACAGGATTTCGTTGTGGTACGCTTACCTATAACTTTCTTTGGGTCTTCAGTGTGTTTTCCAGCTAAGGATAGGTTGAACAAATCTACAGCAGTTGTGTAGCATCGTTTCTGAGCGTTCAGCGATGCGGCGTTACTCGTTGGTTGCACGCTGAGCCTGTAACGCAGTTGGTGGCGCCGGCGGTTTAGCTGGGAGTCTGCAGTTGGCTGGGCGGCTGCTGCGGCCGCAGGACCTGTTGCCTGCGCAGCTGTGGGCCGGCCGCAGCGCCCACACTCCACACTCCACACTTCTTCTGCGGCCGCGCAGACCGCAGCGCCGGACGCGCGCGGCGGCACCCAGCGCGCCTAAACGCCGATATTGCCGACTGCGCCGCTCCCCTGGCTTTGCGCACGTAATGTGCTGGACTGGTCCTCAGCACCTACTCTCCTGATCTGCAGTCTAACACAGGCAGATTCAGAAAGTATCGTTCTTGCAAAACACAGCTTGGCCTTTATTCACATGAAGTGATAAGCGCCATCGACAACGGATCTCAAATCGATTCCATATTTCTTGATATCTGGCGTTCCACAGGGAAGCGTTGTAGGTCCCCTACTCTTCCTTTTGTTTATAAACGATTTAGGAGACAATCTGAATAGCTCCCTTAGGCTTTTGACACGCCGGCCGCGGTGGCCGAGGAGACTAAGGCGCTCCAGTCACGGTCTGCACGGCCACTACGGTCGGGGGTTCGAATCCCCCCTCGGGCATGGATATTTGTGCCGTCCTAGTTCATAAGTAGTTTGTAAGTTTAGGGACTGATGACACCGTAGTTAAGTCCCATAGCCTATACAAACATTTGAAACATTTTGAGCTTTTGACACTGTACCCCACAAGCAGCGTCTAATGAAATTGCGTGCTTATGGAATATCTCCCCAATTCTGCGATTGGATTTTTTATCAGAAAGGACACAGTTCGTTGTAATTGGCGGTAAGTCATAGAGTAAAACAGAAGTGATATCTGGTGTTCCACAGGGAAGCTTTATAGGTCCCCTACTCTTCCTTGTGTTTATAAACGATTTAGGAGACAATCTGAATAGCGCCCTTAGACTGTTCGCGGATGATGCTGTCGTTTATCGGTTCGTGAAGTCAACAGAGGACCAAAAACAACTGCAAAGCGATTTAGACAAAATTTCTACATACTGCGAAAATTGGCAATTGATACTAAATAAAAAAAAGTGTGCAGTAATACACATGACCACTAAAAGAAATCCGCCGAACTTCAAATACGCGATAAATCAGTCAAACCTTAAAGGTCGTAAATTCTACCAAATACCTAGGATTTACAATTACGAACAACTTAGACTGGAGAGAACACGTAGAAAATATTGTGGGGAAGGCGAACGAAAGGTTCCGTTTCATTGGCCCCGAAGATGCACCAGCTCCACCAAAGAGACTGCCTACATCACACTTGTGCGTCTTCTCCTGGAGTACTGTTGCCCATTGTGGGACCCTCACCAGGTGGGACTGACGGAAGACATTGAGGAGGTTCAGACAAGGGCAGCTCGTTTTCTTTTATCACGTTACGGTGGGGGAAAGCGTCACGGAAATGTTGCACGAATTGGGGTGGAAATCATTAAAAGAAAGACGTTATTCATTGCGGTGTGATCTGTTTGCGAAGTTTCAATCACCGACTTTTACTTCTGAATGTGAAAATATTTTGCTAGCACCCACCTACTTAGGGAGACATGACCATCCCAATAAAATAAGAGAAATCAGATCGAAAACGGAACGATTTATGTGTTCTTTCTTCCCGCGCGCTATTAGAGAATGGAACGGTAGAGAAAAGTTATGAAAGTGGTTAATGAACCCTCTGCCAGGCACTTAAATGTGATTTGCAGAGTATCTATGTAGATGTAACTCTGTATGGGAGAAAGTACAGCTGAAGCGATGCTAGCACTCCAAGCGGTCATTACATACTAACACAAGAATGACGCGATACAAACCGAGAATTTGCCGTATTTGATGCTGTCACTTTCATGTTTACTAGTCACCATCAGTGGTGGTGAAATATCTAATACAAGTATGAAAACGTCATTACAGTAACACACATCCATCATCGCAAACACTACACAAGCACCCGTTACAGTCACTTACACTTAACTGACGCTTCAGCACACAGTTCTCATTTATTTCGAAGGAAAGTTTCCTGCGAGCGCGAAGAATAGGGAAAATCCTTCCAATTAGGTTGCTGGAACTGCCGTTCAGGGTCTCCCAGACATTCATGCCGTACGACTTTACTTTTTACCTCCGATAATAAAGTTTGGTGAATAGTCATGTAACATTAACGTCGATGAACTATGACCTACAGTTACCTTAATGTCCTTTTACGTTTCGTTGGATATCAGGAATATCGTCACTCTTTCCTTTCAAAACGACTAAAATTTGAGGAAATAGGAAGAAGTCTGGAGGATAGAAATGCGGCGATTATGGTGGATGTTCAAGTTGCATCACTCACTTTCTTGCCAGGAACTGTTTGACGATATCGGCTGTGTGTGAGCGACACTTGTCGTGCAAATTGTACATTCGTCACACTCGCCGGATCTCAATCCTGCAGATTTCTTCCTGTTCCGTCTGCTCAAACTTTGACGGCAAAGAGATTTAACGATATTCTAGACATCTAACGAAACCTGACGATGCACAGCGGGACGGAATCCCCAAAACGTCGTCAAAACCCGAAAAATGAATTTTAGATTCTCGGAATTTTGATAGGTGGGTTGGGTAGGGGAAGGAGTGGTGCATCTCATTCCAGAAGGAGAGGTCGCCACCGTTGATTCTGTCGAGTTACGTCAGTTCAAAAGTGACCTTCGTCGAGAGCACACACGGCGCTGTGAAAGCAAGGCAAATGTACTCTCGTTTTGTGAGTGAACATTTTGGTCGTGAAGAGAAAAATTTTATTTCTTCAAGATGGAAAATGTGTTCGTACACTAAATCGTTATAATTCACGGTTATCCTATTTGTATTATATTTTTTCTTATGCCTGTTCAAAACGACCATGCTTTGCCGAACTTGGATTTTCAACTATAGCAAAAGTAGCATATACCGCAATACACCACGGACCATTTTTTGTCCGGCTGACAAACAATGCTCAGCAATGGCAGACTTATCTGGTTGCAGAACGCGTGTGTGTCTTTCATGTTCAGCACAACGATGTGCCACTGTTCGTGTAGTTTGTCCAATGTATGCCAGGCCGCATTCACAATTCTATAAACACCCGTCTTTCGCAGTCCAAGATCATCTTTGACCGAACCTATCAATACTGCTATTTTGGCTGGCGGACGGAAAATCACCTCAATCTGGCAATTTTTGATTTTCCATTACCTACATATGGCAAGATGGCCAATGATTTTGTAGACTCAGAAGTATCACCACTCTCCTTTGGTGACTGCTTCGAAGGACAGTAAGGTAACTGTAGATGATAGTTCATCTACATTAGTGTTACAAGACTATTCACCGAATTTTATTGTAAGAGGCTGTATCATTATTTTGATTAATTACAGTCTACAATTTAAAAAATGTCAGTACAGTGTAATACAAACATAGCAGAGTCGTAAAAGTATCATCCAAAACAAGACCAGAAATAATTTGTACTCAAAATCAAAAGAAACTTGATTATGATTATATTGGCGTCCTGAGTAAGAACATTCACGCTGCACGAGACCATTTATACACTCTTGGAGACTAGATGCTATATCTCCTGATAAACGCACTTTTCGCCTCGCGTGCACCTATCATGAATTTATTTATTTATTTACATATTTGGTAGATATCAAACTGTGTATCTCCAAGAAGGTGACGCGTTAATATTAATAGTTCCTCAACGGTTTATATTCTCATTATTTATTCGTAGCCATGCAATCACGTTTTCAGAATAGTGGGTAAGCGGCAAAATATGTCGGATTACAGGCATATAATTTTTGTGGAACTAAAGTACGAAAGTAAGTACGCTCTACTGAATTAGTTGATAAACCGCAGTAGGAACGTTGATACAGTACTTTAATAAAAAGGTAAAGCAGTTAACAATCCGAAGATCGGTTTGAACACCACAGTGCTTTACTAGGCATGGTCCTGTTTGGAGGTGGTATGCCGTTGCCTTCCTCCGAGTTTCGAACTGACTTACCCAGCCAGTTATAGGGGGACCTACAGTTTAACGTGGGTCCCGAACCACGATGCTACTCGATATTTTTCACATGAGCAACACTGCCAGAGGTGAAAGAAGTGGAAAGTGACAGATAAAAATCCTAGGACCTGGCGGGGATCGAACCCGCGACCTTTGGATTTGTAGTCTGGCACTCTACCACTGTGCAACCGAAGCATTAATATTATGTAGTAGTCGATCAGCTTTTGAGAATCTTATTAACAGCCGAAGTTTCGAAGTGTAAGTAATCACCGGAAATGAACACTCGCTATTCGCAAAATTATTCTGTTACTGTTGAGCATTCTTTGAAAATGTAAAACAGATATTTCTGCATTACGTTTATCATAGCTGCTAGAATTAATAGCGCAATGAAAGCTCCTTACGACGACGGGAATACAATACACTATCCTTTTGCGGTATGTATATACAACCACGCCGCTTTGCAGCACTGCAGTTGCCAAGTTGACTCTGCTGCATGACGATTGCACGTGAGGATGATTGCACGTGACAAGAATACAAGATCTGGGGACTAGTAGTGTAGGCTCTTCTACAACAGTTCTCGTAAATAGCCATGTTTGGACACAATCATATTGAAAGGTTTCCGTCAAAATACATTGAAAAAATCATCATCAAGCTTAGCCTACTGTGCATAAAGATATTGAAGAGAAAATCATATCCTTAAGAAAGCAAGACCAAATTAATCTTTCCGTCACAGAAGAACAACCAATATTAATTGTCGACGAATATTTTTTGACTTTGGCCTTGTGTCTTTTAGCACTCAACTCCTACAGGACGTTCAGTTTGGCTTTAGAAGAGGTGAAGGCACCGGATGCGTCCTGATTTTGAGCTTGACTGAAAACTGAAGAAACATTAAGACATATTCATAGAATTTGTCGCCTTAGAGAAAGAGTTCGACAGTGTAAAACGATACAATGCGGGTAATATAGTATTTACTAGAACCAAGAAGGAATAAGACCAAGAACGAAGTGTTCTGCAGTCTGTAGCGCATACTGTTCAATACACACAGTGAAGAAACAAGCATTAACGGTAACAAAAGAAAATTTGGAGAGTGCGGTCAAAAAAATTCAGGACTGAAGAGTGTCGATTATGAGAAGACTTTCACAATCTGTTAAATGGAACGATTAGACTAGTGAGTACAAACTACTGAGTCAGATTAAACCACAATACTCGAATTTAATGAGATGCAGGAGAAATGGGAAAAGCGAGAGACTTAATGTGGTGTATTCCTTCATGCTAGAGGGTCCATAGATGACGGTATTGAAGCGCTGAAACAGGTAGCCTATTATTATTTGTATAAAAACATCGGCTGTTGGTGCACTATTTCGAAAATTCATCTATCAGCCGTAGTGCAACACTCTACAGTAACAGAGTTACATCTATTGGACTACGTTTCTGTCGTGCTGGATATTTTGAAAAGTCTTTCGCCTGGTGATGGTCTATTTGGAAACTGACATAGAATATCGCCGCGCGGGAATAGGCGAGCGGTTCTAGGCGCTAGGCTGCTCCAGCCACAGGTTGCGGTCCTCCCTTGAGCTTGGGTGTGTATTTTGTCCTTAGGTTAGTTTAAGTAGTTAGTAATTTCATACACTTACTGAAGATTGAACAGAGTATATCAAGAAACATGCTTCATCCTATCAAGTGACTTGTTTCCGTAGATCCTTAGTGTAGTGTTGTTGATTCTGTGTCGTAATTAACGATGATAGTACATTAACATGGGAACAGTTTTCGGTGTTGTCCGATTTGAATCGTGATTAGTGTCAGTTCTAAGATCGTCACTTTTTTGCTTTACAGAGCAAGCTCCACTTTCTTGATGGTTTATGTATGGCCAACACCTTATCATCCACTCGTTAGATCATTCTTCGGCAGATACCTAGAGAAGTCGACGACTGATAAATCCACTTTTTGCTTTACACAAGAACAAAAGTTTGCAAATTGATTACGATTTGAAAGTCACTGAGGGAGGTCCTAGTTTTGATTGCAAATTCAGCAGCATAGGTAATATTTTTAATTTGTAATAACACACTTGTTATCAAAACTGCGATCTTTAACTAGTGGCTCTCCGGAACAACCTCAAAACAAACTTCAGTAAAATAAATAATTTCTTCCGTTTCTTCTTTCTGTGCACGGAATTACGTAGACACACGGGCATGGATGTCTGTGTTGTCTTTAGTATCAGGTAGTTTATAAGTAGTTTGTAAGTTTAAGGACTGTTGACCCCCGCGGTTAAGTCCCCATAAGCTTAACAAACTTTTGAACATTTGCATTTGCGCTTTCCTCTCTCATTCAAATTGACCACTTACATCAAAAGTATCATTCCTTCCTGTTTCTTGGGGAGTATCGTAATAAACACATGTAGAGCACAGTAACAATTTGTCCTGTTTTCTTCAGTTACGATTTCTACCCAATGCACGTCTTCCATGCGGCATTTGCGTATTGGCCATGCCTTTCGTTCTGCAAGGGCCAAGACAAATCATCGTTGTAAAGTGTGATATTTGATTTTCGAAGTAGCCTACTCGATGGTGCGCAGTTACAGAAAACAGGTCTGATTTGAACTGCTGCATTATTTACGTGCTGATTAATGTTTGTTAATAAACTGTACTCTAACCCTCTCTGTTCTCATAATCAATTTTTTATATTGGGTTTAGCGCGTGTCTGTGTTTCTATCTTCTCTGTGCCGTGTTTGAATCGAAGTCCGACCATGTGGCGCCTTGTGTTGCCTGATGATTTATCAGTCTCAGTCTTGTGTATGTATGGGCCACTTCTGTAGGCTTGCTTCAGATATCTGGTTGCACATGAGATTTGTACGCAGCCTCGTAGTACCTGACAAGGCGCCTAGATCCGATCGATTATTATCGCGCGGCGATATTCTACGTCAGTTTCCCAATAGATAGAACGGCTACTCAAAATATCCACCGCGACACTAAGGAAGTCCAATAGACGTAACTTCAACGTATAACTGTGGTGTTTCGGACTTCGGCTGGTCGATGAATTGCGAAATAGTGCACCAAATTTTATACAAATAATATTAGGCTACCAGTTTCAACGATTCAACAGCAACGTATAGGGACAATCTAGCATGAATAACAACACATTATATAAGTTTGCAGGCTTCCACCGCCGATGTCATTTTGAATAAAACAATTCTGGGTATTTGGACGCGTCATTTTTTAAAACACGTAGCAAAGAAACTGTCGACGTTTCGGTCATTGTGCAGTGGTCCTCTTCAGGACGGTTAACTGCTGGATGCTGTTGAATGTATACCCTTATATACAGTGAATTTTTCTGTTATCTGATACTGACGTAATACATCTAAGACGTTGATTGGTTGGCAGTAGCGTATCAGTAGGCCCCTGTGTTTGCAATCCTAGTAAGTGATGGGTAAGCAAAATCTTGTATCTTACTGGAAGGCAACAGCCAATCAGCAACTAGCACCGAGTTCTGCATTATAAACAGCGGCCACAGTAGAAGTGACGCGCAGCCTGAACGTTCGCAGCAGGAAACACCATTCCTTGGTGCTGGTTCCAGTCAGATACAAGATTTTATCTACCAATCACTTACCAGGTTAGCAAACATAGGAGCCTACTGATACGCTACAGCCAACCAATCACCATCTTAGATGTATGACGTCAGTATCAGGTAACCGAAAAATTCACAGTATATAAGGGTATAAGTTCAGTAGCATCCAACAGTTAACCGCCCTGAAGAAGACCACTGCACAGTGGTCGAAACGCCGGCAATTCCTTTGCTAAGTGTTAAAAAAATGACCCGGCCTAATACACAGAATTGTTTCATTCAAAGAGGTAGCACATTATTTTCTTTGTTTTCCGTTTCTCCTACTTTTCGTAGTTTACTCTTACTCCATAATCTGTACTCATTAGACTAGTTTTTTCCATTCAGCACATCATTTAAGTCTTCTCACATCGACACTCTTTCATTCTAATTTTTTACCGCACTCTCGTAATTTTCCTTTGTTTTCGTTATTGCTTTCTTATTGTGTTTGTTGAACAATAGAAGCGACTGACTGCATTCCTATCTTAAACTATTTTTAATTCCTTCTTGGTTCTAGCACATACTGTATTACCCGTCTTGTAGAAATTGCTTAATGTCTAGTGTGTCAGATCTTTATAGAAGGTGTGCCACGTTGTCGCAGTGCAGGGTCGAAAGCTGCAGGAGTGTCGAGCTCATCTCACGTACATACGACTGTGTCAGTATATTTATGGTACGTGAAGATCTGTCAGCCAAAGCCATTCGACGCAACTCTAAAAAATTCTCGAGAAAATCGATTTTCAAGTTTTGAATATACATGTATCAATACATGTAGCTCAGGGGGTAGCGTCCTGGCCTCGCAAGCACAGAGTCGGTGGATCGAATCCTGCTGTGCCAGATTTTTTTCTTCTTCGTTGTTTTCGTATTCAGTTATATAAAATATTTTGAGACTTCTAATCGCACGTGTTGTGTCAGTTTTGGGTAGTGTCTATGGAGAGAAGCTTAACACCTTGTCGTCCCCCGAAGCTATGGTTGAGTAGGTTAGCTGCTTGGAAAGCCATTAGTAGCTATGAAGACGACTTTTCAAAAACAGCGTCGCCGCTCTTCACAAATTGAACAATCAAAGACAACCGACGTCATCTAGTTGTGAAGCCAATACTGTAAAAAATGTAACATTTTTTTTTTCATTGAAACCATCATTATCATCAACCAAAAAATATAGAAAATTACGAATAAACAAAAATACGCTAATTTTTCGTAAAAATTTCATTAGATATTAAAACTGTTTAAGTATTCGAACACAATGAAAAAAAAAACCTGAAATGGTGGTATTTGAACTACCTACCCTAACGTTGTAAATCCACAACGCTACCACCTGAGCTGCTCCGCCAGATACTGCAACTGATTTTACTTATTAGTACTTAGGTGTACTTGCAAAACTTCAAAGTCGATTTTCTCAATAATATTTTAGAGTCGCGTCGATTGGCTTTAGCTGGTAGTTATTTGAGTTGCGAACTCAAACAAATAAATAAATAAAAGCCTTAAAAAAAAAAAAAAAAAAAAAAAAAAAAAAAAAAAAAAAAAGAATAAAAATCACCACCTAAAAATTGATGAAAATAACATTCTCATAAAAATAATTCTAGAATACTCCGCAAGAAACATTAAAGTAAAACCACGTACCATAAATATAAAAAAATGTAAAATCCGATACCCGTGTGGTCTCCCTGTAAGTGCTATTCGATGTAGAAACGACTGTCCGTGGTTCAAAATAGTAATTACGGTACATACTTCACCATCTTACTCACAGGGCTGTATTTCGAATCATGTGATCTTTGTACAACGTATGTGGATAGCCAGAAAAGTATGTACTATATTATACTTTTACAGAGTTGAGAGTTGCATTGGGAATATCGGTGGTATTTAACTTGTGAGTGTATGAATGAGTTAATCTGGCCCGCGCACTGTTGCGTCGTAAGTCGGAGGCGAGAATCAGAAGCCCCATTCTGTACTGTTTATTGTGTGTCTGTTCAAACACCAAACCACGTTTAAAAGAGGTAGAATGCTTTCGCATTCACGCACTCATATACATTTAGCAGTGGGCACCTCTGCAGACACAATCTCATCGTGTTCGGGTCTCTGAATTCGTTTCTTCAGTAGATTTAATGATGAGCAAACAAGAAGGCAGGTGCGGGACATTCTGCATCGTCATGTTGAGACAGTGAAAGTGTTGTGCAGGCAGACATTGTCCACATTGCATTCATAGTCAGATCTAGACACACTCCAAAAGGCCTGTTTAAGCCACAGATGGGAAATAACGTAAGTTTACCGGACGAAATTTCATAACAATCTCGCCATACACTTTCACTGATCGTGTTTGTTTAAGACAACCACATTAACTAGTGAGTAAGCAGAAATGTTGATATTAAAAGAAAAACTGCAGTATCGTTGTTTCTTATTTGTAAGTCTGTCACTAAAAAGAAAAAAAAAATGTTGTGAAAAATGTGTTTTAAGATTCCAAGAGTAAACTGTTTTCAATAACAGTGGATATAGTATGAAAGCGCTTACAAACAGTTACAGTCAGCATCTTTAACTAGGATTGAAGACCTGTTTTGGTTATACGACCATTGTCAGGGGAAAAAAATACATTTCAAAGGGATCGTTAACGGAATCTCATGACATGCAGAAAAAAGCCAAACCTGAATCTTTCCGTTTTCAATATGATTTCTCTTATTTTATTATGATGATGTTGTCTCCCTAAGTAGGTGGGTGCTAACAAAATATGTTTGCATTCAGAAGAGAAAGTTTCCGTGACACTGTCGCCCGCACGTCGAGTTAATTCAAAACGAGCTGGCCTTCTCTGAACAGTGGCAGAGAAAGTACAAAGTATATGCTAAAGGGAGAAAAAGGGAGACAATGGATTTAGGAGAAATGTAGGAATACGGGAGGCAATACATAACGACTTATCTTAGATTAAGAAAACGGAAACCTACGTTTTTAGCATTTGTGGATCTGGGGAAAGCGTTTGACAATGTTGACTGGAATACACTACTTCAAATTATGAAGGTAACAGGGGTAAAATACAAGGAGCGCAGAGTTATATTCAACTTGTACAAAACCCAGACTGCAATTATTAGAGTCGAAGGGCATGAAAGGGTCGCAGTGGTTGGGAAGTGAGTAAGACAAGGTTGTACCCTTTCTCCAATGTTGTTCTATCTGTAAATTGAGTAAGCTGTGAAGGAATGCAAGGAGAAGTTTGGAGAGGGAATTAAAGTCCAAGGAAGCGAATAGCAATATTGTGGTTTGATGATAATATAGTAATTCTGTCAGCGACAGCAAAGTCCTGGACGAGCAATTAAATGGAATGGACAGTGAGTTGAAAGGGAGATAGAAGATGAACATTGACATGAGTAAAACGAAGGTAATGGAATGTATCGTCATAAAATGAGGCGATATTGAATGGAAATGAAAAAATAAAAGTAGTAGATTAGTTATACATTTGGGTAGCAAGATAACTTCTGATGGCCGAAGTAAAGAATAGCTATGGGGAAAAGAAGCGTTTCTGAAGAAGCGAAATTTGTTGACATTTGAACTTAATGTAACGAAGTCCTTTCTGAAAGCATTTGTTTGGAGTGTAGCATTGTATGGGAGAGAAACGTAGACTATAAGGAGTTCAGAGAGATAGATGCTTTCAAAATGTGATGCTACAGACAAATGAGGAAGATTAGATGGGTAGATCACGTAACTAAGGAAGAGGTGCTTATCAGAATTGGGGAGAAAAAGTGTTCTGCCATATCCTTACTTCGAGAAGGGATAGGTTGGTGAGATACATTCTGACACATCAAGCAATCGGCAATCGCCAACTTAGTAGTAGAAGGAAGTTTGAGGGTCACAATCGTATAGGGAGATCGAGGGACGAATAAAGTAAGAAAATTCAAAAGGATGTAGGTTGCCGTACGTACTCTCAGCTGAAGAGGCTTACACAGAACAGGGTAGCTTGAAAATCTGCATCAAACCGGTCTGCGGGCTGAAGACCACAACAACAATATAGTCACTGGAAGAGAACAGAAAGGCTTCACTATAAAGAGAGACCGTTTCGAGTGTTTCGGGCATACAGCGTGTAGTAGCAAAGTTTATTTGGAAGTAGTTGAATTTCTTTGAAAAACGACTTCAATGATGTGTCAGATTTTCGGGTAGAATGGGATAGGAACGACGATGGAAACAGAATCTCATTGACGAAGTGGAGAAAAAGGTCAGTAGATTACAGTGCAATAAAGCGGCTGGGGTGGATGAAATTAAGCCGGAACTCGTCAAATACAGTGGAATGTCAGATCTCAAATGGTTACACAGGATAATTGAGAAGGCGTGGGAATCGGGACAGGTTCCGTCTGACTGGACGAAAGCGGTAATCACGCCAATTTTCAAACATGGAAACAGCAAAGATTGTAACAACTATCAAGGTATCTTTTTAATTAGTGCTGCAGGCAAAATATTCTCAGGTATTGTTGAAAGGAGAGTGCGAGTATTAATTGAGGACAAGTTAGATGAAAATAAGTGTGGGTTTAGGCCTCTTAGAGGCTGTCAGGACCAGATCTTTAGCTAACGGCAGGTAATGAAAAAGTGCTATGAATGGAACAGGGATTTGTATCTATGTTTCATCGATCTAGAAAAGGCTTATGACCGTGTTCCTAGTAGGAAGCTACTGTCAGTTCTACAAGATGATGGTACAGGAGGCAAACTTCTGCAGGCAATTAAAGGGCTCTATGTAGGCTGTCAGACAGCAGTTAGAGTAGATGGCAAATTAAGCTCATGGTTCAGGGTAGTTTCAAGGGTAAGACAAGGCTGTAACCTGTCACCACTGTTGTTCATACTAATCGTGGATCTTATGTTCAAAACAGTAGACTGGCAGGGAGGGATTAAAATAGGTGAAAACAAAATAAGCAGTCTCGCATATGCGGACGACTTAGTTGTAATGGCCGATGCAATTGAAAGGTTGCAAAGTAATATCTCAGAGCTCGATCAGAGTTGCAAGGATTATGATATGAAGATCAGCATCTCCAAAACAAAAGTAATGTCTGTGCAAAAGAGATTTAAACAGGTTTGAGTGCCAAATAATAGGAACAAAGTTAGATCAGGTAGACAGTTTCAAGTACCTGGGATGTATTTTCTCACAGGATGGCAACATAGTGAAATAACTGGAATCGAGGTGCAGCAAAGCTAATGCAGTGAGTACTCAGTTAAGATCTACTCTTTTCTGCAAGAAGAAAGTCAGTACCAAGACTAAGTTAGCAGTGCACCTCTCTATTTTTCGTCCAACTTAGTTGTATGGAAGTGAAAGTTGTGTGGATGCAGGTTACCTTATTCATAAGGTAGAGGTTACAGATATGAAAGTAGCAAGAATGATTGTAGGTAGTAACTGGAACAATGGCAGACAGTTGTCCATAATGAGGAAATCGAAGAAAAACTGGGAATGAACACCATAGATGAAGCAGTTAGAGCAAACAGACTGAGATGGTGGGGTCATGTTACACGCATGGGAGAAGCAAGGTTACCTAAGAGACTCATGAGGTAGACCAAGAAGAAAGTTCTTAGATTCGGTGCAGAATTAAAAGGCACAACATCAGACGAGGCATCAATGTTAGCATTAAATAGGGGATCATGGAGGAACTTTATTAGAGGTACTATGCTGCAGACTGAACACTGAAAGGCATAATCAGTCTCTAATGATGATGATGATGATTTTATGTAAACATCACTTAATGAGTTCGGCAGCGATTTTGAGAATTGATTCTTTTGTGTCTCGTTGCCGCCGGTTGTCCTAGGTGTCGGTGGCCAAGTAGAGAGAGACCGACACAGGGAAATAGAATGTACGCGTGTGCGGGTACAGAGTCTGAGGTGACCAGCCAGTGGGACAGCAGAAACTAGAATCCCTAAGTTAGATTAGTTCAACATATATATATTTCGAAGAAATATTACAATACTTATCTTTGTTAAGTGAAGACTAGTGGAATGCAGAAAAATGAAATATTACAATACTTACCTTTGTTAACTGAAGACTATTGGAATGCAGAATAAAAATTCTAGGAACGGTGCTGTTAGGAACAGTGCTTCGCAGAGTGAGAGAACAATTCATTCTGTAAATGTCATACGCGCTGTGGATTTGGACAGTGCATCTATTGATTCTCACATGCAGAAAAGTTCTGCGCCTAGGGCAAAACTAAGTAGCGAGCCACGTCGCAAGCGCCGTCGAGCACGTAAATCTGTGCAGCGGAAAAGGGGTTCGGGACGAGCATGATGACTATGTACAGTGCAATCCTGTAGTGAATCTAGTGCCTTCTGCAACTTGTCATTGTAATAGTGCCCAGTACAGTGTAGCTGGTGACAGTATATTTGAAGTAGGTACTAAAGTAATTCTAGTGCAGTAGCTGATGATCTGATGGACAGAGTAAGTTGTAATATGCGGCTATTTGCTGATGATTCTGTGGTGTATGGGAGAGTGTCGTCTGTAACTGACTGTAATAGCATACAGGATGACTTAGACAAAACTTCTAGTTGGTGCAAAGATTGGCAGCTAGCTCTCAATGTGGAAAAATGTAAGGTGATGCGCATGAGTAGAAAAAACAATTCCATAATGTACGGGCGTAACATTGCAGAGCGATATGAAATGGAACGAGCATGTAAGGACAGTTGTGAGTAGGGCGGACAGCCGACTTCGGTTTATTGGGAGAATTTTGGGAAGATGTACTTCACCTGTAAATGAGACCGCGTATATAACGCTTGTACGACCACGTCTTGAGTATTGCTCAAGTGTTTGGGACCCGCAGCAGATCAGTTTAAAGGAAGACATAGAGGCGGTTCAGAGACGAGCAGCTAGATTTGTTACCGGTAGGTTCGACCAATGCGCAAGTGTCACGGAAATGCTCCGGCAACTCAATTGGGGATCGCTGGAAGAAAGACGACGTTTTTTTTTTTTTTTTGTGAATTTCTGTTGAGTAAATTTAGAGGGCCGGAATTTGAAGCTGAGTGTAGTACGATCTTGCTTCCTCCTACTTACATTTCGCGTAAAGATCACAAAGACAAGATAAGAGAAATTAGGGCTCATACGGAGGCATATAGGTATTCTTTTTTTTTTCCTCGTTGAATTTGGGAGTGGAATAGTTAAGGAAATGCCTAGTAGTGGTACAGTGTACCCTCCACCACGCACCTTACGGTGAATTGCGGAGTATGTATGTAGATGTAGCTCGTGAATCTGACGTAGCTTCGCTAGCTTTCGCGGAAGCCGATCCGGAGGTAATGAGACACAAATATTAGCTTGTAACCTTGAGTCTGAAGCTCGTGAGGTTCGAATAACCAAGTAGCGACACTGACTCGGCCAGAGTGCCGTCAGATCTGAACGCTTAGACCTGATGGAAAGCCACAGGGCTCTTTTGTTTTCCCTGTCAGCCACGGCCAGAAGCACGGCCGCAGCCCATTACGAGTGGCCACAGTGTCCGCGCTCACTCCTTGCCACTCTCCCTCCTTTTTTCGGCCGCAGACAAACGGCCGGGCAGGTCGTTGCGGGGTGACTTATGGCTCACGCACCTCGCGCCCGCCATTACCGGCGCTCGGGCGATAATTCGGGCGGGCGGCAGATTACGGCGATATGAGCCCGCGGCCCGCGCTCCTGCCCGCTACCGTTCTTCATCACAGTAATGAGGCGGCCCTCCTCCACCCCGCCCCGTGCCGCACAACTCTTTCATTAGGGGCGCTCCTGGCGCGATGAATGGCTGCTGTCCGCCCCTCACCGTGGCCCGCGAGCCAGCCTGACAAATTGCCGCCTCTCTTCCACCTCTGCCAACGCCGCCGCCGCCAGCACCCTCTGTCCCGTGCGACGCGGGATTGGCTAATTGATTACCGATTACTGGAGGGAGACGTGTTTTGTGCCGTGCTATAGCTCCTGCTCGACGCCCTCCGTGTACACCTGTCACTTTTCTCAAAGCGGCAAGTTTGGCATGGGGCGAGAGGAGGAGGCAGGGCACGTTTCTTGTAGTACACATACTCTATGCCTGTTAATTCAAAACAGCTTGAGAAATCTTACTGATATTGTGACAACCTGTTCCTTTCATTAATTTATCCCTTGTGGCGTGCCTCACATTCTTCTTTCCTGTTTGTTGTAGGTAGGACCGACAGGACTGACATTATGTAAGTTATGGACCTAACTGAACTTTTTACTAATATTTTATTCAGCAATACGCGTTTCGGCAGCATCTGTCATCATCAGGTGCATTTCAGCGCTACACGTCCATCATTTTTTGGTTATGTTTCGTGTTTTGGGAGCCAGTTACGTTACGGTTGAACATTCTACCCTGTTCAGGAATGTACAGCTATTTTAGTATACAGGGTGAATCACCTAACACTTGCACCACAAATATTGCGTAAACGGAAAGTGCGATTGATGTACGGTTTTCACAGAATGGATTGGTAGTTAGTGGCTCGTATTTTTAGCCAACAAACAGATTGTAAAAATACCTAAAAAGTGTATTTTTATGCATATCATGCACTGGAATTTTTGACACCAGCTCTGTACAAAGAATTTTCGATGACATTTTTATCAAGTTTAGTTTGGAAACTATAACCGTTCAAAGTTTCGGGGGCGGAGGCTGCGATAGCGTAGCTGACTGGCCGAGTGGCTAGCTCCTGGGGCACGGCTCACTGTCTCTTGCCCAGCAGCCAGTCAGCTACGCTGTCGTAGCCTCTGCCCCTAAAACTTTGAATGGTTGTATCTGCCAAACTAAACGTGATAAAAATGTCATTCAAAATTCTTTCTACACAGATAGTGTCAAAAATTCCAGTGCACGATAGAAACAACCATTGTTCCGTTTGAAAAATTGTATGTTCGCATAAAAATACACTTTCAGGGATTTTTACAGTCAGTTTATTGGCTAACAATACCAGTCCTTGACTGCCATTCCATTCTGTGAACATCGCACATCAATCGCACTTTCCGTTTCCGCAATATTTGCGGTGCAAGTGTTAGGTGAATCACCCTGTATATATATATATTAGCGTAATTCCCGCTGTTACGCACGCGTAGATTGGTCTGCAATGGTTGTTTCTACTTCTAATTAGATATTTTTATAGATTTAGCTTTAAAATGCTTTCCTAATCAAGTATTTCGATACAACTTACCACCCCCTATTGCACCATCGATGACAGAATTCAAAAAAATCCCTAAACGCATTTTTAAAAAATTATAACCACGGTTCCAAATCCAAATTTTACTATTTCTAGCATCAAAATATAGAAGTAACCTTAAAATATTTCCCTTATTTCACCCGCTTAATAGTTGAATTTCCAAAAATATCGAAACACGTGTTTTTTTTTTTTTTAATTCCAATCAAAAATCTAAATCCGAATTTCTTTGTAGTTTCTGCTTCAAGTTTCCTTAATAGCAACATATGTTCAAACAACCGTTCTTCCCATATTTCACCTCCTTAGGGATGGAAATATCGAAAAATCTCTGATGCCTATAGTCTACAAATTTCAAATTTCTTTCGCCTGCATATTCACTTTTCAGCGCCGTTTTGTCTTTCAGAAACGGATCGAGAATGCGAAATTTCTTTCTTACGCTTCGGTATCTTTCTTTGTAGTTTTACTTTTCAAACTGCCATATGCATTTATTTTTCTTTATTAGTACGTATATTGCAGAAAAAACAACTGAAGAATGTGCATCACGTTCCAATATATATATAACCTCTTTACTATTATAGTGTCAAAATCATCGCTGGTCTATAATCCGAATTTTATATAAGCTGACGACTCTGAAGCACTATATCTTCCACCGTCGTATAGCTATCGACACGGAACTGCTATTGTGTACAAGGGGTGACTTTTTACTACAACAACACAGAGAAATCGTTCGTCTCCATTGAGTAGTTTTTGCCGAAGAGCAAAATATTGACACCCACACGTAGAATTTTATGTAAGTCGGTTATATTCAACTCCCATCCACCCCATTAACCCTCTACCACCATAGTGCACAATGGGAGACTGATACCTGCTACCACATACAAACACTATTGGTTTGCGATGCGTAGTTTTGGCTGCAGAGTGAAATATAGGCACAAACACCTCAATTTTTTATGTGGTGTCTGTTCCTTCGGAGATGTCAGAAAGAACAGACAACATATATATATATATATATATATATATATATATATATATATATATATATATATATATATAACTTGTACGATTTGCCGATGATCCCTTTTCTTCAGTGCACAGGCTCTCCTACGCCCCCAATCTTATGGGAATCAGTTTGCAAAAACTACGAGTTTAAGTACTAGTGGGCAGGGTAAAGTTGAGAATTTGTATCTGACGAGAAGCATGCTTAAGTAATTCCGTGCAGGTGTGGTGATCTCTGTGTTCCCAGTGGTATATGAGTCGGCGCAACTGCCTAGAAAGCGGGAGACCCCGCTTAGAATCCCGGATCGGTACAAATTTTCAGCTTTACCCGTTCGCAGTTAATGTCATACATTCCGTGGATATGAACATAAGTGAACGTTTGATCCCATAATTTATTATGTAGTTATGGTGTCTTTTTTTTTTTTTTTTTTTTTTTTTTTTTTTTTGAGGTGGGCAATTGCACACAACACGCAGCCCACAAAAAACTTAAATGTTATTAATTTTTATTTAATGAAGTAACAAGCAAGTTTAGCCTTTTTAACTACTAAAATGGCAACACCATTTCAGTGACATTTATGTGGCTTTGAGATATTTATCCGAGATTAACATAAAAATCGTAACCGTCTAGCTATCGGTGTTATTATTGGTAACACCAGAGATGAATACACCCTTGTGAAAACAATTAGGGGATCCGTTGAGATATATAGGTTCTGAAGTACTGTATTCGAAGAATGAACTAAAATGGTTCCACGATGTGGAGACAACAACACTGCGCAAGCCGAGGTACTGATAATAACAGGAAGTTGCTACAGAGGGCGTTGGTGTTGTGTTCACCAAAAGAATGACACAAGCAGTTGGATTCAGACAGTGCAGTGAGCAGGTAGTGCAATGCAACAACAATGTGACTTATCCAGAGCTGGGGCATGGAAAGCTATACGAAGGTGTAAGTGGGAGAGACACAAAGGGAAGAGGTGGCTGCAGCTATTGTAATTTACAGGACGTGGACGCGATTTCAGACAACAGAAACCGTTAAAATAAGGCAAGACCAATGTCGTCCACGGGTAACATCAGCAATAGACGTCCGTTATATCCGGTGAACAGCACAAAGAAACAGGAGGATAAATTCAACGCAGCATCCTATTGGAAAAAGGAGAATTATCGTGCAACTTTTGTAGTTCAATTGGCATCCCACAAAACTGAGATTACAAATGCGAGAAAATTCTTCAGAATATTATTTGTAACGGTTTTTGTAATCGTATCAAAATGATTCATTGCGATCGTTATTTGAAGGGTTCCAAAAAGGAAGATGCCAAAATCGCCAATATATAATTTTTTTGCCGGCCGCGGTGGCCGAGGTGACTGAGGCGCTCCAGTCACGGTCAGCATGGCCACTACGGTCGGGGGTTCGAATCCCCCCTCGGGCATGGATATTTGTGCCGTCTTCAGTCTAAACTAGTTCATAAGTAGTTTGCAAGCTTAGGGACTGATGACCCCGTAGTTAAGTCCCATAAGTTATACAAACATTTGAACATTTTATAATTTTATTCCGACGACCGGTTTAAATGGTCTCTGCCATCATCTTCTGGTCTGTAAATGTTTACAAAGCCGTCGTCTTGTGATGTCAACAGTTGTTGTTTAAAATAATTTAAAGTGCAGTATGTCACTGTAGTTGAAATATTCATGTCAGTATAAGTATCTTAATGTCACTTATACTGACATGTACATTTTACCTACAGTGACATAGTGCATCTAGACACTTTAAATTATTTTAAACAACAACTGTTGACATCACAAGACGACGGCTTTGTAAACATTTATAGACCAGAAGATGATTGCAGATACCATTGAAACCGGCCGTCGGAATAATATTATATATTCGCGATTTTGGTATCTAGCCCAGTCAAATGGTGTTTTTTCCGTAACCAAATTCCGAATTTTTTTTCTCAACGGTCCTGTATGTTTTTGGCGGCACTGAATTCGATTTTCAAGTTTGCTGCCTTGTAAGAGGTCGGCTTTACAACATGTATATTTCTCGAGTTGTAGGGCATGCTAGTGTGCGTTTTTGACGTTTTCGCAGAAGGGCCAAAAATTTGCTCTTCTTCTTTGAGTTCTAGCACCTATATTGCTCGTCAGAAAATCAAACATGAGTAGTGCATTTTGTAGGAACTTTTATCTACTTTAATTTTGCCAAGAATGAACATCTTCAAGATATAAACGAGAAACTGAAAAAAAGTGCGAATCTTTTGAGGTTTTTTGAGTTTTTCGTTGTGAACCCGAGCTCCTACAAGACAGCAAACTTGAAATTCGAGCCGCGGTGGAGTAGCCGAGCGGTCTAAAGCACCTCGCTGCGGAGCGCGCGGTTGCTCACCGTGGAGGTTCGAATCCTCCCTGGGGCATGGGTGTGTGTGTTTGTCCGTAGGTTAGTTTACCTAGGTTTAAGTAGTTTGTAAGCTACGGACTGATGACCACGCAGTTTGGTCCGATAGATTTACAGACATTTGAACATTTGAGAAAAATACTTTCGGAATTTTGTTACGAATCAGGCTGTTTTGAGCACCAATTGACTGGACTAATCATCCTTTTTTGAACATATCATAATGTTGGATCGCCTCCTACACTGCAATCATATAAAAATCTTTATTTGCTTATTGAAACATGTATTAGAAACGAAGAAATCGATATTTTGAAGCAATACACCAAATAAATTACGCTTTTGAGAAAATTATGCTGTCAGAGCTAGGAACTAAATTGGCGGTGGAAGGTGCTACAACAGCAGTAGTTGATGCGCTCTCCCGCCTACATCCAGGTGCCGTAATTCACACAGCGGCGTTCCCAGCAGCAGAGCGTGCGGAAGACGCGGCGGCAGCAGGCTGTGGGCAGCGGACAGTGCGTCGCGCGCCGCCGACCGGCGCGGTGGCCTCTGGTAATTGGCGATAGACCGCAGCGGCCGTTGCTCACCATTAGCGCCACCCTGATGGCCCGCGTCTCTTAATTTATTACCGCGCGCCAGCCGTTTTAAAAGGCTTGTTATCGTAATTGTTTCATAATCTATTTTGCGCTGTCGCCGCCGCCCGCCCGCACTGCGCAGCGCCATCCGTCCGCTGCCGCCCACCGCCACTCCCATCTACTCGACAGAACGTCATTTACACGAAATGCATTCCATACCAGATTAAATGTAGTCGCCCACTCGTTTCTGTCCTTTTGCGTTCCTTTTTTTTCCACCCCCCCCCCCTCTTCACTCACTCGCTCCCGCACGAGTGTTTACGCCTCTGCTCGCGCACGAATATGTGCGGCCCCGGGCATATTTTCGGCATAAATATTCATTACGCGGGCGCGGGCGATACTGTCGTGCGTCGATCGGACCGCTCGGCTGCACTCCGATACGCCAAATGCACAAAGCTTCGACTATAATTCAAGCGCGGGCGCGGTTTTTAACACCGCATCACTCCTGAAATTCCAATCTCACTCTCTCTCTCTCGCTCTCTCTCACTCCAAGGCTCGACATCCCACTTTTTCAATAATTCAAATCCAATTCGCCGCTCCCAGTTGGCGCACAAAAACTCGCGCGTGCGCAGATAACCGAGGTATCCGCGATTCCCTTTGGTTACTTTGCCTCTCTGCCAGCATTCGTTTTTCCGGCTTCTTCCTCAAAGCAGGACGCTAAGAGCGGCGGTTGAGGGCCCGTGTTCACTTGTACACTCCGTACCCTCAGACAACTCACTGCTGTGGACTACAACACACGTTGCGAAACGAATCTGCCTTCAACAACTCGTCAACCTGATTATAATGTTATCGCCTTCGTAAATCACGAAAATAATATTACCACTATTAACAAACCTGGCAACCTTAACAGGTACTCATACCAGTGAATGTTCAGCTGCTATGATCATTGCCGGCGTCAGGCTTCTCTTCTAGCAGAGATTGCTGTTTCTCTTATATACAAGACTAGCCCAAAACCTGGCGTTGCCCAGGATATTAAATATCTTTCGTTAATTTTCTGTTTTCTTCATTAGAGTATAAACCCTGTAGTGAAGTCCCATAACCTTAACCTTAACAAACATTGAACATTTTGAAGTAAAAGAACTTTTAAAATTTCTTTTTTCCTAATGCAATAACCCTTCCCCCTCTATAAAACACACACACACACACACACACACACACACACACATACACACGTGTGTGTATATCTTCCAGGCTCTAATATGAATAAATTCTTTGGTGAGCCCACCCCTGACATGAAGATGCCAAATACATTCCGAAGTATTTAATAGATTGCCCTGTAATTTATTAATCGTAATAGAAAATGCAAGTTCCAATGGAAACTGCAGTTTCTTGAAGGTAGATTTGTGGGATATAATGAATATTCGTTGGGTGAACTCTGTTTCATTCTGTTCCTTTCCTTGTAGCTCTATGGAAGTAAACTGCTTAAGAGCAATTTTCCATGAACGTTACTGTTTACGTGCTCATATCTCCTGAACTACTTGTCGGAATATGATACAATTTAGAAACTACATATATATGTTTATACTGTCTGTAAAATTTCCTGTCGCTACAATTTGTAGTGTTCAAATTATAAATTGTAACATCATACCGAGAGCCGTAGTTTTACCCCATAAACAGCGGAAAAGTAGTAAACGACAAACTTTTTTCCTTTCATCATTTTACTGTGCTTGCCAGCGAGAAAAACTTTAATAAAGATTTAAAATTATGTTTAAAGTTTGTTGCAAGTCGCTAAGTACTGTCATTCTCATACAGTGTAATTCGAAAGTCTCGCCGACTTATATGGCATTTTTTGCGATTTCTATTGGTTATGACGTAACATCTTTTGAACCATGTGCCGTAGGTGATTCTTAACCATGCAACAATTGTTACCTCACGGTAAGGAATGTGTGTACCAAATTTGGTTGAAATCGGTGCAATGGTTTAGAAGAAAATCAGCAGCACTGTCGCAAAATGCAGCAGTTTTTCGCGCATCTCATTGTTTATGTCGTCATATCTCGAGAAATATATATCATATGTGATTCTTACACTTACGGCGACCGTCCTCATGGATTGAAGCTTACGTGTACAAAATTTCATAAAGATTGGAAAAAAACTGTAGATTTGTATTGAACACGTATACACATACGGACACTGATTTATATATTAGGTGCGTCTCAAAACTTCGGTGAATGGCACCATATTTTACAACTCGCACTCGTGATGATGAGGTGCCCACGCATGCACTGTACATGATGATCACCAGTCTAAAATAGTTTAGGGAAATAATTCAAAAATTTTCTTTCAAACCTTCGCCTACGTTTTACAAGTGTTCTCCCACTGCAACATGGCCAAGCTGGTTTACCTTGCAGGACAGAGCCGGCCAAAATCAGTATTGACTGCTGATTGTAAAATCACGCCACCCTTCTGGCGTCCGTGTTGAAACTACTGACATTGTACGTCACCGTATGAGCCAATAGCAGACCCCGAGATTGATCACGTATGCTACGGCTGAAAGACTCTGAGGTGCGAGAATCAGTTCCCTGGCTTCCTTTAGTTCCAGCCTTCGCACACTCCAGAGGCACACAGCCTCTGTGCGGGCGAACGGCCTCATGCCGTCCGCTCCTGCTTAGCGGCTACTCCTTATCAGCCACAAACTGCGTGAACAGTAACCGTTATCTTTTCCGTTTTCTAATCCGCAAACTTAGACTGCCACTCATTTATTGCATCCCACCTCAGGGCGAGTCCCGCTATGTATTCCATACTTTCAGAATATAGTCAATATTAACTTGAATCCTATCTTTTATTTAACAATCAGTCACTCTTTCGTAGGGCGCCTACAAGCCTTCACCGCTTCGCCTTCCATCCTGACAACGCCTCCAACCCTTCTTATTTGTACAGCAGTGGGATCTAGATCTACATTTACATACATACTCCGCAATCCACCGTAAGGTGCGTGACGGAGGGTACGCTCTACCACTACTAGGCGTTTTCTTTCCTATTCCACTCCCAAATAGAACGTGGACAAAAAGGATGCCTATATGCCTCCGTACGAGCCCTAATTTCTCTTATCTTGTCATTGTGATCACTACGCGAAAAGTAAGTAGATGGCACCAAGATCGTTCTACATTCAGCTTCAAATTCCGGCCCTCTAAATTTCCTCAACAGAAATTCACGAAAAGAACGTCGTATTTCCTCCAGCGATCCCCAACTGAATTGTTGGAGCATTTCCGTGACACTCGCGCATTGGTCGAACCTACCAGTAACAAACCTAGCTGCTCGTCTACGAACTACTTCTATGTCTTCCTTTAAACTGATCTGCTGCGGGTCCCAAATACTTGAGCAATACTCAAGACGTGGTCGTACAAGCATTTTATACGCGGTCTCCTTTATAGATGAAGTACATCTTCCCAAAATTCTCCCATAAACCGAAGTCGGCTGTCCGCGTTACTCACAACTGTCCTTACATATTCGTTCCATTTCATAATGCTCTGCAAAGTTACGCCTAGATATTTGAACGACGCGACTTCATCAAGAAGCTCACTACTAATGCTGTATTCGAATATTATGGTACTATTTTCCTACTCATGCGCATCACCTTACATTTTTCTACATTGAGGGCTAGTTGCCATTCTTCGCACCGACTAGAAATTTTGTCTAAGTCATCCTGTATGCTATTACAGTCAGTTACAGACGACACCCTCCTATAAACCACAGCATCATCAGCAAACAGCCGCAAAACAACTTACTCTGTCCATCAGATCATTTATATAGATAAAAAATAATAGCGGTACTATAACACTCCCCTGGTGCACGCCTGACGATACACTCGTCTCTGATGAACACTCGCCGTCGAGAACAACGTACTTCGTTCTATTACTTGCAGCCAGTCACAAATCTGTGAACCTATTCCATAAGCTCATATCTTCATTAGCAGTCTGAAGTGTGGCACTACTTTTTGAAGTCGAGAAAAACACAATCCGCCTGTTGCCCTTCATCCATGGCTCGCAAGATGTCATGTGTTCTACATGGGTTGTACAATCAGCTACTTATGATATCAGGGTCATTGCAAAATTTGGTGTAATACATCTCAGTATAGTAGCTTACTATGCCTATTTTCATTCACTGCTTTCATATGGGTTCATATTCTGGGGCAATTCAACATTGGGTAAAAAAGTATTCATTGTACAAAATCGTGTAATCATAGTAATTACTGAAGCCCACCCAAGATCATCCTGCAGACATTTATTTAGCGATCTCGCCATCTTCACTGTAGCTTCACAATATATATATTCACTCATGAAATTTGTTATTAACAATCCGACCCAATTCAAATGTAATAGCAGTGTGCATAGCTACAACACTAGGAGAAAGGGTGATATTCACTATTCAAGGTTAAATCTAACTTTGCCACAGAAAAGGGGGAAGTACGCTGCCATAAGTCTTCGGTCACTTACCAAGTAGCATCAAAAGTCTGACAGATAGCCAACAAGTATTTAAAAAGAAATTAAAGGAATTTCTAAACGGCAACTCATTCTACGATGTGAATGAATTTTTAGATAAAACTTTAAAAATAAATAAATAAAATTTTAAAAATGTAAATAAAAAATCCTTAAAATTTGATTTTCATGTATAGACAACATTTACTAAACTTTCACGTTCCATATCATTACAAAATATCGTATATATGATCTATGGAACAAGTATTAATCTAATCTAATACTGAGGTCAGCAAAGAAGTAGTAAAAGTCTGTCATAACTCGTAACTGTTTTAGACAATACCACAGATAAAAGTCGTTGAGAAAAATACGTATCTTGAAAAATCGCTATATAATATTCAGAAGAGAGTCTTTTGAAATACAATTCACTTTCTGAAATTTCTATGGAAGTAGTTCTTCGTATAAAAGATCCCCGTTTTTCTACAGTCCTTTGTCCGAGCGACATTATACAAGTTTGCAAAGAAACTAATGGTTACTCTTAATATTATAACGCCAAGCAGGGGTGCAGTTGTCAGTGAAACCTCCAGATGTCAGTCATGTGTACCAAGCCTTATTTAGCAATGTAGTATCAACCAAAACTTCGATACAGTTTGTGCCATTTGCTGTCGTCCAGGAGATCATATGTTGATCAAATGTTTGTTAAGCTTATTGAACTTACTTCGGGATCATCAGTCCCCAAACTTACAAACTAGTTATAAACTAACTTGTACTAAAGACAGCACAAAAATCCATGCTCGAGGGGGGGATTCGAACCCCCGACGTGGGACGGCCACGCGCATCGGAGATAGTGCCTCAATGCGGTCGGCCACTCCGACGCGACAGGAGATCATACATAATAGTAACACATTACCTACAGACCACCGGAAAGCCTAATTGAAAATCCCGTAAGAAAGTCGGTAAAGCGTTAGTACATAGTATCAAAGTTTCTCGGGATCCAACTTTAGCATTCTTATTTATTATAGTACGTTTTAAACGTTTATATGTGACTTGTTACTGACATGTCAAAGGACTGTTCGGATATTATCAAAGCTTTTCATTTGCATTTATATTTTCTTACTTTGTAAGTAGCGAACCAATATAGCACATTTGTAGATTAAAAGTAGTGGACTAGGCATAAATACCATAGCCACAAGTTCTATACGGAATACTCAAATCGTTTGTACGATGATGCTGCCATATAGTATTCAGTTTTTATGTTCCCCAGGCCCAAAAGAAGGCAATTTCATGGGAAGCGACATGTGTTAAGGACGCAGGAAGCAGTAGGCAGACAGGGAACTTTGGGTAGAAATCGATAGCTTGAGTATACATCGTTAAAAAAAGAAATATAAACTTCAGTTACCTTTACATTTTGTACTAAAACATAACGGATCTTTGTTTGACGATACATATTGCCACCCAATAACCTGTTTCATGAGTTGAACCACCTACGCAAGGTCTTTAGGAATAACGGCTACACGATCATGAAATGCGATCTCAGGAAAGATGAACAATAAGACCACTGACGAGGTAGAGAAGAATAAACTTGCTTTTTGCCGTTCTGTAATTCTGTGTCGGGTTAAATAATCCGCCTGCTACAGAGACACAAAATGAAAACAATCTTCAGGCCTCAGACGAAAATACGGAAATTATTGAGACTAGTTAAAAACACAGCAGGTCTCAGAACACCTGGGCTGTACGAGATACCGTGCGAGTGTGGCCAGTCTTATATGGGACAAACAGTACGAATGCTGAACAATGCAGGAAGGAACGTGAAAGGTTTTATCGTTTACGACATTCAGAGAAATCTGCTTTAGCTGCGCATGCTTTAGTAAACGGTCGTCGAAGCAAATTTGATGAAACTTCCGTCGAAGCTCACACTAACGGCTTCTGGGACTTCATGTCTAAAGAAGCCATCGAAATTAAAACTACTAACAGCATACTTAACAGATATGTCGGCCTGTAGCTTAGCACGGCGTGGGATCCAGCGATCGCGGATTTAAAACGGGCGCATCGAACGCCGGGTCAACGCATGCCCATATATGGCGATGTCGCGGGGCACCAGTGACGTCATAGACGACAGCTAGTGTATATAAGCCTATGCTAACAGCCACTACGCATTGATACCACTTGACAATGGTCAAGGAGTGATTGCCCTAAACCTCATGAAGTCTTAACTACGTGACTTAGACGAAAAGCCATGAAACTTTTATTTAATGTTATCGCTGCGATACAACGCATTGTTACACTTGTTGTATTTAATCTGACAGCTGCAGCCGCGGCAGTGTCCTCTCCTTCAGAAAGCATGGTTGTCTGACGAACATTTCCATCGGTTCCATCAGTAAACACGTCCACTGCACATCGCATTTAAATGATCCACAGCCAGGCTTTCGGTAGTCGTTTTCAAATGCTCCTCGGCAAGGCTTGTGACGAATGTGGTAAACGTCTCTCCGTGTGCGGAACTAGCAATGTGTGGCATACTTAAGTTAGGGTGGGTGCGTGAAGCGTGCGTTGACTGCATAATGGATAATGTGACCACCAGCGAAAAGGGAAAATACCGTTTCTAGTCCCGGTCCACCTCAAATTTTCATTTGACACCAGTAAATCATATTAGCTATTGCGATACAGATCTTGTGTTTCAAGAAGCTGAAGACAGAACAAAACATAGAAACAACGTAAGAAGTGGCGACTGGTGTTCCAAATGACTGGGGGTTCACTTCTTTGAGTGCCGCATCTTGATAGTGGCGCCACCTGCCCCAACTCCACGTTTGGCGCACCTCTGCGAGTGGCGACGGGGGAAAGCGACGAGGTTTGCTCCCTCCCCCCCCCCCCCCCTCTTTACTACGGCTTGTTTGCGCTGGCTTCAACTCCAGCTGAGGCGTCGGCCTACCAAGCTTCTTTATTTCACTCTTTTGTTCCGAGCTTAAAGCTGATTAATTTGTTTCTATAAGATACTGAAAGTTGTTGATTTTTCTTTGATAATAAACACCAAGAACATATGAATATGCACATGACCACTAAAACACAGTAAATAACTGATTACACTGTAACAAAATGAATCTGTTACGATGAAGAGACAAGCTATCCCCGGTCACGTGACACTGTAAGCAGTACCCTTTCCTAACCTTACGCATACACAAAGGCTGTTCCCTCCCACATCTTTTCAAACAGTTAAATATTTGTTACAATGAAGAATAAAAATGTCAAACTTCCTTCCAGATTAAAATTGTATGCCGGAACCGGGACTCGTACCTGGGACCTATGGCTTTCGCAAATTTTAATCTGCCAGGAATTTTCATATCAGCGCACACTCCGCTGTCGAGTGAAAGTTGCATTCTTGAAACATCCGATAGACTAAGCAATGTCTCCACCATATCCTTTCTTCCAGGAGTGCTAGTCTTGCAAGGTTCCCAGGAGAACTTCTGTGAAGTTTGGAAAGCAGAAGGCGCGGTACTGGCTGAATTGGAGTTGTGTGGGGGAGCCGTGAGTCATGTCGAGATAGCTCAGTGGTAGAGCGCTTGCCGGCGAACGGCAAAGGTCGCAGGTTCGAGTCCTGGTTCTGGCACACAATTGTAATCGGACAGGATGTTTCATATCAGCGCACACTCCGCAGCAAAGTAAAAGTTCCATTCCAATACAAATGTCATTTATACTCAAAATCGTGACATATTTGCTAAAATGTCCAAAGATATGTGGCAAGTAATATTACAAAAGTCATTGTTGTTTCCGTATCTTGTAAAAAGATGATTTAGTTTTAAAAAAAATTGCTTGCAGTCGGTCTCAAACCTACTACCTTCGACAGCGCTGCGACGCCGCTAACCACACGGCTATTCTTGCTAGGCTCATCTTCTGAAGGCTTTGATTCGTCGTTAATTTATAGTTGTAAGATATTTTACTAAATATGACGTGTTTTCAATGAATCCTCAATGCGCCAAAAACAAATATGAAGAGCGGATGTTACCCTTATGGATGATTTGACTAAGCGCAAGGCGACGTGCGCAGTACCTCCAGCGTCCTTGCTTCGGGACCATTCGTGCATAACCGCCATACATCAGGTAGCCAGGAGCTGGTGTCTACCGGCTCCAACGCCAGGGTCAAAAGCTGCGTTTCCCCTCGCCCCTCAGTGCCGCGGAAGCGTCCTTATGCTTCCTCCAGCGGGTTCAGAAGAGAATTTCTACGTCAGCCGTGCTTGCGCATTGCAACTCTACTGCCACTGCCGCCTATATTAAGCGGCCGCGCTACGACTGGTATACGTGCTGTCCCCGTGACGTAAAACGTTTCGCATGCGATTAAAATACTATGAATGTCCATATAACATTATCTTATAGGAGAACGGAACGAAAAATCTATTTATTTATCTACTTTTTTCACGGCGAGCATATTTCCGGGGGTTCACTGAACCAGTGAACACATACGACGCGCAGCCACTCAGCGCAAGTGGTGAGAGCAGTGTTGCCAACTCGTTTCTAACCATGTCTCTACATGACGAGTCAAAAATCCCTACGTTCGCCATGAAAGTCCCTATGCACCAAAACGATAGAGAGAGAGAGAGAGAGAGAGAGAGAGAGAGAGAGAGAAGAAAGAAAACCTTACATGTAGGATAACTTCCCATTCATTAATGTTATTGTATAATTAATTCTTACCGTCTTGAATTAAAAAAAGTACTTTCATTCTGTCGAAGCTCGCACTAACGGCTTTTGGGACTTCATATCTAAAGAAACCATCGAAATTAAATCCATTAACAACATCCTTAACAGAGATGTCGGCCTGTAGCTTAGCACGGCTTGGGGGGATCCAGCGATCGCGGAGTTAAAACAGGCGCATCGAACGCCGGTTCAACGCATGCCCATATATGGCGATGTCGCGGGGCACCAGTGACGTCATAGCCGATAGCTAGTGTATATAAGCCTGTGCTAACAGCCACTAGGCAGCCATACCACTTGACAATGGCCAAGGAGTGATTGCCTAAAGCTCATGAAGTCTTAACTACGTAACTTGGACGGAAACCCATAAAACTTTTATTTAATGTTATTGCTGCGATACAACACATTGTTACATTTCTTGAACTTAATGTGACAGCTACAGCCGCAGCAGTGTCCTTTCCTTCAGAAAGCACATCTGAAGTACATTTCCATCGGTTCCATCAGTAAACACGTCCACTGCACATCGCATTTAAATGTTCCACAGCTAGGCTTGCGGCAGTCGTTTTCAAATGTTCCTCAGCAATGCTTGTGACGAATGTGACAGAACGTCTCTCCACGTGCGGAACTAACATAGTGAAATGTATGAGCACTCATGAGCAGTAGGCAATGTGTGGCGTACGTAAGTTAGGGTGGGTCCGTGTAGCGTGCGGTGACTGCATGATGGATAATGTGACCGCCGGCGAAAAGCGAAAATTCCGTTTCTAGTCCCGGTCCGCCTCAAATTTTCATCTGTCACCAGTACGCTGATTCATGTTAGGTATTGCGAATTCCACAGACACTGAAGAGAGAACAAAATATAGCAACAACGTAAGTAGTGGCACCCCAACTGCCCGTTTGGCACACTTCTGCCACTTCTGCCACCCCCCCCCCCCTTTAGATATATTTTCGTAACAAGATCTGCATAATGTCTCACCTCAGCTTGTTTACGCTTGCTTCGACTCGAGCTGAGGCGTCGGCCTACCAAGCTTCTTTATTTTACACTTTTGTTCCGAGATTAAAGCTGATTAATTTGTTTCTAAAAGATAATGGAAGTTGTTCATTTTTCTTTGATAATAAACATCAACAACATATGAATATGTGAAGTATGAAACACAGTAAATAACTGATTACACTGTTAAGTGACTGTAACAAAATGAATGTGTTGCGATGAAGAGAAAAGCTACCCTCGGGGTCACGTGACACGGCAAGCAGCACGCCTTCCTAACCTTACTCATGTGTAAAGGCTGCTCTCCCTCCACATCTTTTCAAACAGTTAAATATTTGTTCCAACGAAGAGTATAAATGTTATTTATACTCAAAATCGTGACATATTTGCTAGAATGTCAAAGATATGTGGCAAGTAACAATACAAAAGTCATTGTTGTTCCCGTATCTTTTAAAAAGATGATTTGGTTTAAAAAAGATTGCTTGCAGTCGGTCTCAAACCCACTACCTTCGACAGCGCCGTGATGCGGCTAACCACACGGCTATTCTTGTTAGGTGGAGAGTACTGATTTGACTATTATTCATGATCGGATCTTCTGAAGGCTTTGATTCATCTTTATAGTGGTAATATATGAAGTGTTTTTGATGAATCTTCAATGCGCCAAAAACAAATATAAAGGGCGGATGTTGCCTTCATGGAGGATTTGACCAAGCGCAAGGCGACGTGCGCAGTACCTCCAATGTCCTTGCTTCGGAACCATTCGTGCATAACCGCCAGGGCTCGGGTAGCCACGAGCTGATTTCTACCAGCTCCAACGCCAGTGTCAAAAGCGGCGTTTCCCCTCGCACCTCCCTGCCGCGGAATCGCCCATATGCTGCCTCCAGGGGGTTCAGAAGAAAATTTCGTCAGCCGCGCATGCGCATTGCAACGCTGCGGCCACTGCCTCCTATATTAAGCGGCCGCGCTACGATTGGTATACGTGCTGTCCCCGTGACGTAATACGTATCACATGCGATGTGATACATGAATGTGCATATGAAATTATCTGATAGGAGAAAGAAACGAAAAATTATATTTAAAAGCTAGTTATTTATTTAGTTTTTTCACGACGAGCTTTTTTCCGGGGGTTCACTGAACCAGGCGCCGCCACTGAGCACAAGTGGTGAGAGCAGTGTTACCAACTCGTTTACAACCATGTCCCTATATGACGTGTCAAAAATCCCTACGTTTGCCATGAAAGTCACTGCTTTGCCAAAGCGATAACTAAAAAACCTTACATGTAGGATGACTTCGCATTCATTGATATTAGTGTACAGTGAATTCTTACCGTTTTGATTAAAAAAGAAGGTACTTTCATTCTGCATCATCCCTGAGAAAAGTCCCTACATTTCGAAAATCCGTCCCCACGTTCTGGAAGAAAAAATCAAAAGTCCCTCACGTAGGGACATGTCCATACAGTTGGCAACACTGGGTGAGAGTGCAAAGTAAGTCGGAACAGAGAGAAGTCAACTTAGTAGCTTAAGACGGTCTTTTAGAAGCAAGGAAGAAAGCCATGAGAGGAACGAATTTATCGTGGCATTTTAATAAGGTTAAACGCACTCCACCGAAAGGTGTAGCGCAGGGAAGTTACTTGGGGTCCTCAGTCCGTCCCACGGAGTCCTCGACCGGGCGCGTCATTTCCTCGCGCGCTCCTTCTCCCGCAAAAGAGACTCGCGTTAGCGGGGCGCGGAACGCACAGTCGCCATTTGCGAGCTGAGCGGAGCGCGCGTGGAACTGTGAAGTATGAAATTAATGTCCCGCCGTAACTTTTCGGGGGTTTGTTTCGCGCCGCCTCATTCCTCGGTTGGCCGCAAGCGCGCCACAGTCGCGCGCGCCTTTAGTATGCAGGCGGCGCGGGGATTTCCCCGGGCCGGCGCGCGCCGGATATGAATTGTTGAGCGGCCGGCTGCAGCAGCGCGCAAATTGTTGGCAGCCCTGTTTATGCGCGCCTCGTAACGCCCCCGCATTACCGCCGCCTTTCCCATCGCGGCGGGCTGGCCAGCTGTAATGTTTATGAGTCCGCGGCGCGGGCACACCCAAACAGCTCACGAGAGGGGTGGGAGATTGCCGCGGAGCCGCAAGAAATCCCGCTTTTCGAGCTCCTTTCCACTCTCCTCTTTTCCCTTTCTAACCCATCCTCCTCTCCCTCAATTCTTCTTCCTCCATTCTTAATGTCGGCTACATTTACGGGGGCCTGCTGTTTTATTGCCTTTATTATTGTTTATTTTCACTGCACCCCAGAGGCTGAACTGACAGAAGCCAGTTGGCTGCCTTTCAGCCTTGAGGCAAGTATTGAAGAAATATTTTTTGAACTAATCGAAATGAAGAAATTCATAAATTTTACAAAAAAGATGTTTTTGTATTTGTGTGTGTGGGGGGGGGGGGGGGTGGGGTCCACATTTACTCCTAAGCGATTGGATCGATTTCTACACAGGCGTAAATTTGGGGGTGGGTGGCTTTGGGTGGTGGTGGTGGGGAGCTTGTTCCCCTGAATAACGAATATAGATTGGAGAAAAATATTTATTTAGTCCTTGAATCACAAGCTGTACAGAGTACAGAATGATATTGGACTTACACTCTAGCAAATGACATATCATTTTAGGGTTAACCTGTAGTATTATCTCACAGAAGTGTGTCGCCTGCCGCAGTGGCAGAGCGGTCTGCCGCGCGCCAGCTTGCACGGCCGCTACGGTCAGGGATTCGAATCCCCCCTCGGGTATGGATGTTTGTGTCGTCTTTAGTGCATGGAAGTTTGTAAGTTTAGGGAATGATTACCCTGCAGTTAAGTCCCTTAAACTTAACAAACATTTTGAGTAGCGTGTCATGTTATAGTGGCGGCAGGAAGGGCATCCGGCCACCCCGTCAATATTAACACGCCAAATCCCAATAAACCAAGCCGACCCTGCATGTGCGGGAAAAGGGCTGAAGAGAAAGAAAGAAAACGTGTGACATGTTATACTTCAAAAAAGTCAGTTATCTATACAATCATTGCTCTTCAAATATTCACTTACTGAATAGTAACAGTGGTACTGTAGATACTCTCTGATGGAATCTTTCCAATACATTTATATTTTGAATACTTCTAATGTCGATTTCAACCAAATTTCGAATACACTTTGTTTACAGTCAAGCAGCAATAGATTCTGGGATAAGAACCACCTACACCTTGGGGCTACATCACGTCGAAACAAGGAGAGTCGCAGAATATTGTCAAGTCATCGCAGAAAACTGCCAAATCAAACGACACGTCAATTACGGGACTTCACTCATCCACTATTTGAGAATGAAAGAACTTCTTGATTTACAACAAACTGTAACATGATTTCAGATTCTTACAAAAATGTTGCAAATGATTGTTAAGCTTAAGGGACTTAACTGCGGGGTTATCAGTCCCTAAACTTACAAACTACTTATGAACTAGCTAATACTAAAGACGGCACAAATATCCATGCCCGAGGGGGGATTCAAACCCCCGACCGTAGTAACCGTGCCGACCGTGACTGGAGCGCCTCAGTCCCCGCGGCCACCGCGGCCGGCCAGATTCTTACGATGATTGCTGACAACCTCAGCAAAATGACGAAAAGAGAGAAGTTTATCAGTTCACTTCCCAACGTCGATACATGAAAACTGCATCATTCGCCATTACATTTCAGTTTATCTTTTCTGCACTACTAAATATATTCATAAGACTTCTTATAGATAGTATGCACAATTGAGATTGAATGTACCTTAAAATGATATCGTAGTTCATGACCGACGTCATAAACAGCAAGGTTCTATGACTGCTTTTGTGTAAGCCATTTGTGGTGGCGGTGTATCAGTATGAAATGTGCGAAATGGAACCTGATATCACCCAATTATACACTTTGGGTGGGAGGAAGAAGGGGGAAATTTATTGCAGCACTAGAGTCACCCCTTCGTCTCAATAAATATATGAATGACATCCATCTTTTAAATATTCACTGATTTACTAATGAATATGTTGAAATACTATCAACTGAAATTTCATTTAAAGGCAACTGAATTTATTCGAGTATTAACAAGACATGAAATCCATCCTATCAATATTTCCCTACTCAGTAATCGATAAGAATAAATAGACTAAATTAATCTAACATATAAAACAGGTACCCTATTGTCTATTTACTCCATTCACTGAAAAGACGCGATCTGAGTATCCGTCTGATGGACTGATCTCGTCGGATTGTAAAGCATGCTGCAAAGCTGAAACAAATACTCAAGAATAAATTGTCAGACCTTAGTAAAATTCAAGGAAAGTTTCTCCCAGAAGAGAATACCGTAGCAGGCGCATATCACAGTAATGTAAATGCAGACCAGAGCACTGCGGGCTTCCGTACACAACTGCGTCAATGCGACCGCTGAGTCTTCAAATGTCACCATTAATCTTGGACAGCGCACAACTGCCCTTAAACTAATAACAGAGATAATCTGTGCACAGACGGGCAGAAGTCACAGCCCTTAAGCCGTGCTCAGAGTGATAGAATATACCCGAGTAATTGCTGCTCGATTATCCATCTCCTACATGAGAGCACCGTCGTAACTGTATTTCTGGTGCCTCGTCCTTACCTAAAGCAAGCCGACCACATCCCCCTGCATACCGCATCCGGTGACGCCTTCGGGCTGAGAGTGACACGGCGGCAGTCGGTACCCGTTGAACCCTCGACGCCTGTGTGGACGGAGTGTTTTAGTTTTATTCCTTTAAAACTTAATAACCTCCAGCGTAACCTACAGCCTTATAAACATCAAACCCAGTTTTTCTCAATGCTACAGGAGACAGCTTCTTCCCACATTGATTTTTTTTCAGATTTTCTTCAATTTTTATCCTTCTTTTCATAACTAAACTATGGTCTGAGTCCATACCCGCTCCTGATTACGCCTTAGAATCGAATATATGATATCGCAATCTGTGTCCACGACAAAACAGAGCTGTTTTCGTCCATTGTGTCCGGCTTTTCAAGGTATAATAATTGCTACTATATTCGATGTTACTAGCTCAAATACATTTCAGAAGTTATTTATTTACAGCAAGCAGGATGACATAAGGCAGCAAATTAAATGATTCAAATTTTAAATAACCGTCAAAATTTCCCATAAGTTATTCATCAATAGTTTCGAACACTTTTGTCCATTTTCGAGTCAACTAGTAAGTACTATAATAACATTCAGTACATATATAAGCTGGCCGTATGACTATATTGTACTCAAGTATATGCACGTTACATGTGGACTTTCTGATTAATTTGAAAATGAACAAAAATGTCCGAAAGTGTTCAACTTTAAGAAAACTACTGTACAACGTCGACTGCTATTTAAAATTTGGTTACACTACAGACAATTAACCCTTTCATTCATACTGACAACCCCATATCCACCCCCCCCCCCCCTTCTACCCGTAAATCTTTTCTGTTCTTTCTTTACTATGGCGTTATTCTCCTAGCGATTATTAGGTTGTCATCTGCCTTTATATACTGAGTAATCCGTGCAATACCCACCTACAAATTCTCCACCTAGTCAACATCTATTTGCGGCTTGATGCTGAATATAATTTGTTACGATTTTGGTAACATCTATATCAGTGGAATGTTGCCAGTAAGTAACATTCTACCCTACCTTCCTACACATAACGAATCCTACTCGTATAATTTTCTGTTGTTGTTTATGTTAATCTAATTTCGTCAGACTAGAAATCATCTTTACTTTTCATTTCTGTGACTCCTAGTATGTGTAGGCTCAGCCTTTCCATCTTGTTTTTCAAATTTTCTAGTTTTCCTAGAAAATTTAGTTTGACACTTGGTACTCCAACTTGACAAAATGTTACCTTTTTGGTGGATTTGGCAGTCCCTTCTACAGGTGATATTCAGATGAGGTTCTAATCCTGAATCTTTTTTGAATGAAGAGACTGTCGTGATTCAAACTTATTTACAGGCTTCTTTTGGCTTGAACGCAGAAGTTTCCACTGCCTTCTGCTTTCCAAAGTTTCTGACTACTGCTGTTTCTTCCACCTCATCTCACGGGCAAGAAGATTTTCTGCAATTATACGCCCTTTCTCCAGCTATCAAGGACACCATTGGTGGAAGGATACTTCTGACTAAGCAGTGCCTGCGTTCGAAAACAGTAGGGAGTGTTCGTTACTAATTTCAGTCTCAATTGCTAGACCATGAGCAAATCTACATAATTACTCTGCAAATCATATGCAAGTGTCTGGCAGAGGGTTCACCGAACCGCTTTTATGATATTTCTCTATAGTTCCATTTTCTAACAGCACCCGGGAAAAAGAAACTAAAAATATGTTCAAATGTCTGTAAATCTATGGGACTTAACTGCTTGGTTATTATATATAGCTCACAAACTACTTAAATTAAGTTAAACTAACCTAAAGACAATACATACACCTATGCCCGAGGGAGGGAATCGAACCCCCGACGGTGAACGGCCTCACGCACCGCAAGCTTGGTGCCCCCGTGCGCACGACTATTCCGCCGCGGCGGAGAAAGTTGGTGAAAGAAATTTCTCAAACAAATCTCACCGTAACGCATAACTCCTTTATTTTAGTGGTTTCTATCCCAACTCTATCCTCTTCCTGTCCGCACAGCTTATCGTCCATGTTTCATTCCCATACAAGGCAACACTCCACACAAATGCCTTCAGAAAAGACTTCCTTACACTTAAATTAATATTCGATGTTAGAAAATTTCTCGTTTTCAAAAATGCTTTTCTTCTCATTGCCATTCTGCATTTTATATCCTCTGTACTGCGACCATCATTTGTTATTTTACTGCCCAAGTAACAAAACTCATCTACCTCCTTTATTGCTTCGTTACCTAATCTATTTCCTTCAGCATCACCCGATTTTCTTAGACTGCACTCCATTATCCTAGTTTTGCTCTTGTTAATGTTCATCTTATAAGCACCTTTCAGCATACTGTCGATTCCGTTCAATTGCTCTTCCAGGTCCTTTCCTGTATCTGACAGAATTACTATGTCGTCAGCAAAACGCAATGTTTTTAATTCTTCCCCCTGAACTTTAATTCCTTCACTAAATTTCTCCTTGCTTTCCTTTATAGCTTGCTCAAAGTACAAATTGAACAACATTGGAGAAAGGCTACAACCCTGTCTTATCCCCTTCCCAACTGATGCTTCCCTTTCATGCCCTTCGAGTCTAATAACTGCGGTCTGGCTTTTATACAAGTTGTAAATAACTCTCCTTTCCCTGTATTTTATCCCTGCTGACTTCAGAATTTGAAAGAGTGTATTCCAGTCAACATTGTCAAAAGCTTTCTCCAAATCTACAAAAGCCAAAAATGTAGGTTTGTCTTTCCTTAATCTATCTTCTAAGATAAGGCGTAAAGTGAGTATTGCCTCCGGGTTCCTACGTTCCTTCTGAATCCAAACTGATCTTCCCCGAGGTCAGCTTCTACCAGCTTTTCCATTCTCCTGTAGATAATTCGTGTTAAAATTTTGCAACCATGAATTATTAAACTGATGGTTCTGTAAATTTCACACCTGTCTGCACCTGCTTTCTTTGGAATGGGGATTACTACATTTTTCTTAAAGTCTGAGGGTATTTCGCCTGTCTCATAGATCCTACACACCAGTTCAAATAATTTTGTCATGCTTGGCTCTCCGAGAGACTTTACTAGCTCTGAGGGTATGTCATCTACTCCTGGGGCCTTATTCCGACCTAGGTCTTTCAGGGCTCTGTCAAATTCATCTCTCAGTATAGTATCTCCTATTTCATCTTTATCTACTTCCTCTTCCCTTACTACAACATCGTTTCTAAGTTCATTTCCTTTGTAGAGCTGCTCTATGTACTCTTTCCACCTTTCAGCTTTTCCTTCTTTGCTGAGAACTGGTTTCCCATCTGTGGTCTTGATATTCGTAGAGTTGTTTTTCTTGTCCCCAAATGCCTCTTTTATTTTTCTGTAGGCGGTATCTACTTTTCCCCTTCTTATACATTCTTCTACAGATTAGCATTTGGCTTCTAGCCACTCCTGCTTAGCCATTTTGCACTTCCTGTCAATCTCATTTCTTAGTCGTCTGTACTCCATTTTGCCTGTTTCATTTACTGCATTTTTAATTTTCTCCTTTCATCAATTAAATTTAGTATTTCCTGTGATATCCAAGAATTTTTTGTAGGTCTTGCCTTTCTACCTATTTTGTCCTTTGCTGCCTTCACTATTTCATCTCTCAATGCTACCCATTCCTCTTCTACTGTTTTATTTCCCCCTGTTTTTGTCAATTGATGCCTAAATCTCCCTCTGAATTTCTCCAGAACTTCACGTTCCTTTAATTTATCTGTCCCAACTCCTTATTTTCCTACCTTTCTGTAGTTTTTTCAGTTTCAGCTTTAAGTTCGTGACTAACAAGTTATGGTCAGAGTTGATATCTGCCCTTGGGTATGTCTTACAGTTTATCACCTGGTTCCGGAATCTATCTATCTGATACCTTCCGGTGTCTCCTGGTCTCTTCCACGTATACAACCTTCTTTTGTGATTCATAAACGAAATGTTTGTTACGGTTAAATCATGTTCCGTGCAAAATTCTACCAGGCGACTTCCTCTTTCATTCCTTCTGCCCAGTCCATATTCACCTACTATTTTACCTTCTCTTCCTTTTCCTACTACCGAATTCCAGTCTCCCATCACAATTAAGTTTTCCTCTCCCTTAACTCATATATTTCTTCGACCTCCTCATCATCGACAGAGCTAGTTGGCATATAAACCTGTACTACTGTTGTCGGTGTTGGCTTCGTATCTATCTTGACAATGATAATGCGATCACTGTGCTGCTCATAGTAGTTTACCCGAATTCCTATCTTCTTATTCATTATCAGTCCCACTCCTGTGATACCCCCAACTTATTTTGTATTTATAATCCTGTACTCACCTGACCAGAAATCCTGTTCATCCTGCCACCGAACTTCACTAATCCCCACTATATCTAACATCAACCTATCCATTTTCTAATTTTCCTACCCGATTAAGGGATCTAACATTCCACGCTCCGATCCGTAGAATGCCAGTATTGTCTTTCCTGATGACAACATTCTCCTCCGTAGTCCCCGCCCGGAGATCCGAATGGGGGACTATTTTACCTCCGGAATATTTTACCCGAGAGGATGCCATCATCATATTTTCATACAATAGAGCTGCATGTCCTCGGGAAAAGTAACGGCTGTAACTGCATGGCAAAGCCACATTAGCTGATGTTACAAGGCCAGCTCAGTCAATCATCCAGACTGTTGCCCCTGTAACTACTGAAAAGGCTGATGCCCCTCTTCAGGAACCACACGTTTGTCTGGCCTCTCCACAGATACCCCTCCGCTGTGGTTGCACCTACGGTACGGCTATCTGCATCATTTAGGCACGCAAGCCACCCCACCTCGGCAATATCTATGGCTCATGGGGGTAGATATATATATATATATATATATATATATATATATATATATATATATATATATATTCCTTCTATCATTTTGCGGGTGGTGTCAGCGAGAAAGTTTTTAAAGGTTTGAAACTATACTTGAAGTTTGTTTGAAGTAGTCAAGTGCTCTTATTTTCGAGTAACGGATGAATAAAAAGGGCATAACTGAGCGCTGTCAACTTACAGATAAACACACAGTTTAAAATTGTAATAAGTCTCTCATACTGTAAAAATTTATTGTATGTTATACATTTCAATTAGTAGAATAATTTAAAAAGTTTTAATCAGACAATAATTGCGCAAATTATTAAAAAATTAAACTTTTCTACGTCATGGAATTTGTGAAACAGATAGCGTGTGACAGATGAGGACTGTGTCCCAGGAAAGCCCTTCAGTAACATATATGCGCCAGTCACAAAATATGACATTTTATGGTTGGCAACCGATTTAAAAAATGAAATGAAATGTTTGTTGAGCTTATGGGACTTAACTGCGAGGTCATCAGTCACTAAACTTACAAACTACTTATAAACTTATTCTAAAGACAGCACAAACATCCACGCCCGAGGAAGGATTCGAACCCCCGACAGGGAACGGCCTCGCACATCGGAGCATAGCGCCTCAATGCGCTCGGCCACTCCGCCGCGGCAAATAGGATGACGCCAAGCAAAATTGAACATCCCAATTCACCATTTTAAGACGACTTAAGGATTCCAGTTGTGAAGAAATAGTAGTAAAAGAAATTGTTCAAATTAAATTTTCGTGCACTTAAGAAATTATGGTGAAATCAATTGTCAAACGCGAATTATCTCTGTGAACTTATTGAACTGAAATGACTTGAAAAAATTTGCGCAAAAAAAGAAAAAAAACTGACTGTTACAACTTCAAGGGAAACACTGACACTGAATAGAAAACTGGATTTCCAAAAAAGTTTAGAAAACTGACAGAAAGATTATTAGGAACGTTCTAGGACTACGATACCCACAGTATGAAAACCATCGTGACAACAGAAAAAGTCACTTAGATTACCTGCAAACAGATCAACTAAACATCTATTGTATTATGTGACATCTGTTAAAGCATCATTATCCTAGGTAACTGAGGAAGGATTTGGGAAAAAAAAACTGTCGTAACAAACAAAGGTACATTCAGAGGAAAAGTTGACAAGTGGAGGATTACGCCACAGACGGAATCAAAACCATACCAAACAAAGTGGGCCGAAGAAGAAAAGGAAAGCTTTGGGGAGAAAATGAAGAAATATCTGAAAAATGTGAATAACCGTAAGAAATATATAAAATCACCTACTTATAATTCTGCAACGCGAAAATTCGCCAATTACTATAATGAATCAACAATAAATAACTTTTTTTTTTAAATTTCTGTAACCCCGCTCTTTCACCCCAGGTTATAGTACATATGTTGGTATTGCGACAGTTGAAATTATTTAAACAAACAAATGTTTGTTAAGCTTATGGGACTTAACTACGGGGTCATCAGTCCTTAAACTTACAAACAACTTATGAACTACTTATGGACTAGGACGGCACAAATACCCATGCCCGAGGGGGGATTCGAACCCCCGACCGTAGTAGCCGTGCAGACCGTGACTGGAGCGCCTCAGTCCCCTCGGCCACCGCGGCCGGCTGAAATTATTTAAGAACATTTGTGCTTCATTGTTTTCTCTACATTGAAACGTGATGCTTATCTGCGCCATTTTGTTTGGTCATCAGTCCTTAAACTTACAAACTACTTATGAACTACTTACGGACTAGGACGGCACAAATATCCATGCCCGATGGGGGATTCGAACCCCCGACCGTAGTAGCCGTGCAGACCGTGACTGGAGCGCCTCAGTTCCCTCGGCCAGCGCGGCCGGCTGAAATTATTTAAGAACATTTGTGCTTCATTGTTTTCTCTACATTGAAACGTGATGCTTATCTGCGCCATTTTGTTTGGCTTGTTGCAGGGAAGAGCTTCACGCTTACGATTATCGTGGGTTCGTCGCCGCCGCAGATGGCGACGTACAGCAAGGCCATCAAGGTGACGGTGGACGGTCCCCGCGAACCTCGCTCCAAGACGCGTGAGTATCACTTGTGTAAGTAAACGCACCACTACAGTAACAATCAATTTCAATAAGTCAGGAAACTGAAAAAATATCCAGTAATTTAAAGTGAACTCTGGAAGGAGATATTGGCGAAACTAAAATTTGCCACAGTGAGTGACGAGTTACATAAGAAAATGTATACCATGTATAAACATATAGATGGGTAAGTGTAACACGGAATACTTTACTGTAGGATAGGATAGATCACTGCATGACAGTACAGTCGTAATCTAGGTAGTACACTACAAGTGTGTGTACGTAACTATATACGTGTTCAGCAACATTTAGGCGCTTATTAAATGCCTTCTTGTTGATGTGAAGGTGTTTAAGATGACTTTTTTAAAAATAACTTATTATCCTGAAAAGCTCTATGTAGTTTCAACGAGATACTGGCGTTTTTGGCCGTCAAGGGTGATTTTTAGATCTTAGAACAGCACACTGGGGAACCCACAATGTCAGTTTGCTTCTGAGTTAACCAATAAATTCTCTTGGGATTTCAAGATGACGCGCGATTGCCAAAACGGACAGTCTCTTGTTGTAAGTATGTGTAACAGTCTCAGAAAACGATTTCTTAGACGAAAAGAAAGTGTATCAGCAATCACATGCTCTTTCAATAATGCAGTGTTATTAAAAAAATTCAAACATTCATTTCTTGCAAGCTACAGAAGATAGGCACAATTCCAACTGCTATTGGGCAAAGCTGAAAATGTGTACCCAGCCGGGATTCGAACCCGGGTCTCCTGCTTTCTAGGCAGTTGCGCTGACCCCTACACCACTGGGGACACAGTGATCACCGCACCTGCAAGGACTACCCATGCACGCCTCCCGTCAGATACAAATTCCCAGCTTCGCCCTGCCCATAGTACTCAAACTCGTAGTTTAACTAATTCCCGTAAGAGTAAGGGCTTCAAACTTGCCCACCCCTCCCCACTAACGATAGGATCATTGCCCGTCACCGGCATATTATATATATACATGTGGCGTCTGTTCGGAAAGAACAGACGTCACATACTGATCCTGCAGCTGTTATTATTTAATTCCAACGTTCGCGGAAAGAGGAATGGTCAAGTTTTTATTAAATCTATATGAGCACCATTGTGTTACACGATGACTATCGCAACGGTAGCTCATTTGTTGCGACACACGAAGCAGCTCTTCTCTCATTATCGAATTCACAGCTTCAAAAGTTCGAAGTCGCAGACTTTCAAAAGTGTTCGGCATAGCAGGATAAAACAGCAGTTTCTTCAGTAACCACACAGATAAAAGTCACAAGGTGTGAGATCTGGAGAGCTGGGAGGCTATGTAGTCAATTTCATCGTCGTTAGCCTTCCAGATCTTCGGATCTGACACCTCGTGGACCACTTTTTTTATCCCCCCTACGCCTGATACTCGTGAGAGTATGCGACATCGTATTGTGAAATCTGTGAATTCGATAACGAGAGACCAGCTGTTTCGTATGTGGCAAGACAGGATCCTCCGTTTCAATGTTAGTCGTTTAACATATGGTGCTCATGTAGAATGCTTTTCCCTTTATAGGATCGTTGGAATTGTTTCCATCTTTTGTAGATTAGAGGCAATACACGTTTGAAATATGTTTTTATTTTTTTACTAGCCCTGTATTTAAACGCTAAAATGTGTTGCACTTAAGTAAAATGTGTAATAAAAAGAAAAAGGAAAGAAAATCAGCAACGAGTTGCAGTTGTTTTTCATTTATTTACCGGTTTCGGGCACTTATTTTCCTTCAGATATCTTTTGTTGTCCTACTATCCGAAGAAGACCACCATCTGCCTACAATCGGCAAATAAAAGAAAAATAACTGCAACTAATGTTCTAATGTTTGTTAAGCTTAAGGGACTTAACTGCGGGTCACCAGTCCCTAAACTTAAAAACTACTTATGAACTACCTTATACTAAAGACGACACAACATCCATGCCGAGGGGGAATTCGAACCCTCGACGGGAAACGGCCTCGCGCATCGAAACATAGCGCCTCAATGCGCTTGGCCACTCCGCGGCGGTTAAGTGCAACTGGTTGTCGCTTTTTATTTATTTTTTTAACTGTTTGTAACAGTTGTTGAAATGGACAAATTACTAAAATCTATGGTTTTTATTTATTTTTTCAATATACCATGCGAACTACGTAGGATCGGTTGAATAGGATTAATGTGACTTGTTTCAAATATGAATAACTCACCTACAGTCACAATTCGATTTATTAATGACACGATGCATTTCGAGCCTTGAGGCATGATTTCGGGTGCCTATTGGGAAATTAACATTAGGTTTAAGCAATTATTGACTGCTGCACAGTGATGGATAATCTTGTATGGTACGTTAAATACGTATCAAATTGACAACGTTCTCCTATATTGGAATAGCACCCCAGCAGAGAACTCGAATGGAAACATTCCCGCCTTGTTCCTCTGGCAAAGGTGATATAAATATCTACAATAATTCAGTTCTTTGAGACAAACATTGTCTCGTTGTACCAAAGGTATTAAATATAAGAAGTGGCATTGAATTAAAATGTGTGCAGTGTGCATAATTAAAGTACGTGGTGTGGAGGGAGACATGCTTGAAGACATTTCGTGTAGTCGCTTTGGTTGTAATTCTGTATTAGCTGAGCGGTGTAAAGCGCCTGCCTAATAACAGGAGGTCCCAGGTTCGAATCCCGGCCACAACACACATTTTAATTCAATGTCTCTCCTGATACTTAAATGATCAAATTGTAAATCTATTCGGCCAAACTGTTATGGCCATCAGTCCCTAGACTTACAAACTACTTAAAGTAAAGAACAACACGTACACCCATACCCGAGGGAGGACACGAATCTCCGGCGGGAATTGGCACCCAGTCCGTATCGTGTCGCCTCAGATCACGCGGCTAATAACATACACCACAGAAAACAGCCAATAATTGCTTAAAACTAATGCTCGAGAGGCATCTGAAGAAAAGCCCTCATGGCTAGAAACGCATCGTGTCATTAATAAACCACGGTTGAAACTAAAGGCGAGCTTTTCTTTTCATTTTACAAAAGGAAAACAGTCACGGAATACACACTGAAAGCAATGGACAAAATTAAGCAATGTGACTGCTGAAAGTGGAAGTGAAATTCAGTTGTCGATTTATTTGACATGCATGGTTATAAACGATGTATCTCTAGAATGGGAAGAGATGTGAGCGACTTACGGCAACGCCTGGTGTCTGCAGGTCACCAGCAGTTCCATCCGTTCCACTTCGGCCCTCGGCCCTTCCACTTCGGCAGCCCTCTGGACGGACAGAGGGTGCACGACCCGCTCGTCGGTTCCCTGCCCTTCAAGCTGTCGGGTGAGTAGCTCCGCACTTACTGCTATGTCGCTCTGGTTCTCATGCTGCTCCGCCGCATCAGGTACACGTTCTGCCGCTGGGGTGTCATACCACCGTCTTTATTCGCCTTACCTCCAGTGACGACGCAGCCGGTGTGACGTGTGTTCTCTCGTTCAGTGAACTCCCCGGAAAAACCTGATAGTGCAAAGAAAAAATAAATTTGAGGTACAATTCATTATCATTTCAGATTATTTTATCTGCACGTTAGGCCTGCGACGCGACAGTAACAACCTTCCAAACAACATTTATTGACATGAAAACGTGCAAACACTGAAAACGCAACCAAGTGGCAAAGTCCCCACTTTCTGTAGCTATAAGAAAAATATTCAACACTTGAGTGCTGTTCCCGTGATATTACGTTGCTTTCGGCGGTGTTGAAACTGCCTCTCTCGTAATATTACGTTCGATGCTGCTGCTAACAATGAGAGCTGACGCGCAAGTAATATTACGGGCGCCCCTCCTTATTAGCAGTTAGCTCCTGTGCCTAATATTACTGATCTGACATTTCTCAGAAGAGAGACAGACATGTAAAGAACATATTTCTGCAACACTGAAGGGTCACAAAGATTTTGGCTTTGCAAAGTGTGGTTTTCTGTGCAACCCTACTTCCAGATATAACACAAAAAAGATAAACTATTTGAAATTAAAAAAGAAAATCATTTGTGGAAATTCAACATTCATGATCTCCATATGAGGGTTGGAACTTAAATAGTGGCAACACTGCTGTGTAGGCACTATGCAATGGAATCTATTATTGTCGCTGAAAGCACACGTTGTTGACGTATCTACCTTACCTCCGAGCTAATGGACTGGCCCGTCCAACGTCACCAGCAGGCGCACAATCGAGGAAGACACAGTCCGGTTTAACGGTGTCACTATGTTTTCGAAACAGGAACAGCGGGGTTGGATCAGGATTATTACTGTTAGTTTTTGGAGTATCAGCTGCGAACAGCTTTGCGATAGAAACGACAACACTTTCAGCGCAACCCATCCATCATTTTGCACGACAACACGCGGGTGCGTACAGCGCAAGCTGTGGCTGCTCTGTTCGTTCGATTGGATTGGAAAGTACCGTACCTACCATCATACGCCTCGGACTTCAGCCCTTGTGACTTTGATTTGATTTCGAAGATGAAGGAAGCACTCTGTGGCATTCGCTTCAGAACTGTTCCAGAGATTCGACAGGCAGTACCGCTCCATTCGCACCATCAAGAGAACAAGGTTTGATACCTGCGAACTACGCCTTCCACATCGCTGGCAACAGGTTCTACTCAACGCTGGTGACTAATTTGAAGGAGAGTAATAGGTGCAAACATATAATGCTTTCGTATCGGTTGTGAATAAATAGTTGCCACCTCTTAAGTTACACCCTCGTAATTAAAAACATACTGTTCTCTTTGTCTACATATATAATCTGTAAGATGCAAAAACTTTTTTTTCTACACTGAAACAGCTTCTTTTGATTGTGGCAATGGAAGTTTGGAAAGTTGGACACCAAAACTGAGGTATGTTTTAAAGGGGAATTATAAGCTTTATTCCAATCTAAGAAAAACATAATTACAAGTTTGATTAAATGACGTGAACTTAGTCTTCAACACGAAGATTCAGAACTTTTGTGTGTTTTAATCTACATTTTAAGCATTCATGACGGTCTAGATTCACCATGATTAAGAAATATTTGTGACTTAATGCTGTTCATCTTCTATATATTAATTAGTATTCCTTAATCTGTGCCAATCTGTAAAAATGGCAAGCACTCGGTGAAAGAGACTGAGAAAATGCGCTGGCACTGGGGAACTATATCCGCATATATGACTGGAACTCAAAGAAATGACTTGCATCACTAGTTAACATCTTTAAATTTGAACAGGAACATTTTAATTAACCTCTTCTGGGACATTGGTACATATGTGATCATTAATCTTACGTAACCCAATTTGCAAATATGTACACAAATGTGCTCACTTATTATCATTATTGTTGAAGAGTAAATTGTTGCATTGGTACTAAAATATGTGTTTGCAATTACTTCCTAACATTTCAAACTTGGTATTAAATATGATTGTCTGAATAGAGATTATTTAGAAATAAAATTGCCCGTTTAGCGATTAAATCAACTGAGTGCTCTCACGTGAAAATCAGCTACACAAAAAGTCTTAAATAGGATCAATACCTTGACAAATAATAATCAAAAGGCACATAAACTACGCAATAACGAATGAAATGTATGTTATAAATACAACATAAGCAGTAGACAGAACGGACACTCAACAGACAACACGTACGAACTAGTGTGGGCTACAAGAAAGCCAATCCGGTGTACGCAGTAAATGTAGCTTATGAAATGAACACCGTCATTCACCAAAAGGAACAAGTTGCTATGCTTCCATCTCACTGGTGAGGACTGTGGGGCTTCAGTTGAGCGAATTATTGCGGAAAACCCCAACACCCGTTTCTTCAAGGAACGGCTCCAATACTTCCGAGATGTTACACTGTCTGGTCAGTTCATCGTAAGTGCTCACTCGGCGATAGTGGTGGAGAGGGAGGGGGACGGTGGAATCAGTCGGACGACGACGGCCTTGCTACGGCCCGTTCCTCTGGGAGCCAAACATGACCGAGGCACGAGGCACGTCCGTGTCTCTATTGTTCCTCACTGTGACTCGGACTGTTTTCGTAACAGTGAATCAGGACTAAAAAAAAAAAAAAAAAAAAAAAAAAAAAAAAAAAAAAAAAAAAAAAAGAAAAAAAAAAAAGAAAACAAACTATGGAACCACAGTGCCTGAAAAATAGGATCAGTTTAGGGACAGTTAGGTTGATTGTGTGGGATAGGGGGACCAAACTGCAAATATCATCAGTACCCCGCTGAGTTCGTAAAGGAGTGAGGAAAGAAAAAAAGAGAGGAAGAGTAAGGATATGCAGTCCAGGTAGGAAAATAGGAAGAAAGACTGCTTTAGCTCGGGGCCCCGTGCTCGCCAAACGCGTAATCACGAAAGAACCGTGAGCTTCCTGGCGTTTAAGGACAGTAAGGAAAATTATTTCCTCATCTCATGGATTATGAGAAAATGTTTTCTGAATATTTTAAGATGATATAGCACACCTTAGAACTCTTAAACGAGCTACAACCAAGATTTAAAAAAAAGGAGACAGTTTCTGGAGACCATCAGTTCCATCCAAAGAACGCCTAGCTGGATTGTAAGGTGCGATCAAAGAGCACACAGAAGTAAAAAAAAAAAAAAAAAAAAAAAAAAAAAAGTTTTGAGGCAGGATTTATATTTTATTCTGCCGAAGGAACGGATGCTGCATTTCCTGTACGAGACCACCTAAAAAAATTCGCACTGACGTGTTTTACGGCCCACATTAGATTCCCTGTAGTTTTATCATTTTGTTCCAAACATTTCGGACAAAAATAATAAAAATGTAAATAAGGTAAAGGTAAAGCAGTCAACAATCCGAAGATTGGTTTGAACACCGCAGTGCTTTACTAAGCATGGTCCTGTTTGGAGGTGGTATGCCGTTGCCTTCCTCCGACCTTCGAACTGACTTACCCAGTCAGTTATGGGGGACCTACAGTTTAACGTAGGTTCCGAACCACGGTGCTACTCGGTATTTTTCACATGAGCAATACTGCCAGAGATGACAGAAGTGGAACCTGGAAGATAAAAGTCCTAGGACCTGGCGGGGATCGAAACCGCTACCTTTGGATTTGTAGTCTGGCACTCTAACAGGGTGTTACGGAGCCGCACAAAAAAGTAAATATTATTGTTATAATATCTATGCAGTCAATACCTAATATTCTATCTGATCATAGTTTAATAAACGGCCAATATTATTTGATATTTGAATTTAGCTTTGACAAACATATTTTTAACTTCTACTTCTTTAGACTACTATTTTAATATCCCTCCCATATTTTCGTTATCTTTTTCCGTTAAAATATTATAACCTGTCTAGTCGTGATTTTTGGCCTCTTTTTCAAGTTCATTCTCTTTGCTTGTACTATTATAACTGCTGTCTGGTTTTTATACAAGTTGAATATAACACTTCTGTCCCTAAATTTTATTCCTGCTACCTTCAGAATATGTAATAGTGCAGTCCAGACAATTGTCAAAAGCTTTCTGCAGATCTACAAATGCTAAAAAGGTATGTTTGCCTTTCCTTAACCTATCTTCTAAGGTAAGATGTAATGTTAGTATTGTCTCCTGTGTTCCTACATTTCTCTTAAAACCGAGCAAGGTGGCGCAGTGGTAACACACTGGACTCGCATTCGGAAGGATGGTGGTTCAAATCCACTTCCGGCCATCCTGATTTAGGTTTTCCGTGATTTCCCTAAATCACTCCAGGCAAATGCTCGGTTGGTTCCTTTCAAAGGGCACGGTCGCATTCCTTCCATATCCATACCCAAACATTCCGAGCGTAAGCTCCGTCTCTAATGACCACGCTGTCGACAGGACGTTAAACTCCAAGCTTCCTTCCTTCTTCCTTATTTCTCCTAAATCCAGACTGATCTTCCGCAAGGTCGGATTCCACCAATGTTTCCATTTGCATGTAGATAATTCGTGTTAGCATTTTGCATCCATGACTTATTAAACTAATATTCTATAATTTTCACATTTGTCTGCACTTGCTTTCCTTGGAACTGGAATTGCTATAGTCTTCTTGAAGTCGGAAGGTACTTCCTCTGTCCCATACATCTTCCATAACATGTGGAACATTTTGTTCAAGACTGGCTCTTCTAACGGTGTCAGCAGTTCAAACGGAACATCATCTACTCCAGTGGCCTTGTTTCGGCTCAAATCTTTCAGTGCTCTGTCAAATTCTTCTCGCAGTATCGTATCTCCCATCTCATATTCCTCTACTCCGTCTTCAATTTCTAGAACACTTTAATCGTGTTTTATTTAATTATTTATTTTTATTTATTGTGTTTTTCTGTTCCATAGGACCCAATTGAGGAGTGAGACTCCTTGGTCATAGAACCAGTCAATACATTAATTGTTACACGAGAATGGTAATAAAAAATTTTTAAGTAGTCCTTTGCACACGACAATCATAAGGCAAAGTGAAAAGAATCAATAAAGAAAAAAATGAATGAGCTTAATTGTTTAACTTTTCTAGGAGTTCCTCGACAGAATAATAGAAGTGAGCCATGCGGTAACTCTTCAATTTAGATTTTAAAGCGTGCGGATTAGTGCTAAGATACTTTTGTCCTTGTGGCAGCTTATTGAAAATGGATGCCGCAGAATACTGTACACCTTTCTGCACAAGTGTCAAGGTGGTGTGATGCAAATGTAGATTAAACTTCTGTCTAGTATTCACCGAGTGAAAGCTACTAACTCGTGGGAATAAGCGGATATTCTTAACAACAAACGACATTAAAGAAAAAAGTATTGTGACGCCAGTGTCAAAATTCCGAGACTACTGAAAAGGGGTCGACATGACATTCGTAAACTTACACCAGAACTTAATCAAGAATTAGATATCAAACAAAATAAACACCTTTCAAATCAGACGCAACGAAACAAAATGTGGGCCGCCCATTGTCCCCTCGGTCAGAGCCAGTGTTGCCAGATGGCAGAGAGAGAAAATACCTACTGTCACACAAAAATGTACCTACGTTTTCCCTACTTTCTCCCTACCACCTCATTAATGTCCCTACATCAGGGTCGTAGCCAGGATCTGGGGCTGGGGGGGGCTGAATCCAGGAGTCCGGCCATCAGAGGTTAACCAGTTGATTAATGTGATGTGTTACAGTTTTGAAAAACTTTAAAATAAATATTTGTCATCATGCTTCACTTGCTAGATACGTTTTTCCAGTTACTGATCGTTACTGATGGAGTCAAGTGTAGACTATGCCGCGAATTCCAATGGCTCTGTATCAAGAAGATTACTGATTTATCGATCGGTCAAGGATACATCAAGAACCTGGCAACCATAGAGTAATTAGTTTCCCAAAATATGCCTCTAATTTCGAGTCTACAGTTACACGAGGATAACTGATTTCTTGACCGCACAAGGATACATCGAGACACTATCAACCATAGAGTAGGAACAGCAGTAATTATTTAGTTCACAGTCAGCACAAAAAACGAAGTCCGTCAGTCTACACGATTCGATTTTCAAAGAGTAATGCTACTTTGACAACGAATATCTGGGGCTTTGTTAATTATAACGTTGACTGTCGCAAATGTTTTAGAGTTTTTTTATCAGCATCTTCTCAAAGTTGTTGTTGTTGTTGTTGTTTTGTGGTCTTCAGTCCGGAGACTGGTTTGATACAGCTCTCCACAATACCCTATCCTGAGCAAGCCTCCTTAACTCCACATAAGAACGGCAACCTACATCTGTCTGAATCTGCTTACTGTATCCATCTCTTGGTCTTCCTCTGAGGTTTTTACTCCACGCACCTCCCTCCAGTGCTACATTCACGATTCCTTGATGTCTAAGAATGTGTCCTATCAATCGATCCCTTCTTTTAGTCAAGGTATTCCAGAAATTCCTTTCCTCCCCAATTCTGTTCAGTACCTCCTCGTTAGTTATGCGATCACCCACCTAATCTTCAGCATTCTTCGGTAGCACCACATTTCAACATGTCCGCACTGTTTATCGACCATATTTCACTCCCATACAAGGGAACACTCCACACAAATGCCTTCGGAAAGGACTTACTTAGGCTTAAATCAATATTCGAGGTTAACAAATTTCTCTTTTCCAAGAACGCTTTTTTACCCATTGCCATTCTGCATTTTATATCCTCTGTACTGCGAACATCATTTGTTATTTCACTGCCCAATTAACAAAACTCGTCTACCTCCTTTATTGGTTTGTTACCTAATCTAATTCCTTCAGCATCACCTAATTTTCTTAGACTGCACTCCATTACCCTTGTTTTACTCTTGTTAATGTTCATCTTATATGCACCTTTCAGCACACTGTCCATTCCGTTCAACTGCTCTCCCAGGTCCTTTGCTGTCTCTGACAGTATTACTATGTCGTCAGCAAAACGCAATGTTTTCAATTCTTCACCCTGAACTTTAATTCCTTCTCGAAATTTCTTACTAGTATATCGTTTTGTCGTAAATAAATAAGTCTAGTCAATAAAACGTGTTTCGTTCATGGAAACAATGAATTTTTCTTGTGCTGAAATTTTCTAACACTATTTCCAAACCGATTCCACTGATACACATTGAAATCATCAATTTTAATGTGTCTGAAACTAGATTTTCAAGTTAACATTATTAATTTCAAGTTAACATTATTAATTTGAAAATCTAGTTTCAGACACATTAAAATTGATGCGAATTACGAATGTTTACTGTACATAGTAAACATTATTAATTTGAAAATCTAGTTTCAGACACATTAAAATTGATGTGAATTACGATGATTTCACTATGTTTACTATGAACAGGTGCGCCTCGGTTGCACAGTGGTAGAGTGCCAGACTACAAATACAGAGGTCACGGGTTAGATGTCCGCCAGGGCCTAGGATTTTTATCTGTCACTTTCCACTTCTTTCACCTCTGGCAGTATTGCTGATGTGAAAAATACCGAGTAGCACCGTGGTTCGGAACCCACGTTAAACTGTAGGTCCCCCTATAACTGGCTAGGTAAGTCAGTTCGAAGGTCGGTGGAAGGCAACGGCATACCACCTCCAAACAGGACCATGCCTAGCAAAGCACTGTGGTGTTCAAACCAATCTTCGGATTGTTGACTGTTTTACCTTACTATGAACAGAAAAAATCTATGCTGTCTAAAATATCATTGGCTACTTCAAACTTTGCCACAATTGGTCGGCTTCATTCCCGCGTGCTAAGAACTCTTCCATTCCCAACATTACCTGCTAGGTCTGTGTCGGCGATTGTAAAAAATGTTACCATAGTACCTACGGGTTGGGGACTTTGGGATGAAAATTCCCTACATGATTTTAATGCTTAAAAGTACCTACATGCAGTGGCGGCTCGTACTAAATTTGACCAGTGTGTTACAATATTACAAAAATAAACAGGAAACAAAATATACTAAAATAAAAAGTCAACCTTTGTATGACTGCCTTTAATTAAATATCAATTAATACTGTATTGACAGTAAGACCTTCAGGGGAATCAATAACAGCGCTGCCAACTGCATGTATTCACTGCAGGTAGTAAATATAACGTTTAAAACATATTAATTTTATTTACAGAAATTAAAAATTTAGACTCAGAGATATTTGAAAACGAGCCTCACACAGGTAGGTTTGAGAGACAACGCGCAGGACACCTGAGTCAGCGCGCTATTTGACTCTGTATGCCGCAATATTCGTCATATACTATTCTTCCGCAGCCTTTACAAGCAGCGCGAAGGGAAATATTGATCTGGTGCTGCAGTCGGTCTCAGCACACACGAGTCACCAGGCCTGACGTCACGTCTGCGCATGCGCACTAGCGAACAGACGACTGCGCCGCCTCTCTGCGCACGTATCAGCGCGGCTGAAGCCCACTTCAGCACACGGAGTTGGTTTCCCGCTATCGCGCTCCAAAATGCGTTTTCATCCTTATTACTAGCATTCTAATACGCATTGGAAGGGAATTGGCATAATTTTATTGTGATATCTGGCTCATATTCCAAGAGAAAGGATGTAATTTTACAGCGATTTCTCGCTTGCATTCGAAGAGAAATGGCATAATTTTAGTAATATGTATTGTGACCGAAGACCTGACTGGGTCGGGAGCGACTAGCGACGACCGACCGATCAAGCGTCGCCGCTAACGAGAAACACTCCACGAAACCACAGAGACGACAATAACAACAACTAATCGAAAACAAAGATCCAAACGAAAGCCAAATCGGAACCGTGACAGAGCAGAGTACGAAGCCAGATTAGCAATGAATAGCGAAGGTAAACGGAGCGCTGTCAACACAAGACTGAGGAGCGAGCTGTGGCTCCGGCCCTATATAGTGCGGCTCTCTGCGCAGATGACCGGCGCGGTAGGCGCTCCACGGCGTGCAGCGCTCTAGTGGCGATGGCAGCACTAGTAGGTTGTGCGCGCCGCCTAACGGCTGCTGTCATAGTCCATGTGGTCTGGCGGGCTCTCAAACATATCGTTCCGGGATACCAGAATATGTTTACAGTGTGCTGCAGCACATCAGCACATTATCACCAGCCGCCAATGCCTACGTGTAGGGAAAATTCCCTGCGTCTGGCAACACTGGCACGGAGCGCAGGCTACGAGTCGCGGTAGTCGCATAAACGCGTCACGGGGAATTCCCCGGCCCGGTGTCAGCGGTCGCTGCCTCTGGCGCTGATATGTGACAGTCGCAAAGCGAGCCGCCAGGCCGCTCCTCCCTAATCCTGCGCGCATTACCGGCCGCGCAAATCACACACACGAGCTCTCTTCTCCAAATCTGCGGAAACCTCAAAGGCCGCCGCCGACTGCGCCTGCCCGCGCCCACTTTAAACCAAACACTGCGCTGCCAGATTAACCACAGATGGCGCCCCCGTGTCAAACGCGGTGTCAGCGCGTTCAGGGCTTGCTAAACTAAATCACACCATTCACGTGTATGCCTCTGCTGCCCTGTGGCAGAACGACGCACGTCCTCACGATTGGATTACTGTGTTGATTAATACGAGGTGCATTCAAGTTCTAAGGCCTCCGATTTTTTTTTCTCCGGACTGGAAAGAGATAGAAACATGCGCATTGTTTTAAGATGAGGCCGCGTACATTGTCAATACGTCCCAGATGGCAGATGGAATTTTACCGCCAGCGGCGAGAATGAGAACTGTTTTAGATAGGGGAGACCGGGGCACGTTTTCCACCATTTTACATTTTTATTTTTGTACTTCTTATTTTTATCGATTTTGCGGTAAACAGCGGATCATTATATTTCCTACACCTTTATTTACAATGTTGTACAGATATTTTTGAAAATAGTAAGTATAATTCTTGGTAGCAAATGGTTTCGTCTGACCATGTTGCGTTGGAAAATTTGGCAGCTGGGCAGGTTTTCCAGCTTACTTAAAATGTACAGGGGCAAATATTCCAATTATATTTTCAATGTTGAATCAGAGATAATTATCTTGATTTCACTGAATACGTGTTTTTATCATGAATTTACAATACATTACAAAAGAGGATAGTAAAAATAGCGACATTAAATAAAAACAAATGTTATTTAATGGTTTTACAAAATATGTGACTTAAATATTTAGAAATACAGACATTTTTAACAATACTTAAACTGATTATCTGAATCACAATGTAAGCAAACAAAAAATGGAACATTCCCTTTCGTAAAGTCTCCATGCGCCCATTTCGTGCACTGTACACACATTTCATTTGCTTTAGACTTGGCGTAAGACTCAAAGCAATAAGGAATATGTGTCCCATATGCACTCGGAAAACGTGCCCCGTCACCATATTCGGAACTGTAACACTACGTCCATGAGTAACAGTGTAAGCTATTTACAAAACAAACGCACAGTTACGTGAAGAAAGAGACCCACTTTTAGTACGTGCAATATCAAAATAAAACTTTAACGCTAGAATGTTTATTTTAAGTTTCAATAAAAACGTGAAAGTTTACTCACATTTGCAAAAATGACGAAAACAGCCCTGCCGACGTAGTGACTGCTGGTACAACACTGAAACTTTCGTAAATGAAGCGTGCTTTGCTGCTACTGACTACACTATCGCCGGTGGTAACATCTAGCGGTTTGTTTCGAAAATAAATGGATTTGGAAAACTTGCCCCTATGGAAAATGTGCCCCGGTCTCTCCTATTGAAATGGCGACGTTTTCCTTACTTGAACAGCGTATAATCATTCGTTTTCTGAATTTGCGTGGTGTGACACCAATTGTAATTCATCGACAGTTGAAGGAGACATGTAGTGATGGAGTTATGGATGTGTCGAAAGTGCGTTCGTGGGTGCGACAGTTTAATGAAGGCAGAACATCGTGTGACAACAAACCGAAACAACCTCGGGCTCGCACAAGCCGGTCTGACGACATGATCGAGAAAGTGGAGAGAACTGTTTTGGGGGATCGCCGAATGACTGTTGAACAGATGGCCTCCAGATTTGGCATTTCTGTGGGTTCTGTGCACACAATCCTACATGACGACATGAAAATGCGAAAAGTGTCATGCAGGTGGGTGCCACGAATGCTGTTGGACGACCACAAGGCTGCCCGTGTGGCATGTTGCCAAGCAATGTTGACGCATAACGACAGCATGAATAGGACTTTCTTTTCGTCGGTTGTGACAATGGATGAGACGTGGATGTCATTTTTCAATCCAGAAACAAAGCGCCAGTCAGCTCAATGGAAGCAAACAGATTCACCGCCACCAAAAAAATTCGGGTAATCGCCAGTGCTGAAAAAATGACTGTCCATGTTCTGGGACAGCGAGGGTGTAATCCTTACCCATTGCGTTCCAAAGGGCACTACGGTAACAGGTGCATCCTACGAAAATGTTTTGAAGAACAAATTCCTTCCTGCACTGCAACAAAAACGTCCGGGAAGGGCTGCGCTTGTGCTGTTTCACCAAGACAACGCACCCGCTCATCGAGCTAACGTTACGCAACAGTTTCTTCGTGATAACAACTTTTAAGTGCTTCCTCATGCTCCCTACTCACCTGACCTGGCTCCTAGTGACTTTTGGCTTTTTCCATCAATGAAAGACACTCTCCGTGGCCGCACATTCACCAGCCGTGCTGCTATTGCCTCAGCGATTTTGCAGTGGTCAAAACAGACTCCTAAAGAAGCCTTCGCCGCTGCCATTGAATCATGGCGTCAGCGTTGTGAAAAATGTGTACGTCTGCAGGGCGATTACGTCGAGACGTAACGCCAGTTTCATCGATTTCGGGTGAGTAGTTAATTAGAAAAAAATCGGAGGCCTTAGAACTTGAATGAATCTCGTAAACTTGACAAGGATGGGGCCCCTCCACGCCCACACGAACGTGGTGACCAACTCTAGTTGTCACCTCCGTATTTGTTAGTTTTGCTAAGGTGGATCACGGGATGTGGGAGCCGCGATGTTATCCGTACGTGTGGGCACGATCACCCATTAATACGGTGCATCGGGAGATTGATTGATTAATTTTCTCAGGGAAGCCAAAACAGTCTTGGTCCAACCCGCCATTGCCCGCACCGAAACTAAGTTTATTGTGCGGTATCGCTCCCTGTATATCTAGTAAAGCCAACAAATGCCCTTGAACAGTGCAAGGAGTCCCTTTACCAGTTATTTATTAGACACAATTTCTTCGGATCTGGTTGTCACAAATGTTCTGTGCCTTTTACTCTCCAATGCAATGCATTCGAAGATTAGATGTGATGCAGTTTCATCACCGTCATCACAGATCCTACATTTAGGTCCTCTTCTGTTATTCCCATTGTATGTAGGTGTTTTTTGGAATTCCCATGGCCTTTCAGCAATCTAACCATGAGTCTAATCTCTCTCCTGTTCAGGCCAAGGACTGTAGAGCTTCTTTTAAAACATGGCTTTGGCATCATTAGCTTGCCATGTTTTGTTGATAGACTTTGGTCCAATATTCTACATGCTGTCTTCCGAGCTAGTTACGTAGCTCCAATTTGATCATTGCCTTGCTGATTGTCAGGACAGGTTCTGGTCCAATAAATGGAGTCTCTGTCCCCATCCTGGCTAATCTGTCGGCATGTTCGTTGCCACTGATCCCCGAGTGGCCAGGGACCCACAATAGGTTTACCCTATTGCTTTCTCCTAACTCCACCAGAATCCTGTGACATTCTGCAACAATTTTAGATCTTGTTGCAGGAGCTTCCAGTGATCTCAGGACTGCCTGGCTGTCTGAATAGATATAGATGCTACGGTCTTTGTAGCACCTACGCAAATTCTCTTCCACACACGCCCTGATGGCAGTGATTTCGGCCTGGAATACTGAGGCCAGTTTCCCTAGAGAGATGACGCCCTCCAGTCTTGGCTGCACTCCGTATACCCCGGCCCCAACGCCTTGGTCTGATTTCGACCCGTCAGTGAACTAGACAATATCCCCCGTAAGGTGTCGAACTATTTTCTCCCACTGCTCCCTACTTCTAATTGTTATATTGAAAGGCTTGTTGAAGCAGTATGGGGTTATAATATAGTCGGCTGGCGTTTCCCCAACCTTTCCTATATTTACCTCACTCACTATTTTAGTATGTGATTCTGGATATCCCAAAAAGTTCCAGTTTTTGCCAGTTTTGAGTCTGTATGCACCAGCCGCTGCCTCCATCTTGACCCAAAGGTGTAATGGGGAAATATCCAACATGGTTTCTATCCCAGCAGTTGGTGTGCTGCTAATTCTGCCTGTTATGGCTAAGCAGGCTAATCGCTGCACCTTACCAAGCTCCTTAGCAGGAATCTGCTGTTCTACCTTCTTCCACCACACGACCGCCCCATAGGTGATCCGGGGTCTAATCACCGTGGTGTATATCCAGGCCCCAGCATCGGGAGATAGAAATGGTCGAAAGGTATACGAAGGGTAAAGGTATGTAATGGCAGAGGAAAAAAAAGTGCCAAGGGAAAAAGCCTCTGCGACAGTGGTGTAGGTTTGAAGGGCAGTAGCGGTATGCTATAGGCGGCAGATCATGCAAGGCTTGTAATGTTAGTAAGGGTATATCTCGGTACCATTAACTTTGCTAGGTTTGTCATAAAGAATAAGTCCGGTTGATGCGAGATTCTGCTGCAGCTAAGCTCCTGTGAAGTCTCCTGAGTCGGCTGCGGCAGAATACCTGTGAACATAGCCAAGTTTGTCATGATAGACAGTTCGGTCATAGAACTGGCCAAATATGTGGGACTGTATAGGTCTGTTTGTGTTCAGTGCGTTTAACATGGTTTCCCTGCCTTGACTGTTGGTCGGCTATGAGCTCAGCTGGCATTGTTAGTCAGTTTGCTGTTCTGCAAGGGTTCGCCATATTCATCGTGTTTGCTAGTTGATGGTCCCTATGACCGTAGGTGGTTAGTCTCTGAGGAAAAGTGTTTTGGGTCGTTTATGTTTCCACCTATGGTGGTGATTGTAGTTCTCCAAGCGTAGTATGAAGGGGTTGTTCGAGTGTCTCGAGGTTTTGTACAGTCGTGTGGCAAATTTCTTGAATATCACCGAGAGTCGCTCTAGGCGGTATTCATTGTGAAGATCCACGGTGCGTGTGTATCGTGGAGCGTTGTTTATGATGCGTAGTACCTTGTTCTGTATGAGCTGCACGTGGCATAGTCGTGTTGGCGCCGCGTATGCCTAGCACAGAGCACCGTACGTCATCAGAGGTCTAATATGTGTCATGTAGAGGTTCCTTGCCACCTGGCTATTCAGTTTGCTTTCCCTGTTGAGCATTTGGTAGAGTTGTTTGAGCCTCGCGTTTGCTTTGTTGGTCATGTGTTGTATTTGGTCCCCCCATGTGAGTTTCCGGTCCAGCCAGACACCGAGGTTTTTTTACTTTCACACGGAAACGTATTGGGCGTGCATGTTGAGTAATTGGTATACAGTATTGGTGTTTGCGCAGGTGTTTCGGTCTGCGTGTGAACAGAACTGCCTCGCACTTGTCGACGTTTACTTTATACGCCATTTCTACAATCAAGGTTCGGCAGTTTTGAGTTCTGTCTGTATGCGTGAATTTATGTTTGATGGCTTCCAATCTTGCGCCATGATGGCGGTGTCATCTGCGTAGATTGCGGTCATCGTGTTATGTGTGGATGGAAGATCATTAATGTAGAGGTTAAACAAGAGGGGCCCCAGGCCTTGGGGTACTCCGGCTTGAATACCGTGTCGTGTACACTGAGGTGATGGAAAGTAAAGGGATCTTTCGCAATGTCGTGTAAGACCTCCTTTTACGAAGCGAGCTGCAGCAACTGGACGTTGGAAGACCCCTGCAGTGTCACTGAGCCATGCGACATGCAGAGCCGTCTAAAATTGAGAACTTTTTCCCACTTCAGGATTTTGTGCACGAGCTAGTCCCTCGATTAAGTCCCTTAAATGTTCAATGGGATTCATGAATGGTGGTCAAATCATCCCTGGATTGAAGTCGGTGACAGGCTCATTGTTATACATAAAAATTCCGTCACTGTTACGGAGCTTGAAGTCAATGAAAAACAAAGACTTGATTCCATGTTGGAATTGGTGCTCCACGACTGTATTTGATTTTTGGAAATTATTTCAGCAATCAGTCGTAAAAAATATATTTTTATTTATTCGCAAATCTAGATTTCAACCACTCTGTGGTCATTATCAATGTTTAAAAACAATTAAAATACTTAAAACATCTCGACCTCCATGTTGGAGGTTGTGTTGCGTTGCGTTGGAGGAACGCAACCTCCAACATGGAGGTCGAGATGTTTCAAGTATTTTAATTGGTTTTAAGCATTGATAATGACCACACAGTGGTCGAAATCTAGATTTGCGAATAAATAAAAATGTATTTTTTACGACTGATTGCTGAAAGAATTTCTACTATGAAAAACTGCAAATGGTCTCCAAGTAGCTGAACATAACCATTACCAAACGACCGGTTCAATTGGACTGAAGAACCCAGTCCATTACTTACGAACAACGGCTCACACCATCTTTAGACCACTACCACTTTACAGAGTGCCTTGTGGACATCCTGAAACGATGGCTTCGTGGTCTCTACGCGACAATCAGGACCTAGCAGCAGCTATTACCAACTGAAATTGGGACTCAAACAACGGTATAACGGTCTTGTAGGGTCGAACGAAAATCGTCATAAGTCCAGGAGAGGCGGTACCGTTAGAAAAGCTACTCGGTTGTCTCCATATTACGCCATATTACGCCGCACTGTCCTAAGCCTTGTTTCCACAGCCTGTGTTTTCACGAGCGTCCTCACAGACTCGTAGTCTGTAGTCGCCCGTCGGAGTTAGTCGGATTTCGACCTCAGGCCGTTCCCAACGGCGCAAATAGCTCATGGCTTTGAAAGACTCCAGCGGCTCCAGGGATGTCATGACCTCGTTGGCCGCGCCGCTTTTGCCTTAGGTGGCCTCATAATGAAGCCACATCCAGGTTTTTATGAGAAAGGAAGTACGCAAAGGACTTTCGGGTTCAGGTTATCTCGTGCGCGGCACACCGTTGATTTTTTTTTTTATTATTTATTTTTTAATGATAATGGAGTTTCCAGTAAACCAATGGTTTTGGAGCCCTACCGTGCGTCCCTTTGCATAATTTCATGAGCAGTTGTCCATTATGAGCACCATCTTATATTCTTCGAGTTACGTTTGATACTGAAATAAATAGTAAAAGAATTCCTGGATATTGGAAATATGACCAAAATGAAAAGATTTCCAGAAATAATTTACCCAGTAAACCAGGAGAAGAAGCAAGTGGTGATCATGGCTACTTCGCTGCATATTTCACAAGTGAGAAATTACCTTGGCAAGATACTGTTCATAAATAATCTAGTGGCAGAAAGTTTAAATAAATTGATCATCTTTGCGAACTTGTTTACTTGCACACCTTACTGTCTTTCATTATATAGAGTTTTTCATTGTTGTAGATAATTAGCACCTACAAATGACAAAACTGTTCTTGAGGAAAACAACCTCCATTTTCAAATTGCCATACATCAGAGTGTAGAGCCACTGACAGTTTATTTGTGTGTGTGTGTGTGTGTGTGTGTGTGTGTGTGTGTGTGTGTGTGTGTGTGTGTGTGTGTGTGTGTATGTGTGCGTGTGTGAATAGTAGTGTAACGATAACGACTCGAATGTTACTGGAGAATGCAGTGATATGAAGTATGCATGATCAACGCCGGCTACATTAACAAGAACTATACACTGCGAGCAAAGAATATTTAAACGACAGCAAAAGATTTCCTGGGAAATAAATGATTGCTGCACAATCTTTTTTAAAAAGATTTTTATGTCTTTTGTGGTATGTGAAGCTCAAATTTTGAGCTGATGTCATATATTTATGAACTATTAATTGAGCTGTCTTAACGAACTTGGAGTCTTGGCATTATACGTATATATACTGGAAATAGAACCAAACATTTCGTCGATGTTGGGATCATGAATATTTTGGTCATAGATGACCATCGTCTGATGAAAATATGTCATAAATAAACTATGCCTAGCTTCTTCACTACGTAGACATTTTTTTTTTTTTTTTTTTTTTAATATTACGTTTTAAACAGCTCTAGAGGTTCAAAATGTTCAAATGCTTGTTTAGCTTAAGGGACTTAACTGCGGGGTCATCAGTCCCTAAACTTACAAACTACTTATAAACTAAACTAAATTATACTAAAGACAGCAGAAACATCCATGCTCGAGGGGGGATTTGAACCTCCGATGGGGAAAGGCCTCGTGCATCGGAGCATAGCGCCTCAATGCGCTCGACCGCTCCGCCGCGGCGGCTCTAGAGATAGTCACTTCTGACCGAAATAAATAGTCTGATGAAAACTTTTGAGATCACAGGCTGGAATGTAACGGAAACGAATCCATTACACCGTTGCCAGAAGAGAAAAAGTGCTTCCTGTTTGCAGTCAACGCACTGAGTCGATGTCGCGGTGTGGAGTACGCTACGTTATTAGGCTGAGCGGTGTGTCTTGGCTGAGGTCTCTCCCTGTCCGGTGGAAGTGAGCCCATAAGTAACGCAGGGTGGTGTTTTGCGCTCCCCGGCCGTAAGGGGAGATGGAGGGTGAAATTTGATACCCGTGCGCTCGTCAGGCGACGGAAATGCGAACCACCCAGCGAAACACGCCCGCAAGGAAAAACCTCCCCAGCTGTGAAATTAAGTCGACTACGCGTCGTGAAGAAGTCTGTGAACATACACAGTCGGTTCATTTTCGTAGACTCTCACATAATTTTTCGTAAGATTGTTTTCCTCAGTCAGAGTTGCAATCTTACTGATACCAATACTGCCGAAAAATGTTCAAATGTTTGTTAAACTTAAGGTACTATGTTCAAATGTTTGTTAAACTTAAGGGACTTAACTGCGGGGTCATCAGTCCCTAAATTTACAAACTACTTATGAACTACCTTATACTAAAGACATCCATGCCTGGGGGGGGGGGGGATTCGAACCCCCGACCGTGCAGATTGTGACTGGCGCTCCGCAGACCGCTCGGCCACTGCGGCCGGCCAATATTGCCGATTTCGACCCTATAAAAATCCTAAGCTCGTGACAGTGCATTATTTTTTAAACACTGACACAATCGTTGTTACTCTGTAATTCCGTGGTAAATGTAATTTTAGGTATTTGTTGCATGAATTACGTTCCGCATGAGGGGATGACGCAGGACTGTCGAAGAGAAAGGCAGAAGTACGTAATCTGTAGCGTAGGGCATGTTGGGTGAAGCTGTAGCTGATGGAAATTACCCTTCAAAGAGTCTCCGACTATCATTGTTCCCTGACAGGCAACTCACCTGCAGATCTTCTGTCCCCGGTGGTCGGACTTGGTCTCTTGCAGCCGTGGTTTCAGCGCCTGATAAAAGGTGTACAAAAAGGGACAGTAAGGGAAGCTACAGACAATGAAAGTCGGTATATCCAGTCGAAACATATTGGAATCAAAGCACACAGAGGCGAGGTAGCCCTGTCAAAAAATTCCCCTGCTGTAGACCAAGTCGCAAAATCCATACCAGAGTAAGAATATAAATAAGAACCAGTCATCGGAGAGAGTTTAAGACGAAAGGTAAGAAGCTAGCCATGAGTTCGCGCACGATCACAAGAACAGGGGCCGGATCTAGGCATCGAACATGCTACATACCTGAGTAGCAGCACCGTGATAGACGGCGCAAATGCAGAAGTAGGCGATCGCGACCACGGGAGATGCGAAGTATGTCATCTCGATCATCTCGAGTCCGGCGCGGAAGTCTAGGACAGGCTGCTTGCTTCCAAGGTAATGGGAAGCACGTGTCACTAAGCGACGGTAACTGCTGCACGCTGATCTCCCAATGTTGATACCTCCAGGAATTTCAACGGAATGGGTTCGTGAACTGCTCTCCAGGCTATTTAAAGAAGTATCTCGGTTGGCGATAAGGTCCCTGTATCCAACCTAACAGAAGAGGGAGGAATCACCGTTACCTAACCTGTGGCCGCCGGCACGGCGGAGTTCCAACCATCATGTTTGATGGCCTGAACTGGGGCGGAATCGGAGAACGCAAAAACTCGTCTCCCTTCGCCACTGCGTGCTAATGCGACAGTTTGAAATAGTGGCCGAAGGGAAACTAAACAAGATTTTGCTATCTTGGCCATTTTCTGTATTAATTAAAAGTGCAGTGACTAAATTATGTTGCTCCCTCCAACCGATGTTCTTCTATGCAGACAATACATCGGTAGTGTCTGTGGCCCTGGGAAAATTAATTTCAACCGATGTTCTTCTATGCAGACAATACATCGGTAGTGTCTGTGGCCCCGGGAAAATTAATTTCAAGCACTTAATCGTACGATGAAATTTTAATGATTATTAATTAACTAATTAACCAGTCTGAGGGTGTAATGAATAAACTTGGGATTTTATCAGAATTCAGAATTTGAAATGAAATTTGGCATATTATTTTTATAAAAACTCTTCCTTTGTCTGAGGACTGGCCTGACAGATTGTGTGGCTTTTATCACGTGTCTTTTAGCGTTACCGGAATTCAGTGCGTTAGACGTTGACTCGTAACGGATGAGCCAGCAATCTTACAATAAAAGTGAATTATTTATTTAGACAGCTGCAACAGACGAATAAGTATGGAAATGATAGATTTTGAAAAGCCATAAAATTCATATTAAAGTGGAATAATGAATAAATGAATGTGTCTCAACATATAAACAAAGATCGAAAGACCGTTATATGTAGAACAAATAACGCATTCTCCTATGAAGGCACGAAGGAACGTAGCAAAGAAATAAGCAAATGAGCCTACTTAGCTTATTTTCGTTAGCTTTAGCCATATTGGTATATTTTGGAGTCACCCCTCTGATTCAAAACGGGTATTCATTGCACAACAACGGACGGTTCGCGTAGTATGTGGTGTAGGCTATTTTCTTCAATGTCGTATGTTGTTAATATTATTTGGTTATTACCAAGCGTTAGCAGCTCTCACGCAGTTTATACTTGACATATGGAGTCTGTTTGTTTCTAGTCTATGGGACTTAACTACTGGGTCATCAGTCCCTATACTTACAAACTACTTATGAACTACTTACAACTAAGGACGGCACAAATATCCATGCCCGAGGGGGGATTCGAAACCCCGACCGTACTGGCCGTGCGGACCGTGACTGGAGCGCCTCAATCCCCTCGGCCACCGCGGCCGGCTATGGAGTCTGCATTTGGATCAAACCACCTTGACCCTTGTGCTGATTGGTGTACAGTATTCTGTCGCATCCATTTTTAATAAGCTGCCGCAATATTTAGAAAAAGATTAAGCTAATTTCTGTGTTTCGTTGGAGCTTCTTTTTCTTAGACCTGTCATGTGTATAGGATTGCTGTACGTTTCACTTTATGAATTATTACACCTTTATTACAGTCTGATGTACCGACTCATTCCATGACCAAGGAGACTTGCTCCTCATTTCGGTCGTGCGGAACGTGATGAATAAAAATAAATGAAGTTAAACAGAGAATCTTGTAATGGGACAGTGTAGACCCCGTTCCAAGATTACATAGTCGTGTCACACAACATAGCATTCATCTCTGGAAGCTTCAGTTCTGTCTGTGGGGTTCAGTGAGAATACAAATTAATTCGAAATGGGCTTATATGAAATGTGCTGCAGTCTTAAATACAGAATTTTGATCATTTCATTGCTTTCACTAAAACATTAAACAGTAGCATAGAAGTGAATAAAGAAAGGACACATATAGAATTATGACTGCCTCTGTAAGGAAAAAACAAGTAACTGATAACATTGTGCATCCGATCCAGGAAGCAGAGCCAGGAAAGGGGAGGGAGGTATACCCCTGTTCCAACTCGTTTGGTGCTGAGCTGACCAGTCTGAATTCGGTTTTTAGATGGTTTTACACATACTACAGGAATAGCGGGCTGGTACCAAAGGCTTATACTATTCCCGGACTCCATTTCCTTTCTTCCCTCCCATCCTTTCCTATCATTACTCCTTCCCCTCCCCACCGGGGGACTAATAAACTTAGCAGTTAAGTCCTCTTATCCCATCCAAACAACCCAACCCAACACCCAAAAGAAGTGCAAATGGGAAACTAAAAACACTAAAAAATATGTCATTATCTGATTACATCCAGTTTGTCTAATAGGGGTACCAACCTCGTAGCCTCCAAATTAAAGTATTTCGTTCCAAAACAATACACGGTGGAGCTCGACACCAAATCGGAAATACCTTTTGTTCCACACTCTTGATGCAGACTGCGGTAATTTAAATTCTTATAAAACGTCATGGAGGAAGCGCGGGAGTGGCCATGTAGTCTAAGGCGTCTTGCTATGGATTGTGCGGTGGCTCCCCGTTGGAGGTTCGAGTCTTCCTTCGAAAATGGGTGTTTGTGTGTGTTGTTCTTAGCGTAACTTAGTTAAAGTAGTTTGAAAGTCTAGGCATCGACCACCTTAACAGTTTGATCCTTTAGAATTACAGACATTTGAACATTTTATTGAAACCTATTAGGGAACATTCTGTAAAAAACAACAGTAATCAACAAGACTGCGAATTAAATATTTGTTAATTCATCATAAGGCTGACTTGTTAGTGATACTTTGCAGTCGATGTGTAGTTGTCTCCGGAGATGACCGACTTCTGTATGTAGCAGAATTCGGTTCAATCGACGATTTTTCCATCGGAAGATATCATCAAGTTTCGTGCGTTACGAAATTTGAATTTCAGGTGACGTCTGAATTTACACTGGAGTGTTTTGTTTGAGAGAAATGTAATTTTGTTTTCGTCGTTTCCGTTCGTAGCTGTTGATGTGAATTGCCAGTAAGTATGAATACCAGGACAAAAACGTCCCCCGAGTATACTCCACTGGACTTTGACATACGTAATTCTGATACGACATGGAATGCATGGATTTTTATCTCGAATATATCTGCCAAGCTCGGTCAGGCGCCACCACATTCCTGCTGCAGTTGACGTACAGCCTGTTTTAGATATGTTAAAAAGAAATATTATTTCTTTATCGCAAAACTTCAATAGACGCCACTGTCATACGATCATACATATATTCAGTGACAAACAGAACAATTTCACTGAATATGCCAGTCACGCAGAACCCGCACTGTGAATATGTGTCGAAGAATCCGTGGAATCTGGACAACATCCGTATCTCTTTGTTTGTGACTCACTTTACTCTTTCAATTTGCTATTCTATATTCTGCAAACAAATGAAATTCAGCATTGTCATTATGAATACACATTAAAAAATAAAGAAAAGTGTGTTCTTTGGAAATTTTAATGTGAAGTTCCAGCCACTTGCTAAGAATGACTTGCTAATAAGTCGCGAAAAGCTGCTTTTGACATTCAATGGGTTTCGAAGTTCTTACATATAGATCAGCAGCTCTCATTATAAATAAAATTTCATAGCAGTACAGTAGATTTCTTGTAAGTCGATGGCATTAAACAGTTTTCAAAATCACATTTAATAGCAGATACAGATATTAGTCCAAATTTTACACGGAATTTAAGCTGAAAAATGGAAAAGTTAACCACAGTAATATTACTTGGTATAACAAAGTCTTGTATATTTCATTACATATTTTCTTCTCTTCTAAATAAGAAAAAAATCCATATTAATTCAATATTGTTGCCTAGAAACATTATAATCTTAGTAGAACGTTCAATTTGTGTCTCAGCTGTTACCTACGTACGATAATTGCATATATAAAATTTATGGATCAATTTTGCAACATGCCATGGCAAAGAAAAAAATATTTGTTCGTACCAAAGCTATTGTTTTAGTTCTTTCAGACAATATAAACGAAACAATATTAAATATTTTACTCTATTTTGCTTTATTCCACAAAATAGAAGTTACGTAGCCAACAGGGAGGCGTTGAAATGCTACATAGGCTGCATTTTGGCGAATAACATTTTTAACACCTCCCCGTGACACGTGTAATCAACTACATGAACGCACAATCAGACTATGTGGAAAAACAAATGAACAAAATCCTAATGGAACATATGAAATGGAGAACAACAGTACAGTGAAAAACACAAATTAACTTATAACACAAATAAAAACATACACGTTATACAAACAGCAACACTCATTTAATTTGACATAGAAAGCATATATACCGCAATACGCACTATAGATACTGTAAAACTAATCCAAGAAAACCTAATGGCTCACAACACACTACCTGCAGACAATGCCAGAGAAATAACCAAAACTCTTGAGGTACTCATATCCCAAAACCACGTCCAGTTTGAAAAAGAATTTGACCTACAAAAAGAGGGACTGCCAATGGGATCCCCTATATCAGAAACACTGACAAATACTTTCATCAATCATAAAGAGAATATAATAATTAACACAATCATCACAGAGAAAAAATACAAAATTATCTGCTCTTCAGATTTGTAGATGACATCATCCATGTGCTAGATGAATCAGCAGAGAGAATACTACAGCTCCATACAGACATAAATAGTATACACAGCAACATTCAATTCACAATGGAAAAAAGATACAAAAATTCTGTTGCACTTCGTGGACGTAACAATAAAGACACGATGGTAAGCATACATTTCAGATCTTCATAAACCCAGCAGCTACAGATATAATCATACAGGCCACATGTTACCACCTCCATAATAAAAACTAGCATCTCTACGGCACATATTACAAAGACTGAACAACGTCCCACTAAGCAAAGAAAACTATGAGAAAGAATTTAAAAAAATGCAACGAATCTCTAGAAACAATGGTAATAGACCCAAACAGTAGACGTACACAATAAAAAAAATCAAAATGTAACTAACGAGAAATTGTACGAAACACAAAAACACTCCCAAAAATCCCACTAACACAGACAAGGCAATAGACACAGACACACAAAACAGCAACACTCATGAGACAAACAGCAAAAATAAATGATACACTCTAACATACAAACGCAAATCAACAAACAAAATAGCAAAAGCACTGAAGAAACAAGGTTTACAATTTGCCTACAGAACAAGAACACACTTCTATCACATTTGCAAACAAGAGGTAAACCAGACAAATATGAAGGGGCAGCTAGAATACCACAAATGTAAATCAGTATATCTGGGAATGACAGGCAGAGTCTTCAAAACTAGATACAAAGAACATGAAAGAAGCTGGAAGTATGAAAAGAGCCACCCAAACTTTCCAGAACACCTGGTAGAACATGAACCATCTAACATGGAACAATATATGATAATTATCAGAATCAATAATCGAGACAGAAAACTCCCGACTCTACAGTAAAACTTTCATATACAAAGATTCCTGACAAGGAATAAGAAAGTGATTAATGATCAGATCAACATAAACAACAACTCACTGATGAAGTTGGCCACAAAACAGTGAAAAGCAGTAATGAAGCTTGAAACTCCCTCCCTTCTTCTTTCTTACTCTCCCCTCCCCCATTCTCACACTCACACACACACACGCACACACACACACACACACACACAATACCAAAAAACAGTTGATACACTCAAAGATAGAAGGAACACAAACAAAAGACGGACGAAAAGAGACATTTGGCAACCCTCACAAAACGAGTACACGGGGGGCATCGTGCGAATCATTCAACGAAACATCGTCGATCTGGGCTTCCAGAACTGAAAGCCCACTCGTGTACACCTGGTCATTCCAACACAAAATTTGAGGCCTTGCCTGTACCTGTCAGCACTGACATTGGATTGTTGAGGACTGGAAATATGGTATTTAAGAATAGTGTGCCACTGCCTCCCCACACATGAGTTCATTTTGTGTACAGTGTAGTCAAATTTGTGATAAAGACACCCACCATCTCATCAAAGACGCCGCCGATACTTCGTTTTGCTGCTGCTTGCAAGTGTTCCCACATTGTAATGTACCACCAAGCATTACGTGCATATCTGTGAATGAATTAATGTGTTTTCAGCTACTCATTGTGTGTTTGCAAATTTCCTCCCACGTTACCTCCATATTCACAAAGGGCAGAAACAATTTTACTACCTGCAGTAATTATATGATTTAATTCACTTTTGTACAAGGTGTGTGCTTAATTTGGTCTCCCCACATTTAGTTGCTTGTTCATTTTTCTGAATAGATTATGATTTCAAAGTATGAAACCTCTGCTTTATGATTTCATGCTCCCCATTCCATGTTTAATTATCTATTCATTTATTTTTTATCATTGATTTTGTGTTTGTTAAAACGTTGGCTGTTCCTTTAAGGAGTGAGCAGTTAGATGAATTTATGTTGTGTATGTGCTGTGGCTACTCATAAAGTAATTTAGAGTAGCAGTGAGCAATTTAACTTACAGTTGCATGTCTCAACTGCCCTAGGTCTTTCTTATTTTAGTAACAGATTACTTTCAAAGTAGTTTCTAAGCTTCGGACTAATAATCCAGCAGATGAGTCCGATAGATTTATAAACATTTCTTGTTAAGAAAGAGAGAGAAAAGATTCCACAAGAGGCGTTTGCTGACAGTTTCCTACAGCTGCACAGCCGGCGTCAGAAGTAAACTGTAGACAATGGTGATTACTTTGAAGGCCTGCAAAGGTATTTTGTTTGTAACTCTTGTTTCGTATATTTCCCGACACCATTCACCGAACTGTTCAGACGCACTTTGTAGCAGCAGTAAGCGATCTAACGGTTGCGCCAGATACTTCTTGCTTTATACAGGGTGTTACAAAAAGGCACGGCCAAACTTTCAGGAAACATTCCTCACTCACAAAGAAAGAAAATGTGTTACGTGGACATGTGTCTGGAACCGCTTAATTTCCATGTTGATCTCATTTTATTACTTCTCTTCAAATCACATTAATCATGGAAAGGAAACACAGAGGAACAGAACGTACCAGCGCGACTTCAAACACTGTTACAGGAAATGTTCAAAATGTCCTCCGTTAGCGGGGATACATGCATCCACCCTCCGCATGGAATCCCTGATGCGCTGATGCAGCCCTGGAGAATGGCGTATTGTATCACAGCCGTCCACAATACGGGCACGAAGGGTCTCTACATTTGGTACCGGGGTTGCGTAGACAAGAGCTTTCAAATGCTCCATAAATGAATGTCAAGAGGGTTGAGGTCAGGAGATCATGGAGGCCATGGAATTGGTCCGCCTGTACCAATTCATCGGTCACCGAATCTGTTGTTGAGAAGCGTACGAACACGTCGACTGAAATGTGCAGGAGCTCCATCGTGCATGAATCACATGTTGTCGTACTTGTAAAGGCATATGTTGTAGCAGCACAGGTAGAGTATCCCGTATGACATCTACATCTATATAGATACTCTGCAAATCACATTTAAGTGCCTGGCAGAGGGTTCATTAACCACTTTCATAACTTTTCTCTACCGTTCCATTCTCTAATAGCGCGCGGGAAGAAAGAACACCTAAATCGTTCCGTTTTCGATCTGATTTCTCTTATTTTATTGGGATGATCATGTCTCCCTAAGTAGGTGGGTGCTAGCAAAATATTTTCACATTCAGAAGTAAAAGTGCTCCAGTGAGCGTAGGTGGAAGAACAACAATTCCTGCCAAAACGTTCCCAGACATTTTGAACATTTCCTGTAACAAAGTGTTTGAAGTCACGCTGGTACGTTCTGTTGCTGTGTGTTTCCATTCCATGATGAATGTGATTTAAAGAGAAATACTAAAATGAGCTATAACATGGAAATTAAGCAGTTTCCGGTCACATATTTTCTTTCTTTGTGTGTGAGGAATGTTTCCTGAACGTTAGGCCGTACCTTTTTGTAACATCCTGTATAGGCGTTGCCGACCGCAGCGTCGTCCTCTGAGTGTTTACAAATGTTCAAATGTTCAAATGTTTGTTAAGCTTGTTGTTGTTGTGGTCTTCAGTCCGGAGACTGGTTTGATGCAGCTCTCCACAATACCCTATCCTGAGCAAGCCTCTTCATCTCCACATAAGAACGGCAACCTACATCTGTCTGAATCTGCTTAGTGTATCCATCTCATCGTCTTCCTCTGCGATTTTTACCTCACACTCTTCCCTCCAATGCTAAATTCACAATTTCTTGATGTCTCAGAATGTGTCCTACCAATCTATCCCTTCTTTTAGTCAAGGTATGCCAGAAATTTCTTTTCTCTCCAATTCTGTTCAATACCTCCTCATTAGTTACGCGATCCACCCACCTAATCTTCAGCATTCTTGTGTAGCACCATATTTCAAAAGCCTCAATCCTCTTCCTGTCCGCACTATTTATCGTCCATGTCTCACTCCCATACAAGGCAACACTCCATACAAATGCCTTCAGAAAGGACTTCCTTAGGCTTAAATCAATATTCGATGTTAATTTCTCTTTTTCAAGAACGCTTTTCTACCCATTGCCATTCTGCATTTTATATCCTCTGTACTGCGACAATCACTTGTTATTTTACTGCCCAAATAACAAAACTCATCTACCTCCTTTATTGTTTCGTTTCCCAATCTAATTCCTTCAGCATCATCTGATTTCCTTACACTGCACTCCATTACCCTAGTTTTGCTCTTGTTAATGTTCATCTTATATGCACCTTTCAGCACACTGTCCATTCCCTTCAACTGCTCTTCCAGGTCTTTTGCTGTCTCTGAGATTATTACAATGTCGTGGGCAAAACGCAATGTTTTTAATTCTTCACCCTGAACTTTAATTCCTTCTCCAAATTTCTCCTTGCTTTCCTTTATAGCTTGCTCAATGTACAAATTGAATAACAATGGAGAAAGACTACAGCCCTGTCTTACTCCCTTTCCAACCACTGCATCTCTTTCATGCCCTTGTTTAGGCTATGGGACTTAACTACGGGGTCATCAGTCCCTAAACTTACAAATTAATTATCAACTACCTTATACTAAGGACGGTACAAATATCCATGCTCGAGGGGGGATTCGTTCGAATCCCCGACCGTGCAGACCGTGACTGGAGCGCCTCAGTCCCCTCGGCCACCGCAGCCGGCTGAGTGTTTACACATCGGTGTGGTTTGCATACACATGCCTATACTAGTTCCTTTGGCTGTGCAGGACTTTCTCAGTAGAATTTCATGCGTGTACTGCGCGCGTTTTCGAAAACAAGCGATGTGAGGAAATGGTGGACGACAGGACACCGGTGCGGTGACTGCGAGAGAAGTAAAGCTGCCCCGGGCAGAGCAGTGGGGAGGCGAGGTCGGGAGCCGCGCAGAGTGTGTAGCGACTGCGAGGGTCCCTGAGGGCGGCCGCTCCCATTAAGGTCTTACCAGCAGCGGCGCACGATGACGGCAAAGAAGCTTAGGGCAGCAATCAAGGACGAGAGGCCGCGCCCTTAGCAGGGCAGCCTGCACACGCCAGCAGCCTGCCGGATAATATCGCACAGCGGCGGGGCACTTTCCGGCGTAGTGGCAGCCCGCTTCTCAGGGCTGAGGGGCCGAGGCAGCGGCGGAAACACGCCCTCGCCACTGTGCGCCAAGAAGACGCAGGCCGTTTACGGAAGGGGCTCCAAACATATTATTTGCAGCGTGGCTTAAGGACACAGGGTACGTTCCGGTTCAATACTATGTAAAAATTATCACCTACTTCTTTCAGGCACTGTTTATAATGTACTAGCTGAAAACCCGGCGTTGCCCGGGTATTTATTTATTCCTGCCATTTTTTGGATATATATTCATTTAATAAGGGCTGTATGTCTGTAAAATCTCTTGGGAATACAATTAGTAGTAAAGAAGTGATGGGGCAGTTTTCCATGAACGTTACTGTTAATGTGCTCGTATCTCATGAACTACGTGTCGTACTGTGATACAATCTAGAAGGTACACTCAACTATATGCTTGTATACTGTTTGTAAAATTTCCTGCGGCTACAATTAGTAATATACAAATTATAAATTGTAACGTCATACTGTGAGCCGTAGTTTTACTCCATAAACAGCGGAAAAGTAGTAAGCGAGAAACTTTCTTGCTTTCATCATTTTACTATGGTTGCCAGCGAGAAAAAGTTTAATAAAGGTTTCAAATTATGTTTAAAATTTGTTGCAAGTCACTAAGTACTGTCATTCTCATACAGTGTATTTCGAAAGTCTCTCCGCATTATATAGCATTGTTTGCGATTTCTATTGGTTATGACGTAATATCTTTTGAACCATGTGCCGTATATGATTCTTAACCATGCAGCAATTGTTACCTCACGGCAAGGAATGTGTGTACCAAATTTGGTTGAAATCGGTCCATGGTTTAATAGAAAATGAGCAGCATTGTCGCAGCAGTTTTTCGCGCATATTATTGTTCATGACGTCATATCTCGTGAACTATATATCGTATGTGATTCTCAAACTTATGGCGACCGTCCTCATGGATTGAAGCTTACGTGTACAAAATTTTATAAAGATTGGAACAAAACTGTAGATTTGTATGCAACACGTACAAACATACGGACATTCTGTTTTATATATTAGATATCATTTACAAACTTTTTCTTGATATCAGGTAATGCAGCATACTTTTTAAACAAATTAGAAGTATTTTAAAATATTTTTGAACCTGCTTATGGTTATTAAAAATTTACAAAGAAATGGATGCAATTTTTTTTTTTCTAAAATGCGTCCTCAAACTGAGGTACCATTTAATCCTATGTTATACATTTGAAGGAGACCAAATTTTTACCGGATATGTATGACATGATGGCTTATGTACTATACCGATTTAATTCCACCTATTATGGATATTATACGGGTAAAAAATCTCAAATCATACATTTTAATTTTTATATTTTTTCTAATAATAAAAATGTAATTTTTTCTATAAGTTAGTTGATTCAGCAATAAAGCTTAGGTATAGTACATACGTAAGGACTACTGCAAGTTACAGAAAAAAATTAGAGCAATTATTGATAAACTTAAGGATATATTTATACCTGAATACTGAAAAATACAACTTGCGGGAAATTGCGAATGAAGATATGAGTCAAATTAATCTGTGCCTCAGAACATTCCTGAAGCATAGTCTTCATCCTAAAGAATTTCGTCGTCTTCAAGCTTTCTCTCGGCATTCCTTTTAGCACTTCTTGTTTCTCTGGTAACTTTAAGAGCGAATCTTTCAGATTATGCACTCGTCTGTCACACGCAAGCAATTGATCTTCCATATTGGCGCCACATTTTATGCCTAAATTTCTCAGAACTCCCATACTTCCTGTCACTCCATCAGTGAAACACATCTCGGTATCTAGTACACCAAATTTCAATGTTTTTATACCTACAAAAACATTCTTGGGTAATCTTGCCCATTTGTAATGGTTGAAAGTTTCATTTGTAAGGCAGAGTGCAGCCATGAAAACATTCACTAAGCAAAACGTCACCGTGGTCTCTGAAAATTGGTTTTATTTCATTCATAACAAGCTCAGGAAGAGAATGCTTATGATGATATATTTGACCACTTTCTAATGAAGGGGGCGTGGCCGTATACATGACTGTAATTTTAAAATTTGATATATATAAGCTTAGGTCATTTTTCATTTGAAACCCTGTAATGTATATATTAATATAATCAGGAAAGACTACAGAATTTAATAAATCCATAAAAATAACGATTTTTCCACCATTTTTAAGTACCCTGTGTCCTTAAAGCACATTACAGGGCAGGCATACAGAACAGGTCCGACTGAAACCGACTTCTTTCTCCAGGTCGATGTGAGGAGCACACGATGAAAGATTCGGGTTGTCCGGAGGATGTTACAGCGTTTCCCAACGAAATGGCTGAAACGTGGACTTCGTCAGATACTGTTCAATTGTTACCACATGCATTGACATGCTTTGGGGGTGGTTTTGGATTCCACTGCACGCATTTCTGTTACAAGTCAGTGGAACATCTCTGAAGTCTTGAGGAATGATTTCCTCACATACCTTTGCAATTCCCAATGACCACAATGCAAAAGGATAGTGACACTCGACCTCTCGTCCATCAAACAGGTCTGGAAGTTTACTCTTAGTGAGCATTTGAACCCGACACGTACATTGTTAACCCTTTCATTCCCACATTATTAATTCAGCTTTGAAGAAATTCATTTTTTCTGTATTATTACAGTGCACAAAACAACAAAATGCTAACATAATCTTCGCCACAGCATCAAAAACAATACAATTCACTGCTGAAATAAAATATCATAAACTATACTCACGCTCACACTCTCAGCCACGTACAGACGTCAAGGCAACACAACCCCCAAGATGGACAGATTAAATGCCTCAGAAGTATCTACATGCCCTACCAAGCGGCAAAATGTCGTACTAGAAGTATGTTGTTCATCAACAACAATGCGACTTTAAGGACTGACAGACAAAATACGGTATAAATCAGTTTTTAACACGTTGTTGTCAAGAAACAACACTGGGAATGAAAGGGTTAATAGTGGGTGTGGAGTGGAGTATCGTTAGAATGCAAACAATGTAACGACGAATACGGTGGACAAAAGGGGAAGATTGTTTAGAGCCAGATTTCAAAAACACCTGCTTACGAAAACAGGTCAGATAAAACAGAATTCACTTTTTTCTGAGCATCTGACGGCTTCTGACCGTGCTCTAACAACTATTAACAATAAGCAAAGTCTGCATCTTGCCCAAAAGAATCTGAAACTTAATTTGAAATTTCCAAACGAACGTTCGTTTGAGCTGAGGGGTCTCCTAGATGATCAGGTGATCAGTAGAAATCAACATTATTTTGACATTACGATGTTTGCTTTTAATGGTATACTGTAGATATCAACATTATTTTGACATTATGATGTCCCTTTTTAATGGTATCCTGTCTTGAATTTTTATAAGAAAATTTAAATTTCTTTTAAATTAAAAAAATTACACTCTTCTGTCTTTTCGTTAAAAATTTTTGTAGCGACTTTTAATTATGTACAATTATTAACTCACATCCAATTTTATACATCTGACTGTTATTTTTAACCAAACATTTTTATCTGGGTGCTGTAACCCTAGCTCATGCTCACCTCATCAGTTATTTCAACCATTATGTTTCTTGATCGCTTTATTAATTGATTTAAATCATGTCTAATCTAGCAATTACTTTTAGTGTTGTTTCGATTTAAGTTTTAGAGGCCATTCGTAAGCCATAGCTTAACTTGTCATTTCGGCTTATAGACTGTATCCAACACCACCTGCCTTTCTGACAACGAATAATTTGCACTCAAGCTACGATAACTTTGTTTCCCCACATTCTACGTCCGGCAGCGGGCTGGTGTTATTATGTCAAGTGAGGTCTTATTCCGCGCGACGTTTGCACTGCCTTGCAGCGAGTTAAGGTAAATTATGTTATCGTTTTGGCAGATTTCACTTCTTATCAGTGTTCTCTTCTTAGCAGATAGTTTCTATGAGGTTCTATACTGTCCTTCGTTTTCCGTTATTTCAATTGTAGGACGCCACCGATGATCATAACATTTAACAACTGATAATTCAGGCACTCTTGAAGTGTTCATTCGGTGGCCATATAACATTCACTAACTGCCCATCCCCGGACTGGTAAATAGAAGTTGTAGCATTAAATGTCTCCATCGGGTAGTGTATGCACGCACGAATTAGGACCAGCACAGTTTTATAATTAAGCTCATTTTTCTTTGTAGATTATCTAAGAATGCCTACTGTAGACGAAAAGTGTCACTAAAGTTTAAAAATCTGCCTTGAAGGATCTTTATTTATATCATCCTTCAAACTGGTTGATGCACAGCTGCAAAATGGAATGGAAAAAGCTTTGTAGAATTTATTACGGTGAGCTTACCATTACGAATTATACGTTAAATGAACGAGTAATTGAAGAAGTGCGCACGCGCATTCCCTGGTTCCTCATTTCTTTAGAAACACTAGTAACCAAAATGGCACCTGGGGAGCAAAACGCTTTGTGTGTTTTTACAGTCTGCATTGATTGAATCTGTAATTAGAGTTTAACGTGCGTTCCGTATTAAGATCCATTGTACTTCTCCGAGCGATAAGAATATACATAGATGGTATCATCAGTTCGAAGATACAAGTTGTCTTTTCAAAGGGACGGCCAAGCATGATTGAAGAACGTGTCGAACGAGTGAAAGATGCTTTCGCGCGTGGCCCAACGAAACCAGTTCGGAGGGCTAATCATGAATTAGTACCAGTGAGATCTGAGTGCAGAATTTTACGGAGGCCAACTATGTCCTTAATCGTTTGCTATTATTACAAGCTCTGAAAACTGTAGATTGGGGTGTACGTAAGGATTTTGCAAACGGCATTAATTTTCGGGACAGTGTTATCTTCAGTGAAGAATCAGCATTTCACGTAAGTCAACTTTTGAATAAACATAATGTGCGTCGCTGGGGTCAGGAAATCTCCACGAGATGGCACAGTTGCGACAAGACTCCCCTGATTAAATGTTTTTTGTGCCATATCCCGGCAGCAAATGCATGCGTCTTTTACGCTGAAGCAACTGTAAGGGCGTTTCTTATCCAGATGTGCTACAACAATGTTTTTCCTCAATTACAAGAAGCTGATTCAGAGAACTTTACTTCGCAGCAACAAGGTGCATCGTCTCATTGGGAAACTTTCGTATGTTGTTGGTTAAACAAGGTTGTTCCCGAACGCTGGATTGCCCGAAAGGGGACAGATGACCGAGCTTGTTTACTTGGCTTCCACACATTCACCAGATCTGATGCCTTGTGACTTTGCGATTTTTACTTTTGTGGATTTAAAGAGGATCAGGTGTATGTGCCTTCGCTACCAGCTGACCTAGATGACCTAGGACATGTTGAATCAATAACTCCAGTCACACTCAGAAAAATTTGGGACGAACCCTGCTATCGATTCGATGTAAGACGCGACGAACGATGCTCAGACTGAACATTTTATAGGGCCAACTGATTGAGTTGCTCGTTCTGTATATGTATAATGGTAAAGTCACCGCAAAAAATTCTACAAACCTTTACAACTCCGATATTAATTTTGGTACGCCCTATAATATGAATTCATAACTTAAGCACAATATTTACGAGTGGGAGTTGGAAAATAAGTTTCCCCTGTCGACTTTTGGCAGAGCTGTGTATGAAAGGAAAGAAAAAAATATAATGAGACATGAAAGATTTGTCTTTATTTTTCTACATAATTTCCAAGTACATTTATACATTTGTCAAACCGCTTTATAAGCTTCAAAAAGCCGCCCAGGAAAAAATCAGGGCGTTGCATACGGAAGAAGCGTTGAACGGCTATTGAGTGGAAACATCCGTATCACCTTTCCGAAAGAAGTTCAAAATCACTCCTTCTGCAGGTAAAGTGCTACTCACCGTTTACTGGAACACTGTTTTGTTGCTGGACTTTTTTTTTTTTTTTTTGGAGGATGCAACCATCAATGCTGCGCGGTACTGTGCTACTCTGTCGAAATTGATAGAGGTAATTCGGAAAAAGCGGCCTGTCCTTTTCAGATCTGGATTTTGAACTTCTTTCGGACATGTGATGACAGATGTTTCCACTCCATAGCCGTTCAACGCTTTTTCCATCTGCAACGCCCTGATTTTTTCCTGGAAGGCTGCTTGAAGCTTATAAAGCGGTATGACAAATGTCTCAACGTACTTGGAAATTATGTACAAAAATGAAGGTATGTCTTATCTTTAATGTCTCATTCTAGTGTTTTCCTTTTATACACAACTCTGCCCATAGTCGACAGGGGGAACTTATTTTCCAACTCCCTCTCGTACTAATTAGTAAGATGTTGACCCACCATTTGCTTCCAGGAAAGCTGCAAGTCTTCGTAGTTTCTTTATAGTTTACAACAGAATATTGCGCCGGCCGCGGTGGCCGAGGGGACTAAGACGCTTATTCCCTTCACTTTAATGCCCTCTCCAAATTTCTCCTTCCATTCGTTCGCTGCCTGCTCAATGTACAGATTGAACAACATTGGGGAAAGGCTACAAACCTGTCTTACTCCCTTCCGAACCTCTGCGTCCCTTTCTTGCCCTTCAGCTCTAATAACCGCTGTCTGGTTTTTGTATAGGTTGAATATAACTCTTCGCTCCCTATATTTTACCCATGATTCCTTCAGAATTAGGAAGAGTGTATTCCAGTCGACATTGTCAAAAGCTTTCCCCAAATCGACAAACGCTAAAAACGCAGGTTTCCCTAGTGGAAGACGAAGTGGAGGAAGATGAGATAGGTGATATGATACTGCGAGGAGAATTTGTCAGAGCGCTTAAGGACTTGAGTCGAAACAAGGCCTCTGGAGTTGATGATATTCCGTCTGAACTGCTGATGTCGTTAGGAGAGCCAGTCATGAAAAACTTGTATTACCTGGTATGCAAGATGTATGAGACAGGGGAATACCCTCAGGCTTCAAGAAGAATATTGTAATTCCAATTCCAAAGAAAGCAAGTGCAGGCATGTGTGAAAATTACAGAACTATCAGTTTAATAAGTCATGCTTGCAAAATACTAACACAAATTACGAGGTATGTCCACAAAATATTTATTGTATAAAAATCTGCAACTGTTCAACTACTTTTCTACATAACTTTCAATATTTTGTAGGCACTTATCATAGCGTGGGACAAGTTTTTGTGTGCCTTCTTCATAGAATGTTGCCGCCTGTGTATTCAACCATGTGGCAAACATGTTCTTTCAGCTCATCATAGTTGAAGTGTTGAGCACCAAGAACAGATTTTAGGTGTAAGAAGAGATGAAAGGAGTCTTCTCCTTCCCTTCACGTTGCCGCCCGACCTCACAAGGCGAATGTAACCAAACTACTCTTACGGGAATTTCACTGGGACGTGTTTGATCATCCTCCGTACAGTCTCGCTCCTAGCGACTTTCTTCTTACACCTACAACCAGTACATGTTGGTCAACACTTCAGTGATGATGACGAGCTGAAAGAACATGTTACCACATGGTTGAATACACAGGCGGCAACCTTCTACGAAGAAGGTATACAAAGACTTCTGCCACGCTATGACAAATGCCTACAAAATTTCGGAAACTATGTAGAAAAGTAGTTTTGTATTTTTGTACAATAAATATTTTTTCTCTATCTGTACACGTTTGTGTTATATAACCAAACGGAACTTAATTTGTGCACATACATCGTATTTACAGACGAATAGAAAAACTTGTGGAATGACATCGGGAAAGATGAGTTTGGATTTAGGAGAAATGTGCGAAAACGGGAGAAATAAGTCTAAAGTCAGATATTGTGTAAGAGGACAGAGATAGAGGAGGGGAGAGGAATAAACATAAAAGGGAGGAGAGAAAAGAGAGGGGGGTGCATGTGGTGCAGAGAATATGGAGCGGGGAAATGCGAAAAGAACTTGGAAAAAGGCAGAGGGAGGAGCAAACGGGCGAAGAAAAGAAGTGTTTATGATGTGTACCCCATTCACATTTGTATTTAGCAACTTCGCCAGGTTCGACAGTGTCAAAAAATCAAAATGTTCATATGTTTGTATAGCTCATAGGACTTAACTACGGGATCATCAGTCCCTAAACTTACAAACTACTTATTAACTAGTTAATACTAAGGATGGCACTAATATCCATGCCCGAGGGGGGTTTGATCCCCCGACCATAGTGGCCGTGCAGACCGCAGTTTCCTCTTTTATTTTATTTTTTTATTATTTTATTTATTTATTTTTTGCCTAATCTTTTCCACTTCAGGCGTCGGCGCCTGACTACCATATCCCACATAAACCTAAACATCTCGCCTGTCAAATAAATAAATAAATAAAAATAAATAAATCTAGTGCCACCGCCACTTTATTTTTTAAACACACACACTCATGCCACAGGGAGGACTCGAACCTCCGACGGCGTTTATATATAGCTTATGTGACTTAACTAAAGGGTCATCAGTCCTTAAACTTACAAACTACTTATGAACTAGCTAATCATAAGGACGGCACAAATATCCATGCCCGAGGGGGAATTCGAGCCCCCGACCGTTGTGACCGTGCAGACCGTGAGTGGAGCGCCTCAGTTACTTACATAGGTAGATATGATCATCAGAATAAAATACGAGAAATCAGAGCTCGAACAGAGAGATTCAGGTGTTCTTTCTTCCCGCGCGCTATTCGAGAATGGAATGGGAGATAAATAGTATAATTGTGGTTCGATGAACCCTCTGCCAGGCACTTAAATGTAATTTGGAGAGTATCCCATATAGATGTAGATGTAGAGAAGGACGTCACAAATATCCATGCCCGAGGGGGGGATTCGAACCCCCGACCGTAGTGGCCGTGCAGACCGTGACTGACGCACCGCAGTCCCCTCGGCCACCGCGGCCGGCTCGATAGTGTCCAATTAAAATTAGGGAGACCAGCTTACTGCTTGTTGTTGAACCAGTCAGTCTAACTAATTCTGCTGGCAGCGGGCAGGTCGCATCTTCGGTGGGTATTACGCCTGACCAGCCAGGGCAATGATTCCAGGTCCGAAAAAAAGCGCGCTCTACCTGCCGGTTGTGGGAGTCCTAGCACATGTCGCCGCGTGGCTTTCGCCGGCAGTAGCCAGCTGTACCTGCCGATCCGATGCGATGCGGGCGGTGAGGCCGTAAGTGGGCGGCGCGCGGAGAGGATAAATTCTCGCAAAAATGAATAAGTAACTCGCCGGCCTCCGCAGGCGGACTTTTAATGCCGCCGCGGCTGCGTAGCCCGGATTACCGACGTCCGCGCATCTGACCGCCGCGCCGCGCGACCCCGCAGACTTCATGCGGCCGTAATACGGCCAAGGGATTTGTAGCGGCGTTTTGACGTGAGCGTTCATTATTCAGCGCTGCAGGCGACTAGCGTGCCGTACGTTACCTACCCCCATCCCGTCGGTAAAAAAAAATAAACAAAAACTCACCCCTTGCACCATCCTCCCCTTACAACCCCCTACGGCCACCAGCCTGAAGAGAATGGATCACCGAGCATCTCTTTGACTACGGGAATGGATTGGCACACACTGTGGGCGAAAGAATACGTCGAAACGCGGAGTTGCTACGTTTTGGCCACTACACTCGCATAACACAGCGGACCTCTGGGAAAAAATCTGCAGAGAACCCGGTCACCGGGATTATACACTTGGTAAAGACCTGGAGCGTACGTATTCCGCCTGTCCGCGTTTCCGACCGTCCGCAGAAGCCGATTAATGATTCGGAGCCACGGGATTCCGTTTTCTGAGTGTGTGCGCTTTCGACAGTGATTGCACACCAAATCGGAGATGTGCGCCGCAGTTATGCCTTCCTATTTTTATATTTTCCTTTACCAACTACATTACAAGACAGCTGCTAATATCATTTTACTCTGACTTCTCGGGAATAACAGTGTGTCCATGACTAAGAGAAGGGATAGATTGGTTGGACACCTTCTAAGACATCAAGGAATTGTCAACTTAGCATTAGAAGGAAGTGTGTGGGGTAAAAATCATAGAGGCAGACCGAGGGAGGAATATAGTAAGCAGATTCAAAAGGATGTAGGTTGCCGAACGTATTCTCAGATGAAGAGACTTGCACATGACAGGGTAGCGTGGAGAGCTGCATCAAACCAGTCTGCGGACTAAAGACCACAACAACTCAGTTAAATGAAACTAACTGACGCATAAATGGCGAAAAGAAATTAGTTATTCTCAAAACTCAGTAATGTGTTACTCGAAAATGGTATTCGTTCAGTGAGGTGAACAGAGCGCCTACACGCCACGTAAAAATCATACCGATGAACAAATACCAGTGAAATCGAAAGTTGTCCTGCCCATAAATGTATGTTAGTAAACCATTGGACGAAACTGCTATGGTCATCAGTCCCTAGTCCCTTAGCGGTAGCGTCGCTGACTACCACACAGGGGGCCCGGGTTCGTTTCCTGGCAGGGGACTGGGTGTTGTGGGTTGTCCTAATCATCATCATCTCATCATCATTGGAACGTAAGTCGCCCACGCGGCGTCAAATAAAAAGACTTACACTAAGGCGGCCGAACAAACCCGCAAGGGTTCTCCCGGCCAAGAAAGCCGTACGCTCATTTCCATTTCCATCAGTCCCTAGGCTTACAAACTACTTTAACTTTCATTAAGGACAACACACACACTCACACACACACACACACACACACACACACACACACACATAAACACAAATACACCCTTAACCTCTGGCGAGAACGGCCGCACAGTGCGTAGCATGACGCTGTACACCATGCGCTGTACACCATACCGCGCGGCTGTTCTGCCTTTCATTAAGAATGTTGTTCTGGTCTTCAGTCCACAGACTGGTTTAATGCACCTCTCCACCTTACTCTATACTCAGCAAGCCTCTTCATCTCATAAGAACGGCAACCCACATCCCTTCGAATCTCTTACTGCATTCGTCTCTTGGTGTCCGTCTGCGACTTTTACGCCACACACTTTCCTCAAATGCTTAAGTTACGATTCCTTCATGTCTAAGAATGTGTCGTACCAAACGATCTCTTCTTTTAGTCAAGGTATGCCAAAAATTCCCGTTCTACCCCATACTGTTCAGTACCTCCTCGCCGGGTCGGATAGGCCGAGCGTTCTAAGGCGCCTCGCTACTGAGCGCGCGCTTGCTCACAGCCGGAGATTCGAGTCTTCCATGGTCTGTATGTGTGTGTGTGTGTGTGTGTGTGTGTGTGTGTGTGTCCTTAGGTTAGTTTAAGTAGTTTGTGAGTCCATAGAAATAATGACCATCGCATCGCAGTTTGGTCCAATAGGTTTACAAACGTTTGAACATAATATCTCCTTTGTTAGTTCCTTTTTGTCCTGTTTTCTCACAGTTGGCTTTTTATATTAAAACGTAGATATTTGAGTAAGGCATCTACGCAACTGGATCATGCATTTCGCCTTTACTTGTAAGGCATCATCAGTGCCAATATTTGCTAGATGCTGGCTTGCGTGTACTGCTGTAGCTTACGTTAGGTTGGTTTATACCAATTTTATTCTCTTGGCATTTTTTGTTTCTAGTACTTCACCACTATCACATTATTATATTATAATATAATGCAAGTGGTGAATGAATAAAATTGGTAACAAAGCAACCTAAAGTCATCAATCAACACTACTTACAAACCAGCATCCACCAAATATAGCCACTAATGATGCCTTACATATAATGACGAAATGCACATGGCAATATAAATCTTTTATGATTCAGTCGCATGTACGGATTACATTATAATACCTTCTCTTTAGATACGCAATCTACCCACCTTAACTTCAGCATTCTTCTGTAGAACCACATTTCACAAGTCTCTATCCTCTTCCTGTCTGAACTATTCAACGTATATGTTTCACTCCCGTACAAGGCAAAATTCCACACAAATATCATAAGAAAATTCCTCACTCTTAAATTAATATTAGATTTTAATAAATTTCTCCTTTTCAAAAACGCTTTTCTTCTCATTGCCAATTTGCATTTTATGTGCTCTGTACTGCGACAATCATATGGTATGTTACTGCGCAAGTAACAAAACTGTATCGTTTCGTTATCTAATCAAACTCAGTCTTCTAAGAGTCTTCTTAGATTGCTTTCCAATACCGTTGTTTTGCTCTTGTTAATGTTTATCTTATACGCTTCTTTCAAGACCTTATACATTCGTTTCAATTGCTCTTCCAGGTCCTATGCCGTCTCAGACAAAATTATGTCATCATCATAACGCAATGTTTTTATTTATTAATCCTGAACTTTAATTTCTTCTCCAAATTTCTCTTTGTTTACCTTCACAGCTTGCGCAATGTAAAAATTGAGTAACACCATTGCTTCCCTTTCGTACCCTTCAACACTAATATTTTCTGTCTGGTATTTGTACAAGTTCAAAATAACCTTCCGTTCTTTCTATTTTGCCCCTGCCGACTATAGAATTTGAAAGAGTGTATTCTAGTCAACAATGATCTACAAAGTCAAAAGCTTTCTCCAAATCTACAAAAGCTATAAATGTAGGTTTGCCTTTACTTAATATATTTTCAAAGATAAGTAGTAGGTTAAGATCGTAATCGATTGCATAGTAATAATCTTGACGTAACGGAACATCGCCCTAATATACAAACCTACCCGGAAAGCACAAGATAATCTAAACTTAAGAAAGTAAGATCACAAAAGGCTGGAAAAGGCAGGAATTTAGAGGATTCCGTGCAGTGATGGAAACCTGTAAGTGGGTACCACAAAAATGACAGCAACGCAACTAGAATAAGGGCAACTGTAGAAGGGGAGAGATAGATTAGCTGTTGTGTAAATGCCTTGCAGTCAGGAGAGCACCACATTCATTTGCTAAAAGGTGCAGGCATCCACAAACAGGCATCTTGAAAGCCTGTATAGAAATTGTTAAATAGGAAAGAGGACAGCGTGAAACCGAACGACAGCTGGATTCCGGTGCTGAAGGTGTCTCCCATCCTCTGGACTCGCATTCGGGGGGACGGTCGTTCAAATCTACCTCCGGACATCCAGAATTAGGTTTACCGTGATTTCCCTAAATCACTCCAGGTAAATGCCGGGATGCTTCCTTTCAAAGGGCATGGGCCAATTTCTTCCCCACCCTTAGTCATAACTCCCAGCGTTAGTTCCGTTTCTAGTGACCAAGCTGTCGACGGGATGTTGAACCCTAAGCGTTCTAAGTTTCCTTCTCCAGTCTTCCACCATTGGGCGATAGCAAAAGCGGACCGGCAGCCGACAAACGGCAAATGTCCCTCGAATTTAAAAACGAATCAAAGGAGAAAGACAGGCAGTGCGAACGCTAGTTGAGTGGTTGGCCGCTTTGAGACAGTGGGCTGTGCCCCAGTGAGCAGCCAGTCAGCTAGCAATCGCGCTGACTCAGCCCTATCTTGATCGCATGATGTGTAAGCCGCCACCTGTGGATTTGTTTTCTCTCTCTCTCTCTCTCTCTCTCTCTCTCTCTCTCTCTCTCTCTCTCTCTCTCTTCTTTTCTTTTTTTCTTTTTTTTTTTTCTTTTTTTTCTTTTTTTTGCACTGTTTAATATATGTGGGGTCACGTCTGTGTGCGGGAGCACGTGAAAACAGAATCTGGCCTCAGTCAGCAGCATCAAGAGTGTGATTCGGACATCCTGTGAAGCTACTGTTCTCCTTGAAAATGTCCTCCGCTGATAAGGAAGAAACATTGGGCCTCAATAACGAACCCTTCCGTCTAAGGCACAATAGTAATTTTGAGGCCGCGGCGGAACGCCCGAGCGCATTGAGGCGCTATATTACGATGCGCGAAGTCGTTTCCCGTCGGGGGTTCCAATCCCTCTGGGGCAATGATGTTTGTGCTGTCATTAATATAAGGTAGTTCATAAGTACTTTGTAAGTTTAGGGACTGATGACCCGGCAGTTAAGTCCCATAAGCTTTAAAAACATTTGAACATTTTTTGTAATTCTAAGATTACGGTCGTGAAAGTTCGCAGTTTACAATACTGACATAAAACATAAATTAAATATCATGTTTTCCTGAAAGTCCAGTACAAAGTCATGACTGTCCTAAGTTCATGTATATACTGTAAAAAATATCTAAATAACTAGTAATAGTAACGGTACTTTCAAAATTGTCAACTCAAATGTTCAAAATGTTCAAATGTTTGTAGAACTTATGGGACTTAACTACGGGGTCATCAGTCCCTACTACTTATGAACTAGCTAAGACTAAGGACGGCACAAATATCCATGCCCGAGGGGGGATTCGAACCCCCGACCGTAGTGGCCGTGCAGACCGTGACTGGAGCGCCTCAGTCCCCTCGGCCACCGCGGCCGGCAAAATTGTCAACTACTCACACCCCTTCAGTAAATAAATTGTCAGACAGACAATGAGGATGACGTTCGACTGTATATTTAAAGTGAATGCTCTGTCAGTTTATCATGTTTCGATGAAGGCGGAAGACGCGCTACTCGTAGAATAGTCGTTGCAGAAATAATCAGAAAAACAGCTAATTTCCAGTCGATTGCAGGCTCTTGTCCGAAGTCTTGTCCTATTCCGATTGTAGATACAAATTTTGTCTCGCCTCTAAGAGTTTTAGTAATTTACTGCTTTAATACAAACATCCACAATATCACTCATATACAGCAGTAACACAGTGGCTCACAACACCAATGAACAAACGGAAACCCACTGAAGCTACCTCTTCGGACGTCACCAACGAAGTGCGTGCACGAAGTCAACAGACGAGGTGAACCTTCTGTCTAGCCGTTCAAGCACAAGGGAGCTCTCTGCACATACAAGTAAATTTTTACAACCAGACAAATAAGTTAACCACTATTGACCAAAGTGGCGCCTGCCGCGGTGGTCGAGGGGACTGAGGCGCTCCAGTCACTGTCTGCACGGCCACTACGGTCGGAGGTTGGAATCCCCCCTCGGGCATGGATATTTGTGCCGTCCTTAGTGTTAGCTAGTTCATAAGTAGTTTGTAAGCTTAGGGACTGATGACACCCGTAGTTAAGTCCCATAAGTTCTACAAACATTTGAACATTATTTTGAACCAAAGTGGCCACAGCACACTCGTTGTGGAGACGTTAAAGAAATAATGGCATGCTGTAACCGCCAATGTCGAAATAAAAGTCTTACGTCTTCACAATAACCTGAAAGTTTTGGTGCATTAGTTCTTGATAAGTTGGATGACAGTACAGCTGCTGATACGTACGTAATAACAATACAACCTGTCAGCAGTTCAGTTCATCTAGAATTCGTGTTAATGGCCACAAGTTTCGGGGCAGTACTACATCCTCATCTAATCTATTCTAGATACACTATGCGATCAAAATTATTCGGACACCCCCCCCCCCCAAACATACGGGTGATTTCCACAGTCCTAAACATCCCTAGGTTCACTTTTTCTGATATAACAGTGAAGTGGAACGGAAAGGGTCCAATACAGCCGACCTCGTCCGTTGACTGAGAGACCGCCGACAGTTGAAGAGCGTCGTACAGTGTAATACGCAGGCATCTATCCAGACCACCGCACAGGAATTCAAAACTGTATCAGGATCCACTCCAAGTACTATGACAGTTGGGCGGGAAGTGAGGACACTAGGATTTCATGGTCTAGTGGCCACACATCACCCATGTCAATGCCAGACGATACCTCACTTGGTGTAAGGAGCGTAAACACGAGTGAGCAGTGGAAAAACATTGTGTGGGGTGACGAATCACGGTATACATTGTGGCGATCCGATGGCAGGGTGTGGTTATTGCGAATGCCCAGTGAACGTCATCTTCCAGCGTGTGCAGTGTCAACAATAAGCCGGCCGCGGCGGCCGAGTGGTCTGCGGCGCGTCAGTCACGTCCTGCAAGGCCACTACGGTCGGGGATGTGAATCCCCCCTCGGGCATGGATATTTGTGCCGTTGTTAGTATTAGCTAGTTCATGAGTAGTTTAGGGACAGATGACGCCATAGTTAAGTCCCATAAACTCCACAAACATTTGAACATTTGTCAACACTTAAATTTGGGGGTGTTAAGGTGTCATGGTGCTGTGCTGTTTTTCATGGAGGAGGCTAGCACCCCCTATTGGTTTGCGTGGTACTATCACAGCAGAGCTCTACTATGGTGTTTTAAGGACCTTCTTGCTCCCCAGTGTTTAAGAGCAAATCGGGGAAGGCGATTGCATATTTCAACACAATCGAGCACGTATTAATAACGCAGGGTTTGAGGCGGAGTTGTTACATGACACTAACATCCCCGTAATGAACTGGTCTGTACAGAGTGCTGACTGGAATCCTACAGAACACCTTTGGGATATTTTAGAACGCCGGCTTCATGCCAGGCCTCACCGACCTACATCGATACCTCCCCTCAGTGTAGCACTCCATGGAGAATGGCCTGCCATTCACCAAAATACCTTGTAGCAACTAATCGAACGTCTGCCTGCAAGATTGGAAGATTTCATCAAGGCTAAGGGTGGGCCAACACCATATTAAATTCCAGCATCACCAATGAGGGGCGCCCCAAACTTGTAAGTCATTTTCAGCCAGGTGTACGGATACTTTTGATTACATAGTGTAGTTTCTCTTTTCTCTGAGGGAATGTATGTACGTTTTAAGTTACAAATATTCTAGCCGTTGAAGTGTGATGATGTCGTCCTGCGAGAATTGGTTATTTTTTATAATTATCTTGGAGTTTGGAGTTTAACGTCCCGTCGACAGCGCGGTCATTAGAGCATAATTATCTCAGTGAAAAATGAGAAACGGTTTAGAGTCGCTAACATGCAGTTAATTTTGCGTCACAAATATTGATCGCGACTTACTCGTCTCACAGGTGTATGTTGTTTACTGATTGGTATTCGACATGATGGAACAGTTTCTGGAAACCTGTTGAAGCCTGCGGATACATTCCACACATTCCTACAAACAAGATTTCGAAGCGGGTCAGCAAACAATTTTTGAAGTGCTGAGAGCGAGCGACCCGCTATTGTCGCTGGGTCTCGCGAGATACGGACTGGAGACGCAGACGAGGCAAAATTTTACGACCGTCGAGGCGCCATCGGGCGCCCCGCGAGACTATCAAAGCCGGTCTAAACGGTCCCCGGCACGGATGTCATACGACAGGGCTACCGTAAATTCTTGCAGTGGCTGCAGGTCTAGAAACATTCGTGAGGTGACTCCATGAGTACACTACAAACAACTACCAAACAAATAATTTACCTTCCCCTTAGATGTGCACAGCGACTTAATAGCTTCACAGATTCTCGGGTGTAATTTTAGAACCAGTCGTGAAAGATCCGTATTATTTCGGTAACCAACCGTTGCGCCATCATCTCATCATACTGAAGGTGTGGTGGGTCCGTTGAAGGCTCTCGGTAAACATACATGCCGGTCAGCTAGGTATAGCTGAATGTTGGGAGTCCATAGCACACCTTCCATTCCATATTGATATACGAGGGTTGAACTTCAGTAGTGGCAACACTGCTGTGGAGACACTATGCAATGCAATCTACTACTGTCGCAGATAACACACGTTGTTGACATACCTACCTTACGTACCTCCGAGCAAATACACTCGCCCATTCCAAGTCAGCGGCGTGCGCACAACAAGGAAAACACAGTCCCTTGTGAGCGAGCGGTCTAACGTAACGGTGTCACTATGTACGACTTTGACGGTGTTATCCTAACGTCATTGCACTGTATTACTGTTCGTTTCTGGGGCATCATCTGCGAACAGGTTTGCTCCAGTTTCAAATGTTCAAATGTTTGTATAGTGGGACTTAACTACGGGGTCATCAGTCCCTAAACTTACAAACTACTTATGAACTACTTACGAACTAGGACGGCACAAATACCCATGCCCGAGAGGGGATTCGAACCCCCGACCGTAGTGGCCGTGCAGACCGTGACTGAAGCGCCTCAGTCCCCGCGGCCACCGCGGCCGGCGCTCCAATTTCTTTTCCTTGTACAGACTGAAGGAGGTGCATGTATTGTGTGTAGTTTGTGGTCTAATTTATTCCATGACAATATCTGACACGAACGTGCTTGCCGATTGCTTGGTCGTTAAGAAAATTCAGTCAATCATTCTATTCTCTCGTTTACATTTTTTGTAAGGAAACCGAAAGAATAGAAATCGCAAGAACTATTTTATGTGATTTTTCACGTTCTTCATCACATACTTTGTTTAGTTTCAAAATATTTCTTTTCTAGATTTTAGGTTTCCATTTACTTTTCGAACGAATTCTAAGCGTTGGTGTTCAATATCACAGCTACTATTGGACATTTTGCCGACAAACAAATGAACTGACCACCTGACACTGATTTCGTCAAGCAGCAGGAAGATCCGCGAAAGAAGAGGACTTGTGAAATGTCAAATCACGTTTTCTGACTTAGGAATTTTCCTACGAACTCATTGTGCAAGAAGTCTCTTTTCTACATTAAACAATGCCAAATGCTCTAATACAGTGGTTATCAAACTTATTTTTATAGTGAGAAACACAAAGTTTCTGGGAAAACAATTCACGTGGCACCTGTAAACAAACTGTTTATTAAATTGTTAACTCTTGGTACTGGTAATACTTTCTGTATATGGAGTTTGATTGTTTTACGCGATAATAACCAGAAACTGCACGCTCGAGTAAGTAGTTGTGAATCCCGGTTCTCCCTCAAAAACTATATTTGCAAGCATTAGATACTGTTCAAAATGATATTAGGCTTGCGTCTTCAAAGAAAGTTTTCAAAGATGAATCACATGAGGATTCCATCTGGGTGTCTTTCTCAGATGCTAATAGTTGCGGCAATGTTATTCCCTACAAACGGTTTCGTGCCCTTGTTAATTCATGTGGAATTCTTGACAAATAACTACCAAAACAAGACCAGTATTAAGTAATAAACCTATATAAATAAACAAGTTTCGCTGGGGTTAACATGAAAGTATTTATCATAAAAACTTTAAACTTGAAAAATAAATAAAAAAGCGAAACAGCGTAACTGATACTATACTCCGTTCACCGAAACGAGAGACGTGCTGTAAACACGGCAAGGCGCGTGACCACAGCGCTGCCGGCGAGGGGTGTACAAGGCAGGGGCGCACAGTCCGCGTGACCATCTCAATTGCAGGTGTGAGCTCGTTAGTGCGTGTTGTACAGCGGAGATTTCAGGATCTCTCAAGTTCATCTTTAAAGACGCTTGAAAGACTAGTTGAACCTTCGAGAAGTGGTTTTAAGATGTCCTTCATCGACTTGCAGTTTTGTTGTTGATAAAGCGCCGTACCATTATCGTAGAAAAGAAAAAGTTCCCAGTGCGAATTCCAATATGCACTAAATATCAAAGTGGCTAAAATCTAAAAACCTCGATTTTGAAGACGGTGTTGTTGTTCTTATGGTCTTCAGTCCGGAGACTGGTTTGATGCAGCTCTCCACCCTACTCTATCCTGAGCAAGCCTTTTCATCTCCTCATAAGAACGGCAACCCACATCCTCTTGAATCTGCTTACTATACGCGTCTCTTGGTCTCCCTCTGCGATTTTTACTCCACACACTTCCCTCCAATGCTAAATTTACGATTCCCCGATGTCTAAGAATGTGTCCTACCAAGCGATCCCTTCTTTTAGTCAGAGTATGCCAAAAATTCCTTTTCTCACCAATTCTGTTCAGTACCTCTTCATTAGTTATGCGATCTACCCACCTAATCTTCAGCACTCTTCTGTAGCACCACATTTCAAAAGCCTCTATTCTTTTCCTGTCCGCATTGCTTATCGTCCATGTTTCACTCCCGTACAAGGCAACACTCCACACAAATGCCTTCAGAAAAGACTTCCTTCCTTTAAATTAATATTCAATGTTAGAAAATTTCTCTTTTTCAAAAATGCTTTTCTTCCCATTGCCATTCTGCATTTTATATCCTCCGTACTGCGACCAACGCATTTTATTTTACTACCCAAGTAACAAAACTCATCTACCACCATCATTGTTTCGTTACCTAATCTAATTCCTTCAGCATCGCCTGATTTTCTAAGACCGCGTTCCATTATTTTTGTTTTGCTCTTGTTAATGTTCATTTTATAAGCTCTCTTCAACACGCTGTCCATTCCATTCAACTGCTCTTCCAGGTCCTTTGCTGTCTCCGACAATGTCATCAGCAAAACGCAATGTTTTTATTTCTTCCCCCTGAACTTTAATCCGTATTCCAAATTTTCCCTTGCTTTCCTTCACCGCCTGCTCTATGTACAAATTGAATAGCATCGGAGAAAGGCTACAGCCCTGTCTTACTCCCTTCCCAACTGATGCTTCCCTTTCATGCCCTTCGAGTTTAATAACTGCGGTCTGGCTATTGTACAAGTTGTAAATAACTCTCCTTTCCCTGTATTTTACCCCTGCCGACTTCAGAATTTGAAATAGTGTATTCCAGTCAACATTGTCAAACGCTTTCTCCAAATCTATAATCTATCTTCCAAGACAAGACGTAAAGTGAGTATTGCCTCCCTGGTCCCTACGTTCCCCCTGAATCCAAACTGATCTTCCCCGAGGTCAGCTTCTACCAGCTTTTCCATTCTCCTGTAGATAATTCGTGTTAAAATTTTGCAACCATGACTTATCAAACTGGTGGTTCTGTAATTTTCACACCTGTCTGCGCCTGATTTCTTTGGAATGGGGATTATTACATTTTTCTTAAAGTCTGAGGGCATTTCGCCTGTCTCATACATCCTACTCACCAGTTCAAATAGTCTTGTCATGGCTGGCTCTCCCAGAGACTTTAGTAGCTCTGACGATATATCATCTACTCCTGGGGCCTTGTTCCGACTTAGGTCTTTCAAGGCTCTGTCACATTCATCTCTCAGTATAGTATCTCCTATTTCATCTTGATCTACTTCCTTTTCCCTTCCTACAACATCGTCTCTAAGTTCATTTCCTTTGTAGAGCTGCTCTATGTACTCTTTCCACCTTTCAGCTTTCCCTTCTTTGCTGAGAACTGGTTTCCCATCTGAGTTGTTGATATTCGTAGAGTTGCCTTTCTTGCCCCAAATGTCTCTTTTATTTTCCTGTAGGTGGTATCTACTTTTCCCCTTGCTATACATTCTTCTACAGATTTGCATTTGGCTTCTAGCCACTCCTGCTTAGCAATTTTGCACTTCCTGTAAATCTCATTTCTTAGTCGTCTGTACTCCATTTTGCCTGTTTCATTTACTGCATTTTTATATTTTCTCCTTTCATCAATTAAATTTAGTATTTCCTGTGATATCCAAGGATTTTTTGTAGGTCTTGCCTTTCTACCTATTTTGTCCTCTGCTGCTTTCACTATTTCATCTCTCAATACTACCCATTCCTCTTCTACTGTTTTATTTCCCCCTGTTTCTGTCAATTGTTGCCTAAATCTCCCTCTGAAATTCTCCAGAACTTCACATTCCATCAATTTATCTAAGTCCCATCTCCTTATTTTCCTACTTTTCTGCAGTTTTTTCAGCTTCAGCCTACAGTTCATGACTAACAAGTTATGGTCAGAGTCTATATCTGCCCCTGGGTATGTCTTGCAGTTTATAACCTGGTTCCGATACCTATGTCTTACCATTATAAAATCTATCTGGTACCTTCCGGTGTCTCCTGGTCTCTTCCACGTATACAACCTTCTTTTGTGATTCTTAAACCACGTGTTGGCTACGATTAAATCATTTTCCATGCAGAATTCTACCAGGCGACTTCCTCTTTCATTCCTCCTGTCCAGTCCATATTCACCTATTATTTTTCCTTCTCTTCCTTTTCCTACTACCGAATTCCAGTCTCCCATCACAATTAAGTTTTCCTCTCCCTTAACAGTCTGAATAATTTCCTTTAGCTCCTCATATATTTCTTCGATCTCCTCATCATCGGCAGAGCTAGTTGACATATAAACCTGTACTACCGTTGTCGGTGTTGGCTTCGTATCTATCTTGACAATGATAATGCGATCACTGTGCTGCTCATAGTAGTTTACCCGCATTCCTATTTTCTTATTCATTATCAGTCCTACTCCTGTGATACCCCCAACTGATTTTCTATTTATAATTCTGTACTCACCTGACCAGAAATCCTGTTCATCCTGCCACCGAACTTCACTAATCCCCACTATATCTAACTTCAACCTATCCATTTCCCTTTTTAAATTTTCTAATTTTCCTACCCGATTAAGGGATCTAACATTCCACGCTCCGACCCGTAGAATGCCAGTATTGTCTTTCCTGATGATCACATCCTCCTGAGTAGTCCCCGCCCGGAGATCCGAATGGGGGACTATTTTACCTCCGGAATATTTTACCCGAGAGGATGCCATCATGATATGTTCATACAGTAGAGCTGCATGTCCTCGGGAAAAATAACGGCTGTAGTTTCCCCTTGCTTTCAGCCGTTCGCAGTAGCTGTGTGGCAAAGCCACATTAGCTGATGTTACAAGGCCAGCTCAGTCAATCATCCAGACTGTTGCCCCTGTAACTACTGAAAAGGCTGCTGCCCCTCTTCAGGAACCACACGTTTGTCTGGCCTCTCCACAGATACCCCTCCGCTGTGGTTGCACCTACGGTACGGCTATCTGCATCGTTGAGGCACGCAAGCCACCCCACCTCGACAATGTCTGTGGTTCATGGGGGTGGTTGAAGACGGTATATTGAAGCGTATTCGTTGTGCGGAGTTCTGTAATTTCTTGAAGACGGTATATTGAAGAAATTACAGAACTCCGCACAACGAATAGGCGATAGATGAAATGGCGACGAATGCAGGGAAAATGTTCTTAGAATTCCTCCGTACCGCTGTGAATTAAACGCCATCGAGGAAGTGTGGGCTAGAATCGAAGGCTATGTTGCAGCGAAAGACAAACCATACAAAATACCGGAAGTTAAAGAACTGCAAGAAGAAGCAGTAAAAACACTGTCTGCAGAAGTTTGGAACAAGTGGGTCCTCCGTGTCGTATTTTTAGTTCAAAGTCAAATGTGGAAATTGTAGAGGAGACAGAGAGGAGCGGGTATAAACCTCAATGAAAACAGTCCACGTTTGACAGAATGAAACTTGTTTCGCCGTCCTTTACGATTATTATTACTGGTAATGTTATTGAAAATTGTGTATGAATGAAGCGTTTTGTTAGCAACCTGTATGAAAACAAAACTGTTTTAACAGAATGAACTAAGTTTCATCGTACTTTTAACATTATTGTAACTGGCTTTGAATCTTCCATGTCATGCTTTATTTCGTTTCATTGTTGTCCAGGTTTCTCAGGGTCAGCTCGGCAGTCAGCCGACGCCACCAGCTGCAAAGCAAAGGATTTTGCACACCCCTACGTATCACGTGAACACCATTCTTTCTCTGGAAACGATCGCAGTCGCTCACGTGATACTGTTTACGTTTCGTCCCAGCTCTCGGTGAACGGACTATAGTCTTTGTGGACTGGAAAGTAATATGGTGAAAATAACAAGTCTTATACTTTCACTTCATTTCAGCCCGTAAGCTATTTTATTTTGATATTTTAAAGTCGTCTCACGATCGACCAAAATGGATAATACGACCCACAAGAACAATGATTCCCAAGAATTTTTAAAACCAGGAAGGAAACAGCATTGGAAGGGGTGTAAGACAAGGTTGTTGCCTCACATCTTTTTGTTTAACTTATGTTTGCAAGATATCATTGCTAAATGCTAAGACGGGGAAAAGTGATCTATTAGTGTGATGAGAATAGAATGCCTACGATTTCCTGATGGTATGTTGTTAGTGGCAGAAAGTGAGAGACCTGCAAATAACATGCTAAAAGATCTCTCTGAGGCTTGTGTTGGATACGAAACGAGTGTCAACACAACAAAAACAATGCGTATGACGATCGGCATGGTAGATGTTAAGATGGATCAAATCGACATAAACCAAGTCAGAACATTTAAATATCTTGGAAGTACGATCACTGAAGAACACAGATCTCATCAGGAAGTCAAAACTGTATTGTTATAGTGAACGAGGCATACAACAGAAAGAGAAAATTATTATATGACAAATTTGATAAAGACTTGAGGAAAAGACTCACCAGAGGTTTGGTGTGTGGCGCTGAATGTAGAAGTTTCATTGAAACTAGAGAGTGTAAAAAAGGCTAGAAGCATCTGAGATGTGAATGTGGAGGAAAATGGCACGGACAATCTGGACGGAAAGAATGAACAACGGTAAAGCGTTCGAAAGGATGGGTGAAAGGAGAAGACTGCTTCGGGCTATAAGAGAAACGAAGAAGAACTGGATGTAGTGTTTGTTCAGACGAGAGTGTGTTAATGATGCTTTAGCAGGATTAATTTGTGAGGTAAGATTGTAAGGAAGGAGGAGATATACACTGATAAACGATATAAAGGGATGTGGAATATGCGCTGACCTGAAGAAGATGTCAGATATCGGGCAGAAGACAAATGATGATGATGATGATAATGGCCACTTTGATTCCTTTGTTGTGAGCAGGGACATCATGATTGAAGAAAAATTAACCGTGTCAACCTAAAAATAAATTTTTATCAAAGCTTTTAACTTATTCATTAAACTCAAAAATGTTTTATGAATTAAGACTTAAGAGTAGTATTAAAACAGTAATAATTAGCAGAAAATTAAATTATTGACTAGCCACTTGAAAAGGAATTACTAATTAAAATTAACAAAAGTTTAACATATCTTTCGCGGGCCTTATATTACCTCTCGCGAACTACTCTTGGCCGCAGATCACAGACTGGAAGCCACAACACTAATACACAACGCACAGATAGCATAAAATTGTGGACAAAACGAGAAAGAGTCTGAAACTTCCTGGAAGATTAAAATTGTGTGCCAGAACCGGGACTCGAACCTGGGACCTTTGCCTTTCGCGGACAAGCGCACTACCGACTGTGCTATCCCGACACGACTCACGATGCCGCCTCACAACTTCACTTCTGCCAGTACCTCGCCTCCTACTTTCCAAACTACTTTGGAAAGTAGGAGGCGAGGTACTGGCAGAAGTGAAGTTGTGAGGCGGCATCGTGAGTCGTGTCGGGATAGCACAGTCGGTAGTGCGCTTGCCCGCGAAAGGCAAAGGTCCCAGGTTCGAGTCCCGCTTCCGGCACACAATTTTAATCTGCCAGGAAGTTTCATATCAGCGCACACTCCGCTGCAGAGTGAAGTTTCATTCTGGAAACATCCCTTAGGCTGTGGCTAAGCCATGTCTCCACCATATCCTTTCTTCCAGGAGTGCTAGTCTTGCGTGTTTGTAGGAGAGCTTCTGTGAAGTTTGGAAAGTAGGAGGCGAGGTACTGGTAGAAGTGAAGTTGTGAGGCGGCATCGTGAGTCGTGTCGGGATAGCACAGTCGGTAGTGCGCTTGCCCGCGAAAGGCAAAGGTCCCAGGTTCGAGTCCCGGTTCCGGCACACAATTTTAATCTGCCAGGAAGTTTAATATCAGCGCACACTCCGCTGCAGAGTGAAGTTTCATTCTGGAAACATCCCTTAGGCTGTGGCTAAGCCATGTCTCCACCATATCCTTTCTTCCAGGAGAGCTAGTCTTGCGTGTTTGCAGGAGAGCTTCTGTGAAGTTTGGAAAGTAGTAGGCGAGGTACTGGCAGAAGTGAAGTTGTGAGGCGGCATCGTGAGTCGTGTCGGGATAGCACAGTCGGTAGTGCGCTTGCCCGCGAAAGGCAAAGGTCCCAGGTTCGAGTCCCGGTTCCGGCACACAATTTTAATCTGCCAGGAAGTTTAATATCAGCGCACACTCCGCTGCAGAGTGAAGTTTCATTCTGAGAAAGAGTCTGCTTGCTGAACTTCTAATATATAAAGCAGAGTGTCCGTATGTTTGTACGTGTTGCATACAAATCTACAGTTTTGTTCCAATCTTTATGAAATTTTGTACACGTAAGCTTGAATCCATGAGGACGGTCGCCGTAGGTGTAACAATCACATACGATATATAGTTCACGAGATATGACGTCATAAACAATGAGATGCGCGAAAAACTGCTGCATTTTGCGACAATGCTGCTCATTTTCTCCTAAACCATTGGACCGATTTCAACCAAATTTGCTACACACATTCCTTACCGTGAGGTAACAATTGCTGCATGGTTAAAAATCACATGGTTCAAAAGATATTACGTAATAACCAATAGAAATCGCAAAAAATGCCATATAATGCGGCGAGACTTTCGAAATAGAGTGTATGAGAATGACAGTACTTAGCGAGTTGCAACAAACTTTGAACATAATTTCAAACGTTTATTAAACTTTTTCTCGCTGGCAACCATGGTAAAATGATGAAAGGAAAAAAGTTTCTCGCTTACTACTTTTCCACTGTTTATGGAGTAAAACTACGGCTCTCGGTATGACGTTACAATTTATAATTTCTACAGTACAAATTACAGCAGCAGGAAATTTTACAGACAGTATACACATATATAGTTGAATGTAGCTTCTTCCGACACGTAGTTCATGAGATATGAGCACGTAAACAGTAACGTTCTGCTGTCCATGGACTAAAAATACAGCATTCGGTATGACATTACAATTTATAGTTTTTACACTACAAATTGTAGCAGCAGGAAATTTTACAGATAGTATACACGCATATAGCTGTGTGTACCCTCTAAATTGTATAACAGTACGACACGTAGTTCATGAGATTTGAGCACATAAACGGTAACGTTCATGAAAAACCGCCACATCAGGCATCAAGTTTTAATCTGTTATTTCTGTACTACTAATTATATTCCCAAGAGATTTTACAGACATACACTTCTTATACAAATGAAGATATACTTGAAAATGGCAGGAATAAATGAATAAATACCCGGGCAACGCCGGGTTTTCAGCTAGTATTACAATAATAAAATGCGGGTAAGTCGTCTCCTCGAACTGGCTGCTTCGGTTAATGCTGGGAATCAACGTGCCCATCCCTCGTGGCCGTCACCGTTGCCGTCAGAGTGGCCGGTTGTCCGTTGGCGGCGCTTGTGGGCGGGCAGGTAGGCAGGTGCTACAGTAGGTGTGGAAAGGGACGGCAGCGGTCTCCAGCGTCCGGCCGGAGGGCCAGCTAGTGCGCCGGCGGTCCGCCAGATGGCCGCGGGGTGCAGCGCCGCGGCGCCGCGGCAGAACGGCGGGGTAGGCGCCACTACAACGCCACACCTGGCGTCGCCAGCACCGCACTCTCCGTTACGCTCTGTTAAGGCTAGTCCACACGACGACACTAGGTTGCGACACTCGTTTCATGAAATGAATTGCGCGCAACTGGTTTCGTTTGTTTCTGTAGACACGACACGAATAGTACACACTTCAGTTTCATTGTTTTGTGAGTGCCGTAGTCGCCATAGAATGAAAGCTTTGGTAGCTGTAAGAGTTGTGGCGGAGCTATTGCTTCTCTGTGTGAAGTCACTGCATAAGACTAAACATAAAAAGAATAAAAAAACTTGTATGGGTTTGTGACTGGATTAAAAAGGGACGTCAGCTCGGTTGCTTAGCGACCTTGCTGAAAGAAATTGTAATTGAAGACCCTAGAAGCTATTTTAATCAACTTAGAATGTCACCCGAGCAGTTTACGCGCCTTTTGAACAGAGTTAGTAATGCAGTAAAGAAATAAGATACTGTTACGCTTGAAGCATTGTTACCAGAATTGAAATTACAAATTGCATTACGTTTCTTGTCAAGTAGATATTTGTGTCTACATAACCTGTACCGTGTTTCCAAATCCACAGTTGCTATAGTTTATTTGTATGGGTATTTGGAATTGAATGAATTTTAGTCTGCAATTCACTAATCGTCAACCGATCAATATTTAATTCACGAATAATTTTCATCATTAAAATCGTACAAACACCTATGCATCGCATATGTATTCAAAAACCGAATTACTTCTTCCGTTCCCCCCTTTATATTGTGTTTTGTTCTGTATTCGTTATAACCTAAACTAAAAGCACGCGTAATCAGTTTCGCCAAAGTTGGAAGGTGCCGAAACAGTTTAGTTTCGCCAACTAGTTGCGCGAATGCCTGCCGCGCATGCGCACTGGCCAGTAGCGCAGTTTCATGAAACCTAGTGTCGTCGTGTAAACTAGCCTTTACATTCATCTCACTACTCGGCCAGTCTGCTAACCATCTGTAATAGCGGTGCTTTGCTGGTAGGCTACTGAAGCGTTACTAGTTCAAAATTTGATTACTGTTAGGAAGAAAGCAGCAACCAACCAGTATCAATAACGTTATTATTAAAGAAAATTCGCACTGACGTGTTTAACGGCCCACTTTAGATTTGTACTTTTATAAGTTTTTGCAAACATTTTGGACCAAAATAATAATCTAAATAATAAAAAATCAATTAATAAAAGTGTCTGAAACCCTTTTAAGAAAAAAAATATGTAGTGGCTTGTTCCGAACCACTGACCTTCAGCGTCACAGTGCAACGCATTGCCCACTACGCTACAGCTAACAATTAGAAGTTATGTTCTTTAATCTCATACTATTGGTGGCTATTGTTAACTGATGCTAATATGGCATTTTCGGACACTAGATTATCATTTATCGTACGAAGAACGACGTCTTTTTGTTAATTCTTCAGTGCGCCATTGCTTTGAAATGACAACGTATAAGTTACAATAAGAAACTCATCAAATACGCAACGCAAGATGACGTATGCCAGAGAGAGTTCTGGGCGAGGAATGTCATGTGGCATCTGCGGACGGCTGGTTTTCGTTAATTCAATGGAGGGTGTCGAACCTCCGTTATTTCTGTAAATATCTCTCAAACGATACGAGATATGAAAAAACATAAGGGAACAAAGTTGTAGAGTATTTTCTCTTCTACAAATTCGGTTATTCAATTTTCGCGTCAGATGAACCGTTTATTTGTAATTAAAATTACATTACAAACTTTTTTTTTTTTACTAACGTATTTCTTGTCCGAAATATTTGAAAAAGCTAGGTTCTGGTCTCTGGTAGCCAACAATTACGTCTGTAAAATTTGGTGCCGATCGGTTGAACGGTTCGATCTAAAAAGTGGGAACATCTTACAGCCAGACAGACATCGTCAAATCGTCGTTATTTTTACAAATATCTCTGCAACGATGCAAGATATGATAAAAACATAATAGAGCGAAGTTGTAAAGAATTTTTCCCTCTACCAATTAGGTTATTCAGTTTTCGTGTCAGATGAAGGTTCGTTTGCAATTACAATTATATTACAAACGGCCTTTTGCGGTATTACTACCGTATCTTTTGCCCGGAAAATTTGAAAAAGGGAGGTTCTGGTCTCTGGTGGTCTACAATCATGTCTGTAAAATTTGGTGCTGATCGGTTGAACGATTCGTCTTAAAAACAGGGAACACGTTACGGACAGACAGACAGACAGACAGACATCCCAAAATCGCTGTTATTTTTGCAAATATCTCTGAAACGATACGAGATATGAAAAAAAAAGAAAAACATAAGAGAGCAAAGTTGTAGAGAATTTTCTCCTCTACAAATTAGGTTATTCAATTTTCGTGTCAGATGAATGGCGGAGCCGTTATTTTCATTTAAATTTCGAGCTGTCAACAGACGATCGCAAATGCCCACTTTTAGTGTTACTACCGTAACCTGAAGTAGCGCAGTTCGCAGTTTCGAATCTAAAGCTTCATCAACATAACGGCTGTTCACATCCAAATAATAGTAATTATTATTTATTTAATTATTTTTGTTACAGCCAAGTAAGGGTTACGTTTACACAACTTCCTCACTTTCTAAAGTTCTCTTCCTTCCTCTTGCGCCAGTACTCCTTCATCGGTTGGCTCACTCGTGCACGTTCTTCTGCCGAGAATACTCTGTTCTTCCTCGTTTTCTCCTCGAAGAAATCCTTCACCTCCGCATCCCTTTTCCTAAAGCTATGCCTGTTCACAATTTCTTCTGTTGTGATCCCGCATTTTTCTAGCCCCCTGTGCACTTCTTTCACCCATGGAACTTGTGTCTTCCTATTCTGCTGGAAGAGAAGAATCTTGTTGGAAAGCCTCTCTGATTCCATTCATTTAATATGTCTATAGAAAGACAATCTTCTTTTCTTCATTGTACTGGTGATATTTTCAAATCGTTGATCTTAGGAGGAACGTAAATTCATTTGATATTTTTCTGGGCCCCGGAATCTTTCTTATGAATTTCTTTTCTTTCTTTTACAAGTCTGAAAGACCCTTCTTTTCTATCATCTCAGATGCATATAAGCATTCAGGTTTGACGGCTGTACTGTAATGTCGGAATTTGGCCTGGTTTGAGAGTGATTCATCTTTGTATGTATTCTGACATAATCTGAATGCTATTTCCACTTTTCTTACTCCTTCTTCAATTGCTGCATTTTCATTGTTGGTTGGAGTCAAAATTTCTCCTAGGTACTTCAACCTCTGAACTCTGTTAATGTCGCCATACTTGGTCCTCATTCTGCAGATTGAATCATTGGCATTTATGTTCATATATTGTGTCTTCTCAAAAGATATTTGCAATCCTGCCTTCACTGTTGTTTCCTCGAGGACTTCCATCTGTTTAGTTGCAAATTGAGATTATCTGCAAAAAAAAAAAAAAAAAAAAAAAAAAAAAAAAAAAAAAAAAAAAAAAACTATGTCACCTACAAATGCGAGGCATTGAAATGTAATTACTATTATTTTATTTTTAAGTGTTATTTACTTCTGGATTGTAGCTGCTTATGGCGAAATATTCATGGGGTGGTGGTGGCATCTAAAATCGTTTGCCTCTGCACATAAATAATGTGCACTTCGTGAAGCACTTATTTTAATTATTTAGAATAACTGCCTCAAAATGCTGCGTTGTCCGGTTATTTGTTTGTATCTTCCGTTTATCCACTTCCTCTCCCCTCCTCTGTCTGTCCATCACCCCCTCTCCCCTATCTTCTTTCATCTCCTCTTCCGTCTCTCTCAGTTCATAAGTTACGTTTATCTACGAATTTTCATTGCAGACGGTGAAACGGCGTCGAAAATTATTTGAAGCTATCCTCCGCCATGCACCTTAGGAAAATATGTGTAGACAGCTGTGTATCTCTTCTTTGAAAGCTGTACGGTGGAAAATTACATCAGATAGGAATAAAACTGTCGATTGGTGTCGACATGCACCATGCACCATGCACCTTACGAAATCCGACAGTGATGTTGCTCTTGTATTGAAGATCAAGTGTTCAAAGTTTCATCAAAATAGGAATAAAACTGTAGATTTGTATGTATTACAAACAAACCTTTCGTGCGACAGGGCGGTTTATCATGTATCTCCTTGCTTATTACGTAAAATTTCCGTAACTATTTGTCATAGGTGGTTTTACCCTTACATCAGTTGTTGCCTCACGATAAATAATGTATGCACCAAATTTGGTTGAAATAATTCCAAAGGTTTAGGAGGAAATGTGCAATATTGTCTCGTGATTCATCAGTTTCTCGCGCATTTCACATCTAACGTCATATCTCCTGAATCTTCCTCTTGCTTTGAAGGTGAAGTGTGCAAAATATCATCAACAATGAGACAACAGTGTACATTTGTATGCAATACCAATACAGAAACCCACAAACACACGGACGAAGTATTTCATATATGAAGATATTCTGTGTAGCACACCGCAAACCAAAACCTGCATGCACGGGAAATAAAAAGTTCGCTAACCTTTCGAATACATTTTTCGTGCTTCATGCAATGTTTTTCTAAACAAGTGAAATAAGTGCTTCCTAGAATACACGTTACTTTGTGAGCATAAGCTAACGAACTACAAAGAAATGTGACACTATATTCAAAATATTCAAATGTTTGTTAAGCTTAAGGGACTTAACTGCGGGGTTATCAGTCCCTAAACTTACAAACTACTTATGAACTACTTACGAACTAGGACGGCACAAATATCCATGCCCGAGGGGGGATTCGAACCCCCGACCGTAGTGGCCGTGCAGGCCGTGACTGGAGCGCCTCAGTCTCCTCAGCCACCGCGGCCGGCACAGTATATTCAATGGCGACACCATTCCAAGAATATTTTGTCACAACCAGCTAGAATTTTTTAAAAAAAAAAAAAAAAGGTATTTGGTCGTTAACAGTCGTTTGATGACAAACCTTTATGTTCGAAACAGGTAACGGCACTATATTTTAAATAAGCAGCATTATTAATAGTGGCTGGTTACTGTTTTCGTCTTCACAAAAATCAGCCTGTATTTTGAACACAGCCACGGTCTCAATAACTCAGTTTTCATCAAATTAGGAAGAGGTCCCTTAATAATTGGCAGACGATCTTCAGTGCAGTAATCCCCGCAGAATTCCTTGCCTTACAAGGTATGACACTTGAGAACGAGCAGAAACAATTTATACTTTGCATGATTTCTTTCTCCTTTCGTGGATTAGGAGAAAAATTTTTTCCGGTCAACAAGGCACAGTCATCTTTTTCGGGTCTCTTTTCTTCCTTGTCCCTCTAGTTTGCAATCAACATCGCATTTCTAGACGTCCACTGTATTCTGTGTACACTGACGCACAATTGCCTCTGTTTAGATCCATTTTCTTGTATCTTAATCAACTAGAATGAAGGGATCTTCTCTGGTACGCACATTACTACTACAGAGAAACCCCCTTTCCGTAGCCTGTACCATGCTCTGATCCATATGCGTAGAAACCCCGAAATCCTTAACTGTCCGACTAATGCTTTTGTTTCTGAAAGATGTTTTTATTCCTAATTAACCGCACGTACCAGAAAAATAATACAGAAAAGTTATTTTCAATTCTTTTCTGATCGATACAGTATGTTGTTGCGAACACGATGTTGGCGTATGGCATTACACTACTTTAGTAATATTAATTATTCAGTTTCTAAGGGAAACACACATCCATACACAGTGTACACGGAAAAAATCAGGAGCAATGCACATAAAATAACCGTTTCTGTGAAGAAATAGAAAGATTGTCACAAATTTACTACGCAGTGTTTTTGTGTCTTCATTACATTTGATGGAAGGGCAGAAAACATTCCACGCGTAGACCACCATTACATTTTGTACACATTATACGGATAATAAATTTACATCGTTCTCCGGCTCACCTCTTCTGTTTTTATCTTTTACATTCTTTATAAGTTGATCCACTATTGAAAGAATTATTTGTGAATTCTACTTTTTCTAATGGTTCATGATGCGCCAAACACCCGCCCCTAATATAACTGTAAAGGTCAACGGTTCTCAATAAATTGTCAACAGAAAATCGGAGTAGTAGCTACTAGGTTGTCTGCCGTTTCTATTATGAGAGCAATAGTTCTACCAGAAAAAGACTCGTACCTCTTGCATTTACCGATACATTTCCGTTAGTGTACTCCAAACGTCACACTGTAAAGACGAATCTGATCAGTTTGCCACGCAAAGATCAATAAAATTCTTATGGGCGTGTTTCATGTGTCGCAAGGGGCCACAACGTCGGTCAGTTTCTTAAAGACAATGACCTCGGAGGCCTACGCTTACATATGTTTAAAAAATTTCTACCATAATATTTTACCATGCATTCTTCTTAGGATTGCTCATGTTCTGGTTTGAAATGTTTTTGACAATCATTTTGCATACAGGAAAGGAAGGGGCTTATCTTCCTCAACTTGTCATTTTGATCAATTTCTTAACGTTCAGATTTATTTCTCAACTAAAAACAAACAGGTTTCTTGTGTCATCAGGGTGTGTTGGAAAAAACTGTTTGTGCAGTGCAGTGGTATATAGTCTGACGACATGATTTCATTCACGTCTCCAAGCTACCCTGTCCTTTTTTTACTGACACTTCAATACTAAAATTATGATTCGTTGATGTCTCAAAGTGTCCTACCAATCCAAACCTTTGCTCAATCAGTAGATGCCAGAAGTTACTTTACTCCCCATTTCTTTTCATTGCCTTCCCATCAGTTATACGAGTTACCCATCTTATGTTTAGTAACCTTCTGTAGCATCAAATTTAAAAAGCTTCTTGTCTTAACTGTTTATCGGACACTTTTCACTCCAGTTTAAGGCTACACTCCAGACACATGCCTCCATAATAAGACTTCCTAATACTTAAATTAATACTTCAAACACAATCCATTACCCCTTTTTTGCTTGTTAATGTTCATCTTATAACCTCATTTCAGGACACTGTCCTTTGGTCTCCCAAGTCTTTGGCTGTCTACGAAAAAATTATTATGTCATCGGTAAAACGCAAATATTTTATTTCGACTCCCTAAACTACAATTTCATTTGTAAAATTAGTCCTAGTTTTCCTTCACAACTTGCTCAAGCTACATCACCGGCGACAAGACAAACCTGTCATAATCCCTTCCAACCACTGCGCCCCTTCACGCATTCGTCTCTCATAACTTCTGCCTGCTTGTGTACAAGTTGTTTAAAACTTTCTTCTGTTTCCTATAGTTTAGCCGTGCTCGCTTCACAATTTTAACCCCCTAATGGATTTTTTTCCGTAGGAAGCCAATTTCCTTGCAAATATTACCGAAGGTCGCCTTTTTGTGCCAACACAATGGCACTACATACAGTCCAGCTCCCTGTAGACAGATCGTGTGTACATCAACGTGGTGACACTATCATGAACAACTGGTTTCCGTGATATTATTTGTAAATTTTTGGTTTGTTGTCATACGAGAACTTCGTGCAATAGAGCATATTCCATCAAAATTGTTGAAATCTTTCTCCAAATCTACAAAAGTTGTAAAAATTGATTCGCCCTTCCTTACATTGAATGATAAGTCGTAACGTGATTATTGCCTCACGTATATTAATTCCTAACAGATCATCCGCGAGGTCGGATTCTACCTGTTTTTATGAATTGTTCTGAAACCCTCGAAGCTCTTTATCTCCAGAACCACGCCATGCAAAATTTCCAGGCTCCTGACACCGAAGCAATAAATCTTCCTACGGAAGAGTGGCGTGCGCCACAGATCTTCAACACTCATCCCATAATAGTACATCAAAAGTTTCTCTTTACGGTGCGGCCAAGACACTTCCCTATACCACTGGAAAAAGTAGTCTGAAATTAGGCTATAACACAGATAAAAGGTAATTAAATACCTACGTAGTACCAAATGCCAACACTGGCATACTGAAAGCGGTGGAGACAATTTTATGCTAGTACCGGTGTCTTTATTGTTTGCACAAAATATTTAACTTTCATCTAACAACACACGGAAACTTAGGATTGCACTTAAAATATTATATTACGAGGAAATGTATTGTTCTGCCTTGTTACGATGTCTGAGATACCAATTTCTTCTGTGAAAAGTATTTCAGTCGTGACTCAGAGACTAAGGAATGCAGGATAACTGTGATTCAAGTGCAAATTATTTTACCAAGTTTTGTCAGTGAAATGTCGACAAACCCGTGCAAAGAACAATTACAGGTAATTGCTAGGTTATTAACGGTTAACTTCCAAACACCTAGTCCATTTTATAAAAATTCATTTGCATCTCTTTTCAGGATTTCTTTTTTCTTTCATTATGAACAGGTGCTCGATCGTGTTGAACGATGCAGTCGCCATCCCAGAATTGTTCTTCAACAGTGGGAAGCGAGAAGGTGCTTAAAACATTACTGTAGGACCTGTACTGTGATAGTGCCACGCAAGACAACAAGGGGTGCAAGCCTTCTCCATTAAAAACACGATCACACCATAAACCACCGCCTCCGAATTTCACTGTTGGCAGATTACGTTCACCGGGCTTTCGCCTTACCCACACCCTGTCATCGGATCGCCACATTGTGTTCCGTGATTCGTCAATCCACACAACGTTTTTCCACTGTTCAATCGTCCAATGTCTACGCTCTTTACACCAAGGGAGGCGACGTTTGGCATTGACCTGCGTGATGTGTGGCTTATGGGCAGCCGCTCGACCATAAAATCCAAGTTTTCTCAAATTTTCAAATGTTAGTTAAGCTTATGGGACGTAACTGCAGTGTCATCAGTCCCTAAACTTACAAACCACTTATGAACTAAATTATATTAAAGACAACACAAACATCCATGTCCGAGGGAGGATTCGAACCTCCGACGCGAGAGACCGCAAGATATGTAACGTGGCGCTCCAGACCGCTCGGCTACCCCCGCGCGGCAAAGTTTTCTTACTTCCCGCCTGTCTATAGTAGTTGGAGTGGACCTGATGCAGTCTGAAATTCCTGTGTGATGGTCTCGATAGATGCCTGCAGACCTTCTTCAGCTGTTGGCGGTCTGTGTCTGTCAACAGACGAGGCAGACTCGTCCACTTTCGTGCTGTACGTGTCCCTTCACGTTTCCACTTCACTATAACCTCAGAGACAGTGGACCTAGGCTGTTTAGAAGTGTGGAAATCTCGCGTACAAGTGACACTCAATGAACGGACCACGTTCGATGTCCGTCAGTTCCGCGGAGGGCCCAATTCTGCTCTCTCACGATGTCTAATGACTACTGAGGTTACTGATATGGAGTAATAGGTGCCAGCATAATGCACCTAATGTGAAAAAAGTATGTTCTGCCAGGTTTCCAGATACTTTTAATCACATAGTGTATCTCTCGATTGCAAATTTTTAATTACACTTCTGGCCATTAAAATTGATTCACCACGAAGATGGCAGCTACAGACGCGAAATTTAACCCACATGCTGTGATATCCAAATGATTAGCTTTTCAGAGCATTCACACAACGTTTCCAACAGATTTCTCATACACAAACAGCAGTTGACCGGCGTTGCCTGGTGAAACGTTGTTGTGATACCTCGTGTAAGGAGGAGAAATGCGTACTATCACGTTTCCGACTTTGATAAAGGTCTGATTGTAGCCTATCGCGGTTGCAGTTTATCGTATCGTGTTGCTCGCATTGGTCGCTATCCAATGATTGTTAGCAGAATATGGAATCGGTGGGTTCAGGAGGGCAATACGGAACGCCGTGCTGGATCCCACGGCCTCCTATCACTAGCAGTCGAGATGACAGGCATATTATCCGCATGGCTGTAACGGATCGTGCAGCCATGTCTCGATCCCTGAGTCAACCGATGGGGACGTTTGCAAGACAACAACCATCTGCACGAACAGTTCGACGACGTTTGCAGCAGCATTGATATCAGCTCGGAGACCATGGCTGAGGTTACCCTTGACGCTGCATCACAGACAGGAGCGCCTGCGATGGTGTACGCAACGACGAACCTGGCTGCACCAATGGCAAAACGTTATTTTCTCGGATAAATCCAGGATCTGTTTACAGCATCATTATGGTCGCATCCGTGTTTGGTGACATCGCGGTGAACGCACATTGGAAGCGTGTATCCGTCAACGCCATACTTGCGTATCATCCGGCGTGATTGTATGGGGTGCATTTGGTTACACGTCTCGGTCACCTCTTGTTCGCATCGCCGGCACTTTGAACAGTGACTGTTACATTTCAGATGTGTTACGACCCGTGGCTCTACCCTTCATTAGATCCCTACGAAACCCTACATTTCAGTAGGATAATGCACGACCGCATGTTCTAGGTCCTGTATGGGCCTTTCTGGATACGGAAAATGTTCGACTGCTGCCCTGGCTAGCACATTCTCCAGATCTTTCACCAACTGAAAACGTCTGGTCAATGGTGGCCGAGCAACTGGTTCGTCACAATACGGTAGTCACTACTCTTGATGAACTGTGGTATCGTGTTGAAGCTGCATGGGCATCTGTACCTGTACACGCCATCCAAGCTCTGTTTGACGCAATGCCCAGGCGTATCCAGGCCGTTATTACGGCCAGAGGTGGTTGTTCTGGGTACTGATTTTTTAGGATCTATGCACCCAAATTGCGTGAAAATGTAATCACACGTCAGTTCTAGTATATTTATCCAATGAATACCCGTTTATCATCTGCATTTCTTCTTGGTGGAGCAATTTTAATGGCCAATAGTGTAATTAATGAAAATTAGACTTTTCGCCCTTCGGAAGCAAAATCAGATCTTGTAAAAAAGTCACGAGAGCTGTACTTCATTTATCAACGACCAAGGGGCATGAAAAGAAAATGAGATTGTGACATCCTGTCGATATAAGAGAAGTTAAGTTCTGAAGAAGCAGCCTCAAACGAAGAAATAAATTTACTCACTGAAAAGGAAATACAGTATTAAATAAATTACTTCCATTGGATGTACTGAGAAGAGCGCCAGTCGAGTCATCCTCCCTTGGAGTTTATTACAGAAATTCGCATCTGATGTCAGAAGGCGATAGATGTTGTTTAACGAACTGCGTTTTCCTCACTCGACGACTGTCCGTGATGGGAAAGTTATATTTTCCTGCCATGTTACCACACATCATCTGCAGGACCACTTCATCGAACATTCACATACAACCGCCTGCTCAGCGAAGGTTCTATACCCAAAGATTGGAAAGCTACACAGGTACCACAAATAAGTAAGAAAGGCAGTAGTGATGGGTCACTAAATTAAAGGCTTCTGTCGTTTCACCATAGTTTTGGTACATATACTGTGTTCAAACATAATGAATTACCTCGAAAGGAACGATCTACTGACCCATAGGCCACACAGTTAGGAAATATTGATCTTGTGAGACATAGGTAACGCTTTATTCATACGAAGTGATGACTGCTGTCGGCAAGGAAGCTGAAGTTGATTCCATATTTGTAGATCTCCAGAAGGCTTCTGGCACTATCGCAGAAACAGCTTCTAATTAATTGCACGCTTATGGAATATCGTTTCGGATATGTGACTGGAATCGTGATTTCATGTCAGATAGGACATAGTTCGAAGTAATTGATGAAATGGACTCAGCTAAAACATAGTTGACATTGGAATTACCTACGCTAGTGTTACTGGTCCTCTGCTATATACGATCCAAGAGATAATGTGAGCAGCTCTCTTAGCCAGATGACATTGTCATGTATCTTCAAGTAAATGAGATCAAAACCAAATGCAGATCGGTTTACATAATACATACAGTGTGAACGTTTACATCATATATGGTGTGAACGTTGAAAATTGATCTTTAATAATGAACAGCTTGAGGACATCTACATGAGCTCTAATACAAACCCGTAAAACTTCGTTTACAAAAGAATCATTCCGATAGCAAAGCCGTATATTCAACTAGATGCTTAGGAATTACCGACTTAAAATGAAAGATCACATATAAAACTTTATGATGAAGGCGAACCAATGAATGCTTTTACTGTCAGAATACTTTAAAAATGCAACAGTACCACTGGTGAGGCTGCCTACAGTACCTTGGTCCGTCCTGTTTTGAAGTAGCGTTGCGCGGTGTGGAGTACTTATCAGGTGGTATTGGCGGATGCTATCAAGAGAGTACAAATAAAAGAATCTTGATTTTTTATTGTCGCGGTACAGCTATGAGAGGTTGACGGAAATCAAAACAATAACTTTTTTTTGTTGCGGCAAGAAACATCTACTCCGATTGGAAAAAAAAAAATTTCTCTCTTTCACCTACATAGTGGTAAATGATCTTCATAATGAAATAAGAAAATTCAAAGCTTGAACGGAGAATTTAAGTTTTCCTTCTTCTCGCGCTATATTCGAGAATGGTATGGTAGGTAAACAGTCTTAAAGTGGTTCGATGAACCCTCTCCCATTCAAAATATTTCAAATGTTTGTATAGTTTATGGGACTTAACTACGTGGTCATCAGTCCCTAAACTTACAAATTACTTATCAACTAGCTTATCCTAAGGACGGCACAAATATCCATGCCCGAGGGGGGATTCGAACCCCCGACCGTAGGGGCCGTGCAGACCGTGACTGGAGCGCCTCAGTCCCCTCGGCCACCGCGGCCGACTCTCCCATTCACGTTGTCAAGTATTGTAAACTAGCAATCTGAATGAGCGAGGTCCTAAGTATCAGTAGGATGGACGGTGGCTGCCAAATAGCGAGCGACACTCCCTCCTAGGCAGTACAGCGCACTTTACTAATTTTCCTGTTTCCCCGTCTTTTTAAAAATAATATTTGTTTTAAATTTCGTAGCTGCAGTATCATTAAACTGTTAAAATTCTAATTGATTTCGAATGTTTGGATGTTGACGACAATCATTAGCAATTATTTACATTTATTGTGAAAGATCTAGATTTCTGTCGCTGAGCTCCCATTTTTGTTATTGCTGTTGTGATCTTGGTCCGAAGACTGATTTAATGTAGCTTTCCATCCTACCCTATCCTGTGCAAGCCTCTTCATCTCTGAATGAAAACGGAAACTACATTCTTTTGTACCTATTCACTCCATTTGGTTCTCCGTCTCCCTCTGTGATTTTTACCTACACACTTCCCTCCAATGCTAAACTGACGATTCCTTGATGTCTCAGAATGTTGTGACCCTGCAATCGATCTCTTCATCAAGATATTCCAGAAATTTATTTTCTCTCCAATTCTCTCCAGTGCCTCATAATTAGTTACGTGATCTAATCACATTTTCTTCGGCATTTTCCTGTAGAACCAAACATCAAAATATTCTAACATATTTTTGTCCGAACGTCTTATCGTCCACGTTTACTCCCCTATTCTGCTGCACTCCTGACAAATGCTTTCAGGAAGGATTTCCTAACATTTAAATTAATATTGAATGTCAAAAAATTTCTTTTTTTTTTTCAGAAATTCTTTTCTTTCCATGGCCATTCTGCATTTTACATATACTACGCGGAACACGTGGGTTCATACCATAAAATGATGATAAATTATATCATATATTCTTATTTGTAAAGCATTACCAAATAATTTCGGGGGGAGGGGGTCGTACTGATCCACTTCCCCCCCCCCCCTCGCACTTTGGCTACGGCCCTTTGGAGGCACCTAGGTCAGCGGTTCCAGATGATCGAGATTCGTCTGGATTCTCTTGACATTTCATATGACGTCCAGTCTCCAGATTAAATGCAGACCCGCCGACAAATAGCTTTTCCTAGTATACTGTACAAAACAATGATTTGAATTTGCCACACTCCATTGTCAAACACAAGAGATATCTTCCTAAACAAACACGTCGAGTGAAAAAAATTGGACATAATTTTGTTTAAAGCAAGCAAAGCGGAAACAAATTTAAAAATTTCATCATTCGGCTAAGGAGTGGACTTGGCTTATTTAAAAATATAGAGTTAATAATAAGTTCAACTTTGCTAAAAATTATTTGGATTTTAAATCGTGCCTGAATACAAATATAGAACACATGTACACTCTGCAAAATCCAGTAGCAAATACCAGTGGGAACATGGAAATTGAATTTAAATTAATTAAAATTTTTATTTCTTCCTAGAACAACTCCAAAACTGGATTTTTTTCTCTTTAAGACTTCTATTCTTTATATCTGGCAACCCTAACCTAGGTGAACGCTGTCTTTGACACGTAGATACATTCACAGCCTCAACAGTCTGATGTAGCAGGCTTTTAAAGGTGTCAGGAAACAGTGTAATTAGAAACACTGTCTTTTATGTAATCGCACGGATAAAAGTCACAATGTGTTAGAAACTCGAGAGACCATGGTTGATGAAGTTGATCTGCTACTGCTCCTCATCCAATCCAACACTCTGGAATGGTGTCATTCAAGTAACGTTGGATGTTGGTTCAGAAATGAGCCAGGGAACTATCTTGTATGAAGATGAATCAATCGGAATCCTTTTCATGTTGAGGAAATAAGCAATTTTTAAACATTTTTGATTGGTTGGTCCAATCACAGTTTTCTCCATGAACAGGAAAGGCCCATAAACTTTATTAAGAGATACAGCACAGCAGAAATAAGTCTTCAGGGAATCTGTTTCATGTACGAAATTTGCACTATTGGCTGTCCAGGAACATTGGAATTATGGTTCTATCTTTTGGAGGTTGGAAGATATAAATTATTGAAACCTGTTCCTTCTTTTTGAATGGCCCTAGCTTTTATAGCTTCGGTGGAGTGGCGGAGTGCTCTAAGGCGCCTTGCTGCGTAGCTCACGGTTGGTCGCCGTCGGTGGTTCGAGTCCTCTCTCGGGCATGGGTGAATGTGTTGTCCTTATTGTAAATTCAGATCTAGAGATGATGACGATAGCAGTTTGGTACAATAGATTCACAAACTTTTTATATAGGATCCTATTCGTATACGCGCTCTAAATAATCCGGCACTTCTGCTAATTCGGCATCCATAAGTGGCAGGAATCGACGAATTCGCGAGAGTCTAGTGTTAAACGAAGTTCAAATGTTTGTAAATCTATGGGACTTAACTGCATTGGTAATTAGTCGCTAGGCTTACAAACTACTTAAACTAAGTTAAACCACCCTAAGGACAACACACACTTCTACACCCCAGGGAGGATTCGAAACTCCAATGGCGAGCAACCGCGCGCAGCGGAGAGCCTTAGACCGCTCGGCTACTCTACCGTGGCAGAATCTAGTGAATCCTTAGATTGACCCAGTTTATTCATCTTAAAACTTGCGGTCCCTGTTCACAATAAAGAAATATAAATGGTCCCAGTTGCTGAGGTTATCAGTTCCCCGGTGCGGAGGGTAAAGAGTGAGGATAGGAAAGGAGAGGAAGGGGAAAGGAAATGCACTCCGGGGCCGCCCGCGGTGACCAAGCGTTCTGCGGCGCGCCAGTCACAGTCTGCACGGCCACTACGGTCGGGGGTTTCGAATCCCCCCTCGGGCAGGGATATTTGTGCCGTCCTTAGTATTAGCTAGTTCATAAGTAGTTTGTAAGTTTAGGGACTGATGACCCCGTAGTTAAGTCCCATTAGGTCTACAAACATTTGAACATTTTGCAGTCCGGGAAGTAAAGAAGGAAGAAAGACTGCATCAGCTCGGGACCCCGCGCTCGCCACACACATACGCACGAAAGTATCGAGAGCCCCTGGGGCGACCCAAGGTGTAAAATGGGTGAGGAGTGTCAGATCTACACTGACTGAAATCCAGATCTTCGGCAGTAATGAAAACCTTCGCGACTGATAAAAAATGTTTGTAAATCTATCGGATCAACCTGCGTGGTCATCAGTCCTTAGCTTACAAACTACTTAAACTAAGGTAAACTAACCTAGGGACAAATACAGACACCGATGCCCCAGGGAGGACTCGAACCTCCGATGGTGAGCAACCGTGCGTTCCGCAGCGAGGTGCCTTAGACCGCTCGGCTACTCCACCGCGGCTTTGCGACTGATCTTTGTCACTTTGTAAACGTTTAAATAGTATTACTGTAATTTGTTTCATTATTTCTCTTAGGGATTACTGTCTTTTACAGTCGCTATGATACCGACTCTGTGTCATACTTAGGGCAGAATTAGTCACACATTATCTTTTAATCTCTAATGCCAACCCCTTTTGCTCACCCTTTTTCAACACATTGGCCATCCATTGTTATTCATGTTATATCTCGACAACAAGCTCTTTATTTGATGGGTTCTCCTAAGTGAAGAACCAAACCATTTTGAAAAATTGTGATTTAAATAATTGAAACCGGTCAATAAAAAAAATTTATTAACGATCTTGGCATAACAGCCCAAAGAAGGTGTATTTTAATGAACATTTTACATTTGCTTCCCCTTGTTCAAATACAACCGGGCGCAGCTGGTGGTGGTGGTATGAGTCGCGCAAAGCGGCCGGAATAATGATAGCAGCCGTAGGGAGGGCCTGGGAAAACTGCGCGCCGCCGCCTCTGGAGAGAAGGCGAGGGAAGGCGGCGCCGGTATCGATCCCGGCGGTGTCGGCGCCGGCGTCGGCGGGCGCGGCGACGCCGACGGCGGGGCGCGTGGCAGGTGGCAGGTGGCGTGGCGGCGACAGCTGTTCCAGTCTTGCTGTTAATCGCGTTACCACCTCGACGGACACCTCATTACTGCGCCGCGACCCTCCCGGCGGCGGCGCGCGGTCTGCGCATGCGCGGGCCTAATGTGTGCTCTGCGGTTGCCCTCCGGATCCCTCTGCCGCCCGGAACAGCACGCCCGCCGCCGCTACCGCCGCTGCTGCCCCGTACTCGCCTCCTGCATCTCATTCCTCCCGATGCACACTCGCGTCCTCGCGGACGAAATGCAAATGAGGTGTCGCCCGCAGGTAGCTGAAGCGAACTTCTTTGTACACTTACAATACCGCCCAAAACTACTCGGACGTGAGTGAGTTTGGGAGAAAAATGCAAATCGGAACCGAAAATTTTGCTAGAATGAAACTTTCAGTCCAGTGGCGTAACTAGGACTTGGCTTTGGGGAGGGGGGGGGGGGGGAATAGACCTGCGTGATTAGCAAAATTTAGTTTCCAGACAGACTACCATCTACCACTCCCGTTGAAGATTAATTCACTCCCATCCAATGAAAGCTTATGGTAAAACACCCCGAGTTTCCAATCTTTACCTTTACCAGGTTGCTGTTATACAATTTCTTTCTTTCTTCTCTCTCTCTCTCTCTCTCTCTCTCTCTTTGTAGGGTTCTGGGGGGGGGGGTTATATCCCCCTCATCTCCCCCATAGTTACGCCACTGTTTCAGTCTGTAGCGGAGTGTGCGCTGATGTGAAACTTCCTGGCAGATAACAATTGTATGCCGGAAACAAGAGTCGCATGTATGCTGTATGTATTGTATACTACTAGTGGTCCAAGCGGTCACATTTCTCACTGCAGGAAACAGAAGACGAGCGATTTCTTTGATCAAATCTAGGCCGAGGCCTCAGATTTGATGAAATATTGCACGACGTTCCCATTACATTACGTCCAATTTTTCTTTGTCCAATTCTTTGGCAAATAATGTGATGGTGTAATACCGGCCAATGAAACTTCCTGGCAGATTAAAATTGTGTGCCAGAACCGGACTCAAACCTGGGACCTTTGCCATTCGCGGGCAAGAGCTCAAACAATGAGCTATCCCAACACGACTCACGGCCCCTCCTCACAACTTTACTTCTGCCGCAGACTGGCAGAAGTAAAGTTGTGAGGAGGGCAGTGAATCGTGTTGGGATAGCTCAGTGGTAGAGCGCTTGCCCGCGAATGGCAAAGGTCCCAGGTTTGAGTCCCGGTTCCGGCACACAATTTTAATCTGGCAGGAAGTTTCAAAAATGTTGCTGATTACACAGAGTAACATATGCATGCAGAGTGACAAATACTGTCCGGTGTCGCACGATGTTTTACGCCGGGGTTTGAGCGGAAGCGGTGGTGGGGAGTCACACCTTTGAGCCAGACGAGTGAGCCGACGTGTAAGCGTCCGTTATGTAGAGAGACTCTCGACGATGTAGTCTCTTTGCAGCTAGTCAGCACATTGGAGTATTGATGAAAGTGCTATTAAAAAGAGCTGAAATATTAACGTTACGGTTAGATATATTCGTCTAATTAAAAATACATCCTCACAGTGAGGTAGCATTTAATCCTATGTTATACATTTGAAGGAGACCAAATTTTTAGCAGGTATGTATGACATGATGGATCATCTACTATACCCATTTAATTCCACCTATTACGTATATAACAAGCGTAAACAGTATCAAATCTTACATTTCAATTTTTATATTTTTTCTCCTAATAAAAATGTTCTTTTTTCTATAATTCAGTTGATTCTGCAATAAAGCTTGCGTATACTACACAAGTAAGGACTATTGTAAGATACAGAAAATTTTTTTAGCAATGCTTAATAAACTTTAGGAAATATTGCTACCTGAATGCTGAAAAATACAACTTGCGGAAAATTGCGAATGGACATATGCTTCAGAACATTCGTGAAACATAGTCTTCATTCTGCAGCATTTCATCATCTTAGACCTTCCTCTTGGCATTCCTTTCAGCATTTCTTGCTTCTTTGGTAACTTGAAGAGCGAATCTTTGCCTGTCACAAGCAAGTAATTGATCTTACATATGGGAGCCACATTTTATGCCTAAATTTCTCAGGACTTCCATCCTTCCTATCACTCCATCATTTAAACATATCATAGCATCTAGTACAGCAAATTTCAATGTGTTTAGTCCTACAAAAACATTCCTGGGTAATCTTTCTCAAATGCAATGTTTGAAACATTCATTTGTACTCTGAGTGCCCTCATGAAGACATTTACTAAGCAATATAGGATCACTCAGATATCTGAAAATTGGGTTTATTTCATTTGTAACAGGCTCAGTGCTTATGATGGTATATTTTACCACTTTCTTTTACTATTTGGTAACCACATCAAAAATCTGCTCCTTTAGGGCAAAATCCGTGAACAGGGTGGCGGTACACAGGACCGTAACTTTAAAATTTGTTATATGTAGTTCATTTTTCATTTGAAACCCTATAATGTACATATCAATATAATCCAGAAAGACTATAGAATTTAATAAAGTTATTAAAGAAACTCGACTTTTCCACCATTTATAAGCACACTGTATCCTTAAGGGGACGAAATGTTACGCACCGAAAACTGTAATAGCTTATATCCTCCTCTTTCTCGGTCCATTATTTAAAGTTAATATGTTTCACCACCAACCTTCACTGTACAAACATGCGTCTACGAACATTTTATTGTGAACAGGCCTTCCATCTTATCTTTTAGAACATCCTGTCTCTCTCTAAAACAGCTGTCTGCGGCACGCTGTTCACTCTAAATGCTACAAAGTGATTGTTTCCTTTTTTTTCTCATCAATGGTACTGCGTTTTTTAAGAGGACTACATGATTGTCGGTGTGTTTTTGTTGTACCATAGAAAGAGTGTTGCGAACTACGTTTACCTCTAATTCAACATTATTACAGCTTGCAGAATCAAAACATAGGTCATACACACAGCCAAAGATTTAGAAAATATTGTTCTTCTGAATCCAAGTAGCACTTCAGTCATATGAAGTGATTACTGCTGACGAAATATACTCTCAAACTGTTCGATATTTCTCGATTTCCAGAAGGCTTTTCACACCATACATCGCAAACAGCTTTTACTGGTATTGCATGCTTACTGAATATCGTCTCAGGTAGGTGAGTGGATTTGTGATATCCTGTTAGAAGGGATACAGTTGCTACAAATTGGCGAAATTGTATCGACTAAAACAGAAAAAGTATCTGGCGTTTCCCAGGATAGTGTTATAGGGCCTGTCTTCCTTGTGCATCAAACGATTTAGAAGAAAATCGAATAACTCTCTCAGATTTTTACAGATGATTCTGCCATTAATCATCAAGTAAAGTCATCAGGAATCAAAACCAAATGAAGAACGATTTATATAATGTATCTGTATGGTGCTAATGTTCAAAATTAATCCTTAGTAATGCAAAGGGCTGGGTCATCCATATGAGTATTAAAACAATCCGTTATAAAATTCATATACACATGGGAGAGAGTATACGAAAATGATACACAATTTGGGTTAAAATATAATAACGAAATATAATTTACCAGGTTTCTCCTCCGAATGTGAAAATATACTGTTGCTTCCAATTTCACGTCGAGAAATAATCATCACAATGAAATAATAGAAATAAGAGATCGAACGGAGGTATTTATACGTTGTTTCTTTTAGCACGCTATTCGAGAACGTAATGGTAGATGAATAGTCTGAAAGTGGTCCAATGAAACACTCTTCCAGGTACTCGCATTGAGGTGAACAGATATACGAGGTACGTCCACAAAGTAAGTTGCGTTTGGTTATATGAAACAAACGTGTACAAATACAGAGAAAACATTTATTGTACAAAAATATACAACTGATAAACTATTTTTCAACATGGTTTCCGAAATTTTTTTAGGCACTTGTCACAGCGTGGCACTAGTTTTTGTTTGCCTTCTTCATAGAAGGTTGCCGCCTGCGTATTCAACCATGTGGTAACATGTTCTTTCAGCTCGTCATCATCGTTGAAGTGTAGACCAGCAAGGGCAGATTTTAGGTGTAAGAAGATGATTACTGCAAGAAGGTTTTTTTGTTTTTTTGTTTTTTTTTTTTTTCACGATAATGCCCGACCTCACACGGTGGAAGTGACGCAACAACTCTTACGGGAAAATCCGTCCTTAGTGATCAACGCTTCAACGATGAATACGAGCTGAAAAAATCTTACCACATGGTTGAATACGCAGGCGGCAATCTTCTATGAAGAAGGCATACAAAAACTTGTGCCAAACTATGACAAGTGCCTACAAAATTTCGGAAGCTATGTAGAAAATATTTTAACACTTGTAGATCTGTATCTGTACACGTTTGTTTTGTATAACCAAACGGAACTTACTTTCTGGACGTACCTCGTAGATTTCGAGCTAGACGTAGATTAGGCCTTCTGAGCGACTTCTGATGACCCACGGACCATCTCAAATGAATCACTAACAATACAACAATTCAGTATAGACATATCGTACAATGCTGCCACTAATGGTACTTCTTTTCGTCATTGTATAATCTCATACTAAACAGTCATTCGCGTCGGTAGTAGCTCAGGCCTTAGCAGGTGATAAGCTTCTCCGCAATTCGCTCCTCATCGTAAGTGCGCCTTTTGGGGCGCACTGCGCATACTGATGTTGGGCAAGGTCTTCGAGAAAACACTGCATCCGAGAGGACAGCGCCGGCGGCATTCAGGAGAGCGCAGCGCAGGAGGGGAGCCCGTAATTGTGCAGCAACTCGACGCCCTGATCATTATCATTGCATTAGAAATTTAAAGTGGAGCCCGAGGATCTCATTGGAATACGAATAGCGTTAATTCGAAACTGCTCCATTTATTCAGCGCCTAACGGGTTTATCTGGAGCCATTAACGCCACAGTTGGTACACGAGAGGAGGTGCCGCCCCGTCTCCTCCAGGTACCAAAAATCGGGTTGCAAGAAGCGTGTCACTCGATCGGCGAAAATAAGATCGCTGAATGAGGTTGATTATCCGTCGCGCTGGAAACGTCTGGAAGCTTCTGTGCGAGAAATACGATACTGAGAAACAAGTAATTAAAGTAGGTATGTTACTTTTGTTGTCAAACAATATACTAAATCTCTTCCTTTCGTTTGCTATCACTGCAAAAAATGCTGAAAACGCAAGAAGGCACGTAGACCTGTATCACAAAGTAGTTATTTGGCATATGCTTTTCTTTATGCCACCCTACGCAGACATGTTAAGACCTATGCCATGGGATTTGCTTTTCCACAAAACGCGTGGGGGAGGGGGGTTAATCAATTTTATGAGTGGTTTTATATGGCCCATCACGAATGCCTCATCTCCCTTCTTTGATTACACACACACAAATAAAGTACAAGACGATTCAGGCTTACAATAAGTAACAAACATAAATCTTGGATAAACTTTAGAGTCTTCACCACTAATCTAAATTTATTGAGGCCTTACGCGTTTCGACATTCCGTCATTATCGAAGGCTACACCAAGACAATGGAATTAATATTCATCAAACATTTCGATAAACACAAATGAGAACACAATCATTACACTCACCATATCTTTTAAAACTTGTTAAAAAGTAGAACTAAACATTCCTTTTAAAAAATGACTGTCAAAGACAAATGTAAAAAATAAAATAAATTTGAAATTTAAAATTCCCCCAGAACATCCCTGTAGGATGGTCAAGAGCATACTAAATTCAGCGATGCGGTCAGTTATTAAGTGGAGAATCCGCCAGATGGCGATGTTGTCATTCTACTTCTCTCTCACTCACATATGCGCACTCACTCTCCCCTGGGATTTTTTTTAATAATAATACCTTAAACCTGCACAATATTTTGTTACTGTTATGTTATACAATCATAAACTTACAACTATAAAACTTTACAATCACTGTGTACAAAACTTTTCTTTTACATTATACAATTATATGAGTGCTGCACCAAATTTTTACATACTATATTTTGACATCATTAGGAAAGATAGTGTTTAGTGACACATTGCTGGCAGTAACCAAAATCATGTTATCTACACAGTATTCTGGTGAGGAATGTGTGTGGAGGGGAGGGGTGAAGGGGGACGGACATAAAAGTGCTGGGAAGGAAGAACAGCCACCAAGCACCATCCGCTTACAAAAACCACACGGTGGCCTCCACACCATACAAGCCCGCACTCCCCTCTCGTACAAACCACAATGCTGGCAACAACAGCAATGCAATATGTCAAAACAGTATCACACCCATATAAATTTGATTACTCTTTGTAACATGAGTAAGTGCTATGTACAGTATTACAGTTTAGGCAATGCTGATGTGAAACAATATCTTCAATATAAACTCTTAGGGTAGTTAAAATATCATCTTCCCTAAGTGTATTGCACATGTTAGCCTTCTATTATAAAACATGAATAAAACAGTTTTAAGCTATACTGATCAAATGCATTACAATCAAGGCTCTTAAAATGAATGAATGTTTTAAGTAAAAAAAGGGGGGAAGGGGAAGATGGTTGATGGAGCAACTACAGGTTATAAAATATAATTTTGTGCACTCTTACAGTTTTGTAGTATATTAACACAATTATGCATTTCCATGAAAGAAACCTTAGATTTACTATAGTAGACTGTTAATGTAAAAGAAAAGTTTTGTACACAGTGATTGTAAAGTTTTATAGTTGTAAATTTATAATTGTATAACATAACAGTAACAAAATATTGTGCAGGTTTAAGGTATTATTATTAAAAAAAAAGTCCCAGGGGGAGTGGGTGCGCATATGTGAGTGAGAGAGAAGTAGAATGACAACATCGCCATCTGGCGGATTCTCCACTTAATAACTGACCGCATCGCTGAATTTAGTATGCACTTGACCATCCTACAGGGATGTTCTGGGGGAATTTTAAATTTTAAATTTATTTTATTTTTGACATATGTCTTTGACAGTCATGTTTAGTTTCACTTTTTAATAAGTTTTAAAAGATACGGTGAGTGTAATGATTGTGTTCTGTCACATATTTTTGGAAACATTTTTGTTTCTCTATTATTGGGTAAACAGCACTCTATTTAAATTCGTTAATAAAGAACAGTCTAGAATGCACTAATTTATTTTATTCAACTAGTATCAGTCTTATGTAGACCATCTTCAGGAATTTGTTTCCTTCGATGTTGTGGAGCTGGCAGGTAGCTGGGAGCCTTCCAGTGCGTCACTGCTGTGTTCTGATTTGTGTTTTATCGAAATGTTTGATGAATATTAATTCCATTGTCTTGCTGTAGCCTTCGATAATGACGGAATGTCGAAACGCGTAAGGCCTCAATAAATTTAAATTAGTGGTCAAGACTCTAAAGTTTATCCAAGTGAATAAGTATGACCACGTCTCATAAATCTCTAATGGAGACAGCAAGAAACATAAATCTATTCCTTCCAGTATGTTTTATCTATTGATCTCCTGATGATTCTGACGCATGCAAATTACATTTATACAACTTATGTGAACGTGCAATATGAACTTTCTTTAAACTACCCTGTTCCTCAAAAAGTTTCTTATTTGCCTGTCCATCATTAGTTAGTTGAACATAATATTCACTGCACTGGTAAACGCCGTTACTCTTTTAGCAGCCTTTAATACAATCGAAACTGTTCCTTGAGTCTTAGAATTTTTTATCGTCTTCTTCTCATAGACTCGGCTTTCCCACTCATTACTTCCCTTGCCGGTTCTACGGCGAGACCTCTCATTCTTATCTCATTATACTTCCTTAACATCTCACAGGCTACGATTCCCTTTTTTCTTCTTTTTTTCCCCCACACTTTCTATGTTTCCCTTCCACACAATTTGTACACCAGTACATCAGACATACACCCTCAAAAATTATTTCCCTAAATTTAATTCTGCGACTAATATTGCTGGACTTCTTCTAGGGAAGTATTCCATCATTTTCTGGCATAGTGTGTTACCTGTATCCTACTTGTACCGCCAGTCATGCATTAATTAGCTACCAACGTCACTTCGTCTTTGTAATGTTTCCCAAGAAGCTAACGTATCGCGATGCCACTTACTTTGTGCAAGAGACCGAGACATTTATAAGACTTTTGCACTTACAGACCACCCTGTAGAAGATATGGGCTAACAAAATGTTGGAATTAACACCCGAGGACGCCGAGTTTTCAGTTACTAATCAAATAAATAATAAGAAGACACAATTGTGCTTGATTCCATACGAAATGTTCTAAACGAACAGACACCATATCAGTATGCCCACAACAGGCAATGACAATTTCAATGTTGACGCATTCAAACGCTCGATCCCTTGCGGGAAACCAATATAGACTGCGAGAAAGTGGAATCAGTGGGGAGGGGGCTAGAAGTTGAGAATTCTGGGTTGGAAAGGGAGCATGCCTTGATAGCCTAATTGGTAAAGGCGACCAGTGGACCAAAGCGAGAAATCCGTGTTCGAATCCCGATTCAGCACAAATTTTCAACTTTGTCGTTGAATTTATTTCAACCCTCCGAAACGGGCCGTCGTCATTGTGTGAGGGCCGGTGGAAAGTTATGCTGCAGTCTCGTCACGCGTGTTTCATGCAACAGCAAGTAACAGCATCACAACGTATTTACGTGATAAGTGGAAAATTATAATATGTTAAACTGGCATTGTATGTATACGCATAAAAAGTATACATGACAGTCAGATTATTCTCATTCACGCCGTGGAGTAGCCGAGCGGTCTAAAGCGTCGCGCTGCGGAGCGCGCGGTTGCTCGCCGTGGAGGTTCGAGTCCTCCCTGGAACATGGGTGTGTGTGTTTGTCCTTAGGTTAGTTTACCTAGGTTTAAGTAGTTTATTTGTAAGCTACGGACTGATGACCACGCAGTTTGGTCCGATAGATTTACAAACATTTGAACTCATTCACGCAGGTTTTTGAAGTCCTTCAGTGTTTGTGAGTGTTTGTATCTTAGACAGTTTCATGCATTATATGATTTTTTTTTTCATTTTTTTTCCTGAAAAGTAAACAGAGTCAAACTTAGACTCAAAAATAAAAAAATAAATAAAAATAAAAAGGAAGAAATTCACCCTGTAAAAACTCATATTTTAATTGAATGCCTCTCTTTCAGTTTAATACTTCTGAAGATTCTCTGTGTTTACTAGTGAAGAAATTACGATCGAAACACGCTTAGCACTACAGGGGCTGCAGCGCGCCATCTCAGTAGCACGTGAATTGAGCGCACGATATGTTGTGGGCCAATTTGTCGTTCTGTGCATCCGAATGCACCACTCCATAGTTATCTATACTCTACTAGCGACCAACCTCGGCTTTGCACGAGTAGTACCAATTACTTCTAGTGTATTTTGTTACTTTAATTAGTTTTTCCTTTTTGTTATGGAAAATTCACCACTGCATTAAGTGACTGGGAAATATGGAGATAATGACATCGAAAATAGCAAGTTCCCCATTTGTGTCATGTCATTCTTAAATTAACGCAGTGCTGCCGCTTGGAGCGCTAGTGTCGCTTCCGTGACAGTTCGTGTTAGTCTAAAAGTAGTAATAAATTGACCAACAGCTGTAATACTTTTTTATGTATTACTGTTAGGATTCGGTGGCCATACCATCATCAACAGGCCCTTTAGTATACGGGGTCTGTATTTTGTTATAAATAAGATGTAACAAAATAATTGGATCGCACATTCATTCGTTGTGTGAACAGAGAAGACCAGTAGAGATTATCCATACTGTTGGCTCTTTCTGCACTAAGGACGCTACTGTCGTTCCACGACCAGACATAAACTTCTACATAATACCCTCAACCCGAGGCAGAAAGCAACATGGACCACACTGTGGCACAGCGTGTGGCTGAACACAATACTCTTGACTTCAGTGGCTGCTTTACTATTTTTGCATTCAGAGTAGAATGTTGTAGTTTCGTAAGCAGACCATGCCGCAGCGATAAACGCCGATGTTGTAATGATATCCATCCCAGATCCTGTATCATTTCCGTGACGCTGTCTCCCCTGTATCATGACAATACCAAACAAGCTCTCCTTCTTTGGACTCTTTTGATGGCCTCCGTTAAACCCACTTGATAAGGATCCCACACTAGGCAGCAATACTCCAAATGAGGACGGACAAGCGTAGTGTATGCAGTCTCCTTAGTAGTTCTGTTGTGCCAATAAAACGCAGTCTCTGGTTAGCCTTTCCTACGACATTATATACGTGTTCTTTCCTGTTTGAGTCTGACGTAATTGTGATTCCTACGTATTTAGTGGAGTTTACGACCTTCACATTTGACTGATTTATCTTGTAAACAAAGTTTAACGGATTTCTTCTGTACTCATGTGGACGACTTCACACTTTCCATTATTTAGAGTTATTTAAAGTTAATTGCCAAGTTTTACACCATGCTACACCTGAAGAGAGGTTTTGAAGCAAACGGGTACTCTCCACAGAAGATACATAAGGCACTACGTATGAAGCAAACGGTACGTCTAAAGAATACAGAAGATGATGCAGAAAGTTTAAAATCCATGGCTTTTCTGCCGTATGTTGGGAGCCTGTCGTCGAAAACAGGACGGATTCTGAACAAACATAAATTACGGTAATTTTTCGGCCCCCACCAAAGACAGCAGCACTTTTGTGTTGTATCAAAGATGATTTGGAACTCCGAAAGGCCGGGTTTTACAAGATCCCCTATGAATGTATTGTTCATAGTACATACGACACGTACAGTCCAGGAAAGATGCACGGAACACCAAAGATATACCCGTTTCTTACAACCTAATAAATAAGTAATGGCAGAGCATTGTATTGATCTGGACACTCCATGACGTACGATAACGTCAAATTTTAGCTTCCACTTTATCTTTCTGGGGCTCAGTGGTGAAAGAAGCAATTGAAATTCGCTTCGGGACGAATTTAATTAACAGAGACAGCGACTTCAGTTTAGATAAATCTTGGAATCCGTCACTTACTTTAATAAATTTACAAAGACGCCGCCACAGCACAGATCATAACACATAGATTTCTCCGCAATAATCGACCATGCAGCCACAGACATAATTTACAGACACGTGTACTTCCTTGCCGCCGAGTAACGTCTTTGGCGCCTTGTATCTGTGGCCGCATGTGCAGTAGCGGGGTCCGCGTGTTTATAAGCACGAAGCGCGTTCTGGAGCGTCAGACTTCGACTCTCTCTGAAGATGGCTGAACGGTTCTCAGCCGAAATATTAGAAGAAGTCAACTTTATTCGGCTGCACACCCGAAACTTCTTTGAAAAGCCTAAGATAGCTGTTTAGATTTTCTCTCAATTGTTTATAAGGAACAGCAGACGACCAATAACACTACCCTGTGGAATGCCGGATATCATCTCTGTTTTAGTCAATGCTTTACCATCGATTACTACAAACTGTGTCCTCTCTGACAAGAAATCCACTATCCAGTCACAAATCTGGGGCGATATTCCACAACCACACAATTTGATTAAAAGCCTTTTGTGAGGTACAGTGTCAAAAGCCTTCTGGAAGTCCTTACTCAAGAACTGGTGTGGGTTGTTGTCCTTAGGTTAAGATTAAATAGTTTGTAAGTCTTGGAGCCGATGACCTTAGCAGTTTGGTCTCTTATATTTACAGACATATTAACTTTTCTTTTCTCGAATAAATATCCTGATCTTATCGCTACCAAGTTTCACATGATCACCCCCTGGGCTAAGGGCTTGTCCGTACTGGGCAACTTCTACCTGTTGGTCTTAAACGGAAGACTCGAACTGGGCAACTGTCCCCAAAGTGCCCCCTGAGTGGCACGCACGAACTGGGAAACTTTTACCTGCTCCGGCTAGACTGACAGGCGCACACGAACTGGGCAACTCCTACCTACTTCTGGCAGACCGACTGCACAATCTTGCAAAATGATTCCAAATTTAAACTTACCAAGTGCGCAACCTCTGACTCTATTTGCCGAGTCCTTAAAGAATAATGTCAATACTGTGCCAAGGAACTAGATATAAAAATGAACAAATTACATACAAATACAAAGAGTTTATTACAAATTTCACATACAAAAATATTTCCAGAAAACAAATCCTTTTAGATTGACTCATTTTCTGCTCACGACTGCTTGGCATGAAACGCACTTTACAAAGTCTAATTTGAAATTTCACCATTCCTAAGTAATTCTAATTTCTGTTGTAGGAAAGCGTGCCTCTTCCTGGTTTTTGAGTCCGTCTGGATGGTGCTATTATTTTTTACTGAGTTGATACTTATATAAATATCAGTTTGTTCATGCTTCAGACTTTGCACAAACTGAAAGATGATTGGGTCAGGAGATTCACATGAAGCATTGAATAGGAAATGAAAGCTTTCGCAAGCGTTAGTCTTCCTCCACAAGGAAGCGCAATCTGCTGCCCAAACGTTTGGAGGAAAGACTGCTGCCTACTATAAATAACAATACACCGCGAACGTTTACCGCAGCATCGTCATCCACGTTCTTCCGTTGCTAGAACTCTTCTGTAAAGTTTGAATTTAGAATCATCATAGATCAAATGCCATGACCACTAATAACAGGTTACAAATCGTGGGCCGGCCTCGGTGGCCGAGGTGACTGAGGCGCTCCAGTCACGGTCAGCACGGCCACTACGGTCGAGGGTTCGAATCCCCCCTCGGGCATGGATATTTGTGTCGTCCTAGTTCGTAAGTAGTTCATAAGTAGTTTGTAAGTTTAGGGACTGATGACCCCCTAGTTAAGTCCCATAATCTTAACAAACATTTGACATTTGACATATCGTGACTTTCTGCCGTGTTATTCGCTTCCATGACTAAACTGATGTACAAAACAAAACACTATGTGATTCTACACAGACGTGAGCGTGCTGGTGTCATTCACAGGACTGACGAGTTCAGTTAGGGCACAGAGTAATTATAGTTGGGGCCAGGAACGTCTTGGGTCGGACCATCCTGCTACCTGGGAGCCCAGTTCGAGTGTGCAATTAACTGTCCTTCCCAGAGTACCCTTCTAATGGCCACTAAAAGTTGCCCAGTTCGGGTCTCCCCGAATTGGTGTGTGTGTTGTTGTCCTTAGGATAAGTTTAAATAGTTTGTGACTCTTGGAGCCGATGACCTTAGCAGTTTGGTCTCTTATGTTTACAGACATATTAACGTTTCTTTTCTCGAATAAATATGCTGATCTTATCGCTACCAAGTTTCACATGTTCACCCGCTGGGCAAATTTAAAATTTCATCAAAATTACTAGGGCTGTCTTCGAGTCCGTAGAGAGCATACATCGACACATCTATCTTTATAGATGAAAGTGAGGAACAAGAGCGTCTCGGCGCGGCGCCTCCAGAGGTCTCTGCCGTCGCTGCGTGGCACGCACGCGGGCGGTGCGCCCCGCTCCGGCGGCACTTTCTAATCAGGCGGGCCCAGACTAATGAGCACCTTCCTGCTGCAAATTGGCCAGCCCTGGCTCACACCCCGACAAAGCGGCGCCGCCGTGCGCGGCATGTCTAAGGAGCCACACCACGCCTCCACCCTCCGCTGTCGCTGCGTCCCAGGGGTGTGCACACTTGCCGAGTACCCGGGGTCGCAGACCCAAGTGTAAAGGCTGCAACACGAGACAGTGCAGTTCGTTTAGTTAACAGTTGCTCATATTTCTCTATTTACGCTTTATACAAGGTTAGTACCATAACGTTCAGCTATCTCTCTCTCTTATTTTCAATGCAATTGAAGGGGTATTGGCATAAATAAATATACGTTGCTGCAAACAATAAAACTTTTATCATTTCTGAAGTTGAATACCTCATTATAGAGGCTGTCAATCGAGTGACAAAGGAGATATGATACAAAATTTAACGAAGGAGGACTGCACAAATGTACCATCATTTGATCAACGCACTAACTCCCAAATGGAGGACATAGTAATAGGTATTCCCGGTGTAAAGAAGCAGTTGAGAGAGCTAAATACAAAAACAGTCTTCTCGTCCGGATGGATTACCAGTTCGGTTTTACAAAGAGTATTCTGCGGCATTGTCCTCTTACATAGCTTGCATTTATCACGAATCTTAAATTCAGCGCAAAGTTCCTAGTGAGCGCAGGTTACACCCGTTTATAAGAAAGATAAGAGAACTGACCCACACAATTACAGGCCAGTATCGCCGACATCAGTTCCCTGTAGAATTTTGGAGCGTATTCTCAGTTCGAATATAGTAAATTTCCTTGAGACGGAAAAGCTTCTTTGTATGAATCAGCGCGGGTTTAGGAAACATCGCTCATGTGTAACTCATCTTCCCCTTTCCTCACATGACACCTTGCAAGCCACGGATGAAGGACAACAGGCAGATTGTGGTTTTCTCGATTTCAAAAAGGCTTTTGACGCGGTGTCACACAGCAGACTGTTAACGAATATACGAGCGTATGGAATACGTTCACAGATTTGTGATTGGCTGGAAGACTTCCTAAGTAATAGAACGCAGTATGTTGTTCCCGTGGCCCATGGGAGTGTGATAGGACCGCTATTATTTTCTATCTATATAAATGATCTTTAATTTCCGGCTGTTTGCTGATGATGCAGTAGCGTATGGGTGGGTGTCGTCTTTAATTGGCTGTAACAGCAAATAGGATGATTTCGACAAAATTTCTAGTTGGTGTGAAGGATGGCAACTAGCTCTAAATGTAGAAAAAGGTGTGGTGATGCGCATGAGTAGTAAAAACAATCCCATAATGTTAGAATACAGCATTAGTAGTGAGCTTCTTGATACAGTCGCGTCGTTCAAATATCTCGGCATAATATTGCAGAGCGATATGAAGTGGAACGAACATGTAAGGACAGTTGTGAGTAAGGCGGAGAGCCAGCTTCGGTTTATTGGGAGAATTTTGGGAAGATGTACTTCATCGTTAAAGTAGACCGCGTATAAAATGCTTCTACGACCACGTATTGAGTATTTTTCAATTGTTTGGGACCCGCAGCAAATCAGTTTAAAGGAATATTAGATAGCAATTAGCTATTACATTTTTTCAAGTTTGTATATTACAAGTCTTACCTGTAAATAAATCTGCGCTTGCAAACACGATGTCCTTGATGTGTGGATTTTCGTCTCTGCCAGTAGTCAATGTGACCAGGCGGAGGGTCGTCTACCGTTAAGTCATATTCTGAATCATTGCCTCTGCACGCATGTACGCTCAGTAACAATCACTCGTCTCACGGACTGGAGCTCAACATCTGCAGCCGTCATCATATATGCCATCTACGGCCCGTGTGTCACCATCTTTGCTTTCGCGCCGTGTTTTGGATAACACCATTTACAAATTCTGCAGTTTCAAAAATACTTTCATATTTGGCCCTTAAGGCAAATCCCATTTTGCACATCACAGCATTGATTTAACACTCCACAGAAGTTCTTGTAAACGCGTGCTTTCAGTGTTGTTTATATAATTCCGCAGTAAGGAGGCTCAACAAAAACCGAAGGAGAACGCCAGACAAATTTAATTGATTCCTTACAGCCTTGGTAGGGTTTATGCTTTGTCGAAACTTAACCTGAGACTGAACAATGAGTTAAGACTCCTCCGTGTAACAAAGAGGATCGGAAAAGCGTGAGACAGAAAACAGGGATAATCGTTTTTTTGTGATATAATATAGACAGGTTAAAAATTTTGCGTAGCCTGTCGAAGATGTAAGGCACCTGAAACTGGAGCAACTCAAGCAGATGATATAACGATTGAGAGAAAAAGGGGCAATTCGGATTTAATTATTTGTAGACGTCTCAAGAAAATTAGGAGAACCATTTAAGAAGTATGGTGAAGGCAATCTGCATTTCATTCTGAGGGAATCGTATCGTAATTTGCCTTAAGCGACCTATAAAAACGAAAAGAGGGCAGGGATTTAGACCACATGTCACTCGAATGTAAGTCTATCGTCTGTATCACCGCATATTTTCCCTCAGTGGTCAACTACGGAAAGGTTTGGAAATGTATCTCTCACAAGTATGTACACTCAGTAGACAGAACGGTATATTACTCAACCAATAAGCATTTATGTGTCATAGCAAATAAGATGCCTCGGGAGTAAAACTAATACCTACTGAAGTACATATAAGCCGTAAGGAAAAAGGGAGTAAATCCGTTTAATTCAGAAATTAATTTATTGAACATACTGATGGTAAGCCAGTACTACAAATAAAGTGTCAAGTCATCATATACAAAGAGATTTATTTTTAGTGGTGACTGAAACAACGTTCTAAAGCGGCCTTTAAATGTCCTCTCCTCACCTCAGAAATGTGCAGAATGTGATTTATTTAAAATATGTGGAAAAGGTGTTATGTTTTACTTAGCTTTTCTAACATTTAACAGTTCCTTCTTGCACAGCAAGTGCCCTGATTCGTATGGATTTTATTTGAATACAAAATGTGTAAATTTGTGTGTGTGTGTGTGTGTGGTTGTGTTCGTAAGTGCAGCGTCTTGTGAACTTTAAGATGCATCTCTTAATCGGATCTTTAAGTGGTCTAAACGTTGACGTATATGGACTTGGGACAAGGTTCCTGATTATGGGTGATGTAGAGGAATATCAGAGTGTGGGTAAGCGACGGGTAGAACTGTTGCACGGGCTATATGAGATAGAGAATTGTTAAACCAAAAACGTCACATGCATTCAGTCACCTACGTCCAAAAGATCTGTCTGAAGACCGAAGGTGAGTTTTCAGCAAGTCTGAATATAAGTCAGTGGTGATAATCGCCACATTGTCATGAAATACATATGTAACATTAACGTAGGTGAATTACGAACTACAGTTACCTCACTGTCCTTCGAAATAGTCACGTTCTATAACTATGCACATCTGAGCTCTGCGATATATGTCCTGGAAACTTTGCACGAAGTCTTCCTTTGGGTTGCGTTCAACAGCTTAGTCACATTTCGTTGGATGTCAGGAATATCGTCAAATCACTTTCCTCTGAAAGCGAGTTAGAGTCGAGGGAATAAGAAGTAGTTTGGTGGATTGAGATTCGGCGAGTATGGTGGATGTGCAAGTTGCACCAAGCCCTTTTTGTCAGGAAATGTTTGAAGACGTTGGCTGTGTGTGGGCGAGCGTTGCGTGGAACTTAAAGATCCACCATACTAGCCGGATCTCAATCCTTCAGACTTTTTTCTACTGGCCCGACTCAAGCTCGCTTTGAGAGGAAAGACATCTGACGATAATCCGAACATCCAACGAAACTTGACAAGGTCTTTAAACACCATTTCGAAGGAAGACTTGGTGCAAAGTTTCCAGGACATGTATCGCAGAGCTCAGCGTCGCATAGTTATGGAAGGTGACTGTTTCGATTGAAAGTAACTATTTCATAGTCCATCTACGTTTGTTACAGGAATGTTCACCGAACATTGTCAGGTGTTGTATTTCACTCAATTTAACCTCTCATACCTTATTTCCTTAATTTGCCGAAATAGACTATTTTTATGTTGATTTAGAAAATTTCAAAATATTTTGTATAGTGCAATTGTAGCAAGAAGAAACTTACGACAGTTGCATGAAATATGTCTGGAATCAAGCAGAAAAGTTTGGCGTTGCGTGATAGCTATACTAGGTTTCAAAAAGCACATTTAACATTTGGTAACTATGCCATTTTCAGCAACTGGTTTTGAAGAATGCCGATGTGAAGAAATAGCACTCTACTAGCGTTAAAAATCGTTTCTTGACGCAACTCGGGTCAATTCGGATACTCGATACCACCCTTCGGCTTTGACCAATGACTCATATGTTACGTCATTGTATATGTAATGGATGATTTTGTTTATTAGAAGGCGCAGATAGTATTGTAACGGCGGCGTAATTTTGTGTAAGTCGAATCGAAGAGTATGTTTTTGTATGTAATATGATTATGTTTTTAATAAATTGTAATAACTGTGGAACGTTTAGTAGTCTTGATACTCGTAACTGAAATTTATGTATGTCAATAGATATATTTGTACGTTGCATTCGTGCGGGGGAAATATGAACTATCGCACCTGAGGATCCGTAGCGCATTCTACATGTATGTATTGTTAATATGTTTTTAATTTGTGATCACGTGTCTGGGTTGTTGTTAGCAGAAGGGGTTGATTTTGATTGCTTTTTTTCTTTCCCTTTTCGTTATTATTTACTGGAGATGGGTGATGTTGAGAAATTCAACGCGAAGATAGTAATGGATATGATTGGTAATAAAATGAGCACCAATCAGTTTTTACAGTCACTCGGCGTAATGGGATATATTCTATTTGCCCCATGTGTACTAATAATATTAAGTTAGTTTAAGTTCCTAATAAAAGAAGTTCTGGTGAATTTATGTTACGTGATTGCCAGCATTGAATATTCTTTATCACAAGTAGTTATAGGAATGCGAGGTAAAAGTAAACGTCTTTTTGGTAATGGATTAAATTATCTTTCGTAATCATCTGTTGTGGTGCTAAATAAAACTGACCTTTCCACAGGATGCTTTGGTATCGACAACTGGAATTGATCTTTATGTGTTAATTCTAATTGTCGATACCGATCAAACATTCCTGTATGAAACTGAGAAGAATGGAATCGTGAACTGGTATTAACCCAAAATTATTTATAGGTATCGACACAGGAAAGTTTTCTTAGCGATTGAGAAACAGGTATCCGCAACTGGAATTAACCTGTATAGGTTAATTCTAGATGTCGATACCGTCTAAATATTTCGGTATGAAAGATTTAAAAATTGTTATCGTCAACAGGAAGTGCCCTAAATAGGTAAATTCCAGTTGTCGATACCAATTTCCTTGTATATCCTTGAATTTCCTATTTTGTTTTCTCTTATTTTCGTTCCATTTCTAATGAATTTTGATTGTTTTCCGTTCCATATTCTTGATTTTGATATGTCCCCGCCTAAAACCCCAATTTTCCCGCGCTAGACCCGTTGAATTTGACAAATATTTTGATGTTTTGCCGCGCCATGTTGTATGTAGCGTGTCTTTGCATCAGCTACTGCACTAGCTGTTGAACTACAAGAATATTTGGATGTTTTGCCGTGCCATGCTGTATGTGGCATATCTTTGGATGATTTATGACGTCATTGGTTAAAGCTGACGGGTGTTATCGAGTACTGGAATGTATCCCTTAACACATGCGCTATTTCTTCCCATCTGAAATGTAATTGCTTTCACACCGCCATTCTCCAGAGTAGCCGCACGGGATGGTCGTGCGATTTGGAGCCAAACGTCACGGATCCGGAGGTCGCTCGCGTCGGAGATTCGAGTCCTCCCTCGTGCAAGGGTGTTGTCCTTAGTATGTCTAGGGACTGATGGCCAGAGTAGTTTGGTTCTTCAGAATTACAATTATTTGAACATTTTCTCCTTCAGTCCAATGTAACTTTCCTTGTGGCACCTATACTTGCTTCACAGTCATAGAGAGAGACTGGACATGATGAAAGTCAGAGAAAGACTAGACCTGTTAAAAAAGTAATAAGACTCTTTCAGACAATGAAAATAAAATTATGTTGCACTACCGTTTTAAAAGATCAATTTCAAATATTTACCGGAAATTGCGAAAAATACAAAATAAATAATGTTGTATAACTAAAACAGCAACCATCATCAAGTATGGTAGAAATATTTACATTTTTTAAGACGTGACGGGTTTCGGATTAATACAAATCCATCTTCAGATGACCTTGTCTTGCAACAGTAAAAACAAAAAAACAATACAAAAAAAAAAAAAAAGTTTACTATTTGCTGAAGTTAATTTTAGGTTTCTTGATGTTCGTCTTTATCAATATATTTATAAAAGAAATTTATAGTTCAAATGCAACATATAAGTTTTCGCCACACTTCATGTATTTTAACAATAAATCTCTTCTATAAGTATGTTGATAAAGGCTAACATAAAGAAACCTAAAGTCAACTTCAGCAAATAGTAAACGAAATATTTTTTGTCTGTCTTAGGGCTGCGATACTGTAAACGATGCAAGACAAGGCCCATCTCAAAGTCTTGAAAAACCATCGAAAGATGGATTTGTATAAATCCGAAACAGGGCATGGCTTAAGAAAATAACCATTTCTACCGTACTTGTGGCTGGTTGCTGTTTTGATTATGAAACATTATCATACCACAGCCACGATTCTAACAATGTCAGTTTATGAAAAAATAGCGTACAAAATAAATATATCGGCACTCGAGATTGGCATTTTGATATCGATAAATCGATTTAACGTCAAGACAATATGGACGATATATATACCGGGTGATCAAAAAGTCAGTATAAATTTGAAAACTTAATAAATCACGGAATAAAGTAGATATAGAGGTAAAAATTGACACACATGCTTGGAATGATCCGGGGTTTTATTAGAACCAAAAAAAAAAAAAAAAAAAAAAAAAAAAAAAAAAAAAAAAAAAAAAAAAAAAAAAAAAGTTCAAAACAATGACGCAGTAAAAACATTAAAGAAAGTTGCAGCAGATGACAAGCTCTCACTACTAAAATCCTTCTAGGTCATAGGTTTTATCCACGATTAATCTGGTGTTGAATGTTTCGGTAACAGTGTATGCACCGGTGCTGTAATACAGTTGTTTAAACAAGATTGACATTCAAGTGAATCTTCCGATCGGAACTGATAGTGCCTCACCATAACTCCGGACATGCTTTATAGTGCTGTTAACAGCATTATTCCTTCACTACAGGTATTGTTGAGGAATGATGGTAAACATATTGAGCATTTCCTGTAAAGAACATCATATTTGCTTTGTCTTAATTTGTTATGCTAATTATTGCTTTTCTGATCAGATGAAGCACCATCTGTCAAACATTTTTTTAACTTTTTTTTTGTTCTAATAAAACCCCGTGCCATTCCAAGCATGTGTGTCAATTTTTACCTCTCTATCTACATTATTCCGTGGTTTATTAAGTTTTCAAATTTATTCTGACTTTTTGATCACTCGGTATACAGGGTGTTACAAAAAGGTACGGACAAACGTTCAGGAAACATTCATCACACACAAAGAAAGAAAATATGGTACTTGGACATGTGTACGGAAACGCTTAATTTCCACGTTAGAGCTCATTTTATTACTTCTGTTCATATCACATTAATCGTGGAATGGAAACACACAGCAACGGAACGTACCAGCGTGACTTCAAACACTTTGTTATAGGAAATGTTCAAAATGTCCTCCGTTAGTGAGGATACATGCATCCACCCTCCGTCGCATGGAATCCCTGATGCGCTGATGCAGCCCTGGTGAATGGCGTATTGTATCACAGCCGTCCACAATACGAGCACGAAGAGTCTCTACATTTGGTGCCGGGGTTGCGTAGACAAGAGCTTTCAAATGCCCCCATAAATGAAAGTCAAGATGGTTGAGGTCAGGAGAGCATGGAGGCCATGGAATTGGTCCGCCTCTACCAATCCATCGGTCACCGAATCTGTTGTTGAGAAGCGTACGAAGACGTCGACTGAAATGTGCAGGAGCTCCATCGTGCATGAAGCACATGTTGTGTCGTACTTGTAAAGGCACATGTTCTAGCAGCACAGGTAGAGTATCTCGTATGAAATCATGATAACGTGCTCCAGTGAGAGTAGGTGGAAGAACATGAGGCCCAATCAAGACATCACCAACAATTCCTGCCCAAACGTGTGTGTGTGTTGATGACGTGAATCGAGGAAGTACAGTACATACTAACTAAACAATTGAATATTTTGACAATTGTCTGCACGAATTATTTCAATTTACATTTAAAGAGAAATAGTAAAATGAGCTCTAACATGGAAATTAAGCGTTTCCGGACACATGTGCACTTAACATATTTAATTTCTTTGTGTGTGAGGAATGTTTCCTGAAAGTTTGGCCGTACCTTTTTGTAACACCCTGTATATATCGTCCATATTGTTTTGACGTTAAATTGATTTCGGGAAAATACGACATGTCGATATTTATCAACAGGCCTGTTGGGGATGTAAGCAGGCTGCGCACGGGTTGCAACCGGCGCTGCCTACAGTAGCCGTCTCGCCAGGCCATTTCGCGCCTTCGAACCCGGGACCGCAGCGCCGACGGCCCCCCCGCGGGCTGTCCCCGAGGGGCTTACCACCCTACCCGCTAGCAGGGCGTCGCGTCGCATAAAAGCGGATTTGAGCGAAACAGATGAAGACTAACGCGAGGGGCGCGCGCCCTCCCCAGACCTCCTCCAAGGCGGTGTGTATATCTGCAGCTAGGCAGGCGTAAATTTCGGAATAAATGGGAATTTCCGTCGTGAAAGGGTTAGAGCGAGAGCTTAGGAGGAGAATGGATGCTGCAAGACACTAAGAGGATTTGGCGCCCGCCTCTCCGCCTCCTTGCGCCTCCTTCGCTCGCCCTCGCTCACCTACCGCCTACCTTCCTTCCTTCACCTGCTCGTCCCGCCGGGGCGTGGCCCCTTTCCGCCGCTGCTGTGACAATACACGGCCGTTTAAACGTTGTAATCCTATTCGGAGTCTTAAGCGCGCTCTTAAAAACACGGACGAATCCGCTCGGCAGCTCCGAGAAATAAAAATAAGATGAAAGATGCCCGTCCACCTCGGTACTAATGGGGAAAGCTGGGGGAAACAACTTGGAATCGCCTGGCAGGCTATTGGCCCCTTCTTACCGAACATCTCCTTCTCCTTGTTCTTAGCTCTTGTCCGCAAATATTTGATGGAAATATTCCAGTCTTCGCTTTCCCCTACAGTTTTTACCCACCTCCAATACCAAGGAGATTATTCCATGATGCCTTACAGCACGTCGTATCATCCTTTCCCTTATGATTCTCAATAAATGTGTTCCCTCCTTCGCCGATTTTGCGGAGAACTTTTCTCAATCCTTATCACTCCACAGAACATGTAACAAGTACTTCGGCTCGAACAAACACATATGCATCAAAATCGTATGAGACATAATGTAAAGGTCCCTTATTTCACTAGTGATACTCCCGCATCTGCAAAACTCTTCAGTCGTCCGTTAGAGGCCTCTGCGTGTGCCTTGCCACATTCCACTTTGACCTGTCGGTTCGTGAGTAGGGACGGTGCAGTGTGCCTCCGAAGTTGCGTTTTGTAACATTTGTGTGGTGAAGCGTCAGATGGAGCGGCGATTGATAATCAATCCTACTAAAGTATTGCGATTGGTTGAGATGAAGTTACGAAAAACCATTCTTTCTCACTAAGGTCGGAGGTTCGAATCCCCCCTCGGGCATGGATATTTGTGCCGTCCTTAGTATTAGCTAGTTCATAAGTAGTTTGTAAGTTTAGGGACTGATGACCCCGTAGTTAAGTCCCATAAGCTATACAAACATTTGAACAATTCTTCGTGAAGATGGTATTAGTGTAGAAGATAAATCATTCACATGATTTCTCCTATCTGTTATGGTACAGAAATATCAGCATAAGTTAGATACTGTTGTAACACTAACACACAATGATGATAATAGGGATGATAATGACGAACAACTCATTGCTAGCGGTAGTGCTACGCTAAGTGCGGGAAGAGGCGATGGAATCAGTGGCAGTGAATACCAACAGTCTTCCGAAAAGAAGGTTAAAGTTGCAATTATCATCACGGCTTTTGATGACAATACGCTAGAGAACATGTACGACGATTATTACATAACGTATAGTTCAGTTCAGATATCTGGATTACGTATGGCGTCTACAATTAATTGCCTCGGTGGAGTAGCCGAGCGGTCTAAAGCGTCTCGCTGCGGAGCGCGCGGTTGCTCGCCGTGGAGGTTCGAGTCCTCCCTGGGGCATGGGTGTGTGTGTTTGTCGTTAGGTTAGTTTACCTAGGTTTAAGTAGTTTGTAAGCTACGGACTGATGACCACGCAGTTTGGTCCGATAGATCTACAAACATTTGAACAATGTACATCTACAGTGCTATCTAGAGCATGATTGCAAAGTTTTGCATAAAAACGACACCCACCAGCACATTGAGGTGTACGTAGAGATACTGTCACCAAACGTTCATATAGATATGTTTGTTCGAGCCCAAATACTTTCCTTGTAAGTGAAGCTACCGATGGAGGATGACCCGGTCGTCAGCCAGAATCCCGCGGCCATAATAATAAGAAGAAACTAAATAAATGACAACATGGTGAACTGATCAATAACAAGTTGAACAACACACATATTCACAGTACTAGCATACGATCCACTAAAAGGTACAACAAAAAAGGCTAAGGAGAAACGCATGTAACACCCAAATTGTTACATAAATAGCACATCTCCAGACAGTAAACCCACGATAGTGGTCGTGTAAGCAGAATATGGATTGGAACCACACTTTTTACCCAGGAATTCATATTCCGCGTTTACCTCCGCGATGATCGGATTAGTCTGTAGACACAGTGGGAGAAGCTGTCAACTGATACCGAAGGCATCGCCATATTGGTCCTGTTGTCCTCAAACACTTTTTGATTTTTACTATGGTGATATTGCAGCAGTGCATGGTGGCACGCAATGTTCAAGACTCAGTCGCCACCCATCGGACTGAATTGTTGGCTTGTCCTCCGTGTTATCTTTATGTCTCTCAAGTCTAGAATGACTGGTTTATAACTGCGGTACGACTGTCCCGAGATACAGCACCTGCCGCTACTCGCTGTCAAATGTTATAATTAAAGTGATGGCTATAACAATGCCAGGGATCAGAATACGATTTGAATGTATAACTTTGATGTATGGGCGTAGTACAGCAGCTGTTTCTATACTGATAGCTTTTTCATCCGATTTTGCCTTTCCCGCCACATTGAAATTTTGACAGACAAATTTCCATCAGTACCAAATGTTGCCGAGATCACTCTTTTTTGTCTGGATGACTAGTTTCGGTAATATAGTTACCATCATCGGATCATCTGTTTCAGACACAAATATTTTAAATAATTAACGAAAGCAATTGTATATTTTTCACATCAAGGGAGACCACAAGAAGTTCGTAATACGCTGCCACATTAATGCTGTTAGTTGTGCTTGTATGCATAGTTCCCAGTTCTTCGACATGGCTATGGTTGTGAACTGGGAACTGAGAACTATGTATACAAGCACCAATAGATGCATTAATGTGTCAGCCTGTTACATACTTCTTGTCGTCGTCCTTGATGTGAAAAATATACAAGTCGTTTCGCTAATTGTGAAAAATGTTTGTGTCTCATACAGATGATCTGATGATGGTAATTGTGTATTACCGAAACTAGGCATCTAGACAAAATAGCGATCTTGGCAACATTTGGTACTAATTACATAAGATCACCCCTTAAAACATGATGAAATTAATTAAATATCCATCTGTTTCTACGATGTGGTTGTTTGCTTCACGTTTCGAAGTTTTATGTCAATATGCGATGTACGAGAGTGGTTTGAAAAGTTATCGGCACGGAATAAGAAAAAAGTACTAACATAGCATAAACTTTTGTTATTTTTCAGTTTAGTCACCCTGTAGCTTTATGCACTTGGTCCATGTTCCAGTGCCGTGATCCCATCTCGAAAATAAGATTCCTCCGGGCCTTCAAAATAGTTGTCAACTCATGTTATCAGTTCTTCGTTTGAAGTGAATCTTCGTCCACCGAGAAAAAATTTCAGTTTTGGAAAGACATGGAAGTCTGACGGAGCAATATTAGGTGAATAAGACGGATGTGGCCACAATTTACGCCTTAGTTCGTGTAACTGTGCCGTAGCGACGGCACATGTGTTCGTTCGCCTACTTGATGTTAACATACAAAGTGCAAGTTTTTGTGGGCCCACAGGGCTTGGATTCATGCACTGAGGATGGTCAGACACTGACCGAAATCGATCTATATTGAACATAAAAAATAAATATTTCAGTGCGGCCAAAGCTGGTTCTTCCAATTTTAAAAAGCATAGTTGAACCTCCGCGTCATCAGTTTCCCACCAGGTGAGGGCAGTTCGTAGACGTGGCGCTGAGTGGACCGTTATTGGCGCGACACTCTGCATCGCACGCCAGACCTGGCAGAGGAACGAACTCAGCCAAGTTCAGATGCGTAAAATTATGTCATGTAAAAACTCGTGTACCATACGTCAACTTATGCTGGAAGCCCCTGATAACTTCGAACATCTGTACTAGAAGCATTTTGTTCATCAACAAAAATGCAACTTTACGGATCGATGCACAAAATACGGTATAAATCAATTTTTAATGTTTTTAAAAAACACAGTCTCTATCGCAAGAGAATTTTTATTGTTCTTAGGCAACCGGGTTCAGTTTGCTTGTGAGACCATCTCAGTCCCACTGCAAAACAGCAACGTTAATAACATTAAGATGGATGTACAGAATACGATATTATGGCAATAAACAATAAAATAATAACAATGTGAAAAGTTATACTCATGGCAGCCGATTGTGGGCGGCTCTGGAACCATATTCTGTACATCCTTCTTAATATTTCTAACATTACTGTTTTGGTTGGTTGGTTGGTTGGATGTTTAAGGGGGACTAAACTGCAACGGTCATCAGTCCCCCTTACTGTTTTGCAGTCGGCCTAAAGTGGTCTCACAAGCAGACTGAAACCGGTTGCCTACGAACAATAAAAATTCTCTTGCGATCGAGACTGTTTTTTTTTTTTTTTTTTTTTTAATATAATTTTACTAACGATCGCTGTTTCTCCAGAAATGTATTCTAAAATTACAACTTTTAATATGTTGTTCACACATGTTTGTAAATCTATCGGACCAAACTGCTTGGTCATCAGTCCGTAGCTTACAAACTACTTAAACCCAGGTAAACTAACCTAAGGAGAACACACACACCCATGCTCCAGGACTCGAACCTCCGATGGAGAGCAACCGCGCGCTCCGCAGCGAGGCGCCTTAGACCGCTCGGCTACTCCACCGCGGCAATATGCTGCTGCCAGGAACAACACTCGGAATGAAAGGGTTAAGAAGTGATGTACCAGCTCTGATGGTTTCGTACTCGCACATGACAAGACGTCGCCACATATTACACATTGTAATCTTTTCATTATGATAGCAAAACCATACATCAAAAATTCGTAGTCATAAAGTGTTTTTTTTCCCGATGCTACTGCAACTTTTACCAGACGTGAATGGCTGTGAAAATCCAAGAAAGAAAATTAAATACTTTGCATTCGGAATCACTGGCATAGCTTTATTAGGGGCCTCGGGGTTGCCGAACACTTTTACTCGGTAAGGAGATCGCGAGTTCAAAAAGGTTGAAAACACATGTTCTAGCGTATACAGACTTGAACACTTGCACAAGTTTTCATATGATGCCATAAGTTGTTAAATTGATTCCGCGATTGTAATTTGGACAAAGGATTGGTTGTATAGAAATTTTGAATTTTGAATAATTTAGTTAAAACGTAGCACAATTTAATACTTATAAACTTTAAGCCAAATACACCGCGGGTTGAATGTTAAAGTCGGGCACCACACAAAGCAATGACACGTTATAAGACTTACGGAAAGCATCTAGCTGGATCCTATGCTTCGTACTGCAGAAGCTGAAAATGTGAATCTTTTCTTATTTAATATGAGAATGTTCGAGATACTTTCCGTACTAGACTAATGCTCAGACAGTTTTCTTCGCTTTTCATTGTTGTATGACCGTGAATGAAACATGAATAATAGAAAGATAAAAAAAAATGATCGGGCTTCGTAAAATTACAAAATAAATGATTGCAGGTTCTGAAATAAAGCGAAGACATGCAAAGCGATCGTAATGGCGTCTGAACATTGAACTATTACGAACGTCGTGGAGCTGAAAACATCTATATCTATAAATGTGAATGTCTGTTCGGTGTACGTTAATCACGTCTGAACCACAAGACATAAAGAGCTAAAAATTTATACAGTTACTAATGTCTACCTGGGGAAGGCTTTAGGCGCGGTTTTATGGCGATAGGATAGCTATATATATTAATGTGAATGTATGTTCGGTGTACGCATATCACGTCCGAACGACAAAACGCAGAGACTTAAATATTTGTACAGTTACTAATTTATACCTGAGGAAGGGTTTAGGCACGATTTTATAGCGATCTGATAGATATTTAGTAATTTGAAGAATATAACGCGAAATGCGGAATAATAATTACTCTTTGAAATTGGTTTTATTGGTTGCATTGTTGCTTGAGGGTTGATAATGATAAAAGGGTGGAGTATATTGGGATGGAAATTTATCGGTGTATATAAAATTCTACGTTTGTGTGTATGTGTGTGTTAATACTTGGCTCTGCAGCGAAAACTACAGCACGCAAACGAATGGTCTGTATGTAATTGTTGTCCGAAAGCTCCCGTTGTACACCAAAGCAGTTCCATGCCGATAGCTGTAAGGGGGTGGAAGATATGGTGGTTGAAAGTCGTCAAATTATATATTTAAAAAAATTCGGACTGAGGGCCAGCGATGACGTTTGCGACTCTATAGCAAGGAGGTTACATACAGCGAAAAATGATGCAACAGACTATATCTTTGGTCTATGCGTGCTTCAATGTCTTCAGCTCTTGATGAGCATACGAATAAGGAAATATAAGAATAAATAATTAAAACGATGAAATTAAAATGAATTTGGACATTACTCTCATCATACGTGTTGAGATATTGCAACACAGTCTATAAGGAATAATGTATATATTATTTATAGTAAATCATTAAGCACTTCACATAATTTTATTTTTTTATTTGAATGTTGATTAAAAATGCTTGTTTCTAAAGAAGGTATTATATTTCATTTCATCCTTCAAAACCAGTCTCATAACACACTACTGAAAGATTAGCTATCATAATCAACCAACACGTGAGCGGAGCCACAGGTTTAAGCTAGTTATAAAATAAATATTTGACTAGGAGGGATTTATTTAAATAAAAGCTGAAGAGAGGGGATGATTTTAAGTTTAAGTAATATATTTTAACAACAACTTGCATCACAATTACTTACATTGAATGGATACGTGAATGGAAGACGTTTGAACATAACGAACTCACACAAGAGAGTGAAAAATAAAATAAAAAAAAATAAAAAATAAAAAAAACGATCGCGGTTCCGTCTTCTCGCTTGTCCGGAAGTAAAAAATGACGAACGAAATTAAGTTAATACAAATAAACAATCCGTGAGACGGATTTTTGTCTCGAATATGTCAAAGACATTAATTATAAATCTGAAGCATAGAATTAACATTTGTGAGGTGGCCGGGAATCGAACCCGAACCTCCATGCTTACGAGCCAGAAGTCTTAACCCTTAGACTACCACACACTAACAGTTAAGGCGCCTCGGAATAGTCTGATTTCCCTCGACGTCATAAACGTTAATTCAGCTTCTGTGTTTCAAAGATAATTGCGACTACTGCCAAAGCTCTCCATGCAGCGGAATAGCACCTCGGCAATGGACATATTGGAACAATCCTGTTAAGGTGATATAAATATCAATTTAATACAAATCAACAATCCCTGAGATGGATTTTTGTCTCGAATATGTCAAAGACATTAATTATAAATCTGAAGCATAGAATTAAAATTTGTGATGTGGCCGGGAATCGAACACGGACCTCCATGCTTACTAGGCATATCACTTTAAAAGGATTGTTCCAATATGTCCATTGCCGAGGTGCTATTCCGCTGCATGGAGAGCCTTGGCAGTAGTGGCAATTATGTTTGGAACACAGAAGCTGAATTAAAGTTTATGACGTGGAGGGAAATCGTACTTAGACTATTCCGACGCGCCTTAACTGTTAGTGGTATGGTAGTCTAACGGTCGGGCCCACTCTGTGGAGAGACGCTGTGCTGTACGGATCGCTGCTGCTGTAGACGACGAGATGCCGCCCAAGACTAGTGGAAAGGCCGCGAAGAAGGCGGGCAAGGCGCAGAAGAATATATCGAAGGGCGACAAGAAGAAGAAGCGCAAGAGGAAGGAGAGCTATGCCATCTACATTTACAAGGTTCTGAAGCAGGTACACCCTGACACCGGCATCTCGTCGAAGACGATGAGCATCATGAACAGCTTTGTGAACGACACACACACACACACACACACACACACACACAAGGTTAAGGCGTCTGCCTAGTAAGCATAGAGGTCCGGGTTCGATTCCCAGCCACATCAAAATTTTTTATTCTATGCTTCAGATTTATAATTAATGTCTTTGAAATTACGTTAGATATATTGCGAGCCAGAGGGAACCGGAGGCGATAAACATCGCTGACAAAAAATGTGGAAACAAAAAAATAAAATAAAAATTCTAGTGTATCGTTAGCTCTAGCGTATACAGGCTTGAACTCTTGCACAAGCTTGCATAATCGAAATTTGATGAAGGATCAAGCTGCTCGTACAAGCCTGATGCTCGAATACATTCATCCACAGATACAGTGAAGCACGCTTGTTAGGTGTGTGGCCCCCTGAAGAAAAAGGTGTCCCGGTGGGGGGCGCGTGCCTTTGTGCAGTGCCAGCGCTGCCCCCCTGGGTCTGCGTCACCTGGCGGCGCCGCGTCGGTCAGGAGTGGGCGGCTAATGAGTTGGCCCGGCCGGAGGAAGAAGAGGTGAGGAGGAGGCCACGGAAGCGAAGCGGAGGCAGAGGCGAGGCGAGGCGAGGCGCAGTTAGGCGGTGGGCGGGCCGCGGCTGGCGGTGGCGGCGGCCGCCATTGGCCTCCCGCAAAGCGCCCCCTCTCCTCCGCCCCCTCCGCCCCCTCCGCCCCGGCCGCCCCCAGCCACCGCCACCTCGGCCGCCGCCGCCGCCGCCGCCTCCACCTCGCCTTGGCGGCGCCTCGTCCTCTCCGCCGCTTCCGCGCGGCCTGACGCCTCCCACCGTGTGGCCTCGCGGCAGGACCGCAATACCGCCGGCGCGGCGCCGTCACAATGTTAACCGGGGTACCGCTGCCAGCCGGCGTGGCGACGCAAACCTATCTGCGAATTTCGAGGGGCTCGCGAGCAGCCAGTCCCAACTCCAGGCCACGCATTTTAACCCTTTAATGCATAGTGCTGCTGATCAGCTACATACCTTATTTTTCCCATTAGCTCTCAAAATAATCGAGTATTACAACTTTTTTGTTTATTACCGTATGGCTACATCACAAAATTTACAGTTATTTGATGCTTTAATAACAAAGAAACATATAATATTACACGTGTAACAAACTACAAACTAATATCAAGTCCATGAATATAGTCCAGTGATCCCTCCGTAACCATCAGGAAGTCTCGTCGCCAGCGAAAGCTCTCAAAGGACATTCGTGAACCACATGGTAGACAGTCTGCTTATCAGCACCACAGTCACAGCATGGAGAAGGCCGGCCGCGGTGGCCGAGGGGACTGAGGCGCTCCAGACACGGTCTCCACGGCCACTACGGTCGGGGGTTCGAATCCCCCTTCGGGCATGGATATTTGTGGCGTCCTTAGTCCTTAGTTCATACGTAGTTTGTAAGTTTAGGGACTGATGACCCCGTAGTTAAGTCCCATAAGTTATTAAAAAAAAAAAAAAAAAAAAAAAAAAAAGCAAGCTTGGAGAAGCTATTTTCTTCCACTTGTGCAGAAGGACTGCACACCTTCCAGTGTTGGTTCTTATTCTGTTAAGTGCTAACCAATCTTTGCGTGGTAAATCAAAGCCAGGTGGTTTGGTTGATATGCACGGCATCTTCACTTGTACTGGTGTTGCATTAATCTGCCATGTTTTCTCCAGCAGTTGTCGGTATTAAAGCTGTTGGTAACTACAGTTCTTGCAGTCTCAATGGGTGGATGACGAGAGCGAAGCCTTGCTTTTCTTATGATCGGTATGTCTTCATGCACAGGAAGGTGGGGATTCTTTGCAGCTTTTTGTACTCGGATACTAGTGCATTACTCCGCCGTAAAGATGGAGGTTGTATGTGACTAAGTATGGGTAGCCAGAACGTCGGTGTGGGCCTAATTGTGCCAGTTATAAGACGCATGGTTTTGATTGAGCTGAGCGTCCGCAAGTTTAGTGTATGAGCTGTTTAAACCAAGCTGGGGAGCAATATTCCGCAACTGGATATACAAGATCCACAGCTGAAGTACGGAGACTGGATGCAGATGATCCCCAAGAAGTGCCACAGAGTTTTTGGAGCATGTTGTTCCGGGTTTTAATTTTGGCAGCTGTTTTTGCTAGGTGTTGTTTGTAACTCTGCGTTCTACCACGTGTTACCCCTAGATATTTAGGGTTTCTGTTATGTCTCAGCACCTTTCCTTCAAAATGAACCGTGAGCTCTTTGTTGGCCAGCTTGTTGCTTAGGTGAAACGTTGATACTTCTGTCTTAGTGGCACTTGGCTGCAGCCTCCATTTTCGGAAATATTCACCAAATGTTGATACACCGTTGGTCATTATAGACTCTGTAGTTTCTAGATTTTTTATGCCTCGTTGCATGGTCCCAGTCGACGGCATATCCAAACTTTCTTGATTTGGTTTCAGGCATATCTAATACGTATAGGCTGAACAGGAGAGGGGCAAGGACCGATCCTTGTGGTAGCCCATTGTTCAGCTTCATTGGCGAGCTGGTGTTGTTGCCCGTAATTACTTGGAAGCACCTGTTACTGAGCATTTCATTAATGAGATGGTTAATTTTTATGCTTGGTATGGCTTGAAGAAGTTTCAGTGTGACACCTGGCCGCCAAACAGTATCATTTGCAGCTGTTAGGTCAATGAATACGACTGATGTCTTCTCTTTATTCTGAGAACCTGCTTTTATAAAGGTTGTTAGAGACAGGACTTGGTCTATGCAGTTGCGGTTTGGTCTAAATCCTGCTTGTTCAACTTGTATAATTTCGAAGATCTTCTGACAAATTCTGTTATACACCATTCTCTCCAATAGCTTATACAGAATGCTTAGTAATGGTATGGGGCGATAACTTTCTGGTTTGTCATTTGGTTTGCCTGGTTTACGTAAGGCTATAATTTTCGCTCTTTTCATTTCATGTGGTATGATGCCAGTTTGCAGAATGTTTGTGAAGAACTCAGCCAGCCAGTGTTTCACATACGTGCCACAGTGCAACAGGAATTCAGCGTGAAAGCCATCAAATCCTGGGGATTTCCCTGGTTTCATTTCTTTTATGGCAGTTGCTACTTCTTCCGTGGTGAATGGTAGACAATATTCAGTATCAGCTCTGCATTCTGCTTTCAGTGCTTTCAACTTCTTCTTAGCTGCAATAGTATGTGCTCGTACTTGAGGTGTTCAAATTCATTTGAAGCTGATTGTATACATATTGTTACATATGCTAGAAGCTCGTCCTTGAAATTATAAATCGCAGAGCGCTACTGAATCAGTTCAACAGTTAGCTGTATTGAGTTACTCCATGTGCGTTTGTTTACTTTAGTATTCTTCCTTTGCCATGTAAAAGTAGTCAATTACCTGCTACTGTTGCGTTATGAGTTACTTTTTGGAAAGATGAGAGGCACAATAGTGATATTTACTGCATCGGGTACATCATGGAAGCACGAAACAGCTATGAACTTTTTGTTGCTAGTTCTGCATAATCAGTTTAAGGAATTTTTTCTCCGATATTTTTCTCGTTATATTCGCACTATACATTAATCGTCGTAGTTTTAATAGCTTCAAATTAAAAGTCATGCGGTGAAGGGTTGAATCTCTTTTAGCATGAGAAAACACTCGTAAGTAAAATAAAGAGCCGCACCGCCAATCTCCACTCCACTCGTTTTGCTGGTAACATTGAAACATTTTCGGGCATCGGTTTGAAAAAAGTGCCGCGACTGAGATAATGCAAGTATTGATGTATCTGTACTTCGGGAGTAAGCTTTCGCCGAGCCTGCGTAGCTCAGTGGCAGCTGGTGCGGTAGCTCAGCCCTAGAGTAATCCGCGATCAGTAGTTAAAAAAAAAAAATAAAAAAAAATAAAAAAAAAAAAAAAAAAAAAAAAACTGGGCCAAAAACTCTTCGATCAATAACGAGCAAATACGATATATGACCACAAAGAATCGAACGGTCTAAAGAACCGAAGCATAAAATAATAATAATAATAATAAAAAAACGGCCGCTGTAATAAGAAGAGCCGGGCGCGGTGGCCGAGGGGACTGAGGCGCTCCAGTCACGGTCTGCTGGGTCACTACGGTCGGGGGTTCGAATCCCCCCTCGGGCATGGATATTTGTGTCGTCCTTAGTCTTAGCTAGTTCGTAAGTAGTTTGTAAGCTTAGGGACTGATGACCCCGTAGTTAAGTCCCATAAGTTCTACAAACATTTGAACATTTGATTTAATAAGAAGATTCGTTTAATAACAGCAAAGAACGAACATGAAATAACATCAGCAACTGCCCGCTTCCCACCCCCACCCCCCCACACAGTGTGTGCCATGTGACTTTGTACCGGTACATTAGAAAGGAAAAAGAGAGAGAGAGAGAGAGAGAATTGTGTGAGTGCAACAAACCGATGCTTCGCGTCTGATACACCAGCAAAAAACGAGAGTTCTCTGTTGTAGAATAAACAAGCACAGGAAAAAGGAGGAACAGTTGAGAGTCTGCAATTTTTACCGATACCTGGAAGAGCAGTTGAATGGAATGGACAGTGTGTTGAAGAGAGCGTATAAAATGAACATTAACAAGAGCAAAACAAAAATAATGGAATGCGGTCTTAGAAAATCGGGCGATGCTGAAGGAATTAGATTAGGTAACGAAACAATGAAGGTGGTAGATGAGTTTTGTTACTTGGGTAGTAAAATAACATGTGATGGTCGCAGTACAGAGGATATAAAATGCAGAATGGCAATGGGAAGAAAAGCATTTTTGAAAAAGAGAAATTTGCTAACATCGAACATTAATTTAAGTGCAATGAAGTCTTTTCTGAAGGCATTTGTGTGGAGTGTTGCCTTGTATGGGAGTGAAACATGGACGATAAGCAGTGCGGACAGGAAGAGAATAGAGGCATTTGAAATGTGGTGCTACAGAAGAATGCTGAAGATTAGGTGGGTAGATCGCATAACCAATGAAGAAGTACTGAACAGAATTGGTGAGAAAAGGAATTTTTGGCATACCCTGGCTAAAACGAGGGATCGCTTGGTAGGACACATTCTTAGACACCAAGGAATTGTGAATTTAGCGTTGGAGGGAAGTGTGTGGGGTAAAAATCGCAGAGGGAGACCAAGAGACGCGTATAGTAAGCAGATTCAAGTGGATGTGGGTCGCCGTTCTTATGAGGAGATGAAAAGGCTTGCTCAGGATAGTGTAGGGTGGAGAGCTGCATCAAACCAGTCTCCGGACTGAAGACCATAACAACAACAACAACTGTAGAAAAATTGCCTAAGAGCTCGTTCGCAGACGAAAAGAAGCTAAGTTTAAAAACAAGCTGGCCAAGAACGCAACAGCAGAAATAACCTAAACAAACACCATCCGAAGGAGAAGATACCTCCTGCCTTGTCTAGAAACTTTACTGCTACAGTCGTCCCAAAGAGAAGTGGATGCAATGCTGGGAATGTAAGGGTTGGTCTCATGTGGCTTGTACCAAACGGGAAGATATTATGCGTGAATAGGACTCACGAATTTCTGCACACTTCAATTGACTCAGGATTTTCTTCGCCCTTTAATTAAGTCTCAAACTTTAAATCATATTGCCTGGATTCATTCCACATTATTGACAGTTATTTCAGTTAATTTGAAAATTGCAAATACAATTAAAGCGTCAAGTTTTTACACTGTTTATTGATGCTTGTTTCATGTGTTTTAATGGTAATCTACTTCAAGTTAACGTATAAATCATTTAGATGACAAAATGAAATTTCACGTATTATATTATTTTTGTACCCTAACCGTGTTACTACTGTTCCGAGAACCAGGGACAAAAATAACGCTTTAAAATCAGTTTCACAAATACAAATTTTACATAATTTTAGGGAACCTAAATTTTCTTGTGTTAGGAAAGCCCCACAGAACACACATAGTACTTTATTCTGTTTCATACATTTATAGGAAGCTAATAAAATAATGCAATATACAAAACATTACTTTTGTCCGCAGTCTCCTCTAAACGATGTCGTTATATATCATATCATGTCACATGTGACATCATTTCATGCAATATTACGTATTGTTTCAAATTATGAAATGCGATATATGTCGTATCGCATAATATGAAACTTGCACAGTGTCATCCAACGTGTTATATATCATGCTGTACAATATGACACTACACGGCATTGGTCCCCACTCAGGGACACTTGCCGCGGTGGAGTAGCCGAGCGGTCTAAGGCGCCTCGCTGCGGAGGTTCGAGTCCTCCCTGGAGCATGGGTGTGTTCAAGTAGTTTGTAAGCATAGGAACTAATAACCAACGCAGTTAAGTCCCATAGATTTACAAACATTTGCCATTACAGATTCATTCCCTCAAGAGGTCCTACGCTTGACACTTAGGTTTAACACATAAAATAGCGCGAATAAATAAAAATTTCTTTATATGAATGTTTTCGAAGCTGTCAGATGAGACAGTAGCAAGTTCTGCTCTTTTGCATCTTTGGTCAGATTTCATTCGTCTTTGCTGTCCTGTGATATGAAATTTTTTCATTTCCGTCGCAATTGTGTCTCGCGAAGAGTGGTACTGTTCTTTCAACTAATTTTTCATAATTTTGTATTACACACTGTGATGCATATCGTAAATCGAAATACATACTCTTGGAACGTGAAAAAGTTACCGGTAAGCGATTGAGTCGTATCACAAGATATGGGGCGCAGTTGTCGGCTCATGCCTGGTTAGGGCGCGCCACACAGAGAAGGAAGGGTTGAACCCTCGGCTAATTAGCCGCGAGCAGAGGAGGCCTTTCTTGCGGAAAGGGCGTCAAGACGACATTTGGCGGCGCGGCACGCCCTCAAAGGACACCACCGACGCTGTTTGCGGCACGGCGGCTGCCGCGTGGGGGCGCAGCGGGCGGCGCCACAGGCGAACACTCCTGAGGATGCGCCAGTAGTCCCGAAACACCAAACGGTGACACGTACTCCCGAAATTCACGTATACATACAGAAAGAAAGACTGAGAGAGCGCTGAGAGTATACAGTCATGAGATCCGGGGAAAAATTGATAAATTTTTCATCTGCAAGATATCCAGGATTCCTTTAGATTACGGGCAAACATTTATTGAAACTTCCTGGCAGATTAAAATTGCGTGCCGGAACCGGGACTCGATACTGGGACCTTTGCCTTTCGCGGGAAAGCGCACTACCGACTGTGCTATCCCGACACGACTCACGATGCCACCTCACAACGATGCCACCTCACAACGATGTGGCTAAGCCATGTCTCCACCATCTCCTTTCTTCCAGGAGTGCTAGTCTTGCATGGTTCGCAGGAGAGCTTCTGTGAAGTTTGGAAAGTAGGAGGCGAGGTACTGGCGGAAGTAAAGTTGTGAGGCGGCATGAAAGGCCAAGGTCCCAGGTTCGAGTCCCGGTTCCGGCACACAATTTTAATCTTCCAGAAAGTTTCATATCAGGGCACACTCCGCTGCAGAGTGAAAGTTTCATTCTGGAAACTTTTATTGGTTTGAAACTTTCTGGAAGATTGTAATTGTGTGCCGGAACCGGGATTCGAACCTGGGACCTTTGCCTTTGGTTGGCACGCTCTTTACCACTGAGCTATCACTACACGACGTCCTCACAACTTCAATTCTATCAGTACCTCGCCTCCTACTGTGTGGCTTTATTAGTTTAGTTACCAGTTAATTGTTTTGTGATTTTGTCTGGTAAGGACTTTCGTTAAGCTCACTGCTGCAGAATAATACCTCAGCACTGGTACATAAACGAGACAATAATACGAAAATAAAAGAAAATTTACAGTAATAAAACAGACAAGACTCTGCCGACAGCAGATTGTGTCAAAGGCCTTAGGACAAAAACTATGCAATACTTGTTAACAACAAACTGGTTTCTAAGAGCACGTTCTTTCATCTGTTTTCATCGGGGGATAAAACTGCAAATAGTGCTTTAAGAAAAGTTAACTTCAGAGTAAATATCCTTTTATGCAAGGTTAATTACATTGTGAGAATGTGCTATGAGTTGTGGAGTAGAACTGGTAAACGGTTTAAGTGTCAAAATATGAATTCGTAGGAGAGGCAAGAAAACAATACTACTTTGAAACTAAGAAGTTTCATTACATTTTGAAAAATTCTGGAGGTCGTTTAGTTTAAACATATATAATTTTAGTGAACCATGTAGTACATTCTTGTTCATATAGACACGATATTGCAAGGAATTTAGAGTTTCTGGCCAAGATATCTGTCATGCACACTGTCTGTAGAAAGTGGTATATGAGTAAGAAATGAGCAGAGCACACGATATTATTATGTTAGAATGTGTAAACATAGGAAATGCTTCCAGAATGAAAATGTCACTCAGCAAGAGTGTGCGCTGATATGAAACTTCCTGGCAGCTTAAAATTGTGTGTCGGAACCGGGACTCGAAGCTGGGACCTTTGCCTTTCGCGGGCAAGCGCTCTATCAACTGAGCTATCCCGACACGACTCACGATGCCGCCTCACAACTTTACTTCCGCCAGTACCTCGCCTCCTACTTTCCAAACTTCTCAGAAGCTCTCCTGCGAACCATGCAAGACTAACACTCCTGGAAGAAAGGATATGGTGGAGATATGGAGACATTCTGGAAACATCCCTTTGGCTGTGGCTAAGCCATGTCTCCACCATGAAGAACCCGTGTCTATGGCCATCTGAGTCTCGTGGACGAATAGCGCGAGCTGGGTCCCACACGATCGCCTTTTTCGAAACCCATCATTAACACACTGTATTGTAAAACAATCAATCATCTACTCAATTCATAATGTTACAAAAGGAACTCCGTAATTTCAACGTGAAATAAATTTCACTTAGGAATACGATTTTGTATTACTGAAGCCTTAGTTGTTTCATGGTTTAAGTACTTCCTCTTATTACCGCCCCCCGCCCTCATGCAAGACTTTGCGACCCACCGTGGTCTCGACTCACAGACTGAAAATATGGACCAAAGGGTAAGAAGAAGGTGAACTAACATAAGAATAGAAGACATACATAGACGAGCAGACGGGTTTTCAACTTTCTTCTTTGAGTAGGTCTGTCCTGGACGTCCTCCACTTCGCTCTGTTCTGGGCATCCTCCTCCATTTGCCTGTAGTTCCTTTCTTCAGGTCAGCCAGCATTCCAAATCTTCTCCTTCCTCTCCCTCTTCTTCCTTCTACTTTTCCTTCCATTATTCTTAGCAGCAGGCAATTCCTACGTAATATGTGCCCCAACCAAGATGTTTTCATCTTCTGGATAGCTCTAATGAAGGTCCTTTCGTCTCCTACCCTGCGCAACACCTCATTTTTCATTCTGTCGGTCCACTACACTTTTTCCATTCTTCTCCATAGCCACATTTCAAAACTTTCTATATATTTTTGTTCTTTCTGTCTGATTGTCCACGTTTCAGATCCATATGACACCACGCTCCACATAAAAAAAATTTGGCGAACCTCTTCCTTAGAGTAATGGGAATACTTTTGGTTGTTAGCAAATCTTTTACTTTCCTGAAAGCCCTCTTTCCCATAGAGATTCTTCGTCTTACTTCCTCTGGATGTTATCATGCTTCCCAAATATCGAAACGATCCCATCTGTTCCAATACTCTTCCCTCTAATGATATTTTGATTGTGTCATCTTCTTTTATAGTTTTCATGACTTTGATCTTATCAATGTTTAACCGCATTCCAAAATCTTTACCCACGCTTACAATATTTTCCATCATTTCCTGGAGAGTTTCTTCTGTTTTCAACTAGTCTATATCTATAAATGTGAATGTCTGTTCGGTGTACGTTTATCACGTCTGAACCATAAGACATAAAGAGCTAAAAATTTGTACAGTTACTAATGCCTATACGGGGAAGGCCTTAGGCACGGTTTTATGGCGATTTATCTATATATATTAATGTGAATGTCTGTTCGGTGTAAGCTTATCACGTCCGAACGACAAGATGCAGAGATTTGAATATTTGTACAGTTACTAATTTATACCTGAGGAAGGTTTTAGACACGGTTTTATAGCGATCTGATAGATAATTGGTAATTTGAAGAATATAACGCGAAATGCGGAACAATAATTACTCTTTGAAAATTATTTTTACTCTATGAAAGTGGTTTTATTGGTTGCATTGTTGCTTGAGGGTTGATAATGATAAAATGGTAGAGTATATTGGGATGGAAAGTTATCGGTGTATATAAAATTCTATGTGTGTGTGTGTGTGTGTGTTTTAATATTTCGCTCTGCAGCGAAGTCTCCCGTTGTACACCACAGCAGTTCCATGCCGATAGCTATAAGGGGGTGGAAGATATGCTGGTTGAAAGTCGTCAAATTATTTAAAAAAATCGGTCTGCAGGCCAGCGATGACGTTTGCGAGTCTATAGCAAGGAGGTTACATACAACGAAACGTGATGCAACAAACCTTATCTTTGGTCTAGGCGTGCTACAATGTCTTCAGCTCTTTCTCTGTAAGGATAAGCATACGAATAAGGAAATATAAGAATGAATAAATAAATCAGTAAAAAAAAAAAGAAATTTCTTTTAATACAGCATTAAAAAACCGATTTGCCGTTTCGCGCATTACATAAACTGATCGATCTGTGATATTATTACAATCATTATTGTTGAATTTTGTGATTGGATTCTTCGAAACGAGTACATTTTTACGTGTGATTTGATCTAACAACACGCGAGCGGAGCCGCGGGTTTAAGTTAGTACAACATAAATTTCACCCTTTCTAAGCCGGGCGGGTTGCTAGTTAGTTAATAGAATTATTTGAATGAACCGGTTTCCTGAACACACGTGTCTAGTGAACTGACAGTGCGCTCTAAAGCGTCTTGCTGCGGAGCGCGCGACTGCTCCCCATCGGAGGTTCTAGTCCTCCCTCAGGCATGGTGTCTATGTTGTGGTTAGCGTAAGTTTGTAAGACTCTAAGGCGCCTTGCTGCGGAGCGCGCGACTGCTCCCCATCGGAGGTTCCAGTCCTCCCTCAGGCATGGGTGTGTATGTTGAGGTTAGCGTAAGTTTGTAAGTCTCTAAGGCGCCTTGCTGCGGAGCGCGCGACTGCTCCCCATCGGAGGTTCTAGTCCTCCCTCAGGCATGGGTGTGTATGTTGTGGTTAGCGTAAGTTTGTAAGTCTCTAAGGCGCCTTGCTGCGGAGCGCGCGACTGCTCCCCATCGGAGGTTCTAGTCCTCCCTCAGGCATGGGTGTGTATGTTGTGGTTAGCGTAAGTTTGTAAGTCTCCAAGGCGACTTGCTGCGGAACGCGCGACTGCTCCCCATCGGAGGTTCCAGTCGTCCCTCAGGCATGGGTGTGTATGTTGTGGTTAGCGTAAGTTTGTAAGTCTCTAAGGCGCCTTGCTGCGGAACGCGTGACTGCTCCCCATCGGAGGTTCCAGTCCTCCCTCAGGCATGGGTGTGTATGTTGAGGTTAGCGTAAGTTTGTAAGTCTCTAAGGCGCCTTGCTGCGGAGCGGGGGACTGCTCCCCATCGGAGGTTCTAGTCCTCCCTCAGGCATGGGTGTGTATGTTGTGGTTAGCGTAAGTTTGTAAGTCTCCAAGGCGCCTTGCTGCGGAACGCGTGACTGCTCCCCATCGGAGGTTCCAGTCCTCCCTCAGGCATGGGTGTGTATGTTGTGGTTAGCGTAAGTTTGTAAGTCTCTAAGGCGCCTTGCTGCGGAACGCGTGACTGCTCCCCATCGGAGGTTCCAGTCCTCCCTCAGGCATGGGTGTGTATGTTGAGGTTAGCGTAAGTTTGTAAGTCTCTAAGGCGCCTTGCTGCGGAGCGGGGGACTGCTCCCCATCGGAGGTTCTAGTCCTCCCTCAGGCATGGGTGTGTATGTTGTGGTTAGCGTAAGTTTGTAAGTCTCCAAGGCGCCTTGCTGCGGAACGCGTGACTGCTCCCCATCGGAGGTTCCAGTCCTCCCTCAGGCATGGGTGTGTATGTTGTGGTTAGCGTAAGTTTGTAAGTCTCTAAGGCGCCTTGCTGCGGAACGCGTGACTGCTCCCCATCGGAGGTTCCAGTCCTCCCTCAGGCATGGGTGTGTATGTTGAGGTTAGCGTAAGTTTGTAAGTCTCTAAGGCGCCTTGCTGCGGAGCGGGGGACTGCTCCCCATCGGAGGTTCTAGTCCTCCCTCAGGCATGGGTGTGTATGTTGTGGTTAGCGTAAGTTTGTAAGTCTCCAAGGCGCCTTGCTGCGGAACGCGTGACTGCTCCCCATCGGAGGTTCCAGTCCTCCCTCAGGCATGGGTGTGTATGTTGTGGTTAGCGTAAGTTTGTAAGTCTCTAAGGCGCCTTGCTGCGGAACGCGTGACTGCTCCCCATCGGAGGTTCCAGTCCTCCCTCAGGCATGGGTGTGTATGTTGAGGTTAGCGTAAGTTTGTAAGTCTCTAAGGCGCCTTGCTGCGGAGCGGGGGACTGCTCCCCATCGGAGGTTCTAGTCCTCCCTCAGGCATGGGTGTGTATGTTGTGGTTAGCGTAAGTTTGTAAGTCTCCAAGGCGCCTTGCTGCGGAACGCGTGACTGCTCCCCATCGGAGGTTCCAGTCCTCCCTCAGGCATGGGTGTGTATGTTGTGGTTAGCGTAAGTTTGTAAGTCTCTAAGGCGCCTTGCTGCGGAACGCGTGACTGCTCCCCATCGGAGGTTCCAGTCCTCCCTCAGGCATGGGTGTGTATGTTGAGGTTAGCGTAAGTTTGTAAGTCTCTAAGGCGCCTTGCTGCGGAGCGGGGGACTGCTCCCCATCGGAGGTTCTAGTCCTCCCTCAGGCATGGGTGTGTATGTTGTGGTTAGCGTAAGTTTGTAAGTCTCCAAGGCGCCTTGCTGCGGAACGCGTGACTGCTCCCCATCGGAGGTTCCAGTCCTCCCTCAGGCATGGGTGTGTATGTTGTGGTTAGCGTAAGTTTGTAAGTCTCTAAGGCGCCTTGCTGCGGAGCGCGCGACTGCTCCCCATCGGAGGTTCTAGTCCTCCCTCTGGCATGGGTGTGTATGTTTTGGTCAGCATACGTTTGTAAGTCTAGGGCAGTCTGAACATCCCTTCAACTGTACGTGCGCAGGTCTGGCGCACCACCTGGGCATGGAGGCGGGCCCCTGGTCGCTGGGGCGCGGGCCGGCCTACCCGCACGCCTACCTGGGCGCGCCGTGCGCCGCGCCGCCGCCGGGCCTGCACCCGCCGCACTTCCCGCACGTGCTCGCGCTCACCGCGCCAGACCACCTCTCGCCCTCCAGGCTCGCCGCAGGTAAGCACCACCATCTCGCAATACACATTTCTACCACCTACTAGCTGCTGAACCCGATACTACCCGGGTATATACGCTTTTTTCCAGTCTTGTATTAGACACGAAAATAAAAATTAGAATAAAAAAAATTCACCTTAAATTTATATATATATAAATTAATGTTCGTCTGTATGTCCTCTATGTGTTCATAAACCATTCATTCCATTGCAATGAAACTTTGGTGAACTGTTCACCGTACGACCACGAAGGGTCCTGACCCACACCTCCCAAAAAAAAAAAAAAAAAAAAAAAAAAAAAAAAAAAAAAAAAAAAAAAAAAAAATCATCATCATCACCACCATTAGAGACTCATTATGCCTTTCAGCGTTCAGTCTGGAGCATAGTACCTCTAATAAAATTTCTCAATGATCCCCTATTCAATGCTAACATTGATGCCTCGTCTGTTGTTATGCCTTTTACTTCAAAATCATTCTGCACCGAATCTAAGTACTTTCTTCTCGGTCTACCTCGATTCCTCTTAGCCTCCACTGACGAGCTCATGAGTCAAATGTTCAAATGTTTGTAAAGCTTATGGGACTTAACTACGGGGTCATCAGTCCCTAAACTTACAAACTACCTATGAACTACTTACGAACTAGGACGGCACAAATATCCATGCCCGAGGGGGGATTCGACCCCCAGACCGTAGTGGCCGTGCTGACCGTGACTAGAGCGCCTCAGTCACCTCGGCCACCGCGACCGGCAGCTCATGAGTCTTTTAGGTAACCTTGATTCTCCCATGCGTGTAACATGACCCCACTATCTCAGTCTGTTCGCTCTAATTGCTTCATCTATGGTGTTCATTCCCAGTTTTTCTTTGATTTCCTCATTATGGACACCCTCCTGCCATTGTTTCCATCTATTAGTACCTGCAACCTTGCTACTTTCATATCTGTAACCTCTACCTTCTGAATAAGGTAACCTGTATCCAACCAACTTCCACTCCCATACAGCAAAGTTGGTCTAAAGATAAAGCTGTGCACCGCTAACTTAGTCTTGGTACTTACTTCCTTCTTGCAGAAGAGAGTAGATCTTAGCTGAAAAAAGCACGACATTCAGCTCAAGGCGTCATAAATAATGAGAGGCCACCGCGTTAGAATACGCAGATTTATGCACCAATTATTGGGAAACGGAGTTAGTTAGGGACCTGCAACAAAATTTTGCTTGTAATTTCGGACGTTTATGAAGCATTTTATAACGGACGACACCCCCCGCCCCACATACACACACACAAAATGATGGAACGAAAAGAAGTCTACCGCACACAACAGTTTCGCTATACATGCCGTAAAACTGTCGCATCAGGCATGACCATGTATCAAATAAAGTTAGAATTACAGATTTGCATGTTACTATTTATTTTTGTCTGCAATTCTCCCTTTATTGTCTTGGATCCAAAATTAAGCAATCTGTCTCCTTCATATCTATCTATATAAAAGCGAAAGGACACTCACTCACTGACTAAACACGAAATCTTGAAAACTACTTCACCTATGAAGCTGATACTTGAGTGCAGTTTGTAGGTAGAAAAAGTGAGCTAAGAAAGAATTTTGTGATTGGTGTATGGCGGAGCATACTTCTCCTACAGACTCACGAAATCTACAGTTTCATACCGATCTTCACGAAATTCCGCACGCTTAACTTTCAAAACAACTTCTACCTGAAGTTTCATACGGTGCATGGGGGAGGGTACTTTGCTATATAAAAATCGATCACTAAATACCTTGGTCGCACTATAAGTTGAGAACGGCTAGACCGATTTCACAATTTCCTTTTTGTCGTTCTCGTTATTCTCAGACCAAGGGTTGTATGAAATAAAACTGGAATATTTGAGAACAACAAAGTGCTTTTTTTAATGTGACCCGGCGTTTCTATTGCACAGAAATCTATAGTTCTGTTTAGATATTGATGAAAGTTTGCACACTCTACCTTAAAAATAAGAGGAATGTCACTGTCTGTATAAAATTTCATTCGGTGCATGGTGGAGGGTACTTAATTTACGGAACTTTACAAAATGAATAGTTTTGCTCCAATCTTTATGAATGTTTGCACACATGACCTTTCAAATGTTCAAATGTTTGTTAAGCTTAAGGGACTTAACTACGGGGTCATCAGTCCCTAAACTTACAAACTACTTATGAACTAGCTAATCCTAAGGACGGCACAAATATCCATGCCCAAGGGGGGATTCGAACCCCCGACCGTAGTGGCCGTGCAGACCGTGACTGGAGCGCCTCAGTCACCTCGGCCACCGCGGCCGGCACACATGACCTTTAAACCATGAAGAAGATCATTGGGTACATATGTGTTTCTATGTTCTTAGTAGTTTGGTCGTTTAGGTTTACAAACATATCAACACTTTATTTCTTATCTGGGAATGCACTCTTGAAAGCATTTCTCTTCTCTTTATTCCCTTGTTTTGTTCTACCAAAAATAGATCAAAAACAATAAATTTGTTTTCAACCTTAGAAAAAAATAGTGTTAGATTTGTTATCTCCTGATTTAGTACTTTCAGAATTTTATATACTTCTTTCTCCGTATATACTACTATTACAATGTCATAGGCAAATCTGAGGCAGTGAATATGAATACAACTAAATTTGATTTCATGTGCTTTTTGTTTGTTTGTTGGTATTTCCGTCTCGGTGAACATGTAAAATAAGTACGGTAATAGAAAGAATTCCTGTCTTACTCCGCTTCTGATTTTTGTTTCTTTCTTTCTGCTTTAATACCTAGTGCAGTTTTCGGCTTTTCGTATACACTGAAAATTAGTCACCTGCTTTCCAGTCAATTCCTACATTGCACATTGCATTAAACAATAACTTCCAATTAACAGCGTCAAATGATTTTCTGGGTCAATAAGTGCAATGTATGTTTTTCAGTTTATTTCTAACGTTCTTTCCAATATCTGAGGTGGTGCCAATATTGCTTATCTCGTTCGTTTGCCTGTTTACTTTCTCGGAATTCCGAATTGTGAGCACAGAGTTTTTACGAGCAGACTCTTTCCCCGACAACCCTTTCCTGCAACTTCCAGGCTCCGCAAACAAAGTGCTCCCCGAGCAGGAGGCATCGGTTTCCCGTTCACCTGAGCCACAAACACCCACTGGGTAATTAGCGACGGGGCCAGGGCTTCCGCCCCCGGTATCGAGTGAACGCGGATCGGATGACCTTCTGGAAGACGGCAGGGAGAGGCCGTCCAAGACACCCATTACTCTTTCCCACGGAGATTAGACTTGCATGAATGCCATTATTCTCCTTCTTATACGAGACGTAACACGAACTTTCCATACGCAACCAACTATGAATTGCGATTCATGCCGACTGCTTAATGTTATAATATGATGACTCGCCGAAATATTTGGGTATCCGTCTTGAAAGGACTCTGACTTTCGGAATCACTGTCACAGTGTTAAGAAAAAGGTTTGTGCAAGAAATAATATCATCCGAAAACTTACTTGTACGAAATGGGGATCTCAAGCTCAAGTTTTAAGAATACTGGCTCTCGCACTATGTTTTTCAGCAGCAGAGTATGCAGCACCTGTTTGGCACAATTCTGCACACTCCAAAAATGTTGACGTGTCGATTAATGAGACAGTTCGTATAGTGTGACTGCCTAAAAGCAACCCCAGTTCAGCAAATTTACCCGATTGTTAGCATAGCTCCAACACCCCCCCCCCTCCACACCAGAAGGCAAGTCGCAGCTGAGTCCGAAAGAAGGGAACAGTGTGATGATAACAGGCACCCGCTATACACCTACCAATCACAGGCAGGCGACTAAAGTCCCGGCGAAGTTTTATGCAAGTGATCAAACCTTTAGATGAAAAATGACGACAAAATTTATGGCAAAACAGGGTACATCAGACGCCAATAAAGCCTAGAGAGAACAACTGGCAGTTGGAAATCACCTGCCTTTTCCGGCGCGGAGGACGCTTAATCGCCTAAGAACTGGCGTCACACGGTGCAATGCGAATATTTTGAAATGCGGCTACAAGGATAGCGAATCCTGAGTGCGGTGTAGTACAGGATTTCAGCATCTGATGAAGTGCACAAAAATAGGCAAAACTTGCACAGTAACAGACCTTACTGACAAAAACACAAAGCTATTCATGAGACTGATTATTGGAAATATTTAGTGTAGTTGACGACCAAACACATAAAGTAGGCCTAAGTAAGTAAATGTTATAATTTTAATGGCCAGACGCATTAGGTTGAAAACGGAAAAGAAAATACTCAAATTATGGTTGAGAGACGTTTGATTCTTCATGTGATTTTAAATTCTGCAGTGATTGCGTAAATTACTGTAGTAGAACGACTGAATTAAAAGCTTCTTTCTAATGACCGATCTCCATCCTTCTTTTGCCACCACCCACTGCATTAGTTTTCTGGGGATGATAAAATTTTAATATGGCTTAAAAGTATGGATTATTTAGAGAGTGGATAAGTGTGAGAATATGTTGGAAGTATAAATCATACATAAGATTTAGTGCCTTACCGAATATTATACAGCGTGAGTCACGAAGAAATTCCCTTGCCTATTTGAAACAAAAATGTAAATAAAGTAATGGCATCAGATCCATAATTAAGGAGCTACGGCAATTTACAACTTAGGAAATGTAAAAAAAAAAAAAAAAAAAAAAAAAAAAAAAAACTTTTATTGTAGAATTTCACGATCATCAATGCACAAAATGAGTAATTTAAACAATTTTGTAGCAGTCTCTTGCATTCCGATTAGATTTAAAGCAAGTGTTCGAAATTCCCTCTCTGCATTTGAAAAATGTTCAAATGTTTCTAAATGACACGGCGGATTACCCGTGCGCACTGGGGCGCCGTGCTGCGGTGTGCGCGGATGTTCACCGTCGGGGGTTCGAGAATCCTCTCCAGAATGGGTGTCTGTGTTGTCCTTAGGTTAGTTTTCCTTAGTTTAAGTAGTTTGTAAGCTACGGACTAATGACCAAGCAGTTGAGTCCGATAGATTTACAAACATTTGAACGTTTTTGTTTGTAAACGAATCGGACTGTACTGCTTGGTTATTAGTCCGTACCTTACAAACTACTTAAACTAAGGTAAGCTAACCTAAGGACAACACAAACATTCATTCTCGAGGGGGGACTCGAACCCCCGACGGCGAACGGCCACGCGCACCGCAGCACGGCGCCCCAGTACGCACGGCTAATCCGCCGCGGCCTTGCGTTTGAGAGCAAAGATTCGCACGAAAATGAACTGTGTGAGTAGCATTGCTTAATTTCACATGCTCGTTCCTTATTGACCTAGCGGCATCGAAAATGCGATGTGTCAATTCTTCTCGTGTTTCCACCTTAACTTCGTACATGATGTATGTAACCAACCCGAGATGCAGTAATGTAGGGTTGTTAAATCTGGGGATCTGCAGGCCAGTTGATAGGGCTCACGCGACGTATCCATTGATGATTAAGATAAGCTTTTACCACATGGTGGAAGTGTGCAGGTGCTCCGTCCCGTTAGACATGCAATTGGCGTCTTTTTTCCCAAAGGAACACTTTCAAGAAGTTGCGGTAAGTCTTCTCGTAAAAAGTTACAGTACATTTGAACATTTCAATTTCCCATAAGAATAAACGGCTCCAGTAACTGGTCACACACTCCACCACACTATACACTGACAATGAATCTCCGTTGAAATTGTGATAGTATCGTGACACGGGTATACTCGTCTGCCCAGAAATGCATGTTATACATTTTGTTGATACCAACTCTTGTAAAGGATTTCCTCATCATTGAACATTATGAAACGATTGCATCCCGTAAGTGATGCTCTTGAGTTGTAACTTTATTTGGTTCCTTAAACTGCTGCAACTCACGAATGTGTCGTAGTGGTAGAGAAATACCCCTCTAAACGCATAGTATTGACGTGTCTACCTCAGTTTGCGACTTATTTACTGACTCACCCTCGTATTATTTTACCGTGAATTTCGTCATTTTCTTACGAACCAAAGTTCCGTATGTTTTGACTTCCGAAAGCATGGCGAATATTTGTTAAATTTTCTACACTCTTGTTGCGGTTTTACATCTCTGTGTTGTTCTACCTACGTGGTCACGTAACAAACTATTCTTTGAGTTATTCATACAAACTTGTATGAGCACATTTATAAGCACAATCGACGTCGTGAAAGATTTGTCTCGCATTGAACTCCCATCAAAACTTACAACTAAACATCGTAAAAGTATAATAAACGGTGACTCAAAATCGTAGCCGCTGAAATTTCTATGTCTCACAAATTAATGCGCACCATTTTCAATTATTGTTTTGGAATGAAATGCGATGCCGCTCGACTAACGCCGAGAGACCTGAATTTTCTGGAAGAATACAATCGCTGAAGATATTACGAAACGAGTTAACTGCAACCCCACATTCATAACTGGTGATGAGACATAGGTTTATGAGTTTATCATACAAACCAATCAAAACAACTTCCAACAGATCCGTAACCGAAAAAAACACGACTAAGTCGATCAAACGTGAAAGTGATTTTGACTTCCTCGATTATTCCGAAACTCTTTCCAGAGGTGAGAAAGCAAATAAGGAAAATTGAGCGTTGTGTGGCGTTTGAGGGGGCAAATTCATCGAAAAGATCAAATTTGTGGAAGGAAAACTCGCGTCATTCGCTCCAAGATGACGCTCTAGCTAACAATGGTATCATTTGAACGAATTTCTTGCTAAAATCGCAACAATCTTATTGAACAGCTGTAAGACGTGTTCGATGAATGACATTGTGCAAAAGGTTGACCGTACCTGGAACTGCAGGGGTTGAGGATGGGGAAGAGGAGGGAGAAGATGCTTAAAAATCAGTCGGCCCTTTGGTCCGATGCTCCAAAAACCTTTTTTACGGTCATTTCAAACTTTGGTTCATATTGGGTTCTTGCTTTTCTCGGACGACGGTATTACTGTAGTGTCCTTGACACTATGTTTCATTGTCCGTTTTATTTCGGATCAAATACCGAAACAGACAGACACATAATCATTTCTGTAACATTCAGGTACTATGGTGACATCATTAATTACGAATTTCAAATACGGAACGGAGTAGCAAAGTGTCTATGTGGTACATGAAGGAGTGATAGGGAGAAGAAAGGAAATTAAGCAGTGCCAAAGTGAGAAATTAGGCAATTCTGTTAAGGAACCTAATTGGTTAAGGCGACCGCTGGCCCAAAGCGGGATATCCGGGTTCGAATCTTGATACAGCACAAATTTTCACCTTTGCTGTTATATTTATTTCAATGACCTCAAATGGTGGAAATGTTTAAATATTTCGAATTAGTGAGAAATATGATGAAATCAGTATTGACTGTTGCCAGAATTGCTGGCTATAACCACTGCTATACCACTTGGTTATGAATCAAAGTTGGGGTAAAGTAGGAATGTCAAAGGCAGCATGAGTAGCCTACGCCATCTTTGAAGCACATGGAAACCATTTTCAAGACATAATTCTGGCTGTATGGTACAGCGCGTATTAGGCCGCAGTCTCTATAACGAAGTATGATTCCGTACATATGTTAATTAGACCATTTCATTCCGTATCCTCTCCTGGATCAATCAACAGAGTTTATACACTGTGGAGAAAATTACGCCGCGGCGGAGTGGCCGAGCGCATTGAGGAGCTATGCTCCGAAGCGCGAGGCCGTTCCCCGTCGGGGGTTCGAATCCTCCGTCGGGCATGTTAGTGTTATCTTTAGTATAAGTTAGTTTATAAGTAGTTTATAAGTTTAGGGACTGATGAGCCCGCAGTTAATTGCGGTAAGCTTAACAAACATTTTTTGAAAAATATTACTCTGTATAGTGCTTACCGGTGGCGCAACTGGCGAAGAGATGAAATGCTAATTATGTTCATCTCTTGACGCTAATCATGTTCATCTCAGACGCTGTCAATTTCCCTTCATTTGGATGTTACCTTCAAGACACTGCAGTTTGTGTGGCCATGACTGTAGAGTCTAGCGGCGTGAATGTGTTGGATTCGACATTACACTTTGTTCGTAAGGACCCCAGACACGCCACTTATCAGGCCACCCTGTTTTCCAGTGTCCGAGGCGGCGGCGGCGTCGCGGGAGCTGGGCCCCATCAGCGTGTCGGTGCCGGGCGGCGGGGGCGGCGGCGTGGGCGGCAAGGGCAGCCCGCGGGCTGCGGCCAGCCCCACGGTGGGGCTGCTGGCCGTGGCGCCGGGCACGCAGCCGCCGCTGCCACCGCCGCAGCAGCTGCCCGCGCCGCCGCCGCGCAGGCCGTCGCACCAGCCGCCGCCCCAGCCCGCCAGGACGCCGCCCCCCGAAGAGGCGCCGCGGCCCCCGGCGCCGCCCCCGCCGCCCCCGACGTCGTCGTCGTCGTCAGCGTCCGCGTGCGGCTCCCCGCCGTCGCCCACCCCCGCGCCCGCGCCGGCGCACCAGCCGCAGCCGCCGCCCCCGCCGCCGCCGGTCACGCTGCCGCCCCACCCCCTGCTGCACCCCCATCACCCGCAGGTACGTCACTGTCTTCTCGCACAGCGCCGCCACCCCTTATATTAGGGTCTCGTTCACATGAGGGCGTTGCTTTAAAAGCCAATGTTGACGCCTTTAAGACGTTGTTGACATCCTTGTTTGGTACGGATCTTTGAAATCACTCTTATCTAGTTCTGAAGCAAGCAGGAGTAAAATATAGGGTGCATAAGGTTATTTACAACTTGTACAAAAATGAGGCAGCAGTCGTCAGAGTTGAGGGCATTAAAGGGATGCAGTGGTTGGGAAGGGAGTAAGACAGGGTTGTAGCCTTTCTCCAATGTTATTTAATTTGTACATTGAACAAGCTATAAAGGAAAGCAAGGAGACATTTGGAGAAGGAATAAAAGTTCAGGTTGAAGAATTAAAGTCGGCCGCGGTGGCCGAGGGGACTGACGCGCTCCAGTCACCGTCTGCACGGCCACTACAAAATGTTCAAATGTCTGTAAATCTATCGGACCAAACTGCGTGGTCATCAGTCCGTAGCTTACAAACTACTTAAACCTAGGTAAACTAACCTAAGGACAACACACACACCCATGCCCCAGGGAGGACTCGAACCTCCACGGCGAGCAACCGCGCGCTCCGCAGCGAGACGCTTTAAACGCTCGGCTACTCCACCGCGGCACGGCCACTACGGTCGGGGCTTCGAATCCCCCCTCGGGCATGGATATTTGTACCTTCCTTAGTATTAGTTAGTTCATAAGTAGTTGTAAGTTTAGGGACTGATAGCCCCGTAGTTAAGTCCCATAAGCTATACAAACATCTGGAGTAGGAGGGAGAACCGATAGTGGTACTCTAGGTACCCTCCGCCACACACCGTCCGGTGGCTTGCGGAGTATGGATGTAGATGTAGATGCTCTCACTTATCGGTCAGTAATGACATAAGAAGATCAAAAGCAACAGCAAAATGATTTAGATAAGATATTGCAAAAAATAACAATTCACCATTAATAATGAGATGTGTGAAGTCTTCCATATGACCACTAAAAGAAACCCGTTAAACCTTATTTATACGATAAATCAGTCAAAACTACAGGCCTTCCGTGCTTCGACTGTCGTCATTTTCTAAGGCTATATAAAAGGACACTGGTTTTCCATCACACTGCGATGAATTTAAAGATCAGTTTTAAATGTAATGACTTATGTCTGTGACACATATAATTTCTTAACAAAGTTTTGGTAAGTGAATCCTTCAGAGAATGATTCTTTCACTCTGCAGCGGAGTGTGCACTGATATGAGACTGTCTGGCAGATTAAAAATGTGTGCCGGAACCGAGACTCGAACCTGCGACCTTTGCATTTCGCGTGAAAGCGCTCTACCACTGAGCTATCCCGAAACGACTCTCGATATCAGTGGTAGAGCGCTTCCCCGCGGAAGGCAAAGGTCTCAAGTTCGAATCCTGGTTGCGGCACACAATTTTTATTTGCCAGGAAGTTTCATATCAGCGCACATACCGCTGAAGAGTGAAAGTTTCATTCTGGAAACATCCCTTAGGCTGTGTCTAAGCCATGTCTGCACCATATCCTTTCATCCAGGTGTGCTAGTGTTGCAAGTTTCGCAGGAGAACTTCTGTGAAGTTTGGAAAGTAGGAGGCGAGGTACTGGCAGAAGTAAAGTTGTGAGGACGGGCCGAGAGTCGTGTCGGGATAGCTCAGTGGTAGACCGCTTGCCCGCGAAAGGCAAAGGTCCCAGTTTCGTGTCCCGGTTCCGTCACACAATTTTAATCTGCCAGGAAGTTTCAAGTGAATCGTTATTTGTAAGTTCTTTGTGATGTTTTAACAAAATGTGTGATGGAATAATGATACCAGTAGCATTCGAAAATTAAGACAACCGGAAACGTAAGGCCTAAATGAACTGCTACGTGTATTATTTTCATGTGCATCGAAATGGTCACTAAGTCAAATCTGAGTCTAATGTAGACAGCAAAGCATCACTTTCTTTAAAATTCACTATTTGGTCAGGGTTTTCCATTTTAATCCATACCAGTCGATATATCTGGACCGGCACAATTCTGTAGAAGAAATCTGTAGCAAAAGTTGTAAGGTTCGAAGAGGGACATGGAATCATTATTTCGAAATTACCTTCAACCCTGTTTTAATGGCCGAACCAAGGTTTCTTTTTACAAATGGTACCCCTATTATAATGAAATATTCGTATTCCAAGTGAAAAATATTTACAATTTTTGTAGGGGACATTTTTTTCGAAAAATCAAAGGTTTGTCGCCTAGGGCACTTCATTGAAAGTTTCCCGGTGAGACAGTATTTGCTTTCATATTCATCTGAAGAATTTCAGTTTCACGAAATTTTCACCAGTGCACAGAGTTTAGAAACCATACAAGATTTGCATTGGATTTTTTTCCGATCTCGCTTCGTTCTCGAGATACTGCTAACCTGCGACAACCATACTTTTTTACTTTTTTTTCCCTAAACGAATGCATTTTTTTTTCACGTAGAATTCGAATATGGAAGAAAAATAGGGTTTACAGTTTGAAAAAAAAAAAGTGAACTTTAGGTTGCTTCGACCTTTCGAGATAACCATTCAATGTTCCCCTTAAAACCTTACAACTTTTACTTGAGACTTTTATCGCAGAATTGTATCACTCCAGAGATATCGGCCGATATAGATTAAAATTGCTCACCGCTTATAGCAGAGGGCGAGATTCAACCTCCATGATCAGTACATCAGGAACTATATCCCACGGCGATGACACAACGTACCAAGTTAGAGACGTAGATAGATGCCAATTTTCAATGTGTACGCAGTTTACAAAGACAGCTAGAGTGAATGCTAAGCAAAAGTGCGGCATACAAAACCCAGCGCCAGTGTTTCTTTAACTCTCTTGTGAAAACAAGCTAGCAGTGCCTTTTGGTACATTATAATAAACGTCCAGCGCCCCGCGCTTAAAATAGAGCACGACTCGGTAATAAAGCGTCGCCGTTTACAAGCGCTGACGTGCGAATGTAAACATGGGTACCCATTTGTTTCTTTTCAAAGCTTTTTTAACGGACGTTTGAAATGCTCTCTTACGAACTAAGACTAATAGCGTTAGTTGTCAAATGCAAATTCTGACTGGCTGAGATGCCACATGTATAAGATATTCTGGGCTTTACTAAAGTGGCTCAATTCATGGAATATGTCATAATATCGTGTCTGACCTATGCTACGGACCTCTTTTCACCCGACAAAGTGTAGCAACCCAACGTTGCGGTATGATAACTTCTTATCATGAAAGCTGAAGATTGTCAGTCCTTCTCAACTATTATATATTTATAGAGTTGAGCCCCTACCGACTGCGCGGTAAGAACAAACTTTATTTTAGTGTATTGCTCTTTTTTCAGCTTTGATTCCTGCCAGTATCTTCCGAGTCAAGCGACGAATGGCTGGTTACGCTCTTGGCACAAAGGTCCTCTCGTCTGCTATAAGTTTGTGCCATTTTAAAACCTTGATACTTGTTCGCCGATCTTCTAAATGTGTCCCTCTAAGGAATTTCTCAATCTGAAATACCAATGTGCCTCAGAACTTCGAATTCTTGGAAGCATCTCGCCATTCTTGCCTTACATTGAATATAAGACATATTCCCTTTGTTAATCAGTCAACAGTAATACTCAAGAGATGACCGTAAAATAGTAGCCGTCTCTTCTGAAATAATGCTCTAATATGTTTTGTCTTGCTGTACAAGTCCTCATTTGATCTCATTCTTCAAAGTCCATCAACCTATTACGTAGGATTTTTCTTAATATCCTGAGCTCTCTTTTTTCCAGCGGGTAAGCTTGACCTTTACTAAGCACGGTCCAAGTTTCAGACGCATGTAAGCCCTCACGCTTTAACTGTCTAGCTCTTTATTTCTTTCTGTGATGATAGCCTAGGCAATATTTTGTAAATGTAGGTTATTTTACAATTCTACCTTTTTATCTCTTGTAGTACAAACATTCCTAGTTGACAAATTAAATACGCGAGTCGTTTATTTTTGTATGCCAAAGTCTTCTCCAGGTTATTCGTTCCGGCTTTCTTTCTTTCTTTTTTTTTTTAGAATAATAATTTATAATTCCTGTTACAGGACACCAGCTTGTAGTAGCCAGGGCGGCTAGGCGGTGAAGCTGCCACCTTCAGGTGACCCAGTAGACCTGTTTTTCTTTAAGTTTGCCTCCCTTAGACGGTTGCCTTCACGGGAACAATCTCTCCAGGTTTAGTGGGGTGTCCGTCTTCGTTTTTTTTTAATTTATAGCGGTCGTCTCCTCGGATAGATGGCTCTGCTAAGCCTAAGAACCCCCGTTGCTCTATGTTGTGCACTGCTTTCTGTCTCCTGCCTAAAGCACCTGTCTGACTTCGTTGGTCCTCCTGTTTGGCTTGGCCGGCCGCGGTGGCCGAGGGGACTGAGGCGCTCCAGTCACGGTCTGTACGACCACTACGGTCGGGGGTTCGAATCTCCCCTTGGGCATGGATATTTGTGCCGTCCTTAGTATTAGTTAGTTCATAAGTAGTTTGTAAGTTTATGGACTGATGACCCCGTAGTTAAGTCCCATAAGCTGTACAAACATTTGAACATTTTTTTGTCTGGCTTGTGCAGCGCTGCCAGGAGCTTAAGCTTCGGCCAGCAAAACTCTCTGGGTCATAGCAGAGTACGGAAACATCCTCGCCAGCGATAAGGAGAAAGTCCTCGAGAAGGGTTTTCAATTGATCAAAAAGCGGCACTGATGTTACCCAGTTCTGTCATCATGAGTGATGCGGATAATTTATTATGTTGTCAATAAGACTGACTTATCACGTAACATAATGCAAAATGGATAAAATTTTGAAATTTTATATCTTTTGCGTGTCATATTTGAAAGCTTGCGGAACGCTTATGGGGAACCACAATGGTTTAAGCAGTGTCCGAACAAATTAAGGAGCTACAGTCTTAAACCGAAAGGGAGCTCTAAAGGTCCCAAAACATTCACAAAAATGCGACGACCGGCTGCCATAATTTGTCCTTAGAAGGGAAAAACTCTGACTTTGGTTACAGCTGTCCCCCGGACGCGTTACGAGGTAACAGTCGGGTAAATTTGCAAGAAAAAATAACCAGAAACACTTAAGAATGTTTAAATCAGTAATTAGCAGTTAAGAAACCACAAAAGATCAAATTTCATGGGCGAATAGCCGCTCCAATAGATCTAGTAGCTATCAAGTACAACAACCACTGTCGGTTATCAAAGTACATATATTCACAACGACATAGGCGTGGAAAACTGCTGGGGTTCAGCTAACCACCCTAAACTAATACGTGGGCACAAAGTCAGGCAAGTACATGGCGAGCAAGGAGGAAAAAGGCGATAACTAACGCAAATAACTGACATGGCCAAGCAAAGCAACTACTTAACATCAAAGTCCAATAATAGTTGTACACAACATGACAGGGTGCCTGGGTAGACAACACGGAAATGGAAGAGAGTCTGATTTTAATCCATCTTGAAGACTCCGGAGAAGCAGGTAGATTAGACTAGATTAGCATTTCGTTCAGTAGATCCATGTTGAAGAGATCCTCGTGGATGTGGAACATGTCAAGAAACAAAATTTACAAGCGTGAGTCATGTCGGGATAGCTCAGTCGGTAGAGCACTTGCCCGCAAAAGGCAAAGGTCTCAGATTCGAGTCCCGGTTCCGGCAGACAATTTTAATCTGACAGGAAGTTTCATAACAGTACACACCCCGCTGCAGAGTGAAAGATTCATTCTGGAAACATCCATTAGGCTGTGGCTAAGCCGTGTCTCCACCATATCCTTTCTTCCAGCAGTGCTAGTCTTGCATGGTTCGCAGGAGAGCTTCTGTGAAGTTTGGAAGGTACGAGGCGAGGTACTGGCGGAAGTAAAGTTGTGAGACGGCATCGTGAGTCGTGTCGGGATAGCTCAGTCGGCAGAGCGCTTGCCCGCGAAAGGCAAAGGTCCCAGGTTCGAGTCCCGGATGTTTCATATCAGCGCACACTCCGCTGCAGAGTGCAAGTTTCATTCTGGGAACAATGTATATAGTTAGCACAATATCCGCATTCCCGCGGTGGCTTCAGATGGGGCTACTGTGCTTGACTATGCGTTTTCAAACCCAACCTATAGTTATTATCATACAATGTAAACTTTCACGGCCGGCGTTGTCTTCAGATAAAACTTCCGGGCTGATGGGCCGTGGTCCAGATATAAAACTACCTCCCGACGTTTCGTCTCCAACTGCGGGAGACATCTTCAAAGGTCTTCCGGCTACTGCCACTGAGGGCCGAGGGTCTCTCGCATTTATAGAGGGCATAGAGGGCGCCACCATACGTCACGTGATGCTGACTTTCTATCTCCGGATGACGTCGTCATTCTCGATTAAAAATAATCGATTGTCGTTTTGTTGGTGCAGTGTCGACATCCAAATTTTATTTAACTTCAGACCTTCTTCTTTCCTATTGAAATTATTCTGGTGTTTGTGAATCTCTATTGCTTCTCTATACATGCGTGCATGGTACTGAGGTGTCCTAGCTAAAACGCTCGTCTCGTCAAATTTTATTTCATGATTTCCTTTTTGAAAAATATGTTCAGCCACTGCCGATTTTTCCATGTGGCCCAGACGACAGTTCCTTTTATGTTCAGATATGCGAGTATTGACGCTTCTTTTTGTTGTACCAATATATACTTTACCACAGCTGCAAGGAATTTTATAAACCCCAGGTGTTGTTAGGGGATGACGTGCGTCTTTTGGTGATCTCAAATATTCTTTGATCTTTTTCGTGGGTCTGTATATGGTTTCGACGCCATGTTTGGCCAGAACTTTCCCAATTCGATCGGTAATCCTCCTAATGTACGGCAGAAAAACTTTTCCAGATTGTTGTCGCTGCTCAGAACTTCTGGAATCTTCTCTTCTTTGATGGAGAGCTCGATCAATTTCCTTGGCACCATATCCATTTTTCTTGAAGGCCGACCGTAAGTGATTTAGTTCATCCTTCAAGTAAACTGGCTCACAAATTTTGTTGGCTCTATCCACCAAGGTTTTAATAATACCTCTTTTTTGCCTCGGATGATGGTTTGACTCCTTGTGGAGGTATCGATCAGTATGTGTGTTCTTTCTGTATACCTTATGGCCCAGAGTTCCGTCCTCTCGTTTTATTACCGATACATCCAGGAAATTAAGTTGGCCATTGCTCTCTTTCTCCATCGTGAACTGTATATTCTGATTAATGCTGTTAATCAGAATATACAGTTCACGATGGAGAAGAGAGCAATGGCCAACTTAATTTCCTGGATGTATCGGTAATAAAACGAGAGGACGGAACTCTGGGCCATAAGGTATACAGAAAGAACACACATACTGATTGATACCTCCACAAGGAGTCAAACCATCATCCGAGGCAAAAAAGAGGTATTATTAAAACCTTGGTGGATAGAGCCAACAAAATTTGTGAGCCAGTTTACTTGAAGGATGAACTAAATCACTTACGGTTGGCCTTCAAGAAAAATGGATATGGTGCCAAGGAAATTGATCGAGCTCTCCATCAAAGAAGAGAAGAATCCAGAAGTTCTGAGCAGCGACAACAATCTGGAAAAGTTTTTCTGCCGTACATTAGGAGGATTACCGATCGAATTGAGAAAGTTCTGGCCAAACATGGCGTCGAAACCATATACAGACCCACGAAAAAGATCAAAGAATATTTGAGATCACCAAAAGACGCACGTCATCCCCTAGCAACACCTGGGGTTTATAAAATTCCCAGCTGTGGTAAAGTATATATTGGTAGCTGTGGTAAAGTATATATTGGTACAACAAAAAGAAGCGTCAATACTCGCATATCTGAACATAAAAGGACCTGTCGTCTGGGCCACATGGAAAAATCGGCAGTGGCTGAACATATTTTTCAAAAAGGAAATCATGAAATAAAATTTGACGAGACGAGCGTTTTAGCTAGGACACCTCAGTACCATGCACGCATGTATAGAGAAGCAATAGAGATTCACAAACACCAGAATAATTTCAATAGGAAAGAAGAAGGTCTGAAGTTAAATAAAATTTGGATGTCGACACTGCACCAACAAAACGACAATCGATTATTTTTAATCGAGAATGACGACGTCATCCAGAGATAGTTAGAAAGTCAGCATCACGTGACGTATGGTGGCGCCCTCTATGCCCTCTATAAATGCGAGAGACCCTCGGCCCTCAGTGGCAGTAGCCGGAAGACCTTTGAAGATGTCTCCCGCAGTTGGAGACGAAACGTCGGGAGGTAGTTTTATATCTGGACCACGGCCCATCAGCCCGGAAGTTTTATCTGAAGACCAACCTATAGTTGTTATCTCCAGAACTCAGTGTCTAGGAAAAATCTGTCTGAGGAAGAAATATTGGCAATTTTCGGCGAAGTTATATATATATATAATGTTCAAATGTTTGTTAAGCTTATGGGACTTAACTACGGGGTCATTAGTCCCTAAACTTACAAACTACTTATGAACTAACTTATACTAAAGACGCCACAAATATCCATGCCCGAGGGGGGATTCGAACCCCCGACCGTAGTGGCCGTGCAGACCGTGACTGAAGCGCCTCAGTCTCCTCGGCCACCGCGGCCGGCGAAATTATATATGAACCCGAATTAGACAGTGATGAAAGCGAACTTGACGACTTGCTGAAGACAGGTTTACCAGGTCAATCACGTAGTAAGCAACCCCCTAAGATATTCAAACTACAGGTGCCAATGTAGAAGAGAAAGTTGGAAGTAAAACACATGCATGTGTCTGAAAAACTTTGTGCGTACTAGAGTACGAAAAAAATCCCTCATAGATCCAGATGGCATTGTAAACATGTGGTGTGGGCTTATGTTTGTCATCTGACAGGAATTGTTTCATTGTTTTCCATAAGTAGTTATTTTGAGTCTACTCATGGTATGTTGTGTGTTTTCATATGAATTGTGAGCATTGTCATTATTTCCCACAGTGGCTTCAACTGAAGTCACCCCCTAATTTGTGAGCAAATGTACAAAAAAATTAATAAATTGTTATTTTCATTTCCTTACCGTGTATTTGAATTATTTCAATCAGTTTCCACATGAAATTCAGTAGTTTAATGATCTGTACACCAAAGGGTAAAATTAAGACTGAGGTTAACCCCCACACGTCCATGCTCCAAGGAGGACTCGAACCTCCGTGGGACCGGCCGCCCAGTCCGTGCCATGACACTTTAGACCACGTGGCTACTCCCGCGTGGCAAAGGCAACTGTCGTTCCAAGAGCCAGACATAAACCTTTGCGTGGATGTTAATAAATAACTTGCCCGATCGCTATTCAACTTCAAATGAGCACCCCCTGGGCTAATCTGGAGATATCGTGGAAGTTTCATCAAAATTGCTACACATAAATGTATTCATGTTATGTGGATTGATATGAGGTCTGCGACTGTATTATAAACTTTTTGAAATAATTTATACTGAAGCAGCCACTTTTTACTAATATTTTAATTAGTATGACGCGTTTCGGCTGCAACCTCCTATCATCAGGTGCATTTCACATTTATAAGCTCATTATTGTTTGGTTATGTTTTGTGTTGTGGGTGCCAGTAAGGTTACGGTTGGACATTTTAACCTGTTCAGGAAGCTACACGTATTTTATGTATACATACTAAAATATTATTTGTACATACAGAGTGAATCACCTAACACTTGCACCGCAAATATTGCGGAAACGGAAAGTGCGATTGATGTGCGGTTTTCACAGATTGATTGGTAGTAAGGGGCTAGTATTTTAGCCAACAAACAAATTGTAATATTACTTAGAAAGTGAATTTTTTTGCAAACATACTGGTTTTTAAATGGAACAAGGGTCGTTTCTATCATGCACAGAAATTTTTGTCACCAGCTGTATACAAAGAATTTTGAATGTCATTTTTATCACGTTTAATTTGGCAGCTACAACCGTTCAAAGTTTCTGGGGGGAGGCTGTGACATCGTAGCTGACTGTCCGAGTGGCTAGTCCCTAGGGCAAGGCTCACTGTCTCATGACCATCAGCCAGTCAGCTGTGCTGTCGTAGCCTCCGCCCCCAAAACTTTGAACGGTTGTAGCTGCCAAACTAAACATGATAAAAATGTCATTCAAAATTCTTTGTATACAGCTGGTGTCAAAAATTCCAGTGCATGATAGAAACGATCATTGTTCCATTTGCAAATACTGTATGTTTGCATAAAAATACACGTTCTAAGTAACATTACAATCTGTTTGTTGGCTACAAATACGAGCCCCTGACTTCCAATCCACTCTGTGAAAATCGCACGTCACTCACACTTTCCGTTTCTGCAATATTTGCGGTGCAAGTGTTAACGAAATAAATAGCAATTTGCGATCAATTATGGCATCACTGTACAACGTTTAGATGGAATACCAAAGTGCGGCGAATGAAAATTTGTTCCCGGCCGGGATCTCCTGCTTACTAGGCAGACGCGTTGACCACTCCGCCACCGAGGACAGAGTGACCAGCCCCACTGCAGAGGACTCTTCCCTGCATGTCTCCCGCCACACCCAAATCTCCATTCGCCACGCTGTCTCTTTGCTATTACCACAGCCTATTTGTTCTTTAATGCTCGCAGCCACAATGCTGTATTCCCGCATCAGAGAGAACAGACCATGAGGTTTCGAGACAATTAATTGTCGTCAGGTGCCCAGCCTCGGCTTGTATACAATTTTATGTTTTTGACGACGTTATAGCGTTCATTTTATGAAGTGAATCGCAATTTGCAATCACTTATGGCATCACCCGGGATCGAATCCCGGCCGGGCACAAATTTTCATTCGCCGCACTTTGGTATTCCATCTAAACCTTGTACAGTGATGCCATCAATGATCGCAAATTGCGATTTATTTCATTAAAATGAACGCTGTAACCTCGTCAAAAATATATAAGTACAAGTGTTAGGTGATTCACCTTGTATACTGAAATAGCTGTATCTTTCTGAACAGGGTAAAATGTCCCACCGTAACCTCACTAGCACCCACAACACAAAACATAACCAAACAATAATGAACTTGTAGCTGTGAAATGCACCTGATGATGGCAGCATGCTGCCGAAACGCGTCGTGATAATTAAAATATTAGTAAAAAGTGACTGATGCAGTATACATTATTTAAAAATTGCTACAGTCGTCTTGCACTCTATGGGAATATTTTTATAGATCATTATATAAATACTCTAACACGAAAATTGTGGTACAGATTACTAATTTATTCGTACAAGAAAGCCAATGAAAGTTACATAATTCGAAAGACTGTTTGTCGTAGATTTCACGAATATAAATATTATGTGTGCATTTAGCCAGTAAAAGAGGTAAAAGGAAGTAGAAATTTTCCTATCTACAGCTTGGATAAAGTTCTACATTCTCCAACAATCAGCTCACTGATGGCTATTTGCCTCGACTAAAGACGCTGTAATGCAGCGCATCTGCAGCATTAAAATAAGTGAATATAAAACATGGAAGGATCCCAAGTCACTTTCTTGTGCCGTTCAAATGCTTCATTTTCGCAGTGATTAAGAGTGGTTAAAGGAAATTGATGTTTTCATATGAATGCCGATATAAAGGATGATGCGCCGGGAGAGGCATCTAGCGGTGCTCGGGTGGAACTACGAAGTCGATAATGCCGATATAAATGATGATGCGCCGGGAGAAGCATGTAGAGGTGCACGGGAGGAACTACGAAGTCGAAATGTTGTCAGCTTTGGAATTCTGAATATCACAGTATCGAAATAACATTATTTCTTGGCGTTGTATAAATATACGAACACCGAAATTGTAGTTCCATTTCAAATATTAGGCTAATGAAAGTTATATAATTCGAAAATGGCACGAGAAGTATATTCTTCCGTTTTCATTTGTTGTTATTGTGTCAGGCATTTTTCTTAACACGTAAAAGATAACCGATTCATACCTCCCAGTGCCGGTTAAATTTTACCAAATATCCCAGCGGCCTCCTATGATAATGTTGGCAACATGCTCAATAGTGAGAATCCTGTGAGTCTTCATTTTAGCCAATCGCTTGACAACGCTGATGTTTTCTCATGGAATCTTCGCTTTACGAGGGAAATTATTTTTACTGACCGGACGAGGGCACATACAAGAACCTGTCAACCATAAAGCAGGAACAGCATTATTTGTTTACTTCATGGTCTGTACGATACACTAATTGAGTCATTCTATGTGGTTCGAACAAATGGGCAAAGATTTTCTATCGTGTTGTTGATGTTCCCAACACAATCACGCGAAGCCGCCGACATGTAAGTAAAATTTTACCCCCAGTGACCATCTTCTACCTAATATATAAAGCAGAGTGTCCGTATATTTGTACGTGTTGCATAGAAATCTACAATTTTGTTCCGATCTTTACGACATTTTGCACACGTAAGCTTCAATCCATGAGAACGCTCGCTGTAAGTGTAAGAATCACGTACGATACATAGTTCACGAGATATGACGTCATAAACAATGAGATGCGCGGAAAACTGCTGCACTTAGCGACAATACTGCTCATTTTCTCCTAAACGACTGGACCGATTTCGACCAAATTTGGTACACACATTACTTACCGTGAGATAACAATTGCTGCAGGGTTAAGACTCATATACGACACATGGTTCAAAAGATATTACGTCATAACCAATAGAAATCGCAAAAATGCCATATAATGCGGCGAGACTTTCGAAATACACTGTATGAGAATGACAGTACTTAGCTACTTGCAACAAACTTTAAACATAATTTCAAACCTTTATCAAACTTTTTCTCGCTGGCAACCATAGTAAAATGATGAAAGGAAAAAAGTTTCTCACTTACTACTTTTCCGCTGTTTGTGGAGTAAAACTACGGCTCTCGGTCTGACGTTACAATTTATAATATCAACACTACAAATTGTAGCGACAGGAAATTTTACAGACAGTATACACATATAAAGTTGAATGTAGCTTCTAAATTGTATCACATTCCGACACATTGTTCATGAGATACGAGCACATAAACAGTAACGTTCCGCTGTTCGGCTGTCGGTATGACGTTACAATTTATAATTTTTACACTAAAAATTGTAGCTGCAGGAAATTTTACAGACAGTATACACGCATATAGTTGAGTGTACCTTCTAAATTGTATCAAAGTAAAGAGGTAAAGCAGTCAACAATCCGAAGATTGGTTTGAACACCACAGTGCTTTACTAGGCATGGTCCCGTTTGGAGGTGGTATGCCGTTGCCTTCCTCCGACCTGACTAACCCAGCCAAAATAGTGGGACCTACCGTTAAAAGTGGGTTCCAAGCCACGGTGTTACTCGGTATTTTTCACATGAGCAATACTGCCAGAGGCGAAAGAAGTGGAAAGTGACAGATAAAAATCCTAGGACCTGGCGGGGATCGAACCCGCGACCTTTAGGTTTGTAGTCTGGCACTCTACCACTGTGCAACCGAGGCGCACTGCAACAAAGTACGCGACGTAGTTAATGAGATATGAGCACACAAACAGTAACATTCACGGAAAAGTGCCCCATCATGCACCAAGTTTTAATCTATTACTCCTTTACAACTAATTGTATTCTCAAGAGAGTTTACAGTTATACAGCCCTTATACAAATGAGTATATACCTGAGACATGGCAGGAATAAATAGATAAATACCCGGGCAACGCCGGGTTTTCTGCTAGTTGTAGAGGAAAAGGTGATATTATGGGCTACTACTTTATTTTTGAACCATAAATTCCAATCAGTGAAATTTGCTGAAAACCTCAAAAAATAATCTTTGTGATGTTATAAAAAGCCAAACACATATGTTTTAGTTTAAATCATTATGCAACTTTAATATGGAAACATGTTTACAAAATTGACATATTGTAAATGTGGTGGTAATATGGGCTACTTTATAAACACCCTTTATGTTGTATTTTGTTCTGTATTGGTTCTAACCTAACCTAAAAACACGCGCAATCAGTTTCGCCAAAGTTAGAAGGTGCCGAAACTGTTCAGTTTCGCCAACGAGTTGCGCGAACGCCTGCCGCGCATGCGCACTGGCCAGTAGCGCAGTTTCACTAAACCTAGTGTCGTCGTGTAAACTAGCCTTAACATTCAACGTAACTGACTGCGGCAGCGCATTCTGTGGCGTTTGTACGAACTAGCTACTACTATTTACTGAGGTTGCCGCTAGAATGCGCGGGCTTATTAGTCAGATATTAAGCTAGCCCATATTGCAACCACTAGCCCATAATACCACTTTCGCCTCTAAATACAATTGGTCGATTTTGGACCACAGGCAATACTAGCTTAGATAAAGCTGTGGGCTGAGCTGGGTGTTTTTCGTGTGTGGCAGGCGTGGGCGGCGGCGGCGCTGTTCCTGCACGCGCCGCTGCTGCCGCCGTCGTCGCAGCACTGGCTGTACCAGCAGCTGTACGCGCCGCGCGCGCTGCTTCCGCTGGACGCCGCCAGGCGGCAGCTGCGGCAGCACCAGCAGCAGCCGCCGGCGCAGCCCGCCGCCCCCGACGACGGCGACAAGCCGGCCGCCGCCAAGGCGCCCGCCCCCGCACCCGCCGCCTCCTCGTCCGCCGTCTCGCCCGCCACCGTCACCGCCAAGAGCTCCAGCAGGCACTCCGACGTCTGGAGGCCCTACTGAGGCCGCGGCTCCACGCCAGTGCGCGAGGACGCTCTGCTCTGGACGTTACTCCGTGTGCAGCACACTGAATCTGTAATTCGTGGCAGGTAGTCGTCTCTGGTGCCCCTCAGTGAACTAAATACGTGTGTCATTGCATGTGATATCGTAAACAAAAGAAAAAAAAAACACTTGTGAACTTCCGTATAGGATGACTACATCAACTGCAGCTACAGAAACTACAGGGTGATTCAATAAGATGTTTGAAAACCGACATGGCACATCGGGCTTACTACAAGGACCAGTACTGACATAGGAAATAGGGGTCGCAAGGTGTTAGCGTACCAGGGCTGCACGCGAAGGTCACCTGTCGTACGCGCGCCAAGTTGTACAAAAGACTATCATGACTGGTGCAAAGGGTCAGTGACGGACTAAGGGTGGGGGTCCTCCAAATACCTCAAAACTCCGTTTTTTTTTTTTTTTTTTTTTTTTTTTTTTTAAGCCTGTGGCCTCTCGCACTGGATCCTCCAAATATCGCAGAAGCTATTTTTCTTATATTGTGCCGTTCCTCTCGTCCTGGGGGGCCTCCAGATCTCAAAATTACTATTTTATCATCTGTTTAGACACAATCACACAACTGTTTCACAATTATTACTGTACTTCACGCACCAGTTGTCAATAATAAAATATGTCAACACATGTTTCGGGACGACATTATCCCATTATCAAGTCATAAAACTTAACTGCTGCTAGGAAACAGTTAAACAATAGCTGTTTAAGTATATTGTGAAAAATAAAACTTTGCGCAGTACCACATGTTTGTCTGATGACAGCAAGTTGCGCAAAGTTTTATTTTTGACAATGTACTTACACAGCTATTATTTGACGATGCTTCCTAGCAGCAGATAAGTTTTATAATGGGATAATGTCGTCCCGAAACATGTCGTGTTGACATATACATTTTATTATTGACAACTGGTGCGTGAAACACAGTAATAGTTACTTTTTTATAGTAATACATGTATTGGCAAGTTGACAAGGGGTCTCATTTTGTTCTGCCGCCGCCCCGGCCCTCCGACAGTCTTAGTCCGCCGCTGCAAAGGGTGTCGGTTTTTTTTAAGTGAGATGGCTAGGTAGAAAGGGGTCAAGTTCGTCCATGAGTTGTGCAGCAGCGGTGACAAATACGTCTTCTGGGCGTGTGGCTCGTTGTGTAGTAGAGCGGTATTGAGCGTTGCAGTAATTTTGTCACATGCTACAAATAGACACTCGCCACAGACGATGCCCAATTTTTTGTCCAGATGATTAAATAGTCGTCTGACATCGACGGCGCACCCTCTCATAGATACCTTGTGTATTCCGTAGACATCCTGCTATCATAACAATCCTGTTCACTGTGTCCTCCGTCGCTGTGACAGTTGCTGCAGATAATTTTGAATGTAGGGCAACCACAGCTGAAATACTGATACGTTTTTCGTGGAACTTTCAGTCAGTAAATTAGGGTAACCGTACCTTAAGTTTCAACAGTTTTCTGAGTGTAAGACGGTGTCCCACTGCAGCTGTATTTAATGAAGTCCTTTAGACTACAAGATCACTTTTCAACATATTAGTTTCCTCTCTTACTGTATCTGACTGCTATTTCATGTCACTTACATTTGCGATTAACGAAGCATGCTGGCTCCTCCTCGTCACACAATGCCTACAGAAATTGCAAAATTAAAAGTCATTTAGACTACAAGATCATTTTTCAACATATTAGTTGCATCTCTTACTGTATCTGACTGCTATTTCATGTCACTTACATTTGCGACTAACGAAGCATACTCGTCACACAATGCCTACAGCAATTACAAAATTAAAAACTACTTAACCCGCTGGCACGTGTCTTCATCGCTAAAAGATCCTGAAAGATGATTATGACAGGTAGCAGAGGTTGAAGCAGTTTTAACTATGCAATTGCACTGCATTTTCAAGAAGAGCCAGCAATCCTCTTTAACCGTAAATGTCATAAGTTACACCAGAGGATACAACTAATAAGTCTTGTGAAACCGGTCGTGTAGCCTAAAGTACTTAATTACAGTTGCAGTGGGCCACAGTCTGTCACTCAGAAAACCATTATCTTTTAAGACCCAGTTATTTCAATTTGAAGGTTGTCACGACAGATGTAACGGTTATTGCAGACACAAGGCCCTTATATATATATATATATATATATATATATATATATATATATATATATATATATATATATATATAACACGATTGGGGATAGGTTGAGTGATTGTGGTAACCATCGACTGATCCACCGCGAGCAATCCAGAGGTTTTCGTGAAAGGCTTTCTTCAGATGTGCTCTGGCCAGTCCGCTGAAATGCTAGGGCGCTCCGTCGTATTGAAATCTAATGCGCATTGGAACATCATTCATCATGTCCGACAGACCTTTTGCAGCGGTACAAGACTGTGCGACCTCTAAATGAGTTCGGGGCAATGTGCGATCCACTGAAATTGTCTCCGACGACGCCAGATAGCGTAGTGCCCTTTCGTAGCGTCTGTGAACCCCGGTTCTTATTTGATCACTGATCCTCGTTGTTTGCCTGATGTGCCATGTCCGACTTTAAACTGTTTTTAATCATCCTATATAGATGCAGGGTTATAAATTACACTGTTTCGAGGATCAGGCTGCGCTGTGAACGAAGCATCACGGCCAGATCATTGCATGATATGCGATCTAAGAATGGTGGTTGCGACTCACACTCACGTTTGAGCGCGAGAGACAGGTAACTCGCACTTACATTCGTGTGGTCAAAGAATTAGGTGAAGTCCATGGACATTGTACTGTGAAAGCACAATGCTTGTCTGCTTAATCTATCAGACACAGCTATGGTAAAAGGACTATGCAGAAATCATCGCATGTTAATTCCACAAGAAACCAACTACTCGGTAGCTGAAGTAACTGGTACCTAGCTTGGCACATCGGAAACAGCTATCATCAAACGAGTATGCCGAGAATGTTAAATACTCCGTTATGAAAGAATTACGCTTGGCTGTATGAATGGCTGCAAGTCGCACTCACGTTCCAGGATGAGACACAGGTGCCATCGAAGTAGTATTGTATACTGTCTCATGATACAATAACGATAGAATGAAAATATGGAGTTTCCCAAGAACATCGCATTGTACGCCGTGAAAGAATAGTACTTGTTGAGAACCCTCAGTACAATCCTGGAAAATGGGATGCTCCAAATCCATTGTATTTCTAGAAAACACCGTTGGGTCGTCTTGAGACCCTAAATTGGAACAGTTGGAGCATTATACGACCTTTATTAAATTTACTATTAAGTCACTTTCCGAGCTTATTTTACAATTTATGATCACTAACGCGTAACAAATTTGATCTACTTTAGTTTACTGAGACAATAAATTTGTTACTTTCTTCATTGTACAAGAAAGAAAAAAGTTCAAAGTTTTAATTGTGACAAATGCGTCTTTCAATCGTATTTAATTCAAATAGTTTTTAAATAACAATAAATTAGTGTTTGTGTTATGAGTGAATAAATGATAGTCACAACGCACAACACTCAGTGTCTACGTTTCCGAACTCCATACCAGCGCTCAGTGTTTTAATTTCCTTAATTCCAGTATTTTATTCATTTAATATATAGTCGGATGGAAAGTAAGTGATATCGGTGGTTCGTCAAAGCTATTACCTCGAATGAGTTGTGCAACGAATTATGTAATTATCTCTATGGACAAAAGGAAATTGACTACAGCAACTTTCGTATTAAAACTCTCTATTCTTTCGGAAAAACGGGTTCCCATCTCTTTTTGCCGAACGCAGTAGAAAGCACTGCTACCGATAGTTAATGGTGAGTACAGTGAAAGGAACAATCGACTGTTTATTCGAGCTTTACAACCGAAATTTTAACATGTAATATGATATTGTTGTGAGGGTACTAACATTTCTTTTGTGAAACGTAAGACATTGTTTTATGCACCAACATGTATACTAAGAAAATAATGTGATGTGATGTGAAAAAATAGATACTGCGCAGTGTCCGCATCGACGAGAAGAAGAAATCAGTACTTTTGCGCCGATTAATCATACACGTGTACAATTTTACGAGGACGTCTCCGACTGTAGTGTTTCAGGAGACAATTCTGTTTTTACAACCGAAAAGTTTTAAGTGTATTTTTGCGATAATTCAAGTGGGTAGAAGATTATTTTGCATTTTATAATCACTCTGGATGTCTCTCTTTAAAATGTTCAAGTCTCATAAAAAATATTACTACACTAATTCAGATCCTTAGACATTCGACTTTTTTTGAGTTTCTGTCTACAAAATTGAATTCAAAATTTTGAACTCCAAAGATTTTCAACACTTTATAGTTAAATATACCATTCCACTTAAAACATGCAGTATGGAAAGATAAGAAAACCAGGTTTCAAAGGAGCTCTGGTTAAACATTCATAATGAAAGAAAAAATGCGTTGAAATGTAAAATATCACTGTAATATTTCCCAAACTGTACATTAAATGTTTTGTTGTTACACAGTCTATAAAATTATTCATTTCCTGTAAATAAATTCTAATAAACTGGTGTTCTGTAAAATAATTGTTTCTTGAATCGTCTAAGACTTACTTCCATGTTTACCTGTTATTCCTACTTACAGCTCATCCTTCCTATACTCAGTTAATGCTGCTTAGAATAAAGCACCTAAAGATTGAAACATTCCTGAATGATGGTAAGATAGTGTCATCCATATAATTGAATACATGTGAATTGTTTTTAGTTTGTATTTTTATTTTATTTTTATTTTTTTATTTTTTTATACTCACTAACATGAAGCACTTAGGAACCTTGCAGTTCCTTGGACAACTCGTCTAAGGTCTTAAATTATCAAAACTGGAGTAAAAAATAATTGCTTGGGAATGTATTATCAGTACACGCCCCTATTGCTGCAACTCAAGTTACATCGAGGCATTCGAGATTTGTATATCGTTTTACTAATAAGATGGAATATCAGTCAACCGAAATTGGGAGTCCAATTACAAGCATTGGGCATCGACATACTATTGTGTCTTGGGTAAAGATGTTGCGCAGTAGGGCTTGTTCACGCGAAGACGGAATAAACACAACTAACGCCGGTTGCATTAGTATATTAATTTTATTATTTTATAAACAAAACAGCCTATATTACATTTTATTAATTGTTATGCGTTTCCTGTCTAATTATATCATCATGACGTTTAACGACGCACACCAGCTGTCACTGGTGATAGAAAATGCTATAAAATTTCACGTTTAATCTGATGATGACCTAATTTTAGTTAAACATGCGATAACGGTTAACAAAACGAGTTGTTGATTATTTTAGCATGAAATAACTAAAATGTTATTGATGTACATGGTGTCTCAGCTATTTTTCTCACACAAAATTACTCTAGAACAACAACAGACATTGTAAAATGACTTTCAGCGATATCAATGTAAGGATGGGCCTCATGAATGTACATAATTTGAAACATTCTAAAACGAAAGCATGTGTGTTTTTAACACAAACTCACGTTGTTTTTTTTTTTAAATGGACACCCTATATTATTTCTTCCGAAATCTATCGCATGGCAAATCACAGAAACAATGGCGTGGATTGCATTGAAATACGCCAATTACATCCCGAGATATTGCGACTCGAAGTTGACGCTTGAAACGCGTGGTTAGCGCACGTTCTGAGACTCAGGCGACAATCCCATGCTGCTCAGGTTGTGCGTTAGCCGCGCATTTTGCGTATTGCAAGCGTCAACTTCGCGTCACAGTGTCTCGGGATGTAATTGGCGTATTGCGATTCAATCAACGCCATTTTTATGTGATTTGTCATGTTATAGATTGATAAATATAGGAGGTCCATTTAAAAAATACATAAGTGTGTTAAAAACACATATGCTTTCGTATTAGAATGTTTCAAAATATGTACATTCATGAGCCCCAGCCTTACATTGATACCGCTGAAAGTCGGCCGCGCGGGAGAAGCCGAACGGTATGGAGCACCACGTTACGAATCGCGCGGCCTCCCGCGTCGGAGGCTCGAATCCTCCCTTGGGCATGGATGTGTGTGGTCCAGAGGTTAGTTTAACTTAGTTTAAGTAGTTTGTAGGACTAGAGACTGATAACCAACGTAGTTTGGTTCCATAGGATTACAAAAATTTGAATTTTGGTTCAAATCAAATGTTCAAATTTTGTAAATCTATCGGACCAAACTGCGTGGTCATCAGTCCGTAGCTTGCAAACAACTTAAACCTAGGTAAACTAACCTAAGGACAACACAAACACCCATGCCACAGGGAGGACTCTTACCTCCGACGGCGAGCAACCGCGCGCTCAGCAGTGAGGCGCCTTAGACCGCTCGGCTACTCCACCGCGGCCTACAATTTTGCTTAAAGTCATTTTTCAATAGCTGTTGTTGTTCCAGAGATATTTTGGGTGAGCAAGATAGCTGTGACACCCTGTATAGTTCAATTTTTCAGTAACGACATTTCACTTACTGCAGATGTGTAAGTGTTCCAAGAAATACACTGCTGTTTCTGCTACAACCTTGTAGCTTCACAACTGCAGTTTCAGTGATTAGATGTCAATAAATCATGTCATGGACGTGATGTGTCTGCTCTATTTTATTTGCTGCTTTTGTACTTCATGAATTAACAGGACAATGACGGTCACTTCAGCTAAGCAACTGCGACAGTGAACGGATTCCTCCAAAAGCAAGTAGCACAATATCCACAAATTTTCCTTGTTTTCATATTAAACGTTTTGTGTCCCGACTTCGTCGCCGCTTTTGTGTCCCAGCCTCGTCGTAGGTGTCGGTGGCCGAGTGGAATGAGACCGACACGCTGGTGCACGTACGGAGGGGAGCAGCCAGAAACTATAAACACTCGAGTAAATTAGTACAAAGAGATATATATTACACAGTATGTAACAATACTTAACTTTTACATAGTACTGCAGAATGTTGATACATAGTTGTTAGAGGCCTGCCTAGTGCCTGTACGATAGCAAAGTCTTCAATGGTGCCTATCTGATTACGAAGGTCCTAACTCGTTGCTGTCTCAGTCCGAAGTGAACGATCCTTCAGTGGTGGCCACGAGCGGAGTTGTCGCAGAGGGCGCTCGTGGCTGTCGTCCTGAGAACGCCGCGCCGTGTGTGCATGGCGGCGCGCGGCGAAAGTAAGTGGCGCGCACTTTGTACTTGTGCGACACCACAAAACGGTGACCCATGAACAAACAGTATCACTCTTTTTATTCTTACGGAATCAGTAGAAGATTTGTTTTCTAATTACAAAATATCTCTCACATATTAACACACAGTTATACCTCATTATATCTATGCGATTTGATCGCCGAACGCATTTAAATGATTACATGAGTTGTAAAAACCGTTTCTGGATTCAACTGCTACCACTCTTTCTTACATACAGCAGCGTAAGAAACAGTATTGCATGTTGTCCACATATTATACAACACTAACTTTAAATCTGGCGTTGCAGGAGTACTTATTTATTCCAATTTCCTGTCAATGCTTTTCCTCTTCCCTCCTCCCTCTGTCCAAATTCATCCCTGTGTGCATTTCTTTCGCTCCCCCTGAAAGAAAAAAATTATAAACAAAGACGTAAAAAAAAAAAAGAAAATCACCTACATCTCTCTCTCCTCTCTGTCATCTCATACAGAAAGTGATCATTTAGTTTTGAAGGCAAAGTGTATAAAATGCTATTAAGATGGGCTGAACGGTATGCAGTGCATAAAATACGAAGAAACATTGATTTTTATATATTAGATAAACAACGATAGCGCATTATACTGTTGGTGTTTAGCGAACTGTGCAGGAATACTACTCATCGACTCCAGAAACATATCTGCTTGCTGACGAACGTGAAACTGATTTTACAAAACATTGACATGCGAAGAAATCATTTTTAGGGTCCATTCTCTATAATGTCTTATGCTGTCTTGTGCATATAATCTTCATCTATACACAACTATAAACAAACACGTGAAGATTAAAATAAAATAGATTTTTTTACAAATTTCTATTACATATTCTATTCCGACATAGTTAAGCGATAGTGTGTTACGGGTTACAGAGAACAACAGGAACATAATGAGATTCAGGAGTTGCAAATTTTGTGAGTTGTCATTTACTTAATAAGGCAGCCAGTAACAATCCAGAATCTTCACGCAAGAAGAGAAAGGCAGCGCGCAAGAGAAAATGGAAATAGAAGATGGGTCAAACACCTACAGAAGATCGATTCAATCTACTGTCAATTAAAAGGTACGTAACACGGATGCAAAAGACCCATGAATATAGACACTAAGTCTAGTTATTTCCAGATACACGCAATAGCAGTGTATTACTACTCGCAGTTGACAGACCATGAAACAAGTATATAATCCAATTACAAATGCTGCTGCACAAATTAAGAGGATTATTTTATTGCACATCTGCTAGATTTCCTGCTAGAAAGTAACACTGAAAAAGCGTCTTGCAGTGCTTAAATGTTATGACCGTAACTGTGTGGGTACAGCTTAATTGCTATTAGACTACGTCTGTTATAAAACAGAGGGAAGTATGTGTTATATAGAAGAATAAATGCTATCGGCTCAAGTATCACTGAGTGCGTTTCACGTGCAATCTGTGGTATAATTAATGGAATTGACAGAAACTAGATGGGATAATCCGGCATACTCGCGCACTCCGGTATTCGATAACATTCAATCCTCCCTTCACTGTAAAAACTTTTACGGAAACATATTGGAAGAAGATTAGGGTTTAACGTCCCATTGACATCATGGGCATGAGATACAGTTCTCGTAAACAAGCGCCGAGTAAATTTTCTATTTGCACAACCGTTGGATTTGTATGTAACATGTGAACTATTCATAAACTTACAACAGTTACATTTTTAGAAATGTGCTAGATCGAGAGTTAATTTAGGTTCAAGCCGAAGTTCAAAAGTGCTGTCATTGATATGGAAAAAACCACAGACATATATTACTAGACTGGCAAACGTCCCTCTGTGACTGAAGCCTAATGCCACCATCTTGCCTCACCTCACGTCAAAAAGTTTCCGTACGAAACTACTATATGATCTTCTGATACGATATGACGTTGTCAGCTTTACTAGCTGGTTTGGACATGATTTGCATTTGAGCTAATGCTTCCGTAATAATTGAATTTAACACATAAGCGTGTCATTGTCGATTCTTGATATGAGAAGAACGGGTTACGTACGGTAAAATTTTACTAAGCATTCTAGCTTGAAAATGTTGTCAGTCGTGTGACGTTGGCATTAGCCAATCGCGTGACAACGCAAATGTTTTGTCATGAAGTCTTCGTTTACGAGGGCAATTACTTTTACCGAATGGGCGAGGCCACATACAAGAATCTGTCAACCTTAGAGCAGGAACAGCATCATTTATTTACTTCACCGTCTGAACGAAACATAATCTTTTTACTCTGTGTGTATTTCTAGAATATGAAGGTCTTGGCGAGGGCTCTTTACCGTTTTGTTGATGTTGCCAACACAATAATGCGAGGCCGCCGGGATGGGAAATAAAACTTTACCGTTACGTACATACAGTTAAAGAAGACTGTAAGAATAAAGATGTGAGTTATGCACGACAAACAGCGCATTTATAACGGTCATACTATTAAAAGAAAAGCCAAAGTAGACCGAAAATGGTAACCGATCAATAAAAGCAGGAAACGTGACTCATTAGTGTATGTGTCAAAGCAGACTGTAGATTTCGTAAGAATTCTCAAAAATAAGGATACGTGTTATCCACGATAAACAACACTTTTAATGACGACCATACTACTGAAAGAAAATCCGAAGTTGAATGTAATTGGTACAGATTAATAATAACAGCCTATCAATGCAACTCATTAATGTAAGTGTCGAAACCTATTCGAGTTGAAAAACTTATAGCAATATATAACACACGAATTTCCCACATGTCAAAAGTCTAAAGACAGCATAGTTACGTCAGTACATTAGTATTTTTACGACTGTTTTCTGTAATAACACACATGACTGCTTACACGTTTATAGTATAGAAATATGGCGGCGAGACTTCACTGACACCAATGATACTGTATTTGGCATTGCCAGTCTAGAAATACATGTCTGTGGAAAAAACCAGCGCCGACGCAAATCACGTGCCGGAATTTGCGGTCTCACAGGCAGACACACATGCTGGGAGGCAACGCAGTGGCCGTTTTGGCGCCCATGTCAGACATTGCAAGGGAAAAAAGGGGGAGGAGAGTCTTGTGACCCTCATTTCTTTCTCTTTTGAGAGTGAACATTGTTGTCTCTATATGGCCGCCGAGTTTAAAAACAATTTCTGGCAATTGTTGTCTTCATTTTTAGAGAACCATTGTAGGTACTCACCACGTTTACATGCAACACATCTTCCGGAAGACGAAAACCGATTTTTGTAAACCGTTTTTCGCTGTAGTGTTTATATAGCCTGAATCAGATTTCCTAGCTCACTTAACATGCCGGCTGGAAAACAGCTGATTCAGTTCCTTATTTAGTCTGCACAATCGCTTATTTTTCTTTATTTAAATACATAGATTTATGTTCACTCTAATATTTATATTTTTATTTCACATTAGAAAATATCACTCTTTTCATTTGTGCCGAAAATTCTTAACAAGAAAACACAATCTGACAAGCCAAGAACGCTTCAAAAAACGGTTGCGTTTACATGGGCACGAAAATCGATTGTGGAACTGGAAAACCGCTTCAGAGAAGCGGATTTACAGAATCGATTTTGGAGTGTTTACATGACCAACCAAAAGCGGAATTGGGAAATCGGTTCACGAAATCCGGTTTTGGGAGCCCATGTAAACGGGGTTTCGGCAGTCGGCCGAGGAAGTTAAGACTGAACGGAAGCACTTTTATTGCTTTTCTTAAGCATAACCATGGAGAAAAGGCGTGTATAAATTAGTTGTAAATTGCAACGTAAGAGGCAAGTGATCTATATCTATAAATGTGAATGTCTGTTCGGTGTACGTTTATCACGTCTGAACCACAAGACATAAAGAGCTAAAAATTTGTACAGTTACTAATGTCTACCCGGGGAAGGCTTTAGGCACGGTTTTATGGCGATCGGATAGCTATTTATCTATGTATATTAACGTGAATGTCTGTTCGGTGTACGCTTATCACGTCCGAACGACAAGACGCAGAGACTTAAATATTTGTACAGTTACTAATTTATACCTGAGGAATGTTGTAGGCACGGTTTTATACCGATCTGATATATATTTAGTAATTTGAAGAATATAACGCGAATTGAAAATTATATTTACTCTTTGAAAGTGGTTTTATTGGTTGCATTGTTGCTTGATGGTTGATAATGATAAAGGGTGGACTATATTAGGATAGAAAGTTATCGGTGTATATAACATTCTACGTGTGTGTGTGTGTGTGTGTTAATTTTTCGCTCTGCAGCGAAACCTACAGAATGTAAACGAATGGTCTGTGTGTAATTGTTGACCGAAGTCTTCCGTTGTACATCATAGCTGTTCCATGCCGATAGCTATAAGGCCGATTCCTCAGACATGGTGGAGTAGCCGAGCGGTCTAAAGCATATCGCTGCGGAGCGCGCGATTGCTCAGCGTGGAGGTTCGAGTCCTTCCTGGGGCGTGTGTGTGTGTTTGTCTGTAGGTTAGTTTACCTAGGTTTAAGTAGTTTGTAAGCTACGGACTGATGACCACGCAGTTTGGTCCGATAGATTCACAAACATTTGAATTTTCGATTTCTCATCCGGCATTTTTTTTCCCTTCTGTCTCATTTTCTTTTCTTATTCCACCAATTATTCCAAACGTTTCTCGTACATTATTTTTAAAACATTATTTCAGCTCAAGAACGTTAAGTTTTTCAATCACTGAAAAATGTTCGTGCTCGTTGTTCTCTTTCATTTTATGAGGTTTCAAGTTTTAAAGGGGCTTTGTAAGGGTCCCCTTGGGATTATAATGGTCATCTGCGTATAGGACTGTGCGCGAGCAGTGAGAAGTAAACGGCAGTTTCTTTTTCGACTTCGTCGTGAACAGACGTGCCTGTATAAAATTTCAACGTGTTATTCCGATCCCAGGTTAAACTTGTCTACTGGAAAAGTTGCTGGCTCATCTGGAATGGGAGAAGAAATTCCTGAAGAAACCATTCATAGTGATCGATCAAAATTACGACTGAAGGACGCAGTGGTGTATTATGAAAGCTGTTGACGGAAAATAATATAATTGCATCGACAACTTCGGAAGAAATCTCTCGCGATGCTATGTTATTGGCCGGAGAACTTTATAATAATACATTGGAACTTTTGGGTGAAAAAACATTCGTAACTGAGGAGGAATTAATTCATGTTCTTGAGGATTGCGAAGAATTTGAGGAGAATGACGAACAGTTGGAAGTGCCACAAAGTGATTCGTCTCCAGACGAATATAAACCGTCGCCGAAAAGATTTAAAAGTGACATGATTCCCATTGCCTTCAATGTAAAAGTCGTGAATATTGATAAAGAGCACCCCACATGGTCCTTGGCGACATTACAGGAAAAAAATACAGGATGCCGCCAATTGAAAAAAAGAATATCTTTCACAGTGGGAGGAAAGATATTAAATGTGGTGGTACGCGAATGGATAAATTTGAGGCGATAGATTCGTGGACCTTCGACCGTTTTGTGGAAGCAAGACAGCAATGTCGATTTAAAGTTCAAGTTGTCTGATCGATGGGTCACAGCATTTAAACAGAAGCACAGAATTTCACAAGGCAAGATCACGAAACTGGTTTCGAAAAAAGAAGCGTTGTCAATGGAGGACATCGAGGCGTCTGCTGAGACCTTTCGTCAGCAGACGTGCCGCTTAATCCCTCAGTACCATGAGGATTATGTGATAAACACTGACCAAACAGGTAAATACATGTTTTCTGCGTACAAAATGTTTTTACCGATGTAAAACATATCAATTCAAATTTAATTATAGAAAAAAGATATTTACATACACATTCGAATATTGTTTGATATTAAAAATACTGTTGTTTCAGGATGCCAATATCAATCTGTTTTCAACAGGACTCTCACTGAAAAAGGGAGTAAAACGGTTTTGATGAAAAATTCGGTTTTGGATAAAGTGACGCATTCGTACACCGCAGGATATTCAATAACATTATCCGGAAAACTGCTCCCACATGTCTTCATGTGCTTACAAGAAACGACCGGTCATTTCGGACCTCTTATTCACAAATTAATAGACGGCTATGCCAATATTTATACAAACGTCATCGTAACATCAACGAAGTCCGGAAAATTAACAACAGTTTTATACATGGATTTTCTCAGGAAATATTTGAAATCTTACGTCGGGGAGAATATATTTTTACTTCTCATTGACTCTTGGGAATGTCAAACGAATCCGGAGATAAACGATGCAATTTTTCAAGAAAATATGCCAACTTAGTCTGTAAAAGTCATACCTCCAAAATGCACTTCCTTGGTGCAACCTTGTGATCTTTCCTTTAACATGCAACTTAAAAATTTCATAAAGCGCTTGCAAATTTGTAGCGCATTGTTACAGGACTATCGTGAAATTAATTCCCGAGAAGATTGTATAAAAATTCATTCAATCATCGTCACCAATATTCCGAGACATGATTCAATATGCCTCGTTTGCCTCAAAAATATCAGAAACTCAAAACACTTTCGTAAATGTTAATTGGGCATGTATTTGTACAGATTTATTGTAAACGCCCTGTGATTGTAAAATATCCGTTTTATATGTTGCACAAGATGTCGAAAAATTATTGCTTTGTTTGTTTTTACGATGATACCACTGCGGTTCTTGTTCATGATTATTATATTTATTAAAATTGAATGTTTCCCAATCGATACTTGCATACTCTGGTTAAAAACACAATGCTTCTCCTCACATACGTTACAATTAAAAATGGAAAACCTCCGCCATGAATAGTGTTTTTGGACAAAAAGAAAATAATTTTTATTCAACAATGTAGCTAATTTGTTACAGATAATGTAGGTTTGGGAATCTTTCTGAATAATTGTTGGAATAATAAAGAAAATGAAAGAGAAGGGAAAAAAGTGCCAGAGAAGGAAACGAACTCCAGATCCGAATTCCTACATTTCTCCTAAATCCAAACTGATCTTTCCCGAGGTCGAATTCCACAAGTTTTTCCATTCGTCTGTAAATAATTCGTGTTAGTGTTTTGCAACAATGACTTATTAAATTGATCTGTAATCTTCACTTTTTTCTGCACTTGCTTTCTTTGGAATTGGAATTACAATATTCTTCTTGAAGTCGGAGGGTATTTCCCCTGTCTCATTTATCTTGCATACCAGGTGGAACAATTTTGTCACGACTAGCTCTTCTAACAATAATAGCAGTTTAGACGGAATATGATCTGCTTCAAGGGCCTCGTTTCGACTCATCTCCTTCACCGCTCTGTCAAATTCCCCTCGCAGTATCATAACTTCTACCTCGTTTTCCTCCACTTCGCCTTACATTTCTAGAATAATGCCTTTAAATTTATTTCCTTCGTATAGGCCCTCTATATATTCCTTCCACGGTTCAGCTTTCCCGTCTTTGCTTAGTGCTGGTTTTACGTCTGAGTTCTTGACATTCATAAAGCTATTTTTCTTGTCTCCAAAGATCTCTTTTATTTTCCTGTAGGCTGTATCTATCTTTCCTCTAATTATACATTCTTCTATGGTTCTGCATTTGTCCTCTAGCCAATCCTGCTTAGCTAGTCTGCGCTTCCTTTCAATCTCATTTTTCAGACGTTTGTTCTCCCATTTGCCTGATTCACTAGCTGAATTTTTATATTTTTTCCTCTCATCAATTAAGTTCAGTATATCCTGTGTTATCCAGGGATTTCTATTACGCCTTGTCCTTCTGCCTATATGATCCTCTGCGGCGTTCCCTACCGTATGTCTCAGAGCTACCCATTCTTCTTCTACTGTATTACTTACCCCGTTTCAGTAAATTCTTGCCTAATGCTCCCTCTGCAACTCTCAACCACCCGTGGTTCCTTCAATTTGTCCAGGTTCCATCTCCTAACTTTTCTACCTTTCTGCAGTCTGTTAAGTTTTAATCTGCAGTTCAGAATAATGCGTTCACTTTGCTGTTCATAGTATCTTACCCTCATTCGTATGTTCTTATTGATTATCAGACCTACTTCTGTGTTACCACCAACTGATTTTGTATTTATAGCCCTGTACTCACCTAACCAGAAATCCTATTCATCCTGCTACCGAACTTCACTAATCCCTACCATATCTAACTTTAACCTATCCATTTCTCTTTTCAAATTTTTTAGCTTACGCGATTAAGAGTTACAACATTCCACGCTCCGACCGGTAGAATGCCTGTTTTGCCTCTCTTGATGTTTTTCCTGAGTAGTCCCTCCGGATGATTTTACCTAAGCTGCAAGTCCTCGAGAAAAATAACGGCTGTGGTTACCCCTTGCTTTCAGCTGTTCGCAGTAACTGCATGGCAAAGCTATGTTAGCTGATGTTACACGGCCAGCTCAGTCAATCATCCAGACTGTTGCCTCTGTAACTACTGAAAAGGCTTCTTCCCTTCTTCTGACGTTTGTCTGGTCTCTCCATAGATATCACTCCGCAGCGGTTGCACCTACGTACGGCTGTCTGTATCGCTGAGGCGCGCAAGCCGCCCCACCTCGGCAATGTCTGTGGTTCTTGGGGATGACATATGACAGATATAATGTGCCGTATTTCATGAATTTCGTATTTATACTTCCATATTACGAAAGTTTGGGTGGTAAATGAAACCGCGAATTAAAGGTATCCCATGTGATTATGTTGGCAACCTCAACAACACAGTATAAAATCTTTGTCAAGATGTTAATATTCTTATAAATCCACCAAGAGTGACTTGATTGGTGTCTCGTACAGACCATGGAGTGAATAAATAATGCTGTTCGTACTCTATAGCTGACGGGTTCTTGTATGTACTCTGCTCCCTCAGTAAAAGTAATGTTGTTATCGTAAAACGAAGATTTCATTTGCGTTGTCACGTGGTTAGCTAATTCCAAAGTCACATGACTGCCAACATTAGCACGCGAGGCCGGTAAGGCGGTAAGTAACCAGTGCCTGAAAATACAAAACCGCCGCGGCATCTAAATAAAAGTTTTTCTCCTATAAATGCTGTCCACGCACCATGTTTGTTATTCTATAGCAATACTTATAAAATGTTCAAATGTTTGTTAAGCTTATCCATCCATCCATCCATCTCCTATAGGACCAGCATAGAGCACAATAAAAGGTAGAAGGATCTCGTATTCTGAACGACATATAGGCTGAACACAAAATCTTGACTCAGTCTGTGGAAGCCTAAAAATGTTTGTAGAGCTTATGGGACTTAACTACGGGGTCATCAGTCCCTAAACTTACAAACTACTTACGAACTAGGACGGCACAAATATCCATGCCCGAGGGGGGATTCTAACCCACGATCGTAGTGGCCGTGCTGACCGTGATTGGAGCGCCTCAGTCACCTCGGCCACCGCGGCCGGCGCAATACTTATACATTACACGTTGACGATGGTACAATAAACAGGCCCATAATATTAGGAAACACACACTATTTCATGGTATTGAAAAAGTGTTTCGAAACCCCACACTGGACGGTTTCATTTGTTCCTAAACCGACAGATGTTTCAGTTATCCCACCTCCAATTCTCCGGTTGGCCCAGGAATGGTTGCTTCGTACTCCGTGACATTCATCTGACGATAGTACTACGCGATTGTCTGCAAAATATACATAAAATGTTGTGCCTACTTTTATATTCAGGGCTTTAGTACAGGTCTAGCACGATAGTCAACTAGGAGTAGAACAGGTGGAACTACGCAGTCGAACGTGTTGTCAGCAGTGGAAATTAAAATTTCGAGGTAACGGAATAACTTTCTTATTTGGCTTTACTTACGTTTTAAAAAATTGAGTTTCGTTGCTTTGTAAACGAAATCAGTCGAATTTCGTCCACAGGCAATACTAGTTATTATTATAATATTGTTATTAATATTGCTGTTGTCGTTATTGTAGTATCGTAATATATTGCTCGCGTACTGGACAAAATTTAATTCACTATTTCATGGTATTGAAACAGTGTTTCTAAACCCCACACTGGACGGTTTCATTTGTTCCTAAAACGACAGATGTTTCAGTTATCCCATCTCCAATTCACCGGATGGCCGAGGAATGGTTGCTGTATACTACGTGACGTTCATCTGACGATACGACGACGCGATTGTCTGCAAATTACACATAAAATGTTGTGCTTACTTCCTATATTCAGGGCTTTAGTACAGGTCTAGTTGGTGGAACTACGCAGTCGAATGTGTTGTCAGCAGTGGAAATTAAAATTTCGAGGGAACGGAATATCTTTCTGTTTTTGCTTTACTTACATTTTTTAAAAAAATGAGTTTCGTTACTTTGTAAACAAAATCAGTCGAATTTCGTCCACAGGCAATACTAGTTATTATTATATTGTTATTAATATTGCTGTTGTCGTTATTGTAGTATCGTAATATATTGCTCGCGTACTAGACAAAATGTAATTCACTAAGTGTGTCTTGTTAGATGCAAGAGGGGACCAGAAAACTCCAATCTCTTCGCGTATGCTATACGTCAAATTGGATAAAAAAATAAAATGAAGATATGGTCCCTATTATAGTGAATTGATGAAGAATTCTCTACATCTACATCTACATGGGATACTCTGCAAATCACATTTAAGTGCCTGGCAGAGGGTTCATCTAACCACCGTTATACTATTTTATCTCCCATTCCATTCTCGAATAGCGCGCGGGAGGAATGAACACCTGAATTTCTCCGTTCGAGCTCTGATTTCTCGTATTTTATTCTGATGATCATTTCTACCGATGTACGTGGGAGTCAACAATATATTTTCGCATTCGGAGGAGAATGTTGGCGATTGTAATTTCCCTAAGCAGCCCACGCAGCAGCGATAAGCGCCGTTGTAATGATTCCCATCCCAGATCCTGTATCATTTCCGTAACGCTGTCTCCCCTGTATCGTGACAATACGAAACGAGCTGCCCTTCTTTGGACTCTTTCGATGTCCTCCGTCAAACCCACCTGATAAGGATCCCACACTGGGCAGAAATATTCCATAAAACGACGGACAAGCGTAGTATACGCAGTTTCTATTGTAGTTCTGTTGCATCTTTTAAGGGTTCTGCCAATAAAACGCAGTCTCTGGTTCGCCTTTCCCACGACATTATATACGTGTTCTTTTCAGTTTAAGTCTGAAGTAATGGTAATTCCTAGGTATTTTGTGGAGTTTTACGGCCTTCAATTTTGATTGATTTATCTTGTACGCAAAGTTTAACGGATTTCTTTTCGTACTCAATGTGGACGACTTCACACTTCTCATTATTTAGAGTCAATTGCCAATTTTTACACCATACTGATATCTTATTCAGATCGTTCTGCAGTTGGTTTTGATCTTCAGATGATATACTAGACGGTAAATGACGGCGTCATCTGCAAACAACCTAAGAGAGCTACTTAGATTTTCCCATAAATTGTTTATGTAAATAAGGAACAGCAGAGGACCAATAACACTACCCTGTGGAACGCCCGATATCACCTCTGTTTTAGTCGATGCCTTATCATCGATTACTACGAACTGTGTCCTCTCTGATAGGAAATCCCCTATCCAATCGCTAATTTGGGGCCATATACCATAACCACGCAATTTGATTAATAGCCGTTTGTGAGGTACGGTGTCAAAAGCTTTCTGGAAATCAAGAAATACGGAATCGATTTGCGAACCCTTGTCGATAGCACACATCACTTCGTGTGAGTAAAGAGCTAGTTGTGTTTCACATAAACGATATTTTCTAAATCCATGTTGACCTTGAGCCAATAGATCATACTGTTCGAGATAATTCATAATATGTTAATACAGGATATGTTCCAAAACCCTGCTGCAAATTGAAGTCAATGAAATAGGACTGTAGTTTAATGGGTTACTCCTACTGCCTTTCTTGAATATCGGTGTGACCTGTGCAACTTTCCAATCTTATGGTACAGATCCTTCTTTGAGAGAGCGGTTGTATATGGCTGTTAAGTAAGGAGCTATCGCTTCAGCATAATCAGATAGAAATCTAATGGGTATACAATCCGGACCAGAAGACTTCTTCTTGTTAAGTGAGTTTAGTTGCTTCACTACTCCGATGATATCTATTTCTACGTTTCTCATTGCGGCCTCTGTTCGTAATTTGAAATCTGGGATATTGATTTCGTCTTATTTGGTGAATGAGTTTCTAAAAGCTATGTTTAGTAACTCTGCTTTAGTAGCGCTGTCATCGGCAGGATCGCCATTACTATCACGTAGTAAGTATTGTTTGTGTTTGTCCCTATTATATTTAACATATGACCAAAATCTCTTATGGCTTTCAGTCAAATTTAGAGAAAGACTTTCGTTGTGATAAGTATTGTAGGCATCTCGCATTGAAGTCCTCGCTAAATTTCGAGCTTCTCTGTAGGATAGCCAATCCTGGGGATTTAGTGTTCGTTTAAATTTAGTATGCCGTTGCTCTGTGTTAAGTCAGTCTGTATATTCACTTCCAACTACGCTTTTCTACAAAAACGCCTCTTAAAAGACAGTGAGTAATGTATTGCAGTGCTTGGCAGCAGCGGCGCGTATGAGGCCTTCCTGCGGCAATTGATTTGCGGAGCGATTCATTGTACAGCGATGGCACGTCGGCGTCGCGTTTTATTAGCACTCGTGCAGTAGCGCCTCGCTCAAAGGTGGAGCGGGAATTTTTGTTTCGCGGCTCTGGCGCAGACATCTTAATTGTGTTGCAGACTATTAGCGGGCCGGCGTTTTACAAGTCACTAGAGCGCAAAAGCTGTTTAAATTCGTCAGAGATAACAAAGAGAAGCGGGCACTCTGGCGCCTCTTTGTAGGCCTGCGGATCGTGATTAACCGTAAAAGCCAACAAATTGCCAATGCATGCCTGCGTTCACAAAGAACGGGCAAATTTGTAACTCGCCGACATGTAAATGCCGCCCCATCGCCCTTTCAAGGGTATAAATTAACATTCATTGTCAAAGGGCCGGGCGGGACAGTTCACTGGCACAAATACGTCCAGAATGGCACGCTAGTTGTTCTCACGTTGCTCCGCTAATTGGTTCTCAGTTGTTGCCGAAGCGGCTAATTACAAGAAAAGCGCTAGTTGCGGTCTCATCAGCATATTAAATAGATTCTCGTGGGGACTGTAGAAATTTACAATGAACACACAGAGTGATAACAGAACACTATGTTTACCGAAAATACTCTTGTTTGTAGAATCCCCATGTGTGTAAATTTAAACTCGTAGATATATCTCAGTGGATAAGTGGTAGAATGACAGGCTATGAATCCAAAAGCTGCGGGTTCGATCCTCGCTCAGACCTAGGACTTTCATCTCACACGTTTCACTATTTTCACCTCTGGCAGTGTGTTAAAGTGAATAGTAACAAATTGTACCGTGGTTCGGAATCCACGCTAAATCATCTGTTCCTCAATAAGCGTCTGGGTGAGTCAGTTAAAAGGTCGGAGGAAAGCAATGGTACACCACCTCCTAGGATCACCCTTACTGAAGTATTGTGATGTTCAAACCAGTCTTCGGAATGTTGCGCGGCCGTTCACCGTCGGGTGTTCGAGTCCCCCCTCGGGCATGGGTGTTTGTGTTGTCCTTAGGTTAGTTTAAGTAGTTTGTGAGCTACGGACTAATAATCCAGCATATATATATATATATATATATATATATATATATATATATATATATATATATATATAATTTTTTTTTTTTTTTTTTTTTTTTTTTTTTTTTTTTTTTTTTTTTTGGAATTTTGGCTGCTTGGTCTGAAATGGATGGAACACGATGTGGATTCCGACACACTATCAAGATCAATGGCGCTTAGTTAAATCAAATGGAAGTATGCTACATGAAAAAGACGCACTAGCTTTCTACCCTAAGGTGAGGTATTGCGATAAAATTAATTATTAATGAAATAAAAAAAACTAACGCTCCAAATCATGTAAATACGCGAACACAAAAATTGAAGTACTGGGCTTTAATGTTAATATACAAGGAGTCCAATGAAACTTATATAATTCTAAAGATGCCATAGGTGTGAACGAAACAAAATTCATTATGTGTCTACGCAGCCGCTAAGAGTGGTTAAATACGTTTTCATAAGTAAATGGGTATTAAACGGTGTACATGAAGTTCGCCCCCCAACTTTGAAAATATTTTTATCTCTTTTGTTGCTCTGTGTTGCTCTGAGGTTGTTCTACTTTGCTCCAGATGTACAAATCTGTGACACAACTTTCCATCAGCCATCTCGTTTTGAAAAATCGATTTTTTTATGTTTGCTCTGAGTTTCTCTAGTTGCTCTGAACGTTGCTCCAGAACAAAAATGTCCGCAGACAAATAGTTTTCAAATGGTAAGCGCAAATAGATTTTCCGCCAGTCCCCACTTTTTGAAAAATCGAATTTTTTATGATTGCTCTAAAGATTGCTCCTGAGTGACAATGTCCTCTGACAAATTCGGCATGATGTATTTTCACTGTAGTATCTTTTAAGGAACACGCCGTTTGCTACTGAAAATAAAGGTTTTTTATTTTTACAATAAGCGATTCGCCTTTTTTCAGAAGGCGTCATCAATGGGTTTCAGCACTTACTAATCCATATCTTCCTCTTTCTGGTAACCAGGTTGAAAAGTTCCACTATTTTACGGAAAACGTCGCGTTTTCATTGTTCCACTGTCATCTACTGCCTAACCGTCGCCTACCACAGGGGCGATAGGAGAGACGGTCTGGCGTGTCGTTTCATTTCAACGCACGACCCAACTGCGGCAACCTTATAGCACAGCGTCGCATTTTTTGCGAGGGTTTCTATTGCTTGCCTACGTACCTTGGGCAGCACGTTCGCGGGGATCTCTCGCCAGTCGTGAATCTTCGGAGCATTATGGATATGGTCCTGCAACCAGCTCAGGATTTTAAAAAGCTAACGCATCAATTTATATTGTCATCTTTATATATAAAGCAGAGTGCCCGTATGTTTGTGTGTATGTATTGCATACAAATCTATAGTTTTATTCCAATCTTTATGAAAGTTTGCACACTTAAGCTTCAATCCATGTGGACGGTCGTCGAAAGCTCAAATTCAAATGTCCGTAAATCTATCGAAGTTAACTGCTGGGTTATTAGTCCGTAGCTTTTGATATTAAATGTGATGTTCTCCACAGAACAACTAAGGTAGAAAGCTATAATTGCTCGAAATTAACTCTATCAATTAAAAGCAAACTCAGAAACTGACACGTGTCGCCTCGAAACTTGTATTAGCGCCAGTTACCCGTCCCGCACGTATCGATATCCCTTCTTAATTCACCGCCGGTAGCGCGGCGTGCCTAATTTTGTTTGGTATTTATCTCGTGAGAATACGCAGCTCTACTGTATAAATATGTGATAATGTCGTCTTCTTAAGTAAAATATTCCGTCATCAAGAACAACAATAAAGGCATTCTACGCTTCGGAGCGTTGAATGTTACGTCCCACAATAGGGTAGGGAGGTTATAAAATTTGAAAAGAGAAATGGATCGATTGAAGTTGTTATCGTGGTCTACAGTCCGGAGACTGGTTTGATGAAGCTCTCCACCCTACTCTATCTTGAGCAAGCCTTTTCATCTCCTCGAACGGCAACCTACGTCCATTTGAATTTGCTTACTATATTCATCTATTGGTCTCCCTCTGCGATTCTTACCCCACTCACTTCCCTCCAACGATAAATTCACAATTTCTTAATGCCTAAGAATGTGTCCTACGAATAGATCCCTTCTTTTAGTAAAGATATGTCAGAAATTCCTTTTCTACCCAATTCTGTTCACTACCTCCTCATTAGTTATGCGACCCACCCACCTATCTTCAGCATTCTTCTGTAACACCATATTTCAAAAGCCTCTATTCTCTTCCTGTCCGCTCTGTTTATCGTCCATGTTTCACTCCCAGACAAGGCAACACTCCACACAATTGCCTTCAGAAAGAATTCCCTTATGCTTGAATTAATATTCGATGTTAGGAAATTTCTCTTTTTCAAAAACGCTTTTCTTCCTATTGCCAGTCTGCATTTTATATCATCTGTACAGCGCCTCATATGTTATTTTACTGCCCAAGTAGCAAAACTTATTTACCACCTTTATTGATTCGTTACCTAATTTAATTCCATCAGCACCGCCTGATTTTCTAAGACTGCATTCCATTATCCTTGTTTTGCTCTTGCCAATGTTCATCTTATCTATTCCTTTCAACACACTGTCCATTCCGTTCAATTGCTCCTCCAGGTCCTTTGCTGTCTCTGACAGAATTACAATAACATCAGCAAAACGAAAGCGTTTTATTTCCTCACACTAAACTTTAATCCCTTCTCCAAATTTCTCCTTGCTTTCCTTTATAGCTTGCTCAATATACAAACTGAATAACGTTGGAGAAAGGCTACAAACCTGTCTTACATCCTTCCCAACCTTTGCATCCCTTTCATGCCCTTCAGCTCTGATAACTGCTGTCTGGTTTTTGTACAAGTTGAAAATAACCTTGTTCCCTATATTTTACTCCTGCTGATTTCAGAATTTAAAAGAGTATATTCCAATCAACATTGTCAAAAGCTTTCTCCAAATCTACAAAAGCTAGAAAATTAGGTTTGCCTTTTCTTAATCTATCTTCTAGGATAAGCCGTAAAGTGAGTATTGCCTCCCGTGTTCCTACATTTCTCCTGAACCCAAACTGGTCTTCCCCGAGGTCGGCTTCTACCAGCTTTTCCATCCTTCTGTAAATAATTCGTGTTAAAATTTTGCAACCATGACTTATTATACTGATGGTTCTGTAATTTTCACACCTTCTGCACCTGCTTTCCTTGTAATGGGAATTATTACATTTTTCTTAAAGTCTGAGGTTATTTACCCTGTCTCACACATCTTACGCACCAGGTGGAATAGTTTTGTCATGACTGGCTCTCCCAGAGACTTCAATAGTTCTGAGGGAATGTCGTCCACTCCAGGGGCCTTGTTTTGACTTAGGTCTTTCAGTGCTCTGTGAATATCATCTTTCGGTATAGTATCTCCTATTTCATCTTCATCTACATCCTCTACCCATCCTACAGTATTGTCTGTAAGTTCATTTCCTTGGTAGAGCCCCACAATATACTCTTTCCACCGTTCAGCTTACCATTCTTTGCTGAGAGCTGGTTTTCCATCTGAGTTCTTTGTGTTCACACAGCTGTTTTTCTTGTCTCCAAATGTTCTTTTGATTTCCTGTAGGCGGTATATATTTTCCCCCTATTTATACATTCTTCTACAGAGTTGCATTCGCCTTCTAACCTCTCCTGCTTAGCTATTTTACACTTCCTGTCAATCTCATTTTTTAGTCGTCTGGACTCCATTTAGCCTGTTTCATTTACTGCATTTTTTTATTTCCTCCTTTCATCAATGAAATTTAGTATTTCCTGTGATATCCAAGGATTTTTTGTAGGTCTTACCTTTCTACTTATTTTGTCCTTTGCGGTCTTTTCTATTTCATCTCTCAGTACTACCCATTCTTCTTCTACTGTTTTATTGCCCCAGTTCCTGTCAATTGTTGCCTAAAGCTCCCTCTGAAATTCTCAAGTACTTCAGATTCCTTCAATTTATCCCGGTCCCATCTCCTTATTTTCCTTTCTTTTTTCAGTTTTTTTTTTTCAGTTTCAACCTACAGTTCATGACCAATACGTTATGGTGAGAGTCTATATTTGCCCCTGGGTATGTCTTACAGTTTGGAACCTGGTTCCGAAATATATGTCTTACCATTATAAAATCTATCTGGTACCTTCCAGTGTTCCCTGGTCTTTTTCACGTATACAAACTTCTTTCATGATTCTTAAACCAAGTGTTTGTTATGATTAACTTATGTACTGTAAAAACTCTACCAGGCGATCTCCTCTTTCATTCCTTTTGCCCAGTCCATATTCATCTACCACTTTTTCTTCCCTACCATTTCTTACTACCGAATTCCAGTCTCCCATCACAATTAAGTTTTCCTCTCCCTTAATTGTGTGAATAATTTCTTTACCCCTCATACATTTCTTCGATCTCCTCATCGTCGGCAGAGCTAGTGGGCATATAAACTTGAACTGCTGTGGTCAGTGTTGGCTTTCTATGTATCTTGACAATGATAACGCATCACTGCGCTGATGATAGTAGTTTAGCCGCAATCCTATATTCTCATTCATTATAAGACCTACTCCTGTAATACCCCCAACTGATTTTGTATTTATAATCCTGTACTCTCTTGACCAGAAATTCTCTTCCTCTTTCCACCGAACACTAATGCCCACTATATCTAATTTCAGGCTATCCATTCCCATTTTTAAATTTTCTAACTTCCCTACCCGAGTAAGGGATCTGACATTCCAAGCTCCAATCCGTAGAATGTCAGTGTTGTCCTTCCTGATGATCACATCCTCCTAAGTAGTCCCCGCCCGGAGATCCGAATGGGGGACTATTTTACCTACGGAATATTTTGCTCGAGAGAATGCCATCATCATATATTCACACAGTAGAGCTGCATGTCCTCGGGAAAAGTAATGGCTGTAGTTTCCCCTTGCTTTCAACCATTCGCAGTAGCTGTGTGGCAAAGCCACATTTAGCTGATGTTACAAGGCCAGCTAAGTCAATCATCCAGACTGTTGCCCCTGTAACCACTGAAAAGACTGCTGCCGCTCTTCAGGAACCACACGTTTATCTGGCCTCTCCACAGATACTCCTCCGTTCTGGTTGTACCTACTGTATCGTTGAGGTTCGCAAGCCACCCCACCTCAGCAATGTCTGTGGTTCATGGGGGTGAAGATTGAAGTTATACCGGAATTTGTGAATTTCAGTGGGAAGGTGAAAAGGACTTTTGGTCAGGTGAGATCAGGATTATAAATACGAAATCCACTACGGAAAATGTAAGACTGTGTCTAACGAAGAATAATAACATAGGAATACGGGTAAACCACTATGAACAATATTGTGTTCGCTTTATTGAAGCTAAGACACACACGAAGCCAACAGCCACCACTGCAGTACCAGTTTATATGTTAATTAGCTCTACCGATGATGAGTAAGTCTAAGAAATGTATTAGAAGATGAAATAAATTATTAAGACTGTTAAGGGAGAGGAAAATTTGATTGTGGTGGGGACTGGAGTTCGATCCCCGCCAGGTCCGATTATTTTTATCTGTCACATTCCACTTCTTTCACCTCTGGCAGTTTTAATGATGTGAAAAATACCGAGTAGCGCCGTGTTTCGGAATCCACGTTAAACTTTAGATCCCCCTATAACTGGTTGGGTAAGTCAGTTCGAAGGTCGGAGGAAGGCAACGGACCATGCTTAGTATAGCACTGTGGTCTTCAAACAATCTTCCGATTGTTGTTTTACCTTTACCTATCTTTACTGATCTTATACCCTATAAGTAGCACTCTCTGTCGTAGAAAGAAAAAGAAGGGAACCAACTAAAAGGCAGAAAGAGTCTAAAGAAGGGAACCAACTAAAAGGCAGAAAGAGTCTAAGAGAAAAGACTCAAAAACAGAAGTGGGGAACCATCTGCCTCAGTCCACATTCCGACTTCCTCACCAAGAATGTTGGCATGCGAACGTATTTTCCTTTCTTTTTTTTTTTTTTTTTTTTTTTTTTTTTTTTTTTTTTTTTCTTCTTCTTTTCTTTGGCTAAAATAGCAGGGAGATAGTGACCATGATAGACAAAGTGCAGGCAATCATGATGAGAGAGAGACAGTAACAGTAAAAATGATACATGGATGTAGATAATATCAGTGGGCGCAAAAGAGAGAGGATTTCCAGAGCGACTAGCATGTAGAATTTTATTAACTTTCCCCTATATATGCGACACGTGTTACAGTTTCTCGAAGTAGGGGTAACAAGCCCGACAAAACCATTCGCAGGGACATGTGAAGAGAGGGGAGAATGGTGACTGACGGAAAGACAGCAGGCTACGAGAAAGTGACTGTGTGAGAGAAAATGAAGGGGACGAAGGCAATGGCAGAGATACAGTAAAAGTGGCCAAGAAGACAGTAATAAGAAAGATATAGAGAACGGGATGCAATCAGTAGAGAGACAGAGAGGATGATGTGGCAATGGAAGAAAAATGAGATAATAGAAGGGAGACATAATAGCACTGGCAATGAAAGGGAGATGATGTATATGGAAGATTCGTTACAATATGAGACTGGGTGAAAGCATTCATCATCTTGTGTCTAGGAAAGAGCGAGAATATATTCACATGCCAAAATTCTTGGTGAGGCAGGCGGAATTACGACTGAGGTACTTTTCTGTCAGAGTCTTTTAAACAGGAACATATTTGCCTTTGTGTGGTCCGACAGGAGGATTTTTCAGCTGGTTAATTGCTTCTACACTGCTAATTGTATTCACGGGACACTTTGCAGACCGTATATACAGGTACCAGTGAATATACGTCCGTAATTATATCATAGTACGACACACAGTTAATGAAATAGGAAGTCATGAAGAACCGTCACATCATGCATTAGTTTTCTATATATTACGTCTTTACTACTAAACCTACTCGTGACATATTTAGCAGACAGTATACATATATATCACTGACTGTATCCTAGAAATTATAGCATAGTACGACGCTGACTGTATGACGCATAACGCCAAAAACAATTAAATGTCTAAAAATACCCGGCTCCCATCACCTACGAGGTTGTAACTTACTACCAAATCCATTCTCAAAACATTTCGCATGACGTTTTCTGATATTCCATTCTACGAACCTGAAAAACTATCATTATTACTGTAGGACACATAGTTCAGGAGATATCTCTATATATAGCCGGCCGCGGTGGCCGAGGGGACTGAGGCGCTCCAGTCATGGTCTGCACGGCCACTACGGTCGGGCATGGATATTTGTGCCGTCCTAGTTCGTAAGTAGTTCATAAGTAGTTTGTAAGTTTAGGGACTGATGACCCCGTAGTTAAGTCCCATAGACTATACAAACATTTTTTCATTTAGATATCTCTATATATAAAAATGTTGTGTTGGTTTGTGTGTGTTTGAAAAACTCAATAAGTTCTTCGCTGATTGAGCTCCAAATTTGTCTCAACGTTGCACTGTAACACAGGAAGGTTCTTAAACACCTATTTGTTTAACATATTACTCATAATCTATATATATGGCACTTTGGCGATTTTGGGTCTCAACGTTTCCACATTGTAAAATTTATATAAATTCGTATGTGATATATATTTAAATGATAGGTATGTAAAATCATTCGCGTAATCCAGTAGTACGTTTTATCAATATTTCAAAGCATTCGGAGATATAAGATTTTAAACATAAGAATAGACATCGTTCTAAGTCAGATTTCTAAGACGAGATACAGGAAGGGTCGGCAATGACGAGGGGAGGGGAGATATGCACGTACTTTCTTTAATTGTAACCAAGACACCAAATACTAATTTTTGTAGTTCAGGCTGCATAACTAGCTTAACCCGCGAGAACTCGCGCCTTTAAAAGTTACGCGATCGATCGCGTGTATAGCATTTATCTGACAGTCAAAGAACATATTGTAATGTACTTAATATGTTTAAATAAGTATTTCTAGCTGCATTTATAAGAAAACACGCATATTTGACTATTTAAAATTGGTTAAATGCCGATTGTTTTAAACTTACTGTGATCAAAATGTTCACTCGCGAGTCCGCGCGGGTTAATAGCAGCATTTAAAAAAAATCTTTTCATCGCCTATATCACCCCCTTAAAGGCTAATTTTCAGAGAAAGCTAAAAGATGCCTTTTTAAAATTCTAACCAATAATCCGTATACCAATTTATGTACGCCTAGCATCAAAATTGACTGTATAACAGCGTATATATATATATAAACTTTTCATCCCCTACTTCACCCCCTTAGGGACGGAATATCGAAAAATCGCTTCTTAAACGTCGCCAATAATGTAAGTCAGTCACTTGGAACTTTGCCTTTTATTTATAGATATTATGCGTTGAAAGCTGTTGTAATCTCTTTCGAAGGTGGTCTGTGCAGTGTTCCCTGTTATATACAAAGTATTATCAAGCGGAGTCGCCTACACAGTCGCTTACTACTAAGTCGGACGACTGGGAGGACGATCCCGCTGCTAAACGAATTGCTGTATGATGAACATATGGACTCCCCGAGTGGCAAACAATAGCCCCCCCTTATAATGCAACGAATCATTGGTGATACAGGAAACATAAACGTTAGGGATATGGACACACAGCTATAATTGCGTCATCCTTACAGTCTTGAGGCAATGATTGAATTTATTGCATGGCGGCAGCGCAGCCTGCCAATGTTGGCAACGAAATGTTCGATTCGTGTGGATAATTTTCTCTCAGGACAACAATTTACCCAGAGCGCAAGCACAGACTCAATTATCTGTTAAACTGTAAGCACAAAATCATGTTCCTCTCAGTCTTCGTTATTGGTTGCTCGGCTAAATTTTACTTACGATGTCAGAAATAGAGAGTAGTAATGTTGACAAGGAAATCTTCAGTTTAGATGTATAATTGATTTATTGACAATAGTTCGTACAGGGACGAATTAACGACAGAGCAGAACTGCATTAAATGGTTATTTTATGGTAAAAAACGATTCATTCAAAATACTCATTCTGATAAGGATCTCCTTCGAATTACCACTGCATTACAGAGAACATCATCCCCGGGTAACGCTCGGGACCAGATGCTTTATAATAATGTTTGCAATTGAAGTAGCTGGGCCTCTAACGATATACAGCTATCGAATGTGCGCTTCTAAATCCCTGCCGACAAAAAAAAAATTGACATTTACCATGGTAGAATTAATTGGAAATGAATGGGTTATTTAACTTACGGCAGCTGCGACATTCCGTGCTAATGTAATATTTCATGGTAAACGCGGAACATTATTAGCCTCATTGTATGTAACTGAGTTTTCAAAGAGCAGTCAAGAGATTTTGGTAAAATCAACCACTGTCGGAAGTGAAATTTTACCGAAATTATACAAATACATCACCATGAAGTATTCTGCGGCATTAGCCCCCTACGTAGCTTATATTTATCGCGAATCTTTAATTCAGCGCAAAGTTCCTAGTGATTGGAAAAAAGCGCAGGTGACTCCCGTTTATAAGAAAGGAAAGAGAACTGACTCACTCAATTACAGGCCAATATCGTTGACATCAGTTTCATGTGTATACGTAGCCATAAGGTATCACATGTTTTCATATCTATATCTCTGATCGCGCTTTAAATTTCTGCAGCTGCCAAATAAGTGAGCGTCGAAAATTGAGGTGGTACCAACTTCTGCCTTACGTGCTGGTCAGGTGCTATGGTAAAAATGCGCCATTAAAGCAACAAATGCATTTTATATAGGCTAATATTTAATGGTTAATTTTAAGTAAGATAGATCATGATATTAACAGTGAAAAACAAAACAGCATAGAAACGAATTCCGAACAGACCGTTTATGTGCGTCGTTATTTCATTTTATGTAACAGCAACTTTGTGATACATTCCAGCAGATATGACATAATTTGCAGAAATTCCCTAATTTTTAATTTTTTCAAAAATAAATAAATAAATGTTCAAATGTTTGTAAATCTATCGGACCAAACTACGTGGTTATCAGTCCGTAGCTTACAAACTACTTACACCTAGGCACCTAGGTAAACTAACCTAAGGACAACACACACACCCATGCCCCAGGGAGGACTCGAACCTCCACGGCGAGCAACCGCGCGCTCCGCAGCGAGACGCTTTAGACCGCTCGGCTACTCCACCGCGGCTTAATTTCTTCATTGTTTATAGGTACGACGAGCGAAAGACGAGATATAGCTGGAGGAGGAAATTGAAGATGGATGGAAGGAAAGGGAGTGATGAACAGAGGCCGGGGATTAGATAGAGGGAGGATGTAGAGGTAAATAGTGGGGAAGCAGGTAACAAACATAGCGGATGGGAAATGGATGGAAAGAATGTAGAAAAGAATGGTTTTTTACTAAGATGGTCCAGAGTCCTGTATGTTTGTGGAGAAAACTAATGACAAAAAAAAGTAATCTGTCTTAAGGGTTTAAACTAATGTGTATCTGTGAAGCTAACCTTTCGTTGTACATACTATACTTTCGTTTTACATAGCCACTGGAGCCTAACGAACAAACGATATTGATATGATTGAAGCAGTCTCTCGGTGATTCTATGTTCACATGAGGTACAGTATTCCGTTTTCTATGTATTTCATATGATAGTGAGCCACAGCGAAGCCTGGCCGGGTTTATCTAGTGACATAATAAATAAGCTCAAAGAAAACTAAACTGAAATGTATAGAGAGTGGGGTAGCAGATGATGAACAGAGGAGGCAGTAGCCGGCCGCGGTGGCCGAGGGGACTGAGACGCTCCACTCACGGTCCGCACGGCCACTACGGTCGGGTGTTCGAATCCCCCCTCGGGCATGGATATTTGTGCCGTCCTTAGGATTAGCTAGTTCATAAGTGGTTTGTAAGTTTAGGGACTGATGACCCCGTAGTTAAGTCCCATAAGCTATACAAACATTTGAACATTTGAGGAGGCAGAAGGACATGGACTAACATACTTTCTCTCACATAAAGCAGAATGTACCGATTATGCCACATAATAGTACCTAATTTACGTCACCTGTTTTATTTGCGTTTGAAAATTGAGCATGCGTTAAGTATAGTACTCAACCACTCAACATCTTCATTTTGACTATAGTGAAAGAAGCGATAATACTAACATACATATATGGTGAATACCATGATCTGAGTATGATGGAACGTAATCAAGAATATTTTTCATTTCAATGAATTGCTTTTAACATGTTGTATTGTAGAATTCTACACGCTTTTGATTACAATTACATATTGTAACAATCAAATGTTAATGGCTTAAGTCGCGACTTTTTTCGGGTTCGTGTACTGTTCATTACAGAGAATATGTGTTATGTTGCCGCATTTATAACACTCAGGCAAAGAATGAACTATACAATGTTACCAACAGTACGATGTCGGGCCCGGGGGTGCCGGGCGCCGTGGCTCAGCGCGCTCGGTCAGAGGGCCAACGCTCTCTGTAATAAAAAAGCTGAGGCAAAAACCCATCGAAAAAGAACGAACAAACACGATCAGCGTCGGCAACGGACATAGAGCAAAATAAATAAATAAATAAATAATAAAATAAATAAAGGGGGGGTCTTGGGGTAAAGTGCTCGACTGGAAAACGAAGGGTCGCGGGTTCGAAACGCGGTCGGACTTCGGGTTTTTATCAGTCTGCACCTTAACCCATCCTTCACCTCTCAACGATGTGAGGAGTCGCCAGTAACGACACGTGGTTCGGATTCCACGTTAAGAAGTACTTTCACAGCGTTTCCTAACCACGGTAGAAGAGGCGCATTATGAATTTCTTGCAGCTCGGAATGTAATAAGTAAGTCCCTTTTATGTACATTAGAATTAGTATTGCGCATGCACGTTGCTCACAAGTTAGAATTTTTCTCGTTCATTAATGCAGATTAAGAGAAATTATTTTCATATGATACATTACTTGAAAAAACTGGCAAGTCGGCAAATAAGCATGTGTCATTCCAATAACTAGAATGAAAATAAAGCGAAGAAAAGTGAAGTGATGAGGCAATGACTAATTTGTTACCCTTTATTCAGTAATCAGACAGAAAGAACTAACACGTGAAAATTATGACAGATGTCTAGAGTCGGTTCTTTGAAATGAGCAACCACAGTACAGCACGTTAAGATACTTCAACTTTCTTTGGCACACGGCGTTGCCAGAGTGTGCATTTGTCCCATTCTTATGTAAGGTCCATCTCATTATTCAGAAAAGTTTATAAACATAATAACGGAAACTCTTCGCTGAAACGAGCGACAGTGCACCCGAGTATCTCCTACCGGCGTGAGTTTTAAACTAAAACTGGGAATGAACCGGCGATTAACACTGTGAGTTTATAGAAGTAGGAATTAGTAGAAAGAGGAAGTGTATGTGCTGGATAAGGCTGTAACAGCTAACTACAAAAAGCGATGCACTAGGAAATCTTTCTTCAGGTACCGTAAAAGTAGAGAATGCTGAATAGCCGGCCGCGGTGGCCGAGGGGACTAAGGCGCTTCAGTCACGGTCTGCACGGCCACTACGGTCGGGGGTTCGAATCCCCCCTCGGGCATGGATATTTGTGCCGTCCTAGTTCGTAAGTAGTTCATAAGTAGTTTGTAAGTTTAGGGACTGATGACCCCGTAGTTAAGTCCCATAGACTATACAAACATTTGAACATTTGAATGCTGAATATGATAGTTTAAGGAAGTTACTTTTGCACCTACTGAGACAGGTACTGTAGTTTACTTTTAGTAAACAGTGTCTTAACCCTTTCTCTACATGTTCTTTATAGATACAGACAGTAAGCGAAGAGATGACTGATAAAATTTTGAAAAAGAAGGGCGCAGAGCATTTGAATAAAAGTCATTTATTATGCCCAGTCTACTTAGTGGAGAAAGATTTCAGAAATAAGGTTTTGTAAATCCAAGAGTTCATTTCGTATATTTTTTTTAAGTGGTTAATATGTCATAATAATAAATGTATAAAAGCAAGTTTTATTGGAATCTCTTCATTTAAAACGTAGATGAGGCTTCTGAAGCATCAGCACACAGCTATTTGCATTCAAACAAAAATTATGTTTTAAGAAACACAGTGCTAAACTGAAATTTAAAATAATGTCTTTCATTTTCGTTGTCAGTTCGAGTAGCCTATTTTGCCTGATGCACTGCCGCCCCCATCTGCTGCCTAACTGCTCATGGAAACTGCGCTCATGTATACGGTTAAAACTTACGTCGTGTATTGCATTATTTTAAGTTCGAATTATAACCAAATAAACTGTACAGATTGTCCGTATACGCAAGTGCGATCATTTTTCACCAGACGCGTTTCGTTTCACTGACTGTCAAACATCTTCAGTGGTCTGAAATGAGAACTATCTACTATTTGATTCGCTTTGATAATTCTTTAAAAATTTGTAAAACGTTGATTTCTTTTACTTATGGGAATTTTTCATTAGACTTTCGCCTTACATCATGAATCGCCGTGGTGTAGCAGAGACGAATGCTTTAGTTTCTTGTGCCTCGTACTTTAAGAGAATTATCATCCAATCTAATATCTTAAATGGCGTAACAAACTTAAACCTTGCAAAGTAATTTTGGTACGCAGCGAAATAAAATACGGAATCACAGATGTCAAGATAAGTATAGTCTACAACTCAAAGCAACAGATGGCAGTGCTAGCGGTGTCGTCTCTCAAACGCCTCTAAATCCCACGGAGTTTCCGCTATTAACTTTATAAGCTACTAGCTAAACACCCGGAGTTGCACGAGTATTTATTTATGCATTCCTGCCTGGAGTTAGTACTTCTCCTATCCCTTCTACTTCTCCTATCCCTTCTTTCTCTGTCCATCTCCCATTTTCAAAAAACATGTTATATTTATCGGAGAGGCTGTCTTGCGTAATGTACAAATTATACGTGCAGTATCCAAACAAACAAAGATACCAATCAAAATACAAACGGCATATAAAATTGGCACGATCTCATATTTATTGAGTCATATGTTGTACAGTTGTACAATTTGTCAGTTATATATTCATTTGTATAAGTGCTGTATGTCTGTAAAATTTGTTGTGAATACAATTGAGTAGCATAATATCAAACCTGGACATCTGACCTAATGGTCGAAATTTAGTTAGAAGTCGATCCGAAGGGAAGTTTTCCCGCTCTTTTCATTGTTGGAGTCCGTTTTTCCCAAAAATGGACGTAAATGTGATAAATCACACGTTAAATTTGACTGTTCACATCAAAAGCGGATACCTACATAAGAGCTTGATATCAAATTCTGACACTTGTTGAATGAAGCAGTGTGCACAAATGGGAACACAGTATATGATCACATGACCTCGAAAATCAGACATAGCGACAGTTTGTGCGAGGTACTAAGATGTTTTAGCTCTTACTTAAATTTTATTATTACTAATAACCATATTAAAGCGAGTGAAAAGGAACATAATATACCAACAGCATCCGAAGGAAAAACTAGGAAGCGGTTGAGACAACCTGAAAAGTGGAAAATAAACATTGAAAAGAAACGAAGGTGAGACTAGCTTGTAAATTACACTGTTCTATTGTAAGGTGTGTTGAAAGAAATTATCACTTGTTGGAAAGAAGGTCGATGTCAGAAGTAAGGTAAGGATGTTTACGGAAAATCTGGCAACAGTTTCAAGGGACCTTATGCTAATAATTTTAGAGATTAAGTGCCGTAACATTTCATTTTGTATATAAAATTAAAAAGATTATTATGATTATTGTGGTTCTTCATTTTTCCAATATTTAATAGAGTTCAGAATTTAATATTTTCCACTTTATGTCGATATTACTATAATTTCCCAGATTATACACCTGTAAAAGAGTCTCGTTAGCAGTAAGCGAATCTCTGTGTGTCAAAAACAGACATCTGACAGCGTGTTCACATCAAAGGCGGACACCTACATGTTTTGGTTTCAAAGACGGACATCAGTATTTTCAAACACAATTTGAAGATGCCTGAGTAAATCACATTGATATTAGCTACATCCAGGTATAAATCCACGAGTATTAAAGTTGATAATGTTCAAATCAGCTTATAAATATAATAGCTCTACGTTTCGAAATAAAAAATGACGTTTATCTCAGTTTCTGGCAAACGACAGATGTCCGTCCTTGATAATAGGCTTCTCAATTATACTCTATTCACTCGTGACAAGGCGACTCAAGGCCATTCGGCTCGCACTCCTCACGTCACGTGATCACCCCCTCCACAAAACCTTCCCCGTCTCCACAGCGCGCCGTCCATCCCTTCTGTAGTTGTGCAACAATGCGGTAGCATTCCTCTGTGTTTACATTTCAATTTGCTACAATGTCCAGTCTGTGCGGTATTAGGCATCAGACAAAGGATATTGTGCATAAAGTGTATAGTTTTTTTCAAAGCGTTGGAAAACTGCCAAGAAAAGGTTTGTGATTTTTTCAGAGATAAAAAACAGCCGCAGAAGCCTGTCAGGTGTCGGTAAGAACAGTGCAACGCATATGTGTGTAATCGAAAATGAAGGTACCCTAGAGCCAAGCTTTTCCTCTCGAAGAAAAGAAGAAGGAAATGTGCAACACTGTCGTTTGATGCAGAAGTTTTCGCGCATCTCATTCTTTATGGTGTCATATCTCGTGAACAATGTGTTGTACGTGATCCTAACACTTACGGCGACCGTCCTCATGGATTGAAGCTTTGTAGGAAAACTCTAGATTTGTATGCAATATGTACACATAAACATACGGACACTCTGCTTTATATATAAAGATTTGCTTATTCTTCGTGAGTCCGTTGTCTTTCACCTGCGTCTGTAGTGAATTTCGGCCTGTAGTTTAATTTCACGAGGCGCAATTCCCATGACGTCATATATCCTGACCAGTGAGCTCTACTGAAGTATAATTTTCCAGATACGTGCAGTTGGAATATCACGACACTGCTAGCGAAATATGTTGCAAATAAAGTTAGTAGTAAAGATGAAATAAATTAAACTCTGGTGTGTGATGGAGCGGATTTCGTTTCATCTCATTGTTTATGACTAATATGTCCCGAACTATGTTTTGTACTACGATATATTTTTAAAGGTACATTGGATGATTCGTGTTCATACACTCTGAAAAATGTGGCATGAATAAATTTAGTAGTATAGACGTCACAAATGAAAACTTCACCTGTGGTGGGGCGGTTTTTCATTTACCTTGTTGGCTAGGGTTTCATATCTCCTGAAGTACAATGTTATAATTTTGGGGATAGATTCAATGATGTATGTGGATAATGTCTGTAAATTATAAAGAAGTAATAACTTAAAATGTCACCCCTGATGCTGTAGTTTTATTGACCGCCAATGTAAGCAGAAGGTAGTTTTCGACGTGTCTAAGAGTCTACAATGATGTATATCTTGAACTAAGCGCCGTACACTGATATAATTTTGTAGGTACAGTTAGACATAGATACTATCTGAAAAGTGCGTACTAAACAGAATTATTAGTTAAAATTTATTAACTTAAAAGGTCGTAGAACATGCGGAAGTTAAACCACATAAAAAGTGAATATGTAGTAACAGAAAACATTTCTTATTTAATCATTTTGTGGGGGATGTCTGCGAGAATGACTTTGAGAGCTATGTTCATAGCTCCGCAGAAAGTGTAACATTTCTTGTGTTGACCTACCGCATTAAAATTTCCCGCCACCTATTATTTTATAAGTTACAGAGGCAAGCACACTTAGTGAAACACCCTGTATATATCAGACAGGCAAGCTGCTCAAAATGCTTGGCTGAAGCAGGAGTTAAAATCATTGCACGGGAAAAAAACACTTAATGAAAAGCTATACGAAATCCACCTTCAAACTAAACAACCCTGCTTGCTATTTTCGCTTCCATTAGGGAAAAAGTCTAATGGTGCACATGCAGAGGAGTAAATAATATGTGCCTAAAACATGAAAAGAAAATCAAAAATCTCAAACTACATCACACAAAACATAAATATAACAATCACACATATACACACAACTTCTATCCAAGAGTTGTCAACCTCACAAATGTAACACTAAATAATAACGAACAACAACTCCTAAAAAAAGGTTCTAAAACATAATGTTGACTCGTTAGCAAATTAAAGACAAATACAAAAGCTTATTGTAGAAGCTTAGTACATTCTCACTACAGAAGAAAAGAATGAAAACAGTACTGTAAGTACAGGGCTTACTAAGGAATTAATAAAAGATGAAATTAAAAACATAACAACAAAATTAAAAAAGAGTCCAATAAATTTAATAATAGTTGTGATGAATCAAAACTTACAGATCTAAAGAAAAAACTGCAAGCAGACAATATAATCTGTACCAAATCAGACAAAGACAGTAGAGTTGTTTTCATGGAAACTAAAGAATACATAGAAAACAAAGAAGATTTCATCACCAAAAACAACATAAAAAAGCTAATATCTAACCCAACCAACAGATTCCAAACCCAGATCAAAAACACACTCAAAAACATAGAACATACACTTTCAAACAGGGAAAAAGAGAAAATTGCGCAAAAAAAATCCTGAAGCTACCAACAAGAGATGCACACCAAAGGTCCATAAAAATCTTATCCCTCTCCATCCGATAGTAAATTTCATAACAGTCCCCATATACCTACTATCAAAAGAAATGCAGTCACAGCTCACACAATATTATAAAAGTGAAATTACAGAACAGTGGAAAACACCACCCAACTGATAATGTTAACTGATTCTTCCGTCGCTACTTGGTAGAACAACTTCATTATGAAAATTAAAATACACTATTATGTGTTTGTTCTACAGAACCAACACAAAAGTGTGTATTTTAATTTTCATACTCAACTAATACAAAACATCAGACACATAAACATCCCAATCACAGCAACACTGCTCTTTTTGACGTAGAAAGCATGTACAGCTGCATCCCTGTAAATGAAACTATCAGGCTAATAGAAAAAAATCTAAAAACACACAGCCTGCTACCTCTAGAACAAATACAGGGAATAATAAAATTGTTAGAACTAATAACACGACAAAACTATTCGGAATTCAATGAGGATCATTACCTACAAAAAGACGTGCTATCCATAGGGCTCACCGATTTCAGGAACACTAGCAAATATCTTCATGAATCATAATAAAACACATAAAACCCTCTCCTTCATGTCCCTAACTCTGTCAGTCTTCTCCCACATCTCATTCCACATCCCACTATCAACACTCCACAGCTAATGTCAAATAAAATCACATACCCCCTCTCCCCTAAACATGAGACTATCCAAACATGTCACACATACTGAAATAAAACTGACAACCTGCTCGCTTCCTCCTAACAACCACTCAGCTTCGTTCTCCTCACTGTTACCCCACGTCACATAATAGATTCAACAAGAACAACAACAACGAAAAACCTCCGAATTCCCCCTCCCCTGCCACACACACACACACACACACACACACACACACACACACACATACACACTACTTGGATTAACACCACCCAGAAGTTTCAATATTACTGTTTCTTTTTCACAATGAATATACAGTACCTTAATTATCTAATAAAAGCCAACTGTCAAATTCCCCCCCCCCCCACTCCCAACCACCACTACACCCCCTGCCCGTCACTATTGTCTCGCATCTCACTTCACATCCCACCTTACGATATCCAACCACCATTCAGTCATCTTTTCCCTACTACTCACCCCCTCCAATAATAATAATACTGACGTGTTTTACGGCCCATTTTAGATTTGTAGTTTTATAAGTTTTTGCAAACATTTTGGACCAAAATAATAATCTAATTAATAAAAAATTAATTATTAAGATTGTCTGAAACCCTATTAGGAAAAAAAATTTGGTAGTGGTTGGTTCCGAACCACCGACCATTTAACGTCACAGTCCAACGCCTTACCCACTACGCTACAGCTATCAATCAAACGATGAGTCCTTCAATCTCATACTATTGATGGCCGTTCTTAACTGATGCTAATATGGCATTTGTAGACACTAGATTATCATTTATCGTACGAAGAACGATGTGTTTTTGTTAATTCCTCAGTTCGATATGGCTTTGAAATGACAACGTGTAAGTTACAATAAGAAAATCGGCAAATACGCAACACAAGATGGATGGCGTATGCCAGAGAGAGTTCTGGGCGAGGAATGTCATGTGACATCTCCGAACGGCTGGTTTTCATTAACTCAATGGAGAGTGTCAAATCTCCGTTATTTTTGCAAATATGTCTCAAACGATACGAGATATGAAAAAAAAAAACCGTAAAGGAGCTAAGTTGTAGAGAATTTTCTCCTGTACCAATTGGGTTATTCAATTTTGGTGTCAGATGAATAGTTAAGCCGTTATTTTCATTTAAATTTCGAGCTGTCAAAAGACGATCGCAAAGGCCCACTTTTAGTGTCACTAGCGTAACCTAATGTGGGCCAAAATACTAATAAAAATTATAAAATACACCCATTCCCATTTCACAAAATGATGCCTTAGCCACTATTCCATTTCAATTACATTAAAATTAAATATACTGTAAAACAATTTCTAATAAAAAAAACAAAACAAAAAATTACAATTGTGATCTTGGCAACTCTCCAATAACACATTGTGCAGACTCAGTCCCAAACAAAAGCAAACGCACCTGATCTGTGAAAAACAATTATGGACATGCAAAAGTGAAAGTGAAATTAGTGGAAAAAACTATGACACAGCATGAAGAATCGGCGGTACTGCACGAAACAAACCGGCATTCCATGATGTGAGGCGAAAATTTCCGCAAGTAACAAAACATTAGGCCTACTTTCCACGTTTCGCTAACGAACTGCAGCGACGGATTAGCCGTGCGTACTGGGGCGCCGTGCTGCGGTGCGCGCGGCCTTTCGCCATCGGGGGGTTCGAGTCCCCCTCGGGCATGGATGTTTGTGTTTTCCTTTGGTTAGTTTACCTTAGTTTAAGTAGTTTGTAAGCTACTGACTAATGACCACGCAGTTGAGCCCGATAGATTTTTGAACATTTGCTAACTAACTGTTTTCGATATAAAAACAAAATAAACTGTAGATTTCTATTATTACAGACCAGTGAAGGTGTTTTATTGTTATTAAAACGAAACCCTTCTCTTGAGAAAAATCGAATTTTATTTGTAGTTGCATAGACGGACAAACACCTATACACGCAAACAAGTGAATTGGTATACAGTGAAGGCTATAAAACGTACAAAAGTCGCTTACAGAAATTTGAAGCAGTTTTGAACCAAATAGATTGTAATAAAAGATATGTTCATATAATGGGATAAAATTAATACTTACATTTAGTATTGTTGCTTAATAAATGTACATTCTAGCAGGAGAATAAACGCTAAGTGCTGAGATTATGCAATGAATAACAATCATCTGCTAACAAAGTATCTATGGATTAGCGTCATAGTGAAAGAGTAAAAATAAATAAGGCCCTGGAAAAACAGTAATACTCGATGTAGTTGAAAAGAAAAGCGTAAAGAGAGGAGCAGGTGATTGATAAATCAGTCGCTTAACAGATTAATATTCAGTAGTATAAGAAGTACAATGATAAGTGGTGCCATAGGCGGAATATTTCGGAACAGCAGCTGACACAGTAGTAAGATGCTTAGAATGCCACGGTCAGGGCATCTGTTAAGAAATTGTAATTGTGTCTATGGCTTCAAATATTAATGGGGATAGATTGAAAAGTGATTCTCATACAACAAATAAGTTAAGGATGTGGGTTATAAGTTTTAAGATGCGTGAACTAATGTGCAAAGAAATGTGAATGGTTACAGTAATATTAACCTAGTGTTACAATTGGTACATATAGTGAGACAACTGAAGAGAGTTAACTTGCTAGAAATATACCAAAGAGGACAATCATGTAGAGCAGATAATGGTGCTCTAAGACACAATAAGAATAAGTGGTGGCTGATTTTCTAAAAATAAAGTCACTAGCACAATGGTAGTGACTATTGCATAGTGCAGTTTAACGAAATGGAGGCATACTATAATTTAGACATTACTTATAGTACATAAAAACTCGATTTCCCCTTAACGCGTACAATAAATTGATACAAATATCGCAGTGCAGCATGAGTACAACTCGGACATCATTTGACAGATCAAACCACACAAAGAGCTAGAAAACCAATTGCATAATGTGTTTCTTTCAGTTCTGCCAATAGATGTTTATAATATTACTACTGTCCGATATTTTACGTATCTCATCGGCACCAGTGATGTTTATGTCTGCAAATATTGCAGACGACATGCGTGGCAGACACTTCACTATGAACGAAACTTCCTTTTCTCCACAACAAGAGTCTTGCGTATATGAGTATCATTCTTCATTAACTGAATAATGACCGATTTCCCTTGAAAAAGACGATGGTCGGATTTCGCAGGATAACATTGAAATGCAGCATTTGTTTTCTTATTTTTTTTTTTTTTTAGCTTTTTCTAATGTCGAGGGCCGCAGGATAAGGCTATAAAAATGGGCAGTTTCCTGCGTAATGCAGGACATCTGGTCAACCTAATAAATTCACAACGTTAGTAGATTATATATAGAATCAAATATACGTGAACCTTGTTTTCATTACTGCTTTTACGGTGAAATTAGCGTCTACCTATTTGGCCAGCAATTTAGTATACTCGTATGTTCTTCAGTTTATACATTCAACGGTTGCGCCGTTAGCGTAATTCTACCTGTTACTCGGTGTAACTTATATGTCGCAGTGAAGTTGTGATTGGACAGGCCAGCGAACTCGGCTCTGTGGTGTGGTGTGGGCTGGGAGTGGGGGGTTGCGATTGCTACAGAGTGCCACCACGCGGCGCTGGCCGCACGCACCCGCCGGTCATTACACGCATTTTATGGCCGTCGCTTTGTTCACCGGACAACAGAGGGCAGCACCGGTGCGGACGTCAGATGTCGCTCGTTCTGTACAATGGAACGCATTCTGCGCGTTGCACATTTTCAGAATGATGAAACGCTGCGTGTCAGCGTGCACTGCAAGAACTAGTGGAGGCCGTGATTAACGACAGGCTACACGCGTCAGTTCATGTCGTCCGTTACAGCTGGCTGCTCTAGAATGATCTATTTACAGTAGGCCCCGCAGTAATGGGGCAGCTATGTTTTAATTTTGTAACAAGCTGTTTGTGTATTCCACCGACAACGTCAGCCCACAGATACAAATGAAACACAATTTTCTTGCATAATTAATTATCACGTTTCTGTTTTAAGTGTAGAAAGCTACACTGTTAAAGTATCGTGATAAAAAAGAAGTGTTATGGAACGAATAACTAAAGAATATATTCCAGCATATCCAAACTATTAATTCCCCATATATTACCTTGAAATCAAAATGTTGCATCAATATTATGAATATTTAGAGTTTTACGGTCATGCCTTAAATGTTCCAACTTCAGCAGGAAGAAAAAAAAACTTTTCCCTTTTGATGATTATTTTTATTGAGCGGTGGCGGCGCTAGGCGTCGGCGACGTCGGCAACCACCGACTGCCTCGCGCCTGTGGGGGCCTCGAAAACTATTGTTAAATTTTTAGTTATTTAATATATATTTGTTGTTTAACGGCGCTTTTTAACTGCTAGGTTTTGTAGTGATGCCGGCCGCGGTGGCCGAGGGGATTGAGGCGCTCCAGTCACGGTCCGCACGGTCACTACGGTCGGGGGTTCGAATCCCCCCTCGGGCATGGATATTTGTGTCGTCCTTAGTTGTAAGTAGTTCATAAGTAGTTTGTAAGTTTAGGGACTGATGACCCCGTAGTTAAGTCCCATAGACTCTACAAACATTTATTTTGTAGTGACGACCTACATCTAACTTACACTAGCTTAGCCAAAGGACGAACACAACATCCGTACCCAAGGGTGGAATTCGACCCCCGACGAGAGCGATCTCGCTCTACCGTGGAATGACGCCTTAGTGTGCTCGGCCACTTCCAGTCGGCAGCTATTTAGTTGTCCGTATTTATTTTCGTATGAGTGCAGCAGTGATGCAATACTCGCAAAATAAGATCTTCAGTACCTTTTAGAAAACAATTTGGAAGGAGTATATCCAAATGTTTATATAACAATCAGAATCTTGTTCACGGTTCCAGTCAGTACAGCTTCTGCCGAGAGAAGCTTCACAAAGTTAAACTTGATTAAGAGTTACTTGAGAAGCACAATGAGCCAAGAAAGACTATCTGCGTTGTCAGTACTATAAATTGAAGCCGAAATAGTGGCTAGTATTAATCAACATGTAATCTTAAAAATTTCAATGAGGCGAAAAGCCGAAATGTTTCTCTCGTTTAATTTATATTTGTTTATTGTAATTTTTTGATTGCAATAATACTTGTATATCACACTAATAAAATTTTAGCATAATTATTATTGATGTATAATTTAGCTCATTTTGTTTAACATTTTCCTCCTTACTGAAAAAATGAAAGGGGGCTCGCAAAGACGAGTTTACCGACGCCCAGTTTTTGTCTAGCGCCACCACCGTAAACGCCTTTAATATTCCGGTAAATTTTCATAACAAATCTAGTACAAACTAAATGCAATTAATATTTTTATATTAGCGTTCACATTACTTTTGTGTTCCTCCTTTACGGTAATCGGTGTTGTGAGTTACCAAGACTTTTCAGTTGTTGTGCTGTCTTATACAGATATATTTTATAGTCATTTTATGACCAAGCAGTTTGTAGTACATCCCGCTAAAAGTACTGAATCAAGCCACTGGAATAAACAATGAATTGCGCAGACGAAATATCATCGAAATGCTTTGTAAAAACATAGCGATAAATTATTGCATTTAGGGTGACAGGAGTTTGTTTCACGCAATGGAAAACTGCCGGTGTCGGTAGTGTTGGTGTTCTTGAAAAGAAAGTAGGCTTAAATAGTTTTTGAGGGTCTATACTGAAGCCAAGTTCAAAGCGAGACTCTACAAGGGAGTGTCTACTTTCTCCGCTAAATTCACACTAAGTTCTGCGAACGTATTTTGTTTGCAACCACTTACATAGGCAGATATGATCATCATACTAAAATAAGAGAAATCAGATGAAAAACAGAAAGATGTAGGTGTTCCTTTTTCCCTAATGGTATTAGACAATGCAACGGTAGAGTAATATCATATACGGTACGTAATTCGATTAACCCTCTGCCATGCACTTAAATGGTATATGTAGAGTATTTACATAAATATAGATTTACAAAATTCCATTCAGCTTTAACTTCGGTAGGAAGCTATTGTGTTATTACACGACCAGTGTTGCCAGATGGCAGAGAGAGAAAATACCTACAGTCACACAATAATGTACCTACGTTTTCCCTAATTTCTCCCTACCACCTCATTAATGCCCCTACATCAGGGTCGTAGCCAGGATTTGCGTCTGGGACGGGCTGAATCCAGGAGTCCAGCCAGCAGAGGTGAACCAATTGATTAATGTCACATGTTACTAGTTTGAAAAACTTTAAAATAAATATTTGGTATCATGTTTCACTTGTTAGGTATGTATTTCCATTGACTGATCGTTACTGATTGATGGAGTAAAATGTAGATTATGCTGCGAATTCCAGGTGCTCTGTTACAAGAGGATTACTGATTTATCGATCAGATAGGGGTACATCAAGAACCTGTCAACCATAGAGAGAAACAGCTTCAATTAGTTTCCCCAAATATGTCGCTAATTCCGAGAACACAGTTACACGACGATAACTGATTTACTGACTGCACAAGGATACATCGAGACACTAACAACCATACAGCAGGAACAGCAGTAATTATTTAGTTTACAGTCAGCACAAAAAAGGAAGTCCGTCAGTCTGCATGATTCATATTTTCAAAGATAATGCTATGTTGACAACGAATATCTAGCACTTTGCTCATTACAACGTTGGCTGTCGCAAATGTTTTAGCGTTTTCCTGTTAACAGTATCTCATTTACAAGTACTAACTAGTATGTCGTCCTGACGTAAATAAATAACAGTCTAGTCAAGGTAATAAAACGTCTTTTGTTCATGGAAACAATAAATTTTCCTTGTGCTGACATTTTCTAACACTATTTCCAAACCGACTCTCCATTCCAGTGATATACATTGAAATCATCATATTTCGCATCAATTTTAATGTGTCCGAAACTAAGTGTTCAAATTAATATTGTTTACTATGAACAGAAAACAACTATGCCGTCTAAAATATCATTGGCCACTTCCAACTTTGCTACAATTGTTCGGCTTTATTCACGCGTGCTGACCACTGTTCTGTTGCCAACATTACCCGCTAGGCATTTGTCGACGATTGTAAAATTTTACCAAAGTACCTACACTTTGATACTTTTGGATGAAAATTCCCTACATGATTTTAATGCTTAAAAGTACCTACGTGCAGGGAAAATTCCCTACGTCTGGCAACACTGTACACGACAACTATTCAGTTACGAAGATAATGAGACCAATTAAAATTTAAATAACACAAAAGTAGCAAAATGGAGTATTACAATAATTGCACATTATTGGAATGCTATCAAATAAAATTATTTATGATAGAGCCTGGTGAAAGAGCCAAATATTGAACAAGATGTTTCAAGGCGCATACAGAGAAAAACTGTCAGTTGTAAAAATCGAATTGTCGACTGGGAGGACATAAATGATGGTTATCAGAAATGTAGCAAATTAATAAAGCTAAATATAACATATAAAGAATTACAACCGGACAAGAAATAACTCACAAGGGCGTAGTCAGGCTATCATCAAAGTGGGAGGGGGAGCGGCAATTTCCTGAAAGATGACTTGAAAAATGATTATTTCTTCATTCATTCTGGAAACTCACTTATTATGTAGTTTTCATTTAATATATATAATGTACTTTCATGAAGCCTTCGTACAAATAGCATTTTATCTATAAAGTTAAGCAACGAAAACTGTTCTCAAAAGGTATATAAACCATACAACGTTTTGAAAATTTATCGGGAATTCATCAGGTCGGCGTTTTATAAAACTCCCGATATTTCGGTAAGCAGACTTTTTGCAATCTTCAGGTGTTCTTGGAATCTCTGAGAAGGCTAGGAAACGATGTAGGTATCGGAGGAGGAGGGTAACAAGATATGTGTGTGGCCCTCCTAAGAGATTAATCACACTCCAGAACGCCTGAACATCACAAGAAGTCTACTTGCCGAAATATCGCGAGTTCTGCACGACTGCAACCGGATGAATTTTCGATAAATAAGTCTTAGTTTCGTTTTCCGTCCCTTGCCATAACATTTACGAAATTTTCTGCTGTAAAAGCATAAAAAGGATAATGGACTGACGTTAACCCGAGTTCACCACAGTGGAATGGCCGAGCGCTTTAAGGCGCCTTGCTGCGGAGCGCGCGGATTTCCCCCGTCGGAGGTTAGAGTCCTCCATCGGGCATCGGTCTGTTTGTTGTCCTTTGGTAAGTTTAAGTAGTTTGTGAGCGTAGGGAGTGATAACCACTGTAGTTAACTTCTACAGATTTATAAACATTAGAACAATCTTTTTAACCCGTGTTCGGTCAATCTCTATTATTCCCTGTGTTCCGCAATTTAGTCGTCAATCGCGTCATTGTGGACAAGAACGTGTCTGCTCCACATGTTGATGCAGGCAAGGCTACAAGTGAACGCAAAAATCGTTTGTAACGTTCTGTACTAAAGGTTTTGTTACATAATCACCCACGTTTTAACGACTTGTTTTCCTTTTATAATCGGATATATAGTCTTTCATTTCAACATTGGTGGTGTTTTCCATTGGTATGATTTTTGCTGTAGCTTTAGTTGACAGAAGTTTGGCGACATACCGGTAGCACGCCACCAGCTATGTTATTACAACAAATGCTAAGAGAAACTGCATTTTTTTAAATTCTAAACTGGGTACTATAGGTTTTCATTTGAGCATTAACAACGACACGATAATATGTCACCGAGCTCGCTGTCTTTCAACTGTCACTTACAGTTTGTAGCTCACTCATTGTTTCACCACATTGTCATTGAGTTTACAGAAACCTAAATACCATGCAAATTAATTTAGCAAAGAGATGTCAATAATCAGTTAAAGCGCATTGGCTTTTTTCATTATTATAGGTTATTTTACTCTTGCTTGTATTTTTTACGTATGTGTTGAGGCGCCTTATGAAACACTGATATACTGCTATCTCAAAGTTCTACCAGTATCGAAATATCGACTAGTGTTATCAGTAAACTCCTATATATAAAAGGCTCTTATAACAAGCAGTGCGTACTTGGTTTGCCTTACCAAGTTAGTGGACGAATGGAAATCGGTTTCCCTCTTCTTTCTTGTTGTTCGTGATCGATTCAGAAATTTAAAAAAAAATGTCTAGTTTCAGTAGACGGGAACTGGGTCACATGTAATTTTATTTAGCTTATAAGGAAGAAGGGGGTTTGAACACTCCCCCCCTCACGTTTCCTGTGAAAACCTCCTGAAAATTCGTCTATTACTTTTGGAGATGAAAGATAAAGATAGACATGACGGTTGTCAATGAAAAACGCTAAATTCTTATGTTCTTCTTTCCGTGATCCGATTTTTATGAAACAAAGTCTATATGTTGTCCCAAGGTACGCTGAAGTTACCTGTAAAAACCCCATGCGAATTCGTGAAGTAGTTTTGGAGAAGTGGTTTCTAACAGATGAACAGACACGACGGTCTATGAAAAATCTTCGTGATTCTATTTTGATGAAATCATGCCTAGATCCTGAACCAATCATCGCTCATGTTTCCTGTGAAAACCGCATGAAAATTCGTCAAGTAGTTTTGCAGCTTGAAACGAACAGTGACAGGCCTACATTTACAAATTTATTATTAGTATAGATACATTGTACAACTGTAAAATTTTCCAGGAATATATTGATTTGTATAGTGCTGTATGTCGGTAAAATCTGTTGCGAATATGTTCAGTAGTAAAGAAGTAATAGATTAAAACGAGATGCTTGATGGAGCGGTTTCCCATGAACGTTGCTCTATACGTACTCATGTCTCATGAACTACGTGTCGTACTGTGATACAATTTCGAACGTACATTCAGACTTATGTGTGTATTCTGCCTGCAAAATTTCCTGCGAGTACAATTGGTAGTGTAGAAATAATAAATTGTAAAGTTATACCGAATGCCATAGTTTTGCTCCATGAACAACGGACAAGTAGTAAGCGGGAAACTTTTTTTCCCTTTCATTATTTTTATGTGGTTGTCTGCGAGAAAAAGTTTAATAAAGATTTGAAATTATGTTTAAAGTGTGTTGCAAGTCGCCAAGTACTTTCATTCTCATATAATGTATTTATAAAGTCTCGTCGCATTATGTTGCAGTTTTTTGCGACTCCTACTGTTCACGACATTATATCTCCTGAACCATGTGTCGTATCTGATTCTTACCTCTAAAGCAATTGTTATCTCACGTAAGGAATACGTGTACCAAATCTGGTTGAAATCGGTCTAGTGGGTTAGGAGGAAATGTGCAAAAAAAAAAAAAAAGAAAAAAAAAAAAAAAAATTTGTTTGTAGAGCTTATGGGACTTAGCTACGGGGTCATCAGTCCCTAAACTTACAAACTACTTACGAACTAGCTACTACTAAGGACGGCCCAAATATCCATGCCCGAACGGGGATTCGAACCCCCGACCGTAGTGGCCGTGCTGACCGTGACTGGCGCGCCGCAGACAGCTCGGCCACCGAGGACGGGGGAAATGTGCAGCATTGTCGTTTGATGCAGCAGTTTTTCGTGCATCTCATTGTTTATGACGTCATATCTCTTTACGTATGTGTCGTAGATGATTCTTACCCCCACAGCGATTATTGCCTGATATTAAGGAACATGTGCACCAAGTTTGGTTGAAATCGGTCGAGTAGTGTAGGAGAGATGTGGAACATACATACATACAGCCTATTTTATAAGATGTAAGATTAATTCATGTTTATGACAGCGTTCAGTCTCCTATTAGCATGTAGCATGTACACCTCTTAAGCTACAATACTAAAATAGAAGGAGGGCACTCAAGCGTCCGAAACCGATCGTTGCAAATAAATTATTACATGCAACTGATTGCTGCATTTTATGAATTAAAACTCAATTTTTGAAGTTTCAGGTATAAGGAAGTTGATATAAAATTGGCGAGTTAGAAGCTTATACTGTTGCATAGCAGAGTAAATGAATTTGTAATTGTGTAAACATTTCTGTGTAGTTGAAAATAGACCACCCTAGGACAGATTTGAACAAATTAGCTTCATTTCTCTTCAGCCTGGGTTCATGCTTGGCGATACAGGGAAGATTTTGATGCAAAATGGCTACGTCTGGCATACTATGAGCAGAACAGAACAAACTGAATGTTAGTACTTTTGTTCGAAAACTTATGTAAAATAAATAGATGCCTGTGACGTAGGAAAAAAAACGAATGATTTTCCAGGAATGCTCAAGCTGAGTGGAAGAGACCTAACAAATCGGAAGTGATCTTCAAGCAAAATGTCCAATCAAATCAGAGTAAGCACCTCCAGCCTGTTAAATTTTACTTACGGCCTCGACGACGTAGTGCGCTAAATGATTATGTTGGAAACAAAATGTTCGCTTTGCGAGTATAATTAATTTAATGACTGCAAAATGGTACATACAAGAACCTGTCAACCATAGAACAGTTTAGCTATTAGCAGTTTATTCTGTGTGTTTGAGTTTTCAAAGGGCATTAGGAGATTATTGCCAACATCAGCATACTACACCGCCGGGACCGTAAGTAAAATTTTACCCCTCCAACAATATAACAAAGTAAAGGCATGAGATCGTAATCACTTAACTAGGGATTTTTCATCAATCAACTTATAAGACAGCTTTCTACCCAGTTAGTTACTTCAAGCAAACGTTAAGTATGTTCAATATATCGTGGCTGTGAGGTATCAACGAAAGCAGTTCGGTAAGCCAGTGTATTCCACATTTTGAATTCTTACTTGAACTCTGTTGTAGACAGAAACGGGATCCCACAACATCCAGCCACTGGAATTGTTGCGAATAACGCGAATAATTTTATTAGTTACTTCTTTGAACGTGTAATTGCATTATTCAATTACCCTACACTATAGAGATTGCTAGTCTAGAAATATTTAGCGAGATAGAAAGATATCTTTCTTTCATAGCCAACAAAAAACCATTACTTCCTGTTAATTCCGGGTATAACGGGCTTTGAGTTCGCCATGGAACACATTATTTTAAATGGAGCTAGTTGGAAACTTTAAATGATAGTGCTTGGATTTGCTCAATGGTTTTTCATAATCAAAACCTCGTACAGAATTCGCATTCACCCATTCTGTACGCCTTTAAAAAACACAATTAGCCCCCATGACCTTTCTTCAGAGTCGGCTTTCCGCTATTTATGTAGTTTACATTAAATGATAGAGTGATAATCTTAGAAGGCGCGACTGCGTAATTCATTGAGGCTTACATTCAAGCATCATTTGAAGCGAATGAAAACAGCAAGTCTATTAAAGTCAGTCTCTCTGATCTATTACAATATTTAATCGAATATATATTCGATTAAACGTTTCTGCTTGTAGATGTGAGTGTTGATGACATACATTTCGTAAGAGGAATTACGGTAATGGCCCCTATAATTTTCGACTGTTTATACTTATTTAATTGCAATATGCTGTGTAAACACAAACTGGCAGCATTGAAAATACTATCTTTACGCGGAGGCAGATACCTTCTCTCACCAAAATTAAGCGAGCGATTAAAAACGAATAGACACCAGTAGTGACTACAACACTTAAACAATGGTATCCTAAATGTACTTACGTGTTACCCAGAAGGCTGCCATTAATATGGAAACACTGCTACACTGCCACTGCAACGTCGTAGTAGTCGTAAAAGAGACCCACATGCCACATTACTTAATGAACGATCTGCAGACACACGCACGTAACTGATAACCACAGATTCGGAAGCCATGGTAAAACTCAAAGGTACTACGTTTTGAAGTTTTGTAACCTCCTTGTGTATAACCTATAGCTAGTGCGTATCATTTTTATAGCAAATTACTGCTGAGGCGCGGTCATGTTTAAAAGACTTATTTTTATATTATTTCTGAATTTAATTCTTGCTGTAACATAATGGACTTGGTTTTAAGATTAAAAATGGGGCAAAAGTTTGAGTGGATATTTAAAGACGATCCATACATTCGTAGGGTTCGATGAGAAAAATGTTGCCCTTTGACCAAAGATACATGTTGCATACGTTGTCTGTGACATTCAGGTTTGTGTTTGAGCACGACTCTAACTGCTGGAAAACATGTTACAGTTCGAAAATCTCTGGTTCCGTTCGAACTATCGATAGGCTCATGATGTAGTGATTGCTCTTGGAACTATGTCCACAAAGTGAATTATGAGTATTTTAATAACAAAAAGAACGATGGAAGAAATACTAAAATAATTTACGTAGGCTTCCACGGCCCGAGTGAGTTGACTGTGAAACGCAAACAGTTGCCTATTAACCAAAGAAGCCACTGCAGTCACAATCTAGCATTTACAGTCACGACTCTCTTACAGAGTTTTGTCATACGCTACGACAGCGGCCGGCAAGCTACAGTTCTGAATTTGATATTGGATGAGTCGGAAAACTATCGTTCATTTTAATTTTAACATGCTTCTCACATTAGGGAATGTATGTAGTGCCATAGGAATAGGTAATAATTTAAAAGTAGCTGTACATTTGTCGTTCTTAAGTTTCCTAAGATCCCTGACAAGGTACGAAACGGTACATTACATGACAGTTTATTTACAATTACCTTGCAACATACATGCTTCAAATGAATATTTAAATTTTCTATTAAAAATAAAAATGGTTAGGATAACAAGAAGACCTGCTCTTTGGCAGAGAGACGTCGCATTTCTACTCAGCAACGTTAAGCTTTCTTCACTACAGTTCTAGTAAAACCGATAAGAGAAGCACGTAGTAAACTCATGTAGAATGGAATAACTACAGTATTTAACGTACCAAATCTGTAGAGTCGGCCACTGTTTCAATGTTTCGATAAGCGAAACTGTTTTACTGTTTCAATACCGCCATGTTTCACGATTTCGGTACCGCCTCATTTCATTCTGTTCTGCTTCGGATAACATTCGCGGTCGATATTGAAACTGTTTCAAAACAGTTGTTTTTCAGACCACTAACGCAGGAAGGCGGAACAGACGAATTGTATCGAAACAGTGGTGATTCATTTTGTTGGAGCTCGGTACTGATACACATTTAACTTACTAGTATAATAAGTTAAAAGAGTGTCAAAAACTATTTGACAGGCGAGAGTATGCAGCTTAGGATTACTGAAATCAAGATTCGTGACTGCTGTATTTCGAAATCACATAATGTCTGCTTTATAAACGTAAGTTAAATGATAATAAAATATTGCTCACTGTTTGCACCGAAATACCCAGTATAATTCTAGGTTTATCTGTACATATGCAGTAATCATATAAAAACACACGACTTACACCTACAACGTTTTAAATAAGAAAAAAAAAAGGTCTTAAGTGATAGACGTAATACTAACATGGGGAGATCGCAAATTAAATCAGATTTTAAAGAGTTCTATTTGTTCCCCATACATTTAGTTTCTTGGGAGGAATGTTGGCCGGACAATCACGTAAAAGAAAAGATTTTTTTGAAAAATATAGATTACGTGAGACTCTAACATAATGTGCCGTACTTGACGAATTTCGTAGTTATACTTACATATTACGAAAGTTTGGATGGTAAAAGAAATCACGCGTTAAAGATACCTCCAAAATTTGAATTTTAAGATAAGGTTTATTTTACTGAAATACTCAGCAGTGCGATAACGATGTATAAAAACTTAACCCTTCCCAAAATGCTAGCTCAATAAATGATATGTGATAATATGCATTTTCAATATCACAAATAGGTTAGCACACACAAAACCTATCAATATTAGGCACTAGAATAGAGGAGAGCAAAATGTATTAATTATATCTACTTTGATAAAAACCGATATATTAGACATAACAGTGTCAGTCATCAGCTAATGGGAAGGCAGGAACGTCACTTATTGTGACAGGGTTAAAATTATACTTATCGTCCTGGAGGCCTCGGGTGGTAATGTTGGCAATCATGTGACGTTGGCATTAGCCAATTGTGTTACAATGCTAATGTTTCGTCATGAAATCTTCATTGTACATGGACAATTACTTTCACTGAGCGGACAAGGGTACATACAAGAACCTGTCAACCACAGAGTAGGAACAGCATTATTCATATACGTCATGGACTGTACGAAACACCAATCAAGTAATTTTATGCGGATTTCTAAGAATATAAACATCTTGGCAAAGATTTTCTATGGTGTTTTCGACGTTCCTAACACAACCACTTGAGGCCGCCGGGCTGGTAGATAAAATTTCGCCGTTGTAGGAAAGGTGTAACTGGCTAATCATCTGAATAAAAGTTTAATTTTTTTTTCTCCTACAGTTGCTGGTCTCGAACTATACGGTTCTACAGCAATACTTACACAGTACACATTGACGATATTACAATAAACAGGCCCAGACTATTACAAAAACACACTGTTTCATGGATTCAAAACAGTGTTTCGAAACCTCATACTGTACGGTTTCATTTGTTGCGAAACCGTCAGATGTTTTAGCCACCACAGCTGTAGCTGAAGGAAAAACGTCAACGCGGCAATAAAATTACAAAAGGAATCCAACTTTTTCCCAACAATGAAGAACCCAATTCCACAATTGTTCCTGCAGCTGAAGCACAAACGGCAAGAATCATCAAAACATTGTCTTCTTAAGCTAACATAATTACACTCAAAAGAAAGATGACTGAGGTTTAAAAATGTGCGAATTACTAGACTAGACACCAAATCTATACACGTCCAAAAACTGCCTGTCATAGTAAGAGCAGGCCGTAACAGAAATTTATAATTCTCTTATGTTTATATTCTACTTACTAGCAGCGGAATAAGATGCAAATATACACATATTTGTAAGTGTTCGTGACGAAATTTTTTCTTTACACAGCTGTATCAGTTAACTGCAGCTGTTTTACATTAATTTTCCGATTAAGTAAGTCTCCTGATATTTTACGAATGCTTGTAACGCAAAAATAAATATTTTGTTAATTATGTACAAAAATAATTATAAACAAACATCACTACTACGGCGGCTTGCCCACCGCTGGGAGCGCTAGTGTCGTTGCAACTGTCAGTTGGTAACAACTTCCACAGCACTGAGTGTCGCGAATGTATATGTTGCGACTGCACTGCAGTAGTGGCAATATGACATGGTACACCAGCCAGAAGAAATTTACGTTAAGGAGTAATGTAACTTCTGCGATGCAGGCCGTATGTAACAACGACAAGAAACTAAATAAATGAAAGATTACAATGATAATACTGATATTTTGTTAAACTTTCGCTCGTCCCGCAATCTAGTGACGGCTGATGAAATCCGCTATTCTAACTTTTTCTCGTGACAGCAATTACAGGCAGTTTAGCACAACGTATTTCGTTTCTTAGGCGTTCAATACTGGATTCATTTTCTTCCATGTTTCATCTCGTTTTCAAACTGATCAAAGTTTTCACCTATTATTACAATACATAAGAATGGCTAAAATTCTATGCTGCAACCCACTTGGTAAATACTTAGTCGCTTTTGAACAAGTAAGGTACAATCCTGGCAGAAATCAACAAACTTTTGTGACGATTTCCACCTTTGCCTGATGTCGTCGTTTGGACCAAACTCTGTCAGTTGTACGAGTGCTGTTTAGCAAAGCTATGATATCGTACACAGCAATCCACTGTGTTAATATGTTCTAAAACGCCGTGTGCGAAATTACGATTCTTCAGGGGCGCTTATCTCGGGTTGTTTTAATCACAGAGATAAGGGGTGAAATGATTTGGATAGTCCTTCGCCTAGTGATCTTTTTTTTATACCAGTCAGAAGAACTAGCATACCGTAGCTATCTTGCAGTATAGGCTTAACATTTAAACATTACACACTCTCTGAAGCCCAGCCAATGTGAACCCTTGGTTTTTGTACATTACATCTGATATTGGGTGCGATTTATCTTATCTTAAAATATATAAAAATTGAGGAGTTTGTGCCTATATTTCGCCAAAACTACACATCGCGAACTAATAGTGTTTGTATGTGCTAGTAGGTATCAGTCTCCCATTGTGCACTATGGTGGTAGAGGGTTGATAACGATAAGGGCGTGAAAGATATGGGAATTGAAAGTTACCGACTTACATAAACTTCTACGTGTGGGTGTCACCTTATGAAAGCACTATTTCTTCATGTGCGGTTCCAGTGAAAATATTAGATTAGATTAGTAGCTATATCTTGTACCCTGTTATAACTATCGACAAGGAACTGCTGTAGTGTACAAAAGAAAACTTTGTACTACAACAACACTGCGAGATCGTTTGTCTCAATAGTGTAGTTTTTGCTGAAGAGCAAAATATTGACACCCAAGCTTAGATGCCACGCTGGATCCCAACGGCTTCGTATCACTAGCAGTCGCGATGACAGGCATCTTATCCGGATGGCTGTAACGGATCGTGCAGCCATGTCTCGATCCCTGAGTCATCAGATGGGGACGTTTGCAAAGCAACAATCATCTGCACGTACAGTCTGGCGAAGTTTGCAGTAGCATCGACTATCTGCTCGAAGACCATGGCTGCGGTTACCTTTGACGCTGCAGCACAGACAGTAGCGCCTGCGATGGTGTACGAAATGACGAACCTGGGTGCACGAATGGGAAAACGTCATTTTTTCGGTTGAATCCAGTTTCTGTTTACAGCATCATGATTGTCGCATCCGTATTTGGCGACATCGCGGTGAACGCACATTGGAAGCGTGTATTCATCGCCACACGGGCTCTCACCCGGCGTGATGGCATGGGGCGCCATTGGTTACACGTCTCGGTCACCTCTTGTTCGCATCGACGGCACTTTGAACAGTGGCCGTTACATTTCATATGTGTTACGATTCGTGGCTCTACCCTTTATTCGATCCCTGCAAAACTCTACATTTCAGCTGGATAATGCACGATCGCATGTTGCAGGTCCTGTACGGGCCTTTCTGCATACGGAAAATGCTCGACTGCTGACCTGGCCAGCACATTCTCCAGCACAATACGCCAGTTACTACTCTTGATGAATTGTGGTATCGTGGTGAAACTGCATGGGTATCTGTACCTGTACACGCAATCCAAGCTCTGTTTGACTCATTGCCCAGGCGTATCAAGGCCGTTATTACGGCCAGAGGCAGTTGTTCTTGGTATTGATTTCTCAGGATCTATGCACCCAACTTGGGTGAAAATGTAATCACATGTCATTTCTAGTATACTTGTCCAAGAATACCCGTTTATCATCTGTATTTCTTCTTGGTGTAGCAGTTTTAATGGGCAGTAGTGTATTTACAGAGTATGACGGGTAACAAAAATAAATTATCATTTATCGAGAGAAAATACCACATTTTATGATGTCCCAATTTTTTGGCAAACTGCCCGGGCTCGCCCTCCGGATATGAAACAAACATCTCCTGAATGCAATGAGTTATTGCTGTGCTCTCAATTTAAAATCAATATCTATTCTGAATTCCATACGTCGCTACGTAATAAAAAGTCAACGCAATGTGTTTTCACCTCAACAAATTCTTTAAAACATGTTGCAATACTGTTCGTAACTTGATGCTCCACAGTAACTGTAACGAATAATGAAATTAAAATCAACCTTTCATGGAGCGAAAATATCAGACAACAGGACGTGGAAAAATAAATTTTTTCGTCGAGTAGATTTCTTAAATGCAAGAGGTAGGTTTCATATCGTCCGTAAATCTTTCACTAGGCACAATCACCACTTTTGGTATCAAGCACCACGATGTTTTTGTTATCTTGATATAGAATAAATAATTTCAAAAACGGAGTAGTGACGTTTCTAGATAAATGTCTACAGAACCTATTTTTAAAATTTGGGCCATTTTCTGTGGTTGGTTGTCTGGGTATTTACTGTCCACAGAAGAAAAACAGCTAAAGGCCTATATTGGCAATTTTGTGTGTAAGTACGGTTACTTTGAAGCAATAAATTTAGGTAACGGATAAAGATATCAAAATAATTTTAAAAAAGTTGTTCGAGAATATAATTTAACACCATATGATAAAAATTTATATGATTTCCATTAACCCGCGAGCACTCTTGCTATGAGCATTTTCCTCACAGTAATTTAAAACAATCGTCATTGTACCAGTCTTAAATAGTCAAATATGTGTGTTTTCTTATAAACGCAACTATTAATACTTGCTTAGACGTATTAAGTACATTAGAAAATGTTCTTTGACTTTCAGAAAAATGCTATAGGTGCGATCGATCGCGTAACTTTTAAAGGAGTGAGTTCTCACGGGTTAATAAAAAATTTAGAAGTGACCATCTCCACAATTTGAAATTTTTGCCCCCAAAAATTATGGTTTTTAGTAGCTTGCCCAAATTTTGGGTTAGAAAGACGGAATGAGGATTCAGACAGCTGGTTCCCCATTTTACTGTCAGAGTCTTTTAAAGATGCACACATTTTATTTATCATTCTCCAAGAGGAGCATTTTTCCGCTGGTAATTTATTGTTACGATATTCTCTTAGGTTAATGTGTAATAGAAAACGCCCATACTAGTTTCATTGATGGTACTCCTTGTTCTTGTCTACGAGAGACCAGTGTGTTCAGCAACGTCTACGTAAGTTCAAATGTTCAAATGTTTGTTGCACTTATGGGACTTAACTACGGGGTCATCAGTCCCTAAGCTTACAAACTACTTATGAACTAGCTAAGACTAAGGACGGCACAAATATCCATGCCCGAGGGGGGATTCGAGCTCCCGACCGTAGTGGCGACGTAAGTTTCAGTCTAAAATAATCACTACGGGTGAAACTTGGCTACACTTGACTTTTTTAGCAAATAGCAAATGACCTTGATCAACATCCACCCCCACGCCTTCCCGCCGAAAAAAGAAAATAAAAAGTGGTAGTTGTTGATGGCAATGTGATGCTTACGTAATTTTGTTATCTGTCGTACCTGCACACAAGGAGCTATGGCGTAGATGATCGGGAGGGGGAGAGAGGGGTGGTAGAGGCAGGTCCCACTGTTTTTTCCTAAGTCGATAACGTTTGCACGATCACAACTTAGAAAGAGTGGAGTGAAAAAAAAAAAAAAAAAAAAAAAAAAAAAAAAAAAAAAAAAAAAAAAAAAAAACCGCGATAATGTAGGCAAAATTTGCCGGCTGGAGACAAAAACGAACATCACAAACCGGCTAACCCCAGCCTATAAGACGGAAAAACAGCAGTGTGGTTTAAAGAGGCATGAACACAGTAGGTGTATTATACACTAACGTAGAAACACAGAACGTTCACGAAAGGTTAAAAAAATTAATCTACGTACGCAAAAAAATTTTCAAACCCGTGTGTCCACATTTACAGAAACATGGAGGATGCTTTACATATTAAAAGTGAACTGCGTCTGGTGTGAAAAAAGTGTCCTAGTTGCAGTCAGCGTAAGACGGAAAACCTATTATAGACAGTTTATCAATTGTAAGTAATGACGCATTTTGCTCTAACAGCAGGCATCATCAGGTTATTTGCATGACAAGTGAATCGATACCTCATGTCTAGTAGCAAAAACGTCTCAGGAGAAGCAAAAATGTGATTATTAGAAGAAAAAATAACTGAAACTTGATGAAAAAAGTTTCACATTTAGCAATATGTTGTGTGATTCTAGACGAAAAATATTGCACATATTAATATACAAAAAATTACAAATATTTGTTAAGCTTATGGGATTTAACTACGGGGTCATCAGTCCCTAAACTTGCAAACTACTTATCAACTACCTTATACTAAATACGGCACAAATATCCATGCCGGAGTGGTAATTCGAACCTCCGACCGTAGTAGCCGTGCAGACCGTGACTGGAGCGCCTCAGTCTCCTCGGCCACCGCGGTCGGCCATATTAATATAAATAGCTACTGGACACGAGGTGTTTCTGCTCAAAATTGTGGACATGATGCGTTTCTACATCAATTAAATTGCAAAAATATTTAATAAGAATGGGTTTCCTGTCAATATAGCTTTCATGTTTATCTTAAACACAAACTGTTTGTATTGCGTATTAAATTTAATTTTCTTGTCTGATGGCACATTACCTCCTTCGGTTTCCTCAGAATTGTTTCTGTAGTTTGTTTTTGTAGTACTGAGTCCACCAGTCATGTATATTTTTAGTGTTTTATTAATGAAAGAACAAAAAATATATTACAACATGTTAACCAACGAATGTAAAATACAACATGGTGTGGAACATACACGTCTTCGCAATCTTCTCTAGTTTATATTTCTCTGTGTGTGTGCAGACTAAATATCTGGGCATAAAACTCTCTTATCTGAGGTTCTTCAGCCAGGTAAAGTGGAAACTGCTTGATATCTTTCATTTTCTTTTGACTTATGGACTTATTATAAACTCTTGATGCAGGATGAGCACGAGAAACTCATTTTGACACTTCCAAAAATGTTTGCAGAGCTTATGGGACTTAACTACGGGGTCATCAGTCCCTAAACTTACAAACTACTTATGAAATAGCTTATACTAAAGACTGCACAAAAGTCCATGCCCGAAGGCGGATTCGAACCCCCGACAGGGAACGGCCTCGCGCCTCGTAGCATTGCGCCTCAACGCGGTAGGCCGCTCCGCCGCGAATTTTGACATGTTGAACGCAGATGCTAAGAGCCCATCAAAGAATGGGTTTCCTGTCAATATAGCTTTCATGTTTATCTTAAACACAAACTGTTTGTATTGCGTATTAAATTTAATTTTCTTGTCTGATGGCACATTACCTCCTTCGGTTTCCTCAGAATTGTTTCTGTAGTTTGTTTTTGTAGTGCTGAGTCCACCAGTCATGTATATTTTTAATATCAGAAGTTTCATTCATTTTCCCTTCAAACATATTTTGCACACTTGACTGTAGAATAAGTTTCGTATATTCTCCAGTAGTATAGATAAGGTCAGTCTCATTCATCTGTTGAAGTCCCTGTCAGAGTGTAGATATCAGCGGCCTCTCATTGGGAAACAATGCGTTATTGTTTGAAATCTTACATGAGCAATAAGTTGATTTTACACATGTTATAACATTCTTACCTGCACTGTGGACAATGAAATTGGGGTAAAACTTCTTTCCCTTTGTAGTTTCTAGCCTATATTGAATTTCCCCTATTTTGAATTTTTTCAGTCTCGCTTCTTTTGTAATATCACATTTACGTTTACCGGTACTGCGAAGGCCTCTCCTTCACTTCACCATTATCTCACCATTGCTAAAAATGTGGACATGAGTCGTTTCTGATTTGATCGATTGAAATGTAACACAAAAATTTATTACTAAAGAGTTAAACAGTCAAAAGTTGACATAGTTGTGCGCTTAAGGGACATGGAGTAAAAGGGGAAAATCTTAAGCCTTTACATACAACTGATTTCACACTGAGACCATCTTTTAATTAATGTCTCAAAAACGGCTCAGTGGCTGCTATGTAAAAACCACCACGACACCGGAGAGTTGTACCCTCTGTCATCTAGAAAATCAACTCGCTGTCGCCTCGGGTAATACGTTTGCGCGGGAAAGACACAAAAACATTGAGCTGCGCGCAGAGTGTGCCGGTGCTAGCTGTTGGTGAGAATCGTGACGTTACATATATTGTATTCTCCGCTGTATTATCCTCTGAGTCGGCATAGTTCTGGTAAGTTACAAACGTTTATGCATTGTAGAGTAGACTAATATTTTAGTTTGATCCATGTCCTGCAGAATTTTATGTACTGGAACAGTGCTTTCACTACGTAACTATGTGTTCTAGAAAGTAATAAGTAAACACTCGAGTACTTTTCTCACCTCAAATATTGGTTTTATACAGGGTGTTACTAAAAGGTACGGCCCAACCTTCAGGAAACATTCCTCACACACAAAGAAAGAATACGCTGTCCGAGAACGCTTAATTTCCATGTTAGAGCTCATTTTATTACTTCTCTTCAAATCACATTAATCATGGAATGGAAACACACAGCAACAGAACGTACCAGCGTGACTTCAAACACTTTGTTGCAGGAAATGTTCAAAATGTCCTTCGTTAGCTAGAATAGATGCAACCAGCCTCCGCCGCACGGAATCCCTGATCCGCTGATGCAGCCCTGGAGAATGGCGTATTCTATCACAGCCGTCCACAATACGAGCACGAAGAGTCTCTACATTTGGTACCGGGGTTGCGTAGACAAGAGCTTTCAAATGTTCCCATAAATGAAAGTCAAGAGGGTTGAGGTCAGGACAGGGTGGAGGCCATGGAATTGGTCCGCCTCTTCCAATCCATCGGTCATCGAATCTGTTGTTGAGAAGCGTACGAACACGTCGACTGAAATGTGTTCGGTGTACGTTTATCACGTCTGAACCATAATACATAGAGAACTAAAAAATTGTACCGTTACTAATGTCTACCCGGGGAAGGCTGTAGGCACAGTTTTATGGCGATCGGATAGCTATTTATCTATGTATATTAATGTGAATGTCTGTTCGGTGTACGCTTATAACGTCCGAACGACAAGACGCAGAGACTTAAATATTTGTACAGTTACTAATTTATACCTGAGGTAGGTTTTAGACACGGTTTTATAGCGGTCTGATAGATATTTAGTAATTTGAAGAATATAACGCGAAATGCGGAACAATAATTACTCTTTGAAAATTATATTTACTCCTTGAAAATTATATTTACTCTTTGAAAATGGTTTTATTGGTTGCATTGTTGCTTGATGGTTGATAATGATAAAAGGGTAGAGTATATTGGGATGGAAAGTTATCGGTGTATATAAAATTCTACGTGTGTGTGTGTTAATATTTCGCTCTGCAGCGAAAACTACAGAACGCAAACGAATGGTCCGTGTGTAATTGTTGTCCGAAGTCTCCCGTTGTACACCATAGCAGTTCCATGCCGAAAGCTATAAGGGGGTGGAAGATGTGGTGGTGGAAAGTCGTCAAATTATTAAAAAAAATTGGACTGAAGGCCAGCGATGACGTTTGCGACTCTATAGCAAGGAGGTTACCTACAGCGAAACGTGATGCCACAGACCGTATCTTTGGTCTATGCGTACTACAATGTCTTCAGCTCTTTCTCTGTAAGGATAAGCATACGAATAAGGAAATATAAGAATAAATAAATAAAAGAGTAAAAAAGAAATTTCTTTTAATATAGAGTTACAGCACTTATACAAATGAATACACACCTGCAAAATTATACAATTGTACAATATATATCTCAATAAATATGAGATCGTACGCATTTTATATGTCATTTGTGTTTTTATTACTATATTACGATACTTATAGTTTTGTACATTATGCGAGACAGCGTTATTTCTTATTTATTTTAGAAAAAAGGAGATGGACAGAGGTAAGGGATAGGATAAGTACTAACTCAAAGCAGGAATAAATAAATAAATACCCTGGCAAAGCCGGGTTTTCAGCTAGTATTATATAAAGGAGGATATTACTGATCTATGGCCCTTAAGGTCATTTATATTAATTAGTTTTTTTTGTCTCGGTTCTTCCACTTTTCCCACTGTTACCAAGAGCAAGGTCAGAGTGGCGGAGCCGACCTTGTCCCGGCGCCAGAATCAGCTTATTTTCCCAGTCAGTGATCCTCCGGTCCAGTTCTCATCAAGACGGGCCACTTTAACGACCGCCAACCACGAAATAAGATATTTCTCCCCCGGCGGCCGCAGCCCCTTCGCAATTAGCGGCAGTATACTGCGGCGCGCGGATGAGGGATGGAGATTGCGTCTCGCCCTCGCGCAACCCCCGCTGCGTTTCCTAATATTTTTTTCGGCATAGGCCCAAAGTCTCCGATATGTGAGTGCGCGGGGAGCGGCGAACGGGGCCGTTCCTTCGAGAACGAAGTCCTGTCCGTTAACGACGAGACGTAAACACGGGCAGTGAAGGGGCGCGACCCGCTGCGAGAACACCGCAAACGGCTGGAAATTAGAGGACGCCGGACACATTAGGCCCGGCGGCTACCGTGGGCCGGTGTTTTGGCCGCCGTTAGCGTCAGCGCGTGCCTTATGGTACTGCCCGTAATGACGAGACGCGGACGCCGACGGGGCCTCCGGTTCGTTAGCGGGCGTCGGCGGGCACAAAGGAGCCTGCGGCAATTAGGACCGACCCTGGCGAGCCAGCGTCTCCGGGCTGGGCACAGCTAAGGGCTGGAGGAGCAGCCCAGAGAGCGATCTGCATGACGAGCTAAGGATGGCTGCACGCACACCGAGTTTGGACGGACGGTAAATTACCGGCCGGTATTTAGAGAAAGCGTTTGACAACATCGACTGCAATACACTCTTCCAAATTCTGAAGGTATCAGGGGTAAAATATAGGGAGCGAAAAGTTATATTCAACCTATACAAAAACCTTGCTTGAATATAACTTTCGCTCACAAAAACCGTGCGCCTCGGCTGCACAGTGGTAGTGTGCCAGACTACAAATCCAAAGGTCGCGGGTTCGATCCCCGCCAGGTCCTAGGATTTTTATCTGTCACATTCCACTTCTTTCACCTCTGGCAGTGCTGCTCATGTGAAAAATACCGAGTAGCACCGCGGTTCGGAACCCACGTTAAACTGTAGGTCCCCCTATAACTGGCTGGGTAAGTCAGTTCGAAGGTCGGGGGAAGACAACGGCATACCAGCTCCAAACAGGACCATTCCTAGTAAAGCACTGTGGTGTTCTAACCAATCTTCTGATTGTTGACTGCTTTACTTTATACAAAAACCAGACAGCGGTTAGGGTCGAAGGGCAAGAAAGGGACGCAGAAGTTGGGAAGAGAGTAAGACAGGATTGTAGCCTTACCCAATGTTGTTCAATCTGTACATTGAGCAGGCAGTGAAGGAATAGAAGGAGAAATTTGGAGAGGGCATTAAAGTACAGGGAGAAGAAATAAACACATTGCGGTTTGTCCATGACACAGTAATTCTGGAAGAGCAATTGAATGGGATGGTCAGTGTCTTGAAAGCAAGATATAAGATGAACATTAACAAGAGTAAAACGAGGGTAATGGTATGTAATGTCACAAAATCAGGCGATGCTGAAGGAATTAGATTAGGTAATGAGACAATAAAAGTAGTAGATGAATTTTGTTATTTGGGTAGCAAGATAACTTCTGATGGCCGAAGTAAAGAAGATATGAAATGCAGAATGGCTATGGGAAGAAAGGCGTTTCTAAATAAGCGAAACTTGTAAACATCCAATATTAATTTAAATGTTAGGAAGTCCTCTCTGAAAGCATTTGTCTGGAGTGTAGCATTGTATGGGAGTTAAACGTGGACGATAAGGAGTTCAGATAAAAAGATGGTAGAAGCTTTTGAAATGTGGTGCTACAGACGACTGATGAAAATTAGATGGGTAGATCACGTAACTAATGAGGAGGTGCTTAACCGAATCGGGGAGAAAGGGTGTTTCTGGCATATCCTAACGAAGAGAAGGGATTGTTTGGTAGGACACATTCTGAGACATCAAAGAATTGTCAACTTAGCATTAGAAGGAAGCGTGTGGGGCAAAAATCGTAGAGGGAGACCGAGGGACGAATATAGTAATCAGATTCGTAAGGATGTAGCTTGCCGAACGTATAGATGAAGAGACTTGCACAGGACAGGGTAGCGTGGAGAGCTTCAAAAATGTTCAAATGTTTGTAAATCTATCGGACCAAACTACGTGGTCATCAGTCCGTAGCTTACAAACTACTTAAACCTAGGTAAACTAACCTAAGGACAACACACACACCCATGCCCCAGGGAGGACTCGAACCTCCACGGTGAGCAACCGCGCGCTCCGCAGCGAGACGCTTTAGTGGAGAGCTTCATCAAACCAGTCTGCAGATTGAATACCACAACTACAACATCATTCATCGGTGGAGCGCTGCTTATACACACGCAAAAATTTTACCGGTGAAACGAGCAGGCGTTCGGCTGTCGCCGTCGAGTGAAGTTGATTCCAAATATAAATTAATGAATCAAATATTCAAATTTTGTAAAGCTTATGGGACTTAACTGCGGGGTCATCAGTCCCTAAACTTACAAACTACTTATGAACTAACTTATACTGAAGACAACACAAACATCTATGCCCGAGGGAAGATTCGAACCTACGACGTGGGAGGCCGAGCGATCCGCAAAGTTGCGCTCCAGACCACTCGGCTAGTACCACGCTGCGTTAATGAATCGCAAACTGATTTGCATAGTATTATATGACAGATACTGCTGACATGATACAAAAAGTCATTAAGTACCGTATCATACATTACTTTACCATTTTTTCCCACTCCATTTCTTCAAAACCCACATTCAATTCGCAGGAAACTTGTTTTTACGTATCTCTAGTTGCACAAAGCTCGTTGTGCTTCCACTAGAAAAATAAGTACATTATCTATGGTTACTTAATCCATTGAATATGAAGACAACAGGTGCTGGCGCGGGCATCAGCTCAGATCTTGCGGCTGTTTGTCATAATTTAAGTGAGTTTGAATGAGAGATGTGACGCAGCAGCTCCCAGGTAGTGATGAGGTGGCGACTTTCCCGTACGACCATACACGAGTGCACGTGAATATCGGGAATCAGGTGAAACATCCATTCTCCTATATGGCCTCGGCCAGAAAAAGAAGAAAGAAGGGGACCAACTACAACTGAAGAGAATCATTCAAGGCGACAGAAGTGCTAACCTTCTGCAAATTGCAGAGGATTTCAATTTCGGCCCATCAATATTGAATGAAACAGCATCGATATGGGCTTTCGGAGCCGAAGCCCCACGCGTACCTATGCTGACTGCACGACATGAAGCTTTACGACTGGCCTGATCCCGTCAACATCGACAGTAGACTGTTGATGACTGAAAAGATGTAGCCTGGTCTGACGAGTCTCGCTTCCAAGTGTATCAGACGGATGAATTTTTTTTTATTTTTATGTAAAGGCTGAGGGACTCAACAATGGGACTTACAAACTACATAGAACTTAACGTATACTAAAGACGGCACAAACATCCATGCCCGAGGGAGGGGGGGGGGGGTTGATTCGAACCACAGACAGGGAACGGCCTCGCGCATCGATGCATAGCGCCTCAATGCGATCGGTAATGGACGTATGCGGGTATGGCGACAACCTCATGAATACATGGACAGTGCGTGTCAACGGGGGACTGTTCAAGCTCTTAGAGGCGGTGTAATGGTCTGGGGCGTGTCTAGTTGGATTGATATGGGGCCCCCAGTATGTCTAGATTCGCTTCTGATCGGTGACACTTACGTACATACGCTGGCTGCTCACCTGCATTCATTCAGGTTCATTGTGCATTTCGTCAGACTTGGGCAGTTCCAGCTAGATACCCCACACGTCCAGAATTGCTACAGATCAGTCTTCTGAGTTTAAACTCCTCTGCTGGCCACCAAACTCCCCATTTATGAACAATATCGAGCAAATCTGGGATGTCTTGCAACGTGCTGTTCAGATGAGATCTCCACCCACTTGTATCCTTACGGTTTATGGCATGCCACGCAGGATGCATGGTGTCAATCCCATCCATCCGTTCTTCAGACATTAGTCAAGTCCATGCCTAGTCGAATCGCAGCACTTCTGCCTACTCGGGAAAGCATTCACCGTAATCTTTTTTTTTTTTTTTTCTGTGTGGCTAGATCGACTCCTTGAGGACGTGGGTTCGTGCTTGTTCTATGTCGATCGTCGAATATTTGTTTAGTTCTATTTACTGTTATTATTATTATTTATTTAGAGAGGGTGCTGAGCCACAGTGTATATAGGACTAGTTTACGCATTCACAGAGAAAGGGTTACTTGCCCGTTGAAGGCGTACAAACGTTTATATAATATATATGGTGTCTGTTTTTTTCGGGCAGTTAAAGCAATGAGCAAGAGAAAGCAGTTGATAATTTGGGCCATACGGATAACGTGACGGCGGGATGGCTCAGGGATGAATGCTCTATCTTATAAAAAATGAGCTAATCCCAGGCAAGTTCAAATTTTTAACTTCGCCATTGAATTTATTTCAATGCCTTGTAACAGTCGAATGTTTGAACAGTTCGAATCCGTAAATTTACAGCCTCAGATGTCTACCATGTGCGAATGAACAGACACAGAAAGTATAAATAATTTTAATGTCTGCACAGTAACCACTTTTACTCTTTACCCCGGGCGAGGTGTTCCCATGGTGGAAAATGCAAATACATATTTCAAATAATATGACGTCATAAACAGTGAAAGTCGGAAGAAAATGTCCCATCCTGCTACGCTGTTGTAACCCAATTTATTCTGTCACTAATTGAGAATGAGAACATTAGCGAATTGCAACAAACTTTAAACTTAATTACAAACCTCTATGAAACTTTATTTTGCCAACGAACCAAACAAATATGTTGAAAGGAAATACATTTATCGCTTACTACTCTTCCGCTGTCCATGCAGTAAAACTACTGTATTCGGTATGACGCTTCAATTTATTACTTCTACGGTATTAATTGTATTGTATTCGCAAGACTCTTTTAAAACAGTACACACACACACACACACACACACACACACACACACACACACACACACAACACACTGAATGTATCCCAGAAAGTAGATCTCAGTACGACAGTTAGTTTATGGGATATGAGATCCCCAGCAGGCATGAGGTTTAGATTTATTCAAAATGTTCAAATGTTTGTAAATCTATCGGACCAAACTGCGTGGTCATCAGTCCGTAGACTACGAAACACTTAAACTAAGGTAAACTAACCGAAGCACAAGTCCAAGGGGGGACTCGAACCCCCGACGGCGAGCAACCGCGCGCTCCGCAGCGAGGCGCCTTAGACTGCTCGGCTACTCCACCGCGGCTTAGATTTATTGCGTGTATACTCCTAACTCTACCAGTGCGGCACAGGGCATAAATATCTGCCACAATATGCAAATGATGCAATTTATTACTTCTTCACTACCAACTCCATTCGCAACACATATCGCATACATTTTCCTGATATTTCTCTCAGTAAAATTATCTTATTGCAGCACTATATTTCAGAAATCATGACGTCATGAGGTTTGAACTGCATGAAGACGAAACCTAAATGGATAGAGAGTAAGGTAGAAAGTGATGGACTGAGACGGAAGAAATTCATGCTGGTGACTGCCTAAGCAATATGTTATGCCACTTTATTATTCAACCGGTTTCGCTTGTTGTAAGCACCAACGGGAATTACAAGTACATATCAGAAAGACTCAAAATAATACTAAACCAAACACGCCGTAATATTTGGTTTAGTATTATTCTGACTCTTTGTGATATGTGTTTTTAATTCCTAATGATCCTGCAACAAGCGAAACTGGTTGAATAATAAAGTGGCATAACATACAACTTAAAGCTTAAAATGATTTATTCAAAATAAGAGGGAAGAAGGAATTGGGCTAACATAAAGGAGGAATAACAACATATCCGAGCATTCCCTGTAACTTACGCTAATATTAATTAATTGTTCGTGCGCTTAAAGGAAACCATAATTCAGTGTACTAATTGTGAAACAAATATAGGTTATATATGCCTATAAAAAGTTACAAAATGTATTTGAACTATATCACAAACAAGTCTGAAATAACCTTTCGAAATTAAGCTTAACGTCTTAACACATATGTTTGCTTGGGAAATGCAGCAGTCATTGCCTGAGTTTACCTCTTACATTCGTTTGTGTCAAATCTCAAGTAAATACGTGGCATTTTATTTCAACTCCTAGACGCTCTTCACGAGAGTAAGCATTCTATCACAAGGAAAGTTTACTCGACAGAAACAAAGCTATTAAATATGAATACTACAGGAAGGAAATTAAACGTATTTCAAATCAAGTGTTTGTAAATCTATGGAACTTAACAGCTGTGGTTATCAGTTACTACTTAAAACTAACGTAAGGACAACATACACATCCACGCCTGAGGGAGGACTCGAACCTCCGCCGGGACCAACCGCGCGCCCAGCAGTAAGGCCGCCTTTGAGCGCTCGGCCATTCCACCGCATTATACGTATTTCAATTATGTCAGTGTATTATTACATTTTAAATCAATAGTGCTCAATTCCCTCGGCTTGAAGTAATTGTAACAGAGCAAAACACGCACAGACTATCCACCTGATTGTGTTTGCATTATACACCATAGTTTCCAAGGAAGTTGTTAAAACGTCCTGGAAGAGATGCATAAACGTTATTTCATTACGAAAACTCAATCTGTGATTCGCAACAATTTTGTACACCAAAGTATAAGCTTTTGTTGCAATATGATTGACGGAAAACGGGTATGTCATTGACATACTAATATCATCATTTGAAAAATGAAGTGCAAGTAATTAAACAACCGGGGTTTTACTTAAGGTGTGCGCACTGTTCTCTTCCACTTTGTTATAATAGCTACATCGAAATTCCGCATCTGCAATTTCAGGACTAATACGAGCGATATCAAGTATGTGGGATATGTATATTTCTCTTAATTAAATTAACTTTTAAGAGAGGGAATTTGATACCGCTGGTTTAAAATGTATTGATACATGGACGTCATTGGTTTACATATATACCTCCCATGGTACTGACACCCTGTTACCTTGTTTCTTTGTATTAAAATGTCATTCATGGTAGATTGTAGCGTTTTGGATGGACATTACAGAGACGAACGTTCTTTAATATGATGCAGAATTATTTCAAACACATTTTTATGCGCTCCCTAGAATTGACGTTAAAGGTGTGCCCTGTCTAAGGTATTCCTTGTTAGTAAAATGTAAACAGTAAGTTCAAATGTTCGTTAAGCTTAAAGGACTTAACTGTGGGGTCATCAGTTCCTAAACTTACAAACGTATGAACTTCCTTATACTAAAGACGACACAAAGGTCCATGCCCGAGGGGGGATTCGAACCCCCGACCGTAGCGACCATGCAGACTGTGACTGGCGCGCCGCAGACCGCTCGGCCAATGCGGCCGGCCAAACAGTAAGTAAGGAAAATACACACAAACAAAAATAAAATGAATTTTTTTTTGTTCGTACTCATTTTACTGTATTGTCAATGATGGTATACAAAGTATGGCCGACGTTTTAGTATTCATTTGTTTGAGGCTACGTTTTATATTGGCTTTTATTGGTTACAATTTGGCTGCAGTATAATACTTTCTAACGTACTGTACGATGGTTAATCTGTATAGAGTGGATACAGGTAACATGATACACTGAGTGTGATTACAGTGTTTAAAAGCACAGCTTGTCATTGGAAATGATCTGAAAAATTTCTTTTAGAACCATGCAAAACCTTACTTGGGTTAGAAGGGAAAATTGTAAACGGAACAAGAATGTATCAGACTCCGACACATGCTTAACATCAAGACTGCTAAATTAAACACAATGGAAATACGCTGTCTTAAGTCGTGGTCCTAACGAGGTGCAATAATACGGTAAAATAGTGAAACAAAAATATTTAATGAACAAATAATAATTTGAAGTTGACAATTTATCTATTGCTTGCTGGCCATCCATAATGCAACACAAAGAGGTACTGGAGATATCAAAGGCAAATTTATTTGGCGGATAACAAGAGTATTACAAAAATCACATGATTGAAAACACAGTCCCGTCTGAAGATAGTAAGATGAAATCAGTACTGAGTGTGACTGCCGTTGCTAGCAATAACCGTTACTAAATACTTCGGCATTGAATGAAAGAGTCTTTGAACGTGTCGTTGGGGTATAAAGAGTCCATGCCCCTTCCAACTACCGTCAAAGTTGATCTGGTGTAATAGCGTGTGATGCATCCGTGGCCAATTGTTCAGCAATAATCGATTAGGCGTTTTTGATTAGCGAGAGATCGGGAGAACAAGAAGGACATGAAGGTACAGAATCAGTTCAATAAAGTCTCGAGGTCTTTCATTATATGTAGTTGCGTTCACCTCCAGTTACTCATTCTGCGCTTATCACTTTTTTTTTCTCTGGCAGTAAAAATTGCTTGCATGGGGTGTACTGGGAAGTGTGCCAATCAGGAATTCCCGTCTGATGTCAGGCGGCGATACCAGTATCCGTCCAGTTTTTTAGAAACTCGATTTTCCCACTTGCCGTGTTCTAATGAGGAAAAGGCCATGGTTCGTTTACACGTTCCCACACTGCAGCAGCAGGACCACAGCCAAAAATTATAAGAACTGGCAGGGTATTATCGAGCATCATACTTTTACATATACAAAAAAGTTACAGCAAAATTTCGTTACAGAAAAATCGGACACAACATGTAAGTTTTCGCCACACTTTCTGTATTTTAACTATAACTATCTACTACAAATATGTTGATAAAGACTAACATAAATAAGCTTTAAGTTAACTTCAGCAAATAGTAAACGATTTTTTTTTAAATCCCAGGACTGCGGTACTATAACTTATGGGAGGCGAGGCCCCAAGCTCAAAAGCATGAAAAACCACCTGAAGAAGGATTTGTATAAATCCTAAACCGGTAATGGTTTAAGAAAATAAACATTTCTACCATATTTATGGCTGGTTTTATTATAAACATTATTCTTCTTCCTTTTAAGTAGCAGTGTTCGTGTTGAGTGGCCGTTTCGGTTGGCGCACCTTGGCACAGTCCTGGGAATGCGCACATTTCATCATGAGACGATTGTTCCTCACTCATAAACTTTAACAACAATACTTAAAACTTGTGTGCCACCGATGTAAACTCGTCGTGCCACCAAAGACTTTGCAAGTGTGAAAAATTCAATTATTGCTATTAATCAATCAATAAACATACATAAAAATGGAACGTCGGTCGTGTGTCCGTATATATCACTTGGTAGCCAAAATTATTCACTGCAGACTAATGGTGGTTATGCATGAGAGAAGCCTTTAGGTTCGCGGTGGGCACTATGGTGTTTTGGTCGCGGTGTGTAGCAGTGGGTGAGTGTGGCGAACAAAAATCCGTAAAATATGGAGCAATGAGACGATCAACAGATGCTCAAAGATAAAAAGACTCAAAGATAAAACACAGGGAAACACAGACATACATTAACTGAGCATTAACTACACTGGCAATTCAACAATGATCTCAATATAAACACTGGAAAGCAAATATAGTGCTTAGGATCAAAATACTGTCAACTGGATTAGAGAGACAAATAGCCTATACGTCGAGCGTCACGGTTTCATAATACACAGTACCATCTCCATATTATCTTTGACCTCACTGCAATACACAGACTGTAGACATACGTTAATGTATGTCTGTGACGGAAAGTTCGTAAGTCATAGGTTACTTTGGTTTAGCGGACAGTATCACGTTACTAACAGATTAACACCATTCATTTAGGTAAGTAATCTGTGTTTGTATTCTTTATTTTAACTTTTCTAGAGCAATAAATACATGGTTGAACTGCATTTAATGAGGCCCGGCTAGCACTCGCTAGGTGGCGTCGCGTGTACCGATTGACAGGGAATGAAGTTACCAATTTAGTAACCGGACAAGAGTACGTCGAAAACTTGCCAACCATAGAATGATAGGAATTGTCTTTACGCCACCTAGCGAGCAGTAGCCGGGCCGCATTAAATGCAATTGTACCAAATACTTTTAGGAAAAGCTACGTACTCCGAGACTTACGAAGTTTATCGTACGTGTGAAAATACGGATACTGTATAATTCTTAAATCGAAATAGATTCAAAGGAAAACACAGACATACATTAACTACACAGGCAATACACAGACTGTAGACATACGTTAATGTATGTCTGTGATGGAAAGTTCGTAAGTCATATAAAAGTATTTGCTGCTCAAGTGGTAAAATTGCATTGCCAGTAACAAAACTACCTCCATGTGAATTCTTTGAATATATTTACATAAGAATTATTTGCAAGGAAAATCGAATTCATGTAGTTCTCTTTCTGATTTCGGTGTAGTCCTATCCTCATTAGGTTTTGAGTTCATTATGTTTAGGAATGCGTAGAAAACGCCATAGTACAGAAAAGAACAAATTGAGGAGATGTTAGTTACATAGCACACCAAATAACTAACAGATGCCGATGCTTCGTTCTTTCATTCTCATAACGGTGGTGTAATACACTACAAGGGGTACAATTTTACTTATGGCATCGGCGTACTGCGCTGATGTTGGCAATGTTTTTTGAAAAATCAGTCACGTAGAATGAGGGGAATAATTCTTTATGTTCACGATGAAAAAAAATATTTATGCTGTTCTGATGAGTAAATGAATAATCCTCCTAATGCGAATAGTTCGTTGCCAACGATAGCAAACTGAACCGCTGCCACTGCAAGTAAATTTAACCCAGCTGTATCCCACTTGCTTTGCAGTGTCATGGAAAGAAAAGAAGTACATCTTTCGACGGGTAAAATTTTAATGTAAGAAGAAACGACGTTCCTTCGCATCTATTGATGTTTTCATTTAATAAGAATTATTTACAAGGAAAATCGATTCTCTTTACAAATGCCTAGAAAACAGTTTAGTACAGTAAAGAACAAACAGAGGCCCTGTTAGTTACGTTGTACACCAAATAACCAATAGAAGGCAATGCTGCTATTTTTATGTTCGTAACTATGGTATAGTTCTCTACAAGTGATTGTATCTTTTCTTAATATCCGTTGCGATATCTGTTACAAATCTCTAGTCTCCTAAAATACTTCACGCATTTACATGGGACAACTTCATTTCATAATATGGGGATCACGGGAAGAAATATATATCGTAATTTAAAGTTTTGTATCTACAACTGTCTCTTAGAACACGTTTATCTCCAAAAGTACATGACGAATTTTCGTAGGATTTTCAGCCGTAGCTTGAGCATATCGTGCAGTTGGATACACGTTTCATTTCATCAAAATCGGATCAGAGAAAATAAAGATAGCATAATTTAAATATTTGTTTAAAAGCAATCACTATCTATCTGCAAAGGCCAATCTCCAAAAGTACTACACGAGCTTTCATGGGAGCTAAAAAGCAAAGGATACATGGCGCTGTTATTATTATTAGTACTTCTCATCTCAACGATAGAAGTGTTTTCAGAAAGTTACGCCAAACAGACAATTAAACACCGCAGTCTTAACTTTATGAACACAACCTAACATTGAACTTACATTGTTCCGGAGTACGGGCTGAAATTAATTTCAATTTTTGTATGAAAACCTGATGAACATTCATCTTTTAGACAATGACTTCTTAAATTTGACTTCTTGGCGAGGAGAACTGAGTTCATTGACAGAGGGATCCAACAAGGATTCTGTTTTTGCTGACCTAGGTCCTTAAAACCCATTATATACACAGGTCCCTCTTTAACAATCGTTGCGAAGCACGGGCATATAACCTAGTAATTATATAAAACATTATCTATTTTACTATTCATGTATAAATAATAGTAAAAAACGCTTTAATTTTTCTTGTTAGTCGGGTCTAGGTTGGGAGAGGACCTCTTGTAAGAGATACGTAATTTTCGCAGAGGCTTCATTAGGTTGTTTTATAAAATGCGATTCGAAAAATAGATGAGGTGTGTATCGATGTGTACAGAGGTTACTAGAATACGTTAAAATATACATATCGAACAAACTTGTACGATTTTAATTTTCAAGTAAGTGTTTATTCTAAACTTGAGACATTTTAGCAAAACTTAACAATTGTCACAGCGAGCAACCGCCATTACGCGGCAACTTTAAATTACAATTCAGTTAAATCAAGGTTAGACGGTTATCAGTTATGAGAGGAATCAATAATTTTATTTCAATTTTCATTAGGTGCCGCTGTGACCACGGGTGGAATATTTTACAAATTGTGACAATATTTTTACCACTTAAGCAGCGTTACCACGCAAAAAAGCATAACAAAATAACGGTTGTGCCTTTATTGAAAAATTAGTAACTTTTGTCAAATGTTCAAATGTTTGTAGAGCTTATGGGACTTAACTACGGGGTCATCAGTCCCTAAACTTACAAACTACTTATGAACTACTTACGAACTAGGACGGCACAAATATCCATGCCCGAGGGGGAATTCGAACCCCCGACCGTAGTGGCCGTGCAGACCGTGACTGGAGCGCCTTAGTCCCCTCGGCCACCGCGGCCGGCTAACTTTTGTCAGTGAAACTTAATGATAAATACATGGGACAATGAATCTGTTAATTTGTCATGGGATTCTCACTTACTTGAGATCAGTTCGTGTTTTTTATTTTATTTTATTTTTTTAAGTTCAGTTAGAGAAAGCAACATTTTTTAAATTAATTTCCTAACAGTGTTATACTTACTTTCGGTTCAGGTATATTTTCATAGTTGAAAACTGGGCTACTGTTGAAAAAAATACTTGACCAATAAATATGTTTAAATGGGTAGCTGGTGCAATAACAAAGAAAATAAAAATAATAATTACAAATGAATATTTTAAAGCAATCACATCCCCTTTACCAAACATGCTTATATATTTGTGTGTGTGTGTGTGTTTTTCTAGTCCAGTATTTTTCAAAAATGTTCGAACAAAACACCTATTGCGATTTAAGTTCGCAGGAGAGCTTCTGTGAAGATTGGAAAGTAGGAGGTGAGGTACTGGCGGAAGTAAAGTTGTGAGGCGGCACCCTGAGTCGTGTCGGGATAGCTCAGTCGGTAGAGCGCTTGCTTGCGAAAGGTAAAGGTCCTAGTATAGAGTCCCGATTCGGGCACACAATTTTAATCGGCCAGTACCAAGTAATATAGATTCTTTTGAATGTAAGTACGTTGGTCATTATATTTAATGGTTTCAGAAAACTTTTTCATGGTGGTGTTCGAAAATGATGTAAAGTTGAAATCGACCAATGTTGTTGTTGTGGTCTTCAGTCCAGAGACTGGTTTGATGCAGCTCTCCACCCTACTCTATCCTGAGCAAGCCTTTTCATCTCCTCATAAGAACGACAACCCACATCCATTTGAATCTGCTTAATATACGCGTCTCTTGGTCTCCCTCTGCGATTTTTACCCCACACACTTCCCTCTAATGCTAAATTCACAATTCCTTGATGTCTAAGAATGTGTCCTACCAATCTATCCCTTCTTTTAGTCAAAGTATGCCAGAAATTTCTTTTCTCCCCAATTCGGTTCAGTACCTCCTCATTAGTTACGTGATCCACCCACCTAATCTTCAGCATTCTTCTGTAGCACCACATTTCAAAAGCCTCTATCCTCTTTCTATCCACACTGCTTATCGTCCATGTTTCACTCCCATACAAGGCAACACTCCATACAAATGCCTTCAGAAAGGACTTCCTTAGGCTTAAATCAATATTCGATGTTAACAAATTTCTCTTTTTCAAAAACGCCTTTCTACCCATTGCCATTCTGCATTTTATATCATCTGTACTGCGACCATCATTTGTTATTTTACTGCCCAAGTAACAAAACTCATCTACCTCCTTTATTGTTTCGTTACCTAATCTAATTCCTTCAGCATCACCTGATTTTCTTAGACTGCACTCCATTACCCTAGTTTTGCTCTTGTTAATATTCATCTTATATGCACCTTTCAGCACACTGTCCATTCCGTTCAATTGCTCTTGCAGGTCCTTTGCTGTATCTGACAGAATTACTATGTCGTCGGCAAAACGCAATGTTTTTAATTCTTCACCCTGAACTTTAATTCCTTCTCCAAATTTCTCCTTGCTTTCCTTTATAGCTTGCTCAATGTACAAATTGAACAACATTGGGGAAAGGCTACAACCCTGTCTTACTCCCTTTCCAACCACTGCATCCCTTTCATGCCCTTCAACTCTAACAACCGCTGTCTGATTTTTGTACAAGTTGTAAATAACCTTACGCTCCCTATATTTTACTCCTGCTTGCTTCAGAACTTTAAAGAGTTTATTCCAATCAACATTGTCAAAAGCCTTCTCCAAATCTACAAAAGCTAGAAATGTTGGTTTGCCTTTTCTTAATCTATCTTCTAGGATAAGCCGTAAAGTGAGTATTGCCTCCCGTGTTCCTACATTTCTCCTGAACCCAAACTGATCTTCCCCGAGATCGGCTTCTACCAGCTTTTCCATCGACCAATAGTATAAGTTAACGGCCTAATAAGAAAAATGTTTTCTTTCAAAAAAGTAACACAGATATACAAATAAAGAAAGATATATGCTGCTCTTACATGTTTTCATTGCTTTATAGGTATTTTTCGTCAGCAAATTATTGATATCGCATCAGTTTTGCCATGATGTCAATCTTTTAGTCAATATAAGCGACTTCTTTACACTAGAGTATTAAAGCGTATATCTAAGACTGGTACGACGCAGCCTGGCACAAAGTCTTCTCCTGTCCAAACATCTTATATTCGGAGTAACAATTGCATCCTAAATCCCAAAATACTTCCTGGATGCATTCCAGTTTTTGTTTTCCCCTACAGTTTTTACTCTCTACTGCTCGCTCTAGCATCATGAGGGCTTTTTCCCTGATAACTTAACGCAATATTGTCAGTATTTACGATGTGGTCCCTTATTCTCTGATTCCGAAAAATCGCCTGATTCGTTATTATCAGCCCGCCTATTTTCAACATTCGTATCACCACGTCGCATTAGCTTCCACTCTTTTTCCGGTTTCACTTCCATCCAAAGCTATGTTCCAAACATACATTCTCATAAATTTTATCCTCATATTAAGGCTAATGTGTGATACAAGTGGAATTCCCTTGCCCATGAATGTCTCTTAATCTGTGCCAGTTTACTTTCTATGTCCTCATTACGTCGTCCGTCGTTGGTTACTTTATTTCCAAGGAATTCCTTAACTTCATGTACGCCGTGATCACCAATTTTGATGTCAAGTTTCTCACTGCATTCATTTCTTCTATTTTTCCATTAATATGATATTTTTGCGATTTGCGCTCAGTCTATACCGTTTACACAGAGCTGTTTACACCCACTTTCATTTTCATTCGATGTATACATGGTGTATCCAAAAAGATGTATACATGGTGTATCAAAAAAGATGGCGCAAACTTACACGATTGAAAGTACACGATACTAAAAGCAAAAATGTCCCAGTAAACATGGGTCCGCTAATTACGAATCTTTGGTTCCAAGCCGCCATTAACGTCATTGTAAACATCGTCCTAGTTAGTGCACATTAATTTGAAATTACAATTTACATCGCATTTAGTTCATATTTCACTGACTTTATTGTAAACACCCTCCTAGATAGTGCAAATTAATTTGAAATTTAGATTTTACTGTTAGGTTTTGCATCGCATATAGTTTACATTACATGTATGGATTAACTGTTAAATGAGGTGTTTCTAATTGTCTTCCTTGCATATGGATGCCATACTGTGCAATGATTTTCGGAGAGTTGTATACGCTTGTCAAGAGTTCTGAAATGATCCAGGTGTTTTCGAAAGAATTCGATATTCATTGCAGAGATGAGCACCGATCTTTTAACCGGCGGAAACGTCAAATTATGTTTCCTAGAAAATGTTTCGGCTTATTACCTGGTGAAACAGAAGCGTCAGACACTTCGCAAACTGTACATTCTTCCATCCATTACAGTTTTCTCCGCGGAAGTCACATTTTTCATTTTTTCAACAGTTTGCTTTTAAAACGCCATGTAATGATGTCACCAATACTGTTCTGATAAAGAATTGTACTCCATGATTCTGAATATCAACGTAATACGAACTACAGAAAATGAGATAAAAACAATAGGGGAGCACCGGAAATATAGGAATCGGAAACCGAAATATTGACAGAAAATCTATAGTTGTACTGCTTCCACCGGCAGCGCGAAATGGGCGATTTATAATTGGTTGTATCGTAGGGTAAAATAATACTAACTGTTTCGGCAATCATGATGTTGCCGTCTGCCATCTTCTCTGGCGAGGAGTGGTGAAAAACGTGAAGGGCGATCGTTGGAAAAACTAAGTTAATAATAAAAGAATGCGCGGTCAGTTATGTCATCGTCCTGGGCATTCCTTTACTAGTATAAAATACCGGATTTTACGCGAAACACGCAACATACGGTACCCCTATTTTCGCCACTTACACAAAATCTGTATAGTAACAAAGAACAGAGTGAACACTCATATATTTCTGAAATTATTTCAGACTTTGGTGGCTTTATGTGTTGTTTTATGTTGTTTTCTAAAAAGTGCATTAAGAAAAATCTACTCTCTCTTCTGATGATATACTCCTTAATACTCGTAAGTCATTCTTGAAACTATAACAATAATTTCGTGTGGCTCATTGGCCCAGTGCAAGTGTGTTTAACAAAACCACTATTTTATAATTATTTGAAGTACTGAGTATGTTGAGAAACCAAAAGTATGAGACAATTCAATTTATCCCTCGTGTTTCAAGCTAGGACAGATTTTTATTTGTATTTATTTATATATTTCTTTATTAATTTTTTACCAAGAATTAGAAATTGCACGTCGAAATGTTATATCCTAATAATTTCTGTTATGTTGTTTATATGAAACAAGGATTTAAAAAAATGTATAGGCTAATATTGCCAGTATAAACATGCTTTATTAAAGTGTTATCATAAAACTTAATCGTTGGTTTCAGTTTCACGAGCTCTTACATTAAAAACGAAAGATATAATATTATCGTTGGAGGTTGGTCTAGTGTCAAGTGTCCAGTATTTTCATAGGGAAAAATGGTAGACTTATCTAAAATTGCCCCGTAAAAGTGTCCACATAATATGAAGTATGCATGCAGGTGCATATTTATTAGTACTATTTTTGGAATATTTCTTTCTGTATTTTGTTGTCCTGTTTTATATCTTGTAAGTTACAAAGTATGTTTCTCACAACATTAAATCGAAAAAGCGCGCCTAACAATATGGGCGCACAAAAATGGGGAACACAAACGGAATAACTTATATTATAAATTTTTAGGTGCTATAAATTCAGGAGCTACGAGACGTTAGAAAATTAAATACTGCTGTTACTGAATGCTGCCTTCATCAAGTGCTTTTAAAAATATTTTGTCCATGAAACCACAGAAATATTTTTAAAATCCACCATAATTCCCACTAGTCACTAGAATCAAGATTTTGCCCACTAGACAAGTTCTCAAAACCACCAGATTTATTGGGAAAAACCACTAACTTGGCAACAGTGCAAGAAAGTCTTACCTTGCAGTAATGGTAGAAATTAGGAAACAGTGCAACATATGAAGATTACTCTCAGCTACTATGCTGTCCATAAAGACTGAAATTGCCGAAGTATGTTACACTCGTTCTTAATTACTCGCACTTACAGAACTGCTAACTGATAGACAGGCAATAATCAGTACCGTTGCCGGCCGCGGTGGCCGAGGGGACTGAGGCGCTCCAGTCATGGTCTGCACGGCCACTACAGTCGGGGGTTCGAATCCCCCCTCGGGCATGGATATCGTGCCATCCTTAGTCCTAGTTACTTCATAAGTAGTTTGTAAGTTTAGGGACTGATGACACCGTAGTTAAGTCCCATAAGCTTAACGAACATTTTTTTTTTCAGTACCGTTTTCCCCCTGTAATTTTGGCGTTCATTCCCGCTTTTGCGTTGTACCGGGCTGTTACGGTGGAAGCTTTTTGATGTGCGGTGCGGCTGATCCCTAAATAGTTTTTCCATAAAACAACCGAAAGATTTTTAAAATCCACCATAATTCCCACTAGTCAGTAGAAGCAAGATTTTACCCACTATATAAGTAGTCAAAACTACCAGATTTAGTGGGAAAACCAATAACTTGGGAACAGTGCAAGACAGTGTTACCCTGTAGTAATGGTAGAAATTAGGAAACAGTGCAACATATGAAAAATTAGTCTCAAGTACTATATGCTCTCCGTAAAGACTTAAGTTGCTGAAGTATGTTACACTCTTTCTTGATTACACGCACTTGCAGAACTGCTAACTGATAGAGAGGCAATAACCAGTAACGTTTTTCCCCAGTAGTTTAGGCGCTCATTCCGGCTTTTGCGTTGTACCGGGCTGTTACGGTCGTGGCGTTTTGATGTGCGGTGCGGCTGATCCCTAAATAGATTTTCCATAAAACAACCGAAATATTTTTAAAATCCACCATAATTCCCACTTAGTCACTAGAAGCAAGATTTTACCCACTAGATAAGTACTCAAAACCACCAGATTTATTGGGAAAACCACTAACTTGGCAACAGTGCAAGAAAGTCTTACCTTGTAGTACATCTACATCTACATGGGATACTCTGCAAATCACATTTAAGTGCCTGGCAGAGGGTTCATCGAACCACAATTATACTATTTATCTCCCATTCCATTCTCGAATAGCGCGCGGGAAGAAAGAACACCTGAATCTCTCTGTTCGAGCTCTGATTTCTCTTATTTTATTCTGATGATCTTTCCTACCTATGTAAGTGGGAGTCAACAATATATTTTCGCATTCGGAGGAGATTGTTGGCGATTGGAGTTTCGCAAGTAGCCCACGCCGCAGCGATAAGCGCCGTTGTTGTAATGATTCCCATCCCAGATCCTGTATCATTTCCGTAACGCTGTCTCCCCTGTATCGTGACAATACGAAACGAGCTGCCCTTCTTTGGACTCTTTCGATGTCCTCCGTCAAACCCACCTGATAAGGATCCCACACTGGGCTGCAATACTCCAAAAATGGACGGACAAGCGCAGTGTGTGCAGTTTCTTTAGTAGTTCTGTTGCATCTTTTAAGGGTTCTGCCAATAAAACGCAGTCTCTGGTTCGCCTTTCCCACGATATTATCTACGTGTTCTTTCCAGTTTAAGTCTGAAGTAATAGTAATATCTAGGTATTTTGTGGAGTTTACGGCCTTCACATTTGATTGATTTATGTTGTAAACAAAGTTTAACGGATTTCTTTTCGTACTCATGTAGTAATGGTAGAAATGAGGAAACAGTGCAACATATGAAAAATTAGTCTCACCTACTATGCTCTCCGTAAAGACTGAAATTACTGAAGTATGTTACACTCGTTCTTGATTGCTCGCACTTACCGAACTGCTAACTGATAGAGAGGCAATAATCAGTACCGTTTTCCCCTGTAGTTTTGGCGCTCATTCCGGCTTTTGCGTTGTACCGGGCTGTTACGGTCGTGGCGTTTTGATGTGCGGTGCCGCTGATCCCTCGGTGGGCTGGCGTTTACCGCCACTGGCGCCAGAAAAACAAGCTTTGGGGTGGATCGTTGGCATTAACTGCGCCGCCCATGTATTAGGAAGGACGGCCGGTGTACGCGCGCCTATAACGCCACTGCAACAGCGCCGACGAAAAAAACTTTGCAAAATATACGTCCTCGGGGGTTTATTAAAAATTACCGGCTCGTGTCATGCAGCGTGTTAAAATCGCAATATTGCGGTAGTGTGACGTCACGGCGGGGGCCGATCCCGCATGCGGCCGCCGAAACCGCCCCCCAGCCGCTCCACCCCCGCAACCCGCCCCCGAACGCGCGCCGATGATTTTTACATCGCGCTCTCATTTATTGATTCGGACGGCGCTTTTTTAAAATTGAGTGAAAATTGCATTGTTTCAATTAATTAGTGGCCGGCGAGTGGGACACTTTTATTGGTAAACCGAGGCAACGTAATGCAATGCATCCTCTCCCCCCAGCGCTAAACAAAACGCAAAAAATCGATCAATTATTTCGCATGCACTCAACATTATTGTTGAAGGGTTGACCACAGAAAACGTTACAAAATGGACGGCTATGTGTGCGGCTGTGACAAAAACAAAAGAAGAATAAAAAAAGAAATGGGCACACACAAAAACTGTTGGAATATTTTACAGTCCGGTGTTACCGATGCAAATTCCGGAGGCGGGTAGGGACATTGAGCGACTGGGAAATGCATCTGTTGCATAAAAATGGCGCCGCGGTCGCAGTGTTTTGAGTGGCGCGGTTCCAGGAGCTGCCGCGGTTCGCCATCGCCTGCGGTCTCCGCAAAAAAGCCACCCCAGGGGCCTGCAGTTTCGAGGGAAGACCATCTATACAGTGCCGCAGATAGCTGGCGTGGTGTGTTTGTAAGTCAAAGTCATGTGACACGTAGTAGATCAAGATATCTAGCGGAAAAAGATGACTGTGCAAGTTATAAAGTGTAAAGTTGCGCCGGCCGCGGTGGCCGAGGAGACAGAGGCGCTCCAGTCACTATCTGCACGGCCACTACGATCGGGGGTTCGAATCCACCCTCGGGCATGGATATTTGTGCCGTCCTTAGAATTAGTTAGTTCATAAGTAGTTTGTAAGTTTAGGGACTGATGACAACGCAGTTAAGTCCCATAAGTTATATAAACATTTGAACATTTTGTAAAGTTGCAAATGTGTATCCATCCGGCAGTCGAACCCGGGTCTCCTGCTTTCTAGGTAATTGCGCTGAACTCTACAACACTGGGGCCACAGCGAACACCACACCTGCACGGAATTACTCAAGTACGCCTCCTTTCAGATACAAATTTTCAACTTTACCCTGTCCACTAATCTCAAACTCGTAGTTATTGTAAACTAATTCCAGTAAGAGTGAAGGCCTAGGAGTGCTCCGCACTGAAGAAAGAATCATTGCCCGTCATCGGCATGTAAAAAGTAGATGAGGTTTACTTATCACGTGAAGGAGCACAGGTCTGTGACAGTAACATAAATAAAACACATATACACACTCTCTCTCTCACACACACACACAAATGCTAGCTTTCCCAACCATTTGTTGCTTCTTCAGGCAAAAAGCAGTAGAGGGAAAAGGAAAGGATGTGGGTTTAAAGGAGCGGGTGGGTAGTCATTTACCTGTCCTTTTTCCCCAAAGGTAAGTCATTCCTCCCCCAGGGGATGTAAAAATCTTCATTTTCATATTTTGTAATACTTTTGTCTTTGTAATTCGTATGTTGTATTGTGTAAATGTGTGTGTAACAGCTTTGTGCTTCTGAGATATATGACCTTTTGACTGAAACTCTATATTCCAATGTAAACACAGTCTATGGTGTGAGTTAACATTGTTGTGCATCAAACAACTTTCTGAAGTGCCGGTGGTAAAATACACACAAAGCATCGGAAGCAGAACTATTAGAATATTCTTAAAGACGAAATTAATGAGTGTGGAAAAGTGAAATACATGTATGAAGAGTGCGACGTACGGTAAATGACGATATGGATGCTAAATTTACAGGTAAGTAAAACAGTGTTTTAGTACATGTTGTCTCGCCACCTACAGTTGTTTTCATCTACGTGTACATGTACATAAATACTTTGTAGTTCTTACTAACGTGTATGGCAGAGGTTCATCGAAACGATTTTATGTTACTTCTCTACCGTTCAATTATCTAATAACACGCAGGAAAAAAGAACACGGAAAAGTTTCCATCTGATATTTTGTTACGATGATCATGGCAGCCTATGTAGGTGGGTGCTAACAAAATATATTCGCATACGGAAAAGAAAGCTGGTGAAGGGAATTTCTCAAATACATCTCGCAACAAATGATGCCTTTGGTCTAATGATTTCTACCCCAACTTGGGCATTATTTCCTTGACACTCTCTCACCTGCGTCGGGAAAATTCAAAAGAAGCTGCCCTCAATGCGCTGCAGTACTTCAAACTTGGACACACAAGTGTAGTGTAGGCTGTTTCATTAGAACTGTTGCATTTTCTATGTGTTTTGCCATGAAACGTAGCCTTTGTTTCGGTTTTCTTACAATATTTTACATGTAGTTTTTTATTTTTCAATTTAAGTTGTTTGTAATTGTAATTCCTAGGTATTAAATTGAATATACGACCTGCAGATTTGCGTTGTTTAACGTGCAAATGAAGTTTAATGGATTTATTTTGTTGTCATATGGATTATTTCACACTTTTCATTATTTAGGGTCGAACCCCGCGGTAGTGGCGAGCGTTCTAAGGCGTCTTGCTGCGGAGTGTGCGGCTGCTACGTGTGGGAGGTTCGAGCCCTCTCTCGGGCATGGATGTGTATGTTATCCTTAGCATAAGCTAGTGTCAGTAGTTTGTAAGTCTAGGGACTGATGAACAAAGCAGTTTGGTCCAATAGGTTCACAAACATTTGAACATTATTTGCACCATGCATTTTCATATCTAAATAGTTTGCGTTTGCTTTTGATCTTCTGGTGATTTCACTAATCGATAAAATGGCATCATCATCCGCGAACAGCCTAAGAGAGCTGCTCAGAATGTTTCCTAAATCATTTATAAAGATAAGGCACACTTTGGTATTGGCTTTACCGTGACTGTTTCTTGAAACTGATTAAAACATAAGTTATTTCTGCTACTAGTGACTTTGTTTATTCTTCCCACAACGTGTTTCAAGGTTTTGAAGTAAACAAAGGTAGTGTCTATATATCAGTGAGGTTATGACAATGCTTAGAACCTGTGACCACTGGATACAGTGCAACTGGTCAACCTATCATAATACCCACATGCACACGTATAATATTATTCCAACTGGTGATGGCGGTTTAAATCCTTTAACGCTTTGTGGGAACAACAAACAAAGTGACTGGTAACAGAAATACCTTGTGTTTTAATCAAGATAAGGAACAGTGTGGTCCCTATAACACATTCCTGGCAAACCCCAGATATCACTTCTGTTTTACTACATAACTTACCGTCAATTACAACGCACAGGGTCCGTCTTCATAGGAAATCCATAAGCACGCAACTTGAGTAGAAAACGTTCGTGGGGTACAGTGTGAAAAACCTCCCGTAAGTCTAGAAATAAGGAATCGATCTGAGATCCCTTGTTGACAGCATTCATTACATCATGTGAGCAAAGTGCTAGCTGTGTTTCACAAAAATGATACTTTCTGAATCCGTGTTGACTATGAGTCAATAGGTCGTTCTGTTTGAGGTAGTTCATAATGTTTGAAGAAAGTATATGTTCTAAAATCTTGCTGCAACCCGACTTCAGTGATATAGGCCTGTAATTCTGATCACTTATATTGCCTTTCTTCAATACTGGAGTGACCTGTGCAACATTCCAGTATTTGGGTACGGAGCCTTCACTGAGCAAGCCGTTGTATATAGTGCTATTGCATCAGCATACTCTGAAAGGAACCTAATCGGTATAAAATCGGAATATGGAGACGTACTTTTGCTAAGTGATTTAAATTGCTTTAGTACTAATGGGAAATCTACTTTAAAATTACGCATGCTGGCAGCTGTTCTTGACTCTAATTCAAAAGTATTTGCTTTATCGTCTTTAGTGAAGGAACTTAGAAAAGGTGTGTTTGACAATTCTGCTTTGGCACAAATGTCATCAGTAGCATCACCGAAGCTGTCGCATGCTGAAGGTATTGATTTTGTTTTGCCGCTGGTATATTTTATACACCACCAGAATTTATTACGATTTTCTACCAAATTACGTGAAAAGGTTTCGTTGAGGAAACTATTATAAGCCTCTCTCGTTGAAGTTCGTGCTAAATTTCTAGTTTCTGTATAAGATTGCCAGTCTTGAAAATTTTTTGTCTGATTAAATTTTACATTATTTTTTCCTTGCTTTTGCAAGAGTGATCAAACACCGAGGCTTGTTAATTTCTTTGGTAAAAATCTCTCAATAGCCGTCGATATTATTTCTTTGAATGTAAGCCACATCTTATACACACTCACATGCCACGTAATATATTTTCGAATAGTGAACCTCACACACGGGAAAAAAAGAAAAACAAAAATTGCATATAGTTGTGAATGTATTGGCACCTGACGATGGGCACAAGCCCGATACGAGTCGTGTAATAAATATATAACTGGTAGCGCCGCGGTGGAGTAGCCGAGCGGTCTAAGTCGCCTCGCTACGGAGAGCGCGGTTGCTCGCCGTCAGAGGTTCGAGTCCTGTCTAGGGCAGGTGTGTGTGTGTGTGTGTGTGTGTGTGTGCGTTGTCCTTAGGTTAGTTTACCTTAGTTTAAGTAGATTGTAAGTTACGGACTGATGACCACGGAGTTTGGTCCGATAGATTTACAAACATTCGATTTGATTATTGTAACAGGTAGCGATTTTTTTTCTCAACTTACAATACGAGGAAGTCATCGAATTCAACAACATCCATCATGGATAAAACCCAGCCACGGAGGTCTTAATGCATCATGCTATGGACTGGGCGGCCACTCCCGCCAGAGGTTCGAGTCCCCCTTTGACATATGTGTATATGTTGTCCTTAGTGTAAGTTAAAGTAATCTGTATGTCTCAGGACTGATAAATGTTTGTACATCTATCGGACTCAACTGCATGGTTACTAGTCCGTAGCTTACAAACTACTTAAACTAAGGTAAACTAACCTAAAGGCAACACATACACCCATGCCCGAGGGGGACCTAAACCTCCGAGAGCGAACGACCGTACTCACCACAGCACGACGTCCCAGTACACGCGGGTAATCCGCTGCGGCAGGGACAGATAACCACAGCAGTTTGGTCCAGTAGGTTTACCAACGTTTGAAAAAATTCATCTGACGTTTGAGAGAAGACACCCCTTAAATAACAGCGAAGCGTAGTCGGATATAGCAAATAATCTAAAAACTAAGCTGTGTTAGATGGAGTGCAATAAAAGAAATGTAAAGTGAAGGATAGAAAACAGCAACAACTTCGAATATTAAATTTTTATTTTCTACTAGTAGACGACGCTCTGCCATTACATATAACACAAACCGTAATTCTGCTAAGATTCTACATCTACAGAAGATATTCTGCAAATCACATTTAAGTGCCTGGCAGAGGGTTCATCGAACCACCTTTATACTAATCATCTACCATTCAAATCTCGAATAGCACGTGGTTGATGAATAGATTTAACAGATTTCGAAACGTGCAAACGTAAGTAGAAGACGACCGTAGCGTCAGCAGCATCGGACGTCGCCCCGGGTGCTGTTGACGCAGCCGCCGGCGCCGGCACCTGCTCTGCTATGCGCGGTCCTTCGCCCCCCACTCAGCAGGCCGGTATTATGCTAATAGACTACATCGGAAACAGATCACAGATAAGCGCCAATCCGATTAATTCCGTCGCCGGCGGCGGCCCTGAGCCGCGGCCTCAGGCGGGCGGGCGGTGTCCGGCGGGGAGTCCCCTCGGCGGACGGGGGCTTCCCCTGCCCTGCCCGGGGAAGTCCCGCGACACGTGCAGCCGCCCATCTGTCCGGCTGCCGCCGCTGCGCAGCTCGTTCCCACCGCAGATCGCGCGCCGCTGCGCTGAATAATACTCTGACGTGATTAGGCCTCAGGCGAAAGCTCTTTAATTCTGTCGCGCCTAGCCGCCGGACAGGTGGTGTTCAAACTTGATTCCGGTTACTATTTAATGCAAACGTTGCACTCTCCTGAAATGCCGAAGGGCTCAGTTTCGTAAAGGATTCGGAGATTTATCAGTTGAAATACAAATTCACGTCGGGATTGTGGCGACATTTCGAGCAAGCAGATATTTTAAGAGCTCGCAGCTGTGGCAGATACCATTGACGATTTTTATTAAACTTACCAGTTAAACTCGGCCACATTTCATTGCAGCTCATTCTGATATACAAGGAGCATTCAAGTTATAACACCTCCCCCCCCCCTTGTTTTTTCCTCTCAGCTCTGGCTACTGGGAGAAACATTCGGTTTGTTTAAAAATACAAGCACACTCATTGTGAATGCATGATAGAGATGGCAGCACTGTAAGGTATTATAGAACGATATAGAACGCTAGCGTCAGTGGAGAGAGTTAGGACTCAGTGGCGGACAAAGGGGGGGGGGGGGGGCGAAGGGACCGGACCGCTCCGGGCCTCCAGTCTTAGGGGGCCTCCAAAACCGTCGGAAGCACTTTATTTATTTATTTTTGAGCGTCCTCGGCATCTCATTCTGGGGCCTCCAAATCTGGGAAGCTATTTTTTTTACACTGTTCCATGCCTCTCGTCCTAGGGGGCCTCCAAATAGCAAAAGTTACTGTTTTATAGTAATCAAGTGGATGGGGGGGAGGGTAATTTTGTTTTGCCGCCGCCCCGGGCCTCCGACAGCCTTAGTCCGCCACTGTTAGGACTATTAGTAATACATAAACTTGCGGCATTATCAGTACAAAAACGAAAAAAGAAAAAAGAGTGTAAACATTCGTTTTGTAAATTTGCGTGGTGTGCCACCGACTGAAATTATCACCTCCAGCTGAGTGTGACTTGTGGTGACGATGTGTTCAATGTGCGTTCCTGGGTGCGACAGTTCAGATAAGACTGAATGTCGTGTGACAACAGACCGAGACACGCTCGGCCTCGTATCAGCCGGTCTGACGACATAATAGAGCGAGTGGAGAAAACTACTTTGGAGGATCGCCGAAAGAATGAGGAACACATCTTCTCCAATGTTGGCCTTTCCCTGGGATCAGCACACACAGTCCTGATATTGCAATAAATGTGGTTGCTGGAAATGCTGATGGATGGCAACAAGGCTGCCACGTTGCATGTTGTCAGGCAATATCGCGTAGTGACGACATGGATTACCTTTTCTTTTCATCGATTGTGACAATGCATGCCGATTTTTAAATCCACATTCACTAGCCATTCTACAAATGCATCAGAATTCTGCAAGTGGTAACAAAGACTCCTGAAGAAGCGTTCGCTGTGGCCAAGTAGTCATAGAGACCGCTTTGTGAAAATATTTACAGCTGCAGTGACATTATGGTGAGATGCAACAGATGTTTCACAATTTACTTTTGATTAGTTTGTGAGAAAAAATCAGAGGTATTGTAACTCAAATGCATCTCGTAAAATGAATCGAGAATTAAATAAAACTATTCGTGCAAATATAGACTCACTGAGAAAACACATCATTTAATTCATTACCCTACATTGCTTTGCTGTGTGGAGTGAAAGGAACATAAGAAAAAACTGTTCATAGAAAATCCTTGTTTGTTGTAAAGGCAGTGGATTGACTACAACGTTTTGTTTGGCTGTTTTCTGCATAAACACAATGATCAGAAGATCTATCGACTCTAAAGCAAGTCCGTGAGAGAAGTAATCGTGTTCTACATACTGTCCATAACCTCAACCCTCACCACCCCCATTCTTCACATCCCTCTGTCCATGTTATACTTCTCCTGTACATTCATGCTCCTCTTCCCTCTACTTTTTCATCGTCTCTGTCCATCTCCTCCTTCCTTTCCTTCTATATGCTCCCATGAAATAAAGATTTTTAGAACTGGCGGCTTCATATCCCTATATTGGGTCTTCCGATCAATAATGTCATTCGATTATTTCATTTTCCCTCTCGTTCTCCTCCTCTCTCACACACCGTATGCTCTTTCTCCCTTTGTCCATCTCCTGTCCCTTTCTCTTCTCTCCTGTAACAGTCTACCCCCTCCTGTACTCTCTCTCTCTTTCTCTCTCTCTCTCTCTCTCTCTCTCTCTCTCTCTCTCTCTTTTCACCTCCTCATTCCAGCCGTATCTGTCCAACGCCCTGTCACCACCAGCACCCTACTCTCGTAGTATTCCTTGCGAGATAGCAATTAGTAACTCATATATGTGCTAAATTTAGTAGAAATCGATTTGCGTATGACACTTTGGCACACACGCGTATGTCTGATTCTTTGCATTGTATTAATCTAAAAATGTTGTAAAATATCTTTCTGATATTTATCTTTGTGGGATGACAACGAATTTCACCCTCCAGCTTCGTCAATGATTGTGACGTCATATCTCCTGATATATGTGTCGCACAAATATATAATTTTGAAGGTACATTCTCTGACTTATGTGTACTGTGTGAAAATGTACGTTATGAAAAGAACGAGAAGTAAAGAAGTAATAAATGACACCCTTAGCCATGATTCTGAAGTTATTCACGCAACTCGATTTTTATACGTCACCTCTCTTGAACTATGTTCCGAAAATTATACAAGATTTGAGGTATTTTCTGTGGAACACAACAATAAGGCCAGACAAACATGTTACCAATAGAATCAGTAATACATAACACGTAGCAGTGTTATTACACGAAGAGTGACTGTGCAGTAAGCGATGAACTGTTCTTCCTTTCAACATTTGGTTAAGGGTTTTTATCGAAAATTAGATTCTTACAAGTTTTAATTCATGTGTAAAGCTCGTGGCCAATCACTAAAGTGATCTCATGTAAGCCCCTCACGCTTTCTGAATCGCTAGTACAAATAGCGAAAGGTTGCACGTAGGTTTTGGTAGCACAAATAAGGGAAACGGAATAGATAAGAAGGTGGGAACTGCAAACCCACAGGGGAGTGGCCGAGCCATCTAAGGCACCTTGCTGCGGAGTGCGCGGCGGCTCCCCCTCGGAGGTTCGAGTTCCCCCTCGAGGATGGATGTGTGTGTTCTCCTTAGCGTAAGTTAGTTTAAGTAGTTTGTAAGCCTAGGGACCGATTACCACTGCTGTTTGGTCCAGTAGCTGTACAAACATTTGATTTGGAAATGTAAAGGTCTTTGTTCCACCCAGCACCCCACTAATCACTATACAACCCCATTGAAGTCGTACAATGTAAACCCCATAGGTCTTTGCCACAAGCCAGGAAATAGGCAAAAGGGCTTGTCAGTGCTCCATTACACGCCGTATAGTCCAGATTTAACACCTTCTGATTTCTACTTGTTAAGCCCAATGAAGGACAGTCTTCGGGGAAGACACCTTCAGAACACAGATGAGGAGAAAGTGGCAGTGAAGCAGGGGGTTCGACAGTGCAAACAATTAATTTTTCAAAAGATGATTCGAGTGTGAGATTCGTTGATGGTGGAGATGCATCGCAAGTAATAGAGTCTGTACTGAATAGTGTACGGCAGGGGTGGAGATACGAAAACAATTAAATCTATAAACCATTCAATGATATAGTTAAAGTTTATGTTATCAAGTCCAATTGTGACAGTTTCCTTGACACTTTCCTATCTTCCCTTTACCTCACTCACGTTACCGCGAGCAGCGTGCTAACTCGTCTAGTTGTAATACACCGAACGTTGCACATGAGGTCCATAGGTGGTTGTCACTTGATATGTTGACTAACCTGGTGTCTTCTCTCTCGTAGATGTCCCCAGCGCAGAAACAGCACACAGGTCGTAGACTCGAAGTGTTCTGAGGTGAGGCTGAAATTGAAAGTGCTGGATGCTGTGGCTGTCTAACTACCATTAACGAAGTCGATGAATTACTACATAGATGCCAGTGGCTCTTTTATTTTTACCAATCACACGAATACAGAAGCCACAAACTGCATGTTGACGTCAATAGTCGTTTAAAAAAGTAACTTTATTACAGTCATAACTTACTTTGACATACATTGCTCGTACTTCACAAATATTTTAGCCCCATTATCGACCGATTAATAAAAGACTGATTATCGCAAGTGCAGCTAGATGTTTACTGTGTTGGGGTTCGCAGTGAACTGACTAGCAGTGGAGATGGGCTCCACGCTAGCGCCTAGAGTTTTGGCGCCAACCGACACTTCTAGAACGCCACACTTACTCTTTACCTAAAATAATCGAATAAATCTACAAAACAATAGCGTAATCATAAACAATTAATTAACATACATTATAGTAATAAAATTAATAACTGAAGTTTTATTTATTAAATAATTAATAAAATAGATGGGATGTTGTGGCGCGTAAAGATATAGCAACAGCCAATCACACTCTTAGAGAAAGGGGCGGAGTTTTCCTACGGGACCGCACTTACAGTACCATCTGGTTACATTCTTGCTCACGCTACTTTCTACTATTGCATACAAGTAAATGAGATTATGAAATAAAATACAGAAATGGCTGCTGGCTTACAAGCCAGTACCGTCACAAGTGCCATTGTGTACCGAAGAGTTACTCCGATAAAGTGAATAATTTACAATGTCTCCGAAACGTTTGCTACGTTACGCCTACAGTTGCATTACTTTCGGAACGAACTACGTATAAATAACTTGACTGCAACACATGTAGCTCTTGATTTGCATGATGTAATGAATGGTATCACCTTGGGCCTCAAATTGATTCCAGTGTTCTATATTTTCAGAGGACTATACATCACACAAGTGACTTTTAATGAAATTACATGACTATGGATTATCGTCTCAGCACAATTAGTATACGTTGTAATATTATAATGCGACGCACTGACTGCGTCCATCCTGCTGTCTGTCGAGGGCGTATACATATCAGCTCTTTGTTTTCTGCTGATCCGCGTTCCCGGAGAGCTTCCAGCGTGGGGTGACGGAAGCGGCGCCTGGCAGACAGCCGGTAGGTGTCGCGGCTGACAGCCAATTCCGGCCTAGGCGCCCTCCACTGCGGGGGTGGGGTGGGGGAGGGGGAGGGGGAGGGATCCCCCGCGGCGGACGACAGCTCACTCGGAGCGCGCGACACCACGTCACCACGTTTTGAGCAGGCTTGTCTTATTCCTCGCAGCGGAGGGAAGTCGCTCCGATTTCCCCAAGGCGGCGTTTTGTCTAACTTGCGACAACAGGTTTTGCTGTTCCTATAAAGAGATTTGAAGTACATCTGTCAGGATGTTGACAGGAGTGCTGCCGACAGCGATACAACGATTAGACAGTAGCACTGTTGGCTACAACTGCGTTACCACACCATTGTTTCATGTAGCCACTACGAGATGGCGCCACACACCGCACCTCAGTGTGATGCCGCTCCTGATTGCTAGCAAGTCAGCAGCCCATAGCAGGCAACCACTTCACTTTGAATTTATGTAAACAGCTAGTATTTCAAGTAATATTTATTTTTAAGAACTAACTTAATGTCAATTTATACTACATGAGGATATCTATATCTATAAATGTGAATGTCTGTTCGGTATACGTTTATCACGTTTGAACCACAAGACATAAAGAGCTAAACAATTGCCAGCCGCAGTGGCAGAGGGAACTGTGGCGCTTCAGTTACGGTCTGCACGGCCACTACGGTCGGGGGTTCGAATCCCCCCTCGGGCATGGATATTTGTGCCGTCCTCGTTCATAAGTAGTTTGTAAGTTTAGGGACTGATGAGCCCGTAGTTAAGTCCCATAAGCTTAACAAACATTTGAGCTAAACAATTGTGCAGTTACTACTACACAGAGAAGGCTTTAGACACGGTTTTATGGCGATCGTGTAGCTATTTATCTATATGTATTAATGTGAATGTCTGTTCGATGTACGCTTATCACGTCCGAACGACAAGTCGCAGGGACTTAAATATTTGTATAGTTACAAATTTATACCTTAGGAAGGTTTTAGGTACGGTTTTGTAGCGATCTGATAGATATTTACTAATTTGAAGAATATAACGCGAAATGCGGAACAATAATTACTCTTTGAAAATTAAATTTACTCTTTGAAAATGGTTTTATTGGTTGCAGTGTTGCTTGAGGGTTGATAATGATAAAAGAGTGGAGTATATTGGGATGGAAAGTTATCGGTGTATATAAAATTCTACGTGTGTGTGCGCTTAGCGAAAACTGCAGAACGCAAACGAATGGCCTGTGTGTAATTGTTGTCCGAAGTCTCCCGTTGTACACCATAGCAGTTCCATGCCGATAGGCCGGCCGCGGTGGCCGAGGTGACTGAGGCGCTTCAGTCACGGTCAGCACGGCCACTACGGTCAGGGGTTCGAATCCCCCCTCGGGCATGGATATTTGTGCCGTCTTTAGTCTTAGCTAATTCATAAGTAGTTTGTAAGCTTAGGGACTGATGACCCCGTAGTTAAGTCCCATAAGTTGTACAAACATTTGAACATGCCAATAGCTATAAGGGGCTGGAAGATATGGTGGTTGAAAGTCGTCAAATTATAAAAAAATCGGACTGAACGCCAGCGATGACGTTTGCGACTCTATACCAAGGAGGTAACATACAGCGAAACGTGATGCCACTGACCATATTTTTGGTCTATGCGTGCTACAATGTCTTCAGCTCTTTTTCTGTAAGGATAAGGATACGAATAAGGAAATATAAGAATAAATAAATAAAGCAGTAAAATAGAAATTTATTTTAATACATCTCTTTAAAAAAATCTATTTGACGTTTCGCGCATTACATCAAGTGATCCATCTGTGATATTATTACAAACATTATTGTTGAATTTCGTAATTGGATTCTTCGAAACGAGAGCATTTTTACCTGTCATTTGTTCTACACTACTTACTTTCCTGATAATGTTGATTAAAAATGTTTCTAAATAAGGTATTGTATTTCATTTCATCCTTCAAAGCCAGTCTCATAGCACACTACTGAAAGATTTCTTGTCTATCATAATACAAACACGCAAGCGGAGCGGCGGGTTTAAGCTAGTTAATGTCTCGCGTATGATTTGACCGTTGTAGTCATTAATTTCCTGTTATAAATAAATTATTTCATGGAAGAGCAATCGAATGGAATGGATAGTGTCTTGAAAGGAAGATATAAGATGAAAATTAAAAAGAGTAAAACGAGGGTAATGGAATGTAATGTCAGAAAATCAGGAGATGCTGAAGGAATTAGATTAGGTAATGGGACAATAAAAGTAGTAGATGAGTTTCATTATTTGGGTAGCAAAATAACTTCTGATTGCCAAAGTAGAGAAGATATAAAATGTAGAATGGCTGTGGGGAGAAAAGTGTTTCTAAAGAAGCGAAACTTGTAAACATCCAGTATTAATTTAAATGTTAGGAAGTACTTTCTGAAAGCATTTGTCGGGAGTGTACCAATGTATGGGAGTGAAACTTGGACGATAAGGAGCTCAGACAAAAAGAGGATAGAAGCATTTGAAATGTAGTGCTACAGACGAATGATGAAAATTAGATGGGTAGATCACGTAATTAATCAGGAGGTGCTTTACCGAATTGGGAGTTTCTGGGATATCCTGACTAAGAGAATTGATAGATTGGTAGGAAACATTCTAAGAAATGAAGGAAATTTCGACTTAGCATTAGAAGGAAGCGTGTGGGGTTTAAAAATCGTAGAGGGACACCGAGGGACGTATACAGTAAGCAGATTGAAAAGGATGTAGATTGCCGAACGTATTCTCAGATGAAGAGACTTGCACAGAACAGGGTAGAGTGGAGAGCTGCATCAAACCAGTCTCCGGACTGAAGACCACAACAACAACAACATGTAATATTTTCTAATATACTATTCGTGATTCACTTGTGTGTCATAATTTTATTTTCTGAAGAGATGTTGAAATGTAGATGAAGTATAATTATATTAAAGCAACTTGCGGGGTTGCGTATTCTCTTATAGTGTCCAGGCATCAAATCACTTGTCAAAATACAAAGACCTTAAAATAAAGATCATTAATACAGGGGTGGCAATTACTTTTAATAAGCATTGTGAGAAAAACGGACTTGTACATAATTACGTAAAATCCTTTATCAACTTCAAAAATTCCAAAAAATCCCAAAAAAGTTTTATACTTTGATTCAAAAAGTGATTTCAAAACAAATAACTACTTTGTCTGCAAAAAAGATGTAGTAAATGAAGACCCTATAACTGTATCATGAGGCCACTAAAACTTTTCATATGTATTTCAGTTTTGAAATTGACAATTTTGGAATTATGTTAATGATGGTTTAGATATTTGCAAAAGTTATAGTCTGAAAAACACGAGAAAACGTTATAAAACCTTCAGAGTTTGCCAACTTTTAAGAAGTTCGGTTGCACAGTGGTAGAGTGCCAGACTACAAATCCGAAGGTCGCGGGTTCGATCCCCGCCAAGTCCTAGGATTTTTATCTGTCACTTTTCACTTCTTTCACCTCTGGCAGTATTGCTCATGTGAAAAATACCGAGTAGCACCGTGGTTCGGAACCCACGTTAAACTGTAGGTCCCCCTATTACTGGCTGGGTAAGTCAGTTCGAAGGTCGGAGGAAGGCAACGGCATACCACCTCCAAACAGGACCATGCCTAGTAAAGCACTGTGGTGTTCAAACCAATCTTCGGATTGATGACTGCTTTACCTTTTACCCTATGTAAAGAAAAACATTAAATAAATCATGATTTTTACACTAGAGTGTTAAATAAGACTGATATTAACTTTACAACAAACGAGATGTCTCTGTTAAAACAAAAAGGTCTTTAAATATAACATAATGTCCGATGTAACCGATAAAATTCTGTTGAAAATGTAATTCTCGATCTAAAAACTGAGTTAGTCACTGCAAATATAGAGAAGTCACAGCAGAGCTTTATCACATATGTTATATTACAGACAACCACAATAATGTAACTGGTGACAAAAAACTTGGGTCAAACATCAACCGAAAAGAAAAAGAAAGGGTGCCTTAATAACAAAATCGGAAAAAGACGGTTCCTTATTAGTCACTAGCAACCAATAATATGTAAAAAAAAACTTGCAGTTTTTTGAGAAATTAATATTTCCGAACCACACGAAAACTCTACTTCCACTCTACAAGGATAAATTAGGCCCGATGTTAATGGCGCTAAATTTCTATTCAGACCTTACCACAATAATCAGCTAATTAATATGAACCCAAAACCCCTGAAATTGCGAACTCAGTTTAAAATTCACTAAATAAATGACCCTATTCGCTCGATTTCTAAAAGTATGAACAATGCATATCACGTGTTGGCAAATTATTATACGGTACATTAAAATAGTCTTGCGCCTTTCAAAACAGTTCTTCAGTCACAAATAATAAAAACCTGATTCAGAATATCACAAATTTACATTGCGGTCAAGATATAAAGTTGCTGTCCTTTTATATTTAATAATTTATGTACCAACGGCCCTGTAGAAAAAGCACTTGAAATCGTAGGCGAAAGATCCATACTCGTAGCCAAAGACTGGAAACATGCGCAAGCCATTTCAATATTGAAAAACGGTAATAAGAGTGACCCGCAAAATTATGGGCCCATATCACTTACGTCGGTTTGCGGCAGGATTTTGAAGCATCAACTTTTTCAACAGTATAAGTTGAAACGTTCAAATGTTCGTAAAGCTATTGGACCACACTGCTACGGGCATCAGTCCCTAGACTTACAAACAACTTAAACTAACTCACACTAAGGACAACACACACACCCATGCTGGAGAAAGGACTCGAACGTCCGGCGGGAACGGCCCCCCAGTCCGTAGCATGACGCCTTAGATCACGCGGCCATTCCGTTCGGCTTATAAGGTACCTCGAAGAAAACGACCTATTGACTCGAAGTCATCAGGTATTCAGAATGTATCATGCTGCCAAATGCAGCTAGCTCTCTACTCATATGAAGTGATGAGTGCTATCAACAATAGATTTCAAATCGCATCCATATATCTCGATTTCCGAAGGCTTCTGATATCGCTCCTCACAAACATCTTCTAATAAAATTGCGTGTTATAGAATATTGTCTCAGTTGTGCCACTATATTGGTGATTTTCTGTCAAAAAGTACACAGTACGTTGTAATTGACGGGAAGTCATAAAGTAAAACAGAACTGATACCTGACATTGTTTAGGTTTAGTGTTCTATGGCCCCTACAGTTTCTTACTTTTATACGATTTATGAGATAATTTGAATAGCTCTGTTAGACTGTTAGCGGATGATGTCTTTTATTGGTTAGCAAAGTCACCCGAAGATCAAAAGCAGCTACAAAATAATTTAGATATCTCCATGGTGCAAAAATTGGCAGTTGATATTAAATAATGAAAAGGGTGAAGTCATCAATGTGAGCTCGAAAAGAAATCCGTTAAACTGCTTTTTCACGATAAATCAGTCAAATAAACAGATCGTAAAATCAACTAACTAGCTAGGTATTGTAATTACGAAATGCTTTAATTGGCAATAACACATAGAAAATATGGTAACGAAGGGAACCAAAGGCTACGTTTCATTGGCAGAATACTTAGAAGATGCAACATTTCTACTAAAGAAGTTACCTACACTACACTTGTCCGTCATATTTTGTGGTATTACTGCGCATTATGAGATTCTCAAAAGCTGTAACTAACAGAGACCGTAGAAAAGATTCGGAGAAGGGCAGCTCGTTTCATGTTATCGCAGAATTTCGAAGAGACGGTCACAGAAATGAAACAGGAATTGGGGTGAAAATCTTTAAAAGGAAGACGTTATTCGTCGCGGCCAGATCTTTTCCGAAATTTCTCTCACCACCTTTCTCTTCTGGATGCATCATGTTTTGTTAGCACACACCTACATAGAGAGACATGAACATAATAATAAAAATGGGAAATCAGATCTAAAAGGGAAAGATTCTGGTGCTCCTCTAACCTTCGCGCTATTAGAGAACAGAACAGTAGGGAAATGTTACGAAAATGTTGATATACCCTGTGCCAGGCACTTAATGTGATTTGCAGATTACGTATGTAACTATAGACGTAGATGAATGAATTCTATTAGGTAACGAAAGAGTAAAAGTAGCAGATGATTATTGTTTTTTGTGTAGCAAAATAACTTCTGATGGCCGAAGTAATTAATTAATAAAATGCAGAATGGCTATGGGAAGAAAAGCGTTTCTGAAGAAGCGAAATTTGTTGACATCCAAAATTAATTTAAATGTTAGGAAGTTCTTTGTGAAAAAAATGTGTCTGGAGTGTAGCATTGTACGGGAGAGAAATGTGGACAACAAGGAGTTCAAAGCCGGCCGCGGTGGCCGAGGGGACTGAGGCGCTCCAGTCACGGTCTGCACGGCCACTACGGTCGGGGGTTCGAATCCCCCCTCGGGCATGGATATTTGTGCCGTCCTTAGTTGTAAGTAGTTCATAAGTAGTTTGTAAGTTTAGGGACTGATGACCCCGTAGTTAAGTCCCATAGGCTCTACAAACATTTGAACATTTTTGAAGGAGTTCAAAGAAAAAAAGATGATAGAAGGTTTGGAAATGTCGCGGTACAGGCGATGCTGAAGATGGGTATATCACGTAAATAATGAGTAGTTACTGAACGGAAATTAATTTACGACACATATTGACTAAAATAAGGGATTGTTTGGTGGAACATATACTGAGACATCAATAAAACGTCAATTTGCCATTGGAGGGAAGTGTGCGGAGTAAAAAGTGCAGAGAGTCACAGGGAGATGATTACAGTAAGCAGGTTGAAAATGATGTTACTTTTTATTCTAATTTAGAGTTGACGAGTCTTGCATTGGATGTAATAGCGTGGAGAGCTGCATCAAAACAGGCTTTCGACAGAAAACCACAACAACAACAACAACGCAAAGGAAAAAAAATGTAAAGGTCAGTAATATAATATTTTAGATTTTGCAATCCCGGTAGACAATCTGAAGATGCACAAGAAAGGCGAAACGCGTTATACATGTGTATAAACAAAGACTCAATTCAGTCTAAATATCTTTCATGTTTTTATAACTGCTTTTTTTAGGGCCTTGATTTACATGCAGATTATTCTCTGAATGTTAGTTGTGAAGAATGTAAATTGATGAATTACGATAAGAAACGTAAAGAAACGAAAAGAAAATCCTTTAGTAAAATTTTCTTTCGAACAGAGACAGGCTGCATGAGTGTCTTGACCCCCACGTGGAAACGTTTTTGTCTCTATTATGCCGCGCCCGTTTCCAGAAGAATCCGAATAGCGCTTTCAGTGTCCTCAGAAGGTGAAGACGGGAGTCTTCTCGTGATGTTATCGGCAGTGACTGCGAGCAGTCGTTCTTCGGCGCCTTCCTTTCTGACAGATGTCTGGCGCCCTATTGCTGTTAACCTTCGTTTCTTTTTCGGCGTCTCTATCTCTGAGCGGGTCCGCGCTCTGTTAGAGAGCGGAACGGATAGCGCGGAGAGAAACGAATATCTCTGTCAGCGACGGTGTCGTTCCGGTTTCTCTCCCGCTTAGGGACTGCCGTCAGTGTAAGAGCTATCTCGCGGCAGATCTGAGAACGGTTAGCACAAACGAACAGCGGCTCTCCGCGAAAAGATTGTCGCCGTATTTCACGCGAGGTTGGACCAGCCCAGCATTCTTGGAATGCGTCCTCGGCAATGTCAAGAGACTGCCGCCGTGGCGACCTGTCGAATGCTTCTGAATTTCGCTGTGGCTCTCGTAAACTAAAGCTTCCAATCATGGAATCAGCGAGGGCTAAACGTCAGTCAAATGAATATGGAGCCTTAAGTATGTACTGTGGTTATGTCGAACTGAAAGGAAAATTGGAAAAAAGCTAGTTTTATTTTTCTCTCTTTATCAGGAAAAGAGTTGTTTTAAATGTAATAGATTGAGCAAACACTTCATTTTATATGTTTACTGCATAAACATGCAGCTCAGATTATGGATCACTTGGTGCATAATTGCCTTTGATAACAGCAATCCTTACTTACATTCTGTCCACCTATTTCCAACCCGAACTCTATGTCCGTCTCCTCCTCCTTTCTTCCTACTTCCTTCCTCCCTCTCCTGCTCACTCTATCCATCCTCCACTTCTGCCCATCTCCCCTTTCCCATCTGTCTTCCATCTCGACCTTCCTCATCACTGTCCTTCTCCTCCTCAAGTGGCCACCCATACCTCTTGGTTGTACTTCTCCGGTAAATGATAAAGGGTGGTTTAGACAGGATAGGAACGGTCCTGCTTTAAGTTGAACAATACAGTCATAAAAGGAAGAGTTACTGTAAATATAGGTCCGTGCAGGTCATGACACCACATGCCCCAGGAGAAACTTGCCGGCCGCGGTGGCCGCGGGGACTGAGGCGCTTCAGTCACGGTCTGCACGGCCACTACGGTCGGGGTTCGAATCCCCCCTCGGGCATGGATATTTGTGCCGTCCTTAGTTGTAGCTAGTTCATAAGAAGTTTGTAAGTTTAGGGACTGATGACCCCGTAGTTAAGTCCCATAAGCTTAACAAACATTTGAACATTTTTTTGAGAAACTTGAATACGGAACCTTCTCTGATCGTCGAGAACATTTTTCTTCATCATCATGTCAGCCTTTTCCCACGTCATGTCGGATCGGTGTTGTTTTGCTTGATCCTTCTCTTCCACAAATCTTTATCCAGTGCTTCTTCTCCGAGCCATCCTTTCTCCGGTATGTCCTCTGCTACCTTGTCTTTCCATCTTAGTTTCGGCGTTCCTCTTCTCCTTGATCCTTCGATTTCCAGGTCTTCATCTCTTCTCCCCCACGTAGTACTCCCCTCTTCTCTGCACGTGTCGATCTTAGCCTACTTTCTTGGATCTTATTTCCTTTGGGCACCGGTTTTACTGTTCCCCTGATGTAAAAAGGTAAAGCAGTCAACAATCCGAAAATTGTTTTGAACACTACAGTGTTTTACTAGGCATGGTCCTGTTTGGAGGTGGTATGCCGTTGCCTTCCTCTGACCTTCGAACTGAATTACTCAGCCATTTATAGGGGGACCTACAGTTTAACTCGGCCTCGGTATTATTCACATGAGCAATGCAACCAGATGTGAAAGAAGTGGAAAGTGACAAAAATCCTAGGACTTAGCGGGGATCGAACTCGCGACCTTTAAATTCATAGACTGGCACTCTACCACTGTGTAACCCTGATGTACTCAGTCCTTATTCATCGTTTTGTGTCACCCCACTCATCCACCGTAACATTCTAATTTCTGCGACTTCTATCTTTTTCTCTTGGACTTTTGTAATTGGCCAAGTTTCTGCACTACACAACATCGCAGGCCTCACCACAGATTTACAAAGTTTTCCTTTCATTCTACAGCTAACCTTCTTATCGCACGGTACTCCGCTCAGTTTTCTTCAGATCATCCATCCACTATTTATCCTGTGCTGTATTGCAGCCTCCAGTCCTCCACCACTTTGTTTGTAAGAGCCCAGGTATTTAAATTTCTTGACCAGCGTCAGTTGTTCTACTTTCAGGTTAATATATAGATCTCTGGCATCCTTTGTACTCATATACTCTTTTTCACCCTGATAATTCTCAATACTCTTTCCTCTAGAGCTTTTTTCCACTGTTGAAGTTTGTCTTGAAGTGCCTCCTGGGTGGGTTCACATATTACTACATCATCAGCAAACATCATGCCCCAAAGTGACTCTTTTTCACATCCTTGACTAGCATATCCATGAAAAAGTCGAACAGATATGGGCTGAGAGCAGATCCCTGATGTAGTCCTACTCGCACGGGAAATGCTTTTGTTGCACCTGCACTGCTCCCGACTTCTGTCATTGCACCTTCATACATGTCTTCTACCACCCTGATATATTTTTCGGGCACGCATTTACTTCTCAAACATCTCCATATCTCTTGCCTCGGCACTCAATCATATGCCTCCTCAAGAACAATAAAGGCCATATGCAGTTCGGCTTGTACTTCTCTGTGGCTCTCCGTCAGTGGTCTTAGTGCAAATATTACGTCGGTTGTTCCTCTTCCCGTCATAAATCCAAACTGTTCTTCACATACTTCAGTTTCTAGACGCAACCTCTTCTCGGTTATCCTTTCCCAAATCTTCATTGTGTGGGACATCAGTTTTATTCCTCTAAAATTTCCACAGTTTTCAATAGCCCTTTCCTTTTATATATGGGAACCAACATACTGCTTCTCCAAGCATGCGGCATTCTTTCTCCTTTCCAGATTTTCTGCATTAAATATCATTCCCCTGTTCTCCCAGACTTTTCCATGCTTCTATTGGAATTTGGTCGGCCCCTAAAGCCTTCCCATTTTTCATTTTGTTCATCGCATGTTCGACTTCTTTCCTACTTTGGGTTATTCCTTCATTTATATCTCCATCTTCATACTTCTCTCGTACATTTTCCTCATTCATTAGGTTTTCAAAGTACTTCCACCACGTATTCAGGATTTTTTCTAAGCTTTTGTAATACTATACTTGCTTCATCCTCTATCTGCCTCACTGCTGTTATGTCTTTGGCCGCCTTATCTCTTGCTTTAGTAATCCGTAGGAGTCTCCTGCCGTCCTGTCTTCTTTCCAGTTTTCATACGTCTCTTCAAGTGCCTCAGCCTTTTTTTTTTTTTTTTTTTTTTTTTTTTTTTTTTTTTTTTTGCTATTTTTCTTATGATGTTTTAAATATAAATCTGTGTATTCTCTAGGATGTTAAATTTATTTCCTTTCGGCGCTTTATGTAGGCTCTTCATATTTTGTCGAATATCTTGGATTTTATGTTTGTTTTTCGTAAGTGCTCACCAAATGAAGTTTCCACTAGATACCGAGAGCATACAGGTAACCACAATATAACTTCATTTGGTGAGCACTTCGAGAAAACAAACATAAAACCCAAGACATTCGACAAAATATGAAGATCCTACATAAAGTGCCCAAAGGAAAGAAATTAAACATCCTAGAGAATATACAGATTTATAAACATTTAAAACATTATAAGAAAAATGTTCTCAACGATTAGCTGGAGATGGTGGGTAGTAACATTTTAAATATTTTTGATAAGGTGTTGTGAGGTTAAGCGTACTCCCACCGCAATTAGATACTATTGCCGTAGATAAGGTGTCAGTGACATCACTAACCATGAAGGCCATGTAGCGGTCTGTATGGTAACTGCTTTCCGTAAGTTAAACGTGAGGCCGCGTAGTTGAGTTTAATGTGGTGTTGGAAGCGTGTCGACGGCCCTTTATGTTATGCGGACCTTTTTTTATGCACTATGCAATTTCGTGTGTTTGCCAATGCCACGGAACGCCTTATAGACGGAGTTACACATTATTGATATGATTAGATACACCACAGTTCCGCATGTATGTATATATACAAAATAAAATGTACAAGATGTGATCTTTAGCGCTCATGGGTAGTAAGTGGCAGGAACGTTGATTGATCTTCTTCTTTTATACATCTGATGATGACTGCAACATCAGTTGAAACCGGTCAGGTGGTAAATAAATAAGCGATGTCGGCAAAACAGTAAAAAAGGTTCCACAGAAAAGGAGATCGCACCCAGCAACATGTGTAAATTGTTTGAAACCGGAATATTTCACTTATTATTATTATTATAATTATTACTTAACGTAGTCAATAACATGCGAGTTACTTTGGTGCAACATCATTTATACTAGTCACTGAGCAACACTACTTTTAACGATATCGGCCAATAATAATAGCCCGCCACCCTCCGTAAGAGGGAGGAATGAAAAGTGCTAAAAATAAATCAGAAAAATGAAAATAAATAATAAGAAACAATGACACTCTAAGGGACACTGAAGTTAACGTAATCCAACGTGCGGTTTTTACAGGGAGGTGGTTGTCCATTGCAATTTGGTCGATCTGATTTCTGAGAGTATACTACAGTAATTCGATCGTCCAATTTTTGGTTGTCGGGACTGCATTCGCGCTGTCCTGACAATTACTATTACTTCTTTGTTTTTTTAGCACCCTTCTCCGCTGTTGCAGTTATACTATTTGTACAAGTTGAGTGACCGTCTGATGTAACTGTTTGACAGAAACGAAACAAAACCGTATCTTACAGTGCGATCCAAATAACTTGTAAGCAAATAACAAACACAGAGAGGATAAAAAACAATAATAATTAAGAAAAACTACTTACACTGCCTGGCAGGCCACAGAAATGGCAATTTGTCTAAACCTTTTATATGAAAGTGTAACTGTAAATAAAGTAAATATAAACAGTGACAGCAAGTGGCAATGTGCTACAACACACATGAAGAGGACAACATAAAAATAGGTGAGTAATATTAGTAGTTCATATTACTAAGAATCAAATAATCCTATTGGATGAGAGTCCTCCCTCCTAGCTCAGTGAACAGTGTCGCTGACTACCACGCAGGGCGCTCGGGTTCGATTCCCGTTAGTGGACTGGGTGTTGTGTTGTCCTCATCATCATTGTCATCATCATCGATACGCGAGTCGTTGAAGTGGCGTCAAGTAATAAGACTTGCACTAGGCAGCCGGACAATGCCTAACGGAATCTCCCGGCCAAAAACGCCATACGATCATTTCATTGGATGAGAACTGTTATCGATCTAATATAGTAAAAAGCAAACAAATAATGTAAAACAAAATATTTCTTGAGCAGTTGTGCACTGAAGATGATTTACAATAAAGCGAAACGCTTCTGGTCTAAAGTAGACTACTGTTGCAAAAATCGGTAACCTATCCTGTACAAACTATTTGTTGGGAATAAAGTTGCGGAAATAATTAAATTGGTCCTAATCCCCATGATCCGACCAAAGTTATCGAAAGGTTTTACTTTGTTTTAAGGCATTTTCCAGAACTGTTAAATCTCTCCCACTTAGTTCCAGCTGGGTTCTCTTTTGCCCCACTATCAGCTTACATGATAATTGGCTGAATAAAACCGCGACTGATTATAGGTCGGACCTCAAACAGCCTGTTCCAATCCTCGAGGTGGAGAATGAAAGGAGTAATTATTTTTTGACCCACTTTAGGTTACGGTAGTAACACTAAAATTGGACCTTTGCGATCGCCTTTTGAGAGCTCGAAATTTAAATGAACGGCTTAACCGAATTTTTAGAGGAGAACATTTTATACAACTTTGCTCTTTTATATTGTTATTGTTTTTTCATATCTCATATCGTTTCACAGATATTTGCAAAAATAACGGCGATTTGACGATGTCTGTCTGTCCATAACGTGTTCCCACTTCACTTTTTAAGTCGAACCGTTCAACCGAACGGCACCAAATTTAACAAACATAATTGTTGGCCGCCAGAGACCAGAACCACCCTTTCTCAAACGTTTTGGACGAAAAACACGTTAGTAACACTAAGAAAAGGCCGATGGTAATAGCCGGTGGACAGCAGGAAATTTAATTGCAGATAAACCGTTCATCTGACACGAAAATTGAATAACCGGAATTTGTAGAGGAGAAAATTCTGTGCAACTTTGCTTTCTTTTTTTTTTTTCATAACTCGCACCGTTACACAGATATTTGCTAAAATAACGGCAATTTGTCAACATCACTTACGTAAACCAGGCGTTCGGAGATGTCACGTGACATTCCTCGCCGAGAACTGTGTCTGGCACACGCCATCTTGCTTTCTGTATTTTATGATTTTCTTATTATAACTTACGCGTTGTCATTTCAAAGCAATTACACACTGAAGAATTAATAAAAACACATCGTTCTTAATACGATAAATTAAAATCGAGTGTCTAAAATCCCATAGTAGAAGTTAACAGCTGCCATCAATAGTACGAGAATTTAGGAACAGTTTCGCAATTGTTTGTCGTAGCGTTGCCAGGCGTCGCGGCTTAACACGTCCGGTCAGAGAGCTGAACACCATTTGTAAAACGAACACGTTAAGACTGCAAGGACCAAAACTACCCATACAACAAATATATATATACAGTGGTTAAAAAACAGTGTAGGGTGCAGCGCATTAGGTTGTGATGCATGTGGTCGGTAGTTCGAAACCCACCGATACTATTTTTTTTCGCCTTGACTCCTAAAATGGTTTCGGGAACACTTATTAAATTAATTAAATAGAGCTATGTTTAGAGTAGTGGATATGAAAGAGGGATCTCTCTCTAAAATGTGCACTGCTGCTACAATTATGCCTCCAAGCAGCAGCAGACGAAGAATGCTACTCCACATGAAGATCGTGAGTTAATAATACAAAATTTCGTAACCAAACGAAATTTCAGGGCACGTCATCAAAAAATCTTATTGGTGTTTTCACAGGTCCATTGCAACAAACCACAAAAATGTAAGATAATAATAATTGTGTATGCCAAATAGCCTGAAGATGAGGCACATGCCTCGAAACATGTAGCTTAAATAAATAATTTTAACAGCTATATGCATTGTGACTGGTAGCGGAAAATTCAAATGGAATAAGTGTTAAGCTGAATTTACTTTCAGGACTTGAAGAAATTTCTGGAACACGTAACTGAATCAAATATGGTTTTGATGAACTCAAATATTACTATAAATTTTAATTTATTTTACAGCAAAAATATTTCATCTTTAATATAAAAATGAAATAATTTCATTTTATGTATGTTCCGTGCGTGGGGCATGGGTGGGTGTGTTGTCCTTAGGTTAGTTTACCTAGGTTTTAGTTGTTTGTAAGCTACGGACTGATGACCACGCAGTTTAGTCCGATAGATTTACGACCATTTGAAGATTTTTGTAGATGTAGATGTAGATAATCTCTTTCATATTGTTACGGAATAACAGGACATAAACCTCTCCTCCAGAGGAATAAATTATCCTCGCTAGTGGCTGATACGGAAGCAGTTAGTTACGAAGTACGCCCCAAGAAGCCGTTAAACGGTCAGAACGTCGGCCACGGTCATCCGGCTGGAAGTCGCGACGTCGGCCGGGCGCCGCCAGCGCAGACTGGAGGCGTATCTGGGCCAGCCAGTCCGTGATTCAGTGCGGCCTCGGAGGAGGCGGCGGAGCGAGCGGCGGAGCAGTGCCCGCCCTGGGACGGCTCTCTCAGCCGTCAATTGGCCGTGAAGGGGCGGGGCATTTTTAGTGCCGCGCGCGGCGGCGTGTTGAATGCGTAATGCGGTGTTTACGAGCCGCCGCCGCCGGCGCCCGTCAGTCAGCGCGGGGGGCAAATGGCGCGGAAGCACCCGCGCGCCGGCCTCATGTGCTGGAAAATGCAGCCGCCGCCCACTCCCAAGGAAATGGCGCGGAATGCGCGGCCACGGCCGGCCACCGCGGCTCCCAGCTGGCCGTGGAATGCCCGGCCTCTGCCTCATCCGCCGCGCCTGACGTCAGCCGCGGCAGACGCGCAGCGACAGACCCGCACGCGCAGCGGAGAGGGTCCGTCCAGAAGTCCCCTGGACAAACTACTCCGTTCAGAGTCTAGCTCCCCTACTGCACAACAGCTACCATCATCAGATGGCTTCAGGGAAGCGTTATAGGTCCCCTACTCTTCCTCGTGTTTATAAACGATTTAGGAGTAGCAATCGAGAGATTTATACCAAATAAATTAATAAAAGAGGGGGCTGACCCCCCGTGGTACACAAAACAGGTCAGATCACTGTTGCAGAAACAAAGAAAAACGCATGCAAAATTTAAAAAGACACAGAATCCGCAAGACTGGCAATCTTTTACTGAAACTCGCAACCTAGTGCGGACTTCAATGCGAGAATCTTATAGTTGTTTCCACAACGAAATCCTGTCTCGTGATCTTGCAGAAAATCCAAAGAAATTCTGGTCATATGTGAAGTACACTGGCAGCAAAACACAAACAATACCTTCACTATGCGATAGCAATGGTAATACTACCGACGACAGTACTGCTAAGGCAGAATTACTAAACACAGCTTTCCGAAATTCTTTCACCAAAGAAGACGAAGTGAACACTCCAGTATGCAATCCAAGAACAGCTGCCAGCATGCAAAACTTAGAAGTAGATGTTCCTGGAGTAGTAAAACAACTTAAGTCACTAAACAAAAATAAATCTTCCGGGCCATATTGTATACCAACTACATTCCTCTCAGAGTATGAAGTAGCTCCGTACTTAGCTATCATTTACAACCGATCATTCAGCGAAACATCCGTACCCGAAGACTGGAAAGTTGCCCAAGTTACTCCAATATTCAAGAAAGGCAATAGGAGTGATCCCCAAAATTACAGGCCTATCTCATTGACGTCGATTTGCAGTAGGATTTTGGAACATATACTTTGTTCAAATATTATGTACTACCTCGAAGAGAACGACCTATTAACCAATAGTCAGCACGGATTCAGAAAGTATCGCTCTTGCGAAACACAGCTTGCCCTTTATTCACATGAAGTGTTAAGTGCCATCCACAAGGGATCTCAAATCGATTCCATATTTCTGGATTTCCGGAAGGCTTTTGATACTGTACCCCACAAGCGGCTTCTAATGAAATTGCGTGCTTATGGAATATCTCCCCAATTGTGCGATTGGATTCACGATTTCCTATCAGAAAGGACACAGTTCGTTGTAATTGACGGTAAGTCATGGAGTAAAACAGAAGTGATATCTGGCGCTCCACAGGGAAGCGTTATAGGTCCCCTACTCTTCCTCGTGTTTATAAACGATTTAGGAGACAATCTGAATAGCTTCCTTACACTGTTCGCGGATGATGCTGTCGTTTATCGGTTAGTGAAGTCAACAGAGGATCAAAAGCAATTGCAAAGCGATTTAGACCAAATTTCTGCATGCTGCGAAAATTGGCAATTGACACCAAATAAAGAAACGTGTGAAGTAATACACATGACCACTAAAAGAAATCCACTGAACTTCAATTACGCGATACATCAGTCAAACCTTAAGGTCGTAAATTCTACCAAATACCTAGGAGTATTAGGGAGACATGATCATCCCAATAAAATAAGAGAAATCAGATCGAAAACGGAACGATTTAGGTGTTCTTTCTTCCCGCGCGCTATTAGAGAATGGAACGGTAGAGAAAAGTTATGAAGGTGGTTAATGATTCCTCTGCCAGGCACTTAAATGTGATTTGCAGAGTACCTATGTAGATGTAGATCTGTGGTGTAAAAGAAGAAAATTACATTTTAGAAGTTTAAAGTACGCAACCACAATTTTAATCTGCCAAGAAGTTTCATATCAACGCACACTCCGCTGCAGAGTGAAAGTTTCATTCTGGAAACATCCCTTAGGCTGTGGCTAAGCCATGTCTCCACCATATCCTTTCTTCCAGGAGTGCTAGTCTTGCAAGTTTCGCAGGAGAACTTCTGTGAAGTTTGGAAAGTAGGAGGCGAGGTACTGGCGGAAATAGAGTTGTGAGGCGGCATCGTGAGTCGTGTCGGATTAGCACAGTCGGTAGTGCGCTTTCCCGCGAAAGGCAAAGGTTCCAGGTTCGAGTCCCGGTTCCGGCACACAATTTTAATCTGCCAGGAAGTTTCAGTAGAAAACATACTAATACATATATACTTACAAAAAATTTAAAAAAACGATGGGTTTTACAAACATCTTAGTATGCTCGATGAAAACTTACAACACCATCGTGGACGTCTAGTGACGGTGTTGAACTAGAGTCACATGCCCAACTGTGGTGAGAGGGGGAAACACCGTAAGAGGTAAACTAGGCCCACTCGCCACCAGATGGCGCAGGATTAACATTAAAAGTTACTTGAATAAAACTACATATACATCATCTTGGGCACTCTGTACTGTGTGCAGTCATACAAACTGTGAAAATATGGCTACAAAATGTGTTAAGCATTATAAAAGACATCGATTTTAAGTACATTAAAATACTATTGGGATAGGGTGTACGACAAACACAAACAGCAAACAGCACAAACCACACGAAAATGTCAAATCCCATCCTTTGGCCCTCCCACGCCTCCCTTGTCGTACGCCCTATTCCATTAGTATTTTTAATGTACTTAAAATCGGTGTCTTGACTTAACACATTTTGTAGCTATATTTTCACAGTTTCTATGACTGCACACAGTACAGAGTGCCCAAGATGATGTATATGTAATTTTATTCAAGTAACTTTTAATGTTACTCCTGCGCCATCTGGAGGTGAGTGGGCCTATTTTACTTGTTACGGTGTTTCCCCTCTCTCACCAGAGTTTGGCATGTGAGTCTAGTTCAACACCATCACTAGACGTCCACGATGGTGTTTTAAGTTTTAATCGAGCATCTATACTAAGATGTTTGTAATTCGCGACATTTAAATAAATGTAATTATATATGTATTAGTATGTTTTGTACTCATTGTAGATATTGTGATTGCGTGCTTTAAGCATATAAAATGTAATTTTCTCCTATTACACCACAGATCTGATGATGATGTACTCGAAACGCGTCATGTGAAATAAAGCATATTGCGACCGAGACTTTTCAAAAACAATTTTCATACATGCCAACGTATGGTCGCTAGTCCACATAATGGAAGATTTCATGAACCAAGTGAAAATAACTGTCATCAGAACAATTGAGTGCGAGGTCGAAGCTTCAGTTACTGCACTTGTCGAAACAATTAGGGAATCAGTTGATATATCTTGATTCCGAAGTATTTGGCCGTATGAATAAAACGGCGTATCTGCTTTATACTCTGAATTCCATACAAGATACTCAGATTCGCATGATACAAGTGAGTTGGAGTATATACTTTAAGGGAATATGTTATCAGCGCGAGTGAAACGTTGGGGGAAGTTGCTCACAACAGAGAACATTCTCCGATTTTGTATGAATAAAACTAGAGACGTTTCTCACGACCGGAGAACATTCTCCGTTTTCTGAAGTAGACTCTCTAGTATACTTCGTGTGGAATAACGTCTTTTAATGTTACGATTTACTGTGGTTTATAATAAAAATCATTAAATTTCTGTCGCTTAGAAGGCAAAAACAAGTACCTTTATATACGTAGGCTAGTGTGAAGAAATACGAGATGCAAATAAAAACTTTTTGTGACAAGTCGCTTCCTTCACAATCGTAAGTGTGACATTTCAAGAATTTTATACAGTGACGAAAGTAATGTGAGAGGAGTTTTTGCATTATCGACATAGAAATGAAACACAAATGGATTCAGCTGCGTGTTTTACCCGTTTGTGTTTTACAGTTGTAAACAGCTACATAGCAAAATACTATTATGTTTTTAAACAGGGTCTATTAATAAGGCCTTATGAAGGTAATTCCAAATAAAGTACATACCATACTTCACACACTGTATCACAAAATAAATATTGCTGCAAATACAAATACTGAAATAGTTTTGTACTGCTCTGGTTCACTCTACCGAAATCAGTTCGCCTATTTAAGATGCATTTTGTGCCTTCCTAATCATTATTTATTTATTTATTTATTTAGCCTGATCAGATTAGGGCCATCAGGCCCTCTCTTACATCGGACCAGTATTTCTTTACATGTGAGTTACCTATAACATAATACTGATTTTTACAGATGAACAGTTAATAACATGATTTATACAGGTTGATTACATGTAAAAGGATGTAAATAAAATGTAATAACTTAACTCTATATAGGATTAATACTAACATTACCACTGAGACACCTTCTGCTGTTGCTGGTGTAATAATAGAAGTAACAACATTGATATTAGCAGATACAATATTTACTTTTGAATATATTGAGACTAGTTAACGCATGGCGAATTCTGACAGAAGCTGTACCTGGCGAGAGCAATGGCAGTCGGAGAATATCTGGGAGGAGGAATGGATGTGACGTACCTGGACCGTAGGATAATAAAGAGTGGCGTAATTATTGCTTTAGTTGATAATCCATTAACTGTCGTTTGAAGCTGGCAGTGTTATTCAGTTCTCTGATATACTGGGGTAGATTGTTCCAGAGCCTCGTTCCTGCTACTGAAAAGGATTTTGAGAAATCGGTTGAGTGATGGATAGGGACAGAAAGGGTTTTGCTCCGACAGGAACGAGTAGTTCTTTTATGTTGATCAGATAAGAGTGTTAAGGTCGAGGAAAGATATGAGGGACAGTGTACGTTGATAAGAGAGTAGAGGAAACAGAGTGTATGAAAATCTCTGCGCTTGTCAGCACGGAGCCTGGATAGTTGCTTATAAGATGGTGAAATGTGATCAAAGAGACGGATGTTACATATATATCGAACGCAGGCAGTCATGATTAGTTCCAGACTTCGTGAGCTTTCCCAAGAGATACCTTGCAAGATAACATCACTGTAATCAATAATTGGAATTACAAGCGTTTGTATAAGTTTCTTTTTAAGATCGAAAGGAAAAAATTTCTTATATCTCTGTAGGGCATGAAGAGATGCTTTGTCGTCTATTATCACTCCCAGACTTTTTGCCGAGGGCGAAAAATAGATAGGTGTGTCATTTAATATTAATGATGGTTGAGATTCGCGGTATTTGTGATTAATGTTAGATGTAATTATACACGACAGTAAAATTAATAATTGCTTAATTACGTACCTAGAAGTCTGTTTCTTGTAACAAAATCGCATGACCTGTCGCTAATGAGCAGACCATTGTGTATCATAATTAACAAAAAGTATCTCTGTTATTAAGCTCTGACAGCGTTCCACATTCAAAAAGATGGAAATGTAATGCATTCTTAAAATTTCATCCGGAAATTGTGCTAACCGAACTTCAATAACGTAGTTTCTCGCATGACGAAAATTTTGTAGCATCGTCAGAAGAATAAACTTTCGTAAAAAGTCCATATTTAATCTTAACAATATGCTGCTGCACAACAAACTAATAAGTAAACATAGTAAAGTTCTTCATGAAGACGTAGATCCAGATTCAAATGTTCAAATGTTTGTTAAGCTTATGGGACTTAACTACGGGGTCATCAGTCCCTAAACTTACAAACTACTTAGCAACTACCTTATATTAAGGACGGCACAAATATCCATGCGCGAGGGGGGATTCGAACCCCCGACCGTAGTGGTCGTGCAGACCGTGACTGGAGCGCCTCAGTCACCTCGGCCACCGCGGCCGGCAGACGTAGATCCCTACTCCATATTTATACACAGCATAATTTGCCTGATTGGGCTAGTTTAAAGAAATACACGATTGAACAGCTGATCTGTGCCGGACAATATACACGGAGAACCTACTGAAGCAGGAGGGGAACTAGCGAGAATGAACTTCCTCCTCAGAGCACATGCTTCGAAGTTTTTATTCATACGAAATTGAGAACTTACTCAGAAAACGTTATTTTGCTCTGAGAATCTTCTCTAGAGCATGTTCTCTTTCTTATTCATGCGACACATTATCATTGGCAGAATGAAATAAAAAAAAGGTCGACGTCTTTCTGTCTGTTATAACTACATTAAGCCAACCGAGATAGGAAAAACAGGAAGTTTCTGCAGAGGGTGTTGGTGTTGACTTGTTTTTACTCTACCAAAACAATTACACAAGACATTGGGTTTAGATAGTGTAGCGAGTAGGTAGTGCAATGCAGTGACAACGTGGCTTACCCGCAGCTATTGCATGGAGAGCCATATGAAGGTTGGAAACGAGACAGACACAGAGAGAGGTGGCTACAGCTATTGGAGTGTTCTAAAGTGTAATATCCAGGTGCTGGACGCGATTTCAGGCAACAGAAGACAAGGTTAAGATCGTCCATGGGTAACATCAGCAAAAGATGACCGTTATCTCCGGTTAACAGCCTGTCGAGACACAGGGCTGAATGGAACTCAGCTGCAACGCACTCTCAAAGCAGTAACAGAATGCGCAATATCAACACAAACAGTCGAAATCGCTTTCGGGAATGTGGCCTCTGCGCTCGGATGTCTTTAGTGTTTTTCCCATTAAAACCATGACCCTGTTTAGCCCGCAGAAAATTGGCCGAGGAACATCAGCATTGGAGTCGGCTTACACGCCGGCCGCAGTGGCCGAGGGGACTGAGGCGCTCCAGTCACGGTCTGCACGGCCACTACGTTCGGGGGTACGAGTCCCCCCTCGGGCATGGATATTTGTGCCGTCCTTAGTCTTAAGTTCATAAGTAGTTTGTAATTTTAGGGACTGATGACCCCGTAGTTCAGTCCCATAAGCTCTACAAACATTTTTAGGCTTCCACAGACTGAGTCAAGATTTTGTGTTCAGCCTATATGTCGTTCAGAATACGAGATCCTTCTACCTTTTATTGTGCCCTATGCTGGTCCTATAGGAGATGGATTCCCCCTGGTGGCCGGTAAAGCTTGACCGCACGGAGATGCACTGATGGACGACATACTTGAAGCTCAGGGAATTGAACTAATTGAGTGGCGAGCTTGTTCATCGGACTTAGACCCAATTGAGCTTGTCTGATAGGTACGTGGAAGAAGTATTGCTGCCACACCAGCAAGCCCCACAACGGTTGCAGACATGGATATCGCACTCAAGGAAAAATGACCAAATATCCCTCAAGAACTGATTGATAACCTTACACTGTCCGATGCTATGCAGACGTACTAATGTATTGGCCTTCCGAGGTGAGAACACACCATATTAGAGGGCAACAAGAATGAGTTTTTCACTATTATGGTAGCTCCATAGTGTCTCGCTCTAAGTAAACGCCAGGTAAAACTCAAATAAAGAGGTGAGACAGCAAAATACCGTACTGTATCATATACAAATAATAATTTAACTAATACCTGAATAAAATACGTTACCAAATATATATTGTGTATGGCATCTCACCTGATCCTCTAATTGTTTTGAGCAGTGTAGTAAGGCTCATTACAAAGTGTTTGGTTAACAATAATGGTAGGAAAACCTGCTAATGTCTCACAGAGACCATCAGGAGAGCGACAGACAAATTTGTGTCGGTCGGTGCATAGATTAACTTCCTTCACGATAACTTAACGCCATATACCATACGCCATACAAAGTTCATCAACAGAGCATATTCCGGAGACACTTCCTGTCTTTCCGCGTTGAGTCATGCCTCATTATCATTACTGTCGCTAATCATAGAAATGTACATCATAGTCACACCTACATAACAGTCCATACACTCGATATTCTCGCTCAATAGGTTGATTCACTCACTGTCCGTTTATTAAATTCCACATGGACATTTAAATAAGTTACAAAACGATTCTCGACATAGTGCAACTACAAGTCACAGTATCAACAGCCAATTGGACATACTTCTACGCAGAATTCCTTAGAGTACCAACCTAAAAAAGCAACATACATCACAGCAAAAAAGGGAATGCATAAACGAAATATCCGATAACTTACACAATGCAAACTTCATCAACAGACAATATTCCAGAGTCACTTTCTATCTCTCCAACTTGAGTACTGGCTCTTATATTAAACAGTAACTTGTGCGGAAAAAATGTCCAGTTGTTCTAACTAGCCACTTTACATCGTAGAACTACGAACATCATAAATTCAGATCGATGACGCACCCATTATTATGTTCGAGCATCATGGTAATGCACAATAGGTTCTCACTTAAACAACTATACCCTCTCTAAATACTCAGTATTCCCGCTCCATACTCTGTCCGTTTACTGAAGTCGACATGAACATCTAAGTTAAAAAACGAGTGGACCTTCTGACGATTCACAACTTAGTGCATTCATTGCAATACCAGTCGTTAAAACCGAGAAACGAATATAACACCAACATCAAATCATAAATGAAGCATACACACACACACACACACACACACACACACACACACACACACACACAGGTTCGGTGTAAGAACGCATGTCATTGCAGCATGGAGCTCAAAATAAGGCAATAGAGCAGCAGGTTAACATCAAGTTTTGTTTCAAATTAGGCAAAACGGCGCCGGAGACCCATGAGACGTTAGTGCAAGTTTGTTTGTAAATCTATCGGACCAAACCACGTTGTCATCAGTCCGGTTAGTGCAAGTGTATGGTGTTGAAGCAGTGAGTAAAAAGTGTGTGAGTGGTTGCGGAGATCCAACAACGCATGACCTCAGTGCGATTTCACAAGAAGCGTTTGCTGACAGTTTCCAACAGCTGCACATCCGATGTTAGAAGAGTATTGTAGCCAATTGAGATTATTTTGAGGGCCAGTAAAGGTACTTCGTTTGTAACTCTAGTTTCAAATATTTCCCGAGACCATTCACCGAACTTTCCCAACGGACCTTGTATGAGTCTACTTTCATTATTTAAGAGTGGATACGTTGCTGAATGCCCCACGCAGTTTGCCTTAGATCTTAATGGCGCAAAAATTTTGTCATCTCTGTGGACGGACTTTTTTCATTCGTTACTGTTGTTGTGGTGGGGGTTGATAACCCAGCACAGGTACACTTTAACAGAAAAGATCATATCACTATAACAATATCTGATATTTACTAAATCAAATTAATAATATCTTTCGGCGTTGAAAGAAATACAGAGGTCGTAGATTGACAAGGTTCCATACACTGAGTGATACTTCTACGTTGTCTTGAGGCAGACGGCGATAATTTTAAGTGTCAGCTGGTAAATGAGCTTCGAGTTTTGTAGTGATGAGTCTTGAAGGTGTCGCGGTGGAGTAGCCTCGCTACGGAGGTTCGAGTCCTCCCTAGGGCAGGGGTGTGTGTGTTGTCCTTAGGTTAGTTTACCTTAGTTTAAGTAGTTTGTAAGTTACGGACTCTTGACCACGCTGTTTGGTCCGATATATTTACGAACATTTGAGTCTTCAGGCACTTCAGATCGCTGAAGCATGATGGGACACTTATCAACGAAGACATGCCCTCTCTCTCTCTCTCTCTCTCTCTCTCTCTCTCTCTTTCTCTGACCAGACGAATTATGTCATTTCCAATGGAACTTTTCAGAGACATTTGCAAAAATAACGGCAATTTCACACTGTAACTTGATTTTACCTAAACCAGAACAGGCAAAAAAAAAAAAAAAAAAAAAAAAAAAAAAAAAAAAAAAAAAAAAAAAAGAGGACAAACTATCACGGAGAAATATGATGAAAATATGGGAAGGATATGAAAATAAGAAAAGAATATGTTTGTGAGGTTGAAGTCAAATATCACATTATTTTGGCTGTTAAACGCCATCACTTTCTATTATTTTTCGTGACCCCATTACACAAAAAATACGGTCAGAGAGAGTATTACGTGTTGAGTGGATAGATATTATCACAGTAGTAGAGTCTTAATCGTATCGTTCTTAATTGTTTATTATTTATATTTTTATTATTTATTCCGAAATGTTTGCAAAAACATCATAAAACTACAGGAGACCCTAAAGTGGGCCGTAAAACACATTAGTGCGTTTTATTTTATTTTATTTTATTTATTTATTTTCTCATATATCTGACGCCGCGGCGGAATGGCCAAACGCATTGAGGCGCTATGGCCCGATGAGCGAGGCTGTTCCCCATCGGGGGTTCGAATTCCCCCTCGGGCATGGATCTTTAGTATAAGTTAGTTGATAAGTAGTTTGTAAGTTAAGTCCCAAAAGCTTCACAAACAACAAGTCATATATCTCACAGGCATTTGTCCATAAGCTTTTTTTGAAAATACGTAACTATGGATGTGAGATGGGTAAAGGAATGTTTCTGGTGTTCAAGTTAGGATGGGAGGATACTAACTACCGGGTGAAAGTGTTTAGTTGAGAGAGAGAGAGAGAGATGAGAACTGTCTCAGCCGGTCGTGTTTAGGCTCATTTGGGCTTTGGAAAATACTTGTATTCACGAGGATGTGCGGCGATTTTAGTTTCAAGTTTATGTTACCTTAACTGCAGTGCGTCGTCTGTTCTACGTGATTTGTAACGAAATAAGATCTTGAGTTATGTGATTTCGCTTGGAGATGCGTATGTTAAAAGCTGTAAAAACTGACCGTAGATGTTTTTGAAGGAGATTGTTTAAATCTTTAGCAACGTTTATCGAATGGACTGCAAGAATTTTGATATAACTTGCTGAGAGGTAATTTTCATGGTAGGAGGAGGAGAGACTAGAGTGGTATATGTCAGGTTGCTTTGACAGTTTCTTGAGCGATTGGTTTCATCTTTCACTTATGGCCTGTTGGAGCTTTGTGCTTGAAGGAGAGGGGATAAACACGTTACAGCACTAACTGTTGGAGCGAACTTGAACTGCTCTCGGTCACAGGTTTACCACCTAAGGGCTCACAAGTCGCCTACATGCGTGTGAAATTTTAAATTACATTATACGTAATAGCACAATTAGGGTCTTTGGCATTACAGATGAATTTCTTTATGTCCCATCTATATGTACATGATGTTTTATATGCAGTATAAGTTGCAGTTAGCCAACGGTCAGGCCGCAGTGGATACACCGGTCCTCGCTTAGTCATCGAAGTTCAGCACTGTCTGCTTTGGCAAAGACTTGGATGGGTCACTATTCAGGGCTGTCGAGCACTCTTATTAAGCGTGGTGTGCATGGAAATCATGATGATGTGGCTAAAACGTCACGAAATTAGTCAAATAAATAAATTAAAGAAAACTTCAATTCCAAGGACCTCCTTCAATATCACTCGTGAATTGAATACATTAGGACAGTCCAGTAAATGCTTTTATTTCTCATGTGTCGTCTTGTAACACATTACAACAATATAGTATAATTTATATCCATCTTTTCGTGAACACCAAGAACCTTTTCTAAGAACTAATAAGGTACTGAGCGAAAAATAGCAAGTAAGAAACGTAAGAAGCATAGTCTCAAGCAATTGTTCTCAAACCAGTTCAAATTTGCCATTACCAACTGAAAGATTGCTTTACAAGATAAACATGTATACCTGCTTGCATTACACCAGTCGCCACAAACCGTTGTGAAGTACTTGACAGAGAAAACTTAGTGTTGTGTAACATGTTAGTTTTCATCGGTCTCTAACTGCATACACAGCGTTGGTAGAATCGCTGTTGAAATGCTTCTACACGAACTATAATTAAAGCACTCAGCAGTAGGAGTTGTTAAGCCTTGGCTCAACAACTTCTGCTTCTGAGTGCTTCAATTAGTCGATTCTTGCTTTTCTTATGCGTAGGGGAGCGATACGTAAGGAGTGAAGTATATTTATAGGTTATTAATATTGTTTCTAGAAAGTTTGTAAATAGTCTTTCGCGGAATAATTTCCTCCTATCCGTAAGTCTCTTTCAGTTCCGTTCTTCACCTTTAGCGTACCGATCTCCCGTGAATCCTACGATCGCGTAACCTACGATGCTAGTACTCCACATACAACTAATATCTCCTGTTGGACGTAAGTGGTAAGTTTCCCTCATGCTGAGCGACATTCCTATATTGAACGCAAAAGTTTTTTAAGCAATATACTTTCTAAGCCAACTGCATATTTCCATATATCCGCAGTCTGCCACATGATTGGGCGTACGTGATTATTCCACTTTATCATCATCATCATTAGAGACTAATTATGCCTCTGGGCGTTCAGTCAAGAGCATAGTCCCCCTAATAAAATTCCTCCATGATCCCCTATTCAATGCTAACATTGATGCCTCGTCTGATGTTAAATCTTTTACTTCAGAATCATCCTTCACCGAATTCCACTTCTTGTTCCCACAAGAGATTTATTTGAAGTGACGGATTCCAACAAATTCATATTGTACTTGTAGTGGGTTTCGGGATGGAAAAGTTTTACTACTGAAAGTGTTTAAAGCAAGTATGCGGACTTTACCCCACTTTCAAACCTTTCTTCTGCAGTTGGTTTCAGATAGTACGTACAGTCATTCTGGATAAAAACCGAACACCGTGGAAGACTAGAGACAGATAGTTCATATATACAGGACATGTCCATTAGTATGTTTTGAAGGCGCAAGCATTTCAGTAACTTCTGTTCAGCGCGTGTCTTCCTGTATACCCGATTTCGATTTTTTGTATCTTGTTGTTACAGAAGTTTGCATTTTTTGCTGCTTTGATATTTATTTCGAAAGTGTTAATATGAATTTCCGACGATTCATATTTTCCAAAATGTTGGATTAAGAAAATGGCATACATTTTTTTTATTGATAATGGAGTAAATTGTACTCCTGATTCGAAACGTTGACTCTGACTTTTGGCGAATCTATTATGAGTAAGACAAAGGTTTACGATTGGTATAAACGTTTCAGCCAGAATCGAAAAGGAGACGAAGACCACCCTGGGCTCCATAGCACATCAGTTGCTGCCAACCATATGCTAGAAGTAAAGAAAAAAGGAATGAAAGTCACCGAATCACCATTAGAGCTTTGTTGATAATGACGGCATATTATTTTTGCGCTGCTTGAGGCATGAAAAGTGTAACAGAAAAGTTTGTTCCAAAATTGTTGAATTACACACAACAACGTCACGTGGACACGCCGATGCAGAATGAAGTCGACAACTATCCATAACTTGTGAAGAAGGTTGCAACAGGGGGTAAAATAGGGTTTACATGACTACGACATCGAAACCAACACCAGGTCATGGTACCACTCGAAACTGCCTGAAGAGCTAGAACCGAAAAATTATCAACAAGTCTGATCACATATTTCCTTCGATTAAAATCGGTTAGTGCATCATTAATTCCTGCTTAATGATCGTACTGATGCTTCTGTGTGGTATTTTTGGCTGTTAGATCCCAAGTAGGATCGTGTTCGGCCTGCCTGGTGCAAGTCTTTAGGTAACGTCACTTGGGCGACTTCCGCATCGATGATGATGAAGACAACGCAACACCCATTCCCACAGTGGAGAAAATACCCGACTCCATTGGTAATCGAACTCGGGTCCCCTGGGTGACAACCCACCATGCTGTACACTGGACTATGGAGACAGACGGTCAGTAGGGAACAGTTCAAATGTCTGTAAACCAACTGGAACAAACTGCTATGATCATCAGTCCCTAGACTTACAAACTACTTGAACTAACTTACACTACGGACAATACACACACTCATGCCTGAGGGAACACGAACCTCCTATGGAGTAGTAGTACCTGTAATTTATGTGCCAACTGCGTGAAGTAATCTGAAGGAAACAACCTTTTACGAAAGTTCCATTACGATAATACCCCGCTCATACTCCCATTTGTGGTTTAGTGGAAAAAAAGAAAAATAAGTTACGCTGCCAAAGCCACAATTATCACTGGATATACCCCATTGCTAGTATTTGCTATTTGTGAGTGCACAGAAAATAATAAAAACGCGTCGATTTGTCACCACTGGTGAAACAAAAATAATCGCTTTGGACTCTGAACACCCACTTAGAAAAGAAGTTTGAGCAGTGAGTTTAGTCCCATAACGAAGTTACAGAATTGAGTTCCAAAGGTGAGGTCCAGAACTGAATTCAAAAGGTGAGTTTCAGAAGTGTCTTCAAAAATTATCCTCAAGAAGTAAGTTCAAGAAGTTGGTTCTAGAACTGAGTTCAAGAAATAAGTTTCAATAATGAATTCATGAACTGAGTTTCAGACATGAGTACTGATATGATTTCCAGAAGTGAGTTCCAAACATGAGTTCAAATTTAAATTCCAGATATGAGTCCAAGAGGGGAGTCTCAAAGGTGAGTCCTGAAGGTGACATCCAGAGGTATGTCAGTGTGTTGAGTCACAGAGGTGAGTCACAGAGGCGAGTCACAGAGGTGAGTCATAGAGGTGAAGAGGTGAGTGACAGTGGTGAGTCCTAAGGGTGAGTCACAGTGGAGAGTCATAGAGGTAACTCCTAGAGGTGTCACAGTGGTGAGTCACAGAGGTAAGTCACAGTGGTGAGTCATGGTGGTGAGTCATGGTGGTGAGTCACAGAGGTGAGTCAGTGGTGAGTCACAGAGGTGAGTCACATAGTTGTGAGTGACACAGTTGCGAGTCATGGTGCTGAGTCATGGTGCTGAGTCATGGTGGTGAGTCATGGTGCTGAGTCATGGTGGTGAGTCATAGTGGTGAGTCACAGTGGTGAGTCACAGAGGTGAGTTACACAGATGTGTGTCACACAGTGGTGAGTCACAGACATGAGGCACAGTGGTGTGTCACGTTGGTGAGTCCTAGAGATGAGACCCTAAAGTGAGTCCAACAAGTGATTCCCAGAAATAAGTCATGAGTTCTGAGAAGTGAATCCCAGAAGTAAGTCTCAGGAGTGAATTCAAAGTGTGAATTCCAGATGTGAGTTCCAAATATGAGTTCCAGATGTGATAGCCATATATGAGTTCCAGTTATAAATACCAAACATAGTCAGAAGTGATTTCTGAACGCGATTTCCAGACACGAATGTCAACTTTAGGATACAGAAGTGATTTTTAGAAATGAGTTCCAGAAGGAACTTCCAGTGTGAAAAAATCTGGAGAAAAAATATTTTATATGATGGCGTTTACTTGGAAGGGGACAAATTTGATGTCAGTGCATAAATTAAGATTCTTTAAGAAAAACCAAAATTCTCATAACTTTGTGAACACACCTCGAGCAGGCGAATGCTCCTGACCTTCTTACTATGATGCCAAACAAGCCAGTTTCCGGCGCAGCTGTTAATTCGCCTTGCACGTGTGGGAGTTGGAGTCTCTCCCCTCGGCCCAGGCCGGCACCCTGGGGCGCGACGTCACACTCCCTCACCGGCGATGAGTGGCCGGACAGTTCCCGCGCCTCGCCCGCCTGTTTCTCGTTTTCCGCTTCCTGCTTTTTCCTTCTCGCTTCCGGAGGTCAGCGCCAGGCATAAAACAGGGGCGGCGCGTCCGGCCAGATCAGCATTTCCTGGTTATTGGATCGGCCTCGAGGGGCGCTGACGGCTGTGCACTTTAAGTGCTCGGCCCTCGCCGGCAATCGATAATCGATGTGATCTCCCTCCGTGTCCTCGCTGCCGCCCTTATCAGGTGCCGGGGCTTGTATCCGTCCCCGCCAGCCACTCCTTTACGACAGGTACGGCGGCTGGGGAGGAAATAAATCAGCTGCCTGCTAAATCAGTTCCTATTGTCGGCTTAATTAACCTTATACGAAAGAAAATGCTCTACTGATTGACTGCTATTCGCATTTTCTCCTCTCGTAGGACTTTCATCCTTAAGGACTACCTCCGTGTACTCTGTTCGTAAATATGAAACACTAGCTAGCGTTGCCCGGGTATTTATTTATTTATTCATCTACATCTACATGGGATACTCTGCAAATCACATTTAAGTGCCTGGCAGAGGGTTCACCGAACCACCATTATACTACTTATCTCCTATTCCATTCTCGAATAGCCGACCGCGGTGGCCGAGGAGACTGAGGCGCTCCAGTCACGGTCTGCACGGCCACTACTGTTCGAATCCCCCCTCGGGCATGGATATTTGTGCCGTCCTAGTTCGTAAGTAGTTCATAAGTAGTTTGTAAGTTTAGGGACTGATGACCCCCGTAGTTAAGTCCCATAGACTATACAAACATCTTGAACCATTCTCGAATAGCGCGAGGGATGAAAGAACATCTGAATCTCTCCGTTCGAGCTCTGATTTCTCGTATTTTATTCTGATGATCATTTCTACCTATGTGAGTGGGTGTCAACAATATATTTTCGCATTCGGAGGAGAATTTTGGCGATTGGAGTTTCGTAAGTAGTCTACGCCGCAGCGATAAGCGCCGTTGTTGTAATGATTCCCATCCCAGATTCTGTATCATTTTCTGCCATGAGTTAGTACTTGTCCTATCCCTTTTCTCTCTGTCGATCTCCTTTTTTCAAAACACATGTTATATTTATCGGAGAATATATAAGAAATAAGGTTGTCTTGCATAATGTACAAAATTATACGTGCTGTATCCAAACAAAGAAAGATAGGAATCCAAATACAAATGGCATATAAAATTCGTACAATCTCATATTTATTGAGTTACCCAGGTATTTATTTATTTATTCCTGCCTTGAGTTAGTACTTCTCCTATCCCTTCTCTCTCTGCCGATCTCCATTTTTCAAAAAACATGTTATATTTATCGGAGAATATATAAGAAATAAAGTTGTCGTGCATAATGTACTAAATTACAAGTGCTGTATCCAATCAAAGAAAGATAGCAATCCAAATACAAACGTCATATAAAAGTCGTACGATCTCATATTTATTGAGTTATAGACTACAAATCCAAAGGTCGTGGGTTCGATCCCCGCCAGGTCCTAGGATTTTTATCTGTCACTTTCCACTTCTTACACCTCTGGCAGTATTGCGCATATGAAAAAAACCGAGTAGCACCGTGGTTCGGAACCCACGTTAAACAGTAGGTCCCCCTATAACTGGCTGGGTTAGTCAGTTCGAAGGTCGGAGGCAGGCAACGGCATACCACCTCCAAACAGGACCATGCCTAGTAAAGCACTGTGGCGTTCAAACCAATCTTCGGATTGTTGACTGCTTTACCTTTTCTATGTTATAGAACTGTAAAATTTTTCAGGCATACATTCTTTTGTATAAGTGTTGTATGTCTGTGAAATCTGTTGCGGATACAATTAGTAGTAAAGAAGTTTTAGATTAAAACTTGGAAGTGACAGGACGGTTTTCTATGAACGTTACTGTTTATGTGCTCATATGTCATGAACTACAAATCCAAAGGTCGCGGGTTCGATCCCGCCAGGTCCTAGGATTTTTATCTATCACTTACCACTTCTTTCACCTCTGGCAGTATTGATCATGTGAAAAATACCGAGTAGCACCGTGGTTTGGAACCCACGTTAAACTGTAGGTCCCCCTATAACTGGCTGGGTAAGTCAGTTCGAAAGTCGGAGGAAGGCAACAGCATACCACCTCCAAACAGGACCATGCCTAGTAAAGCAATGTGGTGTTCAAACCAATCTTCGGGTTGTTGACTGCTTTACCTTTTTTTTATGTCATGAACTACGTGTCGTACTGTGATACAACTTTGAAGGTACATTCAGCTAAATGTGTGTATACTGCCTGTAAAATTTCCTGAGGCTGCAATTTTTAGTGTGGGAATTATAAAGTGCAACGTCATACTGAATGCTGTAGTTTTAGTCCATGGACAGCGGAAAAGTAGTAAGCGAGAAACCTTTTTCCTTTCATAATTTTGCTATGGTCATCGGGGAGAAAAAGTTTAATAAGGGTTTGAAATTATGTTTAAAGTTTGTTGCAGGTCGCTAAGTTCTCTCAATCTCATATGGTGTATTATAAAACCTCGCCTCATTATGTGGCAGTCTCATGCAACTCCTATTATTTATGACGTTATATCTCCTGGACCCCTCCAGCAAGGAATCTGAGTGTCAAATTTCGTTGAAATCGGTCCACTGTCTTAGCAGAAAATGAGAAGTATTTTCTCTTAACGCAGCAGTTTTTCGCGCATTTCATTCTTTATGAGGTCTTATCTCGTAAACTATGTGTTGTACGTGATACTTACATTTATGGCGACCGTGCTCATGGACTGAAGCTTACGTGTACAAAATTTCATAAAGACTGGAAGAAAACTGTACATCTGTATGCACTACGTACACACAAACATACGGACACTCTGATTTATGTATAAAGATTTTAAACCTTTCCAGCCCAGTAATGATATAAAGTATCGTCATCTTTATCTGTTTCTTTAGGTCCAACCATTTTTTGAAAGGTTATAAACACCACTGCAGGACTTTGAAAAATTCATTGTTGTTAGGTTGGCTACCACTGCTTCGAGAAGACAGAGCGTCATTATGCTACAATGTATCGACAAAACATGTATTGTTGCTTGAAGGCTAAATTAGAGTACATGCACAAAGACTTTCAAAATATTATATCTAGGAAAAAGTAACTAAGTTATTTGAAATTTTTATTAATAAATTATTTTCAATGGTCTAAATTAGTTATAAACGGTTTGATTATGATGTTAGTTATGCTAAAGAAAACATAACCTGCCCAATGATGCCATATTGAGTCATCCCAAACTTACCCCCCTCCCCCCCAAAAAAGCAACATAAAAAAAGAAAATACATTAATAAAATTAAAAATTAATAAATCTAACAAATATACTCTGTTCCAGTCATTTTGAATATAAATAAACAAGCGGTCTGGAGCGCTACGTTACGGATTGTGCGGCCTCCCGCGTCGGAGGTTCGAAACCTCCCGAGGGAATGGATGTGTGTTATGTCCTTAGGTTAGTTTAACTTAGTTTAAGTAGTCTGTAAGACTGGGGACTGATGACCAACGTAGTTTGGTCCCACAGGATTACAATCATTTGAACATTTTCATTTGAAAAAATTACAGCCAATTTCCCAGAAGTCAAAACTGTAAAGACAGTTAGTGACGTCCGTTGTAACTATTTTCTGTAATAACACACACGACTACTAACAAGTTTATAGTATAGAAATATGGCGGCGAGACTTCACTGACACTAGCGATTGTGTATATACGCCATTGACAGTCTAGTAATATGTTGTTGTTGTTGTGATCTTCAGTCCGCAGACAGGTTTGATGCTCTCCACGCTACCCTGTCCTGTGCAAGTCTCTTCATCTGAGAATACGTTCGGCAACTTACATCGTTTTGAATCTGCTTACTGTATTCGTCCCTCGGTCTCCCTCTACGATTTTTACCCCACACGCTTCCTTCTAATGCTAAGTTGACAATTCCTTGATGTCTCGCAATGTGCCCAACCAATCTATCCCTTCTGTTAGTCAGGATATGCCAGAAACTCCTCTTCCCCCCGATTCGATTAAGCACCTCCTCATTAGTTACGTGATCTACCCATCTAATTTTCATCATTCGTCTGTAGCACCACATTTCAAAAGCTTCTATCATCTTTTTATCTGAACTCCTTATCGTCCACGTTTCACTCCCATACAACGCTACACTCCAGACAAATGCTTTCAGAAAGGACTTCCTAACATTTAAATTAATATTGGATGTTAACAAGTTTCGCTTCTTTAGAAACGCTTTTCTTCCCATAGCCATTCTGCATTTTATATCTTCTTTACTTCGGCCATCAGAAGTTATCAGAAGCTACCCAAATAACAAAATTCCTTTACTACCTTTGTTGTCTCATTACCTAACCTAATTCCTTCAGCATCGCCTGATTTTCTGACATTGCATTCCATTACCTTCGTTTTACTCTTGTTAATGTTCATCTTATATCTTCCTTTCAAGACACTGTCCATTCCATTCAACTGCTGTTCCAGATCTTTTGCGGTCTCTGACAGAATTACTATGTCATCGGCAAACCGCAATGTTTTTATTTCTTCTCCCTGCACTTTAATGCCCTCTCCAAATTTCTCCTTCCATTCCTTCACTGCCTGCTCAATGCTCTAGTAATGTATGTCTGTGTTTTCAAACCGCAATACGGCAGATATAGGGACACGCGCTGTTTATGTTATCTTTGGTTTGCGTTACTCTCAGTTCCTCCTTCACACAGTTTCGCGCGTCTGCCGCTAGAGGGGCTCGCAAACGCCGCGCCTTACGCTCATAGACGCGTGTACTTGGGCGCTGGGGGTAGGCAGAGTGAGGGCGGGACCACCGAAACAATTGAAGGCGGTCGCTAGTTCCGGGAAGCAGACTACCTGGCCGCGCTGCTCGCCGCCCGGAGCATTCTTGCGTGGCAGGCCATCTCCCCCAGGCGCCTTGTTGTCGGCTAGCCGCGCCCCGCCCACGGTCAAAGGACCCGCAGCCTGGCGATTGATGCCTGGCGTGCTAAAAATTTACGACTGCCCGGGCTGTTCGGGACGGCGAGAGGCGTGCGGCGGCTGCGGCGGGACCACCCCCCAACACAGGTAGCGGCGCCGCTATCCGCCCCACATCAAGCGGGAGGCCCACTCCTCGACGTATCCGCTGTACGTGTCCGTTGACAGAGCAGGGCGACATCACTTTTAGGCAGAGCAGGTTCGAGAAAATTTTACACACATGTTGCATATAGTTGGGCGTTGACGCCCCCCGCCCTTGTTGTGCTCTTGGTAAGAATTTTAAAAGTAAATCCGTTCACCGTTTTGTGTCCCATCTTCGTCGCCACTTTTGTGTCTCGTTGCCGCCGGTTGTCCAAGACGAGGTGGCCGAGTGGAGAGAGACCGACACAGGGGATAGGATGCACGCGTGTGCGGGTACGGAGTCTGAGGTGACCAGCCAGTGGGACAGCAGAAACTAGAAACACTAAGCTAGATTAGTATAAGATATGTATTTCGTATGCTGAAGATAAGGTGGGTGGATCGCGTAACTAATGAGGAGGTACTGAACAGAATTGGGGAGAAAATAAATTTCTGGCATACCTTGACTAAAAGAAGGGATAGATTGGTAGGACACATTCTTAGACATCAAGGAATTGTGAATTTAGCGTTGGAGGGAAGTGTGTGGGGTAAAAACCGCAGAGGAAGACCAAGAGATGGATACAGTAAGCAGATTCAGACAGATGTAGGTTGCCGTTCTTATGTGGAGATGAAGAGGCTTGCTCAGGATAGGGTATTGTGGAGAGCTGCATCAAACCAGTCTCCGGACTGAAGACCACAACAACAACATGTATTTCGTAGAGACTGTACAATACTTAACTTTGTTAACTGAAAACTAGTGGAATGCAGATACACAGTTTAATAGTAGGCCTGCCTACTGATGAGTGCTAGTGTCTGCCCTAATCCCAAGTGACCGATCTAGTTCGGTGGTGCCCACAAGCGGGGTTGCAGCAGAGGGCACTCGTGGCCGACGTCGTAAGAACGCCGCGCCGTGTGGCGCGCACTTCAGACTTGTGCGACACCACACACCGAAACAAGAGACGTGTTAACACAGTGAAGCGCGTGACCAGGGGTGGACAAAACAGGGTCACTCGCTGTATCCGTTTCAGGTGTAAGGTCGTTATGTGTGTTGTTATTAAGCAGTGATAATAGGTGTTGAATGTTAACTTCATCTTAAAGGACCAGTTGCTGAATAGTATCGTAAATATTAGTATGTACAATAACATTCAGCGTTCATAGTCTATGTGTCTAGTTTTCTCTCATTGGTATCACGTAAGAGTAACATCATTATGTCATACATCAATTTGATTTCACTCAAGAAGCACTCAAAGAAGAAGTAATAAAGTTCTTTGAACAAACAAATGGTTCCTACTGTGTCCAGAACAATCAGTGTCTGGTATTGTTATGAAAACAGTCAATAAAAAGCCACGCACACTTTGAACCCTCAAAGAAAAAAAAAGTTACGACAAAGCTTTAAGAACGTCTTGATGACTTTGACTGAAATGCGACACGAAGAAAAGTTGTTCGTAAGAAATTTCCAACACTTGACGAAGTGCTTGTAGTCGTAAGCGAAGATGCAAATTTTGGGAATTTTCGGACACAATCACATTTTATAATGTATTAAAAGAAATGACATTTAAATGTTTGGCATCTAATAGCACTGCTATATAACGAAACACACAACGACGTTACACCTGAAACGGCTGCAGCGAAAATGAGCGAGCGACTCTTTTTGTCCACCCCTGGTCACGCGCCTCAGTGTGTTTACAATACGTCTCTCGTTTCGGAGAACGGAGTATAGTGATGATCTAATCAAGGTTTTTTATTTTAAAATCAATCACTAAATCTACTTGGCAAGAAAGAACTAATAAAATGATAAAAGCTCAAAAGCTGGCATGGTCTACAAGACAGTGTTACGCCAGAAGTAACACGTGGGGAGAAAAGAAAGTGTGTGGGGTAAAAATTGCAGAAGGGGATCGAGAGATACTGTAAAGCAGGAACAAAAAGAAGCAGGTTGCCGCTCTTATACAGAGATCAAAAGCCTTGCACAGAACAGGGTAGCGTAGAGTGCTACATCAAAGTAGTCTTCGAACACCACAAAAACAACAAACAACATAGATATTTCGCCTTTAATGCATTTTAATGTCCTAAGCATTCCATTACAACGGATCTTGGGCCAACAGTTATTGTCCAACGGGAATGTAGCCGAGGCAGAGTGGCCGAGTGCATTGAGGCGCTATGCTCCGATGCGCGAGGCCGCTCCCTGTTGGGGATTCGAATCCTCCCTCAAGCATGGATGTATGTGCTGTCTTTAGTGTAAGTTAGTTTATAAGTAGTTTGTAAATTTAGGGACTGATGACTCCGCAGTTAAGTTCCAGAAGATTTACAAACATTTGAACATTTTGATCAGGAATTTAGCTAGGTGACCGACAACCGCCAATATTTTTACAGATGGCTCAAATCCAGTGAGAATACGTAGTGTTGTAGGTATGTCCCTCGTTACAACTTATTTTGAAATAATGATTGAGCAAAGTCATTGAATTTGTAGAATTTTAGACAAAGATCACGTCAGATAACTCTTGTCATGTGCCATTTTATAGTGCATCTGTACACGATACTGATTTTTTGTTTGTTTTTTTGTTATGTTATTTCAGCTCCTCCTGAAGAGGTATGATGAAACGCCACAAAAACAGCTCCTCAGCCAAAGGCTATTATTTAAAGGAAGATTTATTATGAATAGAAATCAGAAGAAAGTAAATGCTTTTTCTTAAAAGATACATTGCTTCATAGAAGATTTGAAATTACACGTAATATATGATTACTACTATTCGTAAAACAATGAGTATACAGTTCGCGTAGGAGGTTCGAGTCCTCCTTCGGGAATGGGTGTGTGTGAGTTGTTCATAGCATAAGTCAATGTAAGTAGTTTGTATGTCTAGGAACAGAGAACCAAAGAACTTTGGTCCTATATGTGTACGAACCTTTGAAATAACAACCGACATTTACACACGTGACCGTTGGTTAAACACAAAGCATTGTGAAGGTAGAAGGTTCGCGTGCAATTCCTAGCTATATTTTTTCTCGATATTCACGATTCTGGAAACAGCAATGACTTTTTGTATTGTTACTTGCCACAAATATTTGGCTGTTTCTTCCGAATATAAGGCGAGAGCTAGTACGGTGTCTCTTCGTTGTAACTGCGAATTTCTTGCAGTCAGTTAATAGCGACACTATTTTACTGTCCTTCAGTTTTCATGTTCATGCTCATATATTGTCTTGAAATTTCGCCAATTTTAGGCGGCAGACATATCATTTTCAGAATGTGAATTTTTTTCTAGTTACACAAAGATGGTAAAAATGTGGTAAAAACTGGAGAAGAGCGGTTTTATAGCTCATAGATTGAATTGTAAATTGAATAATGCAGTAAAAGTAGTGAACGCCAGTCATATTAACACCAGATGCTACTGGTTGGGACACAAGTTATTGAAATGCGCCGCCGATCCACAAACGGCTTTGCTGAAGAGTGGGTCATGATCAGCGTACTTCACAATAGCGCGATACCTGATGAGCAGTAGTTTTGGTCAACATAACCGACGACACGGCAACAAGCACCTCCTGGCAGGTAAACAGCAGTGGGCATCTCGGCACAATGCGGTGTTGGAAGACGACAGGAACTCTGGGGCCACCGAATATTCCCACCTGCTCTCCGTGGTCCAGCCAGAGAACCAAAGTAACAGGTGGCTGCGAAGTTCGGAAAACACTTCGACAAACAGACAGACATGTTTGATACCAATAGTATTTTGCGATTTTTGTAATGGTTAATTGTTGTTCAACCTTCGTCCTCAGATGATGAAACACTGTCTTAGATTAGTCCGAAATTAGTCGTAATTTGATGAAGATGTGATTATTACAATTCAGGCAGTCGCTACATCATCTGATTTACGTAACTTGCTCGTCTGAATCTACCAGTATGATCGAAATCTATAAAAGGTATTTTCAAGCGTCAACATTCTTTTAAATACACAGAATATAAATATGTGGGCGTAAGATAAATACCTTTTATGGATACAGTACTTACCTGCATGGCACGTGCGGGTATCGTAGGATTCATGAGGCATCACTTACGTATTTCATAATGGCGGAAAATACATAAATATGATGGCATTTGGGGAAAACCCGTAAATTTTATGTTAAGCCTCTATTACTCTTTTAACTACACGGAATATAACTATTTAGACGTAATGATATTAATGAACGCTGCGGTGGAGTGGCTGAGCGCTCTAAGGCGGTTTGCTGCGCAGTACGCAGGTGCTCGCCTAAGGCGCCGGGCGCCGTAGCTCAGAGCTTCCGGTAATAAAAAAAGCTGAGCCAAATATACAAGGTACCATCAAGAACGAACTGAAACAACGACCGCAATAACTAGAAAAAAACGGAGGTTCGAGTCCTACCTGGGGCATGGGTGTATGTTGTCTTTAATAAAAGTTAGTTTAAGTAGTTCGTATGACTAGGGACTGATGACCATAGCAATTTGGTCCCATAGGTTTACAAACATTTTCTTGTAGTTTCATTTATGCAAACGAGTGTTCCGAAACTTGTTGGTATCGCAGGACGCACCATATATTATTTCTTCATTTGGTTGTAGTGTGAAAAAAAAGTGATAGTAGTAAAGCCAAGATGGAAAACAGAACGGCCTTTTACAGCTGAGCTTAATGGCAACGGCCAACAATTTTCTTTTATGGAAACGAAGATTATAAGACCTGCTGGTATTGTGGGATTCATAATGTATTAGTCAGTTCATTTCATTATGGCGTGAAATTAGTTATTGTGATGGTAATAGTTAAGATTTATCAGGCCGCGGTCAACGGGAAATACAGGCCCCAGTGCAGACGTCATGCCGCGTAAGCAAGGTAGTTCCGAGCCGGAGCGATCGCTAGCACAGAGGCAGTGCAGTGTGCCCCAGAGGCCGGCTAATCGACTAGTGATCGCTCCGGCTCGGAACTACCTTGCTTGCGTGGCATGATGTGTGCACTGAGGCCTGTCTTTTTCGCCGGCCACGGACAAGGCCGCGGCCGCCAGCTTACTGGCTGTCCGCAGGCAGGGGGCGTGCCCCAGCGGACATTCATTCAGCTGGCGGCTGCGGCGTGGTCAGTTGTGAGGGCTTGTCTCTATGTGGTGTTGCCTGAACCCACCGATTCCATATTCTGGTGACAGTCATTGGATCGCGACCAACGCGAGCAGCAATGCCGCGATACGATAAACCACAATTGCGATAGGCTACACTCCGACCTTTATCAAAGTCGGAAAAGTGGTGGTACGCATTTATCCTCGTTACACGAGACATCAGAACAACGTTTCACCAGGCAACGCCGGTCAGCTGCTGTTCGTGTATGAGAAATCGGTTGGAAACTTTCCTCATGTCAGCACGTTATAGGTATCACGACTGGCGCCAACCTTGAATGAATGCTCTGAAAAGCTAATCATTTGCATATCACAGCATCTTCTTCCTGTCGGTTAGATTTCGCGTCTGTAGCACCTCATCTTTGTTGTGTAACTATTTGAATGGCCAGGAATGTGGAATTCGAAAAAAGCAATCGCCTTTAGTTCTCCTTCTTTATAACAATAGAAAAACAATGAAGATGTAAACTAAAGGCATAGATCGAAAAGAAAGGAGTACACTGGCGGAGCGAAACAATATGTTACCACCTGTGACAACTGTAGAAATGAATATGTTACGTTACGAAGTGATTATTAATAAAATAACCTTCGCCGTGGTGGCCCACACTGTGACACCGACTGGCGGTTCCGCCGCTGGCTGGAGTCGGCAGTCGCAGTCGTCAGCCGCTCCTCACGGGTTTCCCTGGCGGCGGCGCGCCGTGTCGCCTTACAGGCGGCTGTGCGGCGGTCTTGGCTTCTCATTACCTGCCTTCTAATTCCGCCGCCGCGGCGCGGCTCGACTTTTCATTACGGCTCTCCTTGGCGTGCCTGCCGCGCTTTCTTTGTAACGCGAAGACGACCGCCAGCCGGAGACAAGGGGGTTCCCCGGTTCGGGTAGCCGCGGTCCCACCGCGACACCTGGGAAGAGGCGGGCTCCCACGCCCCGTGTGAGCGTCCTGGGCTGAAACGCCTGCAATTGCTCTCCACTGTGGGGCTGCACTGCCGCTTTTCAGGCAGCACATTTTTAACTAGTGACCTGTCTGGAACCGGAACGGGAACTGCCACGCAGCAGTCGGAACTACAGTTCGCCGCTACCGTTCCGGACCGGGTCCACTGAAAGTGACGTAAGTGAAAGGCGAACTGTCGTTCCTCAAATGTTTTCGAACGACACATCTCTATTTTGTTGTATTTATCAGCCATAGTAATGCAGAAATTTGTAATTGATTTTACTGCCTTTTGACTATAAAAGTAACTTTATTCCTTTGATTTCTATAAAATGTAAGCTCTGTCCTACATGCCTCAAGAGGCCTAAGAGGTAAGGACCGGCCGCCGTGTCATCCTTCACCCTTCGGCCGAAAGCGTTAATGGATGGATTATGTAGGTGTCGTGTTCAACACGCCACACTCCTAGGCAGTGTCGATTTTCAAAAATGTTCAAATGTTTCTAAATCGAAGAGATGTAACTGCTGCGGTTATCAGTCCCTAGGCTTGCAAACTACCTGAACTAACTTACGCTAAGAACAACAAATACATCCATGCTCGAGGGAGGACTCGAACCTCCGACGGCGAGCAGCGGTGCGCTCAGCAGCTAGGCCCTTGGAACGCTCGGCCACCGCGCCGCGGCACTTGTTCATACTGACTTATACATTTCGTTGTGAATGTCCGCCTCTGTAATAGACAAAGTAAACATTTAGGAAACAAATACCGTACTGTTCTATATGGACTTGTTGCCTCAATGATCCACCAACATGGTCCGCCACTGTCGCCTACATGTCTCTGTACAGCGAAGTACACAAAATGTCAGTCGGAGCATCAAGCTACGTACATGCTGTTTCTAGAGGCTTACTGTACTGTATTTTCAGACTCTGAATGTACGTAATTGCGCAGTACATTATGATAACGCTGTATATATATTGTTTAATTGCTGTATATAATGTTATTGTGATGTTTATGCTGTCCTATACTTAAAGGACCTTTCCTTTTCTCATCCATGTTTTAGTAATGGAAGCTTACTATTTCAGCTGTGAGATGGCGGATATGATTTGAAGTTATGCGTTAGCAAACGGTCATAGCCGGTGAACTCTACACGGAAAAATTTCCAAATCATAGTGTGCCATCCGATAAGCTTTTTATCTGGCTTTTTCAGTGTCTTCGGGAGAGGGGTTATCTAACACCCAACAAGGCGGACAGTGGAAGGCCTCGGTCCGTCCGCACACCGCAGATAAAGGATTACTGGAGGAAAGACGTACACCAAGTGTGCGGCGTTCAATTGCAGCGAAAGGAGTGTCTCATTCTCTTGTCTCGGGGAGGAGGGGGGGGGGGGGGAGAGCTACACGAACAGTTACCAGTATCTCGATCCGTATCATGTTTAGCGCGTCCAGGCACTAGTGCCAGAAGACCACCCTAACGACATAACGACATGACGTTGTGAACTTTAATAATCAGCAGGTCTAGGTAGATGAAAATCTTCATGAAAATGCAGAAAGAGGACAACAACATTGATTATCTACCACCGTATGGGCAGGCATCTTATCAGTGACTCGATCCGTATCACGATCAGCACGTCCAGGCACTAGGGCCAGAAGACCACCATAATGAGATGACGTTGTGAACTTGAATAATCGGCAGCTCTGGATACATGAAAATCTTCATGAAAATGCAGAAAGAGGACAATAACATAGATTATCTATCACCGTATGGGCAGGCATCCTTCGTGATAGGTTAATAGAGCCATATAGCTTACCACACTGAGTAAATGGGGCTATCATTAGTTTCTTATTAACTTACCTGCCTTTTCAGAGGATGTGTCATGTCAGCAAAGACTACAGAGTTGGTTTATGTATAACGGCGTACCAGCGTATTTCCGTCGCTATGTGCGTGAAAATCTGACGCTGACAGTTGAAGGCAGTAGTCTACGGCGCCACCTCTGTGAACGATGTCCAGACGCTGCACCATCGCGTCTTCATTGCAAGCCAGAGTTTACAACAAGAACCGGGTGTACTTCAAAGAGTGTGTTATCCGTTAAGCCGAAGGATGCATTGCCATGAGCAGACGTCACATTGAGCACTTCCTAGGAAAAGACGTCAGTTTGAACGTATCCTAAGAACGAGTGTATCTAACTCAGAAAATATTCGTTTAAGATTTATTGAACCCCTTTTTCTGGTACTACCGCCTCTCAGAGTGTTGGACACTTTTTATTCGAACACCCCGCATAGGTAGAAATTAATAGTAAAAAAAAAAAAATACTGCCACCTCCAAAATTATTGGACACATTATTCGAACACCCCGTGTATGCACCCTGTATATGTACACTCCTGGAAAATGAAGAAAGAACACCATGAATTCATCGACCCAGCAGAGGGAAATTTTATTGACACGTTCTTGAGGTTGTATGCAACACACGATCACAGTGGCAGAGCCGTACGCACATGAGTATAGTCACCACAGCGCCCACAACGTCGGCCGGCCGCGGTGGCCGAGGGGACTGAGGCGCTCCAGTCACGGTCTGCACGGCCACTACGGTCGGGGGTTCGAATCCCCCCTCGGGCATGGATATTTGTGCCGTCCTTAGTATTAGCTAGTTGATAAGTAGTTTGTAAGTTTAGGGGCTGATGACCCCGTAGTTAAATCCCATAGGCTATACAAACATTTGAACATTTGAGCCCACAATGTTGGCGTTAGTACCGTGCATACTCTCCTTTTGCAGCAATTGAAGCTGTAATTCTTTCATGGAAACGATCGTAGAGGTTCCGAATGCAGTTTCCACCTGGTTCCTCAGTTGGGCCAGATTTCGTGCCGCTCATGCAGACCGCCCAACATGAAGTTTCATGCTGTCCCAAACATGCTCAATGGGGGACACATCTGGAGATTGTACTGGCCAGGGCAGTTGACGAACAGCTTGAACAGCACGTGGGGTGGCACGGGATACATGTGGATCTGGATTTTCTTGTTGGAACAGCATATTACCTTGTTGGTGCATGAGTGGAAGCAAGACGGATTAAATGGTGGTTTCAGTGTACCGAACACTGTTCAATGTTCCCTAGACATCAGTAAACACTTCCGGGCTGAGTTGCCGTGGTCGATCTATAAAACTTCTTCTCCCTGACGTTTCGTTCTCGACTACGGAGAACATCTTCCGAGGTTGAGTCGACGACTGGCTTCTGGGGGCTGAGGCCGCTCCTTATATAAGATCGTAGAGGGCGCCACCTCACGTCACGTGGCGTCGATGTGTGGCTGTCTCTGGCTATCGCCTGTTCTCTCGATTGCGAGCAATCGATTGTCACGTGATTGAGGTCACGTGAGAGGTGGCGCCCTCTACGATCTTATATAAGGAGCGGCCTCAGCCCCCAGAAGCCAGTCGTCGACTCAACCTCGGAAGATGTTCTCCTTAGTCGAGAACGAAACGTTAGGGAGAAGAAGTTTTATAGATCGACCACGGCAACTCAGCCCGGAAGTTTTTACTGATGAAGACGCCGGCCGTGAAAGCCTTCATGGGATGATTCGACGCCTCTACGGGGAGGAAATGTCTGTTAAGGTACGACGACTGGAGAACTTACGCAAGAAGAAAGGTCAGCAACTTTGCTCACTTACTTTTCTGTTACGCTGCCGTGATACTGGTATAGTTCCCAAGTTTTTAAAAGTGAGAAGAATGTTTAATTCGGCACAAGCTAAACGTATTTACATTCGTATGGAACTGGCATTACTACGTGAGCGGATACATCAGACACGACGAGGACTGGCGATATTAGATAGTCAACTACTAAACCTGCATCTATCTATTAGTAATACAATGCAGTTCGGTCATTGGAACATAGTGGATAGTTTAACATTTCGATCCATGGAGATTAGTACAGAAGTGGCCTCCAATAGGCAGAAGAAGAAGTTTGATCGTCTGCAAGAGGGTCGACAAGAAACACCTATTCCAAACAATTCCCAAACGGTTATTAACTTATCGGATAAAGAATTGTCTAAGGAAGAACTTTCTGTTCTGACTAAAGGAGGGAATTTTGCAATTACTCCGTCCAAGGTTCCTATAGAGGACATTACTGCGAATATAGAGGCAGGAATTCGTCAGTTACCATCACATTCTGCCGATGAAATTAGAATGGAAACCTCCAGGATATTACGGAAAGCTAAGCCACCCAGCAGCAACCTGTCTCAAGGGGAAAGGAAAGCATTACGGGAGATCAATGCTGACAAGAATGTTATTATAGTTGCCGCTGACAAGGGAAATGCTACTGTTTTATTGAATACTGAAGACTATCACAAAAAGATCAGTGATCTTCTGGAATCCGGCACATACAAGAAGTTGAAAAAGGATCCCACTACGAATGTGCTAAATGTCACCAATCGTCTGATAAAACAGTCTTCTATTCCTACAGAAGTTAAAAAGTATCTTTGTAAAACGGAGGCTTACCCTCCGAGATTATATGGTTTACCAAAGATACAAAAGGTAGATGTTCCTTTGAGACCGATAGTCAGCGCAATTGGAGCTCCTACTCAAGAACTGGCCAGACACCTTGCCTCTTTGTTACAACCTTACATAGTCAAAACTGAGAGTCATATTAAAAACTCTCTACATTTCATTCAGAAATTGAAGGAAAATACTGTCGGTCCTAACGACATTCTTGTCAGTTTTGATATAGTGTATTTGTTCACTATGGTTCCAGTTGACGAAGCTCTCTCACATATAGTCGATATGTTCCCCTCTGATATAGTGACTTTGTTCAAGCATTGTCTATCCTCGACGTATTTTCAGTATAATGGTGAATTTTATGCACAGACCGATGGGGTAGCCATGGGAAGCCCCCTAAGCCCCGTAATTGCTAATTTTTTCATGGAATATTTTGAACATCAAGCACTGTAGTCGGCCAAAAAAATACCCTCAAAGTGGTATCGATATGTCGATGATACCTTCGTAATATGGAGTCACGAGGAAGAGGATCTGAATGATTTCCTGGTGCATCTAAATAGCATCAACCCAAAGATCAAATTCACCATGGAGAAAGAGAATAATGGACAACTCAACATCCTGGATGTTTCAGTTATTAAACGGGCGGATGGGACCTTAGGCCATAAGGTCTATAGGAAAGCCACACATACTGATCGCTACCTCCATAAAAACTCAAACCACCACCCTAGGCAAAAGAGAGGGGTCATAAAAACGCTAGTGGATAGAGCCAATAACATTTGTGAACCAGGCTACTTACAGGAAGAACTAAACCACTTGCGACAGGCCTTTGCGAAAAATGGTTACACAAATAGCGAGATTAACCGAGTACTTCACCCAAGTAGTAAAATGCACAAAAACAGGACAGAGCAACAACCATCAGCTGGAAAAGTATTTCTTCCGTTCATTCATAACATCACGGATCGCATTGGAAAAGTACTGGCCAAGTTTCTGGTGGAGACTATTTTCAGACCGACTAAGAAAATTAGTGAATGCCTTAGATCAACTAAAGATGCTCGTCATCCCCTGGCCACACCAGGGGTATATAAAATTCCGTGTAGTTGTGGCAAAGGTTACATAGGAACCACAAAAAGAAGCATTAATTTACGTTTGACAGAGCATAAAAGAAATTGTCGCTTGGGACAGATCGACAAATCGGCAATGGCGGAACATGTTTTCACGGAAGGAGATCACGAGATAAAATTTGGTGAGACAAGTGTGCTGGCGAGGACGTCACACTATTATACACGTATGTATAGGGAGGCAATTGAAATCCACAAACATCAATACAATTTTAATCGTAAAGAAGGATTATAATTAGACAAGATATGGCGATCGACGTTGCATCAATCACGTGACAATCGATTGCTCGCAATCGAGAGAACAGGCGATAGCCAGAGACAGCCACACATCGACGCCACGTGACGTGAGGTGGCGCCCTCTACGATCTTATATAAGGAGCGGCCTCAGCCCCCAGAAGCCAGTCGTCGACTCAACCTCGGAAGATGTTCTCCGTAGTCGAGAACGAAACGTCAGGGAGAAGAAGTTTTATAGATCGACCACGGCAACTCAGCCCGGAAGTGTTTAGTGATGAAGACGCCGACCGTGAAAGCCTTCATGGGATGGTTCCCTAGACAATCACTAGAGGAGAATGGCGAGTGTAGAATATCGCTTCCCTCACAATGATGCACGATCGTATGTGCCTTTAGAATGTCATCCTCCCACGCCCCAACATCGTTCAGCCCGGCTCCAATGGTTTCATGATACTCGCCTATGAAGGGACGAATGGAGACGTGTTGTCTGATGAGAGTCGTCGCTGCCTCATTGCCAATGATGGTCATACGCGTGTGTGGTGTCGTGCAGGGAAGTGCGAAAATCTGGAGTGTACGCGACAGAGGCAAACGGGGCTGATACCTGGCGTGGTGTGGGGAGCCATATCCTACACTGGCCGTTCGCCTCTGGTGTTCGTCGAGGGAGAATCGAACAGTGCATGGTACATTGAAACCATCATTCAACCTGTCTTGCCACCCGTCATACACCAACAGGACAATGCTCGTCCACACGTATCCCGTACAACCCAACGTGCTCTTCTAGGTGGACGTCAACTAACCTGCCCATTATTATCCGGCGGGCTGAACGCTGTTGGGGCGTGAACGGAAGACACTTTAACGGCACACATGATCGTGCATCATTGTGAGGGAGGCGATATTCTACACTCGCCATTCTCCTCTAGTGACCGTCTAGAGAACATCGAACAGTACTCGGTACACTGAAACCATCATTTAACCCGTCATGCTTCCACTCACGCACCAACAAGGTAATATGCTATTCCAACAATACAATGCAGATCCACACGTATCCCGTACCACCCAACGTGCTCCTCAAGCAACGTCAACTACCCTGGCAAGCACAATCCCCAGATCTGTCCCCAATTGAGATGTCTGGGACCGAATGAAACGTTATCTCGGCGCGGTCTACACGACCGGTACGAGATCTTGTCCAACTGAGGCATCAGATGGAAATTGCATTGCAGGCCATATCGTAAGACTTCATTCGGCACCTCTATGATCATATAGTCCTGACTTCGTGATCGTGTGTTTTATACAATCTCAAGAATGTTTCAATAAAATTTCGCTCTGCTGGGTTGACGAACTCGTGGTGTTCTTTTATTATTTTCCAGGAGTGTAGAAATCAGTGGCGTGACTAGGATTTGGCTTTGAGGGGGGGGGGATAGATCTGCTTGCCGAGCAAAATTTTAGTAAGTTTCCAGGCAGACTACCATCTACCACTCCCGTTGAAGAAACTAATTCACTCCCTATCTTTACCCTTACCAGATTGCTGTCATACGATTTCTTTTCCTTTCTCCCTCTCTCTCTCTCTCTCTCCCTCTTTATTTTTCTTTTTCGGGTTCTGGGGGAGGGGGGGTTCTATCCCCCTCATCGCCCCCATAGTTACGCCACTGGTAGAAATTAATAGTAAAAATTAAAATGCAAAAACAGTGACAGGCCAAACGTGAGTACTTACAGTCACATAATGTGGTATGACTGTGCACAGGGTCAATTACAGAGTGCAGCAGCTCGAAACAGCTGAGAGCTACACACGTTGCTTCAATCTGAGACACGGTCGGTCGTCGCAGTAAACAACAGCGTAACACGCCAGCAGTCGGGCGCGACGGAGGGGGCACCTCAATTGAGCTCCCCCGGCTCACGTGTAAATGAGAAACGAATAAATTAGGCCGCGCCAGACGGGCGGAGTATCGCTCGGCTGCACGCATGCACCGTGCCTTAAATTAAACAAAGGTCCTCCCTCTCCCCCGGCAGGTGGCAGGTGCGCGGCGCCGGTCTAATGCGGCGTGACGGCCGTAGCCTAGGAGACGGGCCGCGCGCGCTTCTTTTGTCGCTCATATTGACTGGCGGGGTCCACCGCATCCCGCCGCCCAATATCGCCGCGGAGGAAAGCCAGCCCGGGCCGGCAAGCCACACCGCCAGCCAATATGGACCCGCCTGCCAGCCACCGTTGCCGCCTGCGGCTTTATTAAAGGCGGTGAACGCCGGGTGGCTCCCGTGTATTTCGCCCCCAGACTCGTCCCCTCTGAGCCCGCGCCGACAGGAGTGTACTCTGCCACCAGGCTATTGCGCTAGTGCTGCGCCCTGCGTACTAACCATTTACCAACGTGACTGTAACCTTATACCGTCCATTTTGGACTATGTTAAGGAACTGCGACTGTTAATAACAATAAAAGTTGGAAGAAAAGCAACTGAATACCTCCCTGGAATAAGGATCATCATCATCATCATCATCATCATTAGAGACTGATTATGCCTTTCAGCGTTCAGTCTGGAGCATAGTACCTCTAGGAAAATTCCTCCATGATCCCCTATTCAATGCAAACATTGATGCCTCGTCTGATGTTATGCCTTTTACTTCAAAATCATTCTGCACCGAATCTAAGTACTTTCTTCTTGGTCTACCTCGACTCCTCTTACCCTCCGCTGACGAGCTCATGAGTCTCTTAGGTAACCTTGCTTCTCCCATGCGTGTAACATGACCCCACCATCTCAGCCTGTTCGCTCTAACTGCTTCATCTATGGTGTTCATTCCCAGTTTTTCTTTGGTGTCCTCATTATGGACACCTTCCTGCCATTGTTTCCATCTATTGGTACCTGCAATCATTCTTGCTCTAACTTATGAATAAGGTAACCTGTATCCACCCAACTTTCACTCCCATACAACAAAGTTGGTCGAAAGATAGAGCGGTGCACTGCTAACTTAGTCTTGGTACTTACTTCCTTCTTGCAGAAGAGAGTAGATCTTAGCTGAGCACTCACTGCATTAGCTTTGCTGCACCTCGATTCCAGTTCTTTCGCTGTGTTGCCATCCTGTGAGAAAATACACCCCAGGTACTTGAAACTGTCTACCTGTTCTTTGTTCCTCCTATTTGGCACTCAATCTGTTTGACTCTCTTTCCCACGGACATTACTTTCGTTTTGGAGATGCTGATCTTCATATCATAATCCGTGCACCTCTGATTGAGCTCTGAAATATTAGTTTGCAACCTTTCAATCGAATCGGCCATTGCAACTAAGTCATCCACATATGCGAGACTGCTTATTTTGTTTTCACCTATTTTAATCCCGCCCTGCCAGTCTACTGTTTTCAACATATGATCCATGAATAGTGTGATTTGTGAACCACAGTGATGACAGGTTACAGCCTTGTCTTACCCCTGAAACTACTCTGAACCATGAGCTTAATTTGTTATCTACTCTAACTGCTGCCTGACAGTCTATGTAAAGCCCTTTAATTGCCTGCAGAAGTTTGCCTCCTATACCATAATCTTGTAGAACTGACAGTAGCTTCCTCCTAGGAAGATGGTCATAAGCCTTTTCCAGATCTATGAAACATAGATGCAAATCCCTGTTCCACTCATAGCACTTTTCCATTACCTGCCGTAAGCTAAAGATCTGGTCCTGACAGCCTCTAAGAGGCCTAAACCCACACTGATTTTCATCTAATTTGTCCTCGCACTCTCCTTTCAACAATACCTGAGAATATTTTGCGTACAACGCTAATTAAAGAGATACCTCGATAGTTGTTGCAATCTTTTCTGTCTCTATGTTTGAAAATTGGGGTGATTACCGCTTTCTTCCAGTCAGACGGAACCTGTCCCGATTCCCACGCCATTTCAGTTATCCTGTGTAACCTTTTTAGACCTGATATTCCACTGTATTTGACGAGTTCCGGCTTAATTTCATCCACCCCAGTCGCTTTATTGCACTGTAATCTACTGACCATTTTCTCCACTTCCTCAAATGAGATCCTGTTTCCATCGTCGTTCCTATCCCATTCTACCTGAAAATCTGATACATCATTGTACGTTTCATCTACATTGAGCAATTCTTCAAAATATTCCCTCCATCTGCCCAAGGCATCCACAGGATTGACTAGCAGCTTTCCTGACCTGTCCAAAACACTTGTTAATTCCTTCTTCCCTCTCTTTCGAAGATTGCTAATTACGCTCCAAAATGGTTTTCCCGCGGCTTGGCCCAGAGATTCTAGATTGTTTCCAAAGTCTTCCCATGATTTCTGCTTGGATTCTGCAATTATCCGTTTGGCTTTGTTTCTTTCTTCAACATAACTTTCTCTGTCTGCCTGATTTCTCGTATGGAGCCATTTTTGATATGCCTTCCTTTTTTTTTTTTTTTTCTGGCTGCTTTGACTGTGTCATTCCACCCACCAGGCTGTCTGCTTCTTCTTACCTTTACACACTACTGTTCCAAGACATTCTCTAGCTGTTTCCAGTAGTGTGTCCCTGTACCTTGACCATTACTCTTCCAGTGACTGTAAATCATTACATTCAACTAACTGGTACCTTTCCGAGATCATTTTTATGTATTTATGCCTAATTTCCTTGTCTTGAAGCTTCTCCATTCTTATCCTTCTACACATGGACCTGACTTTCTGCTCTTTTGGCTTTACAAAACCAATTTCACTACAGATTAAATAATGATTCCTGTTCTGTTATTATATAGTCAACGACAGATCTGGTTCCCCTTCCTTCCCAAGTATAGTGGTGAATGTCCTTATGCTCAAAGAAGGAATTTGTGATAAGTAAGCCCATATTGGAACAGAAATCCAAGAGATGTTTTCCGTTCCTGTTGGCCTTCATATCCTCTCCAAACTTATCCATAACCTTTTCATTACCTTCTGTTCGATTTCCTATCCTGGCGTTGAAATCATCCATGAGTAAAGCACTATCCTTATCCTTCACTCTAACAACTACATCACTAAGTGTGTTGTAAAATCTGTCCATCTCATCTTGATCTGTACCTTCACAGAGTAAATACACTGTCATACTCCTAATTTTCTTGCTGGAGATATCCAAATCTATTCACATCAATCGCTCATTTACATACCTTATTGCAATTATGCTGGGTTCGAGTGCTTTCCTGATGTAAAACCCTACACCCCACTGTGCTCTCCCAACTTGGACTCCTGACAGGTAGACCTTGTATTCTCCGACTTCGTCTTCTTTCTCTACCCTTACTCTCACGCCACCAACAGCTAAAACATCTAACACCGTCTTACTTGAAGCCTCCGCCAGTTCTGCCTTCTTCCCAGTGGAATCCCCATTGATATTAATAGCTCGCCCATCTCATTCCAGATCGTTTGCCAAGTTGCGTCTGAGGAGTCCCTGATCTGTCAATTAGAGGTGGGAGGACTCCATCACCTCCAAAGGTCCGAGGCATTTTGCTCTGATTGTTGCCAGCATGATATTGAAGTACCTGGGAAGCAGGTTGCTAGCCTTACTTGCCCAGGGCCCCACTGGGTTTTACCCATAACGGTTGAGGGACTAACCGATGGATTCGGTAGTCTTTGCCGTCTGAGCACAAAGGTGGCCACGACTCAGAATATGTCCGAGATGCCCAACGTTTTTCCAAAGTAACTGGTATCCCAACTGTCAGGACCACTTACTTGGCCACTCATACGTTGCCTGTGGTTCATGAACTAGGACATGACTACAGGAACCCACACCCTGAACCACGAAAATAAAGAAGACTGAAACAAATAAATTTTAAATATCGATCTTCTTCTTCTGTGGCGCTACAGTCCAGGATGAACCCTTGGCCTTCCCAATGAGCTTTCGCCACCCATCACTGTCATATGCCACCCTTCTCCATCTTCTGCATCCGAGCTTTCGTAGGTCTTCTTCCACACCATTCAGCCAAATTGCTCGAGGTCTACCCCGACCTCTTTGTCCGCCTGGATTTTCAAAGGGAATCTTCTCCATTCTTGACAGATCACCCTTCCATCTTATCCTTCCTAATCGTTTGATATTTGTTACAGGAGCATCGGCATATAGGCTATAGTGAACAATTCTGTATTGTACCTTTTCCTCCATTGGTCTCTGTCATACACAGGGCCAATTATTCTTCTCAAAACTTTCCTCTCAAATCCGTCGAGCAGCATTGGATCAGTTTCCGTCTAGGGCCATATTTCTGAAGCATGAGTGAGAACAGGTCTAGCTAGAGTTTTATAAATAGTGAATTTTGTTGGGCGTCTGAGCATTTTTGACTGGAATGAATTAGTGAAGAAGAAATATGCCTTGTTTGCTGATATCAATGTGATCTTAATTTCTGTTGAGATGTCATTAAAGCAAATGACTGTTGAACCGAGGTACTTGAAGGCATCAACACTTTCGAACGTGTATCCATTCACGCTGAAAGTTGACGGCATATTGGGTTGATATGCTTTCCCACAGGCCATGTATTTAGTTTTATCTTCATTAATCATAAGACACATTTTCTTACTTGCTTAACGTAAGGCTGTGAAAGCTTCTTTCAGTGATTGTACTGTCCATGCTATGATGTCTATACCATCTGCATATCCTAAAATCTGCATTGATTTGTAGAAGATGGTACCCCTGGTCTGTAGGCCTGCTTCCCTGATCACCGTCTCGAGTGATACATTAAATAATAAGCATGCTAATGCATCTCCTTGACGTAGCCCATTTTTTTATTTTCATGGGGGTCTGAGTAATTTCCTTGAACTCGACTGCGGCTTCTTACGTCAGACATCATCATTATAATCATTTTCAGGTGCTTTCCATGTATTCCCATCTCAAGTAAGGCATGAAACAACTGGTTTCTATATATGCAGTCGTATGCAGCCTTAAAGTCAATAAAGAGGTGTTCCAATTCTATGTTCCAAAGTTTTCTCAAAAATTTTGCGCAGGTTGGAAATCTGGTCTATTGTTGACTTTCCTCATCGAAAACCACTTTGGTGTATTCCAATTTCTTTATCCAAAATAATATTAGATAACACCTTGTACCTCAGATTCAGGAGGTTTCTACACTCCATTCGATCACCTTTTTTATGTATGAGAGCTGATATTCCTTCATTCCATTCATTCGGTATCGTTTTCTGTTCCCATGTGAGAGTGGTGAATTCAAACAGGGTCTACTCTAATGTTGCTCCTCCATATTTTAGCAATTCTGCAGGAATGCTGTCAGTGCCGGGAGCCTTGTTATTCTTCAGTTTCCTCAAAGCTTATTCACTGTCGTCTAACCCTGGGTCATCCAGTGGCTGTTCATCGTTCAGTCCTTTCTCACAATCATTAGAGACATCCTCTGCTTACTCGATCTCTCGGTTCAGCAAGTTATTAAAGAATCTTCGCCATCTTTCCAGAGTCTGTTTACTCTCACTTATTATGTTTCCTTCTTCATCTCTAATAAAGCTTGTTATTGGAGCAAATTGTCTTCTGCCATTGTTTACGTTTATGAAGAAGTCCATTGTTTCATTATTCTTCTTCTTGGACAATTCCATTCATTCTATTTCAGCCTTAGTCCATTCCCTTTTCTTTCGGCGACGTGTCATCTTTTCGATTCTCTCTCGATAATCTTCCAGCTAGCTTCTTGTACAGTTCACCTGTAATGTCTTTTGATATGCAGTGTTCTTTTCTCTAGTGACTCTCTTACACTCTTCATCAAACCATATGGGCTTTATTGATTTTCTTTCTATCCCTAGTGTTTTCTGAGCTGAAATTTCTATAGCTCTTTTTATAGTTAAATACCGATAAAAAAAGAACTATAAATGAGACGAACAAGGCAACTGCAAGACATAAAGAAATCTCGAGATTGACGTCAACGGAAAATCTTTTCTAGTCTACTCATAAAAATTATAACGAAGAAGAAACTGTCAAAGACGTTGAAATCGCTTAAATACGCAAAAAAAAAAAAAATTACATAAAGCACTGAAGATCTTGTAATAAACTTGTTGTTGCTGTTGTGGTCTTCAGTCCGTAGACTGGTTTGATGCAGCTCTCCACGCTACCCTGTTCTATGCAAGCCTGTTCAACTGAGAATACGAACGGCAACCTACATCCTTTTGAGTCTGATTACTGTATCCGTCCCTCGGTCTCCCTCTTTGATTTTTACCCCACACACTTCCTTCTAATGCTAAGTTGACCATTCCCTGATGTCTCACAATGTGTTCCACCAATGTTTTCCTTCTCTTAGTCAGGATATATCATAAACTCCTTTTCTCCCCAATTCTGTTGAGCACCTCCTCATTAAGTATGTGATATACCCATCTAGTTTTCTTCTGTAACACCACATTTAGAAAGCATCAATTATGTTTTTGTCAACTCCGTATCGTCCTCGTTTCACTTCAGACAAATGCTTTCAGAAAGGACTTCCTAACATTTAAAATAAAATTGGAAGTTAACAAATTTAGCGTCTTCAGAAATACTTTTCTTCCCATAGCCATTCTTCATTTTATATCGTCTTCACTTCGGCCAGCAAAAGTTATTTTGCTACGCAAATAACAAAACTCATCCACTAATTTTACCGTCTCATTACCTAATCTAATTCCTTCAGCATCGCCAGATTTTCTGACACAAGGTTTCATTATTCTCATTTTCCTCTTGTTAATGTTCATATTATACCTTACTTTCAAGAAACTGCCCATTCCGTTTAATTGCTCTTCCTGGTCCGTCGCTGTCTCTGACAGAATTACTATGTCATCAGCAAGCCACGAGGATATTATTCTCTCTCCCTGGACTTCAATTCCCTCTCCAAATTTCTCCTTGCATTCTCTCACAGCTTGCTCAATGTACCCCCTTTTTAGCCACTGCGACCCTTTCACGACCTTCGACTCTAATAACTGCTGTCTGGCTTTAGTACAATTTGAATATAACTATTCGCTCCCTATATTTTACCCCTGCTATCTTTAGAATTTAAAAGAGTATTCCAGTCAACATTGTCAAAACCTTTCTCCAGATCCACAAATGCTAAAAACGTAGGTTTCTTTTTCCTTAACCTATCTCCTAAGATAAGTTGTAATGTATTGCCTCGCATGTTCTTACATTTCTCCTAAATCTAAACCAATCTTTCCCAAAGTCGGATGCCACCAGTTTTTCTCTCGCCTGTAAGTAATTCGTGTTAGTATGTTGCAACCATGAGCTGTTAACCTGATAGTTCTGTAATTTTCACATTTATCTGCACGTGTTTTCTTAGGAATTGTAATCACTATATTCTTCTTGAAGTCTGAGGGTATTTGCCCTTTCTCATACATCTTGCATACCATGTGGAACAATTTCTTCATGACTGGCTGTCCTAACGATAATAGCAGTTCAGTCGGACATCATCAACTCTAGGGGCCTTATTTCTCCTGAAATCTTTTAGTGCTCCATCAAATTCTTCTCGAGTATCGTATTTCCTATCCCATCTTCCTCTACTTCGTCTTCCACTTCCTTTGTGCAGGCCCTCTATATATTTCTTCCACCTTTCAACTTTTCCTTCTGAGTTTTTAATATACATAAAGCTGCTTTTCTTATCTCGAAATGTCTCTTTTATTTTCCTGTAGGCGGAATCTATCTTTCTCAGGCTATACATTCTTCTACGGTCTTGCGTTTCCTTTCAAGCCACTCCTGCTTAGCCAGTTTACACTTCCCGTCAGCCTCATTTTTAAGACGTCTGTACTCGCTTTTTCCTGCTGAAATTGATGCATTTTTATATTTTCTCCTTTCATCAAGTAAGTTCAGTGTCTCCTGTGTTATACAAGAATGTCTATTAGGCCTTGTCCTTCTGCCTATATGATCCTCTGCGCCCTTCACTACTTCATCTCTCAGAGCGACTCATTCGTCTTCTATTGTCTTACTTTCCCCAGTTTCAGACAATCCTTGCCCAATGATTCTTCTAAAACTCTCAGCTATCTCTGGTTTCTTCAGTTTGTACTGATCCCTTAACTGTCTATCTTTTTTGAAGCCTCTTGATCTACAGTTCATAACCAATAAGTTATGATGAGAATCCTTATCTGCTCCTGGATTTGTCTTACAGTTTAAAACCTGGTTTCTAAACGTTTACCTTATCATTATAAAGTCAGTCTGGTATCAACCAGTGTCTTCTGGTTTCTTTTACTTACATAACTATCTTTAATGATGATTAAACCAATTGTTTGTTATTATTAAATTGTGCTCTGTACAAAATTCTTCCAGGCTATCTCCTCTTTCATTCCTTTTCCCCCACTCCTTATTCTCCTACTACATTTCTTTCAATTCCCTTTCCTACTGCCGAGTTTCAGTCCCTCATCACAATTCAGTTTGCTTCTCTTTTAACTATCTGAATAATTTCTTTTGTATCCTCATACATTTCATTGATCTCCTGATCATCGGCAGAGCTAGATGGCATATAAACTTGTACTACAGTCGTTGGTGTTGACTTCATGTCTATCTTTGCTACTACAATGCGTTCACTTGTTCATAGTAACTTAACCCGCAATCCTATTTTCTTATTCATTGTCAGATCTACTCCTTGCTTAATGGAGGTGAAGATAAAACAATGTCGTGTAAACATGTCGAAACGTGAGTCAATCCCTACAAATGTTGCAACTTCGACTTAAAATCCAACAAATTCAGCCGAAGAACGCAATATTTATTTTCTGGATGAATCTGCAAAGTAATCACAAAAATATTTTGTAAGCGCCAAAAGGCACACAAACAGGAAGAAGAAATACGTTGAGACTCAGACTTTGTGAAATCGTTACCTTTCACGGAAGTACGGAATAAACCGCAGTATGAGATCTTAAAATAGTAAGTTCCGCAGGAAGGCGTCCTAAGTACAGCAACCGAGAGCAACTCCTGGGCGGCAAATAGATTCTTGGTGTTCCTGTGGACTACTTGCTGCCTGTTTGCCCGGGTCCTCTCACAGCTGAGACTCCTCACAAATGTGAGTTCTCACAAGTATTCCAAACCCTCTGCCATGTTCTATGTTTCCTGCATGCGATAGACTCTGCCGAAAAGGTTCATCCGGCCGCGGTGGCCGAGGAGACTGAGGCGCTCCAGTCACGGTCTGCACGGCCACTACGATCGGGGGTTCGATTCCCCTCTCGGGCATGGATATTTGTGCCGTCCTTAGTGTTAGCTAGTTCATAAGTAGTTAGTAAGTTTAGGGACTGATGACCCCGTACGTAAAGTCCCATAAGCTATACAAACATTTGAACATTTTTTGAAAAGGTTCAGTTTTCTGTATACCTACGCGAGTCTACTTGGATTTGTACCTAGCGCTACACAATTAGTTGTCTCTCAGGATTGGCCCAGAACCGAGAGGGGCGGCACTTCCTAACTTTTTCCAGCCATACTCCTCGTCTGCGCAAGGTGTGTGACAGGTGTGAGGAGTCGACGCGTACAGCCCAAGTGTTGGTGTCTCGGTCAGAAGAGCGGAGGAGAGTTTGGTCGTTCGGTACTGCATCGACATCTGTGTATTCGATAACAATGTTGTATCAAAATACGTGTTAATACAGGAGCACGCTTCTCTTTGCGTTAGTCAGCCACTATTCTCTCTACATTCATAACGGTCGGGACATGCGAATTGGATGTCATGGAAAATACGGCAGGAAAATGCGTTAGTTAGGCAACAATAGCGAAGTTGGCGGAAGCAATTATATCTGAAATTTTTAGCTGGAATTCACACACCATCACACGCCACCAATGCAGCCCTACTTCTTACAGACGCCATTGTGTTAAAGTATTTAGAGCCCGACAATAATTCGTGACGACGATCAATGGTAAGCTTTCCTGTGAAGTAGTGCATTAAGAAAATGTTATTTTGGGATGGTCCTCGCACAATTCATACGACAGGGCCCCATTTGAATGCTTTTCTAAATTTGGTGTTCTTACACGCATAATATTACTCAACTTGGCCATTTAAGGAAACACAATATTTCCTGTACCATGAGACTCGTCCACATAACATTTAATTGACTCGCCATGAACAAATGTTGACGTGCTTCAGACTTTTTTTTTGAGTGTAGCAAGACACTCCACTCGCAATATGCTAGATACTAGGCATGATATATTGATTTAGTTTTATCTGTATGTAAAATTCTAAGTGTCTATTTTGTACATGAGGGTCCAAATATATATTAGTGTGTAGTGTGATGTGCTCCCACTGGCCCTGGCTTCCACAGAATGAATGAAACTTTGTATGTAAGAGAGTTTAGGAAGTGCTAGGCATGCCTCGTCTGTTTTGTGTCATCGTTTCTTTCAAACTCTGGGCGTTGAATGTCTCTGGGCGAGTAGTAGGTTTGCCAACTGCTGAGCAGAACCCAGTGTTAGCAAATATTCCTAATGTAGGTTTCTCTTAACCTCCTTGGCTGGGAGTTGGTCAGGTTACCTGCTGGATGAACGGTGATGCTCTCTGGGCTCCCCTCCACTACCCCTCCTCTGGTGACGGTTAAGCAGTGGTCAAGAGAGCTATTCATTCGCTTTTTGGTTCTGGTAGTGTAAGTACCTCTGGATTTAGTTCTGCTGTGGCCTCGTGGCTCGACTTAGTTTAGGCTCCATAGTCGTACTTATGCTTTTTCGCGAATTTAATTCCGGGAATAGCAGGTACACTATGTGTAGTAGTGAGATTTTGCTTAATTTCCTACAGGATTGCTAATTTTATGTCGATTTTTGCTGGAATCTGATTCCGATGCTCTGATGGTGTTTCCTTAGCATAGTTCTTGCACTTTATAACTTTTAAATCACTTCTTCGCCTGTTTTAATATGTTCAATGTGTTTCGCGTTCTTATCGTAGTCGAATTCTAATATTTTCGGGGATTCGCGGTGCTTATACTGTTCGTACTTTGTCGACGGAACACGTGGACGATATCAGACTAAGCCTTCAGCTTTTCCATCATTCAGTGCACATGAGTGGTTAATAATTGTATAGCTAATTTGCTAAGGTGTTTCCTAGTGGGTGAAGCGTGATGATTTTCCCCGAAAATTGTCCATTCTAACTTGTAATCTGTGTACTTGTCAGCCCACATGTGCGCTGATTAGCGTGTTCCCTGTCGTGGTTCTTACCATTAAATAGATCTTTTTCCTCTGTGTAGAAAGAACCGTTGCACGACGTATATGGTGCTTATAATTTTCAGGGAATAGAATTATTTCACTTGTCTGAATTTTTGTGACCGAACTCTGTATTGTGCTGTAGCAATCTGTAACTTTGTTTATCTAATAGATATCATTCCTCTGACCAGAACGAATTTTACACGATATATTTCGCGATCTTATTCTCTTCAAAATTGTTTTTGTTAACTTTTTGCATATTTTGTGTTCCGACTTAGTAGAGTGCTGTATTGATCTAACAACTTTACCCTTCTGTAGTTATCTTCTCCCAGTGCTAAACGTTCCCCAGAGCGACCGTTTTTAGATATTATTTAATGAAATCTTGATTTAATGTATAGTTAGAAGTTCTAGGGAAACGTTAACTTCCGTCTGTACACCGCGCTTTGTGGTCTTAAACCAAGTGCGTTTGTTTCTGATAGTTTATCACGAGCCTAAGCCACTTAGTCCAGTCAAATAAGCTGAAAAAAAAGCGTCAACCTCGGAATGAGAGGTAACAAGCTGAATATTTGCATAAACCTTTCTTTTGGCATTCTAAATGATGTGTCAAAAGTCTCATAAAATCTCGCGTCCGCGTCTTAAGATATTAAAGGTCAAAGGTCACGAAAATCAGTTTTTCGCAAATATCTCGCTTCCTATGCGTTAAATGGTATTTGCATCTCAGATAAAAGTTGTAGAGCATGAAATTCTCTACAGTTTTTGTTTTAAACATTTTTGTGTGGAATTGATCGTTTTTTAGATAGAGCGCGGAGAGCGCACAGGTCACAGCGCTGACATATAAGACGTAATGCAAGTCAACCGCGAATCCCAGTCAATGGTAGGTTGTTTAAAGTTAATAAATCATTGCAACAATTACAATAATAGACCTTCATTCTTTATGAATTATTGTTCAATATTTCATAATATTATTCATAAATCAAAAAGATTTGTTTAATAATATTTACTTATTTCATGAAATTATAAAGTTAAGAAACCAAATAGTTCAAGTATATTTTAATTATATTCCAATACATCTTAATTATGTTTAATGTAGAAATGAATAAAATTAACTATAATTAAGACTTAATTATATTTGAAGCAAAAATATATTAAATAAAAAAACGAGGAAATATGTTTTATGTAAATGTTTATTTAGTAGTCATGTATGATTCATTTATTACAATTAGAATTTCAAACGTGATGACGATTTTATTCACTTTAATTATTAATCATACATAGGTCTCAATTTTTATCTTCTTGATCTTCATCGTCGTCTTCATCCGGTCCCTCGAAAACGTCCATTTCATTATCATCATCATCGTAATCGACGATCGTCGTCTCTAAATGTTCCAAGATTTGGGGGTCATATGCACTTTCTTCATCGCGATCGTTCTGGTGTGATGTCGCGTTGAGGCAAGCTTGCCCATTACACTGGCCACAAGCTGAAGAACATTGCATCCCCGATTTCCTGCACCTGCAGCGCGAACCACAACCTTTTTTGCAGTTGCAAAATATTGTATTAAGGGGCTCGTCTGGTGCAGGTGGTAATATTGTTAGTATTGGCTCCAAATGTTCATTCTCTAGCACCTAACCCCATTACTGGGGTTCTATATATTTTCCTAACCACGTTTGTACTTGGTAGTAAGCACGATTGATATGTTGATGATCTGCTGCACTAGTTGGTGGCAGATTTGATAGTTGCACTGGTTTATTAAGTTTTGTTGATTTAACAAATTGCGTGTATCGAAGATCTATATTGTCTTCAGATTTTGGAGCGTTATATATTGCCAACAAGATACGTACTCCATTTTCAAGTAACGTTTGCGCAGGGCAATTTTCTTGTTGAAATACTTGAGCTAGCTGATCCAAATCTGGAAGTTTCTCCAATATTTTTACAAATGCTTTTTTGCCTTTATTAAACAACGCAGATGTCGTGTCACAGCCACTCAATGCGTGCAAAAGTAAAATGTGTTTTTTTATTACGGGGATAATGTTCAAAACTTTTGGAGGAGTATATTTGTGTGTTAACATTGCCTTTACCAACTTTTTTAAAGAAAATTTCTTGTTGATGCGATTGAGTACGTTCAATTAAAATGACAAGAAAATCAATATCTTCTCCTACGAGTCTTCAATACCTGTTTCTATTATACAAACATCAGCATCATCTCTGGCTTGTTTTGTAGTGATATTAACAGTTTTTAATTTATCAAAAAAGAAAGTCAAATATCTTTTTTTTTATTAGATCGATTTGATAAAAATTTCCTTTGGCTGATTGGCATAATCGTTATTTCCTCAAAGCAAACTTCATACGATTCTGAAAGAACAGAAGTTCTTCTTAGTTGTTCCATTGCTTTAGTATTTATACTGTAGTCCGAGTATCCGTCAAATATAACAACCATACTTGAGCCATAATGTATTTGTAAATACTTTATATTTTAATCTAAAACAACGGTGAAAGTATCGTCTTTGTTCCATATGACGCGATGAAGAAGAAATCCACCATCGATAACAAATGTTACATTACTTTCATCAAGATCGATATCGATAGGCCTCATTTTGTCATATAATGCTGATTTCGTGGTTTTCCTCATGCCATTATTATCAAATAAAGATGTTGGATACGGACTTAGTTCGTATTTAAGATATTCTTGAAGATTACTTTCAAACTTTTTGCCTGCAGCTATTCTCTGGAAGAGTAGTAACGGGTCTACAGCAACTTTACAATTGTTAATCGTGACAGATTTGTTAACAAGTGAAAGCGGCAAAACGTTATCAGCACGTTTAAATAGAGAAGGTGGCGATGTAAGGGTCCATATTTCCAGGTATAAACTTAATATTACTAGAAATATTCTACAGTTTACAAATTTAAGAGAAAAAAATACTAAAATTAGTTTCTATATAAATATAGTTACGATACATTGGAACAGAATTAAAATATACTTAATGTATGGAATTCATGACATTGTAGTTACTAGAAATAAGTAAGTATTATTGAAATTGGATATTAATTCGTAAATAATGAAATTTTATTTACAATTATAATTGTTTTATTCAACGTACCATTGACTGTGATTCGCAACTGACCTCGTATTACGTCTTATATGTCTGAGCGCTGTGACCTATGTGCTCTCCGCGCTCTATCTAAAAAAACTATGAATTGCACAAAAAATGTTTAAAACAAAAATTGTAGAGAATTTCATGCTCTACAACTTTTACCTGAGATGAAAATACCATTTAACGCATAGGAAGCGAGATATTTGCGAAAAACTGATTTTCGTGACCTTTGACCTTTAATAACTTAATACGCGGACACGAGATTTTATGAGACTTTTGACACATCATTTAGAATGCCAAAACAAAGGCTCATGCAAATATTCAGCTTTTTACCTCTCATTCCGAGGTGAAACCCTAATTTGACTGGACTAACTAGCTTGACACGTTATGGAAGCGAGGTACTATTTCATTATGCGCGAGTGAACCTTCGATCTGCATTCTCCACATTGCTTGGCTGTCGTCTTGGTGTATTGGTGTCGGGTCCTTGGTAAGTACCTGCATGGCTTGGCGTATGAATCTGTGTGTGAATGTGCTGCAATTCCACCGTTCCCCCCTATGAAACGTGATCATAATTAACCTGTACTCAACTTCGCAGGTGGGCAATTTTAGGGCCATGTAATTGTGGATATTTTGAATATTTTGAAAGGTGTGTTTTTTATTGAAATTGTAAAAAAAAAAATGGTCTTCCCCCTTTATTGTTCTTGTTTTGAACATTAAATTAATTTCTTAAATTATAATCCTTTTGTGCTAATTTAAATTCTCCCCTCATCATTTATTTTGGATTAATGCGGGGTAATTTGTTCATGCATCTTGTGTCTATGCTCCCTTCTGGAGCAGAGAATATTTGCGTTTCCGTTGCCAACATTTCTGATTTCTGATTTAGATCCATGACTGCGGACCATTATTTAATTGTGTGCAGTTTCCTCTAAAGATTACAGTAAAGGTAGAACTGTTCGCTTAACTTATAGAATCAGAGTTTTGCTTAAGGGAACTGTATACTTCCGCCGCTGTGTGAATATCGCCATAGTTAGATTTTGTGAGTAAGCACAAACACGGCTACTTAACAGTCAAAAAGAACAGCGGGCGAGTTTCAACCAATGTAAAGCATTCTGTTTTCACTATATTCCTTGATTAATTTTCAAATAAATTGCATGTTCATTAAACATATTTTTCATTTAACAAGTCCCCCAACAGCATAGCAAATAAGTGTATTAATTAGACGTTAGTAAGAGCCTATTGTGATACTCAATAAATTCATCAACGCAAAAACAGAGCCACTAGATCTCACTTTGGTTATTGAAATCATAAGAGCTGTCTTTCAGTTTGGAAACAACAGTCCACATCTCATTCGCCGACGACCACTAAATCAATTACTATCCCTTAGTCTCGCTAAACTCATAAATGGCTAAACCTGTTCCAATAATTCTCTTATTTTATTTTGTACGCTTCAATATAGGGATTGTAAAAAGTAATTAAATAAATGAAAATAAATAAATCGAAATTGGTAATTCTGTATGATCATCGCTATTACTAATTTCATTGGTAATGTATGTGCTTTCATACCATTTATTCGATTGCTACAAAATTTTACAGGAATATTTTGCTGTATCAACTCTTTACTTGAAGTTTACATGCCGTTTACTTAGAGTGAGGCAGCATGGGGCAACGATAATAGTGAAAAACTCATTCTCGTTGCCCTCTAATTTGGTGTGTGATCACCTCGGACGGCCACTATAGTTGCACATCTGCGTGGCATGGACAGTATGAGGTTATCTATTTGCTCTCGAGGGATTTTTTAGCCATTCTCCATGACTGACAGGCACTTGAATGTGATTTGTAGAGTATCTATGTAGATGTATATGTAGACTGTAATATCCAGCTGTGAAACCGCAGTGAGAGGTGCAGGTGTAGCTGCAATGTGTCTGCGAAGTGCATCTGAGAAATTGCCAATCGGATTTAAGTCCGGTGCACTAGCTGGCAACCGGATTCGTTCATTTCCCTCAGCTTCCAGCACGTTGTCCACCAGTCCAGCTCTGTGGGGACGAGCGTTATCAACCACTAGAAGGAACCCACCCAGTCTATTATTTTATTCTTTTAGGGCACCACTGCGACGGAAGATGGCCCTAACTAGGACAAGCAATTTCAGTTCACGGTTAAGCTTATGGGACTTAACTACGGGGTCATCAGTCTTTAAACTTACAAACTACTTATGAACTACCTTATAGTAAAGACAACACAAACATCTACGCTCGAGGGAGGATTCGGAACCCCGACGGAGAAAGGTCTCGCGCATCTGAGCATAGCGCCTCATTGCGCTCGGCCGCTCCGCCGCGGCAAGAAATAAGAACATTGGGCTTCCTGACGACACTGTAATTCTCTCAGTAAAATACCTGGAAGAGAACTGAACGGAAAGGACTGTGTCTCGAAATAAGGGTACAAGATTAACCTTAACAAGAGAAAAACAATGCTAATGGAGTTTTTCTCTAAGAGAGTTAGACGATACTAAAGAAAATAGATTAGGTAACGAAACAATAAAGGTGGTAGGTGAGTTTCGTTACTTAGGCAGTAAAATACCATACGATGTTCGCAGCATAGAGGATATAAAATGCAGACTGACAATGGGAAGAAAAGCGTTTTTGAAAAAGAGAAATTTGTTAACATCGAATATTAATGTAAGTCTAAAGAAGTATTTTCTGTAGGCATTTGTGTGGAGTGTTGACTTGTACTGGAGTGAAACATGGACGATGAATGATTCAGACAGGAAGTGGATAGAGACTTTTGATATGTGATGCTCCAGAAGAATGTTGAAGATTACTTGGGTAGATCGCGTAACTAATGAGGAGGTACTGAACAGAATTGGGGAGAAAAGGAATTTCTGGCATACCTACACTAAAAGAAGAGATAAATTCTTAGAGCACATTCGGAGACATCAAGGAATTGTGGCTTGCCGTTATTAGGAGTTAAAGAGGCTTTCTCAGGCTAGAATAGGATAGAGAGTGGCATCAAACAAATCTATGGACTGAAGAACGCAAGGCCGCGCGAGAGTAGCAGAGCGGTCTGAAGAGCCACGTTGAGGATCCCGCGGCCTCCCGCGTCCGAGGTTCGAATCCTCCCTCGGCCATGGATGTTTGTGTTGTCTTTAGTATAAGTTAGTTCGTAATAAGTTTGTAAATTTAGGGACCCCGCAGTTAAACGTTTGAACATTTTAGAGCAAAACAACAACAAATCTTTATATATAAAGGTGATTAGCTTAAACTCAGAAATGGCTAGGCCGATTTAAATATTTTTTGTTTTGTTCGCTTTAATACAGAGGCGGTTTAAAGAGACAAATAGGGAAAACTCAAAAAAGCTGAAAAAAACTTAAAAAAATTCGCTACCTATTGTCAGCTGATTGGGATCTACAGTCGCAGAAAGGAAAAGGGGCGCACTGGTTCTCCTTTGATGCATCTTTTATGTTGTAAGTGAACACGAAATTTGAAGTACCGATTTGTATATATAAATATGACTGCCCATTTCTGCATTTGTTCATTTTTTTACGATTTATACAGATCTAGTATTATTCCAGTCTTGATCGGATTTTGTTCACTTGTCCATCAGAACAAAATCGTACATTACAACAGATTTTGACACCGTGTTACTCGTGGAGACGCTATTTATAAACCGCAAGTAAACGTATTGTGCATGGAAAAAGATGCATTGCATTAAATGTTGACAATGCTTCCGTGATCACCACTAAAGTTGAAGTATGTATGTGACTTTTCATAGACAGGGGAAAAGGTAAGGAACTGAAGAGGAGGAAGGAACAGAGAGAGATCACGTGAAGATGGACAGAGGCGGAGCAGATTGAGATGGGCAAAGAGATAGGAAGGAAAGAAGTGGACAGTGAGAGAAAGGGAGAGGAGATTGGAGGGGATATGGTCTGCAACAGTATGGAATAAGCAAATGCCCAGGACACGCAATGCTTTCAACTAGTATCCGCAAACAACCGATCTACCGAAGGACAAAAACCGCGGCTGAATGCCATGTGGAATACCCGGGCTTGATTCCCAGTACTGCCACAGGTTTTCTTTGGTAGGAGGACTGGAATGCGCGCGTTCAGCTCAGAGACCAATTGAGGAGATACGTACTGAGTAGCAGCAGTTCGTAGTCAAGAAATCCTTAAACGAAGGGGCGAGCGGCGTTCTGTCTGCATGCTCCTCCGTAAGACAGGCAAAGTCATTCCCCGGTTGATCGGACCCAACTGGTATATCTAGGGCCAAAATTGGTAATTTTATTTTAGTTCCCTCCTTGATAACAAATAATGAAAGAACGGAATATTACCAATGGCTACTAGAACGGGTGAATTTCTAAAGTATAAAAAATAGAGTAATACTGTTCTACTGGGTAAAGGCACCAAACAATCTGCATACTTGTACGTAAAATCTTCCCCTCTACGAATGGAGTGCAAACATAGCCTTCTCTGTGCTTCATTTCCTCTCTCTCTGCACAGCTTACAAACTCTGCTCATTACAACAGATACTTATGATGGTTCCGTGTAACATTTATGGCCGTTAGATCCCAACTGTGGTAGTGTACAGCCTGCTTGGTGCAAGTCTTCTTAGCTGACAGCACTTCGGCGACTTGCGTGTCAATGATGATGAAATGATGATGATGACGACACAACACCCAATTTCCGAGCGGAGAAAATCTCCAACCTGACCAGGAATCGAAGCCGTGCTCCCTGTGTGTAAACAAACACACTGTCCTCTAGTCTATGTCGGTGGACACAACAGATACTAAGTGTGAGGGATAATTAGTATTCCCTAAGTAGCTGCCATTACCTCCTGGATTAAGCAGAAATAATGACAGACGTGCGTCTGTTTACATCTAAGTAACATTCCAGAGATTGCTTACTTTCTACTAAGATTGAAAAAGATTTATCTTCCTTTTTTGCCAGAAAAAGTGAGCCAGCTGATACTAAGTTTCTCGTCTCAAAATTTCATTGACCTAAATCATGTCTGACCTTATAGACTGCGTAGGCCGAGAAGTGGAGCTATAAAAAAGACTGTAAACATTTTAACCAGTGCGTATCATCAACAGATGTTAGAACGGAATGGTCAGTGGTTTGATGTAACCGACGGCACGTACTGATGAGAACAGATCGCTAGCCGAAGCCGCTATATAAGCACGGAAGCGGCATCGATAGAACAGACACCCACTGACAATGGCAGAGGAGATCTCTGTCGAATGCCGCGGTGTATTAGCCGGGCGCCGTGCTGCGGTGCGCGCGGTCGTTCGCCGTCGGGAGTTCGAGTCTCTCCTCGGGCATAGGTGTATGTGTTGTGCTTATGTTAGTTTACCTTAGTTTAAGTAGTCTGTAAGCTAAGGACTAATAACCACGCAGTTGAGTCCGATAGATTTACAAACATTTGAACATTTCTCTGCCGAAAGCTTGTGGACAGAAAACCATCTGACGCAGCTTGAAACCCAAAAATGTTTTCTTAATGTGTATAGCTGCGAAATATGTATTCATCAGGGTTGATTCCATGGTGGCATTTGTGTTCAACGACGGGTTATTTGATTTGTAGAAAATTTTTCAGCAATCAGTCTTCAATATTAATTTATTTACAGATCTAGCTTTAGACCACTGCATGGTTATTATTAATGCTTAAAATAAAACGATTAAAGCACGTAGAATATTTCGAACTCAACATCCATGTTGGAGGTTACGTTCAAATGAACGCTTTGATAGTGACCACACAGTGGTCGAAATGTAGATCTGTGAATAAACTAATATTTACTACTGATTGCTGAAACATTTTCAACTAATATGCATTCATACATAACTTACGATGGATTTATGCTAAAAAAAAAGTGATGTTTCGTTTATTTATACATGACACGTTTCGTCTCTTGTGGGCGTTATCAGATATTGGAGGGAGGAAATTTACAAACTTGTTAAAAAAAAGCAGGACTAAAAAATGATAAGTCTTTCAAAAGATTAAACATATGTTTTGTCCTGTTGTTTTCTTTAAACAAGTTTATAAATTTCCCCCTTTCAAAGTCTGATGATGCCCAGAAGAGGCGAAACGCGTCATGTATAAATAAATGAAACATCACTTTGTGGAACCAAGACTGTTTTTTACCAAAATATCTATTACGGTTGCTGTGGCAGCGTCACAAAAATATGGAGTGATTTTTAGTAACAAAGGGTGGTTTATTGAACTTCTCTACAATCCATTCACAGAAAGTGATAACTTTTTCTAGCTTTATTGTCCCCACTTACAAGGAAAGTACTTAGGCTCGAACTAACAGAAATACACCAAAATCGTATGATAGATAATTTAAAGATCCCTTATTGCACTAGTGATACTCCCGCATCTTCAAAACTCTGCAGTCGCCAATTAGAGGCCTCTGCGTGTGCCATGCCGCACTGCACTTTGACCTGCCAGTACGCCAGTAATGACTGTGCAGTGTGCCTCTGAAGTTGCGTTCTGTGACGTTATTTGTGTGGTGAAGTGTCGGATGGGTCGACGATTGGTAATCAATCCTGCTAATATAGTGTGACTGGTTGAGGTGAAGTTACGAAGAAACCTTCTTCGTGTAGTTGGTATTGGTGTAGGAGATGAATCATTCGCATGTTACCTATTATCTATTATAGTGTTTCTAATCTATGCTCATATTTCTGCACTATAATAGATACCGGAAAAGATGTGAATGATTCTTCTTCTACACCAAGACTGTATTCACGAAGAAGGGCTCTTCGGAATTTCATCTCAACCAATTGCAATACAGTCGTCCGCGGTGGCCGAGGTGACTGGGGCGCTCCAGTCACGGTCAGCACGGCCATTACGGTCGGGGGTTCGAATCCCCCCTCGGGCATGGATATTTGTGCCGTCCTAGTTCGTAAGTAGTTCATAAGTAGTTTGTAAATTTAGGGACTGATGACCCCGTAGTTAAGTCCCATAAGCTTAGCAAACAAACAATTGCAATACATTAGTAGGATTGATTACCAATCGTCGACCCATCTGACGCTTCACTAAACAAATAACGTCAGAAAGTGCAACTTCAGAGGCACACTGCACCGTCACTACTGGCGTATGTACCTGCAGGTCAAAGTGCAATACGGCATGACACACGCAGGTGCCTCTAATGGGCGACTGCAGAGTTTTGCAGATGCGGAAGTATTACTAGTGCAATAAGGGACCTCTACATTATCTATCATACGATTTTGGTGCATTTCTGCTTGTTCGAGCCTAACTACTTCCCTTTTTAGATGTTTACGTTTTCATTTACTTGAGACGAACCATTAAGGCCTTTAATCGCTGAAAATCTGTCCGTAATGCCTACGGCTGTGATTCGTCTCGTACAACTCTCGCTAGGGGAACTGAGGACGCGCTGTGTCGTGTAAACGAACGAGGGAACAATGACAGGTGAAAAATTGAGAGGCCGATCGGAAGGGAGCAACGAAGGACAAAGTATGCGAACACGTCAGGAACAGGGGGGAGGGTCAGTCGGCGAGAGGGAGAGGAGACGGCGCCGGACACCAGGTAACGAATGGCGGACTAAATTGGAGCGGGCACACAGGCCGTGGGGAAGGCGAGGCGTCGCCCGCCAGGAACCGACGCCCTTAATTGCGTCCGCAGGGCCGGGGCACGTCGCCGGCCGGGGGCGACTTTCACGCGCCGACGCGCCGCCCCCGGGGGCGGAGGGGCGGGGGCGGGGCGGGGGCGGGGCGGGGGCGGGGCGGGGGCGGCCGGACCGCCGCGGCCTCCGCCGCCGCCGCCGCCGCCGCCGCCGCCGCCGCCGCCGCTGCATATTTTGACGTTTTTAATAAACACTGCCTGGAGCTCGCTCAAGCTGATTCAAAGTTCCAATTTCGAAAACTCAAAGGCGGGCGTCGGCGTCGGCGCCGATGGTCGGGAGAGCCCGGGCGAAGCGAACGCGCCGAGATTTCCGAGTCGCTCCAGCTCCAGCTTTATACCCTTCAGCCATACAGAACGAATCTCGTTATACGAATTATTGACGCGGAAATGATTCAAATAAATTCATCAGAAACGCTACAACAAAGTGAGTCCAAAGGCTGTGTGCCGTGAAGAGGCAGCCGGCAGATGGGCCTCGCTGCTCATCCCCCACTTCTCCCCCCTGTCCCTCGTTCTTCGGCAGTTCCGCTCCCCCCCCCCCCCACCACTTCACAGTTGCCGCCCTCTGTCGGCCGACCAATTTACAACAGCCACCGATTCTCAGAAAGTTCTTAAGAGCGGCAGCAAGAGGCGCGGCGCGCGTACAGCAGCACTGCTCTGCCGGAAGGAGCCGAGAGCCGGGCGGAAGCGGAGGAGGAACGAGAAGGAAATCAGCGGAGAGGCGGGGGAAAAAAAAAGTTATTTAACAAGTCGCGAGCGTTCATTTGGGATCGGAAGTGAGTCGGAAAGCCGGCGCGAGCGCCCGGCGCCCGCGGAGCGCCTCGCAGGTGGGCGGGCAAACAGCTAACAAGTGATTCCCCAGTCTCAAAGGCTAATAAACGCCGCTGCTAATGATGGCGTGTGTCCCCTCGCTCCTCCCTTTGCGGAATTTCTTTCCACTGTGCGCCCACAAGCTAGCCAGGCGCACCGTCCTGTCCTCGCAGAAATCTTTCGTCGCAGATCAGTATACTTTTCAGTTTGTAGCACACGACCAGCACATTAATAACTACTATACATACAGGGCTAACAACAACACATACATTGCACTAATGAAGGAAGTTTTTGTAGGGTGCTCTAGCTGCATGTAGCATCCTCTTGTGGTGCAGAAAGCAAATTTATCGAACAGCAAGGTGAGACTTCTTACAAGACATAAAGCGAAGCATTCAATAGAATTGTAGCTCCGTAACTTTTTGAAGATCGCTAAACCTGTTCAAACCAGTTCTTTAGACGAAGATAAAGAGACCTAGGGTAAGGTGATATAAATGCGATATAGGTACAATTCCGATCAACCTAAGGTTTCGCGCCATTTAATGTTGGTAGCACTTGCCTTTGTGTGGCGTTGTAGTGTAGCAGGTTTCTACAGCTTCTCCTGTCTTTTCCAAGAATACACCACTTTCTGCTATGGAGATATAAATTTTTTTCCTGTTGAGACATAAGTGAAGATACTTAGTCTAACGCGCTCTTATAAATAATTAGGTAAGGGTGACTGGATTCACTATCCAAAATGCAATGTTTGGTACCACGAAGTAGATGTCTGCACCTCGCTCGGTTGCTCGCCCGAATCGCGTGATACACGTCGTTCTATGACAGTCCGACAGGTGTCGGTACTGCAGGCGTGTGGCTGCGCTCGACTTCCTCCACGCCCGTTCGGGCGGGGCACGCGTCCACACTGCCCGCTCGCCACTCGGTCGCCCACCGCCACGCCACTCCAGTCCAAGGCGAGTGTCGGGAGCAAACTAGACGCTGGAGTATACATCCTCACTGCTAAATTTTCAGAACGATCTGAATAAGATATCACTATGGTGTAAAAATTGGCAATTGATTCTAAATAATGAGAAGTGTGAAGTCGTCCACATGAGTACGAAAAGAAATCCGTTAAACTTTGTTTACAAGGTAAATCAATCAAAAGTGAAGGCCGTAAACTCCACGAATTTCTAGGAATTACTATTACTTCAGACTTAAACTGGAAAGAACACGTACATAATGTCGTGGGAAAGGCGAACCAGAGACTGCGTTTTATTGGCAGAACCCTTAAAAACGTGCAACAGAACTACTAAAGACACTGCGTACACTACGCTTGTCCATCCTTTTTTGGGGTATTTCTGCTCAGTGTGGGATCCTTATAAGATGGGTTTCACGGAGGACATCGAAAGAGTCAAGAAGGGCAGCTCGTTTTGTACTGTCACGATACAGTGGAGACAGCGTTACGGAAATGATAAAGGATCTGGGATAGGAATCATTACAACAACGACGCTTATCGATGCGTCGTGGGCTACTCCAATCGACAACATTCTCCTCCGAATGCAAAAATACATTGTTGACTCCCACTTACATAGGTAGAAATGATCATCAGAATAAAATACGAGAAATCAGAGCTTGAACAGAGAGATTCAGGTGTTCTTTCTTCCCGCGCGCTATTCGAGAATGGAATGGTAAATAAATAGTATAACGGCGGTTCGATGAATCCTCTGCCAGGCACTTAAACGTGATTTGCAGAGTATCCCATGTAGATGTAGATGTTGAAATTTGGAATTTTTCCTTTCCCGGGTGCTTCGAAAGCTGTTCTCTCGATCCAGGTGAACTAGCCATTCAGTTTCGCATTTTATATTTTACCATACGGGTTAATATAAGCGATTAATATAAAGTTTCTGTGCTAAGATCATTAACTAAAAGAGTTTCCCATGACCTTTCTTTCTTTCTTGTTCCCATTTTGTGGACTGATAGTGCTTGTTAAGTGGTAGGTGTTACTTGCCGTCTTACCTAGGAGGTGATTGTATTTTGTATCCATCCCTCTTATCACTCTCAAGTCCTGGAATACTTTTTCCGTGTTTTATATTGATATTAAATACACGATATTGATGTACACCCGTTAGGTTAGGTTTGTACATCTGTGTTGCACCCCGTTAATATATATATATATATATATATATATATATATATATATATTCCCGTAGTATTTTGCCACTGTGCGTGGTTGCTATCCTCTACCTTTTCCGAGTTAGTCCTTAACGGGAATTTTTCCAATTGCAACATTCATATATCTCCCCACTGCCACTGTCGTCATTCTTATCTACATAATAAAGTACGCATGCAAGCAATATATAGGATCCGCGCTTTCTTCCGTCGTCAGGGTCATATGGAGGTCTAATGCTCATATATCCTGTAACTGATTTAAATTCTCTTATTACAAATGTTAACTTTACACAGCTGTGCGAATTTATGGTGCTCCCGCTGTGCCGGCCGCGGTGGCCGAGGAGACTAAGGCGCTCCAGTCACGGTCTGCACGGCCACTACGGTCGGGGGTTCGAATCCCCCCTCGGGCATGGATATTTGTGCCGTCCTAGTTCGTAAGTAGTTCATAAGTAGTTTGTAAGTTTAGGGACTGATAACCCCGTAGTTAAGTCCCATAGACTTTACAAACATTTGAACATTTTTTTTTGCTCCCGCTGTTTCAGTGATATCTGTGCTATATTTATTTAGGTCCGTCTGAAGAATGTTACCCGGGTGGACCAGCCAAAAGAATGAAGTGCATGTTTTCTGAATAGCTGGACTGTGAAATACGCTATCTACCAATAAGGGGACCTTTATTTAGCACGAATTGATGGTGATAACGACAATCCGCTTGAATGGTAGAAACGCAACAGTAATATCTTTCCTAAACTAGCTATATTGGCAAAAAGAGTATTTTGTGTTCCCGCCTCAAATGCACCTAGTGAACGCACTTTCAGTGGGGAAGGGAACCTGATCTCTGATAGAAGAACTCGATTCGATCTGCAACGAGTCAATGATATTTTAATAGTACTTTACAATTACGATGCTACCAAGGAATAGTTTGGGGTTAATGCTGTTAATTTTCGATGTATACTTTGTTGCACGGTAACATTCACTTTTGTACATTGCAATAAAAACGTCGTTCGTTCCATAGTTTCTCTTTGGATCCTTTACATTACTTCCAAATGTTGTAGTTGGTAAAAACAACCTTTTTGTCTCGTTTGCGGTATAATGATATTGCAATTACATGCTATCATACAGAAATACACAGCATAACTGATTTTAGTTCCTTTAGATGGTGGGGATGCGTCAGACGCAACAGCAACCCACACCTCAGAGCCACAGAGCCGCTGCCGTAGTGACTGACAATGAAACCTACCCAAGTGTCACCGATTTTAATGAAATTTGGGTATGTTATAATACATCAAAAACTGGGAACCCGTATTTTTTTAGCGGCGGAAAAACATATTTAAGGGTTGAAACGGTCCCTCCAAATTTGGGGCTAAAATAGCAAAATTCCGATAACTTAGAATATAGTGAAGCGATTTTAATAATTTTTGGTATGAAAGTATCTTTTGATAAGTGATCGGTCTAGGTACATTGCAGGGGGAGTAACAATTAGGGGGTGCAGCTACCCCTAAAATGACCAGTTTTAGTGCTAAAAAAGTTTTGATTTAATCGAAGTTTAATGTATTAAATTTGTATTTTATCGAAATATATTTTCATACCAAAAATCATTAAACTCGCTTCACTAATTTCTAAGTATCGCCATTTTTCCTATTTTAGCCTCAATTTTGGAGGGACAATTTCATCCCTTAAATATGTTTTGCCGCCGCTAAAAAAGTACGTGTCCCATAGTTTTTCATGTATTATATGCAAATTTCATAAAAATCGGACAGCGACACTTGGGTAGGTTTTCTCGTGAATACAGCGGCAGCACTACGCTGTGCGGCCTCAGCCCGCCCCGCCCCACGTAGCCTCTCGTTCGAGTTTCAACACGCTCGCTGCGAGCGTACACACTCGGCGCGCCACCGCCGAGCGTTGCGCCCCCGACCGAGTACGAGCGAGCGAAACCGGCGATTTGCAGACCTCTACCACGAAGAGCCCACAAGATAGCCAGGCGCACGCTCCTGTCCTCGCAGAAATCTTTCATCGCAGATCAGTACACTTTTCAGTTACTAGCACGTTAATAACTGCTGTTTTGTACAACCAGTACATACAGGTCTAACAACAACATATACATTGCACTAATAAAGGAAGTTTTTGTGGGGTGCTCTAGCTGCATGTAGCATCCTCTTGTGGTGCAGAAAGCAAATTTATCGAACGGAAAGGTGAGACTTCTTACAAGTCATAATGCAAAGCATTCAATAGAACTGTAGCTCCGGAATTGTAGCTAAAACTGTTCAAACCAGTTCTTTAGACGAAGATAAAGAGACCTAGGATAAGGTGATATAAATTCGATATAGATACAATTCCGATTAACTTAAGGTTGGGTTGGGTTGGGTTGTTTGTTTGGGATAGGGAGACTAAACTACTGAGGTTATCACTCCCCCCGGGGGGACGGGAAGGAGTGAGGATAGGAAAGGAGGGGAATTAGCTCGGGGCCCCGGCTCGCTAAGCACGTACTCACGAAAGAACCGTGAGCCCCCTGGGGGCCCAACTTAAGGTTTCGCGCCATTTAATGTTGGTAGCACTTGCCTTTCTGTGGCGTTGTAGTGTAGCAGGTTTCTGCAGCTCCTTCTGTCTTTTCCAAGAATACACCACTTTCTGTTACGGAGATAAGCATTTTTTTCATGTAAAGAGATACGTGAAGCTAGTTAGTCTAACGCGCTCTTGTAAATAAGTAGCTAAGTGTGACTGTATTCGCTGCCAAAAATGCAACCTTTGGTATCACGAAGTATGCGTTGGTGCCAGACGGAAAAGGTGCTTTTTATATGGAAGATGACTGTGATCAAAATTGTACAAGGAATTGATCATAATTGTACCTAGGGTGGTACATTTTGATCGATTTTTCTCAATTCTGCAACCTTTTTGTGTTTATACCAACATTTCTCTAATTGTCTAATATTTGTGTTACATATTCGTTAAGCCGCCCGCAGAGGCCGAACGGTCTGCGGCGCGCCAACCACAGTCTGCACGGCCGCTACGGTCGGGGGTTCGAATCCACCCTCAGGCATGGATATTTGTGCCGACCATAGTATTAGCTAGTTCATAAATAGTTTGTAAGTTTAGGGACTGATGACCCCGCAATTAAGCCCCTTAAGTTTAACAAACATTTCAACATTTTTATTCGTTAAACAACCATGATCAAAAGCCATAGTTAACATTATTTCTTTTCTCAATATATTGCCAGTTACAATAACATTTGTCTGAAATGATCGCATTTGATCGCAATTGTACTACCTTACCCTATGGAAGTAAAGCTTTATTTCTGACCTTAGATGCTAATTACAGATAAAATTCTGAGTAGTAGTAAACCTAGACCGATCCATTAGTTACATAACGTAACATAACAGAGATGCCAGGGAATCTTTATTCTGCGATAAAAACATTTGGGAAATATTGCTAGCCAGCAAGGAGGCAGGAATCAGGCTGCTACGTGCAGCTGGGGGCAACCCCTTCTGGTTTTTACAGGTACCTGGACCTGGATAGTACCCATCACTTAAGCAACGATGCTGCACAGTGTTGTTTAAAAAATGTTTAAATGTTTGTTAAGCTTAAGGAACTTAACTGCGGGGTCATCAGTCCCTAAACTTACAAACTACTTATGAACTACCTTATACTAAGGACGACACAAACATCCATGTCCGAGTGGGAATTCGAACCCCCGACCTTAGCGGCCTTGCAGAGTGTGACTGGCACACAGCAGACCGCTCGGCCACTGCGGCCGGCGCTGCACAATGGACTGGGCTGTGCTCACCGAATGCAAAGACCAATACAGAGAATACGGCTTGCTTATTTATTTAGTTCATGCATTATTTGTACTGCTGACAAATAGTCACAAGGTAAATGAATGCTTATAACTTTTCTGTTTAATATTGTAAAACGTGTAGTTAGTGTGGATGTCAAAGTTATGTCACAACATATCTTCCCTCTTAACAGCTCCGCTACGTTTGGAGGGTATGGTGATGTACAAGTGAGTGGCTAGGGCACAGTACTGCAGTGGTCAAATAAATACTTGTACGGTGCGGGTAGAAAGCTCCTTGGGAGCTGGAGGACACTTTTATGTCTCGACTTGGAAGGAGAAGAACCTTCCTCATTTTCGCGGCAAACGGCCACTTTGTTGGAACTTTAACGCACCAAAGGCTAATGTGTGACGGTTTAAGAACTGTAACACTTGACGATTCCATTTGGAAATTGTAACAGTACAGTGTATATGATTCTACACGAGAATTTACCAGTTTTGATACGTTGTAGAACTAACAAGAAGACCACATGGGTATCGTATTTTAGAAGTTTTTTCATATTTATGGTACGTGACCTTAAATGACAATCGTCGCGGCGGATTAGCCGTGCCGGCCGCGGTGGCCGAGGAAACTGAGGCGCTCCAGTCACGGTCTGCACGGCCACTACGGTCGGGGGTTCGAACCCCCCCTCGGGCATGGATATTTGTGCCGTCCTTAGTTGTAAGTAGTTCATAAGTAGTTTGTAAGTTTAGGGACTGATGACCCAGTAGTTAAGTCTCTTAAGCTGTACAAACATTTTGAATATAGACTCTACAAACATTTGAACATTTTTGGATTAGCCGTGCGTACTGGGGAGCCGTGCTGCGGTGCGCGCGGCCGTTCGCCGTCGGGGGTTCGATTTCCCCCTCTGGCACGGGTGTTTGTGTTGTCCTTAAGTTAGTTTACCTTAGTTTAAGTAGTTTGTGAGCTATGGACTAATAACAACGCAGTTTAGTCCGATCGATTTACAAACATTTGAACATTTTTTAAATAACAATCAACCAAAACCATTTGACCCAACTCTAAAAAATTATCGAGAAAATCGATGTAACACACAAAAATAAATAAATAAATGAAAATAAACAAAACTGAGTCAACAACCCAACGATCAACCGAAAACTAAACAAAACAACGCCCGTAAAGGGCCGATCCAATCATAGAACGAAGAAAAAAAAACTGGTCCTAGCGTTCTGTCTTTACAACCATGGGGTCGGTGGTTCGAAATCCTGCCGTGACTTTTCCTCTTTTCGTTGTGTTCGAATACTTACACAATTTTAATATCTAATGGTAGTTTTTACGAAATATGCACATATTTTTGTTTATTCATAATTTTCTGAATTTTTTTAAAAGCTTGTTAGTAATGATGGTTTCAATAGAAAACCATTAGAAGGTACATTTTTTACAGTATTGGTTTCACTATTATTGACGACGTTTGTCTTTGATTGCTCAGTTTGTAAAGAGCTACGAGGTTGTTTTTGGAAAGTCATGTGTATGGCTACTAATCACTTTCCAACCTACTCAACCATCATTTCAGGTGACAACAAGGTGTTCACCTTGTCTACATAAATATAAACAAAAACAGACGACACGTGGAATTGTGGAGCCCAAACCGTTTTATATAACTGAATTTGAAATAGTGTAAATTTGTTTAGATCCTCCATGAAGTTACTAGTCGCACTCGAGTTCGATTGGCTGGTTGGTCTTCGTTTTATATTTTTAAATTTAAGTCATAATTATTGACAACCATTTACTAAGTATAGAAAATAACGATAAACAAAAATACGTACATTGTTCATAAAAATTACAATTAGGTATTAAAATAGTTGAAGAATGTGAAAGCGAAAAAAAAAAACCCTCTATCACAGCGGGATTCAAACCGCCGACTCTACGGTTGTGACACCAGAATGTTAACACATTTTTATTTATTTATTTATTTATTTATTTATTTATTTTTATTTTTTTTTTTTTCTCAGGTAGATCCATGCTTTGCGGTAGTTTGTCATGTTCGTTCTTGTTGTTCGTCATATGGCTCGCTGTTTTATTACAGAGGGTGTTGAGTCCTTCCACGGGCGCGCTGAGCCCCGGCGCCCGGCTAGATGAGCTACACCGAAAGATGCTGCAACTGGTTTAACTATCGGTACTTGTATGAACTTGCAAAAACTTCAAAGCCGCTTTTCTCGACAATGTTTGAGAGTTTCGTCGAATGGCTTTGCCTCATTGTTATTTAAGTTCTGAACTTCACGTACTATAAATAAAAAAATCTAAAATCCGATACGTATGTGGTCTCCTTCTAAGACTTGAACTATTTTCAGTGACGATTATTTCGTGTTGTGTGATCGCAAAGTGGACTTAGTATCTGAGCATAGTCCGTTATTATTTGGTGATTTTGTTACCACTTTCAAACCGCCGTTAAAGAATCTCATCAAGTAACTTTATAAGATTTATTTCTAATTTAAAACGTTTATTAGTGTAGGACTACATCCAACAGATAAATCATGTACTTCAATAAACATTATTAACTGAGACACTGAACAGAATTGGGGAGAAAAGGAATTTCTGGCATACCTTGACTAAAAGAAGGGATAGATTGGTAGGACACATTCTTAGACATCAAGGAATTGTGAATTTAGCGTTGGAGGGAAGTGTGTGGGGAAAAAATCGCAGGGGAAGACCAAGAGATGGATACAGTAAGCAGATTCAGACAGATGTAGGTTGTCGTTCTTATGTGGAGATGAAGAGGCTTGCTCAGGATAGAGTAGGGTGGAGAGCTGCATCAAACCAGTCTCCGGACTGAAGACCACAACAACAACACATGACGCTGCCTACTTAATTTGCAAATGTCAGAATAAAACCACTTTTATTAATTAATCATAATCTGTATTTTATATCATTATTATTTCGAAAATGTTAGCCTATGCATAGAGTGTTTCACTGCAGGACCGAAGGTACAAGGTATCATTTGCAGCTATTGTTGTTGCAGACATGTACGGTCGGCCCTTACACTACCTGGAGCCACATTTCATTTACTGACCTGTGCATAGCACAATACGTGTACGTTGTGTTTGACAAATACAACTTTGTTTGGTCGAAACTAGAATGCACGTAAAGTCGCAATAATAATCCTACAAAATTAAATGAGTCAGTAAATTTTCTCGGGTCTTCAGACACTATCTATGTATCTTCTTTTTCTTCTAATATATAAAGCTGAGTGTCCGTATGTTTGTACGTGTTGCATACAAATCTACAGTTATGTTCCAATCTTTATGAAATTTTGTACATGTAAGCTTCAATGCATGAGGACGGTCGCCGTAAGTGTAACAATCACATACTATATATAGTTCACGAGATACGACGTCATAAACCATGAGTTGCGCGATAAACTGCTGCATTTTGCGACAATGCTGCTCATTTTCTCCTAAACCATTGGACCGATTTCAACCAAATTTGGTACACACATTACTTACAATTGCTGCATGCTTAAGAATCACATGCGACACATGGTTCAAAAGTTATTGCATCATAACTAATTGAAATCGCAAAAAAGCCATATAATGCGGCGAGACTTTCGAAATACAATGTATGCGAATGACAGTACTTAGCGACTTGCAACAAACTTGCCGGCCGCGGTGGCCGAGGGACTGAGGCGCTCCAGTCACGGTCTGCACGGCCACTACGGTCGGGGGTTCGAATCCCTCCTCGGGTATGGATATTTGTGCCGTCCCAGTTTGTAAGTAGTTCATAAGTAGTTTGTAAGTTTAGGGACTGATGATCCCGTAGTTAAGTCCCATAAACTATACAAACATTTGAACATTTTGCAACAATAAACATAATTTCAATCCTTTATTAAACTTTTTCCCCCATGGCAACCATAGTAAAATGATGAAAGGAAAAAAGTTTCTCGCTTACTACTTTTCCGCTGTTTATGGAGTAAAACTACGGCTCTCGGCATGACGTTACAATTTATAATTTCTACACTACAAATTGTAGCGACAGGAAATTTTACAGACAGTATACACATATGTAGTTGAATGTAGCTTCTAAATTGTATCACATAACGACACGTAGTTCATGAGATATGAGCGCGTAAACAGTAACTTTCTGCTGTTCATGGACTAAAACTACGGCTTTCGGTATGTCGTTACATTTTATAATTTCTACAGTACAAATTTTAGCCGCAGTAAATTTTACAGACAGTATACACGCATATAGTTGAGTGTATCTACAAAATTGTATCAGAGTACGACACGTAGTTCATAAGATATGAACACATTAACAGTAACGTTCATGGAAAACCGACCCTTCCCTCACCAAGTTTTAATCTATCGCTTCTTTACTACTAACTGCATTGCCAAGAGATTTTACAGACATACAGCCCATATACAAATGAATATATAAGTGAAAATGGCAGGTAAAAATAAATAAATACCCAGGCAACGCCGTGTTTTCAGCTAGTTTTCTATATAGAGGAGCATCAGTTGGAGGGGGCAAGATAATTTTTACTTTCCTTATTTAATTAATATATATTCGCCAATATGGCGAAATATAGTTCGGTTTCTTCGCCGTTGTTTTAAATCAACGTTCTCGATGGCGGAAGGAGACTAGTTTGGCACCGATTTGTGAATTCGCACCTGTGCAGCAGACCAACGTTAAGGGCCAGGCGTCAGGCAGTGCCGGCGGCCGGGAACAGCAGTTTCGGCTAACCACCCCTCCTCTATTAGAATGGCTACAGCGACCTTTTTTCCATACGTCAGGATTGCATAGGAATCTGTTGATCGTGTATCTGAATGACGTGGAGAGCAGCTTTCCAGGCAATTATTCCGTTGCAGTTTTCACAGGTAACCAACAACTCGAGGACGGCGTGCTGCAGTTGCCGCCATTTAGCAACACGTGCTACCCATTACCTTTGGAGATTAGATTAGATTAGTTTTTTGTTCCATGGATCCATGTTGAGAAGATCCTCGTGGATGTGGAACATGCCAAGAAACAAAATTTACAAGTTGAATAATAGATAATACTAATAATATAAATACAGGTACATACATTTTTAATTTTTTTAGCTGCTAATGTAATAATACTAATATAGTACGAGTACGTGGCATCACTTGGTACAATTTAAAAATTCACTAATGGAGTAGAAGGAGTTGGTCACTAGAAAGTCTTTTAGGTTCCTCTTAAACTGATCTTTATTTGTAGCTAAATTTTTTATACTGGATGGTAAATTATTGAAAATGTGTGTTCCTGAGTAGTGGACCCCTCTTTGAACTAAAGTAAGTGCTTTTAGGTCCTTGTGTAGATCATTTTTATTCCTAGTATTGTATGTATGAACTGAGCTGTTTGTTTGGAAAAAGGGATGTATTATTTATGACAAATTTCATTAAGGAATAAATATACTGAGAGGCAGTAGTTAATATACGCAGTTCTTTGAAGAGGCTTTTACAGGACGTCCGTGAATTATTACACGTTTTTGGACTTAGTTACCCCAAAATATTATGCCATATGACATTAGGGAATGAAAGTAAGTAAAGTATGCAAGCTTTGTTATTTTTATGTCTCCTATGTCTGATAACACTCGTATTGAAAATACCGATTTGTTAAGTCGTTTCTGCAGTTCTGTGGTGTGCTCCTCCCAACTAAATTTATTATCAAGCTGTAATCCCAGCAATTTAATACTGTCAACCTCTTCTATCTGCTCTTCTTGAAACTTAATGCGTATGCTAACGGGAAATCTCTTACATGTTCTGAACTGCATGTAGTGAGTCTTTTCAAAGTTTAATGACAATGAGTTGGCTTTAAACCATTTCAAAATGTTCAAATGTTTGTTAAGCTTAAGGGACTCAACTACGGGGTCATCAGTCCCTAAACTTACAAACTACTTATGAACTACCTACAACTAAGGACGGCACAAATATCCATGCCCGAGGGGGGATTCGATCCTCGTTCCTCGGATTCTTTTCTTCCCTTCGTCACGCTTTTATTTATTTCTTTTTTACCTGGCTTTGCAACCTGTTTTAGTGCTTTGAAGAATTGGTATTTAATTTGGGGGTGGGGGGAGGGGGGAGGGAGAATGAAATCATGATCCGTTTATTTTGATAATGTGATGGGATTCATTGAAGTTTTTCGTTCAAGCTCTATATAGCTTTGAAACTTTCTGCACAATATTCTCTTAAATTTGAGATCTTTATTGGTAAAAGCTTTGGGTGAACCGAAAGTTTCTTTAAAATGTGAAATAAAAGGATATTACTTTTCCATTCTAAACCACGTCATCTTTTCCATTCCTGGTGCCTTTGTTACAAGGTATTTGTCAAGTTACGGACTGAACCTTGCATATCAACTAGTCCAAATATGCGACTGACATTTGCTTCACATGGCCCTGTAAGCTTCCAAAGATATCATTTGTTCAAAGGATCAAATAAAGAAAAATATTTTTATGCGTGATTCAGTAGTGAGTACAGCAGCGGCAGAAAATATTACGTTGCAAAGGTTGACAGTAGCGACGTTCAGAGTTCTGTCGTTCGGGTCATTGGTTAGCGGCGGGGAGAGAGGGACTAATACTAATCGATAAAGGAGAATAAACTATCAATTCCGTCAATATACTTTTTTAGTTACAAACACAACACAGCCTTAAAGTAAGATATAAAGAATACATACATTTTTATTAAGCACTCATTAATCTCATACATATAATATTAGTGAGAAGTTTTCAATTTATAACTGATCTAGTAATTATGAAACAGAAAGAAACGGGTGTCTCCATCACTCTCCAATTCAGTTCAAATGGTTTTTTTAATTAGCATCTAGATGTTTAGAGTGAAAATTCTGGTCTTCAACCAATTTGCTCCAGCAGTTTCAGATAAATATTTAATTTCGAACATACTGCAGACTTCAGCAGCTAGTCTAAATAGCTGCCGGAATTCTTTTGGAAGGAAGGTAAAATATTTCGATATATCTCTTCATAATGTTCAAATGTTTGTAGAGCTTGTGGGACTTAACTACGGGGTCATCAGTCCCTAAAATTACAAACTATTTATGAACTAGCTTATACTAAGGACGGCACAAACATCCATGCCCGAGAGGGGATTCGAACCCCCGACCGCAGCGGCCGTGCAGACCGTGACTGGCACGCTGCAGACCGTTCGTCCACTGCGGCCGGCTATATTTCTTCCTCTCACTAGTTTGTTTCGGGTTAATTTCATCTACCCCAGCCGCTTTATAAAGCTGGATGAAACTCAGTGCGGATTTAAGCCTCTTAGAGGCTGTCAGGACCAGATATTTAGCTTACGGCAGATAATAGAGAAGTGCTATGAGTGGAACAGGGAATTGTATCTATGTTTATAGATCTAGAACAGGCTTATAACCGTGTTCCTAGGAAGAAGCTGCTGACAGTTCTACAAGATTATGGAATAGAAGCCAAAATTGCAGGCAATTAAAGGTCTTTACGTAGACTGTCAAGCAACCGTTAGAGTAGAAGTAAAATTAAGTTCATAGTTTAGGGTAGTTTCAGGGGTAAGAAAAGGCTGTAACCTGTCACCACTGTTGTTCATACTATTCATGGTTCATATATTGAAAACAGTTGACTTGCAGGGCGGGATTAAAATAGGTGGAAACAAAATAAATAGCCTTGCATATGCAGACGACTTACTCGTAGTTGTGATGGCAGATTCGATTGAAAGATTACAATCTAGTATTACAGAGCTCGATCAGAGGGAAAATGGGTATGGTATGAAGATCGGCATCTGCAAAACTAAAGTAATGTCTGTGGGAAAGAGATTTAAAGAGATTGAGTGCCAAGCAGGGCGAACAAAGTAAGAACAGGTAGGCAGTTTGAAGTACCTAGGATGTATTTTCACATAGGATGGCAACATAGTCAAAGAACTTGAATCAAGGTGTAGAAAAGCTAATGAAGTGAGTACTCAGCTAAGATCTTCTCTCTTCTACAAGAAGGAAGCCAGTTCCAAGACTAAGTTAGCGGTGCACCGCTGTATTACGGAAGTGATACCTGGGTGGATACAGGTTACTGTATTTGGTTGAAGTACCAGATATGAAAGTAGTCAGAATGATTGCAGGTACTAGGAGAGGGGAACAATGGCATGAGCGTGTCCATAATGAGGAAAAGCTGGGAAAGAACATTTTAGATGAAGCAGTTAGAGCGAACAGGCTGAGATGGTGAGGTAATGTTACACGCATGGCACAAGCAAGGTTACCTAAGAAACTCATGGGCTCGGCAGCCGAGGGTAAGAGGAGTCGAGGTAGACCAAGGTAAAAGTACTTAGATTCGGTGAAGAAAGATTTTGAAGTAAAAGGTGTAACATTAGACGAGGCATTAGTGTTAGCATTGAATAGGGGACCATGGAGAAATGTTATGAGGGGGGCTATGCTCCAGACTGAACGCTTAAAGGCATAACAGTCTCTAATGATGATGAAGAATGTTGATGATGATTACTTTGTTCAAATGTTCAAATGTTTGTAAAGCTTATGGGACTTAACTACGGGGTCGTCAGTCCCTAAACTTACAAACTACTTATGAACTAGCTAATCCTAAGGACGGCACAAATATCCATGCCCGAGGGGGCCGTGGCCGTGCAGACCGTGACTGGAGCGCCTCAGTCCCCTCGGCCACCGCAGCCGGCAGTACTTTGTTCCTACCAAGAACGCCAAGCAGCCTTTGAAACCCATAACTCGTACGCTCGCACCAGCTACCGTCTAGTGTTAGCAGGACCGTAGAGGCGGAACTCGTTGCTGTGAGCCCCCGTGGAAATACAGTGTGAGCGCTCGCGGGGGCCCGCGCTCGCATTAGCGCGTTTCCTCACACAAAACGTTCACTGATGGTAAAGTTATGGGACCTAACTGCAGTGGTCTTTGGTCCCTAAACTTACAGAATACTTCATCCTAAGAACAACACACACACACACTCACACACAAGGGAGGACTCAAAACTCCGACGGCGAACGGCCACGCGCACCTCAGTAAGGTTCGTTAGTGTGCACGAATATTTGGCCGCGATTTTTCCCCCGTCCCTCCTGTACTGCCGGACGGGCAGTTCCTCGCTCGCAGCGCACAGTGCGTTGTGATTCAGCCGTCCGCCGGCCGTGTCGACACAGCGGGTGCACCGGGTGGCCGCCGCCCGGCGCCTACCCGACCAGATGGCGGCTGAGCCTGGCTGGCCTCGCTGCGCCTCGCCGTCGCCTTGTTTACCGTCTTAGCGCCGGGCTGATGGCCTCATGAATATGGACAGTGCGCCGCCTCGCCTCGCCGCTTGTTTACGCAGTCGTTGGCCTGCCCCGCCACTTCTTAAAGGCCCTGCACTCGGCTCAAACTGCCTCTTCCCCGGCGCTCTCTTCTCCTGCCTGCGACGTCTCGGGGCCTTTCTACACCACCTTCACGGCGACATCTGTGCTACTGGTGGATTTACGATTCGCTTCAGAAAGTTACGGGGCATTATGAAATCGGCAGGGGACCGAAGCGTTGACCCGTTTTCTGAAGAGTAACGGTGTTCTCTATTTTTGACAAATCGATCAGTCTGGTTGCGACAACTGAAGGAGCATACGGAAAATCAGATCAGCTGTGTGTCTGGATGAAACAGTTTCTCGGTAACAGAATTCAGCATGCCATTCTCAACGGAGAGAAGAGGCCTGAAAATGTTCAAATATTTGTAAATCTGTGAAACTTCTTTGGTTACTTGTCCACTAGACGTACAAACTATTTAAACTAAGTTAAATTAACCTAAGGGCAACACACACACCCATGCCTGAGGGAGGAGTCGTATCTCTGACGGCGAGTAACCGCGCGCTCCGCAGCAAGGCGCCTTAGACCGCTCGGCCACTCCACCGCAGCAGAAGAGATCTGAAACTTATTTCTGGTGTGCCAGAGGGGAGTGTTATATTCAATTGTTTATAGATTTATCGGACTCAACTGCTTGATTATTAGTCCGTAACTTACAAACTATGTAAACTAACCTAAGGAAAACACAAACACCCATGGCCGAGGGGGGATTCGAATCCCCGACGGCGAACGGCCGCGCGCGTCGCATCACGGTGTCCCAGTGCGCACGGCTAATCCGCCGTGGCGGAATGTTATAGGACCGTTGCTTTTCACAATACATATAAATATAAACAGATGGACAGATACAGATGAACATATAGAGATGAAAAGGGGCAGTCACCTTTGCAGTATGGGCAACAATTTTGATGATTAACTGAGTTGGTCTCGTATCATCAACTAACGTGGCTTTGTAATACAATTACTGCAAAGGAGAAACTTCAGACCTTTCTTTTCCCAAGGACATGCAAAACTACTGTTGGCATCCTCACGGGAAAAATATAAAATATTCCGGAGGTAAAACAGTCCTTCTCCCCCTCCCCCCCTCCCGCTAATTCGGATTTCCGGATGGGGACTACTCAGGAAGACGTCTTCATCAGGAAAAACAACACTGGTATTCTCCGGATCGGAGCGTGGAATGTTAGATTCTTTAATCGGATAGGGAAGTTTTGAAATTTAAAAAGGGAAAGGGTGGAAAGACGAAAATATTTGTGGTTAGGTGAGTATAAGGTTATAAATAAAAAATCAGTTTGAAGTTATTACAGGAGTAGGTCTAATAATGAATAAGAAAATAGCAATGCGGGTAAGTTACTGTGAACAGCACAGTATCGAATTATCATAGTCAAGATACATACGACACCAACAACAACCACAGTACAAGCTTATGTGCTAACTATCTATCCCGATGATGAGGAGATGGAAGAAATATATGAGGAGCTAAAGGAAATTATTCAGTTAAGGGAGAGGAAATCTTAGTGGTGATTGGGGACTGGAATTCGATAGTAGAAAAATCAAAGGAAGAAAATTAGTAGTTGAATATGGACTGGGAGAAAATGAATGAAAGAGGCAGCCACTTGGTAGAATTTATCACCTTATTCGTTTAGACTTGAACATGCTATATTCAGTTTATTTAAAGATGCAACTCTCTAGATTATGTCCACGACAAAATTGTATTACATTACTTGCTGTGAGTGAATGCTGTATACACATTTAATATAACTTCATATAGCCTGTACTACAAAACTGCACACATCGCACCTTGTCATCCTTATGCCTCAATGCTTGTATTACATGGCCCATTGAGTACCTGTCTATTTCATGCACTGCTCTTTTAGACTTGATTATAATATGTTAATTGTAGATCATTTACAAACTTACCGATACATATTATTAAGCATGCTATTTTATAATGCTATGCTCAATAACATCCATTAGTGTACCTCTGCATATGTTCATTATTATTGTAAATTTCTTGTTACAGGATAACATTCTGCAATATTCCCTAAAATTTATGCATATTTCATTTGCCTTACTTTATACTGTGTCAAACAATGGTTATTATGGGACATATTTATTTATTGTTTTTATGGTCCAAGCTGCCAATTTACGTAATGTTTACATGACACCTCATCAAAGATTTATCCTGTGATGGCGGTCAAAGATATACTATTTTCATATCATGAATACTTCGATCTCTGCTACGTTTATCAGATCATCTATGTAGTTATCAATCAGCCTGTTTAATTTTGTAAGTATCTTCTGGATGACACTACTATGTTATGTCATATTTCATTGTAACTTATGTATATTTCACTTGGTGTCCAAGATGTATGAGACAGGCGAAATACACTCAGACTTAAACAATGCTGTAATAATCCATATTCCAAGGAAAGCAGGCACAGACAGGTGTGAAAATTACAGAACAATCCGTTTAATAAGTCATGGCAGCAAAATTCTAATACTAATTATTTACAGTTTTTGCTAGTAGAAGCCGACCTCGGTGAATATCAGTTTGGATTTTGGAGATGTGTAAGAACATGTGAGGCAATATGAACGAACGGAATAGACAGTGTTTTAAAAGGAAGGTATAAAATGAAAATTAACCAGAAATCACAAGGGTAATCGAAAGTATAAGAATATCAGGCGATGATGAAAGAATTAGACAAAGTAACGAGACAATCATGGTAGTAAATAAGTTATGTTACGTGGATAATAAAATGGTTGCAGTACAGAAGATATAAAATTCAGACTGGCAATAAGAAGAAAAGTGTTATGAAAAAGAAAGATTTGTTAACACTGAATATTAATTTAAATGGTAAGAAGATTTTTGTGAAGTCATTTGTGTGGAGTGTCGCCTTGTACAAGGCCGAAAAATAGTTCAGACTAGAAGAGCTCTTGATATAAGATGCTAGAAACGAATCCTGAAGATAAGTTGGATAGATAGCGAAACTAATGATGAAGTACTAGTGCAAGTAATTTACGAGATATCGTCTTTTGAAACGTTCCGACACCGTCATTTGCGTGTGCCAGTCAACCCACATAGTTGTTAGGTACGATGATGTTATGTTTTCTTACAGCGTGCTTGTGTGTTCCTTGAGTGCACTGCGGATCGCTAGTCAGCGTGTAACAGTCCAAGCGGTAGGTCGTGAGTGTACGATCGGCTTTACCAATCCAGAAAAAGCCGACATGCTCATGGTGTATGGAGAGTGTAGGAAGAATGCCGTTCGTTCTTGTACGGTGTATGCGGCAAGATATCCCAATAGACGTCACCCATCTCGGCAATTATTTATCAACCTTTTCGACTAGTTACGTGTAACACCGAGACAACGTAACAGAAGGAAACAAGTGACGACAGACGAGGGGGAAATTGATGTTCTTGCTGTTGCTGTTGATCCGTATGACAGCTCCCACGCAATCGCACGAGGAAGTGCCCTAAGCATTGTCCATCGACATAGGTTCCATCCATATCACATCTCTCTCCATCAAGAGCTACATGGAGACGATTTTGAGAATCGTGTTAGGTTCTGTAGATGGGCTTTACGACAAGATACTCCAGATGAATCATGTTTCTTGTTTAGTGATGAAGCCACATTTACCAATCATGGCCAGGTAAACCGCAGGAACATGCACTATTGGTCTGCTGACAATCCCTCTTGGCTTCGACAGGTGGACCGTCAGCGTCCATGGAGTGTAAACGTGTGGTGTGGGATAGTGAACCAGCAGCTCATAGGCCCGTATTTCATAGACGGAACATTGACATCGCACAAGTATAGCAGCCATCTAACAGACCATGTTCCACGGATGCTAGAAGACGTTCCTCTGAAGACAAGGAGTAATCTATGGTACCAACATGATGGCTGTCCTGCCCATAGTGCTCGAATTACGACAGCATGTCTTCATGAATTGTTCCCAAATCGATGGATTAGACGCAGAAGACCTGTGCCGCCTGTTCCCCGGATTTGACGCCTGTAGTTTTTTTTCTGTCTACAAGAACATACCAACCACACCCGATAATGTGCATCGACGCATTACTGCAGCCTGCTCGGACATATCCGCTGAAATGCTAACACGTGTGCTGCGGTTGTCCCATACCAGACTGACAGTGTGTATTCCTGCTGTCGGTGTTCATTTTGAACACAACCTGTGAGGGTCAATTGTCGCGTTACTGGTTGGAATCCACATAACTAGTTCAAATGTTCAAATGTTTGTGTAGCTTATTGGACTTAACTACGGGGTCATCAGCCCCTAAACTTACAAACTACTTATCAACTACCCTATACTAAGGACGGCACAACGGCCGCGGTGGCCGAGGGGATTGAGGCGCTCCAGTCACGGTCCCCACGGCCACTACGGTCGGGGGTTCGAATCCCCCCTCGGGCATGGATATTTGTGCCGTCCTTAGTTGTAAGTAGTTCATAAGTAGTTTGTAAGTTTAGGGACTGATGACCCCGTAGTTAAGTCCCATAGATTCTACAAACATTTGAACATTTTGGACGGCACAAACATCCGTGCCCGAGGGGGGATTCGAACCCCCGACCGTAGTGGTCTTGCAGACCGTGACTGGCGCGCCTCAGTCCTGTCGGCCACCGCGGCCGGCACATGTGTATGCACTTGTGTTGTTCTTTAGTGTGTGTCACCACAGGTATTGTACAGGTGTAGGTGTGGGAACGTTTCAAAATACGATATCTCGTAAATGACTTGCACTACAATCCTGCAACAAACACTACTGATATTCTGGTGCACCTTAATTTTAGTTTCTTAATGTCTTCAGGTATTGTTCTATTTAAAAAACTGTATGTTTGCATAAAAAATACACTTTCTAAATAATATTACAATCTGTTTGTTGATTAAAAATACGAGCTTCTGACTTACCAATCCATTCTGTGAAAACCGCACATCAATCACACTTTACGTTTCCGCAATATTTGCGGTACAAGTATATATGCAGGGTGTTTATAAATGACACCGACAAACTTCGTGGGGTGGTAGAGGATGGCTTGAAGAATAAAATGAGGTAGGGAACCCGTATTCGGAAATGCCACCCAACGGCGCTACCGAGCGTCAAAATAACAGGTACTGGCGGCTGCCGCTAGGCCACCCCTCGGACGGTGCACAAACAGACCGCTGGCAGGTCTGTAATATGTGGCTTTTGACATTCGGGGTTTGCGAGTGATTGCAACGATCGCCGGTGCAGAAGATGGAGCTAGCAGCTGTACGAACAGGCCCTGTTTCCTATGAATGCAATGCTCTCCTGCCGTGATGGCTGATGGTGCCGTACTTCGGCTTCTCCCCATGGTTTATTGCCTCACAAAACCTCCATCTCAATCTCCGATGTTGTACACTGTAGCATACTATAATGGATGTAACTGACAGAGAATGACAGCGGTACTAGATTGTGTTTTTTAAACTAACATCGTCTTGTGACGCAGCCATCACCATCTTACGCTGCTAGTGTGTACAGCGATGGGCCACATGATATGAATAGCGGTAGGTATTTCGTGATGTTGATGCCTTTATTGTAATTAACGGATGGATACGATAAATGCAAGGAAATGAAGAGGAGCAATACGTGTAGACACCGACAGTCATCAGATGACAGGGGCTGAGGACTGTACAATACTATTCATTCCGCTCGGTAGTGCCGTTGGGTTTCCGGACATGAGTTCCTCCAGCCGTTCTCCACCAACTCACGAAGTTTGTCGGTATCATTTTTTTAATGTATGAATCTGGCCTGCTATGGACCGCATACAACTTAAGACTAATGGTGTTTCTTTCTCTTCCTTTCTTCCCAGTACTTCTTTATTTTCTCTCCAACTGCTCGTCTCTGGTCATCTGTCCGCACTCTCTTTGGTCAAGTTGTGAGCTTATCTTCTTGATAGGTTGCGTTTTCTATCAATAGCCTGAAGCGATTCCTGTCAACATATTATTTTTTCTGTAACACCTATTTTGTTTGCATCTTTCTTCACTGCTTCTATCCAAGCTACAGTTTTCTTCAGTTTATTAACATAAGTATTTTTTTGTTATCTGTGTGTCTTCCATTGTTTTAAATGTCCATAAAATTTTAGCCGTCTTTTCCTCATTGTGTCTGTGATTTTTTCTGTATTTTTGTATAAATCCTCATTTCTCCTTTTCATCAATATGTTTTCATACTTTTTCTCGGGACCCACAATTTTTCTTAGTATTTTCCTCACTCTTTTTTCTAGTTCTCTTAGTTCACATTTATTATTCAATGTGAAGCAATCTGAGCCATATGTTGCTTGCATCTTAATAACTGAATTATAATGTCTAAGCTTCACTTGGATGGATATTGATTTCTTATTGTAGTAGTTTTGTGTTAATTTGTAAGCAAATTCTAACATCTTTACTCTTTCTTTATTATATATATAGGTAAAGCAGTCAACAATCCGAAGATTGGTTTGAACACCACTGTGCTTTACTAGGCATGGTCAACTTTGGAGGTGGTATGCCGTTGCCTTTCTCCGACCTTCGAACTGACTTACCCAGCCAGTTATAGAGGGACCTACAGTTTAACGTGGGTTCCGAACCACGGTGCTACTCGGTATTTTTCACATGAGCAATACTGCCAGAGGTGAAAGAAGTGGAAAGTGACAGATAAAAATCCTAGGACCTGGCGGATATATATATATTCTCCGTTCATCACCTTTCATCTCAGGTGATGTACGGATGTTAGTATGCTACATAAAGGCTCTTGTCATTTCCAGCATCTGATAGAAAACTGTTTCGAGACTCAGACGATTGGGTAGTTCATACGTTTTCTGGAGCAGGAATTGATTCGGGATACGCATGACACGAAGACTGCAAAAGGTTCATAGGGTTTAGGAAGAGCAGCGCCTTGTGAAAGTCAACAGGATACGGGGTCTGGAGGGCCGAACGGATCAGCAGGTATGGCGCACTTAATTACTGGGGCAGCGCCGAAACAGTTCCAGCAGGGGGGGGGGGGGGGGGGGGGGAAGTGGAGGCGGCGGCGGCGGCGGCGGCGGCGGCAGCGATAGTCTTTAGCGGCGCAGCACCGCGCAGACAATGGCCGACGCAGACGCCGGCGTCGCCGACAACGACGCCGCCGAAAGAATCCAATATTTCGACGCGCGCGGCTGCGGCGTCAAGAGCGCGTGCGCCCCGTGGCGAAAAGCGCAGCAATCTTCTTAACCTTTTGTTCCTCGGGCACCGGCGGCAGGCGCGGAATTACTCATTTCATTTTAATCACGGAAGGAGGGTAGCTCGCCAAGAGTGACTGCCACCATTTTCGTCCTGTGCGCTTCCTTCCACGCCCCTGTTTTTTTCCATTCTTCTTTTTTTTTGTGTCTCTTCCTCCCTGCGCTTGCACTATCTCGGAGCTCTTCCCCTCTTTTCACTGCTGATGTCTTTGACTGTTTTCGTTGTATACCGGGAGCAAAAGTCACCCCTTTTGAGTGGAGCATTCTGTCGATGTGCAACTCATTGTTTCTCTGAGCGAAAGTAATTTATGGGACAAGGACAATACACCGCGATGGTGACAGTCCCTTCGGGAGACCGGCGTAAAGGCGAAAGGGGTCTGAACGTGAGAGTTAGAATGGAAGAACCGGGGGGGAGATAAAGTTCTGCTGCAGGTTTTTTCGTCCGGATACTTAATTCGAAGTGGCGACGGTTTCTGCAGATTTTTGCTAAATTGTTTCTTAAGTCGCAGAGCCAAACGAAATTAAATCTGAGTAGCAACTGGTGTGAGGCAGCGAAGTAGCAATAAATATCAATGTCGCGAAATCGCTAAGAAATATGTAATGGAAGCAGCCTACGATTATTATTTCAGCTTAAAAGTGGGTACTGGCTATTGCTCAGAGTACCCATTAGGTGGAATTACATTGTGACAGTTCTTAAGGTTTCTGTAGCATGGGCCGAACAGTGTCAATTACGAACTAGAATAAGCAGTACCAACTTCCCACTATGTGGCGATATGTTATACAAATCAATATTTTCAACAGAAACCGTTATATTAGTGTTACAAAATGTTTAAATGTTTGTAAATCTATCGGACTCAAATGCTTGGTTTTTAGTCCGTGTGTTACAAACTACTTAAACTAAGAAAAACTAACCTAAGGACAACACAAATACCCATTCCTGAGGGGGGACTCGAACCCACGACGAGAACAGTCGCTCGTCGCGCTCACCGCAGCACGGCGCTCCAGTGAGCACGGCTAATCCGCCGCGGCTATTACAAGTTATCACGAAGTTTCGCTTTGAAATACACGGAAAATCAACATTGGGACAAAGTTACCCCATCAAATGTTTATTTGAATCAACATAAAATATATTGGATTACTTTTTGGCAACATAAAAAATGCACAAAGGCACTTAATCTCAAATTGAATCTTTAACATTAAAAAGATCTCGCTTTCCTACTTGTGTTGAGGCGGTATCTTGTAATGATCTGCCTCCTTAGAATAATAAATGCAATCATCTGGTTCTGAGCACTTCTAGCACATTTTTAACCTCTTCATGACGCTTACCATGTAGCCTCTTGGCTTGATATCAGTCTCTCTTCTGGGGAACATTTCCCCTTCAAAGTACATGAGCACAAAGTCGTCAAGTTTGAATGTGCCTTCAGGTGTCTTCTTAGTGGCCCTTTTGAGGCTGTTGACGTTTCTTGTGTCTTGACGTATCTTAGTCGAAGGTGAGCTCTGTCTGATGGCTCGCCTAATCAAATTTCATAGGGAGCTTCCTAGTCACTCGGATCTTCATCAGTCCACTTGATGCTTTCGCTCTCGTCTGAGGACTCAACGGTATCACGTAAATTTAATATTTACACTTTGAAACATGGTGGGGTTACTTCGGGACACTGTCACAAAGTAGTCCCTTAACATGCTGTTTTATGGTCGTATGATTATACTACTTAAATGAACATTACAATTAACGTCAGACCATGGCATAATGAAGCCAAAGTATTAAGATACCAGTTTTTTGCAATTACATCAAACGAACGGCTTCAGAACATAAAGTTTATAATTTAAGCAATGGCTCCGAAGCAGATTTAAATACCGCAGTCCAACAAAAGAAGCGCGGGAGATTCAGCCGACTGCCGCAAGATGGTGTAGCACTACAGGCAAGCCGAGACTGATGGCCTAGCTGTTTAGTGCCCTTAAAATAAGAACAACAGGCAAGCCACTGGAGCTAATCTCTGGCTTCTGCTAAGCCTGAGTGCAGCGGGAAGTTTGAATTAAGCGAAAATGAACGTATGCCACGAAGTAGCCCATACTGTTACAAAGAAACCCCCATTTACGGTATTATAAAATCGTGGTTGAGAGTATCAATGAGTTTTTTTTCGTTGTAAAATTCATATCTTTACCCGCCTACAGGAAAATAAAAGAGATATTTGGAGACAAGAAAGGCAGCTGTATGAATACCAAGAACTCATACGGAAAACCAGTACTAAGCAAAGAGGGGAAAGCTGAACTATGGAAGGAATATATAGAGGGCCTATACAAAGGAAATAAACTTGAACGCAGTAATCTGGAAATGGAAGATGAAGTGGAGGATCATGAGATAGGAGATATGATACTGCGAGAAGAATTTGACAGAACGCTGAAGGATTTGAGTCGAAACAATGCCCCTGGAGTAGATGATATTCCGTCTGAACTGCTGATATTGTTGGGAGGCCCAGCCGTGAAAAATTGTATCACCTGGTATGCAGGATGTATGAGACAGGAGAAATACCCTCCGACTTCAAGAAGAATATCGTAACTCCAATTCCAAAGAAAGCAAGTACGGACAAGTGTGAAAATTACAATACTATCAGTTTAATAAGTCATGGCTGCAAAATACTAACAGGAATTATTTACAGACGAATGGAAAGACTTGTGGAATCCGACCTCGGGGAAGATCAGTTTGGATTTAGGAGAAATGTAGGAACAAGGGAGGCAATACTCACATTACGACTTATCTTAGAAGATAGGCTAAGGAAAGGGAAACCTACGTTTTTAGCGTTTGTTGATTTGGAGAAAGCTTTTGACAATGTCGACTGGAATAAACTCTTCCAAATTCTGAAGGAAGCAGGGGTAAAATATAGGGAGCGAAGAGTTATATTCAACCTATACAAAACAAGACAGCGGTTATTAGAGTCGAATGGCATGAAAGGGACGCAGAGGTTGGGGAGTAAGACAGGGTTGTAGCCTTTCCCCAATGTTGTTCAATCTGTACATTGAGCAGACAGCGAAGGAATGTAAGGAGAAATTTGGAGAGGGCATTACAGTGAAGGAAGAAGAAATAAAAACATTGCGGTTTGCTGATGATATAGTAATTCTGTCAGAGACCGCAAAAGATCTGGAAGAGCAATTGAATGGAATGGACAGTGTCTTGAAAGGGAGATATAAGCTGAACATTAAGAAGAGTAAAACGAAGCTAATGGAATGCAATGTCAGAAAATCAGGCGATGCTGAAGGAATTAGATTAGGAAATGAGACAATAAAAGTAGTAGATGAATTCTGTTATTTGGGTTGCAAAATAACTTCTGATGGCCGAAGTAAAGAAGACATAAAATGCAGAATGGTTGTGGAACGAAAAGCGTTTCTAAAGAAGCGAAACTTGTTAACATCCAATATTAATTTAAATGTTAGGAAGTACTTTCTGGAAACATTTGTCTGGAGTGTAGCATTATATGGGAGTGAAACGTGGACGATAAGGATTTCAGATAAAAAGATGATAGAAGCTTTTGAAATGTGGTGCTACAGACAAATGATGTAAATTAGATGGGTTGATCAAGTAACTAATGAGGATGTGCTTAACCGAATGGGGGAGGAAAGGAGTTTCTGGCATATCCTGACTAAGAGAAGGGCTAGATTGGTTGGACACATTCTGAGACATAGCATTAGAAGGAAGCGTGTGGGGTAAAAATCGTGGGGGAGACCGAGGGACGAATACAGTAAGCAGATTCAAAAGGATGTAGGTTTCTGAACGTATTCTCAGATGAAGAGACTTGCACAGGACAGGGTAGCGTGGAGAGCTGCATCAAACCAGTCTGCGGACTGAAACCACAACAACAACAACCCTCTATTAGTCGAGCTCAAGTCTTTTGGAATAAAAGAATAATCAAATAAAGTTCTATTATTATTGGTATTATTTCCTTTGGGGTCATTATTAACTCATATATAATTAGTCTTATTCCGCAATTGAATGAAATCCTGTCGGTCAGTTTTGGACCATGGTTTTCCTACTGTCTTGCGTTTTGTTCTTTGATGTTTTCCGGCACTGCCGCATTCGAGTTCGGCGTATTTCTTTTCTCTCCCGAGTCCAAGTTTTTCCTGATTTTAGTTTGTGCTTTTCTTGGAAACCTTGCCAAGCTTGAAGTTTCTCCTTGAGCGGAACCCGTTCCATGATGTCATTATAAGTGGTCTTCACTTCTTTGAGACTTCTATCCACCTCAGGGAACCAGTCACATTTTGTTTTCTTCTCCTGGAAGTAAGTCACTATGCGGTTTGTGAGTCTTCGCAGGCTCATACGAGTCGTGTTTCAATAATACGGTTTTTCAGTTTAGTGTTCCTTACCTTCTCCACTTGGTAATACAAAATGATCAAATGCCTGTAAATCTATCGGACCAAACTGCGTCGTCATCATTCCGTAGCTTACAAACTACTTAAACCCAGGTAAACTAACCTAAGGACAAACACACACATCCATGCCCCAGGGAGGACTCGAACCTCCACGGCGAGCAACCGCACGCTCTGCAGCGAGACGCTTTAGACCGCTCGGCTACTCCACCGCGGCAGGTAATACAGTTCATGATCATTTTGCTTCTATATTTCTCTTTTTCATTCAAGGTGCTTGGTATCTTTCTTTGGCCTCTAGTTTTTCTATTAGGGCTTTTTTTTTATTAACTGCATTCAGACGAGTACCTGTGGACGGAGGAAGGTTGAAGATTACTGTTTAACATCTCGTCGACAGCATTGTCATTAGAAACAAATATGTTAATGATGAACAGCAGTCAGTCGCAAATATTTATTTGTTATTGCATATCTAGATTTCGGTCACTGTGTGACTGTTCTCAGTGTGTTAAAACGTGGTTTATAACAGCGACCAAAATCTAGATGTGCCAAAAGAAATGTATTTGGGACTGATTGCTGTTCATCATTAACATATTAACATTTTACTTAGTTCCTGAGGACTGTATGCAATCAAACGTGACAAAATTAGAGACAAAGCTCACGCTCGGGTATTTGGGGAAAGAAATCGGCCGTGCACTTACATAGGAGTCATCCCGGAATTTGCCTGGAGTAATTTAGAGAAATGTCAGGAAATCTGCATCTGTATGGGCGGACGAGTATTGGAACCATTGTCCTCACGAATGCCGTGTGGACCAACAACAGTGCACTAATGTCTTAGTTTTTCATTGAAAGTTAATTATCTTCTGTTATAAACGTCTTTAACTAAGTGATATGCCATATCCACGTTGTTCTTGCGTGCAATAAAGACCTCTTTCTCTGTTCAGCTTGTTTCTATCCGTTCTCCGGCGTTTTTTAGCTTGTTTAGCCGTTTGATTTTCTGGGACCCTCAATACGAGCTTTTGAATAACTGGATGTTAGTCATTAACTCAGTTTTCTCAAATGCGATTTTGAGGCCTGTCTTCTGTGGTTGTGTATTAAATTGATTAATTTGTCTCTAGGCTGCTTCTTTAGAAACCGAGATTCGTATTCTAGATTTTGTTTCCTGTATCGCAGCCAGGCCAGTGGATGTTATATTCTACGATTGTAAGCTGTGTTTTTCCTTCGACACCTTGATGGGACTTTCTGAGGATCAAGGCATAAGTTATAACTTACAGCTATAGCATACTGCACTACTTCTTGTAAGTAATGTGATCTCTCTTTGCTACTTACATATACATGAAAATTTTTCTTGTTCACTCCACTTACTCATAACGATAGTTATCACGGAAGAGGGAAGTATCTCGCATTTCAGTATCAAATGGGTTGGTACGTTACGCGTTCTTACTCTGTGTTTTTGTGCATGTAAGAAAAATTGTTCACATTTATTTGCAACCCGGCATGTGAAATGTGCAGTGTGGAATCTAACTGTGGAATTACAACTGGAGCATTTGTAATCCACGGTAGCTGTTATACTGGATAGTTTCTGTTTGTGGGTGAGTGTAAACGCTTGGTAATATACTCTATGTGGCTGCAACTCTGCTCTCTCTGTGTAAGGCATACTGTTTCAGGACTAAGTGTTAGGTGCCATGATAGGTAACTAATTACTCAGTCTGCTATTTGTGGTAACTTGTCAGTCTTGGAGATAGTTTTTGGGATGGTGTTAGTGTCATGACGGAAATGCAGTTTTAAAGTTTGGGAAAAATTAGTTACAAGTCGATCCAGGATAACAAAATGGTTTTGTTCCTCTCTTATCGTTTATTATTTGCAAGGATGCCGTTTTAAGCTTTGGATACAAGTGGTGTATCAATGAATCTAAGCGAGAATTAAATTTAGTTTGGAGGTAGTTCTTCTGTGGCGAAAGGAAACAGATTTTCTGCCTCGTCTGGGATGGTTGTTTTGTGTTACCGCTGTCTACACAAGAGCAGATATTTGTTAAAAGCAAAGTGATGCGTTACTGACGCCTATGTATTGGGGTGTAACGTAGTGTACAGGAACTCAAATTGGAGAAATTCTGTATCTCGATTTCATAGCATGTTTCTGTTATAACTACATCACGAATTAGATATCATCCATCTGTGTGTATAGTCACATACCTGTAAAAATGACTGCTGTAGTTATCTCCAACGATATATGTACGTGTTAACTACAGGTAGTCAATACAGGGAAATATTGTGTCAGACAAGTCGCGAGCTGTTTGCATTGTGTAAAGTCAGGGAAAATATGTGTGTAATAGGCAGAAAGTGGAGACAGTGGGAATTTACAGAGTTCAAAATTTCACGAATGCAGAAACCAGCTTTTTAACTTGTGTAGATCAGTCGACCCCTTGGAATGACTTCAAAAATACTGTAAGACATGGGGTCGAGAGCATCGACTACGATGTGAGAGAGAATGTGTACGGTGTAATTTAATATATTTGCGTTCTACGAGTTTATTGCAGATAATAAATCGATGCAGGCTGACATGGAGCGTAGTTCACGTGAATCTGGAGAGAGAGAATCATTTTGAATGTATGTAACCCAGGTAGCGCGGAATTATTTTTGATTTTAATTTCATTCCAAAAGGTATAAAATACCTTCATATGACTGCACAATAATGTTACTAGTGCTTTTCTTTTCACAAACGCACTGTTAAATTTGGAATATTGCCCATCTTTATGGAAGGAGGTCAAAATAAATGTATAATAATTTTTACCTGATGAATTATTATTATTAAAACACTGTTTAAAATTAAATATGTACATATAAATGTCGCAAAAACTAAAGAATGTTCAAGCAATACCAACCTAACTACGAGGAAATATTCAATATTTTTTACCATATGCTACCACTTTTCAATCAACACAAACCAAAATTAATCTGAAATGGAAGCAGGAGATTCAAATAAATGAAACGACACTGTGCGCGAATTCGTAACTACAAGTATGAAAAACTAAGCCATCATTATCGTCCTTCTTGAAGGACGTCAGCTCTATCTGGGTTAATTTATCGCATCGCACGTTACGTAGGGCAGTAGGTTTATATTCTGGAATGCCTTGTAACACGTCTCTGAATAGGCTGTTCCGTTGCCGATTCTGTCTAGATACGAACGGTAGGGTGATAATTATACAATACACGAAATATGTAATGGGAGCATTCTGCTTTTGTTTTCTCTGGTGATTGGGAGAAATGACCGCCTTGACGTTGCCTAAATGAATTTACATCTGGAAATTATTACTGTATGTAGGATGAGATATCGAATACAGTTGTGATTTTAATTCTGAAAAAAAAAGGTTTAATCCTCTGGAAAGTGTGTTAACGTGCCTCAAAGGCTAAGTCTATGCAAACGCTAAAGCTCTCACTCATTATGAGCAGGCCTGCAGCTCTTCTGTTGTCCGTGGTGCGAGGTAATGACTAACATTTGTTATTCCAGGGACACTGTTGACTATGTGGGCCACGGAATATGGAAATAACTAGGGATTTCCGAAATGAAACGTCCCGCGCATCTAGCTGCAATTAACATTTCGCGTTCAGAGTCTGTTAATTCACGTCGAGCGGCCATAATCACGTCGGAATCCTCTGTGCATGAATCGCTGAAGCACAAGCGACTGCTGTGCCGACACCCGGCCTTTTATACCTTGTGTAGGCGACACTACTGTCAGCTGTCTGTTCACCGTTATTTCATGACTTGTGAAATCAGTGAAACGTGTAAATAAATAGAGACGTTCTACGATTGTTGTTGCTCTAGGATAAATAAGGTTGGAAGTTATCACTGAAACTGAATATAACATTTGAAGTTAAATCATTATACCGTGAGGGCCACATTTCAAGTATCGATTCTGAATGGGAGCCGGATGACATACTTTGGAAATACCGAAAATTGCAATACCTGTCGTATAATTTGAGCTGTAATATTATCAAAATGTCAGATACTTCTATGGCTATTGTATACAATATGACCTCCACGATATCTCTCGTTCCAGCGTCAAACAAATAATATACGAATTATTTAACTCCACAAAATACTTAAACAATCTACTACCACGATCTTTGGAATCCCAACTTTATATGACCAAACATTTCCGCATAGGATGAAAACAGCGATATTTTATTTGTTTATTTATTTATTAATAGTTAATAGTTATGAAAGTATACTAAATCCAGATAAATTACATGAAAAATATATTTATTAAAAATGCAGATAAAAATTCGCTTTACGCTATTTTGAACGAGAGTCTGCACTCGAAACTAACAATGTGATTGTAGATAGAATGTGGCTTATATTCAAATAAATGATATCGACTGACATTGAGAGGAGATGGATCCCAAACAAATTAACAAATAAAATAACTGATCCCCCTTGGTAAACAAAACAAGTTAGATCACTCTTGCAGAAAAAAAGGCGTGTCAAATTTAACGGACACAAAATCCTCAAGAATTGCTATCATTTACGAAAATTTAGCGCGGACGTCATTGCAAGCTGCTTGTAATAGTTTACACCGCGAAACTCTGCCTCATAATTTAGTAGAAAGAGCAAAGAAATATGTAAACTGCATCAGCTGCAAAACACAATCAACGAGATAGAAGTAGTGATGCACTGATGACAGTATTGCTAAAGCAGAGTAATCCCATACACAACTTTCCGAAATTTCTTCACTAGAAAAGACAAAGCAAATACCTCAGAATGCGAATAAAAACATCTGCCAGGTTGCGTAATTTAGAAGTAGGTATCCTTGAAGCAGTTAAACAAATTAAATCACCTAACAAAAGCAAATCCTCTGTCCAGTTTGTATGAATTAAGTTCCTTTCAGTGTATGCAAATGCAATAGCTCTGTACCTAGTTATCATATACAATCGCTCACTCAGCAGAAAGTGGGAAGCTGCACAAGTCACTCCAATATTCATGGAAGGTAATAAGAGTGACCCGCAAAATTACTAGCTCATGTCATTCACGTCCGTTTGCAGCAGAATTTTGGAATATATATATTTTTAACATTATCAACTACCTCAAAGAATACTTTATTTGTGTGTCCATGACGTCCGTAGAATAATTACGATGGGGATGTTTGTCCGTCTATCCAATTGCAAATAAGAGGCGACTTTTTGTTACCAGGCGCGTTTCGTTTTATTGATAGTAAAACATCTTCACTGGTCTGTAATGATAGATATTTGGGTCGAAAACACTTCGTTAGCAAATCATGTAAAGTACTGTTTGGTTACTTACGTAAATTTTTGCTCCTGGTTTCCATATTACATTATGCAGTGCCGATTTGTTTCCTGCAGTACTGTAGATTCTTTATTTCGAATCACTATTATGTTGCTAATCTCCACTTTCACCCTTACGCTGTTAATTTTCACACGTCATGTGTAATTGTTTTGGAAGTGAGTGAGTATGCATAATGCGTTGTTGAGGTGTTGCCAACATTGCAACTGTAAGGTGGGATGACTAGCACAACATTTTACACTAGAAACAAAGAACACATTAGAGCATGGAAGTACGGTACAAACCACTCAGCATTTGCAGACCACCCAAAACAAGAACTCCACAGGCCCAGCACCATAGAAAAAGATATGGAAATCATACAGATCAGTAGAAACAGACCTTCTCCCTTTCCAATAAAAACTCCACATACACAAAGCATTATCGCACAACAAGCAATTACTCAAAGACCAAATAAATATTGGACACCAAACATTGTATAAAATTCTAGAAAATCACATAAACCCCAAAACCTCTTGCCCCTAACTCTCTCAGTCTTCCACTACATCTCACTCCACATCCCACTATTCATCACTCCCCACCTAATATCAGAGTATCCCTACATTTGACCTACACCTCTTAAAAATCAAAACCTCCTGCACTATTCATCATCTTAGCCGTGCCACTCCCCTCCCTAAACACTCACCACTCAAATTTATAATTTCGCCACTACTCAATATCACTATATACATGGTGAATCACCTAACACTTGCACCGCAAATATTGCGGAAACGGAAAGTGAGATTGATGTGCGGTTTTCACAGAATGGATTGGTAGTCAAGGACTCGTATTGTTAGCAAATAAAGAGATTGTAAAAATACCCAGAAAGTGTATTTTTATGCAAACATACAATTTTTCAAATGGAGCAATGGTTGTTTCTGAAATAAATCGCAATTTGCAGTCACTTATGGCATCACTGTACTAGGTTTAGATGGAATACCAAAGGGCGGCCAATGAACATTTGTGCCCGGCCGGAATTAGAACCCGCGATCTCCTGCTTACTAGGCAGTCGCGTTGGCCACTCCGCCACCGAGGACACACTGACCAGCCCGACTGCAGAGGACTCTTCCCTGCACGTCTCCCGGCACCCCAAATCTCTATTCGCCACGCTGTCTCTTTCCTATTACCACATCCTATTTGATCTTTAATGCTCGCAGCCACAATACAGTATTCCCCCATAAGGGAGAACAGAGCATGAGGTATCGAGACACAATTAATTGTCGTCAGGTTGTTTATATTCTGCCCTGGAATTTTTGACACCAGCTGTATACAAAGAATTTTGAATGACATTTTTATCATGTTTTGTTTGGCAGCAACAACCGTTCAATGTTTCGGGGGCCCCAGGGGCTAGCCACTCTGCCAGTCACCTACGCTATCGCAGCCTCTGCACTCGAAACTTTGAACAGCTGTAGCTACCAAACTAAACGTGATAACAATGCCATTCAAAATTCTTTGTACACAGCTGGTGTCAAAAATTCTAGTGCATGATAGAAACAACCATTGTTCCATTTAAAAAACTGTAACTTTGCATAAAAAATACACTCTCTAAGTAATATTAATCTGTTTGTTGGCTGAAAATACAGGCCCTGACTACCAATCCATTCTGTGAAAACCGCACATCAATTGCACTTTCCGTTTCCACAATATTTGCGGTGCAAGTGTTAGGTGATTCACTCTGTAGAAGTAAATTACAGTTGCAATGTTGGCAGCACCACAACAACAAACTGTTCGTACTCACTCACGTCCGAAAGATTAATATTTCAACAGGAAAATTAAAGTATCTTATCTTTCTGATATGTAAAGAATCTGCAGTTTTATTCAGAGCTTGATGAAATTTTGTACATTTGAATTTCAAAACAAGGGAAAGGTATCAACAAAAAATTCTTATGGTGGATGGCGGAGGGCACTTTACTGACGGGAAGGAGGGGATGGGCAGAGAGATGAGAGAGGATTGGAGGAGAGGTGTACTGTGAGGTATGGAATAAATAAATACCGAGGCATTGGCGGGTCAGGCTGATTATCTTGACAGCGCAGCAGGAAGACACCACTATGTTTGAGCGTTCGCTGGTTTTGCCGCGTACGTAGAACGAAAGAGAGCAGATGGCGGGTGGTGGAGGGGGTGGCACAGGGTGTCAGAAGGAGTGAGGAGTGTCAGCGCCCATCAGCCGCGGCTTCTCCATTACTGGGATTAAATGCCGGGAACGGCTGTCTCCGGAACACAGGGCTGTCACGGAGCGCGGCCGAGCGCCAGAAAGGGGATCCGGCGCTTGCAATAGGAGTCACTCCTAAACACGTGGCTCATATCTGCCAGAATTTCTTTACTTAATGAAATCCGAGTGGAACTCCTTAGAGCCTTAGGCACTGTACTGTAACGGATTAAGATATTTGTACACGCACCTACGACAAAATTGCAGATATTGTTATACACTGAAGAAGAAACTGGAACACTTTCTTAATATCGTATACGGGCCCCGCGAGCACGCACAAGTGGCGCGTTACAACGTCGCATGGACTCGACTAATGTCTGACTCAGTGCTGGATACCAAGCATCCTGCAAGGCTGTCCACAAATCAGTAAGAGCACGAGGAGGTGAAGATCTCTTCTGAGCAGCACGTTTCAAGGCATCTCCAATATAATCATGTTTGGAGAGTTTGGTGGTCAGCGGAGGTGTTTAATCTCAGAAGCCATTCTGTAGCAATTCCGCCGGCCGCGGTGGCCGAGGGGACTGAGGCGCTTCAGTCACGGTCTGCACGGCCACTACGGTCGGGGGTTCGAATCCCCCCTCGGGCATGGATATTTGTGCCGTCCTAGTTCGTAAGTTTTTCATAAGTAGTTTGTAAGTTTAGGGACTGATGACCCCATAGTTGACTCCAATAAGATTTACAAACATTTGAACATTTGTAGCAATTCCAGACGTGTGGGGTATCTCATTGTGCTGCTGGCATTGCCCAAGGTCCTACGAAATAGAAATGAATGGATGCAGGTGATCAGCTAAGATGCATATGTACGTTTCACCTGTCGCAGCCATATCCAGACGTATTAAGGGTACCACATCACTCCGACTGCACACGCCTTACACCAGTACTGAGCCTCCACCAGCTGGAACAGTTCCCTGCTGACATGCATCGTTCATGAGAATGTCTTTAGACCGGTACATGTTCGATACAATCGGCACCGCAACTCGTCAGACTGGGCAACATGTTTCCAGTCATCGACAGTTGATTGTCGATGTCGACGGATCCAGGCGGGGCGTAAAGCTATCTTTCGAGCACTCAGCAACGGTGTACGAGTCTTCGGCTCCGAAAACCATTGTCGTTGATGTTTCGTTGAATGTTTCGCACACCGACACTTGTCGGTGGCCCAGCATTGAAATCAATTTGGGGAAAGCTTACACTTGGCGTTGAGCTATTCTCTTCAGTCGTCGATTGTCCCGTTCTTAAGGTACGTTGACACTGCGATTTGTATCGGTACATGTATGAGATACATATATACGCGACTGCGCGACATGTATAGCGACTTGTAGGAGCTGACAAGTATCAACGTCATACATGTATGAGCGTGCGTTTACACTAGTTCCAAGGTTCAAATGCTTGTATAGCTTATAGGACTTAACTACGGGTTCATCAGTCCATAAACTTACAAACTTCTTATGAACTAGCTAACACTAAGGACGGCACAAATATCCACGCCCGAGAAGGGATTCGAACCCCCAACCGTAGTGGCCGTATAGACCGTGACTGACGCGCCGCAGTCCTTTCGGCCACGGTGGCCGGCTTACACTAGTTCATTTGTATCACTGTGCGATGTATCCTGACGACGATTTGGAGGATATCACATTTTTATGCGCTGGTGCTCTTTTGGAAGATGATAGGAAAAAAGGCTGAGGAAGCATAGATGGTGGCAAAGAGGGTTTCTTCGCAAGCGCGCTACTCACGGAGGTTGCACAATGCTCGTTCAGGAATTAACACTAGAGGATGGCGCGTATTTTAGGAATTATGTTAGGATGAGTATGGAGGATCTTCACGGTTTGTTATTTCTTGTGGCTCCACCTGCGTCCAAAACCAACACAATCATTCGGGATCAATTTCACCAGAGGATCAGTTGGCAGTAACGCTCCGTTTTTTGGCCACTGGGGATTCCTTTTCGACGTTAATGTATCTGCATAGAATATCAAAAAGTGCCATATCAACATTATTCTTCGTGTTTTCGGGGCCATTTTGTAAGTTTTATCCGAATAAGTGAAGGTAAAAGTGTCATATATATCAGAATATATAATACGTTATAAAAACGTTCATGCAGCTGGCACATGTCGGTACGTTAATTTTTAGTTCTTATCATGGGGCCTCGCGAGGCATGTTGGCAATGGATGCTGAATGCCGATAATCAGGTGTGTGACACGTTGGATTAGCAATCGCGCAAATGTTTTGTCATGAAATCTTCGATTTATGAGGGCAACTACTTTTACAGAGCAGACAAGGGTACATACAAGTACCTGTCAACCAGAAACAGCGGCACAAATTTTCTTCCTCGTCGTTATTGTTGCCAACATAACCATGCGAGGCCGCCGGAAAAGGAATTAAAATTTCGCCGGCACATACATATTGCATCATAATTTTCTCAAATATTGCTTTACTCAGTAATAAATAGATAAATCTATTATATATAAATTAATATTTGTTTGTTTGTCTTTTTGTTCGTATTTTATGCACAGCCATACCATGCATCCTATTGTGATAAAACTTTATCAACCCATTGATTGCACTCGCGCAAAGGTTATAGGTACACTAAAATTAACTTCGTATGGTGGTCGGCGGAGGGCGCTTCACAATTAGTTAATTCGTTTATTGCGCCTTCACGTTGAAATGTCTGCGCTGATATTAATGAAATCTGGAGCAGAGGTAGCTTATACCCTGATTAATACATGAGCTACCTTTCGTCAGCCATCGTATGGTGGGGCGTACCTTATAGTGGGTTAACACGTTTGTTACTCTTCACGCTGAAACGACTGGACGGAATTGTATGAAATGTGTAATGAAGATAGCTTCTACCACGAATTAATACATGGGCTACCTTTAGTAAACCTCTGTAGGTTCATGGCGAAGGCTACTTTAAAACAAACATCGAAAGTGTTTAACTAGTCAGCATGAAAGTCAGCATATAAATGTATCCTTTCGTGAAGAATATTTTTATAATCTGTGAGCCAGTGAATTTAGCATGGTGGAGAGTACCTTGCGACTTCGTTTGACCAGTCACCATGAGACTTGGCGTATATATGTATATTCCCATATATGTGAGGGAGAGGAGTAGGTGGAGGGGAAGGCGACAGAAAGGGGGTAGAGGAGAAGAATGAGAGAGGGGAGAGGAGGAGAATGAGAGAAGGGAGATGGTGACAGACAGGTGAAAGGAGATGAAGGGGGAGGAGGAACAGGAAGAGACGGGGGAAGAGGAGGTGAACAGAGAGAAATGAAAGGAGGAGAATGGACTGTTGGAACATTGGAAACTCATATATATTTGTTCGTGTGTTCGTATTTTATGCACTGTCATACGTTCATCTGATTGCGATAAAACTTCAACTTACTTCTTCCTCTTATGCGAAGGTTATGGACATAGAACAGTTAACTTACAGTAGGTGGCGTGCGAGTCGTACCGGCAAATGTATTTGAAGGGCCGTTGAAGTAGTGAGATATTTGAGTGTAACACAAACAAACAGATCAGCGTTTTATTGTATCCTACTCATTTCGATGCCGATAAATGTAAATTACATCTAATCGTAATTTTCCAGTGAAAACAGTAAATTTTTATTTTTTCGGTAATGAAGACGCAAAAAAAGTCTCCCTAAAGCACTTGAATAATGAAGTCAAAAAATTGAAATAAATGTCATTTATACTTCTTCTTTAAGTAGTGTTAAATTATTTCAATAAATATATTTATTATAGACTATAAAATGAATGCTTATGTCTATAATTTGTAATTAAACAAGCTAACACTTCCAAATTTCAAACGTTGTTTGCTTAATTATTTCTTCTGTGGCAGTAACGCGCCTGGTACCAGCTAGTTGTATATAAGAAAATATGTTAAATCAGACTTAAGTAATTTGGAAGAAGGCGGCCAAAGTGAAACGTTTCGACCCTGGTTTGGCGAATCGCGTGTCCACAACTGCAGTTGAAATCTTTTTGCTATAATCAAGATACGTAGGTTATGCAGCAACATATTTTCGGTCGGATAATGTATGTTATAGGCTTCCTTTCAAAAACCTTTGGTTCAAGTTCAGAAAAATTTTTCCTTTCATTACCATACATTTCGTATTCGCATGATTCATATCGCATTCGCCGTTCCCGCATTTCAGTATAGACATACATATCGGTTTTCTTTACAGCGGTCGTATCGATAAATACCAGTAACGAATTATATTACTCAGTAACATTCCGATACTTCATGTCAGCAAAAGTAAAATCCCTTCATGCTCGATAGACATTGTTGAGGGTGCCACAACCCAAATTATTCGCTCATGATTCCTCATTTTATCTAATTGCATGAGCAACTAAAGGTACCTAAGCCAAGAAACAAATACTTCAATTACAAATAAATAATCATTACACCATTACAAAAATAATCTGAATAAAATAAACCCATAGCATGAGAACTGTTCATGATTGAGTTTAGTAAAAACCACACAAAAATATTTCCTGCACAGTTGATCACTGAAGATGCTTTAAATTAAAACGAAACGCATCTGGTCTGAAGTAGACTAAATTACAGTTGCAAAAGACGGTAACCTAACCACAGCGTTAATTGAAGTTAATCAACTGTCACGCAACGGATAACGTAAGAAATTACATTACTAAAAATATTGATCAAGAAGACCTTTTGGTGAAGGGACCAGGGCATATCATTTTTAAAAACAAAACCAAAACAAAGGAACTCCGTAAAGCCGGCCGCGGTGGCCGAGGAGACTGAGGCGCTCCAGTCACGGTCTGCACGGCCACTACGGTCGGGGGTTCGAATCCCCGCTTGGTCATGGATATTTGTGCCGTCCTAGTTTGTAAGTAGTTCATAAGCAGTTTGTAAGTTTAGGGACTGATGACTCCGTAGTTAAGTCCCATAGACTATACAAACATTTGAACATTTTTTTGAACTCCGTAAACATTCTCTTTGGCTTATACAAGTACAAGCGATTATACTTAGGAATTTCTTCTGTTTCTGCAATTCCACAGTGGCATCTCCAGCAGTTAACTGCGACCATCCCCGCTTGCAGTAATATCTTGATGACTTGTTATCACAGGACCTACATAATACAGCCACTTTCGTAACTTCCGAACACTCTTTACTACATTTACGGATACAGGAAAGTCGTTTTTTTTTTTAGGTGCAAGTGGAATATCTCGACAATGACATAATTATTTCTTTCTTTCTCTTTGGACATGTTCCGCATATTCAAGGACGGCTCTTTGTTAAATCCGGGCCGGCCGCGGAGGCCGAGGGGACTGCGGCGCGCCAGTCACGGTCTGCACGGCCACTACGGTCGGGGGTTTGAATCCTCCCCTCGGGCATGGATATTTGTGTCGTCCTTAGTGTTAGCTAGTTCATAAGTAGTTTGTAAGTTTAGGGACTGATGACCCCGTAGTTAAGTCCCATAAGCTCAACGAAAATTTGAACATTTTGTTAAATCCGGATTCGGCGTGTGTTAATATTTACGGGGTGGCCGGATGCCCTTCCTGTCGCCATTCCATGCCTCCCCCTCCCCCCGGAGGAAATGTGTACACCAAATGTCTGCGTATAGGTTTATATGTGTGAATGTGTAAAGAGTTACGAAATGTTTGCAAATTGTGTAACTGAATCGTGACTAGGGGACCAGCCTGGTATTCACCTAGGGGTGTGGAAACCGCCTAAAAACCACATCCAAGCTGGCCGGCACTCCAACCCCTTTCGTTGCCGGGCGGATTCGAACCGGGGTTGGTACGCCTCCCGGTATCGGAAAGCGGTGCGTTAGGGCATACGGCGGTAACAAAGACAGAATTCAGCTCACTGAAACAAGCGTTTCTGCTACTGACAGTCTATCTTGACCTCAAAACTTACAGGAGCTGAATGTCATAACCGTACTTGTTCTTCATCGGCTTTGGCATCTAGACCAACTCCACCTAAAGCGGAGGTGTCAGCTCTCGGGTGTGATGTAACCAAACTACCGAGACGCTCCGTGCTTTACCAATTAGCTACTGTAGCCAATCAGCTACGAGATCGCGGCCTACTGCGCGCCGGTGGTGTCGACCAGACTCGCTGGACGCCCAGCTCGTCGGCACACAGCGTCGAGTCGCCGCTGGCTGCGGACGCCTGCTCCTTATTTTCTTTCCGCCAGAGCCAGAGCCGGCGGTCTCTCAGGGCCCAAGACGGCCAGGCGCGTGGGACGCTAATTTGAAGAAGTGCTCCGCGGAGACCTACTTAAATTAATTTCCATCCTGCGAGAGCGCAGCCTGGATATTTCTCGCAATATATTTTTCTCTTCAGCTGAGTGCATCCCCAGGAGTAAGTAATTAAGGGATTAGTCAGAGCAAGTCTGGAAAGCATTTTTGTTTTTGCGCGCCCCGTTTTTGTCCGTGCTTTTCCCCCGGCCCTCTACGGCACCGCAGCCGTAACATAATTAACCCTAGTGGTAGGCCGTAACTTTTTTCCTCCGTCTTCGTTAGTAATGCAGAGGGAGGTAGATGACATCGTGACACCAACACCAAGCAAGAAGCAGGAATGTGGCCACAGTTCGTGGTGGAAAGATTATCATTGCCTGAGGAACGGATCGAGATAATATTGATTGGGTAGTTAAAGAGGCTCACAGGATTTGTTTATTCTTAACGAAGTTAAATTTGAAGAGAACAAAAATAGACAATAGCAATCATGGTTAAAGTGGTGACGGAGAAGTCCCTGAGGAAGCCAGTAAATGCTCCATCACCGAGGAAATAAAAACAAAACTAAGCGAATACATTGCAGCGCTTTTTTATAATGATCAGTCCGGTTGGCTGTACGTTCTATTGCGCTGCTTTTCGTAACTGGGAGACGTATCAGCCCCGGACCGAATCCATACGTTGCTCTGACCAGCCTGAGTGCGATTTTTAAGTTTTCCGCATCCCACTGGTTGAATACCGCGATGGTACCCAAGTCCAGCCTCAGTACACGATTCGCAAACATTTAGAAAGTCGTTCGCACATGTACATATGTGTAGCACTATATGGAGGCTGTTGGCGGACACGTGTGTCCTCCCGTTGGGGTAGTGGGATGTTGGTAGGAGGGGCATCCCGCCACCCCTTAAAATAACCACGCCAAATACCATTAATCACGCCGAACATGCATATGCGGACAACACTGACGAAATAAAATTGGTAGTAACCGTGATCTTTCCAACAGTTTTGTACGGGTGTGAAACGTACACATCGAACTGACGAGGTAGGAATAAAATCGATTTTATTGAAGTCTGGTTTGGTTGACGTCTTCCGTGATTTTTCATTGCAAAAAATTATACACAATTAATCCTAGAAGAAATAAACATCATAACGGTGACGCCCTTAAAACTGTTTCTCGGGACGGCTGGAAAAATATACAAATCGAATTAAAAAAAGTGCAATAAAATTTTTTCACATCAAATAGCTCCGACCCTCCTGCAACACCCCCAGGGAGCTGGAGGGGTGTGAGTTTGAACTCTTATATAGGAACCCCTATTTATTATTGTACTGGGTGATCAAAAAGTCAGTGTAAAATTGAAAATTTAATAAATCACGGAATAAGGTAGATAGAGAGGTAAAAACTGACAAAAATGCTTGGAATCACAAGGGTTTTTTAGAACCACCAAAAGAAAAAACAAAGTATTCCTAGACGCGTGAAAGATCTCTTGCGCGCTTCGTTTGGTGATGATTGTGTGCTCAGTTGCCACTTTCGTCATGCTTGGCCTCCCAAGTCCCCAGACCTCAGTCCGTGCGATTATTGGCTTTTGGGTTACCTGAAGTCGCAAGTGTATCGTGATCAACCGACATCTCTAGGGATGCTGAAAGACAACATCCGACGCCAGTGTCTCACCATAACTCCGGACATGCTCTACAGTGCTGTTCACAATATTATTCCTCGAGTATGAAGCATTTTTTAGTTTAGTGGTAGATGGCGCTGTAATCGGCAAAAGTTAAAATGAGTTGAAAATTGTTAAACAATGGTAATATCTCAAACAAATACACATCAGATTATCATAATCAAAGCACAGTTTTGATATTTTTGATAATGCTACCATCTGACACCTTCCACATTCGATTGTAGCTTAGACTGTGATCATGCTCTCTGTCCGTGTTCAGACTGTTCACTTCTGTGATTCGAACTGTAGACATCTTTACGCAGTTGTTCCGCGATTTGAATGACTGCAGAGAGAGAGAGAGAGAGATAGAGAGAGATAGAGATAGAGAGAGAGAGTAGATATCATTGCCTCGTACCTTGAAGCTCTCGGCCATGTCAAAGGAGCTCGTCGAAGGTACGTAATCTCTTCACTGACACTAATGTTCATTCTTTAACGAATTTTCGAATATTAGTGTTTACTAAACCTGTGAGTCTGAAACCCAGAGAAAGAGGCCGACCGCGGCCTAAGACAAACGGAAATAGTACAGTCAATGTTTCAGCTATAGTTGCTGCCAATATTTACATCAGTTCGCGGGAAATTCCGCGAGGTTCAGGAATTTACCAAAGAAGGGTTTGAACACCAATGTCATGAACACCAATGGTATCCATTTCACCTATCCCTGTATGAAGAACATCACTGTGACTTTTCTCAAAACGCTTGAAGTTTTACAAGTAGATACAGGAAAACTGGTAATCAATGATAATTTCAAATACAGATACTTCTCTGTGACGAATAACATTTTACGAATCGTGGTCCAGTGAATAGACATAATGTGCACTATTGGTCTGTGGAGAATCCTTACTGATTAAGGCAAGTTGAACATCGACGTCCATGAAGTGTAAACGTCTGGTGCGGTACTTTAGGTACTCAGGTAATTGTCCCATAGGCCCCTACTTCAGAGAAGGTAAGCTGACTAGTCGACGTTTTAGATGTTTTACCCATGCTAATGGAAGTTGTTCCACTTCATACAAGAACTGATACGTGCATTATTCACGAATACTCGCGACGTTTTGCATCGATATTATCCAGGTCGATGGACTGGACGAGGAGGTTTCCAAAAGCAGCCCACGTGTTCACCCGATTAGACTTCAGCCGATTTTTCCCCGTGGAGACGGTAAAAAGAAAGAATTTACGTTGATGTACCAACACCACTGGAAAATATGCAGCGGAGAATTATCAATGAATGTCTAAGAATTAAAAGAGAGGAACTTATATACATCGAATTGTCTTTCTGACATTGAGTTGCAATGTATATTAGAAAAAACGGGCATGGTTTCGAAAATATGCTTTAATGAAACATTTGAGTGGCGCAAGGGGACTCTCAGAAATCAAACACCCGAAGATGGTGAGAGACAAGGGGGCTCAAAGCCATCAAACACCATGAGATAGTGACAGCCACGGGCTCAGGAAAAAACGCATCCTGAAGGGAACACACAAATGTTAAGTCCACGTCGTTTCTCCTGGGTAAAGGTAAAAGTAGTCTGACATTGCGGGTGGGTAGACAGTATCACATTATAACAATATAAAAATCTATACCTATTTCCTTATATGATGTGTATTCGTTTGAGATATTACCTTTTTTCAACAATTTTCAACTCATTTTATTTATTCCGATTGCAGCGCTCTCTATTATCAAACAAAAAAGGTCTCGTATAAAAGTTTCATAAATTTTCATGCTGAATCCAAATCTGCGACAAAAGTAGGAGTTCTTATTTAAGATTTCAAAGTCGCTCCCCCTCCCACCTTCGGAGGTGGTGTATGGGCGTCGAGTTGTTTGTTAATAGGTGTCCCTAGTGTTGAACAACTTTAAGTTTTTTATAAACCGATTTGAATTTTCCGAAATATTCCGAGATTCAGTTTTAAATGCCTCATCCTGTATATTTGAACATCGAAATACTGTAGCATCAGTAAGGAAAATTAGGTCTCTTTTAACATCAGTTGCATTACCAAAGGGCGCTGGAATGGCCCTACGGACTGGATCATCTTATAACGGATTGCGCAGCCGCTCCCGCCGGAGGTTAGAGTTCTCCCTTGGGCATGGGTGTCTGTTCTCCTTAGCTAGGGAGTAATATTTCAGAGAAGGCTGCACATTGTGTCGTAACACAACAAGAAAATCTCGGCTTCGAACAGCAAGTCTGACGACGTGACTGTCCGAGTGGAAAAAACTGCTTTGGAGGATCGGTGGAGGACCGTGTACGACATCGGTTCCAAAGTTATCATTTCCGTGGGATGTGAGAAAAAGATCATGCATGAGGACCTGAAACGGCCAAAAGTCTCCTGGTGGTTTCGCGAATGCCGACGGATGGCTACAAGGTTGTGCGCGTGGCATGTTGCAAGAAAATATTGACGCGTGTAGACGGCATCAATGGGACTTTCTTTTCATCGTCGGTGACACTGGATGATAACGGATGTCGGTTTTCAATCGCGTCAGTCACTTAAGTGGAAGCGATTTTGAAATGGTTCTAAATTCCCTATCACAAATATAACTTGCTCAAATAAACATTTTCTTTTATTACTTAAAATTCAGTTGGACTATTAGAAATAAATTCTAAAACTAGTGTTTGTGTAAAAGCAGTAAGACAAAGGGTTCTTCCGGTGTCTCGGAAGCTTGATGCGAAAATCTAGAGGCGAAGACCAAGTTCTGTTGCGAATCAGACTCCTTTGCGCACTTTTGCTTTCAGCCATTCGCAGTAACTGTGTATAGAAAGAAAATAATAACGGTCTATCGCAGTTAGCTGGGACACTCCTGACGATATCTCTGATGAACACTACTCATCGAGGACAACGTACTGGGTTTCATTACTTAAGAAGAGTTACATTTTTGAGTACTTATTCCAAATACTCGTACCTTCGTTAGCAGTCTGCGGTGCGTCGTAGTGTCGAACGGATTTCGAAAATCGAGTTTGCGTTTGACTGGTTTTTTAAGGAAAAGCAACTGCAAAGCGATTTAGATAAAATTTCTACATGGTGCGAAAATTGGCAATAAAGAAAAATTTGAAGGAATACACATGACCACTAAAAGAAATCCGCTGAACTTCAATTACGCGATAAATCAGTCAAACCTTAAGGTCGTAAATTCTACCAAATACCTAGGAGGTACAATTACGAACAACTTTGACTGGAGAGAACACATAGAAAATATTGTGGGGAAGGAGAACCAAAGATTACGTTTCATTGGCAGAGTGCTTCGAAGATGCACCAGCTTCACCAAATAGACTGCCTACATCACACTTGTGCGTCCTCTCCTGGAGCACTGTTGCCCATTGTGGGACCCTCACCAGTCGGGACTGACGGAAGATCTTGAGAAGGTTCAGAGAAGGGCAGCTCGTTTTCTTTTATCACGGTACGTCGCAGAAATGTTGCACGAATTGGGGTGGAAATCATTAAAAGAAAGACGTTATTCATTGCGGAAGTTTGCGAAGTTTCAATCACTGACTTTTAGCTCTGAATGTGAAAATATTTTGCTAGCACCCACGTACTTAGGGAGACATGATCATCCCAATAAAATAAGAGAAATCAGATCGAAAACGGAACGATTTAGTTGTTCTTTCTTCCCGCGCGCTATTAGAGAATGGAACGGCAGAGAAAAGTTATGAAAGTGGTAAATGAACCCTCTGCGAGACACTTAAATGTGATTTGCAGAGTATCTATGTAGTTGTAGATGTAGATGGACGCGGAGGTGTTATAGCTTGAATACTTGTGGTATGTATCACTTTATTGTGCGGACAGCGGTTAGGTTCTTGACTTGACTGAGAATGATATTATTCATGTCAAGGCAGATGCTCCATTCGTATGTGTCAGCACGGGGGTGTCTGCCCCGCGGACAGACAGGCAGGCGGGCGCACACATGGATGACTGAAGACAGCGCTGGGCTGGGGGTGGGGCGGGGTTGGTGGAGCCCCGTCTGTTTGCAGACACGTCAGGCTGTCAGCCGGCGCCGCTGACGCACGCGCCGCAACACGACGCCGACAAATAGGGGCCCCGGGACTCGCTACGGCCTGCTCCATGGGGTGGAGGCACAGCCGGTATAGCGTGAAGCCGAGGAGCACACATGCGGTGCCAGCAAGAAGCTCTCCTGATGAGTTACCAGCTGAATGAAACAGTCTCCGACTTCTAGCCGAGTCGATTCTCGATCAAACCTTAAGGTTTTGACGACTGACTCTGTAGTCTTAGGAGCAACTGGCTGTCTATGCTGGTGCGCCGTTGGCATAGCCTATGAACACTTGCTGTCACATGTGTGAGGAACACTCACAAATGGATGTTCGCCGGCTGCGGTGGCCGAGCGGTCTGCGGCGCGCCAGTCACGTTTTGCACGGCCACTACGGTCGGGGGTTCGAATCCCCCATTGGGCATGGATATTTGTGCCGTCCTTAGTATTAGATAGTTGCCCGCAAAGGGCAAAGGTCCCAGGTTCGAGTCCCGGTTCCAGCACACAATTTTAATCTGCCAGGAAGTTTCATATCAGCGCACACTCCGCTGCAGAGTGAAAGTTTCATTCCAGTTCGTAAGTAGTTAAGTCCCACAAAAAAATTCCAGGAGCTGCTGTTTCTGGAAAATACAGCAATACCAACAGTACATGTAACTGGTTGGACGTCATTGTTATGGCCTGAGTATCGAAAGCGGCAGTGAAGTAACATAATAATAGTAATGCTGGGGCCAAGCGATGGGTTTCCAGCATTATGTCAGGGTGAGGCGTGGAACCTGGAGGATCACCAGAGGACGGTAATAAAACAGAATTAAAGTTTACACGTTTATTCCATAGCAAATAATAATTCTGATGAAGGCGGTAACTCGACAGGAGCTAGAGCAGTAGGTGGCGTCGCCTTCAGGCGCATCCGCTCGCCGTCACGCTGGGACCTTGGCGTCCCGACTGCTGTGAGCCGTCTGGACGGTAGTGGCCGCGCCACGACATCTGGGAGTCGAAGCAGGGATCCCTTTTCCAGTCTATCCATGCGTGGACCTACCTGAAGTCGGATGCCGTGCTGATACCCGACTCTGGGTACTGCCTGGCAGGATTAGCACCAGAGTGCTAACTCGACAACAGGAACATTGGCCATCGGTAAATAACCACTGAAGACTGCGCTGGCCTCAGGCAGCAACCACAGTGTTGTGAAATCGTCAGCACAGCGGATCACCATCTATCCCGGATGATGGTTAGTGCGAAGTATGGCATCGACCAAACTCCATCTCCTAACTGCCTCCCGCGTCGGAGGTTCGAATCCTCTCTCCGGCGTGGATGTGTCTACTTAGTTTAAGTAGTTTGTAAGTCTAGGGACTGGTGATCAACGTAGTTTACGACAAAGACTGAGCACAATGATTTCTACTTCTAAAAGCGGGAGTATATATACATAAATTTTGCTGAAGCTATGACGTATGAAAAGTTCGAATGTGTTCGATTTGAAAATGCAGTGTTCACTCGATGTCCCTTTACCGCTGACGCATCCGCGGTCTTATTCACTCTTGTGACAGAGTTACGTGTAGTTATGAAATGTTTACTAGCTGCCTCTCTGTCTGACAGCCGTCTCACTCACTCAGCAGTTCGCTGACGGTAGGCTTTCCAACTTGCCGACGCAGCGTCTGCCGTCGTCGCGAAAGCTAAGCGAGCATTTCTACTGCAGACCTGCTGACCTGATTCTGTCCAGCTATGGTGAGCAATCCAAGATTTTAAACACGTTTTCCTGTCACAATTTTTGTGGTGTAACTGTAATAGCAATCAAGTGCAATCAAAACTTGTGGCTGTGGGGCTATATGATATATACAGGGTGTAAACTGTATAAGCCGCCAAAGTTATACAGATGGTACATCTCTGTGTGCTTGACAAAAAAAGGCTAATGAAATACTGTTGTATCACGTACTTTGTTTTTGTATCCGTATAAACCAATATGATGATAGGCGTAATTCTGTTTGTCGACTGACGATACACGAGAGAGCCCTGTAACCGCGTGGCCTATCCGCACTGCCAGCGAGTAAGAGTGCGCGCGAATGCACTACGCGACGAAAAATGTAAACATCGGGCGTGTACAACGACGCGGCACGGTGGCTAGGTGCTGCTGAAACAAGCAATTTGAACTGCCATTGGATTTACAAATTATTGATAAAGGGGGGGGGGAGGAAGAAGGATAGACAGTGGCTGCATTAGGGCATTGAAATGTGAAAGTTTGAGGAGGGCCGGGAATTGAACCTGGGTCTCCCGCATCAGACCAGCGGTCGCCTTAACTGCTTGGCCACCCGAGCTCCTCTCCCGTCCGCCTAAAAATTCCACAAGTCGCGCGCTATGACTATGACGCTCCTATCGTTCATGCCCTCTTACAGTCGCCATTACGGATTCCCGAACGAGGTCGAACGTATGATCGCATCTGCGGTGAAGTAATTGAAGCTAACGCCGTCTTCGCGTGTGAATACCCATTATATTGATGTGGTGTCTGTTCTTTCGGACATGTCCTAAAGAACAAACACCACACCAATATAATAGCCATTGGGTTGTCAAGAAAGCGTAATTCACTTTTCATAAACAATAAATTAACTACAACCAGACTTTTCTCTTTTATAGTACCATTATGAAGATCGTGATAGTAAGGAAAGGTTACTATCAAAGAAAATGTGTTTCCCTTAGTGCAAAATCAACCAGTTATCTAGTAATTGTGCATTAATTACAATCAACCATTACCTCTTTTTGAAACATAACCGTATCAAAAATTAAATTCAGTTTATTTTAGCCGGCCGCGGTGGCTGAGGGGACTGAGGCGCTTCAGTCACGGTCTGCACGGCCACTACAGTTGGGGGTTCGAATCCCCCCTCGGGCATGGATATTTGTGTCGTCCTAGTTCGTAAGTAGCTCATAAGTAGTTTGTAAGTTTAGGGACTGATGACCCCATAGTTAAGTCTCATAACCTTTACAAACATTTGAACATTTAGTTTATTTTAATTTTATACATCACTAACGAAAATGAAACCCAAATTAGTTTGTTTCCTCTTATACAATACCATTTCATCCTACATATGCTTCATGACAGCGAAAATGGTTTCCTCGCCATCGTTCACATACATGCATATTTGCCTTATGGTACAGGCGCCATCGAAAATCCTCTGCGTACGTTCGCGCACTTTCTTAACTTGGTAAGCATAAACAATTTCCTTCATTGGCGGCAAAAGTGAAAAATCCAGTGGTTTTAAACCAGGACTGCGTGCTGGCCATCGATGTGCACCCGAACGCCCGACTCATCGTCCTGGAAATCGTCTACTTAAAAATCTGCGTACTCTGTGACCAATGTGTGGTGGAGCATCATTGTGGAGGAACCACATGTTATGACGTATGCCTAACGGAATTTCTTCTAACAACGTTGGTAACAATGTATCCTCTAGAAATGTTAGGTAATAGTTACCAGTCAAACATGCAGGTAAAACATAGGGCCCAATAAAGTAATCATCGAGCATACCCGCCCACACATTTACGGAAAGTCGTCGCTGAAAATGTGTTGCCACTACGTATCGAGGATGTTGTACATTTCACGTATGCATGTTATAGAAATTACTTTTTCCATAGCGAGTGAAATACGCTTCATCTGTAACGAGTATTTTATTGATAAAATCATGCTACACACTGTGTAACAGAAACCACTGTAAGAATTCACGTCGTGAAGGGAACTGTTGTTCTTCCAGTGCTTGTACGCATTGAATGTCCAAAGACCGCAGACGCTTCTCTTTCAAACAGCGATTAACGACAGTGCGCGATACACCCACTTGGCGGGCAATGCTTCTTGTGGGATCCTCCTGGATGTGGTCCAGAATTCTCTCTTCAGCTTGCAATGTACGATCGGGGAGTTGTGAGCCTCTGCCTGCTATATGGGGCTGTAAAGAGCCAGTATCAATCCAAGGAAATTAAATATGTACTTGTAAGTTTTATTCGGTCATTATGTAACAAAAAAGGAAAACATATCAGAAGAGAAGATACGTTTCGCACAGAGACGAAAATTAAAAAAAATAAGGTTCAGGTAACTACTGTACATTATTAAGAGGTAAATGCATAATAATCGCGTACAAGTAGAGATTTACAATGACACAAACCTTTTGTGAACAGCAATAAATGTCTGTCGTGAAGGAAGTCGCCGCTGTGGGAAGTGTTGTCGATACAATCATACGGCTGCTCTCGCAACACCTTTCGCTTCGCATAAATTAAATGAATATCGCATATGAAACTTCGTGGCAGATTAAAATTGTGTGCTGGACCTCTGCCTTTCGCGGGCTAGCGCTATACCGACTGAGCTATCCCGACACGGCTTACGATGCCGCCTCACAACTTTACTTCCGCCAGTACCTCGCCTCCTACTTTCCAAACTTCATAGAAGCTCTCCTGCGAACCTTGCAAGACTAACACTCCGTGAAGAAAGGATATGGTGGAGACATGGCTTAGCCACAGCCTAAGGGATGTTTCCAGAATGAAACATTCACTCTGCAGTGGAGTGTGCGCTGATATGAAACTTCCTAGCAAATTAAAATTGTGTGCCGTAACTGTACTGTACTGTAGAGCGCTTGCCCGCTAAAGGCAAAGGTCCCAGGTTCGAGTCCGGTTCCGGAACACAATTTTAATCTGCCAGGAAGTTTCATAACAGCGCACACTCCACTGTAGAGTGAAAGTTTCATTTTGAATATCGCATAGTGCACCATCCTAACAGTTAACAGAGTTGCTGTAACGTGTGCACAGGTTACTCGACAACCGTAGTTGCTTGATGTATTAGAATGACGCAGCCACTCATGTCATGGTTGCCTATGTGTCGTGATGTCAATACGTGCAGCGGACAACAACAGGAACCGAATGCTTATGTATATACACTGCAAAGTGTCTACTTTCCAAACATTATCGTGAGACGATTTTTTTTCTGGGTCAACCCCAGGAAATACGCAAACACGTTACTAGACTTTTGTCAAACACACCGACATATACCATCTGTATAATTTACCAGCTTATACCGTTCACACCATGTATATTTTTTAATCTAAAAAATTTGTGGTGCGTTTGGCTGTCCCGATCTAGCAAAAGCAATTCCAAAGTAGTCACTTCGTTCAGACTCCCGAATCCGCCAACTCCGGACGATCTCTCAGAATTCCTTCGATGTGTCTATATTCGCCTAAGCTGTTAGTACTGCTTCTGTTGTTTTGACTGAACACCTTCACGAGAAATGAAGACTGACACTGTCTGAAGCTGTAATACACCCTGATCCTTGTGTTTCAGCCTTCAACACTAGTTCCAAAGCTTAGGAAATCAGAAAGTTCTGATCGTGGCCAAATAAGGGGAACTTTACTAATTTAATCCACGTTTGCCCAAAATATCACCAATAAAGAAAAAACATATAGGTCCATTCTCAGAAAACATAGTTATTCTTCTGCTCAAGAATTACACAGATATGGTTAGATATCGGTAAAAATTTACTTATAGTATGTAATTTTAAAATCTACCCAATGACTGTACTAAGAAATAAAGACAAATTAGAGATATGAATAGTTTTTATTCCATATAATCTCACGTATTTTGAGAAAACATCCACCGCAAGCAAGACATATTTATGACCACCTCTACTAGCTGGTAAAGGGCCAAAAACATCAGTCGCCAATAGATCTCCTACATTATCTGTCAAAATGTTTTGCATCTCCCCTTGACTGTCAATAGTACTGATACCTATCATATGCAGCCAACTGCTTACTAACTCTTCTATCCATATTGTAAAACAGAACAAACTTGTAGAATTTTCAGACATATCTGTGATCCATAAGGACCATGATTTAAATGGATATAGTTTATGAGTGACTAGGTACGTTCTTCCGGCCAACGTACCCACCACTCCATATTCTTTCTTCGAAACAAAACCTGTTTATAAATTTTGTAATACTTATCTAGCTTTTCATTCCCCTTTGGGCCAATACTGGTCTTTACTAGCTTCAGAATTGGATCAATGTTTGTCCGTCTCATGTCGCTACATATAGTTCTAATGTGCTTTTCCTCATCTATATCCGTTATGTACTTCATACGGAATTGTGTATGTTCTCCCTTCTCCTCACCAATTTCCTGCCCTCCAACACGTTAATGCGACATCGCATCAGCCACCACATTGCCTGTTTCCTTTATATATTCATTAAAACTGTTGTAGGATTAACGGAGATTAAATAGTGCGTGGAACGTGGCACTTGGTCTATGTATAAAAATACAAAAGCTTGTAATAGCTGTGTTACAGCTCAGTCGACATAAAATAAATGTTTTGCGATCTTGGCTTTTCCGTTTTCGCCCCCACAACCTACGATGTTAGGTAAAGTCAACAAAATATCCCAAATTATTCTGTACTCCGTCTTTACATTAATTCTTTATTTGATTGAGATCACTATAACAAAAAAATTATTTTCACCGTTTTTCAGTTCGAGTGCTTATCTCCGATTTGTTAAGCATCAGAATTATCCATTGCATCCCACCTATATGCGCCCATCACATCCCTCTATTTTTTCTATTTGTTTATTTAATTAAAATAGTGCTCCAGGTTTCCAATATTTATTCTATTTTTCTTAGGTTTTGTGTCATCTTGTGTCTTAAACACGTTTCCTTGTCCCCGCGGAAACATAACCGATAAAAATAGCGGACGACTGCTGGCTCAACTAGCACTGGCGTAGAACTGCGCAAGACCGGCGTCGGGAGCGTCCGTCCCCCGTCAGTTTTATCTCCGTCACTGCAGGACACTGTATTGTTCCGCTGAGGAGAAGAGGGGCTCTGCAGGCAACCTGACAACGCGCCTTATGCGCCCTTCCTCCGGCACGCGCGGCAAGGTTCGGCGCCCGGGGTGGTTGGGACACCTGAAATAGCGGTTCTTCCGCCAAATAGCGCGAAGGCGTGTGTCCCTCCGCCGTTGGTGAGGAAGAAGCGAATTTGAACAAACGGCCAAACGGGGCTTTCAAGAGTACGCTATATTGCTTCATTTCCGTATTAATTAAACGGGACATGACAAAATTATAAATCCTCCGCCAGTAGGGAGTCAAAAGTATCAGCCAAGCCTGTGGAGATTCTTACTTGTCGGGGAAAATTCACTTCATGTAATGAAATTGGCAATTAAATTATGCTACTTGTAAAGTACTGGGGCGATCAGCCAGCGACCGATATTATTCTAATCGTAATTTCACGTAAGGGCCGAATCTGCTGTCAAAATCACGGATACAGTTCCCCACAGTCGTTTAATGAACAAAGAAGACCATATGGTCTATCACATCAATTGTGTGATTGCATTGAAAGTTCCTAGATAACAAAACGCACTATGTCTTCTCAATGGAGAGAAGTCTTGCGAAGTAAGAGTGATGTCAGGTGTACCACAGGGGAGTATCGTGGGTCCGTCGCTATTCACAATACATGTAAATTACCTTTTGGATAACATCCGAAGTTCACTGAGGCTTTTTGCCAATGATGCTGTAGTAAAAATAGAAGTTGTAGCAATGGAAAATTCTACTGAAATGTAGGATCTACAACGAATTGACGCATGGTGCAGGGAATGGCAATTGAATCTCAATGTAGACAAGTGTAAGGTGCTGCGAAAACATAGCAAGAAATATCCTTTATCATTTAGCTATTCTGTAACAGTTCAGCAAGTGGAAGCAACTGGGAGTAGGCATTAGGAGTGATTTAAAACGGAACGACCATACAAGATTAATTCTCGGTAAAGCAAACTGAGATTCATTGGAAGAATCCTAAGGAAATGCACTCCGGAAACAAAGTAAGTAGGTTACAGTACACTTTCTCGCCCACTGCTTGAATACTGTTCACCGGTGTGGTATCCGTACCAGGTGGGGTTGATAGAGGAAGTAGAGAAGATCCAACAGAATGTAGCGCGCTTCGTTACAGGATCATTTGGTAATCGTAAAAGCGTTACGGAGATGATCGATAAACTCTAGTGAAAGACTCTGCAAGAGAGACGCTCTTTAGCTCGGTACGGGCTTTTGTCGAAGTTTCGAGAACATTCCTTTACCGAGGAGTCAAGCAGCTTATTGTTCCCGCCTATGAAAAACCTCGCGAAGAGATCGTGAGAAAAAAATCAAAGAGATTAGAGACCACACAGAGGCATACCGATGATCTTTGTTTCCGCCAACAATACGAGACTGGGATAGGAGGGAGAAGCGATAGTGGTACTCAAGGTATCCTCCGACACACACAGTCAGGTATAGACGTCAAAGCCTCGTTCCTTTCTGTAATACATACAAAGGTACGCATTATATTTTGGAATCATGTGCTGGCCCCTGCAGTTGACGTCTTGTTTTTGCCCGTTTCGTGACGCGTGGACTGAAAGGGCAGAGAGGGCGCGGCACCTCCGGCCCAGTGACATGGGCAGAGGCCGCCTCTGGAATCCATCCGGGGCGCCTGATTGAAATCTGCGGTCTGCGCGCTGACACTTGACAAACGGCCCGCCAGGATGCTCACTTTTGCCGCCCCCGCCGCCCCGCCGCCCCCGCCGCCCGTCTTCCCCCGGCCCCTGCCTGCATGTTTCATTGTGCGCCCCGTGATGAAAGCCTCCGCCATTCTTCGCTTCTCATTGTTCTTGGGCGCCCCCTCCGCGGCAGACATGCAAAGCACATGCCTTAACATCCGAGGCGGGCCCTGCCGCTCCCCCCGCGACCGGAACTCGCCGACCTCACAGACGCATTCGTACAATAGTACTGTTCCCTTCCCACTTCTCCGACAGGCCGGGGTTTAAAAACAAAAAGAAACGAGAAGTAACGGGCCGGGCGCACGGGGGGAGGACGCGGGGGCGGCGGCAACTTTGGCGTAGAACAAAGAACATCAAAAAGTCTCCTTTTACGAGTTGTTTCTTTATGTTAAGACGTGCGGGAAATGTAATAGGGGCGGGGTTCACCGCCGCGCCGCGCCGCGCGGAAACAAATGAAAGACGCAACGGCCTGCTTGCGGCGCTAATGCCGTTTACTGCCGCCGATCTGCGCCGGGGCTGCGGCCCACAACGCTTGCCGCGCAATCGCTCGTGTTTGTTCGTGGCCCCGGCTTGTGGAAATCTTTTATTAGGGACGAACGTGGAACGAAAGGAGGGTATGTAGTAGAACTGTAGAATACAAAAATTTACCAGTACAAAAAATGTTTCTATGACAGCAGAACGAAAGGATTACATGTCCCACCCAAAGTCGAAAAAGGAGAGAACTGGCTTCTGGGCGTATATGGTAGCTTCAAAATATTGAAATAAAAATACTTAATAATTTACTCATCATAAGGAGCGAGCGCATTTTATAAATAGAAGGCCATATGCCAAGATGGATTTTTTTTAATTCTATTTATTGACGAAGACCTGTTTTGACACTCTACGGCGTCATCATCTGGTATATTTGACAAATACTGCTTATAACAATGTCCCACATAAAATCTGGTAGTTGTACTGATAGATATTTATATTGAGTTGGTTTACGTTTTAGGAGGCGATCCACTTATAATATTGTAAAAATATGTAAAAAGCCAAGATCGCTGATCATGAATTTTTGTTTACGACGACCGGTTTCGCTGAATTAAGTCAACATCATCTGGTGAAATAAAATATTTTACAAGGCCATAATCTTGTGATGTCAATCAGTTGTTATGTAACAATTTACAGTGCATAGGTGCACTATGTCATTATAATAAAACATAATTATCACAGTGACTGACAATAGCAGCGATTTACTGTTGTCACTCACTGTGATAATTATGTTTTATTATAATGACATAGTGCACCTATGCACTGTAAATTGTTATATAACAACTGATTGACTTTACAACATTATGGCCTTGTAAAATATTTTATTTGACCAGATGATGCTGACATAATTCAGCGAAACCGGTCGTCGTAAATAAAAATTCATGATCAGCGATCTTGGCTTTTTATATCTTCTTATGATATTTATATATAAAAAAGTGTGTTGGTGAGTAGTCATAAATAAAACAGCTGGTCAAAGTTAAAACAGTAAAATCTACATAAAATAATGACCACCATAGTGCACATGTCTGGTCATTATTTTATGTAGATTTTACTTTTTTTTAACTTTGACCAGTAATCTATTTTATTTCTGACTACCCACCAACACATGATTTTATATATAAATGTCAACCAGTACACCTACAAGATTTTATGTGGAGCATTGTTATAAGCTGTATTTGTCAATGAGACCAGATGATGACACCATAGTGTCGAAACCGGTCGTCGTGAATAAAAAAAAAAAAAAAAAAAAAAAAAAAAAAAAAAAATGTGATGTTCGCATCTGTCCTTCCATTTATAAATTACGTGACATATACACGATTTTTTTTCGCGTTTACACTAATTCTCCAAAACAGTGAGCTTTCAATGGAGCGATATGAATCTCTGATACTATGTACCCCTGAGTGGGAAAGAATGTATCAAGCCGCGGTGGAATGGCCGAGCGCTATAAGGCGCCTTGCTGTGGAGTGCGCGCTTATTCTCCGTCGTTGGTTACAGTCCTCCCTCGAGGATCGGTGTGTGTGTTACCCTTAGGTTAGGTTAGTTTATAACCACAGTACTTAAGCACCAAAGAGTTACTAATATTTGAACATTTTTGAAAGCTTCCTAAAGTGCAGCAAAGCATAGTGTCTTCCCGAAATGCCATGTAGAATACATTCACCATGTATTAAATTTCACAGTGTGTTAGCATTTCATGTTACTTTACTTGACAGTGTATAATATTACATTAAATGGCCTATCATATCATACGATATGGCATGAAACAGCCGCGTCGGATTGGCCGAGCGCATTGAGGCGCTATACTACGATGTGCGAGGTCGTCCCCCGTCGAGGGTTCGAATTCCCCCTCGGGCATGGATGTTTGTGCTATCTTTGGTATAAGGTAGTTCATAAGTAGTTTGTACGTTTAGGGACTGAAGACCCCGCAATGAAGTCCCTTAAGCTTAAGAAACATTTGAACACTATCGAATGGAATCTAATAATGTCGATGATAGCACACGTTCCTCACATACCTACTTCTTCACCTCCTAGCAAACGGTCTCGCCCGCCCCACGTCACCGGCGTGTGCACAATAGAGGGAAACACAGTCACTCGTGAGCGAGCGGTCTAACGTAACGGTGTCACTATGTTTTCGAAACAGGGACAACGGAATTGGATCAACACTGATTGTGCTAGAGGTCGTACAGCACAACAGTCTCATCAATGTCTTCAAGGGGCGTGCGTGGAATCGGCATTGCCATACAGAATGATGGCACGTTGGCTAAAGTCTTTCGTGGTATCCATTTGTGGCTCATAAAACCTGAGTCTTATCAAATTGAATAAGGTGGTCCCCTGGTTGAAAATCATGTTCAGCAACAGATGATCTGTCAATCTCTCCCCTTCTACAGTTCCCCTTGTGCTCATCTAGTCGTTTTTTGACTGTTATTTTTGTGGTACCCACGTATACGTCCCCACAGCTACACGGAATCCTATAAATTCCTGCTTTTTCCAGCGGTTTTCGAGCATCCTTTGCCGATATCAGGTGATCCTGTATCTTCCGAGTAGGTTTGTAAATGACGGCAACATTCCGTTTCGTCAAAATTTTACCGATGCGGACGGTGACGTCCTTAATAAAAGGTAGGAAGACTTTAGATTTCACAGGAACCCTTTCATCGTTTTCAACTCTACGTTTCCGCCTCAAAGCTCTCCTTATCTCTGTAGACGAATAGCCATTCTTAAGTAAAGCATTACTCAGGTGTTTCAATTCAGCGTCGAGTAATTCCGGTTCGCAGATGTTCCTTGCTCTGTCTCCCAACGTCTTTATAATGCTCCGTTTTTGCTGTGGGTGGTGGTTTGAATCCCGGTGCAGTTAACGGTCTGCGTGTGTGGGCTTCCGATAAACTGTATGGCCCAATCTGCCATTCCCCTTTTTGAAAACTGACACGTCAAGAAAATTCAGTTTTCCGTCTACATCTTTCTCCATGGTAAATTGGATTCTGGATTAATCCCGTTGAGGTGTTGGAGAAAACGATCTAGTTCCTCTCTACCATGCCTCCACACAACATAGCGAAACCAAATAGTAGTTTTTTTGTTTGCTGTTTTCAATGCCTGTTCCTCGAATTTTTCCATGTAGAAATTTGCTATAACCGGGCTTAAAAGGCTCCCCATAGCTACACCATCTGTCTGTTCATAAAAATCATCGTTCCATTTGAAATAAGTGGTCGTGAGGCAATATTTGAACAGATCTGCAATGTCGGGCGGAAAGAGGAGATTTAGCTGTTGCAGTACCTCATTGGCTGGAACCATAGTAAACAGGGATACCACGTCAAAACTAACTAAAATGTCCTCTGGATTGACCAATATATCATTCAATTTACTTATAAAATGTTTCGAATTCTTGATATATGAATCTGAGCGCCCCACATGCGGTCGTAATAGTGTTGTCAAGAACTTGGCAATCAAATAGGTGGGTGAAGCATTTGGTCTTAGAGGAGGAACATTTTCCTTTTCTTTGTGGACTTTCGGCAACCCAACGTTGGGTTTTAATAATAAATCCACTAGACCACGGCATAACAGCCCGGAAATTTTTAGTAATGATTATCATTGTTTCTCTGGAAATACCGTACAGAACGTATAGGGCACATTACGCTGAGGTAAAATACTAAGTCCTTAACACCTCCTGTCAATATCTAAATTACCGAGAAACACTTACTCTCACTTCTACCAACTTGCGGGTAGACTTAAATAGATGCGAAGTTTATCCAGGAGAACGTTCTCAACTTGTGGACGGATTTTCGCGGAACAGTTTTAGCGAAAACTTCGGTAACAAGATTCGTGACGCTGTTGAGTGAGTTAGTCTTCGTTCTCTTAAAGATAAGCAGTTATGAAGGGTTATCTCGCAAAATATCACCAGAAGCCTACCCCTGACGGTAACTAAACGCCAGAATTCACAAGTTTCAGACTAACCGAAATGTACAATGCTGCGCCACCCCTCTGGAATAACGATGTAGTAGTGTAATCAATTTTAAAAACCTGAGAATGTTTTACCTTTTGGAATAATTATTGGAGCAGTAGGAAAACGTTCCTGCTTTTCCTACACACAATATGTAGACTCAACTACACTGGCTCTACACCAGGACTCGGCAACACTTCGATACCGATCTACCGGTAGATCGCCAGTGCTTATTGGGTAGATAGCCTGATTACTGAGAGGGCTGAAGAGAAGTGGTTGAATAAAATTTTCAATTATAGTATTTCCTAACAGGGAAAATGCACGCTTTTCCGGCACAAGTTTGTTTTATTTATTAACACTCGCGTAGAATTGGTCGCATCAGTCTATCTTGAACTTATAAAAATGTGTTTCTTGCATCAGTTGAATGGGCCGCTACCTGGGCACTACTCACTGCTACACTATTTAATTCAGTTTTGTGCATTGTGTAGTGTTGTCCCGATAGGTCTACGCGTCCGCAAAGGCGGTGAGTTTCGTGTCTCGTACTGTTCAAAGGGGTTACACTATTAACTTTACGAAACCGTTATGATTAATAACGTACATTAAAAGATTTCTGTGGTATGGGTAAACTTCTACTATGAATACATCTTCTTCCTCAGAAGATTTATTTATTTATTGTTGCGTAGATAGAGAATCTTTTGAAATTGAAATAGTATCATTTCAATGAATTGTATCTCGAAAGTGTTGCGGAAACTAGAAATTGTTGGCCTGTAATTCCTCAAGATAAATACCCTGTAAGAGTAACAATAAAGGCCTTGTTTGCTTCTTACTGTCTGTGCGAATCGTTGTTGTCAAAGATGACTTATTAAAAATAAACACAGAACCAGGTTAACTGACGAACACTTGGTCTCCTGTATTCTGCTATGTGTTACAAGTTATACACCAAATATCAAGGACATTGTTAACACAAAATCTAATATAAGATAATATATTACAATATTGTGAAATAAAAATTGTATGTTATGAGCAAATAGTGAAGATGTAAAGTTTAATTCTTAAATATGGTTGTTCTGCAGTATTAAAAAATTAAAAATAAATCAATTACTAGATTTTTGGAAGATATAGCGCACTTTGATTCAGTGGTATGAAATGGTAGAGCGCGAAGTATTCGTGGTTGCCAAACCCAGCACTACACCAGCAGTGTTGACCCGTCCTTAAACAGTGATTTGTATGGAGAACGTTAAGAATATAATCCCCTGCAAGTCGTTCGTATTCAGTAGGAGATGACTCTTTCTTGAAAGAAAAAAAATTACTTTTTTATGTTTACAACCATAGAACAATTTTTAAATTGCAGTAAGTGGTTTCGCCAATCCTTTTGTCGTCATCACCCTATTCCTCATTCTGCAGGAGATGATGTATGGCAACACTTGTAGTGTGAGTAATTATGCCATCAAAGCTCTTCGTAAGATTCCGTTCTTCACTTGGTATAAACGGAACCCTTCCACGATCACATCGTTGTCGATATATTTACCTCTATATCCGTCTTCAGTACGACAGTTAAAACCACTTTTTTCATCAACGGAAAGGAACGAAAATCAATCTTAAATTCATTTCACGTACTAAGGTCTGCGACCCCAGAGGGCTAAAATAAATTTAGCTTGCAAATGATTACACTCGAGAGATATGACCAGAATTTGATACTCAGAAACCCAGTAATCAAAAGATTGTTGTCGATATATGCACGAGGTGATCAAGCCTTGTGTTTCTGATACCTACGGACACCGACTATCTTACTGCAGCTGTGACATGACAACACAAATGTAATTCAATTTACTTATCATACGACTTAATGTTATATCATAAACGGTAGCTTAATAACATAATAAAAATTTTAGGTTCAAGGTACAATAATGTTTGCTTCCCCATATACTACAACCGAACTACAACATAATGAGCTTAACAATTTATGAACTGCAAGTATTGACGAGAAATATATATATATATATATATATATATATATATATATATATATATATATATATATATATATATATATCCCCAGCGCCGCCCGCGGTGGCCGAGGGCATTGAGGCGCTCCAGTCACGGTCCACACCGCCACTACGGTCGGGGGTTCGAATCCCCCCTCGGGCATGGATATTTGTGCCGTCCTTAGTTGTAAGTAGTTCATAAGTAGTTTGTAAGTTTAAGGACTGATGACCCCGTAGTTAAGTCCCATAGACTCTACAAACATTTGAACATTTTGAAGTAACCCCAGCTGCACTTAGTTTCTTTATCTTCAGTCTGGCGTAAAGAATTGTCTGATGTTTGAAATAAATCCAGAACTGAACACAGAGCATCTAAATCACATACAACTCCAAGGGCCCCACTAAAAACTTCTCTACTTCGCAAACAGTCTGTAGAATCACTACGATATGTTGCTGTGTCACCTTTCTGTCATAGTCACCTCTTAGTACTTTCGGGGAGAATAATTTGTGCGAAGCCATGTCCGTTGATTTACCTACTGAGTGAGCGGACACCACTTTCTACCTGCCCCGTTCCATACAATGAATGCGACCAGTGGGACGATTTAGAAACTAAATAAAAGATCTATAGGCTGGTTTAGACACTAGGTTTACCAAGTAAGGTGTTTAAGGTAGATCTAGTCCGTCAACAAACTTGATTCAGTTTTTAAAAGCACGAAAACAAAGATCACGTCAAATGACGTGATTGGCATTCTACAGAAATTTCCGTATCCCGTCAATTGACGTGATTGGCACTCGGACTGTTAAACTGAACTACACTGAAATACACGAAAGCATCGCTCCCTCCTACGTTGTGACAAACTGCAGGTAAGAGCCGGGGAGGGCGGGATTTCTCTCGTCACGCAGCGGCGCGCTTCCCCGCGCCGCCAGGTCGCAGATCGACCCCGGGGCGCGCGCGGCAGTCCGTCATAGCATTTTTTATTGTTAAAGACGCCACCGCGCCCTCGCCACCCCGCCCGCGATTTTAAAAAACAGCTTCTTCCGCAGCGCGCCCCCTCGACGCTGCTTGTCTTCGGGTGCGAGAAACGGATACTGCGAGCGGCGAATAAAAAATTGAAGGCGGGAGGGAAACTAATGTATCTTTCGCCGGCTGGCGCCCACCCTTCTCCTCCCTCTGTATGAAAATGAAGTTTCCGAGAGAGGCGCGGAGCCGGCATCCGCGCGGCCGACCTTCCCGGGGGCGGGGGACGGGGGTTGGGCTATTTATTACGACAGAGAGCGAGCGAGAGGCGGGGGCGGCGGCTGGGGGCGGCGTCTTCCACGGTATTTGGCCGAGGCGGGAAGCCGCCGAAATGTGGGCCACGGCGCGAAGACGGGGGCCGGTCGGCCGTGATGGCAAATTAAGCCCTGGTGGTTGATGTGACCTTATTCGCGGGTACTTACAGTCTTACCTGTTGTCGTATAACTGATTTGGCAAGTGTGCAGACTCTTCACATTCAGTCGAACTAAACTCTGCGTCTACTCGAAATGTCTCAGATACGAGGGCTGGACTTGAAATAGTGGCAAGTACAGGATGTCCAGAAAAGGACTCCCTGATTTCAGAATTAAATATCTCGAAAACAGCCTTCAACACTACATCAGACGAAGCACTCTGCGTGGTACTGGGGATACCACCAATAGACCTTACCATACGACAAGGTCAATGAACTTGTTGGACAAGAGATAACAGAAAGGAGGCAACTAATTAAATGGAGAATGGACACATGGCAAAGGAAATGGGAAAACTGCGAGAAACGAAGATGTGTCTATGACTTTTTCCCGAATATAAGGGAACGTCTTCGAATGGGTCATATCAATCCCAGCCGGGATATGATCCACTTCCTAACGGGACACGGCCCCTACCCCACACACCTCACACGTGTGGGTCTCAGTGACAATCCATGCTGTACGTGTGGAGAAATTTGGACCCCAGAACACACTGTCATAGCCGGCCGCGGTGGCCGAGGGGACTGAGGCGCTTCAGTCACGGTCTGCACGGCCACTACGGTCGGGGGTTCGAATCCCCCCTCGGGCATGGATATTTGTGCCGTCCTAGTTCGTAAGTAGTTCATAAGTAGTTTGTAAGTTTAGGGACTGATGACCCCGTAGTTAAGTCCCACAGACTTTACAAACATTTGAATTTGAACACTGTCATACACTGAGAGCTCTACAAAACACACACTTACACTATGTTTGACACGACTAAAGACCTAAACGAACTAATACGAGATAAGAACGGATGGGACATAATGGACAGGCTGACGAACGGAGTCTTACTACGAAAAAGAGACGAGTGCACACAGAACATAAGACGTAATGCAACACGAAATGCCCACAACAGAAGACAAAACACTTATGACGAATCTTACACTGAAAGCGCAAACAGTACAAATTACACCACAGGTGACAGCCCCGTCACAGAGGACGATATAAACAAATGCGAAATGTAACCTACAGATATAGCCAATCATAAGAGTCCCAAAATGAGAAAACTCCAGGATGGCAGGGCTCGAAGTAAATTCCGAGGCCTCCCACCCTGGACTTTCCACTCTTATTCTTTAGACTGTCACTCAAACCAATCTTTTCTATTCTCTATTATTCTCTTCTTAAAATAGTTGATGTTTTTAAGTTGCCTTTCCATTTTACTTATGATTAGTATTTACGCTTTTCTTTGTATTTTTTATGTAATTACTTTAAATGTATAAAGAAAATAATGTATCACAGTCGCATAAATGTATCACATAGTTTTTGTAATCACGACCAGCTATATACGCAAAGGCAGCTGGTCCACAACAAGGGTAAATAAAAACATTCGATTCAGGACTGTTCCAGGGATTCGATAGACAGTAGACCGCTCCATTTGCACCATCAACAGAACAGGCTCTGCTAACGGTATTGTACGTCTGCCACATCGCTGGCAACGGGTTCTACTCAACGCTGGTGACTACTTTGAAGGAGAGTAACAGGTGCAAACATGTAACGCTTTTGTATGGTTACGAATAAATACAGGGTGTCCAGAATAGGGCTCCCTGATTTCAGAATTAGATATCTCGAAAACAAAGATCGATAGAGGAATGCAGTAAACGGTATGTTTATTGTGAAAGCTGTAAGAAGTATATACAGCAGTTTGAAATAATAGTTACAAAAGCTGCTAACGGATGGCGCTGTAATCGCCATACGTACTGCCTAGTGTAAATAGTGATCCGAAGCCCAGAGCGATCAGTTCCACTATTGAAACGTGAAAGGAGGTTAGTGTGGTGTCGCACAAGTACAAAGTGCGCGCCACCTACTTTCGCCGCGCGCCGCCATGCACACACGGCGCGGCGTTCTCACGACAGCCACGAGCGCCCTCTGCTGCAACCCCACTCGTGGCCACCACGGGAAGACATCGGTCACTTGGGACTGAGATAGCAACCAGTTAGGACCTTCGTAATCAGATAGGCACCAGTGAAGACTTTGATATTGTACAGGCACTAGGCAGGCCTCTAACAACTATGTATCCACATTCTGCAGTACTATGTAAAAGTTAAGTATTGTTACATTCTGTGCAATATATATCTCTTTCTAATTTACTCTAGTGTTTATAGTTTCTGGCTGCTCCCCTCCGTACCTGCACCAGCGTGCTATTTTGTTCCTGTGTCGGTCTCATTCCACTCGGCGACAGACACCTACGACGAGGCTGGGACACAAAAGCGGCGACGAAGTTGGGACACAAAAGTGGCGACGAGGAGTGATAGAAGAACCTTGGACCAGCAGCCAGACAGCAGCAGTCGGAGCACGCAGAAATTGCTCCCGCCCACCCACCCTTATTATAAGATTTTTGGGGGCACATTTTCCGTTACGTGTTTTGTGGACTTTTTTTTTTGTTGCAGAGCGTCCTCATTTATCTTGCATTTGTGTTTTGTACTAATTTACTTGTATACGCGGCGCCTAATCGGTCAGCGTGGCCACTACCCCGAACCCAAACTTAATGGAAATTATTCAGTTACAGACGGCGCAAATCACTCAACTACTGCAGGCCGTGTCGCAGTTGACGACACAGGCTGCTCACCAACAACAACAGTCGTCACATCAGCAGCCCACACCTGCCGCTGCACCGCTTCCTACATTTCGCCAGTACAACGAACGTGAGGAAGAATGGAGCGACTACTTCGCACAGTTTCAAGAACTCGTCGCGGCTGATCAAATTACAGGTCAGAGAGTGAAGAACCTTTTCTTATCGATTGTGGGCCCCCAGACCTTCGTACTATTGCAAAAACTTTTCCCTCTCGCATCTCCTCGTGATGTAGACTTTGAACAAATTGTAGATGCACTGAATGCTCATTATGAGAGAAAAGTTCTTGTAGCCGCTGCACGATACCGATTTTTCAGACTTAAAAAATTACCGCAGCAGTCACACCAAGAATGGATTACGGAATTGAAGGGCTTAACCCGCCAATGTAAATTTACTTGCTCTTGTGGACTTTCTTATAGTGACGTTATGTTGCGAGATGCGATTACGCAGAATATTCAGGACCCCAGAATTAGAGCAGCAATTCTGAAACAGTCTGACCCCTCATTAGACAGTGTACTGCAGCTTATAGAAGCGCATGATACTTTTGACTTAGCAGATGTAGAAATGCAAAGCCACAGTGTTAATTCAGTGCGCCGCAACGGACGCTTTCCTAGCCGTAGTTCTCAGTATAGCACTAGTGATTCTTATTTTTCTACCGGCCGTGCTGAACAGACAGTGAACAGTAGCCAGTGTAAAAGTGCGACACAAAGGTCGCCCCGTCGTGTTAGAAACAGTAATTTGAATAACGGGCGCCAACGCTCATTTCAGAAAAATGTACGTAAATCTTGCCCCCAGTGTGTGTCTCGCCACAAGCGTGCTCATTGCCCTAGTCGCAACGCAACCTGTTATCAATGTGGCAAATCAGGACATGTACAGTCTGTGTGTATGCGAATTAAAAACTCAAAGAACGGTACCGTTAGAAACAGTGCTTCGCAGAGCGCGAGAACAGTTCATTCTGTAAATGTTATACGGGCTGTGGAATTGAACAGTGCTTTCCTCGGATCTCAAATGCAAGAAAGTAGTTCTGCGCCTATGGCAAAATTATATAGTGCACCACGTAGCAAGCGCCGACGAGCGCGTAAAACAGTGCAACGGAAAAGGGTTCGGGACAAGCAAAATGACTATGAACAGTGCATTCCTGTAGTGAAAATAGTGCCTTCTGCAACTGCTCCTTGTAATAGTGCCCAGTACTATGTAGATAGTGATAGTAGAATTGATGTAGCTACTCAAAGTAATTTTAGTTCAGTAGCCTCGCATTGCGCGGACGCCGATCCGGCGATAGTGCCATCTAATGACAGTGTTGTTACTCCACTGCGTGCCGAGTCTGCGCCGCTTACTCCACTACGCGGCCCGCGCAAGCGCCGTCAACAAACCGTAGCAGACGTTGCCCACATTCGCGCACCTGTCGAGCGCCGCAAGCAAAAACTGTTTGTGTCTCTCTTCATAGAAAATAAGACGGTGCAATTTCAGCTTGATACTGGTTCCGCTGTCACATTAATAAATAAAGATACTTATGAACTTCTGGGTTCGCCAAAATTGTCGCCGTCACAGCAAGTGTTAACAGCTTATACCGGTCAAAATATTCCCATGCTGGGAACATATAGCCTGCCAGCCTCTTTTCAAGGTGTAACAAAAACAGTTGCTTTTGTTGTTCTTCAGGCCAAATCTACACAGAACATTTTTGGACTAGATGCTTTTGACTTGTTTGGTTTATCAATTCAAAGGGATGTGCTTCAAATTTCGTCAATAGTGCCTCAGGATAAAATCAATGCATTGTGTGACAAATATAGTGACTTGTTTTCGCCGGAACTAGGTTGTACAAAAGACTTCGTGGCACATTTAACTTTAAAAGAATCTGCAGTTCCAAAATTTCGTAAAGCTAGACCAGTGCCTATCGCCTTGCGTGATACAGTTGCCGAAGAACTTAAACGTTGGCAAGATAGTGGGGTGATTTCTCCTGTTTCTGCGAGTCAGTGGGCCTCGCCTATAGTAATTATACCCAAGCCGTCAGGAAAACTTCGTCTCTGTGCGGACTTCAAATCAACAGTGAACAGTCAAACAATTGTCGACACTTATCCCCTGCCCAGACCTGAGGAACTGATGGACAAATTAGGACAGTCTCGCTTCTTTTCTAAGATTGATTTGGCAGAGGCATACTTACAGATTCCACTTGATGACGAGTCAAAAAAATTTTTCGTCATTAATACTCACATGGGCCTTTTTCAATTTCAACGCCTACCCTTTGGCAGTTCTTCCGCTCCCGCTATTTTTCAGCGTTTTTTGAAACAGCTGACAGTTTCTGTACCGTGTTGCTCGAACTATTTAGATGACATTGTGGTATCCGGACGTACAGTTGAAGAACATTTAGCAAACCTGGAGTGCCTTTTCAAAGTTTTGACTGCAGCAGGTCTACGTTGCAATAAAGCAAAGTGTTCGTTTTTTCAAACTGAAATAGAGTACCTAGGCCATGTGATTAATGCCCAAGGAATTCATCCCTTACAGTCACATCTTCGAGCAATCAAAGACTTGCCTCCTCCTAAGAATGTGCATGAATTGCAAGCAGTGATGGGAAAGCTTAACTATTATTTCAGATTTATTCCCAATGCCTCTCAGATTGCAGCTCCACTGCATCACTTACGTAGGAAGAATGTTCCTTTTGTATGGTCAGGTTGCCTTTGACAAACTAAAGTCTGCACTACTCAGTGATGCATGTTTGATTCCCTTTGACCCACAGAAGCCTGTAGTGTTAGCAGTTGACGCCTCGTCGTACGGTCTGGGTGCCGTTCTGTCGCATCGTATTGGATGTCACGATCGTCCTATTGCCTTTGCATCCAAGCTACTGACGCCGACGCAACAGAATTACAGTCGGATAGAAAAGGAGGCCTTAGCAATCATTTACGGCGTCACAAAGTTTCATCATTATCTCTATGGCAGAAAATTCTATTTGTTGACAGACCACGGGCCTCTCACGTCGTTGTTCTCACCCACAAGGCCGATTCCGCCACGTACGGCACAAAAGCTTCAGAGATGGTCCTTGATATTGTCAAATTATCAGTATGAGATTTTGTACCGACCTACCACTAAACACGCCAACGCGGACACACTTTCCCGACTTCCGGTTGGCCAGGATGTATCATTTGATTCTTCAGAAATGGCATGTTGTCAGATAGACTCCAGAGATGCTTCCGCTGTCGCAGACTTTCCTTTGAACTCTCGTCGGGTTGCACAGGAAATAGCTGCGGATGCAGACCTAAGTGTGGTAGCACGTTTTGTTCGCTCAGGGTGGCCTGCCAGAGCCGAAGACATTGATCGGCCTCTGGTTCGACGTTATTTTGCACAACGTCATGCATTATCTTTAAGTCAGGGTGTTCTGTTGTTGCATACCGACAACGACCAAACTAGAGTGATTGTTCCTCGTTCTCTGCAACGTGAAGTGTTACGCCTCCTGCATCAAGGACATTGGGGTATTGTTAGGACAAAGCAACTGGCCAGACGTCATTGTACCTGGGTTGGTATGGACGCTCAGATAGAGAACATGACATCACAGTGTACTGCGGAGCATCAGGCGGCTCCTCCGCAACGTTTCTCAGACTGGCCACGCCCCAAGGGACCATGGCAACATTTACATATTGACTTTGCCGGACCTTTCTGGAATACGCGCTGGTTAATTGTTGTAGACGCTTTCAGCAAGTTTCCTTTTGTGATTGCCATGAACTCAACGACAGCTTCTAGTACAATCAGTGCCTTAACATCAGTGTTTTGCATCGAAGGTTTGCCTGAAACTATCGTCAGTGACAATGGACCTCAGTTTGTTAGTGCGGAATTTCAACAGTTTTGTCGTGTGAATGGCATTCAGCATATTACCACTGCACCTTTTCACCCTCAGTCCAATGGTGAAGCAGAACGTTTCGTTCGAACATTCAAGTCTCACATGGAGAAGATGAAAGGTCAGCACTCCAGGCAGCAAGCTCTTCAAATTTTCCTGTCTACGTATCGGTGCATGCCACGTGACGGCCCGTCTCCTGCCGAGCTGCTACACGGCCGCCGTCACCGCACTCTCCTTCACCTGCTGCAGCCTCCCACGCACCGAGTCGGTTCGTATGGCGCTACGCGTTTTCAGGTTTCCACGCCGGTGCTGTACAGGGTGTTTGCTGGCAACAAGAAGACATGGTTGCCAGGCATCATTCAGCGCGTGCTCGGTCGCAATATGTATGTTGTACGTTCTTCACAGGGTCGGAGCTGCGGCGCCACGCAAACCAACTGCGCTTGCACAGGCCGCGCGATCCTGTCTCCGGTTTCTTGATTCCAGACCCAGTTCACCGCCAGGGAGCACAGCCACATCGCTCGCCGCCGGGTCCAGCTTCCCCGGACTACGAGATCGTACCCATGGAGGTGGACGCACCTCCGACGCAGTCGTCGCCGCCGCTGTCGCCGCCGCAGATGAAAGCGTCACCGAGAGGGACTCCGGGACCGTTCGGGCCCCTCCAGCTTGGGCTACGCACCTCAGAAGAAGATGACCTGGTCAATCTGGGCGGAAGCGTGCGCCCTTCCCCAGGTTTCGGCGGGTTTCCTGGAGGATCTCAAGGCGGATGCCGGGGCGCGGACGGCGTCTCGATCCCGGCCTCAGCTACGACGCCCGTCCCACCAGTAACGCCCCCGCCCAGGCCCTCCTCCCAGTGCCGTCGCCGTGGACCTCAGCCCTACGCCACGACGGCGCGGCGGTTTGGGGGGGAGGGGTGTGGTGTCGCACAAGTACAAAGTGCGCGCCACCTACTTTCGCCGCGCGCCGCCATGCACACACGGCGCGGCGTTCTCACGACAGCCACGAGCGCCCTCTGCTGCAACCCCGCTCGTGGCCACCACGGGAAGACATCGGTCACTTGGGACTGAGATAGCAACCAGTTAGGACCTTCGTAATCAGATAGGCACCAGTGAAGACTTTGATATTGTACAGGCACTAGGCAGGCCTCTAACAACTATGTATCCACATTCTGCAGTACTATGTAAAAGTTAAGTATTGTTACATTCTGTGCAATATATATTTCTTTCTAATTTACTCTAGTGTTTATAGTTTCTGGCTGCTCCCCTCCGTACCTGCACCAGCGTGCTATTTTGTTCCTGTGTCGGTCTCATTCCACTCGGCCACAGACACCTACGACGAGGCTGGGACACAAAAGCGGCGACGAAGTTGGGACACAAAAGTTAGCGTACCAAAGGAAGAGATTAAAACCATGTACTCCATTGAACAACGCGTTTTTCTGGTGCTAGAGTACCACAGGTTAGAAGAGAGTCCTACGGCAACAAGGCGAAGTTTACAAGCACGATTTGATGTTCCAAAAGGACCCGATGCGAAAACCGTTCGTACGCTCTTCGGAAAAATTTCAACGAACAGGTAGCGTAACTAATGATCTAGTGGGGCATCTTGGCCGCAAGCAAACCGCAGTTACGCCTGAAAATATCGCCACAGTTTGTGGAATTATTCAGCGAAATCCAATGTCATCAGTCCGTAGAATTGCATCTGAGACTGGTTTGAAGCGTCCCAGCATGCAGAAAATACTGAGAAAGAGCCTACACATGTTTCCATTCAAAATTCAAACGCACCAGGCCATACCCGTGCGATCTCTGCAATAAAGGGTTTGCCTTTGCTAATCAGATGCTCACAATGATTGATAGTGAAGGATTTGATGTTGGCTGCACCTGGATTACAGATGAAGCACACTTCCACCTGAATGGATACGTGAATAAGCAGAACTGGCGATTTTGAGGTTTCGAAAAGCCATATTGGTGTGAAGCGAAACCCCTGTATTCTCCTAAATTTACTGTGTGGGTTGCAGTATGCAGCAGAGGCATTTTTGGCCCTTTTTCATTCGGTCACTGGTGCTTGTTACGTTGCAATTTTTGAACAATTTGTCGCCACACAGCAAGCGTTAGAGGATCAACCAAGGGCTGAATGGTTTATGCAAGATGGAGCCCGACCACATCGGACCGAACAAGTGTTTCGCTTTCTTGAGAAATACTTCGTGAATCGTGTCATTGATTTAGAATATACCAAATTTACTGGTGAAGGCACGGATTGGCCTCCATATTCGCCGGATTTCATTTCCTGTGCCTTTTTTTGTGGGGCACAGTGAAAGACATGGTCTACCCGAAGCATGCCGCCACGCTGGACGAGTCTGAATCGGCGATCTCTGTGGCATGTTAATCCATTTCGGTTGAGACACTACGAAATGTGATGGCGAATTTCATTCTTTGTTTGCGCCACCTCTGTAATGCCAATGATGAACTTTTGAAAACATTGTGATGTAATTGTTTGCAAAGAGTGTTTTCATACGATTATTTCACTTATGTAAGCGCCATCTGTTAGCAGCTATTGTAACTATTATTTCAAACTGCTGTATAAACGTCTTACAGCTTTCATAATAAACATACCGTTTACTGCATTCCTCTATCGATCTTTATTTTCGAGATATTTAATTTTGAAATCAGGGAGCAGTATTCTGGACACCCTGTATTTATTCGCAACCATACAAAAGCGTTGCATGTTTGCACCTGTTACTCTCCTTCAAAGTAATCGCTAGCGTTGAGCAGAACCCGTTGCCAGCGATGTGGAAGACGTACCATGCCTTTGGGTATGTAGCTGGTCGTGATTACAAAACCTATGTGATACATTTATGCGACTGTGATACATTATTTTCTGTAAATGTTCAAATATCTGTAAATCTATCGGACCAAACTGCGTGGTCATCAGTCCGTAGCTTACAAACTACTTAAACCTAGGTAAACTAACCTACGGACAAACACACACCCATACCCCAGGGAGGACTCGAACCTCCACGGCGAGCAACCGTGCGCTCCGCAGCGAGGTGCTTTAGACCGCTCGGCTACTCCACCGCGGCGTTTATTTATTTGTTTATTTACCCTTGTTGCGGACCAGCTGCCTTTGGGTATGTAGCTGGTCGTGATTGCAAAATCTATGTTATACATTTATGCGACTGTGATACATTATTTTCTGTAAATGTTCAAATGTCTGTAAATCTATAGGACCAAACTGCGTTTTCATCAGTCCGTAGCTTACAAACTACTTAAATCTAGGTAAACTAACCTACGGACAAACACACACACCCATGCCCCAGGGAGGACTCGAACATCCACGGCGAGCAACCGCGCGCTTCGCAGCAACGTGTTTTAGACCGCTCGACTTCTCCACCGCGGCTATTTTCTTTATACATTTAAAGTAATTACATAAAAATTACAAAGAAAAGCGTAAATACTCATCATAAGGAACATGGAAAGGAAACTTAAATACATCATCTATTTTAAGATGAGAATAATAGAAGTAGGAAAGATTGGTTTGAGTGACTCTCTGAAGAATAAAGAGTGGAAAGTACAGAGTGGGAGGCGTCGGAATTTACTTCGAGCCCTGCCATTTTATGATTGGCTATATCTTTAGGTTACATTTCTCATGTGTTTATATTGTCCTCTGTGCCGGGGCTGTCATTTGTGGTGTAATTTGTACTGTTTGCGCTTTCAGTGTCAGATTCATCATAAGTGTTTTCTCTTCTGTTGTGGATGTTTCGTGTTGCATTACGTCTTACGTTCTGTGTGTACTCGCCTTTTATTCGTAGTGACACTACGTCCGTCAGCCTGTTCATTATGTCCCATCCGTTCTTATCTCGTATTCGTTCGCATAGGTCTTTAGTCCTGTCAAACATAGTGTGTTTTGTAGAGCTGACAGTGTATGACAGTGTGTTCTGGGGTCCAAATTTCTCCACACGTACAGCATGGATTGTCACTGAGACCCACACGTGTGAGGTGTGTGGGGTAGGGGATCATACCCCGGCTGGGGTTGATATGACACATTCGAAGACGTTCCCTTATATTCGGAAAAAAAGTCATAGACACATCTTCCTTTCTCGCAGTTTTCCCATTCGCTTTGCCATGTGTCCATTCTCCACTTAATTGCCTCCGTTCTGTTATCTCTTGTCCAACAAGTTCATTGATCTTGTATTTCTCCGCCTTCAGCCTGTACATAGCATATCTTAGTCGTATGGTAAGGTTTATTGGTGGTATCCCCAGTACCATGCAGAGTGCTTCGTCTGAGGTAGTGTTGAAGGCTCCAGTTAGCCTTATTAGGACACTTCTTTGACCTTTCCTAACAGTGGCAATGTTGGTCTGTAGTGCCAGAAGCTGTGCCCATGAACTGGCCGCGAAGCAGATTACTGACTCGAAGAGGGCTATGTGGTATGTACGTAGTGTTTGTGTAGGTAGTCTGTACGTTGTGGTGTTTAGCCTGGCAAGTTTTTGAGTCATCTTGGTGGCCCTGTCGGTCGTCAGTCGTATATGTACATTAAAGGTCAAGCGTTCGTCCAATTGGACACCAAGATAACGTGTATTGTGTTGTCTGCGTATGCGAATGCAACGAAATCGTTCCTTCATCTTCGGAATCAAATCAAAGTCACAAGGACCTAAGTCCGGTGAGTATAGTGGATGGTACAGTACTTCCCAACTTCCCACACCCATCGACCGAACAGAGAGGCCACAGCTAGCGCTGTATCTGCCTGTGCATTGTCGTGAAAAAATGATGGGTGGGCTCCAAGTGCGTCTGAGCAGCATCGTAACGCATCCATTTCTGCATTTCCGTCAATTCATGCGGAACCCTTCGTAATGCAATGTTTTGCGTGCCCAGGCTTACTTAAAGGTGCAAAGCAGAGTTGTAAGTGCTATTCCGGTTTCGTGGGTGAGTTCACGAATAGTCTGGCGTCGATCACTGTCCACTAACGTAGCAACAGTATGAACTTCTTCTTTAGGGACGATAGGACCTGCCCGATGAATGTCTGCCACAGTTTGCCGACCTTCGTTGAAGGCTTTTACTCAACGTGCTACTCTTCTGTATGGCAATCTTTATCCAACTCCGTTGTTACTGTTTCGAAAACATACTGATACCGTTACATTTGATCGTTCGCTCAAAAATGACTGTTTTTCCCTCGATTGTGCGCACATCGGTGACGTGGAACAAAATGTTCAAATGTTTGTAAATCTATGACACTTAACTACTGTGGTCATCAGTCCCTAGGCTTACGAACTACTTGAACTAATTTATGCTAAGGACAACAATTACACCCATTCCCGATGGAGGACTCGAACCTCCGACGGCGAGCAGAGGCGCGCTCCGCAGAAGGCGCCTTACAATAATCGGAGCCGGCCGCGTAGCCGAGCGGTCTGCGGCGCGCCAGTCACGTTCTGCACGGCCACTACGGTCGGGGGTTCGAATCCCCCCTCGGGCATGGATATTTGTGCCGTCCTTACTATTAGCTAGTTCATAAGTTGTTTGTAAGTTTAGGGACTGACGACCCCGTAATTAAGTCCCATAAGCTCTACAAACGTTTGAACATTTTTTTGAACACTCGGCCACTCCACCGCGACTGAAGTGGGACGGGCGAGTCCTTTTGGTCGTAGGTAAGTATGTCAACAACGTGTGCTATCAGCGACAACAGTATATTCCATTCCATAGTGACTCCATAGTGCTATTGCCACTATTTAAGATCCAACCCTCGTAAATGAAAATAGTCCCAATTCCTAGGTTTCGACCAAGGTTTTCGAAGGATGTCGAAGGAAAATGGCCGTGCCCTGCCGCAAGGCCATTCCGGCATTTGCCTAGACTGATTTAGGAAAATCATGGAAAACTCAAATCCAAATGGCCAGTTCGATGCGCCGTGCAGCCGAATATGAGTCCAGTGTGTTACCACTGCACCAACTCGCTTCGTAGCAAAAACGAATGCGAGTAAATATTGCATTATCACGCGGTTCTGAGTTACGTTAATTAAGTTTCTCGCCTATCGTTAGTATAAAATCAATTGTAAAATTTGTAACAAAAACACAATAGACAATAAAGCAACCTAATAATCACGTGTTACAACGATTAAAATTGATCGATGAATTGTGTCATGGTTTAGAACAATATTAGGGAAAGCAATTGCACTGTTGCTTGTTAAAAGATAGTAAATAAAAGTATTGACGTATCTCTTATTCATTGATTTTGAACAGATGCCCTAGGTTGCGCAAGGCTGTAATTATATCGCTATCATAAAAATTAAATGGACCAAGTACAAAATTTATAAATAAATTTGATACAAATTATCATTATGAATGAAGTTAATAAATGAGCAATCCTTGAATTTCCTCTGCCTACGTATGGTTTTCAAATTAAGGGTGTTAAAAGAAGTGTTCCAGATTTTCAGAGGAAGTTTTACGGATGAAACAAGACTAATATGAACGTTATGCATTAGCTCTAAGTCGCTTATATTAATGGATATGAGTACTCGTTGATCTTCAATATTGTGAAACATATTGAACAAACAAATATAACGGTAATACAAAATACAAATTCAGAGATCAACTTGAAATAAAAACTAATGGTACTAACAATAATAAAGCACAGCAGTTCAAACACTTCACGAGGAGAATTACAGGGAAAATATGTGTTTAACAATATTAAAGAGATGAACAGCAAGTGCAAACTTTTTACGGTTACGAACAATATTCGTACAAGTAAATATACCAATGGTGGAAATACGACCACCTTCTGCGAAATGAATTATGTGGAGCACATGTTTTCTTTCGACGTGAAATCTGGAATCGACAGAGACAAAGTATTATCCACCTAGAGACAACGGAAAATGTATTGCGGTCGGAAACGACCAAAGGTAGCTACTAGCAGAGAAAAATATATCTCATTATTTTGTGAGAAGTAAAGGCGAATATAAACTGAAAGAATGTAAATACACGAGAAAAATAAAATTAATATGCAAGTTTCTTAGATATGACTTCTTTCTTCAACATATAATTCCATCTCTTCTGCACAGAGGACTAGCTACGCGAGCCTAACTCTACTATGACAGAGAACCGTCCGCTTCTCTACCTTTCGTGGAGATATTTCAGATAAGAGTGTTCTGCCCATATACGAATGACCTAAGATAACCAAACGGTTTGGTTTATAGGACAATTTCACTTTTGGCGGTTGCAGTTACTTTACAAATAACAGATCGAATGAATGGAGTAATTTGAAGGGAAACTAATTATTACAATTACTTTGAATCGCCTGCAAATATAAAAATACTTAAGACAAAAAGTACTTCTGAAGCAACATTAAACACTAACATTATAATGCACCTAAACAGGGGCATCGCTACACGAAGAAAACAGTTTCTTATTGGGAAAGGTTATGCGGATGTAATAGAAGTCACTATATAGTGCAGCAAAAGCCGTCTTGTCAATTTTATGATTATCGTTAAAAACTTCCGTAATAGCTGCTCTAGGACGGTACCCGCCAGATGCTCATTTTGGTGATATTCCTGGAATGTGAGTCGCGTATGACAAGATTGAACGTATATACGACCAATTTGGGACAAAAGTCCGTAGGAACTTTGGAGAAAGTAGTCATTTGACACTTTCTCCGTTTCGTTGAAAGAAACTCTCCCCGGAAGTTGATGAACGTAAGTCATCTATTCATCAGCATTTACAACGATGTTGTCTGCTTTCGGACTGAAGCCTTACTTAGAATGGGCGTTGGCACCGCAGCATAGATAAAGGCCAGTTGAAGCAAGCTGTTTGTAGGAATGAGGATATTGTGTGATGGCCAAGAAATTCTTCCTATAGCTTAGCAGTATTGCTTACGATGCTGGGAAACTCTGAACTCTGATCGTTCCCTTAGTTCCAGAATTCGAGGTATTTTCCAATATTCATGAGCATATGAGATTAGTCATTGCAATTAAATGACTCTGTTATGCTGAATTAAATTTTCGACCGCAGAATTGCAAACAATTTTGTGTTTTATGTCGGGGCAGTCTGTATTAACTGCCAACAAATATCAGACAATTGAACCAGTACTCTCATTCTAGCTCGGTGACGCCATTCTCTTTTTCTGATCTACAGCAAGCATAGTTGATTAGTGAGGTATCGTTGTACTAGTGATGTGTGTGGCTTCAGGTCTATTTTTCTCCTCTGAAAAATATCCTAAATGGCATTCAGCAACGAAATACCAAAACTCATTGCAGTGTGTCAACCAAGAGATCGTCATTTTCTAATGTTATTGTAATTTTTATCATTCTGCTGTAATGCCGTAAACATCATTGATTACTATCATTATTACCATCATTATTATCATTAATTCAGTTGCAAAAGCTTTCTTTCTCATGTGGCCAAGAGACCAGAAAGAATGTGTGGTTTGACGAAAAATAGGACAATAGGAGAAAGTAGGTAAAATGTTTGTAACAATTTCTGTTGATTTAACATCGTGACGACAGATACTAAGCAACAACACAAGCAAGTCATAGGTTGCAACGTTCGAAAAATCCATCAGACACATGGGTTCGGATTCTCATCATCATTTGTTGACCCATCAAGGCTGTAACATTACGAAATCAATACGCTGCTTAGTAGTCTATAGATTATATGTATATGTTTGCAGAGGAAAAACATCAGAATTGCACGTTTCCCACATATACAGTTTAGTTTCTGTGTTCATGGCCATAATTTTAAATATCCAGTCTTCTAAATACTTAAGTGAAATAATTACTGTGTTGCACAAATAATCAGTTAACTATCCAGAATGAAACTTTCACTCTGCAGCATAGTGTGCGCTGATATGAAACTTCCTGGCAGATTAAAATTGTGTGCCGGAACCGGGACTCGAACCTGGGACCTTTGCCTTTCGCGGGCAAGCGCTCTACCGACTGAGCTACCCCGACACGACTCACGATGCCGCCTCACAACTTTACTTCCGCCAGTACCTCGCCTCCTACTTTCCAAACTTCACAGAAGCTCTCTTGCAAACACGCAAGACTAGCACTCCTGGAAGAAAGGATATGGTGGAGACATGGCTTAGCCACAGCCTAAGGGATGTTTCCAGAATGAAACTTTCCCTCTGCAGCGGAGTGTGCGCTGATATGAAACTTCTTGGCAGATTAAAATTGTGTGCCGGAACCGGGACTCGAACCTGGGACCTTTGCCTTTCGCGGGCAAGCGCTCTACCGACTGAGCTACCCCGACACGACTCACGATGCCGCCTCACAACTTTACTTCCGCCAGTACCTCGCCTCCTACTTTCCAAACTTCACAGAAGCTCTCTTGCAAACACGCAAGACTAGCACTCCTGGAAGAAAGGATATGGTGGAGACATGGCTTAGCCACAGCCTAAGGGATGTTTCCAGAATGAAACTTTCACTCTGCAGCGGAGTGTGCGCTGTATGAAACTTCCTGGCAGGTTCGAGTCCCGGTTCCGGCACACAATTTTAATCTGCCAGGAAGTTTCATATCAGCGCACACTCCGCTGCAGAGTGAAAGTTTCATTCTGGAAACATCCCTTAGGCTGTGGCTAAGCCATGTCTCCACCATATCCTTTCTTCCAGGAGTGCTAGTCTTGCGTGTTTGCAAGAGAGCTTCTGTGAAGTTTGGAAAGTAGGAGGCGAGGTACTGGCGGAAGTAAAGTTGTGAGGCGGCATCGTGAGTCGTGTCGGGGTAGCTCAGTCGGTAGAGCGCTTGCCCGCGAAAGGCAAAGGTCCCAGGTTCGAGTCCCGGTTCAGGCACACAATTTTAATCTGCCAGGAAGTTTCAATCAGTTAACTATATTTCTTCTGGATTTCAAGCAAACCAACACGTAGAAGACATGAAATATTACTTGTACAGTCATAAGGCTGCATTTTGAAACGCAGTCGCTTTCAAGTTGCGAAGTTTTTCGAGACGGATGGGGCATCATTGATTTCCAGTAACTTTTCATAAAAAAATTAGCTTTTGTCGAAATGTATCAAAGCAATGTTTTAGTCTTTTTTTTGGGGGGGGGGGGGGGGCGGGATAAAACTGTAATCGTGATGCATGTTTACGTATCTCAGTCTTTGATCTGCCGTATGTTGCAAGCACAATATCAGTATTTTTAACTTCTCTAGCCATTTGCTGAAAATATATCATAATGCAGTAAAGCTTCAAAAAATTTAAACGATAGTTTCGGCCTCATTGGACGAATTTGATATCTGCAGCGTAAACGTGACGACGGAATCTATCAGGAGATAGCGCATATTAACCGAAATGCGCGACTCCCCTCTAGAAGCCCGCATGAGACCAGCGCGATTTCGCGTCGCTTATCGCTACACAGGTCTTCCTAGTACAGCTAAGATCTGGCAACATCGTTGCTGATATTTGGCAACACTGTGAAAGTGCAGTTACTTCCTCAACTGGTACTGAGTTGTCTCACTAAGTTCACTTGACATTCCTTTTCTACTTTCATGACTAATGATTTGTTATGCCGACGTGAAATGAGAGACAGAAATTTAACTTTTGCACTCAAGGAATGTAGTTATTTGTGTAGGTGACTTTCAGGTTCTTTCACGATGCTTAGAGGCTCAACATTCAATGTGTGAGAGACTGATGGCAACCTGCGGCAGTGTGTGTTTGACTGTGTGGTTCGGCTTCTATCTTGTGATGCAAGCCTGGTGTGAGGCGGCAGTTCTACTCTTGGTTGGAGAAAGTGCGTTTGGGGATGGAATTTTATTTTACTTTATACGTTGCAGATTGCAAGAAGAAACTCTTTAACGAAATCATAAGAAAAACTTTATACAATTAGTCTTTCAGAAAGGTCGACTTCAAATTATGGAAATGGTATTAGATGTCTTCTTTGCTTCACCATACAAACGCCTTCGAAGAAATTCGAATTCACCTCCATTGATGTGAAATATCTCCTGTAGAAATGAGACATGAAGACACGAACCTTGCAGTGTGCCTGTATTGCTTTAGAACGTGCACTGAAACGTATTCAAATAATTTAGTTCATACATTTACCGTACGGAGTGAAACAACGACACTAAAACATTTTAGTGAGTTACATATTGTGCCTTGATGAAAACAGATGAACTGATGACAATAACAAATTACATGAAAGACTTTTCTGAAAGGAAAAGGATCGAGATTTAAACCACAAATAAGTGTTAACCATCGTAGAGTGCCATTGGATTGGACAATGACAATTTTTTGCCTCTCTAATATATTATATGCTCATCATTCAAAATAGGTGGTCTGGTTCGTTATATCCTGTGTGAAATACGAATGGCAACCTTTTTTGTAGATCACCACTTAGCAACACTACAGCATTTTACGTATCCAGGGCGATGAGCGGCGGCAGGCGCTGTGGGCAGAGGGCGAGGCAGCGCTGTGTAGCGCCGCCACCGCTGCTGCCGGCGAGTGGGCCGCGGAGATCTCTGCCAAGTGCTGCGGCCAGAGGTGGCAATGTTATTGGGCCGAAATGTCATTACCAGTGTACCAAAAAATGAAATACGTTACACATATGCTTCCCTTAAACATGGTGCATGAGCATGAACGAGTCACGTGAATTTAAAAATTTTGTCAAGAGTCGGTTTCGATCGCTAATACTGAACATGAAAGTCGCGCACTTTACCGCAAGACCAAGGAGGGAGCTGACCCAGTTATCTTCTAACTGCACACAAGGAGTGCTGTATGAACTCCCGCAGTCTGCAGTGTTGCCAGATTGTGCAGATAGCTGGACTTAGAGCGAATCAGCGCGGCCACTTTTATTGTCCCATGTCGCGATCGGCTCGGACTTAGTCTCAGCGGCGGCCGGCCGGCGGCCAGGTTTTTGTCAAAGAGTCTACCTGTGGTGCTGAAGGATGAAGATCAGTACTCCCCCTAGATACTAATGTTTTTTACTTCATCTTCGCATTCGTACATTATTTTCAATGTAACGGATGTACATCGTGGTATTTTGAAAGTCACTTTTACAAAACACGAAGGCGAGTTATTGTTGAAAACACGTCGATCATGGTATAAAGCAAATCGTCACTCAGAAGAAAAATACAGAAGACTGACATTTTAGAAACAGTTTAAAAATTTAACTTACGACGTCTATAAACTACAAAAGAATATTTACGAGATAGTTCTTTCAGTAAATCAAAATTCTTCATTATATGAATACCTTTAATTTTAAATTCTGTTATTTGAGAAAAAGTTGAAGTTTAGGGTAATGTAGTGATTAGTCTGTACGTCCATTTAAACGCCCCTCCATTTTTAAAATTTGATATCTTTATAATAATAACATTGTCATTACGCAGCAAATAAAAATTTGGAAGGAATAGATATTCATTGACCAATTAAATTTGCACTCTTGATTGTTAAAACTGTATGCTGTCTTCCATCAAAATCACTATTTGCGAGTATACGCGTACGCAGGAACCTAGCACAGCTGTAATTGCTGAGGCTAGCGGCAGTAACAGTTTCATTCTTGATTCTAAATAACATTTTACTGTTTTATTGGAACATTTTCCGGTGTATTGTTTACTTTAGATTGTTCTGCCACTCGAGCATTTATTAACATCATGTCGGCGCTATAGCGATCGACCAGTCGATAGTCTCGTTTCAGGTCGCCTTCAGGCTTGGCGCACACTACACGCAACACAGGCATAGCAAAACAGCGTGTAGCGCTCTCGTAATACAGCACGAGCGGCATGTCCACTGTAAACCTCTCGATGCGGTTAGACTTAATTCCTTAGTCTCCTTAAATTCAATTAATTCAGTTGTGTGTGTGTCGCCTTCCGGTTAAATGTGCCATATATGAGCAATGAAAGGTATCTGTTGATACAGGCAAGAGTGACGAATATATGGCGAACTAGTGTACTCTGTGGAAGTTTCTTTAACGGGTCTTTGGTTAAAAGATAAAGCGATATTAAAAATTTATGCAAATGATAGTTTCCTTGCATTTGCATGCGAAGTATCTTATTCCTTGGCACTTTATTCATAGCTCTTCATGGCGCTGAGTACATAATATTGGCGTATGCTAATTTCTTCTTCTTTGGTAGCAGCTGTTCTTGTACGTCCAATATTTTATTACAGTGCGATCATGTGCTGTCTCTGTCATCATTTCCGATGATAATTATCATCAGCAACCATCGTATTTGTTAACAGTAAAGGTAAGGGTAGTATTTTTTCAAAGTAGTATAAAATTCAGCTTGAGGAGTACTGACCTGAAACGTTACTAGATTTCTGGATGATTCATTATCTGCGGTGTAGCAGCTGTTCGTGAACTCCACAAAGGGGTGGACTTGTGTTTCAAGAAATGGAAGAACGCCGTTGATGATAAAGCAAAACGTTGCGAATTCCTCCCGGCTTAGCCGTGCTGACCATTCAGTACTAACGGGAATTTCGGCTTACATAGTGCTGTTTACTGAAACCAGAAACTACAGACCGTAAAAATACACAATCAGCATCTTCAGCGTATGAATCTCGGTGTCTTTCTATTTCAGTAATTCGCTCATTTCCAGCTTGGTTCTCTATCGGCAGCATACGATGAAGAGAGACACGAGGCAGCTCCCCACTCGGCACAGCAGGCGGCAACAGTAAGTATAAGTGTTACAAAGAAACTAAATGCAGAGAAGGATGTAGCTTATATTCGCCTACATAAAGCAAGTTTTTTAAGCATATCGGACAATTTGAAATTTCACTTTGCAGCAGAGACGCAGGAAAACTGTGCGCCTCAGGCCTGACCTCTGAAAAATGCCTGCCCTGTGCCTCGGTTGCGTTACGTGTGCACTGTCCCATTGCAAATCATGGTTTAAAGACGGCTGGCTGCCTATCCTCTGCCTGGTGGTGCGTCAAGTGTTCGCCGGGCCGTCTTACAGTGCCAATACGTCACTTTTACGTCAGTTCCTGCAAAAAGGTGTGTGAAAACTGTTAAAACTGTAGTATCCCCACCATTGGGGGCGGCAGTTTCCGGCAGTTTGCAGGGCCCTGTGTTTGGTGGGACCGGCGCGGCGCCTCGGGGCTGGCAAGGCGCCCGCCCCCCTCCCCCCCCCCCCCCGCCCCAGGCCGTGGCTCATTGCCATGCGGGCAGCGCTGCCAGATGTGAATCACCGACGCGCCGAAGAAACGGCCAGAAAACCAAATGAAGCTGTTATCGGGCGGCACACTTTGATTCACACAGCCAGCCTCCCCAGATTAACACTTTCATTGCCCGCGCCATTAGCGCCTCGCAGCGGCGCCGAGAGGCGGAAATTCTTTATATCTTAATGGCTCTCCAGATGTGGCTCCGCGCCGAAACTGTTGATCCCCACTTCTCCGACGTCTCCTTTAAACTCTTCTCGTCTCCTGCTACGATCCCTACCTGCTAGCAAATGTTCGGTAAGTCTGTTGTTCCAGAGTTTTGAGAAGAGGACCCACAGTCTTAGTGAAAATATCAAATGAAATCATTTCAGATATAGCTATTAAAATAGTTAATAATTACCCTTTTCCCCACATGTATTTAACGAGGCTCTCCTTCCCCATTTCTAAGAGGCGTGTTTTTTTTTAAAGTAATTACCGTTTTGAAATTTAAAAAAAAAGTGCTAAAGATAATCATGCAGCTTCCACACGATACCACAGTTCATCATGAGTAGTTGCTCGGCCACCATTGGCCAGACGTTTTCAATTGGTGAGAGATCTGGAGAATGTGCTGGCTAATGCAGGGGTCGAACATTTCCCGTATCCAGAAAGGCCCGTACAGGACCAGCAACATGCGGTCGTCCATTATCCTGCAGAAATGTAGGGTTTCGCAGGGATCGAATGAAGGGTAGAGCCACGGGTCGTAACACATCTGAAATGAAACGGCCACTGTTCAAAGCGCCGTCGATGCGAACAAGAGGTGACCGAGACATGTAACCAATGGCACCCCATAGAATCAAGCCGGGTGATACGCCATTAAGACGATGACGAATACACGCTTCCAATGTGAGTTCACCGCGATGTCGCCAAATACGGATGTGACCATCATGGTTCTGTAAACAGAACCTCGATTCCTCCGAAAAAATGATGTTTTGCCATTCGTGCACCCAGGTTGGTGGTTGCGTACACCATCGCAATCGCCCCTGTCTGTGATGCAGCGTCAAGGGTAACCGCAGCCATGGGCTCTGAGCTTATTGTGCTGCTGCAAACGTCGTTGAATTGTTCCTGCATATGATTGTTGTCTTGAAACCGTCCCCATCTGTTGACTCAGGGCTCGAGACGTGGCTGCACGATCCGTTACAGCCATGCGGATATCATGCCTGTCATCTCGACTGCTAGTGATACGACACCGTTGGGATCCAGCACGGCGTTACGTATTGCCCTCCTGAACCCACCGATTCCATATTCTGCTAACAGTCGTTGCATCGCGACCAACGCGAGCAGCAATGTCGCGACACGATAAACCGCAATCGCGATAGGCTATAATCCGACCTTTATCGAAGTCGGAAACGCGATGGCACTGGGTACCTACATCTGTTGCCTACGCACTGACGCCATTAAAGTCTGATTCTTCCTTGTTTGCCGCGGTGGAGTAGCCGAGCGGTCTAAAGCGTCTCGCTGCGGAGCTCGCGGTTGCTCGCCGTAGAGGTGTAAGCTAGGGACTGATGACCACGCAGTTTGGTCCGATAGATTTACAGACATTTGAACATTTTTTCTTCCTTGTTTACGTTGTGTACTGAGTGTCTAAGATACCTCCGATAATCGGAGTCCCGTCCACTGTGAAGTACGGGCTGTTATAAGATTTCTTAGTGGCAAGGGCCTAAAAGCGATTGATATTCATCGTGATATCTGTGCAGTTTATGGAGAAAACAATATGAGTGATGGAATGGTAGGAAAGTGTGTGCCAACATTTAAAGATGGGCGCACAAATGTGCATGATGGACAACGGAGTGCGCTTCTTTCGGTCGTTAATGAAAGTTTGGTGCAGGAAGTGGACGATAAGGTGAGAGAAAACAGACGCTTTACGATTTCCTCCTTGCGGGATGACTTTCGTAATGTTTCTCGTAGTGTGTTGTATGGTATTGTGACCGAGCATGACGATGACGAAGTCAAAACAGTTGTGATGCAGTGGTTAACAAATCAGGCGGCAGACTTCTATGAGGAGGGTATTAAAAAACTGGTGCAACGTTATGACAAGTGCCTCAATATTGACGGAAATTATGTAGAAAAGTAAAATAAGGTACAGGCTTTCATGTAAAAGTACAATTATTGAGATATAATAGCACGTCATTTTTAATTTCAAAACGGTACGTACTTAAAAAACACGCCTCGTATTTCCATATGTCCCTCCCCCGTCTCTGTACAATTCACCCTGCTGGAAAGAAGTGCTTCTGCCCATTCAAGTGCGGCAGCGCAATAGGGCTTGGACTCGAGAAGTCCTTCAAAACTTTCTGCATGAATAGTGAACCACGGTGACTTTACAGTACCAGTCCTCTCCTCTCTTCTCCATACAACCCTCCTCTCCTTTCCGCCATCTATTCCTTTGTGTTCCTCTTGGTCGTTTCTTCTGTATCTGCATTTCGTATATTTTCCTAGGGATCCTCTTCTCCTCCCTTCTCTTTAAATGGCCATACCACTGCAGTCTTGATTTCTCTATGCTATCCTGTAAGGGCTCCTCTCTCACTATTTCCCTCATCTTCTCATTCCTCACCCTGTCCCTTCTTGTTACCCCTATTCTGGATCGTAGAAATTTCATGTCCCCTTCTTGTATTTGGTCCTATCTCTTCTTTATCGCCCAAGTTTCCGATGCATATGTCAATATCGGAACATAATAATTTTGGTATAGCACTCCTTTACTTTTTGTGGTACATTCTTACTCCACACTAAACTCCTAACACTTCTTAGAAATACTTCTGCTTGTAAGCTCAAAATTTTCAAATGTTTGTAATCCTATGGGACCAAACTACGTTGGTCATCAGTCCCTAGACATACAGATTACTTAAACTAAGTTAAACTAACCTAAGGACATCACATACATCCATGCCCTAGGGAGGTTTCGAACTTCCGACGCGAGACGCCGCGCGATCCGTAACGTGACGCTCCAGACCGCTTTTTTTTCCTCTTCATTTTCATGTGATCTATGATTTTCGGTCGTTTTCATGGTTCGTACTTGGTCGTTCGTTGAGCATTTGGTTCAGCTTTTTTATTACAGAGCACATTCAGCAATCTGATCGGGCTGCCGAGCCAATGCGTCCGGCAACCGCTAGGTTACTACCGCGCGGGGCTCGATTCGTTATTGGGTGTATCTGCATTGATATCATAGCCTTGTGGCTAAACATTCCCTACTGGGGGCTCACACAAATGGCACTCTGGTAGCTACGTCACTACGCTGTTGGCAGACGACGTTGAAAGCATTACTAGAACATATACTATCACCCACATCGCATATGACGCTATCGGATCAAAATCGACGTCGTTTCTTCTGGGCGTACAGTGTTTTTTCTGGTAATGTATGTAGTTCCCTGTTTATAAGAAATGTTTCAATTGACATGGGCGAACTGTTGAGGTCGTTGGTCCCTACACTTATAAACTACTTAAACTAATTTAAACTAACTGATGCTAAAGGCAACACACACACACACACACACACATGTCCGAGGGAGGATTTGAACCTGCGAGGGAAGCGGCAGCGCATTCTGTGGTATTGTGCTTCAGGTCGCGCGGTCAATGACGTATGATCCTGAGACGAGTATCTGCTGTTCTGGGTGTTTAAGTAACCTAAGAAATGAAACCAGGCTTCATTATACATGAAGTAAAGTAAAGGGTCCACGTAACCTCTATGAAATGTTTGTAAACACTTTGGACCAAACTGCTATGGCCACCAGACTTTAGATATAGTAACTTCTTAAACTAACTTAAACTAAGCACAACACACACAAACACACACATCACACACACACATATGCCCGAGTGTGGACTCGATGCTACGGCGGGAACGTCCGAAAAATGTTCAAATATTTATAAATCTATGGGACTTAACTGCTTGGTTATTTGTCCCTAGCTTACAAGCTACTTAAACTAAGTTAAACTAACCTAAGGACAACACAATGCCCGATGGAGGACTCGAACCTCCGACGGCGAACGGCTGCGCGCGCCGCAGTACGGCGCCTCAGCGCACACGGCTATTCCACCGCGGCGGGAACGTCCACCCAGTCTGTAGCATGACGTCTTAGACCACGCGGCCATTTCTCGTGGCTCGCCGTTATCAAATGATGTTAATAGCCAATTGTAAAAAAGAACTCTTTGCTTTTCATGATTTCAGCTTTTCCGCCACGCTCACACTATACGTTTTAATGTCATACCTTTTTTTTTTGACAAATATATATCCCAAGATCGCTGTTCAATATTTTATTTCAGATAACTGGTTTCGACAATCTTAAATGGCATCTTCAAATCTCTACGTTTTTGAAAAAAAGATTGCCTCTATACATTATTTAAGACTGCACAATTTAATCGTGTTGTTTCATAACTTATTAGAATTTGCACCTGCTCAACATTTATGTCTACAACGTCTTTTAAACTAGATGTGTCATATTTCCAAAGCATGTGCCATAGCTTGTCACTTCTAAAAACATTGCACAACACTTTTCCCCACTCTTTCACGACACAACACGGTTGAAATGCGCAGTCGTAAATAATGTATAGAGGGGTATTATTTTCTTAAATGTAGAGATCTGAGGATGACAACGAAAATTTTCGTAGCCGGTTATCTGAAATACAATACTGAATAGCGATCTTGGCATAAATGTTTCTCAACAAATAAAAATTTTGATCGCCTTCTTGCTTTGAAAAGTGTCAAGCCTGTACATCATACCTTTTAGTACACAATAAATGTAGTGTAGTCAACTTTCGAGACGGTGGAGATCCTTCACCAGCAATTCGGCGTGAGGTGTACAGATTTCGTGGGACACAAAATGTATTGATCCAAAACGTCAGCTGTGCGAGTCTGTCCGTGCGGTCTAAGGCTCCTTGCTACGGATTGCGTGGCCGCTCCCCATCGAAGGTTCGAGTCCTCTCTCAGGCATGGATGTGTGTCTGGTGTTCTTGGCATAAGTTACTTTCAGTGTGACCAGCTATCTGTTCATAGATCTTCTTAAGCTGTATGTAACCAACTACTTTTTATTTTGTATGCTATGACAGATACTTTCTTACGCCGTCTTCCTCCCTACTAACTTTCCTACTACTATATTAGCTGTTAATACAGAAATATTTCGTAGTATGATGCCATGTTCTTTTAGATAATTATCCTTTGCTTCATACAGTAGTATATGATTCTGCTAGGCGGTCAGTAGAGCGGTTTATGGCTCTAGTGGGCGGTTAGTATGCTGGTTTTGCATACTCAAAGTTCCATTTTCTCTTAAGAATACTGTATTATATGACCATTATATCCGGTAACTTTATTCCCTCTTTCCTCTTTACGCCCAATACATGTTTTATCCAAAGATACACATATTAATAACTTAGTTACGAGTTATAGCATAATCTCTGTACTTGATGTTCAGTGTGGTTACAAAATGCTCTGTTTAATTCCTAAGGCACAATTTCTGTAAGTACCCTAAAATTTTTCGTTTATATGAACTTAATACTTTTTACAGTTCCTTATTTTATCTGTAAGCAGCACTATGGCATATTACTAATTCACATTTTGTCATTTTTCGAGAAAGCGTTTATACAGTGTACTTCTTGCCTCTTTATTCATGTAATTTTACATCAAATTTCATGTAATATTTGTAATTGTATATTATTCTTAACTGCTTCCCATACAGATACATGAAGAAGGGCAATAATTGCTCGAAATTGGTTGTAAATAAATCTACAATCTTGCAACTGGTGGCTGCTTACTTTTCGAACCTTACTTGCCAGAAAGTTATCGTATGTTTGTAATTATTATGGGACCAAACTACTTTGGTCATCAGTTCCTATGCTTACAAACTACCTAAGCTAAGTTAAACTAACCTAAGGACAACACACACATCCATGGCCGAGGAGAGATCTGTAACATGGCGCTCCAGACCGCTCGGCTACTCACGCGTGGCTTAACCCAGTTGCTGCAATGGATAAAACATTTACTTTCAGTAGCTTTTAAGTGTAAGGACCGTTGACATCAGCAGTTTGGTCTCTTAGCTTTATAATCATTTGAACTAAATGTCAACTTTATCAAAGAGCGTTTTTGATATGAGAGGGACACCTATTTGCTCTAGATGGAATGACCAAAACTGCTTCAAGCTTCTACTCGTCGTTTTATTTCTGAAACACGCATTCTCTCATTTATTATGAAAAATGCTTAAAATGTAAAACAGCATGACTGTATACTGCTGCTGAAAGTCGTCACAAGCTGTGAATGTCTTGTGTGACATGAAATACTCAGTTTTCGAGGTAACGCTCCAGAGATTGTATGTAGTTCGCAAGACGCCGACTCTGAAGCCGAGTTCTTTGCGTGCAGGACCGCCTTAAAAGCCCCGCTCCCCGCGTGGGCTCTTCCCTTTGTATCCGTCGGATGCGCCGCGCTCCGTTTGCCTAATAACGCGTTTTTCTTGCAACCCCCTCCCCTCTCCCCTCCTAATACGTGCCGTGCGCTCCTCTCCATTAAGTTTATCATCATTTATAATTCACGATACCGAAGAGAGAAACCAGAAGCTGGCCATTTCCCTCCGAATGATGGAGTGCGAGGGTAAAAAGGAAGAGAAAGAAACGCAGTACAGAAAAAAAAATAAAAGAAGTAAACGCTCGGTCGGAAAAAGGCGGCGCCGAAGGGTCGGGAGAATTACGCGAGTGGTATTGCTGTAACCCTTCCCGCGACCCCACTGCCCCCGCACGCGCAGCCAATGAATGCGGCTCCCTCAACACAGTAGGTAAGAAATTAAACTTATTTCCACCGCCGACCCCACTACCCCCTGCTCTCCCCGGCTTTACCATCCCACTAAACACTGACTTTTATTTCCGTTTCTCCCGTTGGAAATAATTTCGCTTCTTGCTTCCACCCCTTCCAGGAAAATAAGTTTCAGCAGGGCCCCTTCGTACGGTAAAATATTCAAGTGCCGGAGACTGTTTGTCATTCGTTACGTTAACGACCGGCCGCCCCCTGTTAACGGTTGCGTAATTTCATTGAGCATTCGATAATAAACAAAGGAAAGGCACGCTGGTGATGCCAGCAACGCGGAGCCCGCATATACTGCGTCATTATTCCAGCAGTACAGGATCGAGCATACGCAGCTTACTCGCCATGTCACGTCACGTCACGTTACGGGCAGAGCCGGCCCTAGCTTGCGCGGGACCCTGTGCAAAACTTTTGCGCGGGGCTGTCCTGCATCGTCTCCTCCCCGCCTCCCTCTACTAGAGGTTACGTACATTCGTCATGTTCAAAAGAATTATGTTTCGTCATTGAAATATTGCCAATATACCAAAAGACTTACATCTACATGGAATACTCTGCAAATCACATTTAAGTGCCTGGCAGAGGGTTCATCGAACCACCGTTATAGCCTACTGTTTATCTCCCATTCCATTATAGAATAGCGCGCGGGAAAAAATAACTGAATCTCTCCGTTCGAGCTCTGATTTCTCGTATTTTATTCTGATGATCATTCCTATCTATGTAAGTGGGAGTCAAATGTTCAAATGTTTGTATAGTCTGTGGGACTTAACTACTGGGCCATCAGTCCTTAAACTTACAAACATGAACTAACTAAGACTAAGGACGCCACAAATATCCATGCCCGAGGGGGGATTCGATCCCCGACCGTACTGGCCGTGCAGACCGTGACTGAAGCCCCTCAGCCCCCACGGCCACCGCGGCCGGCTAATTGGGAGTCAACAATATATTTTCGCATTCGGAGGAGAATGTTGGCGACTGGAGTTTCGTAACTAGCCCACGCTGCAGCGATAAGCGCCGTCGTTGTAATGATCACCATCCCACATCCTGTATCATTTCCGTAACGCTGTCTCCCCTGTATCGAGACAATACGAAACGAGCTGCCCTTCTCTGGACTCTTTCGATGTCCTCCGACAAACCCACCTGATAAGGATCCCACACTGAGCAGCAATATTCCAAAAAAGGACGGACAAACTTAGTGTATACAGTTTCTTTAGTAGTTCTGTTGCATGGGTTCTGCCAATAAAACGCAGTCTCTGGTTCGCCTTTCTCACGATATTATCTACGTGTTCTTTCCAATTTAAGTCTGCAGTAATAGTAATTCCTAGGTATTTTGTGGAGTTTACGGCCTTTACATTCGATTGATTTTTCTTGTAAACAAAGTTTAACACATTTCTTTTCATACTCATGTGGACAACTTCGTACTTATCATTACTTAGAGTCAATTGCCAATTTTTACACCATAGTGATATCTTATTCAGATCGACTGCAGATGATTTTACTAGACGGTAAATGACGGCGTCATCTACAAACAACCTAAGAGAGCTACTTAGATTTTGCCCTAAATCGTTTATGTAAATAAGGAATAGCAGAGGACAAATAACACTACCGTGTGGAACGCCCGATATCACCTCTGTTTTTACGTTGATGCCTTACCATCGATTACTACGAACTGTGTCCTCTCTTAAAGGAATTTCCCTATCCAGTCGCAAATTTGGGGCGATATACCATAACCACGCAATTTGATTAAACTACAGCAGAACTATTGTTATGATAGGTAAATAATTAATTGCAGAAGGAGTCTTCATGAGGATGTCAATTACTGAAATGTTAATAATAAAAAATAACTGAGTTATCAGAATCCTTCAACTATAATTCAGCTTATACACTTGCATGTTTTTAACACTTGACATGCTCTGTATTTATAAGAAATTAAGGTAGTAGTAATTTACAAACACTAAGGGTCTTCTGATTTACACACCTGACACAAAACATCTTTCCTTGCTTTTTAACGAGCAAATTCATAAATAATATCTTCAAAACCCAATTTTGAAACTACGCCGAGTTCCACTAACAACATTGCAAGCGAAGGCAGACGTACGTGCGAAATGGTACTTCTGAAATAATAACAACGAAATAAATTTCAGAAGGCCAATAACTGTAAGATTAATTTTACTCCGTAGCTCAGTGGCAGCGTCGCTGACCACAAATGCAAGAGGTACAGATTCTATTCCGACAGAGAACTGGGCGTTGTGTGTTCATGTCATCATCACTTTCGACATTATCATTATCATCACCACGCAAATCGTCGAAGTGTTGTCAATCGAAAGACTTGCAGTAGGCGACCGAAACCCGATAGGGACGAATATACCGGCCAATAACAGCGATGCGATCACTTCAATTCATATTTCCCTGAGGTAGCATGTCGCTAAGTCGTACTGAAAATGTGACCATGGCGGTTTTTGGGGTCGCTGATTACGAATTCGAAGTCAAAAATTAGAAAAAAAAAACAAAATGGCAGATGAAATACGACGCTTAATCTCTGCAAAAACGTATTCAGTTCGAGTGAAAGTCTGGATCCGGGGGGTTTCGGGGTCGCTGATTACGAATTCGAAATTTAAAAAACGAAGTGGTGGCTCCAGTTTAGCTGAAAATGCACCAAGGAGAACATGATTCGATTTGTTTGACTCTTTCATCTCAACAATGTCAGTGACCACGGTGGTTTTCTCGTTTAATACCGATTTCACAAATACTAAAATTTCCTTTTTCGTGAAAGAAATTTCTTCGGTATTGTCCAGTGTATCTTTAGAAAATGAAGGAATAACATTAATAGGACAATTGTTTTGACCAGCTTCCTATAAACATGTTTCAGAGTGTAAAATTACGAAAAACTACAAAGAGAGCACACATCATCGCATAAAAATTACAACTGAATCCAAAGTCGCAGCTAGTCGCAGCTAATTTTTGGATATGATTTTTAAGAAATGTCTTAGGAACAATTTTGCATTAGGTTTAAGAGCAGGAGTTGACAAGAGTTTTGACTTATTACTTTTTCCAATGTTCAAATGTTTGTAAATCTATCGGACCAAACTGCGTGGTCATCAGTCCCTAGCTTACAAGCAACTGAAACTAAGGTGAACTAACCTGAGGACAACACACACACACACACACACACACACACACACACACACACACAAACAGGACGGCGAGCAACCGCGCGCTCCGCAGCGAGGCGCCTCAAAAGAAATGTTTGAAGAGCTTAAGGGACGTCACTACGGGGTCATCAGTCCCTAAACTTACAAACTATTTATTAACTACACCAACATCCACGTCCGAGGGGGGATTAGAACTCCCGACGGGGTACGGCTTCGCTCATCGTAGCGTAGCACCTCAATGCGCTCGGCCGCTCCGTTACTTTCATTAATAATATACATTGTCAATAACAATTTCAAGCTACACGTGCAAATTGTACTTACTTTCTGGAAAATACTTCATTTTGCAGAATCCAAATCTGTTAACTTTTCGCAATTCTACACACGTCTGAACATTGTGCTGCTTTCGACGCTCGACGAGTAAACAGTGCGGCAGGCTCGATGCTCACAAACGAAATGCGTTCCTGAGTCAGGTAGGGAGGATTCCATTTTATTTAGGGTCATAACACACGCTAGGTGTATCACTACAAACTATTACAACCATTAAAAGTCCCTAAAATAACAATTTTATGTCCTACTTTTGGCCAGCTTTTTGGGATTTGGGTCCACTGTGCGGCGTCAGTAACATCAGTATTTCATTACACAAGGCGTAAGTAACGCGCAAAGATCGAACTTGTGTCCATCCATTTGTTATTTGAAGTACGTATGTGTCCTCTGACCAACCGTCTTTCTTAACCCTTTCCCTTCCTGTGTTGCCATACGGCAATGTCATCTTTATCTGTCACTCTAGGCATAACCATTTGTTTAGAGATTGTAAACAGCACTTCAGGAGTCTACAGATTTCATTCTGACTAGGTTGTTTACAATTACTTCGAGCCAACGGAGAACATTAGGCTACAATACGTTGACGAAATATGTATTGTATGTCATTCACCGAAAAGCGAGAGCTGTGCCGGAAGAGGGCGAGGAAACGTCCAGGTGTACGCAGGGTCTACAAGAGTATAACAGTGTGTGACCTAAAGGCTGGCACATATATAATATTTTCCACCCCCATGAACCACAGACATTGCCGAGGTGGGGTGGCTTGCGTGCCTCAACTATGCAGATAGCCGTACCGTAGGTGCAACCACAGCGGAGGGGTATCTGTGGAGAGGCCAGACAAACGTGTGGTTCCTGAAGAGGGGCAGCAGCCTTTTCAGTAGTTACAGGGGCAATAGTCTGGCTTCGCCACACAGCTACTGCGAACGGCTGAAAGCAAGGGGAAACTACAGCCGTTGCCTTTCCCGAGGACATGCAGCTCTACTGATGAATATATGATGATAGCATCCTCTCGGGTAAAATATTCCGGAGGTAAAATAGTCCCCCATTCGGATCTCCGGGCGGGGACTACTCAAGAGGATGTTGTCATCAGGAAAGACAATACTGGCATTCTACGGATCGGAGCGTGAAATGTTAGATTCCTTAACTGGGTAGGAAAATTAGAAAATTTAAAAAGGAAGATGGATAGGTTGAAGTTAGATATAGTGGGGATTAGTGAAGTTCGGTGGCAGGATGGATTTCTGGTCAGATGAGTACAGGATTATAAATACAAAATCAGTTGGGGGTATCACAGGAGTAGGCCTGATAATGAATAAGAAAATAGGAATGCGGGTAAACTACTATGATCAGCACAGTGATCGAATTATCATTGTCAAGATAGATACGAAGCCAACACCGACAACAGTAGTACAGGTTTATATGCCAACTAGCTCTGCCGATGATGAGGAGATCGAAGAAATATATGAGGAGCTAAAGGAAATTATTCAGACAGTTAAGGGAGAGGAAAACTTAATTGTGATGGGAGACTGGAATTCGGTAGTAGGAAAGGAAGAGAAGGAAAAATAGTAGGTGAATATGGATTTGGCAGGAGGAATGAAAGAGGAAGTCGCCTGGTAGAATTCTGCACGGAACATGATTTAATCGTAACAAACACGTGGTTTAAGAATCACAAAAGAAGGTTGTATACATGGAAGAGACCAGGAGACACCGGAAGGTATCAGATAGATTTTATAATGGTAAGACATAGATTCCGGAACCAGGTTATAAACTGCAAGACATACCCAGGGGCAGATATAGACTCTGACCATAACCTGTAAGTCATGAACTGTAGGCTGAAGCTGAAAAACTACAGAAAGGTAGAAAAATAAGGAGATGGGACTTAGATAAATTGAAGGAAAGTGAAGTTCTGGAGAATTTCAGAGGGAGATTTAAGCAAAAATTGACAGAAATAGGGGGAAATAAAACAGTAGAAGAGCAATGGGTAGCATTGAGAGATGAAATAGTGAAGGCAGCAGAGGACAAAATAGCTAGAAAGGCAAGACTTACAAAACATCCTTGGATATCACAGGAAATACTAAATTTAATTGATGAAAGGAGAAAATATAAAAATGCAGTAAATGAAAGAGGTAAAATGGAGTACAGAAGACTAAAAAATGAGATTGACAGGAAGTGCAAAATGGCTAAGCAGGAGTGGCTAGAAGCCAAATGCAAGTCTGTAGAAGAATGTATAAGAAGGGGAAAAGTAGATACCGCCTACAGGAAAATAAAAGAGACATTTGGGGACAAGAAAAGCAACTCTACGAATATCAAGAACTCAGATGGGAAACCATTTCTCAGCAAAGAAGGGAAAGCTGAAAGGTGGAAAGAGTACATAGAGCAGCTCTACAAAGGAAATGAACTTAGAGACGATGTTGTAGGAAGGGAAGAGGAAATACTCTCAGACTTTAAGAAAAATGTAATAATCCCCATTCCAAAGAAATCAGGCGCAGACAGGTGTGAATATTACAGAACCATCAGTTTGGTAAGTCATGGTTGCAAAATTTTAACACGAATTATCTACAGGAGAATGGAAAAGCTGGTAGAAGCTGACCTCGGGGAAGATTAGTTTGGATTCAGGAGGAACATAGGAACCCGGGAGGCAATACTCACTTTACGGCTTATCTTAGAAGATAGATTACGGAAAGGCAAACCTACATTTTTAGCTTTTGTAGATTTGGAGAAAGCATTTGACATTGTTGACTGGAATACACTCTTTCAAATTCTGAAGTCAGCAAGGGTAAAATATAGGGAAAGGAGAGTTATTTACAACTTGTACAAAAGCCAGACCGAAGTTATTAGACTCGAAGGGCATGAAAGCAAAGCATCAGTTGGGAAGGGAGTAAGACATGGTTGCAGCCTTTCTCCGATGTTATTCAATTTGTACATCGAGCAGGCGCTGAAGGAAAGCAAGGAAAAATTTGGCATAGGGATTAAAGTTCAGGGGGAAGAAATAAAAACATTGCGTTTTGCTGATGACATTGTAATTCTGTCAGAGACAGCAAAGGACCTGGAAGAGGAATGGAATGGACAGTGTGTTGAAGAGAGCGTATAAAATGAACATTAACAAGAGCAAAATAAAAATAATGGAATGCGGTCTTAGAAAATCAGGCGATGCTGAAGGAATTAGATTAGGTAACGAAACAATGAAGGTGGTAGATGAGTATTGTTACTTGGGTACTAAAATAACATGCGATGGTCGCAGTACAGAGGATATAAAATGCAGAATGGCAATGGGAAGAAAAGCATTTTTGAAAAAGAGAAATTTGCTAACATCGAATATTAATTTAAGGGTAAGAAAGTCTTTTCTGAAGGCATTTGTGTGGAGTGTTGCATTGTACGGGAGTGAAACATGGACGATAAGCGGTGCGGACAGGAAGAGAATAGAGGCTTTTGAAATGTGGTGCTACAGAAGAATGCTGAAGATTAGGTGGGTAGATCGCATAACTAATGAAGAGGTACTGAACAGAATTGGTGAGAAAAGGAATTTTTGGCATACGCTGACTAAAAGAAGGGATCGCTTGGTAGGACACATTCTTAGACATCGGGCAATCGTAAATTTAGCATTGGAAAGGAAGTGTGTGGGGTAAAAATCGCAGAGGGAGACCAAGAGACACGTATAGTAAGCAGATTCAAGTGGATGTGGGTTTCTGGTCTTATGAGGAGATGAAAAGGCTTGCTCAGGATAGAGTAGGGTGGAGAGCTGCATCAAACCATAACAATATCAGGTATTTAGTGAATTTACAGCCCTTAGGTTTGACTGATTTATGTGCAAATAAGAAATTTCTTTTATTTGTCATTTGGATGACTTCACGCTTTCATGATTTAGATCAGTTGACAATTATAGTACCATGGATATATAAAAGTAATTTTGCATTTGCTTTTGATCATCTCGTGACTTTATCTACTATTAAATGACAGCATTATCTCGCGAACAATCTAAGAGAGCTGCTCAGATGGTCTCCGAACTCGTTTATATGGACAAGGAACTGAAAAGACTCTAGAAGACTTCCCTATCGAACGCAAGATATAGTTTCTGTTTTACTCGATGAGTTTCCGTCAGTCACTGCGTTTTGTGTCGTTTCTGACAGGAAATCCAGAATCCAGTAGTACAACTGACATGATATTCCGTAAGCATTTAATTTGATTAGAAGCTGCTTCTGAGGTTAAGAGGTATCTCTTTTTTTTTCTTTAATCCGACTTGTCCATTACGACATTGAACCCTCCGTGGCTGTAGGAATAATAATGTGTACTTCAGTTAGGATCAATTTCTGCAAACTTTTTGGTGGTGGGAATAAGTCAGAAGATCATTACAAGTGCAAAATGATCTCGACAAGCTGTGTGCATGGTGGAAATTGACCCTAAATAAAGAAACGTGTTAGATCATTAAAATAGGTACTAAAATAAACCTTGAAATTTTGGTTACACGACAGATCTGATAAATATAATAGGTGTCACTTCAACCAAATACTCAGAAATTAAAGTTCCGGATAATTTTCATTGGTAAAACCAAATATATAGTATTTGCAAAAGCTTAGAAGTTGCAACAAATCCACTAAAAACAGTGCCTACACTACATTGGTACGCACTCTCATAGAGTGCTGCTGGGACATCAGCACCAGACAGGTATGAAAAAGGACTTAGAGAAAGTACAAAGAAGGACAAATCGTTTTGTATTATCACGAAATTGGCGGGGGAGGGGGGGGGGGGGCGGGGGGCGACAGATATCATTCGTGGTCTGCCGTGTTTCGTTGTTGCGAGATCGGTTTACTAAATTTCAGTCAGTAGCTTTTTTCCTTAAAATGTGAAAATAATTTGTTGACTTCCACCTACATAGGGAATATAGATCATTACAGTAAAGAAACTGGGAGGTTTAGGAGTTAGTTTTTCTGTCGTGCAAATTGAGAGTGGAACGGTAGACAGATGGTAAGAAAATTATTCGATAAACTCTCTGCGAGGCCCTTAAGTGTGAACTGCAAAGTTATGTTGATGCAGGTGTATGTGAGCAGCTCGAACTACAGTTCCGTTCTAGTGGGTCCATTCAAGACATTCAACAGTTGAAGGCCAGCTTGTATATGAAAAGCCTGAAACTTGTTTCTGAAGCTTCCCGAGGCAATAGAATCGGGTCATTTATTTAGGCCAAGAGGAGTGTGACATCATACAGTTCAGAGGTTGCATACCGATGGGTTATTTGTCAATTTGACTTCACTTTTATAATAACCGAATAACCTATCAAATCTTTATATTTCATTTTATTTATTTACTTCTCCCCGACTCGGTACTTTTTAGCAGGTAGTGCTTTATCTCCAACACGCTAGAATATGAATCGCATTAAGTTACAGAAAATCTATAATTCATCATTTTTGTGCGGTAGCAATAACAATAACCTGGTCCACAGTGAAATTTGTTTTTCATCCTCTTAAATTAACAGTCAGCTATTAAAACGACTAAACTGTCATATGTATAACCGATTACTTTTTACTCTCTGTAACGCTGTATGGGGCAATGAATTTCGGATTGAAGATAGGAACAATCAATATGAAGTGTCTTTTACTCGTTATGACAATTGCAGCAATATTACCTAAATGGTTCAACTGCGATCTTGAATAACAATCTTACAGCATGTATCAAAATTGGGCATAATATTACAATCACATAAAAGTCTGTGGAAACTGTCAAGAGCTTCCCATATATCGTCCCTCTGTTTATGCAACTTAGCTTATATGATCTAACTAGCACAGAGTTCAATGGCGCCTTGTTGAGGTTAATTCAATGGTACCCTATGCCGGAGTACGAAAATTTTTCCTGTAAAAACACACGTACACTTCCATGCTAATAGGTCAAAGTATTTCGAAATTTGTTGTAATGTTCCCTTCGCCACGCACCGTACAAAATCTTAGACATTCTTCCTCTTGAAACTTTCTGGAAGATTAAAATAGTGTGCCGGAACCGGGTCTCGAACCTGGGAACTTTGCCTTTCGCGGGCAAGCGCTCTACCACTAAGCTATCCCGACACGACCCACGGTCCGTCCCACAACTTCTGCCAATATCTCGCCTCCTACTTTCCTAAATTCTCGCCCGCGCAGGCAAAGGTCACAATTTTTTTTAAGTCTGCAAAACAGTCTAGAGCAGAATAAAATAGTAAATTGGTTCCCCCTACCCACTTCCATCTTCTCTCCTCTTCCTGATCCTTTTCCTCCGCTCCCATTCTATCATTTCCCCCGTCTGTCCATCTGCTGCTCCATCCCTTATAATATAAGCTATGGTAGTGTTACTCAAAATAAGGTTTTCTACATTTGCCTTACAATCTTCCATTAATCCAACTCTTTCATTTCTCTCCTCCAGTTCAGCTCACTTGTTCATCATGTTCTCGGCCCACTCTCTGCCAACTCCTCCACCCCTTCCCTCTCTCTGTCCATATCTACTCCCCTACTCCCCGCTCTTTTTCCTATTACTTTCCGGTCTTACACACCATTTGCTCCTCTACATGCCCATAATTTTCTCCTCTGTCTCTTTGTCAATCATTTCTACCCTATCTCTGTCCATCTCCTGTCCTCCCTCTATGTTCATCATCTCCTCCTCTTCTCTCTCTCTCTCTCTCTCTCTATTTCTCTTCTTTCATCTCCTGCCTCTTTCACACCATTTAGTCTTTCCCCAGTTCATGAATAATTACATATATCTACCAAGTTTCACGGTGATCGGTGGCTTGCGGCGTGCCGCGCGACAGTGGCCATACGGTCTTAGACATAATGCTAAGGACTGGGGGCTCACTTCCGCTGGAGGTTCGAGTCCTCCTTTGGACTTCAGTGTGTGTGTGTGTGTGTGTGTGTGTGTGTGTGTGTGTGTGTGTGTGGTGTCCTTAGTTATGTTAGTTTAAGTAATTTGTAAGTCTGGGAATCGATGACCATAGCAGTTTTTTCCAATAGGTTTACAAACATTGGAACATTTGAACAGTTTGCATAGCATGATGACATTCTACAAGAAGGCTTACATACTTCTCCCAACTTCCATAGGTTCACTCCTCCTCCTTCTACTTCTAATGGCGTTACGGCCCTGTGTGGGTCTTAGCCTCTTCAACAAGTTTTCTCCATTCTGCCCTCTCCAGTGCGGTTCTTCGCCATCCGCTAATTCGGGGGGTTTCTATATACTCTTCCACATCGTCTATCCATCATTATAGTGCGCTTCCTCATTGCCTTCTTCCCATTGGTCTCCATTCAAAAATCTTTCTAGTTGTTCTACCAGTATCCACCCTGATGACATGTCCAAGCCAGGCTATTCTCCTAATTTTAATTATTCGCACGATGTCAGCTCCTAGTACGACGTGATCCAGCTAAGCATTCGTTCTAGATCTCCTGTTACCAGTGTTATCTTGAAATGCCCCATAAATCTTGCGCAAAACTCGACGTTTAAATATCATAAGCTGCTGTGGATCGGTGCTTGTTAGCGTCCATGTTTCGCAACCGTAGATTACAACAGGGCAGATCATAACCTTATACATTTGCAGTTTCAGTTGCCTGAATATTATCTTAGTGGCCAACAGTTTCTTAAATGTGTGGAAACATCTATTTCGGCTTGAGATGCCCTGTTTTATTTTAGTTGACAATGAATCTGTCCTATTAATATTAGAGCCCAAATAATCAAAGTTCTGTACGTCTTCATAATTGAACCCTGCTGTTGATAGTCCACCTAAGTTGTTATTCTCTATCCTGTTATCCTATGGCTTCCGTGTCTTCTTCCAGCTCCCCTATTGTCCTCTTCAGTGATACCCTTTTCGGCTAATAATTGCGACGTCATCAGCATATGCACATATTTGGGTTGACTTTGTGCCTATGTAACCAGATATTTGGAGCTTCCGAATAGCTGCTTCAAGGGCCAGAGAGTGCATCCCCTTGTCTTATTCCCTTACTTACGCTAAACCATTGTTTTCAGTTTTTCATCCACTCGCACCTGCAGCCCTGGAACCAGCCACGTTGCTTGAATAAGTGAGACATACTTCGATGGTATACAAAGTAGCAGCAAATCATTTAGCTTTTGTGCTCTATCAAGACTGTCAAAGGCCTGCTTGAAGTCGACATATAGGTTATAAAGTTCGATGTTATATTCTTACGGCTTTTCGTGTATTTGCCTCAGCACAAATATCTGGTCTGTTGTTGATCTGTTACGCCGAAATCCCCATTGATAGTACCCCAGAATCTCTTCTGCATAGGGTGCTAACCTGTTGTAAAGAATACTACAGAGGATCTTATAGGTTACGTTCAGCAGAGTAATTCATCGGTTTTGAGCAGCAAGTCTTGTCTCCTTTTTTATGTATTGGGGGAATTATAGCTACCGTCCACTTTTCTGAGATTCAATCCTGATTTCATATCAACTTAACGAGTTTGTGTATACGCTTTTACAGCTCGATTACGACATTTATTCAACAGTTCTGCAGTTATTTCATCAGTCCCTGGTGGTATGTGATATTTTAGACAGTGCACTACCTTCTGTACTTCCTCTAATATTGGTTCTTCAATTTCAGGATCTGCAGTGTAAATAGAGTGGTTGTTCATTCCTGTTAGTATTGCTTGCTCTCCACAATTATCTTGAAGTATTCTATCTATCCAGGAGATCTTGTTTATCTGTCAGAAAATTTCCGCTTTTGTCCTTACATACTGCTATCTTTGGTCTGTATTCTTGAATTCCTTCTTTACTTTATTTATAAAATTTTCTACTATCATTCCTTTGATAGTGCTCTTCCATCTCCTCTATCTCTCTCCTTATCGCTTCCCTTTTTGCCTTCTACATATCCTTACTACCTCTATTCGCTTTTCATTATACAGCGCCTGGTTTGATCTCGTATTCCACTATAAGTATTTTAGTCTTTCTACCTTCTTCTGTTCCACTGCCTGACTACATTCCTCGTCATACCTAAATTCATTCCTCAGTCTCCCTGTTGTCAAAATAGCATCTTTAATAGAGTTCCATTAATTGTCTATGTGGTCTGTTTATTTATTTATTTTCTTTTAGCTACTCCTCTTTAAATTTGTTTTGGAACTCTCGAACAGTAGACCTCTCTTTCAGTCTATCTATATTCCATTTCTTTACTCTGGTAGTACTTCCTTTGACAGCAACAGCAGTTTCTGCCTCATTTTAGCTCCTACTAAGTAATGGTCAAAATCCGAATTAGCTCCTCGGAAAGTAGGCACAATTTCCATGTCAGATTCCCATATATTTGATACCAGTATGTGGTCTATTTGGTGTGCTTCATTTGTTTCTGGTATTTCCCAGGTTCCTTTGTAAATCTTTTTCCTTGGGAAGCAGGTACTTACTGCCTTCAACATGGTTAAAGAAGCAAACTGGACAACGCTCATGCCATTATTACTAGTTTCATTGTGCTAACTTTCCTTGCCAAACACATTTCTGCAAGGCTCTTCGTTTTCCTTTTTAGCATTATAGTCACCAAGAACTATTTTGGAGTCATGTCTAGGGAGTTGATCATAGAAGATGTCCACGGTATCTTCATCTGATTATTCCGTTGGTGCATATACATTCGCAAAGGTCACATTCTGAAATTTGCCTTTGATACGCAGAGTACATATTCTTTCATTATGTGGGGTGAAAGCAATGACGGATCTACGCATATCCCTGGAGACTATGAACCCAACTACATACTCCTCTTTTCTTTCATATTTTCCTGAATAATATAATGAGAATCTCTGTTTAGTCACCAAGAACTATTTTGGAGTCATGTCTAGGGAGTTGATCATAGAAAATGTCCACGGTATCTTCATCTGATTATTCCGTTGGTGCATATACATTCGCAAAGGTCACATTCTGAAATTTGCCTTTGATACGCAGAGTACATATTCTTTCATTATGTGGGGTGAAAGCAATGACGGATCTACGCATATCCCTGGAGACTATGAACCCAACTACATACTCCTCTTTTCTTTCATATTTTCCTGAATAATATAATGAGAATCTCTGTTTATGAATATCCTTTTCCTTTCCACCTTATTTCCTGAAGTGTAGCAACTCCAATTGCATACCTTAACACCTCTTAGGCAACACTATTCAGCGCTCCTATCTGCAGCAGTGTACGCACATTCCACGTTCTAAAGTTAAGCACCGATACACCCGTATTCCTGTTTCCTCGTACAGTTCGTCTTCGTAAGAGAGTCTGGCATTCCTTGATAAATTATTTGCAAAAGTAACTTTTTTAATTGACAGAGGTATCAACCCTTCGCTCAACCCCCAGCCTGGAGGACCGGGCTTTGATTTTGAGCTTAATTCCCTCAGAAGAGATGGGAAGAGATGGGCGACCAAGCCTATAGAGTCCCCCCCCCCACCCCACCCTCTGCCCTACGTTGTAAGTAACTGAAAATGACAAGGAAAAAGGGAGAGGCCTGGGGTAAGATAGGACGTTGTGGGACACACTTGGTCTGGCTCCTCCCCTTCGGCCTGTCCGGCATGGGTGATCCTTCTGGCAGCTACGCTACCGCTGGCATAGCTCTCCGGATCCAGAGCACGCAAACCTCCTCGCCCGCACGGACAGTGCTACGTTAAGGCAGTGTCCTCTGAGGAGTAGGTTCACTCCTCCATGAACTGTAAGAAATCTTTGGTAATCTTTCCCTTTTTTATTATGTCAATTAAATATTAGTGTTACACCTAAGGAAGCAAACTAATGACGTCATTGGTGCCTATACTTACACACTACATAACTAATTTAACTTTTGCGAAGGACAACCACACACACACACACACACACACACACACACACACACACACACACACACACACAAACACCTAGGCCCAAGGGAGGACTCGAAACTTCGGCGGCAGCGGCCACGCAATCCTTGACGTGGCGAGTCAAACTGGGCGGCCAATCCCGCGTGGCTATGTTAATTGCCAAACTCCGCTTTGATGAAAATATTTTCATTTCCTGACTCGTTTCAGCGAACTTGCTGCCAATCATAAGTGCTGACTTTGCAAAACAGAACAAAAATCTTTCGTCACTCAAAACCCACAATTTCAAGCAAAAATCTTCGAGCATTGATACCACTATGGTCGATGCAGATAAACGACGATTGCACCAAAGAATATCGAAGTGACAGATCTTTCACCGCCTGTGAAATACCTACAAAAGATGACGTCCTGATATAAAGTAACAATTACAGTGTTGTAAAGATATCTGTCTATTTTTTATTATTTTTCGTTTAGAAAAAGTAAATTCCAAATACAAATAACATTTTCAAAAAAGTATTGATTACAAGCAAAAGTTACATAACAGGTAACTTTTACTCAATTACTTTGCATCACTGCTTATGTTAGATTTATAGCAAGATCAGTTGGGGTGCAATAGCACACTGCATAACCGGTCGTACAAAAGTGCATGCTACAGATCATATTACATTATGAGCATCAGTTCTAGCATTAGACAGGCAGTCAGTGATACATAATAACAAGTTGTTTAACTGAGCATTTGCTGCAGGCAATGCTTCAAACAATTAACTGATGGTTGCATTCATCTCACGACAAATTATTTTGAAATGTGTGATGAATTATTTTACAGTATGGTAATAAGTGTTATAATAATAATAATCTGTTTCTGCGTATATTCTTCACTGCAATGATTTTATTAGTAAGGTTGGTTTAATTTGTGCTAAAGAGTTGTTCAAGAACTAATATTTTGTCCTCAACATACAATAGATCGTGGATGGTTAAAGTGCCAGAGTTTCAGATGTAGTATAATGGTTTTCCCATTAAATTGAAACCAAGTACATTTGTATCTAAACAAGGCTGTGTGTGACATTAGTTTCAAGAAGCAGTTAATTGTTTGTTTGTAACTAGCAATTGTAGATTCTCTGTGCATTCTCTGTGCATTTTGGGTATAATACATGTTATACCATGACTACCCACCCCCATGAACCACAGACATTGCCGAGGTGGGGTTGCTTGCGTGCCTCAACGATGCAGATAGCCGTACCGTAGGTGCAACCACAGCGGAGGGGTATCTGTGGAGAGGCCAGACAAACGTGTGGTTCCTGAAGAGGGGCAGCAGCCTTTTCAGTAGTTACAGGGGCAACAGTCTGGCTTTGCCACACAGCTACTGCGAACGGCTGAAAGCAAGGGGAAACTACAGCCGTTGCCTTTCCCGAGGACATGCAGCTCTACTGATGAATATATGATGATGGCATCCTCTCGGGTAAAATATTCCGGAGGTAAAATAGTCCCCCATTCGGATCTCCGGGCGGGGACTACTTAGGAGGATGTTGTCATCAGGAAAGACAATACTGGCATTCTACGGATCGGAGCGTGAAATGTTAGATCCCTTAATCGGGTAGGAAAATTAGAAAATTTAAAAAAGAAGATGGATAGGTTGAAGTTAGATATAGTGGGGATTAGTGAAGTTCGGTGGCAGGATGGATTTCTGGTCAGGTGAGTACAGGATTATAAATACAAAATCAGTTGGGGGTATCACAGGAGTAGGACTGATAATGAATAAGAAAATAGGAATGCGGGTAAACTACTATGATCAGCACAGTGATCAAGATAGATACGAAGCCAACACCGACAACAGTAGTACAGGTTTATATCCCAACTAGCTCTGCCGATGATGAGGAGATCGAAGAAATATATGAGGAGCTAAAGGAAATTATTCAGACAGTTAAGGGAGAGGAAAACTTAATTTCTCTAAAAATCCTCTAAATCTTGTGTCAGTCCCACCTGGTGTGGATCCTAAAATGCGCAACAGTACTCCAAAATAGGACGCACATGTTTGGTGTAGACAGTTTCTTTAGTAGAACTGTTGCATCTTCTATGTGTTCTGCCAACGAAACGTAGTCTTTGGTTCGCTTTCCCTACAATATTTTCTATGTGTTCATTCCAATTTAAGTTGTTTGAATTTATTATTCCTAGGTATCTGTATTTTCGGCCTGTTGTTTCTACTGATTTATAGCGTAAATGTCAAATCGATGACTTCACACTTCTAATTATTAAGGATCAGTTGCTATGTTTTGCAAAATGCAGATATCCAAATAATTTTTCAGTTGCTTTTGATCTTCAGGTGACTTTATTAACCGATAAGTGACAGCATCATCCGCGAACCACCCAAGAAAGCTACTCAGATTGTCTCCTACAAGAACAGTAGGGGCCCTATAACACCTTCCTAGGGAACGCCAGATATCACTTCAGTTCTACTCGATAACGTTCCGTCAATTACAACGTACTGTGTCCTTCCTGACAGGAAATCATGGATACAATCGCAGATTTGTTGCGATATTCCGTAAGCACGCAGTTTGATTAGAAGACGCTTGTGAATTCTTGCGGAAATCAAGATAAAAGTGATCTTGGGAATGGACGTTATAAAGTATATGAGATCAGAATTAATCTTCCTACTGTTTTGACGGTCAAGGAGATGCTTAAAGATCGGGGTAAAATTATGGACTGGTTTTGAAGACTGTTTTAAAGTACCATCTGGCATGCATCGTATGTGCCTTTATGTAGAAGTGACTTATCTCTTGTTTTAAACGTTATGTGTATTAATTTTCTTATAGATCAGACTGAAACTGTATAGAACTAGAAGCAAACAAACGAACACGCTTCTTTAGAATTATACTAACAAACCCGGTAATACTTCTCATTTGCTAAATGTGCATAGGGATTCGATATACCATCTACATTCCTTCATTAATCTCTCTACCTATCACTTCAAATGTTAAAATGTGCTTAAATCTATTGGACTTAACCACTTTGGGCATCAGTCCCTAGGCTTACAAGCTTTTTAAAATAACTTACGCTAAGGGCAATAAATACACCCATGCCCGAGGGAGGACTCGAACCTCCGACGGCGAGTAGAGGAAATGGTCCACATCTAGGCGCTTTGGAACGCTCGGTCACTACCCCGCCACCCTATCACTTTCCCAATCTCCCAATCTCTATATCCATTTCTGGCATTCTTCTTCCTGTAGACAGAACAGCACAAACTTTTTTTATCAGTTACACGGACTTACCACTGTGCACTTCTCGAATGTGTACTATGCTTTACAGCAAGTAGCTGGGCGCACCGTATGTTGCTAGCCACTAACGTTATGGCAGTAAGGCGCGGACAGAGGAGCGCACTACTTAGGCTATCGGGAGCTTTCCGGACCACCTCAGTAAAAAACAGCTGAGACGCTGGAGAATTGACTCCTGGCAGCAGGAATGGAAGGCAAGTGATAAGGGTCGGAGGGTCCATTCATTCTTCCCCGACATAGCGGAGAGACTAAGAATGAAACATGTCGATCCCAGCCGCGGCATGGTTCACTTCTTGACAGGACACGGTCCTTATCCTACGCACTTACACCGCGTCAATCTTAGAGAAACACCATACTGCACATGTGGGGAGAGGGGATCTCCCGAACACGTTGTCCTATTCTGCGGGACCTACAGTCACCTCAGAGACACATCACCAGCACTACATACTCACTCAGAACAACAAATATACGAGGCCATAAGACAAAAAGACCAATGGACAACACTTAATATAATAACAGATAAATTGTCGCGCGCGGCATATGGCGAATACAAACAAATAGACCATACAGTAGATAACAACGTATGCGGCGAGCAAACAGAGTGCATAGAGTGTACCAGCAAAGGAACCGAAATCGAGAACACGACAGGGACAACAACACGGATCCCAACACAAAAACCAACACGGACGCGGACAGTGATCATCATTTAACAGACAATAATTGGTGTAACAATGACAAATATGAAATTGTCGCTTTTTGTCACCGGCAAAACAGCACTATAAACCTGTTAACCTGTTAATAGATCAAAAAATGTTCAAATGTTTGTAGAACTTATGGGACTTAACTACGGGGTTATCAGTCCCTGAGCTTACAAACTACTTATGAACTAGCTAAGACTAAGGACGGCACAAATATCCATGCCCGATGGGGGATTCGAACCCCCGACCGTAGGGGCCGTGCAGACCGTGACTGGAGCGCCTCAGTCCCCTCGGCCACCGCGGCCGGCTGTTAATAGATCATAAAAAAACAGAAGACCACTGAATCTGAATTAGAAGTTAGTGTAACATATAGATAATACTAACGATGTTTGAGGGTTGAAGACTTAATGGGAATGCTAAGCCCTCGAACCTCAAGCATCACAAAGTGGCGAACTCCATCTTCTCCATCTTTCTCTCTCCTACCATCTCCTTCTATTAAATATAAATTCATGTTATTCTTTCACTGTGGTTTTATTTTCAACATAAACTTCTGTACTTACCCTTATTCTTTACTTCTCCTTCTTGAATGGATATGTATTACTTAATTAATTTTTCTAATTATTATTTACAGTTTTATTTCATAAGTTGAGCTGTATATTGTTAAACTTAACTAGATATAAGAAGAAATTATTCAGTGTAAAAAAAAAACAATTATCTGTGCAAAATACGACCTGCTTCAGCCTCTAGATAACAGGTCATTGTAAAAGACAGCTTAAATAATTAAATAAAATAACTAAATTCCTCTTTATCTCCTCTCTGTAAAGCTAGCTGAAAAGGCTGTGTTGGTCGGGTATTTATAGCTCCCGGTATTCAGTAGTCTCGTGTAGCTCGGAAGAGCGCTCCCACAGGCGAACTACGCGAACTAATTCGCAGATTCCTCGCCTCTTAGTTCGTTCGCTCCTTTTCCGAAGAATGACGGGTAACAACGAGAGGTCGCGATAGCGCGCAGAATCGCGTGATTCCCATCTTCCAGTTGCCGTCATTTCGAGCTGAGATGCAGCTCAGCTGTAGTTTTAGTAGCGGTAGCAAAAGCCAAAACGAGCGGACGAACTAAAAGGAGCGACCTACTTCGCGGCCGAGTTGCGAACTAAAAGGAGAGCTACCGGTCGCGAACTATAATATGCGTGATAGGTCACGAACTGAAATATGCGCAATAGGACGCGAACTAAAATATGCGTAATACGTCGCGAAGTAAAATATGCGTGATAGGTCGCGAAATAAAATATGCGTGATAGGTCGCGAACGGAATTAAAAATCACGTGTTTGCCTTTTGCTGATGAGAGCCATTTAGAGGTTAGCGTCTGCCTGCTAGATTACATAGTTCAGTGCTACAAAGTTTCTGCTTTGAAGTATTCTGCATTCTGCAATATCTGACTAAAAAATTCCATGATGCCAAGATATAGAGAGAACTATAAACTTAAACGCGAGAAATTATCCACAAACTGTTTCTTTTGGTTGGCGTGATATCGTTAGCAGCTCAAGCAGCAAGCGCATGAAGCAGCTAGGTGGGGGAACTTCTCCTTCCACCTGTATGCGCAGGCCACGCCGCTCAGCCGTCACTGGCTGCGGACGAACTAAAAGAACGAACTAGTTCGCGCCAGAGCTCACTAAAGTGAGCGCACCTGATTGCGAACTATTATGCGCAAGTCTAGTATTCAGTATCCGTCCTCCCCCTGCCTCCTGTACACTCTTCCGTCTGAACACCTGTCGCAACCTGCCCTACCACCTCCTCCTCCTCACCCTCAACCTCCTCCTCTTCAACCGCCTCCTCTCCTGCCCCCTCCTTTCTACCTATTCACCCGCCTCTGTCATTACTTCCCCTACACTCTGCGAGTGTCCTCCTCTCCCCAATTCCTGTTAATCTTCTCCCACCCGAAAGGACAGTGGTTCAAGCCCTCATCGGGCCATCCAGATTTAGGTTTCACCTGCTTTTCCTAAAACGGTCAGGCCACCCTTAATTTTATCCGAGCTTGTGCTCCAACAAACTAAGATGTCGACATGAGGTTAATTCCTAATCTTACTTCCTTTCCTTCTCTGCATATGAAAATTTATATATGCCTACCAAGTTTCAGGGTGAGCGACCAAACGGTGTTCAATCCTGTAACGCATACTGTGACTTTCCTCTTGTATCGAAGGTCACGTGTGCAAAATATCATGGAGATCGTAAAAGAAATTGTAGATTAATTAATGTTGAAGTCAGTTGTAAAGTACTCTTCGCCATACTCTGCACGAATTTTTATGCTGACAGTAGCATTCCTCATTGTTTTGAAAGTAAAGTGTGCAAAATATCACTACAACCGGACAAACGAAATGGCAGGCGCCTAAAATATGAATCTAAATCGAAGTAGTGATGCCCATAAATATTTAATAGTTTCAAATGTACTTTGGGTTTTCCATAACTTTTTTTAATTATCCCTGTATTAAAGCGGAAAAAAGTCATTCAAATCAGTCAAGCCGTTTTCAAGTTGTAACGAGAGAAATACAGAAATTGATGTTCATGTAATGGTTCATAGATTTTGTTGTTTTATTGTTCGTGTTACATCAGATGTTCAACTATTCGTAATCATGTCTGCTTAGTCAATGTGAGATGTAGTGCGCTTTGACTACAACAAACTTTTATTTAAAAGGTACAACCGTTTCGCACATTATAGACGAATCATCAGATGCTCATTTCATGTACAGCCCCTATCTTTACGAAACAAATGTTTCATATAATTAGGAATAATTTTATTCCCATAAACCCAATAAAAAGGGTTCAAATCTTTATAATACTATTCTTCAGGTTTAGAAACCGGAAAAATACCCGTTTAGTTGTGCTAAGCAATCTTAAGCATGTTGTCTTGCAATGCGGGCATTTGCAGCCAAATATTATCAATGTAAGATTTGCTCCAATATTCAGTTCAACAAAAAGTTTTTATCGCAAAAAAATATTCCTAAATATGTGAATTTTTTTTTCGTAAAGACAAGGGCTGTACAAGCAATGAGCAGCTGATGATGCGTCGCCGGCCGCGGTGGCCGAGGAGACTGAGGCGCTCCAGTCACGGTCTGCACGGCCACTACGGTCGGGGGTTTCGAATCCCCCCTCGGGCATGGATATTTGTGCCGTCCTAGTTCGTAAGTAGTTCATAAGTAGTTTGTAAGTTTAGGGACTGATGACCCTGCAGTTAAGTCCCTTAAGCTTAACAAACATTTGAACATTTGAACATTTGATGATGCGTCTAGCAAGCGAAACCGGCTGTGGTTTTTAATTAAAAGCTTATTGGAGTCAAAGCGGATTATCTTACAATGACAACATTTGGCTGCGGATGCCCGCATTACATACAAACAACTATAACTAACTTAGGCTAAGAAGAACGCACCCATGACCGAGAGAGGAGTCAAACGTCGGACGGGAAGTGGCAGCTTAATCCATAGCAAGGCGCCTTAGATCGCACGGCCATTCCCGCACGGCAATGTATGTTGTAAAAAAAATATTAGCATTAATTGAATTTTCCGTCGATGCTTGAAAGAACATGATAATATTATCGAAAACGAAAAATTATTGATGTTGTGCAAAATTATTTATTGAGTTACTAACCGGCTTTCGGCGCCTTAAGCCATCATCAGGTAACAAGTGAATGTCAGTAACATTTCTTTTCAGATACACCAGTTACCTGTGAACTTGTGAACTTGTATCATTCCTAATTTAATAACATCCTTGTAATTGGCATATCTGTGACTAAATATTAGAGACATTCACTTGTTACCTGATGATTTCGTAAGAAGCTGAAAGAAAGTTAGTAACTCAATAAATAAATTTGCAGAACATCAAGACTTTTTTTCTTTTTGATAATAAATCTGTTCTTTTGGAAGTGCAGTGTATGGCAAAGCGTACTTTGTAACCGACTCCAACATTAATCTACAATAAGTGCTAGATAAAAGTGACGTCACTTTTATTCAGCAGTTATTATCTATTCATATTCATGGGCTGCGGCGGATTAGCCGTGCGTTCTGGGGTGCAGTGCTGCGGTGCACGCGACCGTTCGCGTCGAGTCCTCCCTTGGGCATGGGTGTTTGTATTGTCCTTAGGTTAGTTTACCTTAGTTTAAGTAGTTTGTAAGCTACGAACTTAGCAGTTAAGTCCGATTGATTTACAAACATCTGAGCATATTCACTGAATGTATGACATTAACTGCGAATGGGTAAAGCTGAAAATGTGTACCCAGCCGGGACTCGAACCCTGGTCTCCTGCTTCTAGTGAGCAGGGGTACAGTTGAGAATTTGTAACTGACGGGAGGCGTACTTAAGTAATTACTAGCAGGTGTGGTGATCGCTGTGTCCGTAGTGGTGTAGAGGTCAGGAGACCCGGATTCCAGTCAAGGCTCGGTACACATTTTCAGCTTTACCCATTCGCAGTTTATGTCATACATTCCCGGAATATGAAAACAATAATTTCTCATTGCAAGTTAGAAGTTAAAAAAATCTAGACTTGTTATTTTTATGACGGCGAGGTCTAGTTGTGTGGCTGAAGAGGTACGTTTCGACACCTAAGGTTTAAGGGGGTATAAATGCCCTATACTGACAATGTTAAATTTAACAAATTTACATCCCGTTTTCTCAGTAACTATGCAAGGTAACAAAACAAAATACTGCCGGGTTACAGAGTCATAGCTTATACATTCACTGATCTACGCTCAATTATCTAATTTTGTCAGGAGGCAAGATACAAATTTTTAAATGAAGGTCTAATAAAAATTATGAAATTTTTAAAGAAAATATTTTTGTTATAAAACTAAGAGGGTTACCTCTACCATTGTAGAGCCACATAAACGTAACACCATTGTCACTAAGAGGTAAAAATGTCAGAGCTTTAGCTTAAGTACTTTCTGAGATAATGGGAAAAACTGGCCAAAAAAGTAGTTCTTCAGAAATCGCGCTTTAAAGTTTAAGTAAAGGAAAGCTCACTATTGAATAAAGACACAGCCTAAAATTCTCCAGCTTTGTAATCTTCTTGAAGTTCAGTCTCTTTCTCCTTCTGAGGGATCGTGCAGCTTCTGTTGCATTTCTGGCAATAATTTCTGCCTTGGAAACTCGCTGTCTATCTTCTTCATGTAGTATTGCTTCCGTATTATGGCCAGCCTTAAGAACTCCAAGTTGCTTCAGAAACTTTATTCTGCCTGCATTTCCATCACTGCAGGTGATCACAGCATTATTGACGTCAATCTTCAGTGTTTTGAAGTCCACAAATACGTTCTTGGGTATCCTGACCCATACAACATCACTGAAAGACTCATTTACATTTAGAGTTTTACCTGTGAGGCACTTCTTCAGAAAATCTCAATGTGCAACATAGTGTTTACTATAACTCAACATAAATCACCGCCTCCTAGAGCAATAGTTTCCGAGATATCTTCTCGTAACTGGGCAAACAGTGTGGTTCCTGAAGAGGGGCAGCAGCCTTTTCAGTAGTTACAGGGGCAACAGTCTGGATGATTGACTGAGCTGGCTTTGTAACATCAGCTAATGTGACTTTGCCACACAGCTACTGCGAACGGCTGAAAGCAAGGGGAAACTACAGCCGTTACCTTTCCCGAGGACATGCAGCTCTACTGTATGAACATATGATGATGGCATCCTCTCGGGTAAAATATTCCGGAGGTAAAATAGTCCCCCATTCGGATCTCCGGGCGGGGACTACTCAGGGGGATGTGATCATCAGGAAAGACAATATTGGCATTCTACGGGTCGGAGCGTGGAATGTTAGATCCCTTAATCGTATAGGAAAATTAGAAAATTTAAAAAGGGAAATGGATAGGTTGAAGTTAGATATAGTGGGGATTAGTGAAGTTCGGTGGCAGGATGAACAGGATTTCTGGTCAGGTGAGTACAGGATTATAAATACAAAATCAATTGGGGGCATCACAGGAGTAGGATTGATAATGAATAAGAAAATAGGAATGCGGGTAAACTACTGTGACCAGCACAGTGATCGCATTATCATTGTCAAGATAGATACGAAGCCAACACCGACAACAGTAGTACAGGTTTATATGCCAACTAGCTCGGCCGATGACGAGGAAATCGAAGAAATATATGAGGAGCTAAAGGAAATTATTCAGACAATTAAGGGAGAGGAAAACTTAATTGTTATGGGAGACTGGAACTCGGTAGTAGGACAAGGAAGGGAAGGGAAGGTAGTAGGGGAATATGGTCTGGGCAAAAGGAATGAAGGAGGGAGCCGCCTGGTAGAATTTTGCACGGAACATAATTTAGTTATAACAAACACCTGGTTTAAGAATCACAAAAGAAGGTTGTATACGTGGAAGAGACCAGGAGACACCGGGAGATACCAGATAGATTTTATAATGGTAAGACATAGATTTCGGAACCAGGTTCTACAGTGTAAGACATACCCAGGGGCAGATATAGACTCTGACCATAACTTGTTGGTTATGAACTGTAGGCTGAAACTAAAGAAACTACAAAAAGGTAGGAAAATAAGGAGATGGGACCTGGATAAATTGAAGGAACCTGGGGTTCTTAAGAATTTCAGAGGGAGCTTTAGGCAACAATTGACAGAAACAGGGGAAAATAAAACAGTAGAGGACGAATGGGTAAAATTGAGAGATGAAATAGTGAAGGTAGCAGAGGACAAAATAGGAAGGAAGGAAAGACCCACAAAAAATCCTTGGATATCACAGGAGATACTAAATTTAATCGATGAAAGGAGAAAATATAAAAAATGCAGTAAATGAAACAGGCAAAATGGAGTACAGACGACTAAGAAATGAGATTGACAGGAAGTGCAAAATGGCTAAGCAGGAGTGGCTAGAAGGCAAATGCAAGGATGTAGAAGAATCTATAAATAGGGGAAAAATAGATACAGCCTACAGGAAAATTAAAGAAACATTTGGAGATAAGGAAAACAGCTCTATGAATATCAAGGACACTGATGGAAAACCAGTTCTCAGCAAGGAAGGGAAAGCTGAAAGGTGGAGAGAGTATATACAGGGGCTCTACAAAGGAAATGAACTTCGAGACAATATTGTAGGAAGGGAAGAGGATGTAGATGAAGATGAAATAGGTGATACTGTACTGAGAGAAGAATTTGACAGAGCCCTGAAAGACCTAAGTCGAAACAAGGCCCCTGGAGTAGATGATATTCCCTCAGAGCTACTGAATTCCCTGGGAGAACCAGCCATGACAAAATTGTTTCACCTGGTGTCTAAGATGTATGAGACAGGTGAAATACCCTCAGACTTTAAGAAAAATGTTATAATCCCCATCCCTAAGAAAGCAGGTGCAGACAGGTGTGAAAACTACAGAACCATCAGTTTAATAAGTCATGGTTGCAAAATATTAACACGAATTATATACAGAAGGATGGAAAAGCTGGTAGAAGCCGACCTCGGGGAAGATCAGTTTGGGTTCAGGAGAAATGTAGGAACACGGGAGGCTATACTCACTTTACGGCTTATCCTAGAAGATAGATTAAGAAAAGGTAAACCTACATTTCTAGCTTTTGTAGATTTGGAGAAGGCTTTTGACAATGTTGATTGGAATAAACTCTTTCAAGTTCTGAAGCAAGCAGGAGTAAAATATAGGGAACGTAAGGTTATTTACAACTTGTACAAAAACCAGACAGCGGTTGTCAGAGTTGAAGGGCATGAAAGGGATGCAGTGGTTGGAAAGGGAGTAAGACAGGGTTGTAGCCTTTCCCCAACGTTATTCAATTTGTACATTGAGCAAGCTATAAAGGAAAGCAAGGAGAAATTTGGTGAAGGAATTAAAGTTCAGGGGAAGAATTAAAAACATTGCGTTTTGCGACGACATAGTAATTCTGTCAGATACAGCAAAGGACCTGGAAGAGCAATTGAACGGAATGGACAGTGTGCTGAAAGGTGCATATAAGATGAACATTAACAAGAGCAAAACTAGGGTAATGGAGTGCAGTGTAAGAAAATCAGGTGATGCTGAAGGAATTAGATTGGGAAACGAAGCAATAAAGGAGGTAGACGAGTTTTGTTACTTGGGCAGTAAAATAACAAATGATGGTCGGAGTACAGAGGATATAAAATGCAGAATGACAATGGGTAGAAAAGCGTTCTTGAAAAAGAGAAATTTGTTAACATCGAATATTGATTTAAACCTAAGGAAGTCCTTTCTGAAGGCATTTGTATGGAGTGTTGCCTTGTATGGAAGTGAGACATGGACGATTAACAGTGCGGACAGGAAGAGGATTGAGGCTTTTGAAATATGGTGCTACAGAAGAATGCTGAAGGTTAGGTGGGTGGATCGCGTAACTAATGGGGAGGTACTGAACAGAATTGGGGAGAAAAGGAATTTCTGGCATACCTTGACTAAAAGAAGGGATTGATTGGTAGGACACATTCTTAGACATCAAGGAATTGTGAATTTAGCGTTGGAGGGAAGTGTATGGGGAAAAATCGCAGGGGAAGACCAAGAGATGGATACAGTAAGCAGATACAGACAGATGTAGGTTGTCGCTCTTATGTGGAGATGAAGAGGCTTGCTCAGGATAGGGTATTGTGGAGAGCTGCATCAAACCAGTCTCTGGACTGAAGACCACAACAACAACAACAACTGGGCAAGTGCTCTTGGAACACGTAGAAATTACTCGTGCAGCAAGTTATTTAAAATCTTTATTGATAGATCTGAAGCATTGAATTAAAATTTGTGGTGCGGCCGGGAATCGAACCTGGACCTCCAGGCTTACTAGGCAGACGTCTTAACAGTTAGAGTACCACACCACTAACGATTAAGGCGCCTTGGAATACTCTATGTACGATTTCCCTCCACAACACAAACTTTAATTCAGCTTCTTTGTTCCAAAGTTAATTGCCACTACTGCCAAGGCTCTCCATGCAGCGGAATAGCACTCAGCAATGGACATGGTGGAGCAATCCCGTTACGGTGATATAAATATCAATTAATACAAATAAATAATCCCAGAGACGGATTTACGTCTCAAATATCTCAAAGACATTATTGATAGATCTGAAGCATTGAAATAGTGGCAATTATCTTTGGAACAAAGAAGCTGAATTAAAGTTTGTGTTGTGGAATGAACTCGTACTTAGACTATTCCAAGGCGCCTTAATCGTTAGTGGTGTGGTAGTCTAACGGTTAAGACGTCTGCCTAGTAAGCATGGAGGTCCAGGTTCGATTCCCGGCCGCTTCAGATCTATCAATAATGTCTTTGACATATTTGAGACGTAAATCCGTCTCTGGGATTATTTATTTGTATTAATTGATATTTAAATTCATTGAAAAGTACTTACAGTCATTCAAAATTAACGAAAATAAATCGAATTGTACAGAAAATTCCAAACAACAATTTTCCATAAAAAAATAAAAATCGACCTTTTTTACCCCAAACCACCTTTAGTAGTCACCTTAAGGAATTTATAACAGTTTGTAAATCCTGCAGTTGTTACCTGGTGCTCCCTGTCAGCCCGAGCCTCTGCAGCTGTCTACTGAGCGCCTTGGCCCTGCAGGACCTCCTAGCAACGGTCTCCTGCGGCCGGGCGGCGGCGTCCGCTTTGTCGCAGGTGGGCTGCGGACCGCACGCGCCGGGGCCCCACTTGCCACCGGCGTCCGCGTGTACCGCGCCGCAGATCCGCCAATTCGGCCCAATTGTGTTGCGAAATTTCTGCACATTGTGTTAGGATAATGACTGCACAAGTGTCGCATATATTTCACAAATTGCGCCGGGGGCGGCCGGCGCCCTCCCCTGGCGAACCTCTACCTCCCCACCTCCCCCCTTGCCCCCTCGGTCCGGCCCCTTCCTCTGTTCTTCACAGCCTCTGATAATGGTAGCCTCCACCCGTACGTAATTCGAACAAATGACGCCCGGCGAGCGCACCCAAATTAGATTCCCTTCCAATAAGGGTCGGACTCGAGCCTCCAAGCATCCAACTTGTAATTCAATAACTGCCCTCATTTTAGGAGTTGGTAACACGTGTGTGTGTGTGTGTGTGTGTGTGTGTGTGTGCGAGCGAGCGCGTGCGTGTGTGGGTGGGAGGAGGTCGGGGGGTCTTTTTGGACTATTGATCCGGGGGTGTTCTGAGGAAAGCCAAGAGGGACGCGGGGGCGGAGGGGCGGTGGCGAGGAAGGCCGAGGAGCGCTCCGGTGGGGGGCTGGTGGCCGCTCCGCCTGCGCCTCCTCCTGCTCCTCCGCGTCCGCCTCCGCCGCCTCCACCGCCGCCGCCGCCCCTCTCATTTCCTTTCGCAATTCCGCGGCGGTCTTCCCGCGGGCGGCGCCGGTCCGGTGGCGACATCTCGCGGCGGGCCGCGCAACCAGCGCGGGTGCGGTCCGGCCAGAGGGCGGTGGCGCCGCCCCACCGCCGCCCCACCGCGGCCCCCGCCGCCCCCGCCGCCGCCCACAGACGCGGCCGCAACAGCCGCCGCTGCAGCCCGCCTGCTTTACGGCACCCGTCGGCCCGATTTACAGCCAGCGCGCCTCCGCCGCATTTAAATAAAACTGCGGTCGCCCTGCCGAATCCCCGGACATTGCTCCGTTCGGTTTAGGATTAGCCCGAATTTCACTCCCCTGCTGTCATCCGCGTCGAGCTCGAATTGCTATAATTACAACACTGAGTCTCCATCAGTGTCTACACTCCGTCAATGACACTTGTCAACAGAAGTATACACCAGTCTTCCGTACTTATTTAGCGTATTGCATTTCTTTTTATTTTTTAAAAGTTATTTATTTGTTCATTTCATTCCATTCCATGATGGTGGTGGTGGCGGCTGGTGCAGCAACAGTATTGAATAATTGAAAAAATGCTCAGTCTCTGTTGCAATATTTTATTCTCCAATAACGCGTTTTGCGCTGTTAGCGCATCGTCAGATTGGGCGGAGATGGAGCCACAGAGCTATCTATAGCTGTGGAGGAGATATCTTAACTGTTTGTGTTGTCGTTGGGCGCCATAGCAGCAGAGGAGTCGCTGTCGCGGCAGGTCCAGGTTTACAACTGGTAGTATTGTTAATTACAATACTACCAGTTATTAACAATACCACCAGTTGTAAACGTGGACCTGCCGCGACAGCGACACCTCTGCTGCTATGGCGCCCAATGACAACACGAATGGTTAAGATATCTCCTACACAGCAATAGATAGTTCTGTGGCTCCATCTCCGCCCAATCTGACGATCCGCTAACAGCGCGAAACGCGTTATTGGAGAATAAAATATTGCAACAGAGTCTGAGCATTTTCTAATTATTTATTTATTGTTTCATACAATGTAAGCTTCCACTGCCGGCGTCAAAATCACTTAAAATTTCCTGGTTGATAGGTCGTAGTCGAAAGGTAACGTTTCGTCTTCGGCTGCCAAAAACCTCATCGGAGGCGAAGTGGCAACTGCAATGAGGGCTCGAGGGAGCGCCGCATATACAGACGGCGTAGAGAGCGCCACAGTCCATCACGTGACGTCGGCTGACAAGCTGTCTCTCTTCATGCAAACCTTATCGATTGTCAACGTGTTGGTGAAACGTTCTCAGTTGATGTCACGTGATGGACTGTGTTGCCCTCTACACCGTCTGTATATACAGTGCTCCATCGAGCCTTCATTGAAGTTGCCACTTCGCTTCCGATGATGTCTTCCGCAGTCGAAGAGGAAACGTTAGGGGAAAGTTATACTTATATCCCACGGTCTATCAACCCGGAAATTTTAAGTGAAATGTTTGTTTAGCACAGGAAGATCCTCATGGTGCCGGCCGCGGTGGCCGAGGGGACTGAGGCGCGTTTAGTCACGGTCTGCACGGCCCTCGGGCATGGATATTTGAGCCGTCCTTAGTAGTAGCTCGTTCATAAGTAGTTTGTAAGTTTAGGGACTGATGACCACGTAGTTAAGTCCCATAAGCTATACATACTTTTGAACATTTTTTATCTTCATGGGGCGGGGGGAGGGAGGGAGGGAATGTAGCAAGCACAGGTAAGAAGTGGAAGGGAAAGGAAATGCAATCGAGGGAAGAAAGAAGGAAGAAAGACTGCATTAGCTTGGTGCCTCATGTTCGCCACACACGTACTCACGAAAGAACCGTGAGCCCACTAGGGGACTTTATCGTTTTACTCAAAATTGTTTTATTACATGGGACTTTTTCGTGTAGGCTCTGGGTAGTAAAAAGTCACAGTACTGCCTTTTTTTCCTGTACCAAATATGGTACTGGAAGTTACACTATGTAATTAAAGATATCCGCACACTTGGCTGAAGCCGCGTTGGAGTGGCCGAGCGTTGCAGGGCGCCTAGCTTCGGAGAGGGCCGCTGCTCGCCGTCGGAGTTTCGAGTCTTCCCTCGGCATGGGCATATTTTTTGTCCTTAACATAAGTTAGTTTAAGTAGTTTCTAAAGCTAGGGTCACACGACCACAGTAGTTAAGTCCCATATATTTACAAACATTTGAACTTCGTTGAAAATGACTTACAAGTTCCTGGCGTCCTCCATCGGTAACGCTGGAGTTCAGTATGGTCTTAGGCCACCCTTAGCCTTGATCACAGTTCCCATTCTGTCAAGCGTATGTTGCGGCATGTGCTGGAACGTTTCTTGGGAAATGGCTGTCCATTATTTACAGAGTGCTGCTTTGAGAGGAGGTATCGTTGTACGTCGGTGAGGCCTGGCATGAAGTCGGCATTCCAAAACATCCCGAAGGTGCTCCATAGGATTCACGTCAGGACTCCGTGCAGGCCAGTACATCACACGGCCAGGGCCGGTGCAAGGCACGTGCGAAACGTGCGGCCCCACGGGGCGGCACTTTCCGGGAGAGGGGGGGTGGCAAATATGCACCCCTCCTTTTTTTCTGTAGTACAAACTCAACACTCATTCCCAAGAGGGGATTAGAAACCAAATCTCGGAGGTAGCGGCTTCGGGAGCTGTGGCATGGCGTCTCGACTACATGCCGGCCGCCCCTGTTAAACAAGGCGGGGGAGGAGGGCTAATTTCTTGCTCGCTACTATGGCAGCGCCGTCGTGTTTACGCCGGAAGGGAAGCAGTCTGGCGCACACGACAGTATTCTTATGAGTGGAGCGCTGCCAGCGTGATACGCGCCGTGCGTTTACTCGCAACTAATTTTGCAGGAGACGAAATCTAATTTGGAAATTCGAATGCAATGTTCGATACTGCGGTTACATGTTAAGCCTGAAGCAATTTTGCTAAGCTCTTCAATGTCAGCTGAGTGTTTTATTCTTCTCGCGCTATGGAAAAAGAATGTTGAACATTACTACGGTCGAACATGTTCAACTCCTACAATGGGTAGAAGTATTCCGAATGGGTAAATACGCTGTGAGTAATTACAAGGGATAAAGACATTGTTAGTAAGCCTTGCTTAAGTTGGGTTTCGACGTAGTTTTGAAAATGTGTGCTATCCGTTTCTGAGTGATAGTCGGGCGTTTTGGTTTTTGAGCCTTGAAACACCTGTCTCCGCCTGCATGAACACAATTAAGCTCTGACCATTATTTTTGTGTAACAATACTACTCACACACTATCACTATGTCAACATTTATTTACTGTATAATTCGTCTAACTAAACTACTGGTCCCTTTGATTCTGATGAAAACCTGAGAAAGTATGGTCTTTTAGCAACAATGCATTCTCGTCCAAGCGAAACAAAACGTTAATTTTTACACCTTATAAAACGAAAATCCATAGACAGAATATTGCTTCTAAGGGTTTCCTTGCTAGCTTTGAAGCTCATTTCTGTTTGACCAAAGTTGTGCAGTTTTCGCAAAGTTCGTATTTCTTTCTATTATTCGTAATGCTATAAAATTACTGCCTGATAATACATTTATCTCTATCATCGGTCATATACTTATTGTGAGCTTCTTGCTTCATCTTCTTCGGTGCTAGTTTAACCGTAGCCTCGCTGTACCTCGTCACGTGACATAGTTCCTGCCGCGTCACCACTTCGCCTTTCCAGACAATAGGTATTATTGCGTTCAACGAAAACTACAGAAATCGTTTCGATAGTTGTCCGAGAGAGTCAAGATTGGTCAGAAGCACTTTCGTTGCGTTTCACAAGAACAGGAGAATTGGTGCGTCCTAATTTCTTGCAACTTGGGATGTAATAGGTAGGTGCTTTTCATATAACCTGCAATTAGCATTGCGCATGCACGTTACTCATTAGTTAGAATTTTTCTCCTTCAAGAATGTAGAACAGGAAAATTTATTTTTCTTATAATCTGTTACTTTAAAAAATTGGCAACTCGGCAAATAAGCACGCGTCACCCCAGTAGCTAGAATGAAAATAAAGCGCAGAAAAGTGACGTGATACGGCGATGACTAATTTGTTACCCTTTACTCCATAATCAGACACGACAGAACTGACACATGATGGCGAGTGTCAGTGCTTTGAAATGAATAACCGTGGCGCAGAGAGTGTATATATTTCGACTAGCACCAGTATCCGTCGATTCCCGAGTGTGTATTTATTGTATTATGTTACGCCATCTCCTTATTTTTCCTCTCTCCATTGTCTTCCTCCCCACTCTATGGCTGTTTCAAATGCCTTTATTTTCCATACCTTCACAGATTTCGGTCACAATTTGGTTATTCTCAATGCTTTATGTTTCAATCTATACCGTCGTGGTGAAAGAAAATTCAACATGACGGTTTGGATGTATGCACATATTAAAAGCTTTGAAACTGGCCACTCAGTGGCCGAAACCTAAGCAGATCTAAAAAGTAAAAACAAAAATTGCGATTGATTGCTGACTTATCCTACAGATTTGTTGAAATAAAATTTTACAAACGTTTCGTGAAAAAAAAAAAAAAAAGAAAAAAAAAAAAAAAAAAAAAAAAAAAAAAAAAAAAAAAAAAAAAAGAAAAAAAAAAAAAAACTGTTGGTGGGGAGGGGGGCGGCAATTGAGCAGCTCGCATGGGGAGGCACTTGGGCTTGCGCCGGCTCTGCACACGGATGTTATTAAAGTGTAGCCACTCCGCCACAGGCCGTGCACTATGAACAGATGCTCGATCGTTTTGAACGATACAGTGGCCATCCCCGAATTGCACTTCAACAGTCATAAGCAAGAAGATTCTTGAAACATCATTTTAGGTCTGTGTTGTAATAGTGCCGCCGCGGTGGAGTGGCCGAGCGTTCCAAGCCACCTTGCTGCGAAGCGCGCCCCTGCTCGCCATTGGAGGTTCGAGTCTTCCGTCGGGCTTCGGTGTATTTGTTGTCCTTAGCATAACTTACTTTAAGTAGTTTGTAAGCAAAGGGACTGATGACTGTACTAGAACAATGAGTTCCTTACATAACAATCTAAGGTTGTTATAACTGGCATCACGGACGAATTTTAAACACTGTGTGGACTAATAACGAATGAGGAGGTTCTGCCTAGAATCGTCGAAGAATGAAACTTGGGTAAAAAACAGACAACAAGAAGGGACTGAATGATACATTTGTGAAGACAATTAACGGTAATAATTATGGGTGGAGCTCTAGACGGTATAAACTGTAGAGGAAGATTGGAATACAATTATAAAATAATTTAGGGCCTAGTGTGCAAGTGCTAGTCTGAATTGAAAAGTTTGGCGCAGAATGACGGGCTGCATCAATCCAGTAATAAGACTCACGGTAATATATATATATATATATATATATATACAGCAGAAGAATTTATAACTAAGGATGATAGATACCGGCTACAGGAAAACGAAAGAGATATTTGGAGAAAAGGAAAACAGCTGTATGGATAGCAAGAACTCAGATGGAAAACCAGTACTAAACAAAGAAGGGAAAGGTGAAAGGAATATATAGAGGGCCTATATAAAGGAAATAAACTTGAAGGGAGTATTCTAGAAATGGAAAACAAAGTAGAGGAAGATGAGATACGAGATACATTACTGCGAGAAGAATTTGTCTGATATTTTTAGTAGAATAGGCCATGAAGAAATTGTTCCACCTGGTATGGAAGATGTATGAGAAAGGGGAAGTAACTTGCAACTTTAAGAAGAATACAGTAATTCCGTTTCCTAAGAAAGCCAGGGCAGACAAATGTGAAAATTGCAGAACTATCAGTTTAATATGTCATGGTTCCAAGATCAAAAAGAAAATTTGATAACCCATAGTATTTGAATGATGAGTTTTAGTGTTGTGTTCATGCAGAAAGAAATTGAAAAACTGATGTTTTTCTCAAGGTTTCCTATTTTCTGGTAGCTTTTTCAGATCATTCCTTTCATAATAATCTCGTCCTAAGAATTATTAATACACACACACACACACACACACACTCAAATAAGCAAAGGTCAGCCAAATCGGCCGAGCCTTTCTTTAGTCATGCATTTACATACGTGCGGTATTTGATTTATAATTATACATGGTGTAACTAAATATGAGGGAAAAACACCGGGGATTCGACAGAGCACTTGGTGATAAGCAAAACATGACTGGTACACGTATGGTTTAATTGCATTCGCTACCGCGTTACGGACATATGTTGTGGTGTACAAAACACAGACCAATTTGCTACGCAGGATGATCATTTGTGTTTATAATTGTGTAATTTACTACATATAGTGCGCATCTCCGTGGGCCAGTGGACAGCGTGGCAGATTGTCATGTAGGGGACCCGGGTTCGATACCCGGTCGGGTTGGAGATTTTCTCCACTCGGAGACTGGGTGTGTCATCATCATTTCATCATCATCGACACACTAATCGCCCAAGCGGCGTCACCTAAGGACTTGCACCAGGCAGGACGATCACCGATCCCAGCTTGGGTTTAACGGCCAAAAGTGCCACACGAAATGATCATCACTACATACAGTTATCAAGAGAAGGTTGTAATAAGATCTGGCTTAAAGCCATCATATTAAGATCGGAGTATGGCTTCAGTGCATCCGGTTAGGACCAGTAGGCGACAGATGGTAAAAGCTGGTGAGAACCACGACAGGTGGTACAATAGATCGGGTTCTTATGGGAAAGAGCACTGGCAAGTTTCCCCGAATTCTAGGGAAGTCCCCGAGCGCCAGGCACTGGACGCCGATTGGCTGTAGCACTGGCGGTCACGCGCCAAAACGCAATCATATTTTTATTAATATTTAATTAACTAATTATTTGTTCATTGTCAAACTAAATTTAGAAAGCCCCTGAAAGCCAAGCTATGCCCTGATTAGATAAAATATATAACTATCGCTAAATTCATAAACAAAGCAATTAATATAAGACGGACGAAGCACTGGAGCCATGTTTGCGTGCCAAATTGGGGAGCGAAGGCAGCCTTGCATCGAGTCGCCACACTTCAGTTCAGAACAGGCACCCGGGGTAGAAACATGTCGTATTAGTAGGTGGTCACTCGACATAGATTAATGAGTTTAGAACAATGCGAAATGACTATATATTCAATTTTCAGTTAAGACAATGTGTGTCAAGCAGATGTTATTACGCAGTTTGTTAGTTTTCTGCCTTCTTCAAATAAACTAAATGGCATCCCACGTGAACTTAAGTATTATTTCGTAATTAGATCAGTTCTTGAAACTTCCTGGCAGATTAAAATTGTGTGCCGGAACCGTGACTCGAACCTAGGACCTTTGCATTTCGCGGGCAAGCGCACTACCGACTGTGCTATCCCGACACGACTCACAACTTCACTTCTGCCAGTACCTCGCCTCCTACTTTCCAAACTTCACAGAAGCTCTCCTGCGAACCATGTAAGACTAGCACTCCTGGAAGAAAGGATATCGTGGAGACATGGCTTCGCCACAGCCTAAGGGATGTTTCCAGAATGGCACACAATTTTAATCTGCCAGGAAGTTTCATATCAGCGCACACTCCGCTGCAGAGTGAAAGTTTCATTCTGGAAACATCCCTTAGGCTGTGACTAAGCCATGTCTCCACGATACCCTTTCTTCCAGGAGTGCTAGTCTTGCATGGTTCGCAGGAGAGCTTCTGTGAAGTTTGGAAAGTAGGAGGCGAGGTACTGGCGGAAGTAAAGTTGTGAGGCGGCATCGTGAGTCGTGTCGGGATAGCATAGTCATTAGTGCGCTTGCCCGCGAAAGGCAAAGGTCCCAGGTTTGAGTCCCGATTCCGCACACAATTTTAATGTTCTAGGAAGTTTCATATCAGCGCACACTCCGCTGCAGAATGAAAGTTTCATTCTGGAGATCAGTTCTTGCCAATAGTTTAACAATTTGAGCCTCATTCAAGAACTCCGACCTGCGTGCTATCTGCGTGAGGACATCTATAAACGACGTCAGGTTGGTGAACTTTAGGAGTTTCTACTCTTCACACAGTGCAGTGGGGAGTAACTACAACAATCGCGTACATTGTAAATGCGGTACAACCGCAAGCTCTTGTGCGTCATCCACGGTAACGTGGAGGAGGAAAGAAAATGATATAGGACCGGTGAACATAACCCCTGTAGACATTTTTTCCCGTTGTAAGATGCTCAAAATAGCTACGACGACAGTTGGTACAATAGGTCGGGTCAGTGCGTCGCATCGTTGACTGCCTTACTAGTTCCCATACTCCAGGCGTCCGTCGTTTATGCTGATACCCTTGCTCTATGCACTGATGAAGCAATTGCACGTTACGAATTGGTGTGGATTTTAAAATGACGCCACAACTAGAAGTCCAATGGGTTAAGTTCAGGAGAACGAGCAGGCCACGCTGTCGGTCCTTGAGTCCTATCCTGTTGTTTTGGAATCGCCTGAAACACATGCACTGAATTAAATCTAGCGGTACGTTCATGTTTCCCGTGCAACCGACACAAAAGACCTACCTGCATAATGAACCTACATAGTGTTGTGGTCTTATGAACACACAACAAATGCCTAACACTCGGTAACGACAGTAGGGTAGAGCGATGTTAATTGCGTTTAGAGGCTATATGAATAGTTAGAAGCTCTTACGCGCGCCCGTAACAACATAGAATTGGAGACATCATTATGCGAGTGTTTCTTGGTGTCTCTGGTTTTGTCTATCCAGTGAACACGTCTATTTTGTCTTCTGACTTCAGAAATTGACACAAAATTATTTAAAGCGTAGAAGGTAAGTGACTGACAACTGGTTATTGCACGGTTTGAAAAACTGACGTGATATTCGCTAGGGATTTCCTGCAGTTCGTAAGAAATGAAACCCATGATATAAGTTGATCCATGATACTGGATCCTCCCTACGCCACAATGGTGACGGGTGCTGCCGTTTGTTAGTGCAAAGGGGAACTACTTCGCAGTAGCATTTAAGTGTACTTTGGGGCTATTTAAATAAACAAGAAGGGGTTTTGTGAATAGTTGTGGAAAACTGGGGCAAAGTGGATTTGCAAAATATTTTGTGTTTTGTAATACTATTATAATAAATTATTCCTTCATTTTCTTCAGATGGTAAGGACTTATAAACGGAAAAGAGGCTTAAAGGAATGGGATGAGTGGTCGATGAAGGAGATAGTTGAAGCAACGTTGAAAACGTTGAAAGACATATCACTAATAGAGGCCAGTAAATCTTACAGAGTATCATATACGGGTGTGTACATGGGTTACAGTGATTTTATACCACAAAATATGGATGCGGTAACATGGCTGGACATTCGAATATATTTTGTCAATATCTGGAGACCTCGGTTGCCAAAAAAATAATATTAGGGAAGAAGAGAATTTGGACTGACACAAAAAGAAGTGGATATAGCCTCCAAACTAGCTACCACAACGTAAAACACCCTTGCAAAGACATGGCTGGAAAGGACCGGTTGTTTCATTCTGCAAAAGAAACCATCTTCCCTTGAGAAAACCAGAGGGTCCCTCGAAAGGAAGAGCAGCCGCAATAAGCAGAGAGATTATGAAACGTACTAACAGAAACAAGATAAGGTGATGGAATGAAAATGTGGATTCTGCCAGGGGAAATGGTCACGTGTTGCAGATGAAGATAAACTTGAATGGATACAGTGCTAAACGTGTACCACGTGGTTTTGGTAATACTATATCGGTGCGAGAGGTTGTAAGCAATTTGTCTGAGGACGCTGCAGCTGATTTACGAAACAGAAACATTTCATAACGGCTGCAGTGCATAAATGAAAAATTACCGCCGTAAATATTATTGTAATTATTATATTATTAGAGGTAATGAGTATTAAATAGAAAGTATTTTCAACTAAGCAACCATGTAATTTACTTGTGTAACTGGCCGCAATTTATCTCATTCAAATAGCCCCGTCCAATATCCGAAAAGCGCCACTGAAATGCACTTATGTGCAATGGGGAGAGTAAATCGAATAACAGCACTATCATAAATGTTTGATAGTCGTGTACAACCACCTTTCAACAATAGGATAAGTACATCCAGTCATAGCTCACTCGCTATTCGTTTAGTCGATTCTGACTCTTCGTGACCTCATGAACCAAAGTACGCTACTTCCCTCTGTCCTACACTTTCTCCCGTACACCTTCCAGGTTTTGTGCTGCCGTCGATCCACCTCATCCTCTGCCGTCCTCATCTTCTAGTGCTTTCCATCTTCCCCAGCATTAATGTTTTTTTTTTTTTTTTTTTTTTTTTTTTTTTTTTTTTTTTTTTTCCAGTGAGGCATGTACTCTCATTATGTGTCCAAAATAGGTCAGCTTCTGTTTTAATATTAGATCTTCCAGGGAGAAATCTAGTTTTATTTGCTCTAAAATAGATCTGTTGGTTCTTTTTGCCGTCCATGGAATCCTAAGAATTTTCCTCCAGCACCACAATTCAAAGGAGTCAATTCTCGCCGTTCAGCAATTGTATTGGTCCAGGTCTTGCATCCATACAACTGGGAAGACCAAAGCCTTCACTGTACGTCTCTTGCCGGCCGCGGTGGCCGAGGAGACTGAGGTGCTCCAGTCACGGTCTGCACGGCCACTACGGTCGGGGGTTCGAATCCCCCCTCGGGCATGGATATTTGTGCCGTCTAGTTCGTAAGTAGTTCATAAGTAGTTTGTAAGTTTAGGGACTGATGACCCCGTAGTTAAGTCCCATAAACTGTACAAATATTTGAATTTGTACGTCTCTTCCTTGTTAAAGTTATGTCTCTGGACCTTATAAACTTTTCAAGGTTTGACATCGCCTTTCTTCCGAGCAACAAAAATAAAGTTAAAAATTTTCCGAAAAATTTAATGTAAGTTGAAATTATTCTTAGAGTTCCGCTGTACCTTTTATAAACCATATGTTATTGTCCGGTCGTCTATACCCAATTCCCGGACCTTTCCCACATACTAAGATACATTTTATATAGATGCCGTGAAAAGTAGTTGACGTAGCGGTAATAAATGCGGTTTATTTCGTTTCCTCTCAGACAGAAGAGAAGCTCCGCGGATTTGGAGGCCTTAGCACAGTGTGTGACGCGCACTAATCAGAGCTCCCAGGGTTCGCCAAACGTCGTGGCGACCCCGGCAGCTCAAACGCCCCACCGGTCGGTTCGCACAACCCCCTCGCAGCCGTCTCCTTTTTCCCGTCCTTCCTTTTGCTTTTTTTAATTCGTTTCATCCCTTATCCTTGCTCTTCCACTCGGCCGGAGAGCAAGACACGGTACGGGGTGAAGAGGAAAAAAAGAAAAAAAGAAACTAATTGTGACAATCAAGGGCGGACGGGACGGCTGCGAAGGGCGGCCGAGGAAGGCGTCGGCCGGGTGTAGCGTAGCGTCGCGACGCCTGGCGTCCGGGCCCGTCTTAAAAAGCCCTGCCCGCCGCCGCCGCCGCCCTTATTGGGACTAATGAGGGATTTCTGCCAAGGGAAGGGTGGGTGTCGCGCCAGGGGCGGGGGCGGATTCTTTTAAGCAGGGGGAGCGGCGTGTAAGGCCGCCCAGGGTGGCCGTAAGCGGGCCAATCCCGCGGGGCCGAGGCAGCTGTTCGTTGCCTCACCAAAGTGGTGGCTACCTTTGGTGCAGCAGGCGGTCCACGGCAATGGGGAAACTACGGAATTAATCGGTGCAAGCGGCCGAAGGCATAACATCAGGCGCGGATCAGGTATCACAGTCGTTGCTGTAACGATAAAGAAGGAGAAACCAGTGTTGAACTACTCGACACCATATTTAAATTCCGTTCTATAATACGTTGCTTGCAGTGGCCATTTTGAGCAGAAGCTAAATTGTATTCCACTGTAATGTTTTTTAAAGGAAACGCCTTTTGCTACTGTTGTTTGTGGACACAGTATGGCAGCAGGTGACAGTGGAACCAGAAAACTGCAATGTGTTTCAGAAAACAGTGTTAACCTTTCGACCTGGTTGCCAGAAAGAGACTGACGTGGAGTAGCAAGTGCTGACACCCACTGATGATGCCTTGAGACAAAGACGAAACGCGTATGGGTGACTCATAGAAAAAACCTTCAATTCGCGGTAGCAATAGGCGTTTCCTTTAAAAACATTACAGTGAAATCTGTTATATAAATTTGTTTTTCGCTGTTTTTTTTTTTCGTCTCAAAAGCATCAATTACAAGGAAAGTAGCAGAAACTTTGCGTCATAGAAAAAACAAGTGCTAGGTCAACCGGAATTATCATGTAACCCTTTCAGACCTAGCGTCCAATACATTCGACACAGAATTTTTATTAATTTTAGAACACTATACGATTTCGGTTTACTTTGAGACCAAGTGGCCTTTTTACTGGACATCTGTCGCTTTTATTTCCGTGCTTTTTGCTGCCATCTGGAAGCAGAATGGCAAGATACAATGAAAAACAGTGAACATAGCGGACCCATTGCGGAATGCGTGAGACATAATATCAGTAGTTGATATTAATTTATGAATTTTGCACAAATTTCACTTGGCGAAATAAGTTCCACAATAAATATGGAGTGACATATATATAACTGTTAACTTCTTATTTCACATCCTCAATTGCCTTCCAGACTCAGTGTCCAAATTATTTGACATTTTTTATTTTGGAAACCGAGTAAGACAATTTTTAATTTAGCTCAAATACACAATTGATAGGGTCTTGTAGACATGAAAAAGAAAGTGCAAGAATGTTTTATTCTATGTTTAAAATAGTTCAGGAGCGAACGAGTTAAAACGAAAAAAAAAAAAAAAAAAAAAAAAGACAAAGGCAACAGTAATTAGTTTTTCCCCAAAATCAAGCTGCGTTCAAGGCTTTAGAAAACGTTATTCTTGTGTCAACTGTACAATATTTTTATTAATTAAACTCTACGGGTTTAATTGAACAGTTCTTTCAATAAGATGTACACTGAAGGACGGTTTTCGACGAATAGTCGAAGTTCGTATTGTAATTTTGATGTTGCCATATTTGGCGACAATGATCTCTTGCTGTAATTTATTTGTAGTATCATTTTAATCTCCTGTTGATGACAGTCAGTGCCAAATAATTAAAAATATTGGCACAATAATGAATTTTTTTCAATTGCGACTAGAATGCCACTGGAAAGAACAACAAGACATTAGAATTTTCTAACAATCACCAACACATATGTTTCAAATGTTTGTAAATCTATCGGACCAAACTGCGTGGTCATCAGTCCGTAGCTTACAAACTACTTAAATCTAGGTAAACTAACATAAGGACAACACACACACCCATGCCCCAGGGAGGACTCGAACCTCCACGGCGAGCAACCGCGCGCTCCGCAGCGAGACGCTTTAGACCTCTCGGCTTCCCCACCGCGGCACATATAATATTTACCAGGAAGGAATGTATGCCATATATCGCTAACTATTTCAAAATCAAATTTTTATTCTTGTGCTAGTATAATTCCCGCTTCTTCGCATGCGTGGACTGGATGGTCTGCATTGGTTGTTTGTACTTCCAAATATAAACTTAACTTTAAAAATGCTTTCCTAATCAATGTTTTGAAACAACTTGCCACCCCCTATTGCAACATTGATGGCAGAATTAAAAACATCCCCCAAACACATATTTAAAGTTCTAACCGTGGTTTCTAATCCGAATATTCGCATATCTAGCATCAAAATAGTCTTAGTAGTACCCTGAAATGATTTTCCCTTATTTCACCCTCTTAATGGTTGAATTTCCAAAAATATCGAAACAAGAGATTTTAAAGTTACAATCAAAAATCTAAATCCCAAGTTTTGTATTTCATGCTTTAAAATTTCCTTATTAGCAACTTTTTTTTTTTTTTTTTTTTTTTTTTTTTTTTTTTTTTTTTTAACGTGCATCCACATTTCACCCCCTTACGGATGGGAATATGGAAAAATCACTGATGCCTACAATGTAAGATAAACAACGTCTACAAATTTCAAGCTTCTGTCGTCGCAGATTCACTTTTCAGCGCCATTCAGGCTTTTAGAAAAGGATCGAGAACGCGAAATTTCTTTCTTACGCTTTGGCATCTGTCTTGGTAAATTTACTTCTCAAACTGCACTATGAACTTATTTTTCTTTATTCGTAGGCTTGTTACAGAAAAAAAAAACTGAAAAATGTGCATAACGTTTTGCTGTATATAACCTCTTTGCCATTATAGTGATAAAAGTCATGGCTGGTCTTCAGTCCGAATTTTATATAAGCTGACGACTTTCAACCAGTATATCTTCCACCCTCTTATAGCTACCGACAAAGAACTGCTATGGTGTACAATGAGAGATTTTCTACTACAACATCACAGAGAGATCGTTCGCCTCCAATGTGTAGTTTTTACTGAAGAGCAAAATATTGCCACCCACACGCAGAATTTTATATAAGTCGGTAACATTCAACTCCCATATCTTCCACTCCCTTATCGTTATCAACCCTCTACCACCACAGTGTACAATGGGAGACTGATACCTACTATCAGATACAAACAATATCCGTTTGCGATGTGTAGTTTTGGTTACAGAGTGAACTATAGACACACAATAAGAATGATCACAAGAAGCATTACAGACATATAAGAAGTACCGTAACTCTTGCTAGGTACCTCAGAAATATTCCAAGTGCGATAAGCAATAACATCTCTCTCAGAGAAAGACTCAAGACCAGGTACTACAGCATTACTTGTACGAACAAAAGCAAGAGTAAGCCATCGAGAACCACCAAAAACTTCAGTAGTCTTCACCGTAAAATCAAATCTTGCAAACAAAAAAGTAATTGGCCCTTGAAGAACTTCTTCTTGAGCATTAGTCTCAACACCAGAAAGACCAGGTGTAAGGTATAAGGTTGCCTTATACACAGGCAACATACACAGATCTGCAATCTGCATATACAGGTAACCTCTCCTGTAAGAGGTTATAAGCCGCATGTTCTGACATTAAAATCATAATATCAAAGATTAATTGGAAATGTAGATTCGAAGATCACGCAAAGAGTAAAATCTAAACCAGACATCTGTAATGCTTGTTGTGATTAATGCAAGAATAATTTGTTTTTAAAGCAGTTAACGATCTATTGCATACATTCCTTCGTGGAAAATATTACGTAAATCGTAAGATCCCACATTTCTCTCTACCATGGCAGGCTGAATAAATGAAATCATAAATACATTTAAGTATCGATGAAGTATTGGTCACTAAATTAAATTGTTTTCGCTCAGAAACGGGCTACGTCCAAATCTTTAGGTTTTTCCAGCCTTATATCTTCTTCGGTGCAGGATGTCGGACACAAATAACACTTGCGCTGGTAAGACAATGTCTGATCTTCTGAACACTCACAGAGGGAGGATCTGCTGGAGTAACCCCATTCTTCAAGACTTACGTTACTGCGTCCAACGACAGGTTGTAATCTGTTGACCCTCATACAGGTACAGCAGCTCTCAAGTCTGTTTCACATATATAGTTTGGTTTGTGTTGTTCTTGGGGATGTATTCCATATGTAGTGGCTTTAGTTTTATTAGATGGTATGGATGCATGTATCATTATTTCTACTTAGAGTGTTTCACTTTATATGAATTTTTTTCTCGTCTCTTCAAATTGTCTTTTACTTGCGATATATTCACCCTGGAATATCAAAGGTTAACTTTACGTAGATCTGAGTAACTTCATTCAATATTTAATGGCTATACTTATGCAGATTTTAACAATAGGCAACATACATTTCTTAACCAGTGGCTCCGACAGCTCTAGAAGTCACTGCTTCCATGAAGCGCAAAGAAGAGAAAATAGTGTTTGTGGACTACTGATAATGACTAGGCAAGTGAAATGAGTAAATCCATTCAAAAGTGAAAGTGAAAATCCATTGGATTAAACTATGACATTACTGACTGGAATGCGAATTTCTGTAGTTGCTGATGAACTTTTCGCGTTGTATGTCTGTGGTCGATGAAACATTTTTCTCAATACGTTTCTTCCGGAGCTGCGCTGAACATCGACAGAGGGGTTGGGGCAAAAATTTTGTCTAAAATGGGAGTGGTCAGGTTTTAACGTGGTCAGCAGAGATAAAGCCTCTGTCGGAGATGAAACACAGCTAGTGATTGTCACTAGCCAAAATCAAAAAGACATCTAATATTCATAGAATATATGACATCAACTGCAATTGGGCAAAGCTGAAAATGTGTACCCAGCCGGGATACGAACTCGGGTCTCCTGCTTTCTAGGCAGTTGCGCTGACCCCTACACCACTTTTTTTTTTTTTTTTTTTTTTTCGCTCTGTGGGTAGTTCTTGTCCTTGCGGACGCTGATCGTGCTTGTTCGTTTGGTTCTACGTGTTCTTTGGCTCAGCTTTTTTATTACAGAGAGCGATCAGCCCTCTGACCGGGCGCGCTGAGCCACGGCGCCCGGCCCACCACTGGGGACACAGTGACCACCGCACCTGCAAGGACTACCATTGTACGCCTCCCGTCAGATACAAATTCCCAGCTTCGCCCTGCCCATAGTACTCAAACTGGTAGCTTAACTAATTCCCGTAAGAGAAAGGGCTTCAAACTTGCCCACCCCTCCCCACTAACGATAGGATCATTGCCCGTCATATGTCATGATGTCATATATTCTATGAATATTAAATAATAACAGCTGCAGGATCAGAAGTGACGTCTGTTCTTTCGGAACAGAAGCCACATGTATATATATAATATGCCGGTGACGGGCAATGATCCTATCGTTAGTGGGGAGGGGTGGGCTTTCTAGTGCGGTCAGCTGTCCGACAGAAAAACGACCTCCCAGGTAATAAAATTCTGTCGGTGGTTTTGAATACAACAAAGACCGTCTCCCTTATTCTGCCGCCGCTATTTTAGGACCCACACATAACATATAGGGAGTCCCAGGGAAAACGCGCCCGTTCGTCTCTCGCCATCTATCACGACTCCATGGCTGTCCACCGGGATTGATATCTGCGCTTTGTTCAGTCTCTGTAAACAATGATAGCGCCAGCCATTCAGACATCTACATACAAAGTACACAGATGGATTGCTAGAGCGACCAACACAAAGACACGCTCACAATGCGTTTACCAGGTACGACCCTCAATATACGCCAGCATCCCTGCTTCTCCGAAGGAAAGCCGGTAGTCGCAGTGTTCCACAATACCAGTCCTTTTCAGACGAGCCCTTGTGGCTGCAGCAACCGCCAGTGTACCTTGACTGTGACGTCAGCCAAAATTCCCACAAACTGCTCTGTACTGAAATTAGACCGTGCGCTCGAACGCGCCTTTCTGAAGAATGCTAGACTGCGCTCCATCGGAGATTCGAGTTCTCCCTTGGGCATGTGTGTATGTGTGTGTGTATGTGTGTGTGTGTGTATTGTCCTTAACATAAGTTATTTTCAGTAGTTTGAAGTATAGGGACTGATGACTATTATATTTTGGTATCATGGTTTTAAAAACATTTGAACATTTCTAAAATTAGCCTCCACGCAAGCGATACATCATCATAAATATTAGATTCACAGACTGGACAAGAAAAGGGGTGAGTTGACACCTCTCAACCTATTCTGAAGAGCTGCAGTCCATATATCGCCAAGTTTCATTACATTTTTTCCTGTTACAATTGTCACCATCCTTATAATATCTACAGTTTCTCTATACATTTGTAGATAATAAGTCATCATTATAGATAAATGGTAATTTTAGAGAATCTTATTTTATTTATTTATTTTATTTGACATTCCCTATTACACTGTAGTATTACATGTCTGGAGGTTAAAATCAGGTGGTTACAACAGGGACTTTGGCAAATACAAACACAATATAAAGGTTGAAGAATTTTGAAAATAAGACTTTCAGTTGTACAAGATTCAACCCTTTACGTAAGAAACTAAACAAATTTTACAGAGTAGGAAATCTTAACTAATTACAGAAGGCATAAGCTTCTGTAGTAAATTTATCAATCAAATTCACTTTACTGACGATCTGTCGTCCTCATTTGACAGCTTATTCTTTTCCTGAGATAGTCCGTCTCAGTAAGTTACTGAGGACGAAAATCAGGTGTCAACAGTTTGTAAGTCTCTATTACATACGCATGTTCCATCTTTAGTTGTTGTGAACCGTACATAATAGGCTCTCAGTTTCTCATAAACAGCATTGCTGTAAAATTCAGAGATATTGGGAGTATATATGTCCAACGTTGTCGGATCGTAGAAAAATAGAGTTTAGTGTTCTCCCCCTTTTTAATTGTTTGGCAGTCAATGTCCCGCCTAACTTTCTTCTTCACCGTAATTGTAGGTATTTTGTTGTAGCTCATTGATTTTCGTGATCGCGCCGCTCATTTAGTGCGATTGTCAGCGAATTCATTTCCTCTATGTGCTTCAATCTATTCAGACTGAACCTACTAATTGTGTTTCTGCAAGCTTCTAGTTTTACCTCATATTTCTGAAATCAAGAAGTTAAGGTTCTTATTTTGAAAAGGATCTAAAGTCATCCTGTTATCGGCGTGAATTACTGCAGCTCTATCAATATTCGGGAGATTGGTTATGGAATCAAAGGCATTGAGAATGGAAAATTGTTCCGCTCGATTGTTCGATCGTTTATTAGACTGTTTAAGTTTTATTTGACGAGTAAGCTTCTTATTAACCATTACTGCTTTTCCCGAACCCACACCGTTGTCTGACTTGCTTCAATCTGTGTCTACTTCAACAGGGTAGCATTTGTTTACGTCTCCCAGCTCCGGTGCGCTAGAGCAATGTAAATTGAAACTTCCTGGCAGATTAAAATTGTGTGCAGGAACCGGGAGTCGAACCTGGGACCTTTGCCTTCCGCGGGCAAGCGCTCTACCGACTGAGCTATCCAGACACGACTCACGATGCCGCCTCACAACTTTACTTCCGCCAGTACCTCGCCTCCTACTTTCCAAACTTCACAGAAGCTCTCCTGCGAAACAAGCAAGACTAGCACTTCTGGAAGAAAGGATATGGTGGAACAAGGCTTAGCAACAGCCTAAGGGATGTTTCCAGAATGAAAGGCAGAATGGAAAAGGTCCCACACAATTTTAATCCCCAGGAAGTTTCATATCAGCGCACACTCCGTTGCACAGTGAAAGTTTCATTCTGGCAATGTAAATTGTTTGTCTGGCGTCTTTACTTTTGAATTGTGACCAGGTTATAATATTTAGCTGTTTCCTGTATCTTATGATTTATGGGCATTAGGCCTGATAAAAACACAGTATTTCACTGGACGTCGTTGTGGATTTCAGCTTCCTTAAACTAATTAGCCATTTATTAATTTCTGCGCGGCTGTATTGTCACTCGCCTACGTCCAAATCAAATGTTCAAATGTTTGTGAAGTTTATGGGACTTAACTGCGGGGACTGATAACCCCGTAGTTAAGTCCCATAGACTATAGAAACAAAACTTAACTGCGGGGTCATCAGTCCCTAAACGTACAAACTACTTATGAACTACCTTATACTAAAGACAGCACAAATATCCATGCCCGAGGGGGGATTCGAAACCCCGACGGGGTGAAACGTGTCCATAAAAAATTTAAGATAATGTCTAATATTGTGCCTCCTGTTTTGTGTCGAGTAACTTGCTTGCAAGAAAATGTATAATATTGCTTCTACTGTGTGTATCGATATGTGTACTTAACTCTGTGAAGTTTCATCTATGGCAAAGATCATGTATTGCATAGCATTGTAGCTCGCGCAGAGAGAGAGAGAGAGAGGGGGACTTGTGGTTTAGCTCGCTTAGAGAGCGGTTGAGTTGTGCGTATGGCTCCGATGTAGAGCAGAGGCTGCTGTGCCAGCAAGTTGATTTGACTGTATTTGGAATATATATTGTATTTTTTATTACTATGAAAACGTTGTACCACCACTGGAATGAAGGTAATTGCATTTGATGTGATTAGGATAAAGTTGTATTATGTAGGTAATGGTGATTATTAATAATAAGTAACAAAGTTGACCTTTCTGTCCTGTTTCATTTACGAAGTTAGAAGATTAACCTACTTCCTTTATTTGATAATTAATTATTTGTGGATTTAAAGTGCAGTATTTATTTTGTAATCGTGTTGAACAGATTTCGTATTGGTGCCATAGTAAATGATTGTCATGCAACACTACAGTTAATTGATTATGATACTAAATTTCAATAATCAGGTACTGATCTGCATAAGATTCTCGCAGTCAAACATTAACAAAGTAGTTTGTGGTTTTTTAATATCTTTCTCGCAGTCAAATTTTTGAGTATAGTCAGTGTCTGTTTCATATGGTGACTTGCCACAGCTGTTTTGTTAAAAGATCCGTTGCGCACATAATCAGTTTAATGCAGTGTTTCTTATTTAACAGTATATACATCAATATCAGGGCCATAATTAAACCAATTTACAGTGTTAACGAACAATTTGTTGTCTGATTTAACGATAGGTTCAACATCAAACAACACCTGTTAGGGGAACTGCCTCGCCTATCGCAGCATAGCGCCTCAATGCGCTTGGCCGCTCCGCCGTGGCCCCCTGCGTCTATCCACATCGGTGAGCCATACGATAAGTAGTACGACTGCTTTATAAGCAGTTTGCAGTGCTGTTGCCTGCAGACTCCATTTGAGTCTAGCTGGTCTTGTAAGGGCATCAATTAAGGCCATACATTCATCTCTAATGTGATGAATGTGAACATAATATCGATTATAACGCCAGGTTGTTTAGATGATCTGATTATTGAAGCACTTTATTAATTACAACTGTCGATGGGTACATTTCCTTTTTCTGGCGATGAACATGGCTTTTGATTTCTGTTCTTTCAAGTGGAGTTTGTTGTTATCGGCCTAATTCGCTATCAGCTGCATGTCTGCGTTACACTGGTTACTGAAATCAGTCAGCAAAAACTATAACGAGAGAGTATTCTGATTAAAGCAGTTTGAGCAATGAAGCACAGAATATATTCCAGAAACCTGGACTGCAATAAGAAGTTTGTGGGCATCCTTTGGTATCAGATTTTGTAACGCAAGAATACAGTATAAATTGCAGCGGATAGTATGAGAACTATGTATAGCTTGTATGAATATATCGCGTGTAAATTGGTTAATTTTCTTGTGTAAGTAAATTATGTACATGACGAATGTTTAAATAATGTCATATTGTTCTGAGAAACAACTGTTTGTTTGTTTGTAAATCTATCGGACCATACTGCGTGGTCATCAGTCCGTAGCTTACAAACTACTTAAACCTAGGTAAACTAACCTAAGAACAAACACACACACCCATGCCCCAGGGAGGACTCGAACCTCCACGGTTAGCAACCGTGCGCTCCGCAGCGAGACGCTTTAGACCTCTCGGCTACTCCACCGCGCCAGAAACAACTGTAAAGCATTGTGATAGACACGTTGGCTTCGCGTGGGCATTGTTCGTACAATCTTTGCGTGGAGCAGTTGTTATCGCTGAATGCAGTGTACCGTGAGGCGCGAGAGAGCGAAAGTTGTTGCGCTCTCGAGGTGAACGGTAGTAAAGTTGGACAGCAGCATTAAACTATAGTAGTGTGCTTATACGGCGTGTTGGTACAAGCAGCAGTATTAGCAAATTGGCACTGGCAGATATTTAACGTGGGCACAGCGTTAAAACTTCAAAAGGAATAACGTCAAGAGGAAAGCTGTGGGCCCAATGTTTAAACAATATTTCGTCACAAGAAGATACAATTTTGGCCAACCATTATAAAGTGCCAGAAACAATCACTAGCTACACCACACCACCGCTGCAAAGTAACATCTAGGGCAATTAACCGTCTTTAGATCTGTAATGCTAAGCCAACGTTTAGTTTTGCAGAGAGTCAATAGTGAACTTGTGTTGTGTGAAATTAATTAGTATCGATAAATTTATTCACCAGCGGCACTATCCAAACAGGTTCCTATTCCGTTACCTTTAATATTCCGAGGCTCAACCTGAACAATAAAAGACATAACATATATCTAACTAAAATCAGTTGCATTTCAAAAGTTTTCAGTGCTCGAAGAGTAATTAGTATTGACACAAAAACTCAAAGTACAGTTAATAACAACTGCAGATCATTGACAAAGAACATGTCATGTAATCATTCAGTATTACCAAGCAGTGAATATTAATTTTGTGTTAAGTATTCACGTGTAATAAAAGACGCACTGTAACACTTGGTTAATGAATAAAAATTAACATGTCAATTATACTGCTAAAATGTTTGATGGCAGATTATGTTGTTGATATCATATGGAACAATAGCCCATGCCATAATATTACGTCTCAAAATTAACATTTGATCCAATTTGATAAAGAAAGTTAATATCATAGGTCTCAGTAAACGACTCACTTGATCAATCAGCTAATCATTGTAGGCACAAATCAATTACAACAATTTGAAGTACTATAGTAAAATAGCTTGTAAATCATTATGGCAATGGTTTGACTCCACGTATAAATTATGTAAGCATGTTTATTATTTAAAAAAATAATAAAAATAAAAAAAAACTTTATGATCAATACAGGGATTTGTGCTAATTGTTTCCTTTGCATAAGTAACCTAAATTTACTATTTTATATTGCTTTGTGTTTCCTGCTGCTGGGGCGTGTGTGCGTAATCTGCATTATGTGACCGTGTTGTTCCAAATTAACCAATCGGCGATTATTGTTATTAGACAGTACATTTTATTAATTAAATTTGTTGCTCGTACGTCGAGCTGCCAACCGTATTTATTTACCTATTCAAAATTGTTCTCTTGGTGCAGTTTTGTGCCGGGCTTATTAAATCTAAGGCATTTGTTCAAGATCTCGCTCACCAAACGATCATTATTGCGAATTAAATCGCGAAGTATCGTTTGTGTCTGTAACCTCCGCTACGTTGTTGGTTGCGCCTCTGATAGCTTTATCCAGGTAATTAATTCATGAGGCACACGGATCATTCTGAAGTCTAATTAATCGTGGTTGTCAGTAGCATAGGCCGGTAAGATTCCAGTTGCAGTTCTTTGATTGAAATAGCTGCGTGTACCGTTATACACTTTGGTAGAACAATTAAATTCATGGAACGTTTTTAAGACAAGAGGCCACAAATTTGCCTCCAAGGCTCCCTGTAGACCAAGACTCACCATGATGACAACTATTTTAGCCATGAGTTAGCTCTGTACTAATTTATAGACTACAAAATGTTCGCCGGCCGCGGTGGCCGAGGCGACTGAGGCGCTTTAGTCACGATCTTCACGGCCACTACGGTCGGGGGTTCGAATCCCCCTCGGGCATGGATATTTGTGCCGTCCTTAGAATAAGCTAGTTGATAAGTAGTTTGTAAGTTTAGGGACTGATAACCCCGTAGTTAAGTCCCATAATCTTAACAAACATTTGAACATTTTGAACAAAATGTTCAAATGTTTGTCAGGCTTAAGAGACTTAACTGCGGGGTTATCAGTCCCTAAACAAACAAACTACTTATCAACTAGCTTAAACATGACACAAAAAACCATGCCCGAGGGGGTATTCGAACCCCCGACGGGAAACGGCTTTGCGCATCGTAGCATAGCACCTCAATGCGCTCGCCGGCCGCGGTGGCCGAGGGGACTGAAGTGCGTCAGTCATGGTCTGCACGGCCATTACGGTCCGGGGTTCGAATCCTTCCTCGGGCACGGATATTTGTGCCGTCCTTAGTGTTAGCTAGTTCATATGTAGTTTGTAAGTTTAGGGACTGATGACCCCGTAGTTAAGTCCCATAAGCTATACAAACATTTCAACATTTCAATGCGCTCGGCCGCTCCGCCGCAGCTCATCGACTGTCATTGACGCGACAGTCGGATCCATTAGTGGAGTCAAACCGCCCCTAGTGGAGTCAAACAACCTCTGTATATTCCTTCTTCTGCTGAAGATACAGGTCTCTACACTGAGATTTTAAGCCATTAATGCCCAGAACTAATTTTCGTTTTTGATGAAATTAAGTCAATGTAGGTCTTTTAAGGGTAGTAGCATGAATCAATGACTAAAACATAATTTTTTTAATTGTTACATTGTTTTATTTGGCGTATGATAAAGCATAGGATGGGCATTAACATTTACAATTCACTAGTGCAATATCATTTTTTAAGTATCAAGGAAAAATGTTGTTTCTAATTTTATTAATTAAAACCGATACGTTACTACTTTTCAAATACACAAATAAGTCGTTAATGGTGTTCGGAAAATAGAAACAATCTGGATCAATCCCAACATTGCATTATATGAGCAATATTATGAACAATCTTTACCTGCGATATTGCAAAAAACATTTTGTGCAAAGAAACTTGGAACATTTTCCACAATTTTTATATCTCCTATCAGTTAGAATTTTGTCCACAAAGTGTTCAACATTGTCTCTGCGGATATCATTTGGTACAACTTTCCTGGATCTTGGCATGGGTCCTCAAGGTGTATTCATTGTAGGTTATGTCAGTAGAGATAGTACAACATTTCGCTGGAGCTCCAACAAATTCATGTTACAAATTGTAAGGAGTCAAGTTTTCCTCACTCTCATTTCCTACATATTCCAACCTCAAAATCACATTCTAATCGTCAAGATGAATCTTTTGAATATAAACTTGATGGGGTACGGACATTTTCAATGATAATAATTACAGTTTGATATGCAAATTATGAGATCATGTTGCAAGTTCAATAAGATAATCAAGGCTGATGCGTACTAGTGAACAAACATTTGTTTTTCTAATGCGAGGCGAGGCACCCGTGTGATGGCCACCGGTGACAATAGGAGGTGGGCAAAACACTCGTCAACCCAACTCCGTCGCCTCGGCCAGAAAGCCACTACCTTCACGGGGAAATACGTACGCTTAAAAACCTGTTAAAAGCTACACAATGCCACGCTCAACAAAGCACGTTTACTTGAAACGTTTAGGACGCAGGTGGAACGCGACTTACAACTGGCGCCACCGAGTCTGGGAGGAAATTCCTAAGTAAGACGTTGGCTTTCTTAGCTGACTCACTACTGGCCAACATAACAGTCGGAATCATTTCCATCACATGGTGGAAGAAAGACTAAATCCAGCTCATCAGCTCGATCTGTTTCACTGCAGATACTATCATCAACACTGAGATTTATAAGTAGTTTTAGCATTTGTTCTGCATTACGGGCATTGTCGTATTATAATAGTATGTAAGTAACCTGACGATAAAATATACTACATAAAAATCTAGCAAGAGACAACTGCATTTGTTATTTTACTTGATTAGTAGAAAAATAAATGTTTATTGAATCACATTTAAAACTAGTGCTAGTTTCCCATTGTATGACAAACAATCAGTCTATTATATAAGCCTAGATAAAGATTTTACAGGTAGAAACAATGTCATGCTCAATTGTTATCCTGTGCTAATACTAAAACCATATTCCCAGCATTATATCAGTACAAGCAGCTTCAGTATAAAATAAAATTCTTATCTGTTACTTATGATCTTGGTGGTTCAAAGTTCCACTAAAAGGAAATGGCTAACTGCACAATAATGGTATTGTTATGTCACTGAAAACTACGATTATTGTGGAGTAGAACTCTTTGACTGTAGACAGAAACAATTGTAAAAAACCTACACCATTCTATCTAGTGATAACAATACAAAATAAAAACACATGTGTGACGTATGATATAACATACCATGGGCATTAATGGGTATCTCGTTAGTCTGCGTTTTTGCTGCAATCATGTGGCAGATTTTTTTCTCCTTTATATCGCTGAATGGGTTGCCCTCCATGCGACGGACCGGTTGACTGATTTAATCCGTGGAGGGTCTTTTATTGCGAAGGCTTTCTTGCGTGTCGTGTCGATGACTATTTCGTAGTCTATCACGATCCCGTTGATACCCGTTTCCCTTTTCACAATCCTACTCAGATCTTCGTCCATGACGTGTAAAATTATTGAAACAGTCTTATTTAGATATTTGCGTTCTATTTCATTTTTAATATATTCTTCAAAATCGCTAAAATTTGCCTCGTTGAGAATAATACCATGGAATCCACTGTATTGTACTGAGTATTTCACTGAATATTAAGTGTAACACGTTCATGATATACTTTCGTCATCGCAACTGATATGACTGAAGGACGTTTAGAATTTTTATCATCACAGTCCTCTCTACATTGAACAGTTGTAGGAGGGTTATTGTAGCACCTTGTAGAAGAGAAGGCGCCGACTATCTCACATAATCTTGTTGCAAACTTGAGATGATCTCCCGATGGTAACACAGGAATCGATTCAGATGACGAATTACAGGAAGTTGTAGGCAGATGAACAGCTGTTTCGTCAGTAGTGACATTAGGACTGTGAATATCTGGAGCTGGATCTTCCCGACCAATATGTGATGATTGAGAGTTATTGGAAGTTTCTAAATGTTTCGTTGTATGAAATCGTGGTTCGTCACCAGAAATAAAGCGACGTGGCTTATTATGTTTGTAGGAGAAGAGATGTTGTCAGCTTTTCCGACATGAGAGGTGTTTGCTGTGCAGATCTGCTTCTCTCAGTGGTATATTTGCCTAAGCTGCTATCTGAAGAGGAGGAAAGTCACAGACACCGTTAATGTTATTGACATTGTTAGTTTTATTGACAACATTTGGACAGTTCGCCTTTGACTGACCTAGGGCATTACAGTGATAGAAAACCAAGTCATCCATTGACAAACAGATGGTGTATATTTCATTCGTACTGAATCTGCAGTCTTGCTGGTACTTTGATAATATCGTCAATAATACATTGTGCAGTGCGCCTAGAAGATTTAATGCGAGCTCCGCCAGTAATCTTTGATTCAGAGGATATTTCACGCATAACACTTGGCAGTATTTAGACTTTCAGTCAGAACTGAGCTAGAAGGAATGAAACACTTTCGAATAAACAATTCCAGTTCTTAAACTATTTAAACGCTCGAGGGGAGCAAAGTCTCCTTTGATTGTATTAAGCCATCAACTTGCTCGACTTGCCGAAGGAAAATACAAATGTTGCCACTGACAATGCGTAATACCTGAAGCAGGTATAATAGCACACACCACTTTTACATAAACATCGATGACAGGGTTAGGTACATTCTCAAAGAAAACATCTTTATCTGCGAAGATGATATTGTCAGAGATGACAATTGGCATGTGGCATGTTGCGGCAGAATTGCTGCGCTCATCAGTGCGTTACACAGATCTTTCAATGACAAGGGGCGGTGACAACGGGCTTAAATTTCGTAGAGTGGCGAAACGTCCGCCATGTTTGAGGCAAATTGAACTGGCGTCCGCCATGTTAATGGTGTATTGGCTGACAGCTGGTATGACACACCCACTCGAGAATTGTGCCTTTTTACAGTTCCACATTTTAAATAAAGATTGACAATTGAATACAGATGTGCATCAAGTCAGACTTTTTCGAAGCTGCGAATTGAGGAGCCTGGTAGTATATTTTCTAAAAATGCGGTAAAGAAATATCACTAACCTGAAAGAATTACAGTTTCAGTTCGAAGTCTAACAGTTAGATGCGGTTTGCAATAACAACGAAAGTGAAAATATTTGTGTAGATTTTAATGTAAGTACATTGTCTAAAGGAGCTGCGAAACATACATTGAGAAGTACTTGTTATGATGAACAATCATGACCACGGATTTGCATCTGTTGTTAATGTGTTCTAACAACTGCTTTCATAAAGTCTAGTATACATTTATCTTGTCTTTACTAAATCTTTTAAGTGTACAAGTGTGTGAAATTGCTGTTAAAGGGTTCTGTTGTGAACTTTGGTGGACGAAATTTGCCTACAAAAACGAAAGAGACAACAGTATACTGCAGTTAAAAATGCGCTTAGGTCATCTGCCACAAAAAGCATTCCACGTCGAAATAAGATGTAGATGCCATGCTAAAACAAGTAACGTCTGGTACGTGGAATTTGAGTACAAAGACGAAAGTGACAATAGAATAAAGCATTAAAAATGCGCCTGGGTCAGCTGCCAAAAAAGCATTCCACACCGAAATAACGTAACAACTTTCGTTGTTGCCACGCTGAAATAAGTACATGTTTGTTGCAAAGAAAACAGACATATACAAGGGAAAAAATTCTGACCGTCACTACTGCATACGCACTTTGCACTGTGCATGTCAACCATACTCGATCAAGTATTGTCAAAAACAAATTAAAATACTTTTAGAGAAGGTGTAGACACTCAAAAGTGTGGTTTCGTCAACCACAGGAGAGACAGAAGAAGAAATATCACACACCACACTAGGTAGAAAACTGAGCATTTTTATGGCGTGTACTTCAAGGGAATTGCAGGATAAGTCATCTGAAGCTTTGAAAGGAATACGCAAAATAATTTTCACTTAATTTTTGGCTGTCAGAAAGCCTTGAGCATGTTTTGTTACGAAACTCTAAGCTATAATTCTGTAGAAAACCAATTTATGTAATATTTTGTACCATTTCATTAATCGATATAACATACTGTACTTAATTTCATATCTTTGCTGTAAACCAAAGACTTTGTTTTATCTTTAGATCGTGTCTTGTACTCACAGTTGTTGCGTTTAAAAGAGTCGAGGTGTGACCTTCGTGTAAGAGAGTCGGTGTGTGTCCTTCGTGAAGGATTATGGTAGAGCTGAGTCGATGAGTAGTATTCGTGAAACTGTTGGGTTAGTCTGTCTGTGTGTTAAATTCGAAGAGTAAAATTTCAGACAGTTTTGAAGAGTCACAGCCAAGTCTGCAGAAGAGAAGTAGATCACGTAAAGAGATGAGAAATATTTGCAGTGAGTGAAACTTCAAACCATTATCAGGTTTGTAGGACATTTTTATTACGTTGAATCAGTATGGTAATTGTTATTCAGATAGGCACATTATCAAGTACAGTGATTTTTGGTATATAATTAATATAAAATATCTTTGTTCGACATCTTGTTTATTCAAGCGACAAAATTATCATAGTAGTAGCACGCACTTTCTGTTGGCTCTCGCAGTCGAATTGTGCATGTATAGTCTGGCTACTGGTATATGGTGCATGCTAACAGATCTAAACTTTTCATTTGCTTACATTGTCTCTCACACACGATATTAATATGTACACCAATTACGAGTTTTAATTACTGTCAAATTATTAACTACTGTACAATTTAAAGTGTTATCCGTTGTGCATCAAACTAAACCACAAACGTAAGATCATTGCATTCCATGTACAATTTATTCTAATAGGGCAAAGGAAGGTACTAAGTCTCATTACTTAGTCAAATTATTTTGTAACCAAAACCACAACAGAACATTTATTTGGGAATTTTAGCGGGGACGGTCTCTTAACAAAAACAGTGACACGCTTGCCCCACAAACACATACTACCTTACCATCCTTTCAAAAACACACACACCACTTTCCGCTTCACTCCTGGAGCAGCTAAATGCCATCAGTCAGGAATTTTGTTTGAGTATAGACAGACTGAGATCAAACAAGGGAAAACATCTGGTGTTCTTGGGCGAAGTACTTGTCGTTTTATCACTTCGATTTGTGCATTTAAATGCTGAACACACAGTAGGCATATTTCATCAGCACACACTCTAAACAGAATATAAACTAAATGCAACACTTCAAGCTCAATAACAACATACGATGGACTTACTCCTCTCAAGTGTACAGACCACCAAAAATATGGCGGCCGCGTTTACAGAAGCTCTGTAAATTACGCCAAAGTAATTACAACAAACAGCGTGACCTAAACAGTAACCAAATATATATATATATATATATATATATATATATATATATATATATATATAAAATGGGCAAAGCCCGAAAGTTGTCGTCAGCATTTCAAATAAAAGCAGCTTTGGTGCATATATAAAAAAAATATCTTTTCCACAATATTTAAGAGCTGCAAAACGTGACATATCAAAAACATTTGAATTACAGAAGTTGTCGCAAAGAGCGCTGTAACTCGTGTGTTAGCCACTCTACGAAATTTTAGGTCATTGGATGGCGACCTCAGCGCCCCCGCGTATCCGGTCGTGAAACCAGACATGGCCGGCCACTAACCTTGTCAGTTGTTTATATTTCGAAATACTTTAAATTATGAATGGGAACGTTTGGAACAACAACACGAACTCTTTCACGCATTCACTGTTAACAAAATAATCGACACATAACCTCGGTTCAAAAACAGTAGACACCAAAGTCAGGAACTTCACTTTATGATTTCCTTACTGAATTGTGTGCTCAGTCACAGCTGATTTTTCTGAAGATGCCCAACGCAGGTCTGCACGGAAACGTCAAGAACAGAGTTGTTTTATGGTGTACGGCAGTTCTACCCGAATATTCATTCGGTCTTGACATGACATTTGGTTGTGAAAGACTCCATTGTTTAATCTTTGTAATGTCCTTTATCTGACGAATTTAAAAAGAAAAATCAATTCTTCTCCTGCCTGGCTATTCTGTTGTACAGTATCATACGCAGCTGTCACTTAAACTGCTAACAGTAGAATCCTGTGATGGAGATGTCTGCAAGGAAGCGCGGGGACTGATTATTGGGGCTAACAGCTGCTGTAAGGAACCGTGCAGCTCGTTACGAGGGAAACAGGGAAGGATTTAACTCGCAATCAGTTTGCGCAGTCCAGTCCGAGGTAAAAGGCAGGGGTGTTTACCGGGCAGGTAATGGGGCGCAGGCAGCGCTGTTATCAGCGGCAGGTGGGCGCCTCGTATTTCACGCCGCGGCCGCGGGAGAGGAGCAGCCGCGCTACCTGGCGGGGCAATTCTGCGCCGCCACCGCCTGCTACATTACCGCTAAGCCTCCCCCAGGAATCTGCACAAAAATTTACTGCCCACTACTTAGCGTTCCACCGAAAAAACAACAACGAAAAAAAAATCTACTGTGTCTCGTGTTGTACTTAATTTATATTGTGATTTTATTTAGAACCTGTGCTATCCTAATGGCTAGGAATTTGTAGGTATTGAAAGCATTGGCTCGCGCCATTCTACAGAGTTATCGATGTTTCTTTTCTCCTTTTTTAAAAATGAAGTTGCTCGCTTCACACTTGATGACTACGGATTTGCAATCCAGCAAAGAGGGTTCCCGCAATCCAGCTGGATTCAGCATAATTTTAGGAAGTGCGGGATCCCACAACAGCATGGAGATTCGCAAGCGGATCCGGAAGCATAAAATCACGCAAATTCTTTCAAATTTGCAGCCTTAATTCCATTTCGCAGCGCGTTGTCTCATATTCGCAAAGCGTTCCGCGATGTGAGTTGGCGTGACGTTGCCGTTCAGTCCTTTATCTTATTTTGCATTGCTCGCACACGCATACAATGTGTAAACTGAATGATGGCACTTCAGACGAGGGAACGATGTACGGAGGAAGTGACGATGCGTGTATGCTACTAGCGCGCTGTTCGCTGCCAGCCCGCGTGGCACTGCGAAGGTGAGTCGAGCACACAACAGTCGTATCGGCCCATTTAACCTGGAGTCTGTACCATCGTAGGTCGCCGCGTTGCGACCTGCTACATGAGATACCAAAATGTTTACATATAGTAGCCCGCGTTGTGCGTCAGCTGCTATATCACGCCAGACAGTTGCCATTGGACTCTGCAGACGTGTGTTTTTGTACTGAAATATGACCAAGAATTGAACACGCCCAATCCTACTGCCGAAATAAAAGTTACGAGAAGAAATTAAAATAATAATAATAATAATAATAATAATAATAATAATTACGACGTGACTCTAAGATGATGAAAATGTAAAATTTAGAGATGGAAAATAATTTAACTTTACAATAGGCATTAGAAATGCAGCTGAAACAAGACAAAGAAGATTACACTAAACAGATCAAAACTGGAACTGAAAAGACTACGAAAAATATTAAAAAGGAAATCTCACCATTTGAATGTGTTGGAGTAAAAGGGAAGTATTTGATTTTGTTGCATGACTATTTATCCGCCATCAGACCAACAAGTGTGGAGGCAGAGGGAGCCCTTTTTCGCCGTTGTTTACATATGTAGTTCTATAAGAAGTAGATTGAGAGATATTATTAGTTTTTTTTAACGTCATATTTCCGAAACGAAAATTGACTTCTTATTTTATATTTATGAAATGGTAACCTTTTTTACTGTTTATTTTAGTAAGAACATCAAGACAATTAGTTAACTTAAACTAAATTCTTGTGATATTGTAAATCTCTAAAGAAATGAGACTGATTACAGTTTGATGAAGATTAGAAGTAATATTTTTATTTGATTAGAATATAAAAACCATACATTTATCAAATATAGGCATTTGCTACTGTCCTTGAACTTCTTGTTAATAAATAAGTAGTCAAACATTAAAATAATGTCCGCGAAAGGCAAAGGTCCCAGGTTCGAGTCCCGGTTCCGGCACACAATTTTAATCTGCCAGGAAGTTTCATATCAGCGCACACTCCGCAGCAGAGTGAAAGTTTCATTCTGGAAACATCCCTTAGGCTGTGGCTGAGCCATGTCTCCACCATATCCTTTCTTCCAGGAGTGCTAGTCTTGCATGGTTCGCAGGAGAGCTTCTGTGAAGTTTGGAAAGTAGGAGGCGAGGTACTGGCGGAAGTAAAGTTGTGAGGCGGCATCGTGAGTCGTGTCGGGATAGCACAGTCGGTAGTGCGCTTGCCCGCGAAAGGCAAAGGTCCCAGGTTCGAGTCCCAGTTCCGGCACACAATTTTAATCTGCCAGGAAGTTTCATATCAGCGCACACTCCGCTGCAGAGTGAAAGTTTCATTCTGACTGACGGCACTTCAGACGTGGGAGCGGGAGGCCGAGGAAGTGAGGGTGCGTGTATGTTGCTAGCGCGCTGCTCGCTGCCAGCCAGCACGGTACGGCGAAGACAGGTCAAGCACACGTCATACTAGCCCATTTAACCTGCAGCCTGCAGCATCGACCTGATACAGGTGGTATCAAAATGTTTTCACACAGTAACTGACGTTGTGCGGCAGCTGCTACATCACGCCAGCCAGTTGCTATTGGACTCTACAAACGTGCGTTTTTGTTCTGAAATGTGACCAAGAATTAAACACGCCCAATCCTACGTTTGTAATGCCGAAATAAAAGTTATGACAAGAAATTAAAAATTGTTTGACATTTCAGTTGTTTTCAAGATCAAGTGTGCACAGTTTCATTGGAAAAGAGAGAGAGAGAGAGAGAGAGAGAGAGAAGAAGAAACAAATCAAACGGCAGTTACTCAAGGTTCTTGACGACTAGCTAAAAGGAAGAATCCATGGGAAGTTTTCAGGACACGTATCGCAGAACTCAGCTTTGTTGCGTAGTGGAAGGTGACTATTTCGAAGGACAGTAAGATACATGAAGTTCACATTTCATCTACGTTAATGTTACAGGACTATTCTCCGAGTTTTATTGCCAGATATTGTAATTTCTTAAAGAAATAAATACAACTGTGTTACATTCAAGATGATAGCTTGAGATAATAAGCTACCATCTAAGACATGATTAGTTGAAATTGCATAACGCGTTCAAAAGTTGATAATTTTAATTTTAATCTTGTTATAATCAGATATTGTGAACTTTTGTTGGTTTCAATATAAAAAATTTTGTTGGTTTCATAAGATGCTCCTAATTTTTCGGCTATTGTAGAGCCTTCAGAATTGATGGGAACGTAGCATTGCGATTTATTATTTATTTCTAGGTTAAGCGGGTGCATCTCTTAAGTATCTGCCAGAACGTAAATTATGTCATCACCTTGTCACCTCAGATCCCGTTAGGAGTAAGGCTTTACTCGATTCCTGTGGTTCTCCTTTGTCCACCCGGCTCTTACCCGGTCTTAAGGGGTTGCTATGGCAAAACCCAATTAACTGATCGCTTTCCTCCCCCTCCTAAATGTGAGCTGCAGGTCTAGCCCGCTTGCAACAGTGTCGCCCTGAAATACAAACAAATCCAGCAGTTTGAATAAATATATAACGTACCGATTACGTATCCGTTCCACGTTCTGTGTCAAGTATTTGGCTAACATTGCAAAGTATGTCGCACTGAAATTGATTAATTTTCCATAATAAAGTGAACATACAATCATGGCCATTAAAATTGCTACACCACAAAGATGACGTGCTACAGACGCGAAATTTAACCGACAAGAAGAAGATGTGGTATGCAAATGATTAGCTTTTCAGAGCATTCACACGTGGTTGGCGCCGATGGCGACACCTACAACGTGCTGACATGAGGAAAGTTCCCAACCGATTTCTCACACACAAACAGCAGTTGGCCGGCTTTGCCTGATGAAACGTTGTTGTGATGCCTCGTGTAAGGAGAAATGCGTACCATCAGGTTTCCGACTTTGATAAAGATCGGATTGTAGCCTATCGCGATTGTGGTTTATCGTATCGCGACATTGGTGCTCGCGTTGGTCGCGATTCAATGACTGTTAGCAGAATATGGAATCGGTGGGTTCAGGAGGACAGTATGGAACGCCGTTCTGGATCCCAATGTCCTCGTATCACTAGCAGTCGATATGACAGGCATCTTATCCGCATGGCTGTAACGGCTCGTGCAGCCACGTCTCTATCCCTGAGTCAACAGATGGGGACGTTTGCAAGAGAACAACCATCTGCACGAACAGTTCGACGACGTTTGCAGCAGCATGGACAATCAGCTCGGAGACCATGCCTGCTGTTACCCTTGACGCTACATTACAGGCAGAAGCGCCTGCGATGGTGTACGCAAAGACGAACCTGGGTGCACGAATGGCAAAACGTCATGTTTTAGGATGAATCCAGGTTCTGTTTACAGCATCATTGTGGTCGTATCCGTGTTTTTCGACATCGCGGTGTAAGCGTGTATTCGTCATCGCCATACTGGCGTATCACCCGGCCTGATGGTATGGGGTGTCTTGGTTACACGTCTCGGTCACCTCTTGTTCGCATCGACGGTACTTTGAACAGTGGCCGTTACATTTTAGACGTGTTACGACCCGTGGCTCTACCCTTCATTCGATCCCTGCGAAACCCTACATTTCAGCTGGATAATCCACGACCGCATGTTGCAAGTCCTGTACGGGCCTTTCTGGATACGGAAAATGTTCGACTGCTGCCCTGGCCAGCACATTCTCCAGATCTCTCACCAATTAAAAACGTCTGGTCAATGGTGGCCGAGCAACTGGCTCGTCACAATACGCCATTCACTACTCATGATTAACTGTGGTATCGTGTTGAAGCTGCATGGGCATCTGTTCCTGTACACGCCATCCATGCTCTGTTTGACTCAATGCCCAGGCGTATCAAGACCGTTTTTACGGCTACAGGTGGTTGTTCCAGGTAATGGTTTTTCAGGATCTATGCACCCAAATTACGTGAAAGTGTAATCACATCTCAGTTCTAGTATAATATATTTGTCCAATGAATACCCTTTTATCATCTGCATTTCTTCTTGATGTAGCAATTTAACTGGTCAGTAGTGTAAAATGTTACAACTTTGCCAGACCAAAAGTGTAAACAATTTCTTGGTGGTGTAAGAAGCAGTACGACCCTCCTAAGATCTAAAAAGACATATAAAGATCTAAAACTAACACAAATTATAAAAAATTGGGCATATTATTGAAATTCTCAGAATAATATTATAGTTTGTTTTAATTTCTAATAATTAACGTATCCACCAACAGCCATAAAGTTTATGTTGTTTTATTTAACGACCGGTTTCGTTATTACATTAATACCAACTTCAGGCCCTATACAAATAAAGTTACAAATCGGTGTTGTATCTATAACATCATGTTCTGCATACGTCATATGAAATATAAAGAAGAGGTACGAATAAACTAACAATCAGCATTGGAGCAATATAAAAAGTCCTAATGAAAAGTGTTACAAAAGGGGCTATTGACATAAAATGTTGATTATAAATAATATAAGTATTAAAGCATCTGAAATACTTCTAGAAGCAATGGTGTTGATTGTATGAAATAAGTAACATTTATTCAGATTGTTTGTGTCCTAAGATATCTTACGCAAAAAAATTAAAATGATATAAGAGGGTGATATATACGAAATAATATTGTAGGGGATTATCACTGGCATAATCAGTAGTAGAAACTAACGATAATATACATTATTTAGGACAGTATACATTATTAAATTAATGAGTGGTCACTGTAATAAAAATTGACTAACGGAAAACATTAGTGAGAACATGTGGAATGCCAGCGAAGAAAGTAATCAGCATTAAAATTAAAATAAAATGTGAAAACCTCAAATACTATTCCAGCAGTGGGTGTAAAGGTCTGCGACACTTATGGGTCCTCATAGTAACATGGAACTACATCGATTATAGTTTGTTTTGTCCTTTGCATGCCTTTGCGAAACACTAATTTATGTAATGTATCACCACACATTGACGACGTCAGCCATTCTTCCAGTTGCAGTCCACTATCCACTCTGGCCTCATGTCTAGCTCTCTTACATTGCTGAAATCTGTGTCAATCCGCACTACTTTCACCATCAGTGTTGGAATGTGGAAGCTGTTGAAATACAACTGTAGTGTAGTGAGCAATAATCATATATCTTCCACGAACCCCATACATCAGGCTCTGAACGCTTTCCTCGTTAGAATCGATACATTCACAAATAAAGAGACAATGCAAAAATAATTAAATAACTAATAAGAAACTGGGTTATGCTTTGGCAAAATAATTTTGATTCTTTCGATATTACAGACATTTCCCATGTTTCCATTTGAAAACAATCTCTCGTTTTATGAAATATTTTATAAGCCACAAGAGAAGTAAAATTTCGTCTGTTCCTGTAATCCTACTTTATTTACCTAAACTTTGTCTCTGGCTCAACACTGTGCAAATTGTCCCCTGTATTTTTCCCCTTTGATTTTTAAGACCAACTTCAATTATTCATATTTATCTTCATAAGTAAATTATCTATCCCTCATAATTGCACGTAGATTAACACACATACAACCTTTCAAAAATGTATACAAATAAAGGAAGGAACTGCGCCCAAACAAAACTAAGCGAATACTTTATGCTATTCTACATCATCCTGCCCATAACAAGTAGAATTTGAAGACGTTTCCTGACCTCCAACGCACCCAACTCGTGCATTCAAACTGTAAACCCATCAGAATAATAAAAGAAGCACTATGAAATAACTCCTAGAACATCCCTCCAAAATCGTATTACATGTAACATCGATTAAAATATTTCCTTACGTAACTTGTGCAAATTAATGACGACGTACTGACCTCCACGCACCAGATTTGTGCGGCCAATTCACCCATTTGTTTCCTAAAATCATTTCTCAAACTTCAACGTAATATGTTGATCTCCAGGTAAAAGATCTTTCAACTTATCATTTTGTCTCTTACTTTCTAGTTCAAACAGTTGATATTTCTCCACACAATTAAGAGAAGTTTTATATTTGCACAAGAAATCAGTATCGAATACGACATTTTTTCCTGAACATTTCCTACAAAGCAATTCATATTAAAACAATATCCATCACAGTTAAAATATAACCTCATTCATATAGTAATGATTTACATAGTCCACCTACTAAAGTTTTAATCTTAACACTATAGACAAGAAAAAAATATTGATTTACTTTTCTTATTTCTGTTTACAAAATACTCTGAAAGGGCCGACACATTGCTACCGGAATCGAGAAGTGCATTTGTTATATCCTTTCCACCTCACTTTATATAATTGGCCACACATTTTCTCTAAGCATCGCTCCCTCAAAAGATCATTCCTTATACCACTTCCTTTTACCTTCATATTTATGGTACACAACATCACGTCCGACCAACCTTAGATTCATTGCCGACAGTAAACCATTCATTAAAAACTTTTTTTTGCCCAGATTCCATGTTTTCTCCCTTCAAGACCTCGAGCTATTTTTTTCTGCATGCTACACCAATGTCGTAAATACCACTTCAATATTTTCCGTAGTATCTCCAAACATTGACAATATAATTACTTTATTGTTTATCACACCAATTATTATTGAAGGAGAATGGGGTGGTACCGAGAATTTAAGCCATTTTCGAAATATCTTTCATTTTCCGAACTCTGAAGAGGTGAACGTCTTATTTTGTCAAGCAGACAATTCCCTATATGTTTATGGTTCAGAGTGTTGGGGTAATACAGTGAAGTGTAAGGCATCATACAATATAGCACATCAAGTGGCGAGACGCTGTAAAAATGAAACAATTGAAGTAGTTAGAAATTATTTACACTTCAAAAATGTAAATTTCAGAATATATTAACTTTCTGACAGAGAGCAAAAAATCAAACATCCTTCTACCGGTAATGTAACATTGTAACACAATTGACTCAAATTGTCTACGTTTAAATTTGGCGACTATTTCAACGGCAGTAGTCACAAACATACTTTTCAGCAATGTCACATCCACTACACTCTGAATGAACCTATCAATTGCAGCCGCGCTGGAGCGGTCTAAGGCGCCTTGCTGTGGAGCGCGTGGATACTCGCCGTTGGAAGTTCAAGTCCTCCCTGGAGTAAGTGTGTGTGTGTGTGTGTGTGTGTGTGTATGGTTTTTGCCCGTTGATTAGTATAAGTAGTTTGTACGGCTACGGGCTGATGACCATAGCAGTTTGGTCCAATAGGTTTACAAACATTTGAAAATTTCCACTGCGAATCGTACATCTTGTGCGGTATTGTCCCTTGACACCATGATTCTGCATTTTAAATTCTAAACCAACGATCACGTTGTTGAACTGGTAACATTTAATGCTTAAAATAAGGTCAATAAATGCAAAATTCTATCACGCTACTTTCAATATTGTTACTATTACCACACTTCCGTTACCTCTACTCGTGTTATCTTCTGATTTTATAACAAAACAGTCAAAATCAAATAAGACCCAAATGTCGAAAGGGATTGTGCCGTTAAAACGTCAGAACATGTCTTGATCTTGCTATATTTCCTTCCTACATGCGTCAGTAATATGCAGCTCTCTTTACCCCTCTCGGAAACTAGTCACAGTGCTGTGTGGTATTACCCCGCCGAACGACATTACACCGCTCTCTCCTAATCTCAATCATCTAACCCATTATCAGCCTTATCACTCCATAAATTATTTTCTTTAAATGCAAACTGAAATGTTTGTAGAGCTTATGGGAGTCAACTACGGGGTCATCAGTCCCTAAACTTACAAACTACTTATGAAATAGCTGCTACTAAGGACGGCACAGATATCCATGCCCGAGGGGGATTCGAACCTTGACCGTAGTGGCCGTGCAGACTGTGACTGTCACATCGCAGTCAGCTCGGCCACCGCGGCTGGCTATTTTCTTTAAACCCTCAGTATAATTGCCCTTGTCAGACTCAAATATAATATTGCTAGTGGCGTATATTGTGGGCTATCATAGCTATCACCGAATCCAAAAAAAAAAAAATTCAAATGTTCAAATGTTTGTAAATCTTATGGGACTTAACTACGGGGTCATAAGTCCCTAAACTTACAACCTACTTACGAACTAGGATGGCACAAATATCCATGCCCGAGGGGGGATTCGAACCCCCGACCGTAGTGGCCGTGCAGACCGCGACTGAAGCGCCTTAGTCCCCTCGGCCACCGCGGCCGGCTCACCGAATCCCACATCTAAAAACAAGCAGGAAATTAAGAACCATAATGAACAAAAATGGCACTAGACTCCAGTTTCCGCCAAGAAGAATTAGCGCGTAGTGTGGAATACGTCTCGTTCGCTTAATTAAAACAGTGGGAGAACAGAGCTTCTGACGCCCAGTGCCGCAACCTTCGCTAGTGCGAGGGCAAGGGAGGGATGGGGTGGGATAGTGCGGCCAACTGCGCGCCAAGGCTTCCTTCTTCCGACGTATCGTTGTCTACTACGGGCACCATATTCAGAGGTGAGTGGACGACTGGCTGCTAAGTGCTGGAGGTCCTGCTTGTATACAGCGCATAGAGTGCGCCAGGAAATTGTCTACTGGGATACACTGATAAATCAGCTTTAACGAAAAATGTCTTTACTAAACGGTGACCATGATATAAAATTTAGGTAAACGAGAATGCTAACCAACCTCGAATTATTATACACGCATGTTTAGATAAGCCATAGGGTTTCAGAAGCACCACAATAATTTGACTAGAAAAGAAGAAGGCTGAAAAGTAGATATGGCGGTCGACTTTGCACCAACGATGCGACCATCAATTACGTGTAATCGAGAGAGATGACGCTGGTTAGAGATAACTTTATAGTCGGCAGAAAGTGACAAGTGGTTGCACCGTTTATGCGCTCTATATAATCAGTACCTCCAGGGCCCAGCAGCCAGTTGTCGACTCACATCTGAAAATGTTACCCGCTGTAGGCAACGAAACGACGGGAGAAAGAAGTTTTACTGTGGACCACGGCATCTTAGCCCGGACGTTTAACGAACTTCATCAACAATTGCAGATTTACTCATAACTTCAATACATGCAACACCGTTTATATTTGAATGTTCTTCACTGAACAGATAGAGAATAAAATCATGAACATCCTTAAGTACTCTATAAACTTTTCCGCTACTGTATCCCACCTCATCATCATTTCCAGTATACTCGTCAACTATTGATTTAGATAGACTTACCCCAAACTTAGATCCATCAAATCGTTCCTTTCCTCTTCATAAAATAAATAAATCAAACCAACTTCATCTTTCAACATCCATCCACAATTCAAATCTTGGTTGACCTCCATCAATTGAAATAAACGCATAACACCTTCGTCTGAAATGTCAAACTCAGAAGGTCAAATATTCGCAACGTCAACACATGTAACATCACCTTCATCTCCTTTTATCGAAAAAATTATCCGCATGCGGCGATACAGAATACAATTCATCACTACAATACCGCAATGCCGCCTGTGCATATATCTACACATCTTTTCGCCGATTCACCATAAAACTGACTTCCTGGAGACGTTCGTATAGCAACGTACAGTACATACACACACACACACACACACACACACACACACACACACACACACACATATATATATATATATATATATATATATATATATATATATATATATATATATATATATGTTGCACCTATATTATTATAATAGTTGCTATAGACTAACACTTGCCACGGCGGAACAGCTGTGCGCACTGAGGCGCTCTGCTGCTACGGTGTGCGCGGCCGTTTCACGTCGGAAGTTCGAGTCCTCCCTCGGGCATGGGCGTTTGTGTTGTCCTTAAGGTAAGTTAATTTAAGTAGTTTGTAAGTTTAGGGACCGATAACCACTGCAGTTAACTTTACAAGCATTTGAACATTTGACTAATACTTCCTCATAATTCTTCATACGGTTCATCTTCACCAATTTACGATTAACCTTAGACTCTTTTCTCAACACAGAAATTTGCAACCTACATTTACTCATTCCGTCTTCAATTCCAGATTCACAAAACATATCTTTCACACCTACATACTCTTCAAATTTTTCAACACGATTTACAGTATTTACAGTGCCCACTTTACTATTGTGCCACTTCAGACTATTCTCCACTTCTTTGTTGTGTCATTGGCGAATTTTCCACTGAATTTTTAAAATATCGCACCTTTTCGTAGCAGTTTTATTTTGATGTGTCGGGATCTGAGATGCGGCCAACTAGTTTCCGACCTCTCATTCTGGTGATGCGTTTCTCATACGTACGTTCTGTTTTGATTGCGATTTTGAGAATTATTATTACCATTTTCTGTTTCAAAATTATTATTGTTAATACAATTATATTTATTCTGATTTCGAACATAATAATTACTACGGCCATGGTGATTTCCGTTATGATTCCCTTTGCCCAGTCTGATATTGCCATTGTTAAAATTTTCCGTATTGTGGCACGAAGGTCAACGCCTGTTCCAACTTTTCAATGAAATTTGTCGGACTGTGGACAATATCCCACCGTAAACATTCTCGTAATCGCGTTTGGAGTGTCGTCTTTAAGTTCAAATGTTTGTGAAGCTTATGGGACTTAACTGCGGGTTCATCAGTTCAAATGTTTGTATAGCTTATGAAACTTAACTACGGGGTCATCAGTCCCTAAACATACAAAGCACTTATGAACTAACTAATACTAAGGACGGCACAAATATTCAAGCCCGAGGGGGGATTATAACCCCCGTCCGTAGTGGCCGTGCCGGCCGCGGTGGCCGAGGGGACTAAGGCGCTCCAGTCACGGTTTACACGGCCACTACGGTCGGGGGTTCGAATTCCCCCTCGGGCATGGATATTTGTGCCGTCCTAGTTCGTAAGTAGTTCATAAGTAGTTTGTTAGTTTAGGGACTGATGACCCCGTAGTTAAGTCCCATAGACTATACAAACATTTGAACATTCGTAGTGGCCGTGCAGACCGTGACTGGAACGCCTCAGTCCCCTTGGCCACCGCGGCCGGCGGTTCATCAGTCCCTAAACTTACAAACTACATATTAACTACCTTATACTAAAGCCAGCACAAACATCCATGCCATTAGAAGTTATTTTGCTAGCCAAATAACAAAACTCATCTACTACTTTTATTGTGTCATTACCTAATCTAATTCCTGAACCACGAATGATTTTTCTGACACTACATTCCATTACCCTTGTTTTACCCTTGTTAATGTTTTATCTAAGACACTGTCCATTCCGTTTAATTGCTATTCCAGGTCCTTTGCTGTCATCAAACCACAAGGTTTTCCTTTCTTCTCTCTGAACTTTAATCCCTTCTCCAATTTTCTCCTTGCATTCCTTCACAACTTGCTCATTGAAGAGATTGAGCAGCATTGGAGAAGAGCTACATCCCTGTCTTATTCCCTTCCCAACCATTGCGAACCTTTCATGCCCGTCTAATAACTGCTGTCTGGTTTTTGTACAATTTGAATAAAACTCTTCGCTCTATATATTTTACCCCTGATACCAGCCGAATTTGCATGAGGGTATGTATTCAAGTTCTCAATCTAAGACGGTATTCATGGGGTAGAAACGGGTGGTGCGAGCACCAATGGTGTCAGCTCGCAAAGTTTTTCTCAAACCATGTTCAGCAGCCTGAAAATTAGACTCCCAACACATATTTCCATGAGTGACGTTTGTTCTTAACAGTATCACTTTATTCGCAAGAGTTAGCAGCTTTCACTCAAGTGATACTGGTCAAGCCATGCAGAATGGCCGCGTAGTCTAAGGTCATGTTACGAACTGGGCGGCCGTCCCACTGAGGTTCGAGCCCTCCTTCGAGTACGAGTGTATCTACACTGCATCTACATCTCATCTACATAGATACTCTGCAAATCACATTTAAGTGCATGGAAGAGGGTTCATTAACCACTTTTATAACTTTTCTCTACCGTTCCATTCTCTAATAGCGCGCGGGAAAAAAGAACACCTAAATAGTTCTGTTTTCGATCTGATTTCTCTTATTTTATTGGGATGGTCATGTCTCCCTAAGTAGGTGGTTGCTAGCAAAATATTTTCACATTTAGAAGTAATAGTCGGTGATTGAAACTTCGCTAACAGATCACGCCGCAATGAATAACGTCTTTCTTTCTTTTAATGATTTACACCCCAATTCGTGCAACATTTCCGTGATGCTGCACCCCCCCCACCCGCACCCGTAACGTGATGAAACAAAACGAGCTGCCCTACTCTGAAACTTCTCAATGTCTTCCGTCAGTCCCACCTGGCGAGGGTCCCGCAAGGGGCAACAGTACTCCAGGAGAGGACGCACAAGTGTGATGTAGGCAGTCTCTTTGGTAGAACTGGGACATCTTCGAATCGTTCTGCCAATGAAACACAATCTTTGGTTCGCCTTCCCCACAATATGTTCTATGTGTTCTCTCCAGTCTAAGTTCGTAATTGTAACTCCTGTGCGTGTTGTACTTAGTGTAAGTCAGTTAAAGCATACAATGCAAACTTTCACGGCCGGCGTCAACTTCATTTAAAACTTCCGGGCTGATAAGCCGTGGTCGATAAGTTCGCCACTCTACCTCTGAAGATGTCTTCCGCAGCCGAAGATGAAACGTTAGAAGAAAGTTTTATAAATCGACCACGGCTTATCAGCCCGGAAGTTTTAAATCAGATTAAGCAGTTTGTAAGACAAAGAAAGGATTGTTGACCATAGCAGTTTGGCCCAACAGGTTTACAAAATTATGAACACATACCGAATCTGCATTTTGGTCATGTAAGTCCTACTCTTATGCAGTCTAGCCTGTATCACCTTCGCACGTCTCGTCTGTTGAAGACGAGGGAAGCAAACATTAGCCGGCCGCGGTGGCCGAGGAGACTGAGGCGCTCCAATCACGGTCTGCACGGCCACTACGATCGGGGGTTCGAATCCCCCCTCGGGCATGGATATTTGTGCCGTCCTTAGGATTAGCTAGTTCGTAAGTAGTTTGTAAGTTTAGGGACTGATGACCCCGTAGTTAAGTACCATAGACTTTACAAACATTTGAACATTTTGGAAGCAAACACAGAGTCGGCTGACCTTCTGCTTGTCCTACAGTGGCTTCTGGCTCGCCCAGATAGCTTTCCGACAGTACTGGCCTTTTGATTTTCACGGGGCCCTATAACTAGTCAAGCGCGCGATACTCCACGTGGAGTCACGCATGGATACTTAAAACGGCTGCTTCTCCTCCTATCAGGCCCGCCGATTCTGCTGCGAGCAGGCGTCACTTCATAATTTTGGCGGGAAGCAAGTATCCCACCGTCCGCGTTTCCTCCTGGGAACAACTCGGAGGTATCGGCGTAGCTGCACCTGCCAAAACACGGGATTCCTCCACGCGCCATCTAATACTTTCTGCCCTCCCAGTCCTCCACCAGCTTACTTTTTTTCACACAACGTGAAAGAAAAATGAAATGGTCTAAACTTCTAATTACAGGGCAATTATGGGTGACCTGAGATTGTAACGTATTGTCATGATGGCCGGAGGGTGAGAGAACCTCTGAATCTTACCTCTTTGACTCCTGTGCAGAGGTCAGCACGTTCTGATGCACGCATTTAACTTAACCTGACACGAAATTTCACGATTCCTAGAAGTAATCAACTTTACGGCTTATCTTAGAAGATTGATTAAGGAAAGGCAAACCTACATTTCTAGCTTTTATAGATTTGGAGCAAGCTTTTGACAATGTTGATTGCAATACACTCTTTCAAATTCTGAAGTCAGAAGGGGTAAAATACAGGGAAAGGAGAGTTACTTAAAACTTCTAGAAGAGCCAGACCGCAGTTATTACAGTTGAAGGTCACGAAAGTGATGCAATGGTTGGGAAGGAAGTAAGACAGGATTGTAGCCTTTCTCCAATCTTATTCAATTTGTACCTTGAGCAAGCTATAAAGGAAAGCAAGGAGAAATTTCGAGAAGGAATTAAAGTTCAGGGCGAAGAAATAAAAACACTGCGTTTTGCCTCTGACACTGTAATTTGTCAGAGACAGCAAACGACCTGGAACAGCAGTTGAGCGGAACGGACAGTGTGTTGACAGTTGCAGTTGCGTACAACATGAACATTAACAAGAGCAAAATAAGGGTAATGGGGTACAGTCTAAGATAATCAGGCGATGGTGAAGGAATTACATTAGGTAACGAAACAATAAAAGTGGTAGATGAGTTTTCTTACTTGGGCAGTAAAATAACAAAATGTTCAAATGTTTGTTAAGCTTAAGGGACTTAACTGCGGAGTTATCAGTCCCTAAACTCACAAACTACTAAAGACGACACAAACATCCATGCCTGAGGGGGAATTCTAACCCCCGCCTCTAGCGGCTATGCACACTGTGACTGGCGCGCCTCAGACCGCTCGGCCACTGCGGCCGGCCAGTAAAATAACACATGATGGTCGCAATACACAGGACATAACATTAAGAATAGCAATGGGAAGAAAAGAATATTTGAAAAAGAGAAATTTGTTAACATCGAATGTTAATTTACGCATAAGGAAGTGCTTTCTGAAGGCATTTGTGTGGAGTGTTGCCTTGTATGGGAGTGAAACATGGACGATAAACAGTGCGAACAAAGAGACGAAAAATGTTCAAGTATTTGTATAGCTTATGGGACTTAACTACGGGGTCATCAGTCCCTAAACTTACAAAGTACTTATGAGCTACTTACGAACTAGGACGGCACAAATATCCATGCCCGAGGGGGGATTCGAACCCCCGACCGTAGTGGCCGTGCAGACAGTGACTGTAGCGCCTCAGTCCCCTCGGCCACCGCGGCCGGCAACAGAGAGACGATGGTGCTACATAAGCATGTTGAAGATTTGGTGGGTTGATAGTGTAACTAATGAGGAGGTACTGAACAGGATTGGGGAGAAAAGGAATTTCCGTCATAACTTGACTAAAAGAAAGGTTCGATTGGTAGGACGCATTCTTAGACAATTCTTAGCAATGGAGGGAAGTGTTTGGGGTAAAAACCGCAGAGGGAGACCAAGAGATGAATAAAGTAAGCAGGTTAAACGGATGAGGACATGAAGAGGCTTCCTCGGGATAGAGTAGGGCAGAGAGCTGCATCAAACCAGTCTCCGGACTGAAGACCACAACAACAACAACAACAAACAATGGAATTAAAATTTAAGCTGAAGAGTTTACTCACGGTTCATTCTTTCTATACTATCGAGTAATTTCTGGAAAAGCGGTTAAGCTTATATCAGTATCATGTTGCTAATTTCATTTGTTTGTGTGCCTAAGATTCCTATTTATTTTATTTTATCTGTGTCTACTCTTACGTTACAATTTTATGTACTGACTTGTTCCGTAACCATGGAGACCTGCCTTTCAATTTGGTCTTGCGAAATATAAATAAATAAATAAATAAAAGTGTACATTACTAACATTCGGCAACAAGCAGGTAATACGGCACCAACAGGTGCGCCTGATACGTAGGCACGCCGCAACGCGCCGTCCGCTCGGTCGGCGCGCGGCGTCGAACCGCTTCCGACTGAACGCCCGTCCCTCCTGCATCGATCCCCGGTCCCTCCTCCTCACTGCGCGCGGGTCGCCTCCTCCGCCGTCCCCACATCAAAATTAAACATCGGCGTCTGCTGTCGGTCGAAGAATGTGCAATAAGAATTCATTAAAAAGTGGGCGTGCGGTACACAATATCAGACTTTATTAGCCGAAACCCGCGCAAGGAATTTCTATTAATTAACCTCTTTTCGTGAAAGTAGGAGCAGTGGCTACGGAATTTCAAATATTTCACACTAGAAAGTATTCGGGCGGGCCCGGCTCGGCCACGCAAATTGCCTGCGTCTCGGGCCGCTGTCTCCGTTATTTATTGCCGCCGACTCCGGCGGTGGTGGTGGTAGGGGGAAGGGGAGGGGGTGTGGAGGCGCGGCAAGAATCCGCGGTAATTGCCCCCACCCACCCCCTCCGCCCCCGCGCCGAACATCTCCACCTCGCCACGTCTTGCACGTCCGCCCCCGCAGAAAAATACAACCAGCACCTAGGGAGCCCAACAAGCGAAGAAGCCGCCTCACGGGAATTCACCCTTTATTCCCTCTTCCTCTGCTGCTTGCCCATTTCCCTCTCCCTCTTTCTGTCTGTGTCCTCTGTCACTTGGGGGGATGGATTCTTACCGTAGGCTTAACAACGTATGCGCGTGCCCGAGACGGGCAGTTGATTGCAGTTTGAAATCAACAAATAACGACTATCGCCAGAGTAACGTGACTGATTTTTCGAAATTACGGGCATTTTTTTCCTCATATATACAACTGAAAACCAGCGCAGAATTGCATGAATTTTTTTTTTTTTTTTTTTTTGAAAAGTCTCGGTGGCATTTAACTTTATTTCACGTGACGCGTTTAGAGAACATCATCATCAGATCTGTGGTAAAAAAGAAGAAAATCACTTTTTAGATGTTTAAAGCACGTAATAACAATATATACAAGGAGTATAAACCATATTAATACATATATACTTACAATTTTTTTTTAAAAAAAAGATGGGAATTACAACCATCTTAGTATAGACTTCTAGTGACGGTGTTGAACTAGACTCACATGCCAAACTGTGGTGAGAGGGTGAATCACCGTAACAGGTAAAGTAGACCCACTCGCCACCAGATGGCGCAGGGGTAACATTAAAAGTTACTCGAATAAAACCCTACACATACATCATCTTGGACACACTGTACTGCGTGCAGTCATAGAAAATGTGAAAAATATGACTACAAAATGTGTCAAGTCTTATAAAAATATATAAGACACCAATTTCAAGTACATTAAAAAATACTAATCGGATAGGGCGTACGACAAGGGAGGCGTGGGAGGGCCTAGATATTGTAAAAAATGTTCAAATGTTTGTTAAGCTTATGGGACTTAACTACGGGGTCATCAGTCCCTAAACTTACAAACTACTTATCAACTACCTTATACTAAAGACGGCACAAATATCCATGCCCGAGGGAGGATTCGAACCCCCGACCGTAGTGGCCGTGCAGACCGTGACTGAAGCGCCTCAGTCTCCTCGGCCACCGCGGCCGGCTAGATATTGTAATTACGTGCTTTAAACATCTAAAAAGTAATTTTCTTCTTTTGTACCACAGATCTGATGATGATGTTCTCGAAACGCGTCATGTGAAATAAAACTAATTGCGATCGAGACTTTCCAAAACTTTTTTCAGGCATTCCAACGTATGGTCGCTTGTCCACATAATGGAAGGTTTCATGAACCAAGTGATAAGCGCAGAATTGCCTGTAACAGCGTTATATGCAGCTGCAAATGAATGTAGACAAGTGATTCCTGTGCTTTTTTGTAGTGAACCAACAATCTTTCTCTAAAAAAAAAAATTATTGATATATATATATATATATATATATATATATATATATATATATATATATATATATATATATATATATATATATAATTATAACTGCACGCCAATGTTAAGTAGTACAAAATTTATATGTAATATTCCTTTGTAGTGCCAGTCTATTTTTACAAATTAAAAGTGCCAGAATGGACACAATACCTTGGAAATCACGGAAAGTCATCGAATAAGAAAGAAGAGATATTTGGCTTTCCCTAGGGAAGTGTTATAGGGCCCCTACTGTTCCTTATTTGTATAAACGATTTAGGAGACAATCTGAGTAGCTCTCTTACATCGTTCGTGGATGATGCTGTCATTTATCGGTTAGTATAGTCAATAGAAGATCCAACGCAACTACAAATTTATTTAAATAAGATATCTGCAAGATGCAAAAATTGGCAATTCACCCTTAATAATGATAAGTGAGGCCGTCCATTTCATCACTTTAAAAAACTCCGTTAAACGTCATTTACACGATAAATCAATCAAACCTACAGGCCGTAAATTGGACTAAATACCTATGAGTAGCAATTACGGACAACTTAAATGGGAAAAAACACATAGAAAGTATAGTAGGGAAGGCGAACCAAATTCTTCGTTTCAGTGGCAGAACTCTTAGAAAATGCAACAGTTCTACTAAAGAAACTGCCTACGGCACACTTGGGCGTCCTATTTTGGAGTATTGCTGCACATTCTTAGTCTATCAGACCGAATGGGTGTTTGGATTAGGAGTTCCTAGGTAACAGAACGCAGCATGTCATTCTCAATGGACAGAAGTCTTCCGAAGTAAGAGTGCTGTCAGGTGTGCCAGAGGGTAGTGTCGAGGGACCGTTGCTATTCGCAATGTATAGAAATGACCTTCTGGATAACATTTGAAGTTCACTGAGGCTTTTAGTGGATAGTGCGGTAGTATATAGAGAGGTTGTAACTATGGAAAATTGTATTGGAATGCAGGAAGATCTACTACGAAATGACGCATAGTGCAGGAAATGGCGATTGATTCTCAATGTAGACAAGTGTCATGTGCTACAAATACAAAGATCCTTCATCATTTAGCTACACTATAGTATGTTAGCAACTGAAGCAGTTAATTTCATAAATTATCTGGGAGTAGGCATTAGGATTGATTTAAAATGGAACGACCACATAAAATTAATCTTCAATAAAGCACATGCTAGACAGTTTCATTGGAAGAATCCTAAGGAAATGCAGTCGAAAACAAAGGAAGTAGGTTACAGTACACTTGTTCGCTCACTACATGAAGGCTGCTCACGATAAGGGATCTGTACCAGTTGAGGACATAGAGAAGATCCAATGGAGAGCAGCGCACTTCATTACAGGATCATTTGGTAATCGCGAAAGCATTACGGTGATTATCGATAAACTTCAGTCGTCGACTCTGCAAGAGAGGCGCTCTGTAGTTCGGTAGGGGCTTTTGTCGAAGTTTCGAGAACATACCTGTAACGAGGAGTCAAGCAGTATACTGCTCCCTCCTACGGATGTCACTCAAAGAGATCATAAAATCAGAGAGATTAGAGCCCACACATAGGCATACCAACAATATTCCTTTCCGAGAACAATACGAGACTGGAATAGTAGTGGGAACTGATAGTGGTACTCAAGGTACCTTCCGCCACACTCCGTCAGGTGGCTTGCGGAGTATGGATGTAGATGTAAACTGTGTGATTCGCACCAAGTGGGAGTGACAGACGATTTAGAGAAAAGTCCAACTCATTTTGTATTATTGCGGTGCAGGGGGGAAGGCGAATGACAATTAAATTGTGGTATCGCACAAGTATAAAGTGCGCGCCACCTACTTTCGCCACGCGCCACCATGCACGCACGGCGCGGCGTTCTTACGACGACAGCCACAAGCGCCCTCTGCTGCAACTCCGCTCGTGGCCACCACTGAACGACATCGTTCACTTCGGACTGAGATAGGAACCAGTTAACACTTCGGAATCAGATAGGCACCAGTGAAGACTTTGATATCGGATAGGCACTAGGCAGGCCTCTAGCTCAACTATGTATCAGCATCCTGCAGTACTGAGCTATGTAAAAGATAAGTATTGTATAAATTTTGTGCAATATATATCTCGTTCTAATTCACTTTAGTGTTTCTAGTTTCTGCTGTCCCACTGGCTGCTCACCTCCATACCTGCACAAGCGTGCTTTCTTTATTCCTGTGTTGGTCTTCCTACTCGGCCACCGACACCTCCAACGGAAACGAGACACAAAAGCGGCGATGAGTCTGGGACACAAAAGTGGCGACGAGGAGCGATAGATGAACCTTGGACCAGCCTGCTTGCAGCAGCCAGACAGCAGCAGTCGGAGCATGCAGAAATTGCTCCCGCCCACCCACCCTTATTATAAGATTTTTGGGGGAACATATTCAGTTACGTGTTTTGTGGACTTTTTTGTTGCAGAGCATCCTCTTTCATATTGCATTTGTGTTTTGTTATAATTTACTTGTAAGCGCGGCGCCTAATCGGTCAGCATGGCCACTACCCTGAACCCAAACTTAATGGAAATTATTCAGTTACAGACGGCGCAAATCACGCTACTCCTTCAAGCAGTGGCGCACTTGACGGCAACTCAACAACAGCCGTCGCATCAGCAGCCTACACCTGCCGCTGCATCGCTCCCTACGTTCCGCCAGTACAACGAACGTGAAGAAGCATGGAGCGACTATTTCGCGCAGTTTCAAGAACTCGCCGTGGCTCATCAACTAACAAGCCTGACAGTCAAACATTTATTTCTCGCCGTAGTTGGCACCAAGACTTTCGTGTTCCTGCAGAAACTTTTCCCCCATGCATCTCCTCGTGATGTAGACTTTGAACAAATAGTAGAAGCACTAAATGCTCATTATGAGAGAAAAGTTCTCGTAGCTGCGGCACGGTACCGATTTTTCAGAGTTAAAAAATTACCTGAGCAGTCACACCAGGAATGGATCACGGAGTTGAAGGGCTTAACCCGCAAATGTAAATTTACTTGCTCTTGTGGACTTTCGTATAGTGACGTGATGTTGAGAGACACTATCACACAGAACATTCAGGACCCCAGAATTAGGGCAGCAATTCTAAAACAAACTGACCCTTCATTAGACAGTGTACTGCAGCTTATTGAAGTGCATGATACTTTTGACTTAGCAGATGTAGCAATGCAAAGCCACAGTGTTATTCAGTGCGCCGCAATGGACACTTTCCTAGCCATAGTTCTCAGTCTAGCCCTAGTGTGGCAAATCAGGAGACGTACAAACATTGTGTATGCAGAATAAACATTTTAAGAACGGTGCCGTTAGAAACAGTGCTTCGCCGAGTGCACGAACAGTTCATGCTGTCAATGTCGTAGACGCTGTGAAATTGAACAGTGCTTTACTTGGTTCTCAAATGCAAGTAAGTTCTTCTGCGCCTACTGGAAAACTATGTAGTGAGCCACGTAGCAAGTGCCGACGAGCGCGTAAAACTGTGCAATGGAAAAGGGTTCGGGACAAGCAAAATGACTATGTACAGTGCAATCCTGTAGTGAACCTAGTGCCTTCTGCAACTTCTCCTTGCAATAGTGCCCAGTACTGTGTATGTAGTGACAGTAGACTTGATGAAGCTAATCAAAAGTTTCATGCAGTAGTTAGTAAATCTGTAGTAGCCTCGCATTGCGCGGACGCCGATCCGGCGGTAGTGCCATCTAGTGACAGTGTTGTTAATCCGCTGTGTGCCGACTCAGAGCCGCTTACTTCACTACGCGGCCCGCGCATGCGCATGTGCTGCAAACAAACAGTGTCAGACGTTGCCCACATTCGCGCACCTGTCGAGCGTCACAAGCAAAAATTTTCGTGAATCTTTCTATAGAAAATAATACTGTGAAATTTCAGCTCGATACTGGTTCCGCTGTAACATTAATAAATAAGGATACTTATGAACTTCTGGGTTCGCCAAAATTGTCGCCGCCACAGCAAGTGCTAACAGCATATTCAGGTCACAATATTCCCATACTAGGAACGTGTAGCCTGCCCGCTTCTTTTCAAGGTGTAACAAAAACAGTAGCATTTGTAGTTCTTCAGGCCAAATCTACACAGAATCTTTTTGGACTAGATGCATTCGACTTGTTTGGTTTATCAATTCAAAGAGATGTGCTTCAAATTTCGTCAGTAGTGCCTCAGGACAAAATCAATGCATTGTGTGACAAATATAGTGACTTGTTTTCGCTGAAACTAGGTTGTGCAAAAGACTTCGTGGCACATGTAACTTTAAAAGAATCTGCAGTTCCAAAGTTTCGTAAAGCTAGACCAGTGCCTATCGCAATGCGTGATACAGTTGCGGAAGAACTTAAACGCTGGCAAGATAGTGGGGTGATTTCTCCTGTTTCTGCGAGTCAGTGGGCCTGGCCTATAGTAATTATACCCAAGCCGTCAGGAAAACTTCGTCTCTGTGCGGACTTCAAATCAACAGTGAACAGTCAAACAATTGTAGACACATATCCCCTGCCTAGACCAGAAGAACTAATGGACAAATTAGGACAGTCTCGCTTCTTTTCTAAGATTGATCTAGCAGAGGCATACTTACAGATTCCACTTGATGACGAGTCAAAAAAATTTTTCGTTATTAATACTCACATGGGCCTTTTTCAATTTCAACGCCTACCCTTTGGCAGTTATTCCGCCCCCGCTATTTCCCAGCGCTTTTTGGAACAGCTGACAGTTTCTGTACCGTGTTGCTCGAACTACTTAGACGATATTGTGGTCTCAGGGCGCACAGTTGAAGAACATTTAGCAAACCTGGAGTGCCTTTCCAAAGTGTTGACTGCAGCAGGTCTACGTTGCAATAAAGCAAAGTATTCGTTTTTCCAAATTGAACTAGAGTACCTAGGCCATGTGATTAATGCCCAAGGAATTCATCCCTTATAGTCACATCTTAGAGCAATCAAAGACTTGCCTCCTCCTAAGAATGTGCATGAATTGCAAGCAGTAATGGGAAAGCTTAACTATTATTTCAGATTTATTCCCAATGCCTCTCAGATTGCAGCTCCACAGCATCGCTTACGTCGGAAAAATGTTTATTTTGTATAGTCCAATGATTGCCAGGTTGCCTTTGACAAATTAAAGTCTGCGCTACTCAGTGATGCATGTTTGATTCCCTTTGATCCTCAGAAGCCTGTAGTGCTAGCAGTTGATGCCTCGTCATACGGTCTGGGTGCAATATTGTCACATCGTATTGGTTCTCACGATCGTCCTATTGCCTTTGCATCCAAGATACTGACACAACGCAACAGAATTACAGTCAGATAGAAAAGGAGGCCTTAGCAATCATTTACGGCGTCACAAAGTTTCATCATTATCTCTATGGCAGGAAATTCTATTTGTTGACTGACCACAAGCCTCTCACGTCGTTGTTCTCACCCACAGAGAAAATTCCGCCACGTATGGCACAAAAGCTTCACAGATGGACCTTGATATTGTCTAATTATCAGTATGAGATTTTGTACCGACCTACCACTCAACATGCCAACGCGGACACACTTTCCCGACTTCCGGTTGGCCAGGATGTGTCGTTTGATTGTTCAGAAATGGCATGTTGTCAGATAGACTCTAGAGATGCTTCTGCTGTCGCAGACTTGCCTTTGAACTCTCGTCGGGTTGCACAGGAAACAGCTGCGGATGCGGACTTGAGTGTGGTAGCACGTTTTGTTCGCTCAGGGTGGCCTGCCAGAGCCAAAGATATTGAGCGGCCTCTTGTTCGACGTTATTTAGCACAACGTCACGCATTATCTTTAAGTCAGGGTGTTCTGTTGTTAGATACGGACAACGACCAAACAAGAGTGATTGTTCCTCGTTCCCTGCAACGAGAAGTGTTACGCCTCCTGCATCAAGGACATTGGGGTATTGTTAGGACAAAGCAATTGGTCAGACGTCATTGCAACTGGGTTGGTATGGACGCCCAGATAATGAGCATGACGTCACAGTGTACAGTTTGTGCGGAGCATCAGGCGGCTCCTCCGCAACGTTTCTCAGACTGGCCACGAGACCAAGGGACCGTGGCAAAGTTTACACATTGACTTCGCCGGACCTTTCTGGAATATGCGCTGGTTAATTGTTGTAGACGCTTTCAGCAAGTTTCCTTTTGTGATTGCCATGAACTCAATGACGGTTTCTAGTACAATCAGTGCCTTAACATCAGTGTTTTGCATCGAAGGTTTGCCTGAAACTATCGTCAGTGACAATGGACCTCAGTTTGTTAGTGAGGAATTTCAACAGTTTGGTCGTGTGAATGGCATTCAGCATATCACCACCGCACCTTTTCACCCTCAGTCCAATGGTGAAGCAGAACATTCAAGTCTCACATGGAAAAGATAAAAGGTCAGCACTCTAGGCAGCAAGCTCTTCAAATTTTCCTGTCTACGTATCAGTGCATGCCACGTGACGGCCCATCTCCTGCCGAGCTGCTACACGGCCGCCGTCACCGCACTCTCCTTCACCTGCTGCAGACTCCCACGCACCGAGTCGGTTCGTATGACGCTACGCGTTTTCAGGTTTCTACGCCGGTGCTGTTCAGGGTGTTTGCTGGCAACAAGAAGACATGGTTGCCAGGCATCATTCAGCGCGTGCTCGGTCGCAATATGTATGTTGTACTTTCTTCCACAGGATCGGAGCTGCGGCGCCACGCAAACCAATTGCGCCTGCACAGACCGCGCGATCCTGTCTCGGGTTTCTTAATTCCAGACCCAGTTCACCGCCAGGGAGCACAGCCACATCGTTCGTCCCCGGACTACGAGATCCCTATGGACGTCGACGCACCTCCGACGCAGTCGTCGCCGCCGCTATCGCCGCCGCAGATGACAGCTTCACCGAGAGGAACTCCGGGACCGTGCGTGCTCACGCCGCCTGGGCCACGCACCTCAGAAGAAGATGACCTGCTCCCTCTGGGTGGAGGCGGGCGCCCTTCCGCTGGTTTTGGCGAGTTTCCCGGCGGATCGCAAGGTGTATACCGGGGCGCGGACGGCGTCTCGATCCCAGCCTCTTCTACGACGCCCGTCCCACCAGTAACGCCCCCGCCCAGGCCCTCCTCCCAGTGCCGTCGCCGTGGCCCTCAGCCCTACGCCACGACGACGCGGCGGTTTGGGGGGGGGGAGGGGGGAGGGGTGTGGTATCGCACAAATCCAAAGTGCGCGCCACCTACTTTCGCCGCGCGCCGCCATGCACGCACGGCGCGGCGTTCTTACGACGACAGCCACGAGCGCGCTCTGCTGCAACTCCGCTCGTGGCCACCACTGAACGACATCGTTCACTTCGGACTGAGATAGGAACCAGTTAACACTTCGGAATCAGATAGGCACTAGTGAAGACTTCGCTATCGGATAGGCACTAGGCAGGCCTCTGGCTCAACTATGTATCAGCATTCTGCAGTACTGACCTATGTAAAAGTTAAGTATTGTATAAATTTTGTGCAATATATATCTCGTTCTAATTCACTTTAGTGTTTCTAGTTTCTGCTGTCCCACTGGCTGCTCACCTCCGTACCTGCACAAGCGTGCTTCCTTTATTCCTGTGTCGGTCTTCCTACTCGGCCACCGACACCTCCGACGGAAACGAGACACAAAAGCGGCGACGAGGCTGGGACACAAAAGAAATGATACACGAGTTGGGGTGGAAATCATTAATAGAAAGGCGTTATTCGTTGCGACGAGATCTATTTGCGAAATTTCTTTCAACAGCTTTCTCTTACGAATGCGAACATATTTCGTTAGCACCCACCTTCATGGGAAGACATGATCATCAAAATGAAATAAGAGTAATCAGATCGAAAACAGAAAGACAGAGAAATATCATGAAAGCGCTTCCATGAACCCTCTGCCATTCATTTCAATGTGACTTGCAGATTGTTTATGTAGATGTAGACTGGTAAACACAGCCGGATATGTTAAGTGTTTAGTCTTGTTGTTAATGATCCTTTCTACATTTCTACTGAAACTTGATTAAATACTTATAGGGGCCAACCTTGGAAATGCACGCTCACCTAATTACCTAGGAGTAAACGGCGTTAATCCTTACAATTTTTTGAGTGTGTAAATACTCTATGCTCTGCCTCACCATTCAATGTGGGACAATGCAGTCTTAATCAACGCGCCCATAAGGAAATAATTACAAAACAGAAATATAGAATAAAATAAAAGAAATCGCAGCTACGAACACTGGAACGCACACTGAACAGCAAGAAAGTCGATGATGACGTCTAGTTTTATGAAGTGAGATCTTCTGAGAATGGCAGCTACTTCTGTGAATACTGGTTCTGAAATAAAATTGCTTCAACATCAGCGACCTTGGCAGTCTATACAATAAAAGAGCAAGAAAATTACGTACGATCTCACACTCAGAGAAACAATTTATCGTTGGAAGATTACTCCAATGACGCTTGTTGCCTGTTGAAGAAGACACCTTGTTGCCATCTGGCAATTGCGAACGAACGCTACGACTGCATTGTTCTCCTACTGCCGTGAGTGTGTTATTACCCACATTGGTTTATTGTTTGTAATGGGTTTTGTACATAACTTTTTAAGATAATAGAAATTTTCTCTTCAAATAAAGTTCCATGAGTTTTCAGTCGGTTAGATATTTTACGTAGATATAGTCGTCTCGTAACCCACCTGAAAAGACCTTGCGTCCCAATAGTTAAACCAGTTCTACTTGTCAAGTGCACAGGTAATATGATTTCTCCAAGATTAGTAATGTTAATGCGACGATCGCTTTTCGTATGATTAGGTGAAACGTACTGATAAGTTTATTTTATTTTCACTATGTGGTACGTCTATTCATTGATGAATATCATCAGGAGGGCTTTTCCGGCTGTTATTCACTGAGGTTATATGTCGGCAAGTAAGTCGTTTCTGCCGCAGAACTACTTCTAATAGCTTGTACGTTGACTCCATAATAATTGTAATCGCGTTATACGAAGCTGCAGATGAATGACTACTTATTATATTTATTATACTCAAAAAACCAGTTCTATGTGTCGAGTGCACTGCCAGTGTTTTCCTATGACATTATTTTAATATAAATAGACAATATTTTGCTACTTCTGCGTATTGCCTTCACTGTATGTGACAAAAGTCATAAAAATAAACGCTTGTATTGTCTAAACATCGGACATTATGGATACGAAACGTTTTCAGTTTTTATAGATACTTAAACCTTTTCACACTGAGGTACTGTAAGAAAATAGTGTTTCACATTGATATTTCGTATTCGACTCAAGCGGTAACTACAGTCTAGGTGATTCACAGTGAAATATAAGTATTCAATTCGACTTCTTGTAAAAATAGCTGTAAAACCTAAAACCATAGCATTAACATTAGTAATTGCGAAGGAATGACGTTAGGTGTACTTCTAAATGTCTAGTGGGATTACAATAAGACGTTTCATTGGTAAAATGTAAGCTTGCTTTCAGATATTAATTTGTACAACTGGTAACTCCACATCGCTCTAAATGACGGAAATTGCTTCCTGTCTCGTCGTCATTACAATGACGCCGCGCGCAGTCTACGTTGTCTTTGGCCTTGGTTTGTTAATTGTTTCTTTTGTTATTGTTACAATGAGGTGACGAAAGCTACGTCACAGTGATATACACAGATCCACTAGGCGATGCTTTGGCCGTGCTTTTATTTATACACCAGCTATTTATGTGCTACGATTTCCGACCTGATTATGGGCAAAAGACGAGAATTAATAGACTTTAAGACATGGAGTTAGACGGAACTAAACGCATGAAAATTCCATGTCTCCACGGGAACGAAGTGCCACAAGTCCGACGATTAATGGCCGAAAGCAGCTGTATTTCGTCGAGTTGTCAGTGCTAATAGAAAAGGGGCATTGAGCGAAAGAAAAAAAATGAATAAATAAAACAGAAGAAAAAGAAAAGAACAGTTTTGGGACAGTGGGATGCAGTTTAGCGGTAATGCTCTATGGCAGCCTACCGCCAACTCGATCTTTCTTAACAGCCAAGATCGCATGCAGCGCCTCTGCTTGGCTCGTGACCAAATACATGGGACCAGAGAAGGCTGTAAAACTGTTGTTGTGTGGTGTGAGTCACAACGGTCCTCGGTAAAATCTGATGGTAGGGTTCGAATGTTCGCAGGCCGCAAAAACCCATGGATCTCAGTTTCACTGAGCAATATAGTGTCGCCTCCACTACGGAATTGGTTGTATGTTTGTAAACCTTATGGGGCTTAACTACGGGGTCATCAGTCCCTAAACTTACAAACTACTTTGAACTACTTACGAACTACGACGGCACAAATATCCATGCCCGAGGGGGGATTCGAACCCCCGACCGTAGTGGCCGTGCAGACCGTGACTGAAGCGCCTCAGTCTCCTCGGCCACCGCGGCCGGCGGAGTTGGTTGTTTTCGTATGTGATTGTATGAATCTCCTGCTCCATATGAAGCAGTCGTTGTTTTGTTTTATTACCCCATCTGAAGGCGTGGATTTCATGTTCCCAAGATCGACGCCATTTCTGTGAATTGTTATGCGCCATACCACATGGACCCAGTTGTTCGCGGATGGTTTGGAGAACATTTTGGACAGTCTTATCAATTGATTCTGCTTCACATCTCACCCAACATGCACCCCACCGGACATTTATGCGAGAGGTCCCTGAGTGAAATAGTAATAATAATAATAATTATAAATTAAATAAAATTCTACATTTCGTTAGTTTTGACTTTCTATGAACGCGACCTCCACCTCAACAAAAGTGCCAGACTTGAAGATATAAACACGGCGATTGTCCAGATGAATGAGGGTCTTTCTTTAGTCGTAACATGGGCGGAACACCTGGGACTAAAATGACAAAGGGTTGCAAGTGATCTTATTCGCCCATCAGAAATTAATAAGTTCCGAATTACGCGACCAGTTATCTCCCAGTCAGCTAGACTGTATCGTAATACGATATCAGAATACAGTTAAAAATCTGGGTGAAATTACCGACGAACATTTAAATTGGGCATATAATACCATCACTTGTAACATCAGACATTGTTTACCAAGAGTGCGACTGCTGTTCAAAATGTTCAAATGTTTGTTAAGCTTATGGGACTTAACTACGGGGTCATCAGCCCCTAAACTTACAAACTACTTATCAACTACCTTATACTGAGGACGGCACAAATATCCATGCCCGAGGGGGGAATCGAACCCCCGACCGTAGTGGCCGTGCAGACCGTGACTGAAGGGCCTCAGTCCCCTCGGCCACAGCGGCCGGCTGCGACTGCATTTTTAAAATAAAGACATTTAAACAATGTACTTATGGGTCACAGTCGCTATATTATTTATAATATTCCTTTATTTTGTACACCTAGCTTCATTGAAGCTATGCCAACTTTTTCAATTATTTCTGTATCACCAGAGACATTTTATAAACCTGAAAAAAAGAATAAAAATAAATAAATTGTACTGACTCTATACTAACACAAATTATTATAAAAATAGTAAAAATGAAACAGACTGTCTACAATAATGGATTCCACATCACGTTGTGAATGGGTCTGGGCTTAATTATTATAAGCTTTGTTCCTATGAACACTTGTTAGTTCTCTTGACTGGAAATCTATTTCTTCTCATGACAGGATTGCCAAATGCAACCTTACAAGATGGTTTCACCAATTTTGTTATTAATACAGAAGATTTTAGGTTAATATTATCAAAGTTTTCCTGTTTAGGGTTTCCCAAGTGCCTGTCTGGCCATGTTGGGAACACCTTTGTCTCTTTTACTTACATATACGCTAACAGAACCGTCACTATATAAAGGGAGACCTCCGCTTGCCTCTACAACATTAAAAAGTTTCTTAACATCTTTCCACAAGTTGTAAAACGCAAACTAGTGCAATCACTCGTTCTATCAAACCTCCACTATTGTGATATGATTCAGCATGGTACAAGTAGCGAAAATACAAAACGTTTAACAATGAATACGTGTGTACGGTACATATGCAACATTCGTCGACATGACCATATTAGTGCTTAATACACCCAGTTAGGGTGGCTACGGCCAGCCGGCCGCGGTGGCCGAGGGGACTGAGGCGCTATAGTCACGGTATGCACGGCCACTGCGGTCGGGGGTTCGAATCCCCCCTCGGGGATGGATATTTGTGCCGTTCTTAGTATAAGGTAGTTGATAAGTAGTTTGTAAGTTTAGGGACTGATGACCCCGTAGTTAAGTCCCATAAGCTTAAAAAACATTTGAACTTCTTTTTTTTTTGGCTACTGCCAGACAAACTACAGGACTACCACACACTGTGCCTTCTCCACCGACTACTCAGTGAGCGATCACCACAGCACCTCGCCTCAGTATTTAACCATATTTTGTACCATCATAATATTAACACAATATCACACTTACCTAGTACTCTAGCTGTGCCCGTTCATAAAACAAAAACATTTCCAAACTCCGCTGTCTCTGCTGTTCGCCCCCTGGAACAAGCCATATTGTATTCCATACCGTGAAGGACAACCGTCTGCCGTCATCCATATATTTTTGTATATTTCTGTAAAGTTATAATTTATTTAATGTCGCTAGATTATCATTTTGTTAAAACTTGAACCCCACTCTTTTCAAGGCTGGAGGAATAACATTTTTATTTCATGTGTTAGAATATTAGTTAATATTGCGAGGTTTTTCTTATTTCGTCATGATAATAATTTATTATTATATTAATTAATGTGGCAGAAGTACGGCTTCTCCGCTACGCCACTGTCCCTGTGAGAATGTGAAGTTGTGTTACCTTTAAGTGTGTGCAGGAACCTACGGCTGTTTGAATGTGGGGAGTGACAGCTCGCTTTGCATCTTTCTCTCTGGCTCAGTACCGATAGCTGCTGATACTACCAAGGAGGTTTCCACACCCTTTGCTTGCGACCTGGTTGGCGAGTCTCTCGGTCCCCCACCACCGCTATTTTCGTGGATTTTCCAGCTTCCGGTGGCTACCCGCGTCTTCCCCCGCCCCGGTGGCCGTGCGGCTGATCATTCGGTTCTGGGCGTCTGATGAGGTAAGGTTGGTTCTGCTCTTGTTTCTGGATATGGTAGCGTTTCATTGACTAGCACGTCTAACTTAGATTCGTGAACTTAGAATCATTTTTTGCGATATTTTCTCCGATCGTGTGCGGAAATGTGTTCTCGTTTTTCATTTCAGTGATTTCCAATAGATAAAAGCAGTTTGTATGATTCTAGTTGCAGTTTGATAACGGCGTGATATGTTAAAACCTTTTGTGATCATGTGGCGGTGTATGAACTCTGTGTAAATACTTTATAGCTTTCTGGGGCCCGATTTCTAATAGATTATATGTTGATTTTGTACAGTGCATGTAAAATTCTTCTCGTCGTTTCGTTCCGTGAGTGATATGTGTTCCACGTGGTTGCTTCATAGAACAAAGCCTGCCGGCCGCGGTGGCCGAGGGGACTGAGGCGCTCCAGTCATGGTCTGCACGGCCATTACGGTCGGGGTTCGAATCCCCCCTAGGGCATAAAAAAAAAAAAACCAAAGCCTTCAGCTTCCACTCTTGTTTGTTCTATGCCCATCAGGCAAGTAACTATGCGGGTATCCTGATTTCCACTAATATTTCGCGATCTTCTGCCCCCGCATATTTTAATGTTGCTATTCTTCTCCCACTTGTAGCACACATTCTGTCTTTGTCAGTAATTCTCTCTGAGCCTTGTACAACCTCCTCCAATAGCTTCCTTATGTAATTCTATACATTTAAATGGATTGCATGCTGTAATTCTTATTTTTATTTTTCCGACTTTGTAATTGTTTCACTTTTATGAGTATTTTGAGACTGGACATCTCTGTAAGCGCTCGCTATCGCGTGTAGCTGCATTTCTTTCGCTTATTAGTTTAATTCTAAACATTTCTATGGGTTTCATGCGGTAATTCTTATTTTTATTTTTCCGACTTTGTAATTATTTCATTTTTGTGGTTTTCATGAGACTGGACTTCATCCGTCTCTGTAATCGCCCGCTTTCTTATATAATTCTTAGCATTTCTATAGATTACATGCAGTAATTTTCTTCATTTTTCGGAAACTGATTTTATTCAGTTTTATCGTCTTTCGAAACCACGTGAGTCCTAGTTCCGAGTTGCGGGGTATGCAGCTAGTCGTCTGAGTTCACGCCACATCTCTTATAAAATCAGTACCTAGCTCGATTTCTAACACACTGCAACTTAAGAATCCACCGTGATTTTGTATAATGAATCCGACTTTCAACCACTTCACCTTCAGTGGAGTGCGTTCATGTAACATAGCCGTGTGTCGCCGTTAGCGTGTTTGCTCGCGGTCCAGTTCAGATGTAATTTAACTTGCCTATACAAACGCACCATCTCAAAACAGGCACGACAGACCAGAGCCAGCTTCAAAGTGTTTTTGTATATTGTGTTTTGTGCTATCTGCGACTTGCTGAATTTCGCCCACGATAGCGGCGCCTGCTTCCGCCTCGTCTCAGCAAGCTGTTTTTGGTGTGTTCCGCTGTGGCATTGCGTGTGTGTGAGAGAATGAGTGTTGTTTGTGAATCCTTTCCCCTAGTAGCGTTAAATCATGTATAATTTAGGCTGAGCGCCGTCCGCATTAATCCATGTACGAGACGCATTTTTATTGTAGTAACGGGGGACAAAGAAGGAGCCTCCCAGAAGATTGTACCGTACATGTACAGTCGGGCGTCCCCTGGGCAACGGTAAATACTGGAAAATACTTCCACATTCTGAGCTATGTCTAAACCGACATTGTATTCAGAATCTGAATGATGAAAGGGCCCTATTCAGAGCCATGTCTAACAGCCATATCTCTCAACATTGAGGGCTTATCAACTGAAATAGAACAACTTATATCCAACACATGTAAACTTCATTCGTGCGACGTCCTGTGCCTCCAGGAGACACACAGAGAGCCATCACAACGCCGACCACGCATTCCTGGCATGATCCTGGTGAAGGAATGCCCTCACGACCAATATGGGAGTGCTCTATTTGTTCGGCCTGGAATCAAAGTGTCCAACATACGATTTAATACCGTTAACAACACGGAAATCATATCTGTGATTATCGGGAGCATCACGGTATCATCAATATATAAACCACCAGGAGAAAGGTTTGCTTTCAGTCAACATGTCTGCCACCCACAACTAGTAATGGGAGACTTTAACTGTCACAGTAAAGTGTGAGGCTACCAAGACACAAATGAGGACGGAGAATTATTGGAAAGCTGGGCAGAAGAACAAGAGCTGAATCTCATCCATGATCAGAAACGGCCTGCATCATTCAACAGCGCAACATGGAAGAGAGGGTATAACTCAGATCTCATATTTGTTTCCAATACCTTGTCTGGGTCATGCAATAAATTCGTTCTCAATCCTATTCCAAAGACCCAAAACAGACCAATCATAGTAAAGTTTAGACCAGTAATAGTTCCCCGAGAAGTGTCCTTTAAAAGGCGTTTTAACTTTAAAAGAGCTAACTGGAAAAAAATTGCTAATATCTTAGATAAGGAAATCGTATATTTACCACCAAACACTGAAAACTACGGAAAGTTCGTCGAAGCTGTGAAAAGATCAGCAAGACTCAGCATACCCAGAGGCTGCAGAACACTCTACATTCCTGGAATTTCCAACAAGATGAAACAATTATATAATGAATACATTGAGCAGTACAACCACGACCCTTTCAGTGTAGAAACTATAAAACTCGGGGAACAGCCGACTGACACTATAAGTAAAGACCGACAAGAGTCCTGGAAATATACGTTGGAGAGTCTTGATATGAAACATAGTAGCAGAAGAGCTTGGAATCTCTTAAAACGGTTATCTAGTGACCCAGCAGCCCCTAAAGATCAGGTTTCCGTAACCGCCAATCAGATTGCACATCAGCTCCTTTTGAATGGCAAACCAATCAGAAACAGCACGATTGTCACTTCGTATAAGAGGCCACAAGTGGCTGAAATACCACCAGTGCCATATTTCACTTCAATAGAATTGGAAACAGCTATCAGTTCCTTGAAATCCAGGAAGGCCCCAGGTCCTGATGATGTCGTTAATGAATTTATACAGAACATAGGGCCCATAGCTAAGTAATGGCTCTTATAACTCTATAACTTCTGCTGGGCTAACAGGTCGGCTAACAAGCTATGAATAAAGGCCAAGGTAGTAGCAGCCCCAAAGCCAGGGAAATCAAGAGACGATGCCAAGAACTACCGTCCAATATCGCTGCTGTGCTGCCCTTTCAAACTATACGAACTTCTTATCTTGAATAAAATAGGACCACAATTAGAAAGCCAAATCATTCAAAAAATGTTCAGATGTTTGTATAGTCTATGGGACTTAACTACGGGGTCATCAGTCCCTAAACTTACAAACTACTTATGAACTAGGACGGCATAAATATCCATGCCCGAGGGGGGATTCGAACCCCCGACCGTAGTGGCCGTGCAGACCGTGACTGGAGCGCCTTAGTCCCCTCGGCCACCGCGGCCGGCCCAAATCATTCCACAACAGACAGGATTTAGACCCAGAAAGTCTTGTACTGGTCAGGTCCTCTGCCTAACACAATACATAGAGGACGGGTTTCAGAAGGGTGAAAAAACTGGTGTGGTGTTTGTCGATCTATCAGCAGCATATGATACGATAAACCATAAAATAGTACTAGAAAATTTTTTCAAAATAACAGGAAATTACCATCTCACTGAAGTTCTGAGATCTCTGATCTCCAACAGAAGATACTATGTGGAAATTCAAGAGCAAAGAAGCCGCTGGAGGAACCAGAAGAATGGGCTCCCACAAGGTAGTGTTTTGTCCCCTCTACTTTTCAACTGTATACAAATGACCAACCAGCTGGACCAGATGCAAGAAGTTTTATCTATGCTGATGAGGTAGTCATTGCTTGCCAATCGAGATCAATCAATCACATCTAGAGAAACGTATCAGATGTTCTAGAAATTCTTACTGAATATTACAATAGGAACCAGCTTAGACCAAATCTAGCAAAGACGCAGACTTGTTTATTTCAGCTAAACAACCAGGAAGCAAAAAGGGAATTACAATTGGAATAGAACTCAGTTAAACTTAAACATTGCCCAATCCCAGTTTATCTCGGAGTCACATTAGATCGAACACTGTCCTACAAGAGACATGTAGAAAAAGCTAGAGCGAAAATCATCACACGGAACGGTATAATCCGCAAACTCACCAACTCACACTGGGGAGCAAATCCTGAAATTCTGCGTTCATCATCCCTGACTTTGTGTTTTGCTCCAGCTGAATATGCTTTCCCCGTATGGAGAAGATCGACGCACGCCCACAAGCTAGATACAGCACTGAACGATTCATGTCGATTAATTACGGGATGCCTGAAGACTACAAACCGTGATCTCTTTTATATGTGTTCTGGAATAGCTTCCCCACAGATCAGGCGGCAAACTTTGGCGATGGCTGAAAGAAGCAGACAGTGCGAGGATAGAAGACATCCCCTGTTCGGACATTAGCCAGTGGTGTCAACATCAAAGTCAAGGAAAGATTTCATTTAATTTGAACATCCACTAAATGAAAGCCAATCTACAACCAGGGAATCAATGTGGACACAGAAATTGAAAAAAAAAAAAAAAAACAACAAAAACAAAAAAACAACCAGCTTGCAATGTTGGAACATTACAGAAAAACTTCCGGCTGGATCTCAACTGGAAAGGAGAGTCTGAAAGAGCCTAAATAAACTTAGGTGTCGAATGGGAAGATCAAAGGATAACCTGTTCAAGTGGGGATACGCAGAAGATGAGCTCTGCCAATGTGGAGAAAAACAAACAATGAGACACCTGCTGAGCTGCCCATCCTTGCCGGCGCCATGCACTTTCAAAGACCTGTGGCTGGCCAATGACGTTGCAGTGAAGTGCGCCGAACACTGGAGAGAGATATGAGCCTCCTATGGACAATAATAACGTATTATGTGTGAAAATCATGATTGTATATATATGAATGTATAATTAGTACTTAGTTTTTATTTGTAATCTAGTATATGTAGCTTATTAATTAACTACAGATGTAGCTCAGACACGATTAAATAAATAAATAAATTGTATTAACGAAATTGGTTCCCCATTTTGCTTGTTTTCTATTTGAATAAACAAGTTTAAGTTCAGCATATTCCGTAAGTTGCCTATAAATTGTAGTTTTAGAGCACCTTCCCTATTTTATTTAATATTGTTTCACAAGATCGGAGAACATGCTCAGATGTAATGTTTCTTACGACTAAGTTCCGTTACGCCATAAATGTTTTGTTAGCCACCATTCTAAGATAACTTTAATTGTGGTGGCTTGCTTATTAATGTCTGTGTATAATAACGTGTGAGCTGCTACGTATATTGACCACTGTAGTATTAACTTCCTGTTATTGAAGTAATTTGAAACGAGTCTGTTCTCAGTTTGGGCCAGGGAAGAAGGCTTTATAGCAGGGAGTAACCAGTAGCTCACACGGAACTCATTTACTAATTTTAGTGCTAAGACAAGGCTCTTGTTACGTACAGTGGTCGACTTTAAACCATAACTTAAGTTTTTAGTATATTTTGCACATCTTAGGGCGCGATTCTCCATAATACATTACGTAAAAAATGTAAGTAGTTGATACATGTGTTTTAACATTCTGTATGATAAGGAAATTAGGTTACACTTAGAGACGTCCCTCATAGATGCTGTGTAAATAGTTATAACAGTGAAAATTGCCCTGATAGAAATGCATATAGGAACACATAATTTGAAAATGCCTCCTAGCATACTGGATGTATTAGTGACGTGTATTTTAAAATATGATATGAAACAAGCAAGTTGTTTTTTAAACTAATCGCTCTCCATAAACATCAACAAGCTTGTGTTATTTGATGTAAATGGTATGTATATAACATTAGGCAAACAAGAGTTATTGTAAAAATTTTGTATGCAGTTGTTACATTCTTCCTTGAATATTTGTAGAGCACCTTGTGAGGGTTCTATATGGAGGTATAATTTTTTATTTCATTTTATTTTATCAATTAATAGACAGATTTTGTGCGCGAGCCGGCGACAAATACTTCTTTAGACACGGGTAGGCAGCTCGCCGACAGCAAGAGCCGTTATAGTCTCCCACGGGCGTGACGCACCATATGGCGTCAGCCGAGGAGGTGGGGTAACGAAAGCTCCAGACCGCTGCTGCCGTGAGACATTCCGTTGCGGCCGCCATTCCTATAAGCTGGGGAAGTCCCAAAACTATGACGCGAAGTTATCATTTTTTAATTTATTATTATTTATTATTTAACAATATTTGGTGGCATACAGGCTATAGTAGCAGCCTAGGGGTCATCAAAAGTCGGTGCTGATAATGTTACTTTGTTTAATATTGTTCAGATAACTAAATAAATGAATGACTAGATCTTTAACGAACACTTCCGAGCATGTACGACGACACACGACATTTGGTAGGAGGTCTCGGCTGCGCACCACTGTAGTCAGTCGGCGCTAGGACCTAATCCGTACCGTACAAGTAGGAATATGCTTTCAGTATCCTCAGTAAGATTAACATTGTTCAACATTATATTATGGAGAGGCTAGCAATAAAGCCCCATAATTGGCAACCCGAATTTTATTCAGAAGAAATACCTACCCGTAACTCCTACACGTCGGCTCACAAGTCTGACTCGAAGGTGGGTCAGCTTATTTTGAAGATCCTGGATGGAAAGTGTGGGCCGGTAAATCCGCACGCCTCCTGCACCAACTTCTACGGACTCCTAAGTACGCCTACAACTGCAGTATAGGTTTAGTACTGAAAGGGGTTCTTGCAACCTGATGACAGGCTAGACTGCTGAAACTGGTTGTGAAAACATAATAATAATCATCATCATTATTAGAGACTGATTATGCCTTTCAGCGTTCAGTCTGGAGCAAAGTACCTCTAATAAAATTCATCCATGATCCATATTCAATGCTAACATTGATGCCTCGTCTGATGTTATGCCTTTTACTTCAAAATCATTCTGCACCGAATCTAAGTACTTTCTTCTTGGTCTGCCTCGACTTCTCTTATCCTCCGCTGCCGAACTCATGAGACTCTTACGTAAGCTTGCTTCTCCCATGCGTGTAACATGACCCCACCATCTCAGTCTGTTCGCTCTAACTGCTATATCTATGGTGTTCATTCCCAGTTTTTCTTTGATTTCCTCATTATGGTCACCCTCCTGCCATTGTTCCCATCTATTAGTACCTGCAATCCTTATTGCTACTTTCATATCTGTAATCTCTACCTTATGAATAAGGTAATCTGTATCCACCCAACTTTCACTCCCATACAACAAAGTAGGTCGAAAGATAGAGCGGTGCACTGCTAACTTAGTCTTGGTACTTACTTACTTCTTGCAGAAGAGAGTAGATCTTAGCTGAGCACTCACTGCATTAGCTTTGCTGCACCTCGATTCCAGTTCTTTCACTATGTTACCATCCTGTGAGAAAATACATCCCAGGTACTTGAAACTGTCTACCTGTTCTTTGTTCCTTCTATCTGGCACTCAATCTGTTTGAATATCTTTCCCACAGACATTACTTTCGTTTTGGAGATGCTCATCTTCATATCATAATCTCATAATCCTTGCACCTCTGAAATATTAGTTTGCAACCTTTCATTCGAACCTGCCATTACAACTAAGTCATCCGCATATGCGAGACTGCTTATTTTGTTTTGACCTATTTTAATCCCGCCCTGCCAGTCTACTGTTTTCAACATATGATCCATGAATAGTATGAACAACAGTGGTGACAGGTTACAGTCTTGTCTTACCCCTAAAACTACCCTGAACCATGAGCTTAATTTGCTATCTACTCTAACTGCTGCCTGACAGTCTACGTAAAGCCCTTTAATTGCCTGCAAAAGTTTGCGTCCTATACCGTAATCTTGAAGAACTGACAGTAGCTTCCTCCTAGGGACACGGTCATAAGCCTTTTCCAGATCTATGAAACATAGATACAATTTCCTGTTCCACTCATAGCACTTTTCCATTACCTGCCGTAGGCTAAACATCTGGTCCTGACAGCCTCTAAGAGGCCTAAATCCACACTGATTTTCATCTAACTTGTCCTCAATTAATACTCGCACTCTCCTTTCAACAATCCCTGAGAATATTTTGCCTACAACGCTAAAAAATAAAAATAAAATATAAACATTGCAAAAATGCGATCTTGGGCATTATTTTTCTATTCATGTTCTAGATTGATCTATCTGACAGATTCTGATATCGTTTGCCTGCTGTGATGCCAATGTGAACATCTTACTCGAAACCCGAGCTTCAAATCCCGCATACCCGTTCCCTGTCCCTCAGCGCAGAGCCACCACAAAGGCCCGTCGGCGGTTGGGCTGTGAGGCCGGCGCCACCTCCCGCTTGTATTTATCTCGGCGTCTCCTCCTTTCTATCCTTTTCGCGCCCACGACCCCCGCCTCATTTGTTTCTTTGTGCAATGGTACGGAAGAGGGAGGAAAGCGGCGGCTCGGTTTGACCCAGTAGCACGGGATCGTGCGGAAGCAAAGAACGCGAAGCAAGTAAAAGTGTGGAGACGCTGCGGAGACAGATAGACGTGGCCTGGGTGCGTGGGTGGGGAGCGGAAGAGGGGGATGGTGGTCCGGAGGGTTGGGGGTTGGAGGGGGGGGGGAAGGAAGCTCCGAGGAGCACGCACGACGCTGGCGACGTGGCGACCAGAGCCGCTCGCCCGAGCGGAAAAATGCGCGATGCATGTGCTGGAATTTTTTGGGAAATTTGTCAACTTGGGTTTGTTTCCGAAGCTGCGAACCGTGAGGAAAGCGCGGTGAGATCGGATTCTCGGCGGAGGGGCTGCGAGACAGCTAAGCGATTGCCGCAAAAAAAGAGAGATACGCCTCTGTGGGAGGGGGACGCAATCTCCCGATCGCATTGCCGCGCTGCCAACGGCCCCATTCCGGGACAGCCAGAGGCTGGCTAAAGACTGCGTCTCAGCGCCCACTTCTCAGCTTGCTATTGTTTAAAAATCTTTTGAGGGTTCTGCCAATAAAACTCAGTCTCTGGTTCGCCTTTCCCACGACATTATCTACGTGTTCTTTCCAACTTACAAGTAATAGTAATTCCTTGGTATTTTGTAGACTAAATGGCCTTCACTTTTGATTGATTTATCTTGTAAGCAAAGTCTAACAGATTTCTTTTCGCACTCATGTGGACGACTTCACACTTCTCATTATTTAGAGTCAATTGCCAAATTTTTACAACATGCTGATATTTAATTCAGATCGTTCTGCAGCTGGTTTAGATCTTCAGATGATTTTACTAGACGGTAAATGACCGCGTTATCTGCAAACAACCTAACAGAGCTACTTAGATTTTCTCCTAAATCGCGTATGTAAATAAGGAACAGCAGAGGACCAATAACACTACCCGGTGGAACGCCCGATATCACCTCTGTTTTAGTCGATGCCTTATCATTGATTACTACGAACTGTGTCCTCTCTGACAGGAAACTTGCTATCCAATCGCAAATTTGGGGCCGAGTAAACATGATCGTTTTGCAGATCGTTTGGGTCTCACTGTCAATAACTGTCCTTCCTGACAGATACACCAGTTAGTAACGGTTTCTTTCAGCATTTGATCATTTTCCAAGACCTTTCCTCCAATATATTCATTCAGTTTCGGAAACAGACTGCAGTTTGATGCTGCTACGTCAGGGTTGAATGGTAGATGTTGTAGTAATTCCCAATGAAATTTTTCCAATTACCCTTTGTTCTTCCCGCAACACACCGAGACACGTTGTGAAGCAGAATGACGCCGCTAGAGAGCTGTCCCGCTGATGATTCAGAGCAACGCGCCTAACTGGGTACACTCGCCAAGTGCCTCGCTACCATCTACCCCATGTTTGGGTTATATATATCTTTAAAAAATTGTCTATTTAAAGGGACAGTAAAGTGTCGGATAATTTAAAGCATCCATTTAATACTTTTAAATCTGCACATAATATCAACGTACTTTCCGGCACTAGTGTTACCAAGAAAACGGGTAGGAAGGAATTTATGCCAACACAAATAAAACATATAAAATATTTGTTAACTGTCATTGGGTTATCTTAACAACATTCTTTTCAAAAACGTACTTTGCTTAAGAATCCTTAAAATATCTTTTAGCCGGCCGCGGTGGCCGAGGGGACTGAGGCGCTCCAGTCATGGTCTGCACGGCCACTACGGTCGGAGGTTCGAATCCCTCCTCGGGCATGGATATTTGTGCCGTCCTTAGGATTAGCTAGTTCATAAGTAGTTTGTAAGTTTAGGGACTGATGACCTCGTAGTTGAGTCCCATAAGCTATACAAACAAACAATATCTTTTAGCACACTCGTGGCAATATCAATTCCAATCCATTCACACATGCAAATTATTGATAATAGAGGGAAAGAAAGAAGGATTAGGAAGGAAAGGAATGACAGTGGTTGCATTAGAGCATTGAAATTAAAGAATGGCGACAAGTGTAACTGTGAATCGAACGCTGGTCTCCCGCATCGTGCCAGTGGTCGCCTTAACCACTTAAAGAAATAATAATAAAAATAATATACAGGGTGTTTCACTAAGTGTGTTTGCCTCTGTAACTTATAAAATAACAGGTGACGGGAAACTTTAATGCGGTAGGTCAACACAAGAAATGTTATACTTTCTGCGGAGCTATGAACAGAGTTTATTGTATCATTTTCCAAAGAGTTACAGCACAAAGATATAATCTTTTAAATGGAACAATAGTTTTTTCTATCGTGCATTGGATTCGTTGTAATCAGCTGCGTCCAAATAAATTTAAACTACATTACTATCACTGTTAGTTTGGGAGCTACAACCCTTCAAAATTTAGGGGGCGGAGGCTACGACAGCGTAGCTGACTGGCTGGTGATCATGAGACAGTGGGCCGTGCCCCAGGGGATAGCCACTCGGCCAGTCAGCTACGCTATCGCAGCTTCCGCCCCCGGAACTTTGAAGGGTTGTAGCTCCCAGACTAACAGTGATAGGAATGTAGTTTAAATTGATTCGACGCAGCTGGTTTAAACGAATCCAATACACGATAGAAAAAACTGTTGTTCCATTTAAAAAATTATATCTTTGTGGTGTAACTCTTTGGAAAATGATACAATAAACTGTGTTCATAGCTCCGCAGAAAGTGTAACATTTTTTGTGTTGGCCTACCGCATTAAAATTTCCCGTCACCTATTATTTTATAAGTTACAGAGGCAAACACACTTAGTGAAACACGCCGTAATATGCGTGTGTGTTTGTTCGTTGTTGTTCGATGTGTTCTTTGTTCAGATTATTATTTATTACAGAGCGCGCTGATTCACTGCGCCCGGCATAATAGAATAGTTTTAGTTTTTTGTTATATGTAACAAAAACAAGAGCTCCATCGCTATGATCATGAAATGAAATGATTGTATGGCATTTTTGGCCGGGAGATCACGTTTGACATTGTTCGGCCGTGTGGTGAAAGTCTTTTTACTTGATGCCACTTCGGCAACTTATGTGTCGCTGAGGATGAAAATAATGATGTGCAAACTATTCGGCTACTCGGTTCCAATATGGCTGCAACGTCCCTACCGTTCATGCCCTCTTACACTCGCCAGTACGAATTCCCGTGCAAGGTCGAACGTACCACCACATCTGCGGTGTTGTACGTGAAGCTAACGCCGTCCTAGCGTGTAAATACTTATTATATTCGTGTGGTGTCTGCTCTTTCGGACATGTCTGAAAAAATGGACGCCGCGGTGGAGTAGCCGAGCGGTCTAAAGCGTCTCGCTGCGGAGCGCGCGGTTGCTCGCCGTGGAGGTTCGAGTCCTCCCTGAGGCATGGGTGTGTGTGTTTGTCCGTAGGTTAGTTTACCTAGGTTTAAGTAGTTTGTAAGCTACGGACTGATGACCACGCAGTTTGGTCCGATAGATTTACAAACATTTTTTTTTGAAAAAAAAAAAATGGACACCACACTATAAGGGACACCGAACCACATGTCCGAAACAACAGACAGCGCACTATAACAGACAGCACACCAATATAATAAGTACTAGAGGACCGTTAGTGGAATGACAAAAAAGTTGGGGAAAAATGGAAGTAAAGTTGAATGTTCACGCATAGCTTTCTTCAGAATCAATCAATGCAAGTGTAAACGAAGGCTTGATATATTGACGTTGCTGTCCAATACCCAGAAGAGTTTTATCAACAGTCAATGCAAGTGTTTAAAAGCGCAAATTAAAGAGCTTAATCCCTTGAGTGTTGTTTAGTCAGAAAGAAATGCCTACCTTTATACTGAAAAACAAACCGATTAAAATATTCAGTGCAAGTAAAGAAGGATACCGCGTCTGAATAAAAATAAAGGACAGAGAGACTTAAGTTAATTCCGATACTTGATGGGAATTCTGCGCCGGCCGCGGTGGCCGAGGTGACAGTGGCGCTTGAGACGCGGTAGCGTGAGGACGTCCGGGAGTGTGCTCACAGTTTAAAGCGTTCACAAGTTGCGTACAGCTCTTTCTTTCGAGTTAAGTTCAAAAATGTTCAAATGTTTGTGAAGTCTATGGGACTTAACTACGGGGCTATCAGTCTCTAAACTTACAAACTACTTATGAACTAACTAAGACAAAGGACGGCACAAATATCCATGCCCGAGGGGGGATTCGAAACCCCGACCGTAGTGGCCGTGCAGACCGTGACTGGAGCGCCTCAGTCTCCTCGGCCACCGCGGCGGGCTCGAGTTAAGTGTTAACGTGTTGTGCAGTATCGTCAATTAGTGTTCCGGTGCGTGTGTTGTGTAATTGTTAGCGGTCTCGGCCGCTAAAACAACCGTAAATATGGAAAAGATGGTCCCCAGGAAGTGCACTCTGCGTTTCGAGTTTGATAAGGCAACCAGGAATAAGCATCCGACTTCGCTAGAAATTCATGATTGGGTCACCAGTGTTTTTGGAATCGTCTCTGAACAAGTACATACCGCTTATTACGATTTGGATGAATATTGCTTTTACGTCAAGGTACTGGAACCCCTTCAACTGGACAAAATCCTGATGAAACACGGAACATATGCTCAATTTCGTCATCGAAAGTCAACGGTGAGTACAGTTTCCATGCCTAATGTCAGTATTGAATATGAGAATGTTCGCGTTTTCAATTTGCCGTCAGAAGTAGAAAACTGTTATCTTAGAGAGATGTTATCATGTTATGGCGATATTAAACAAATTAGAAACGAGCGCTGGCCAAGTCAACATAAACTTCAGTGTTTCAGTGGTATAAGATCAGTAGAAATGCACGTTAGAACTAATATTCACTCTCATATCACTGCCTGTGGGTACAGGGCTCATGTGACATATTCTGGTCAGGAAGAAATGTGTTACATCTGTAACCAAAGCGGTCATATGCGTCAGGATTGCCCGAAAAAACCGGCTATATTAAGACACAACTTGCAGCAACGCAAAAAACTAATGTTAGCTGAATTAGTAGCACCCACTCGGGAAGTTGATGAACCAACACCCAGTAGCAGTTTTTCTGAGCTACCACCTGTCGTCCTGGCAGACTTTCCACCCTTGACACCAAAAGTAAACGTAGATCAGGTGCCCACTAAAGTTATTACCCCAGTTGTAACTCAGACCATAACTAACAAACGGAGACGGACCTCTGACGAAAGTATTGTGGATGACAAATTCGAATATTAGTCACAGGATAACAGGTAAAGCACCGTTAACACCGTGTTAGAAACTAAAGTTCCTACAACAGGTACGGATACAAAGATTTCAAACAGTTCTAGTATCGGATCCGAGCCGCAGTAACGGGAAGAAATTCCATCACCCGTGCTGCAAACATCAGTAGAAGAAATACAGCACGTAGACCTAGGGACACCAGACAAACCCGACACTGTTGTTAGTGGAGAGCAACAAACCGAACCACTGATAGTAAACAACCCGGACTGTGATACTGTTGTCAATACACAAACTGCGCACAGTCAGAGCAGCGTCCAAAACAGAGCGGACGTAAACATAAACAATGACGCGGAAATGGAAAACGAAGCAGAAAGTGGCGAGCCGGCGAGGCCGCAGTCTGCCGCCGCGGTGGCCCGCCAACTGTAGCACTCTGATATGGAGCTGGACGTCTGCAGCGAGCCGCCCACCTCGCCTTCTGCTGTGGGTTTCACCAGCAGTGGCAGGCGTAGGAGTAAAGTACAGCCGAAACTGAACGCTGCGCGAAAGAAAAATAAAAACTCTGACAAGACTGATACTAAGAAAACAAGTGGCAAAGCATCAATGGATTCGGACGCGGAAGGGGGGAAAGTAAAAAAGTAGTGATTTTCTGGACTAGTTAGATGCAGGCATATAAAGTTGTAACCCTGAACATCAGTAGAATCACTTCTGACCTAACTCGCGGCCTTCAAACAGTTCGTTTACGAATCTGAAGCCGATATTTTGCTGTTACAGGAGGTGTTAACAACGAACCCCGGAAAACGGGCTTCAACACCATAGAAAACATAGCCCTGGAGAACAGTACCAGTACTGCAGTTTTAATTAAAGACTGTATTCCATTTCAAGACATTAAAAACATTGGAATCCGGTCGAGGTATAAGTTTTAATTTGTATAATGTCACTGTGGTTAATTTATACGCTCCGTCGGGGAATTCTAATAAAACGGAACGTTCCAGATATTTCAAGGAAGAGATTATCTACCTTCTAAGGAAAAACCCGCAAAACATATTGTTAGGTGGAGACTTTAATTGCGTTTTACGCGCGAAAGATCAGCATCCTCATTTCAATTACTGTAAAGAGCTGCACGAACTTGTAAAACATATAAAGCTGCAGGACGTGTGGGAAGTGAAGTACCCCACACTGGTGAGATTCACCTGGTTCACCGCCCTGACCGCCTATATGTGACGGATAACATTAGTGCCAGGGTAATCCCTGTAGTATTCTCTGACTATTGTGCGCTTGCTGTAACACTTGATCTCGATAAACAGCCCACCAAACTATACAGATAGCAATAGATGCTTAATATCTCGCTCTTACAAGACAGAGATTTAGAAGACGACGACAGGGACACATGGAACGTTTGTCTTAGATCCCTCATCCAAAGTAGACTGGTGGACCACGCAAAACGAAAACTTCGCAAGTGTGTGATAAACTACGGCAGACAAAAATCTAGGGAAATAAAAAAACACCACAGAATTTTATTATTCTGTATTAAGAGAGCTCTATGATAAATATGACAACAATGTAACGCACTTCCAACAAATCAAGGGCATCAAAGCAAAATTATTTAGTATTAAGCGCAAACAGTTAGAGGGTCTGAAAATAAAGTCCAAACCACGGTCTCTGGTAGTTGAAGAGATGACGTCTCTGTACCATTTAATTTAACACAATAACCAACCGAAGACGGACGTTCATTGATGAGCTATTCACGTCAAATGGTAGACTGCTGGTAAATCAAAAAGACATAGTACAGGAAATACATCAACATTATAGAGAATTGTATTCTCGGAAACACGTTGATGAGGCTGCAGTAGGTGAATTTCTTCAAGTACTTACTCCGGAAATTAATTCTGACGATAACAGTGACATATTAACTACGTTTACAGAACGTGAAGTTTTAGATCTCACTTCAAGGTCGCCGCCCAACAAATCCCCTGGACCTGATGGGTTGCCAAAAGAATTTTATTGTAAATTTTGGAACCTTACAGGACCAACTTTTACGGACATTTTAAACGAAATTATAAAAGGTGACGTAGTTCCTAAAGAGTGCCGGCCGCGGTGGCCGAGGTGACTGAGGCGCTCCAGTCACGGTCAGCTCGGCCACTACGGTCGGGGGTTCGAATCCCCCCTCGGGCATGGATATTTGTGCCGTCCTAGTTCGTAAGTAGTTCATAAGTAGTTTGTAAGTTTAGGGACTGATGACCCCGTAGTTAAGTCCCATAAGCTTAACAAACATTTGAACATTTTTTCCTAAAGAGTTTAAGGAAGGGAAAACTGTTTTAGTTCCAAAAAACAGGGTACGAAAATGCATCGACAACTTCAGGCCTTTTACATTGCTGAATTTGATTATAAAACCATCGCCCGCGCAGTTACCAGTAGAATGAGTCTTCCCATAAGTAAAATTATTGGAAAACACCAATCCTGTTTCCCTGCACGAACTGTCATGAACGCAATTTCTGCCTACAAAGATGTCATATCCATAGCCTCCGCTACAAATATAAAGTGTGCACTATTTTTTATAGATTTTAATAAAGCGTTTGATCGGGAAAAAGTAATGAAGGAAGTAGGCCTGTAAGAAAGAGTTTTAAAAGTTGTACGAAATTTGATTACAGGGATAACGACTAAAATAGCTGTCAATGGGCAATTAACTGGGTCTATAAACGTTGAAAGCGAGGTCCCAAAGGGCAGTCCTCTATCTATGCTGCTGTATGTGCTCTCCTTGGAGCCAATACTCAAAAGGGTTCCCACGAAACTCTCTGGGTTATAACTTTCGGGTGTTAAATTCACTGTTGTTGTTATGGTCTTCAGTCCGGAGACTGGTTTGATGCAACTCTCCACCCTACTCTATCCTGAGCAAGCCTTTTCATCTCCTCATAAGAACGACAACCCACGTCTATTTGAATCTGCTTACTATACCCGTCTCTTGGTCTCCCTCTGCGATTTTTACCCCACACACTTCCCTCCAATGCTAAATTTACGATTCCCCGATGTCTAAGAATGTGTCCGACACAGCGATCCCTTCTTTTAGTCAGGGTATGCCAAAAATTCCTTTTCTCACCAATTCTGTTCAGTACCTCTTCATAAGTTACGCGATCTACCCAGCTAATCTTCAGCAGTCTTCTGTAGCACCACATTTCAAAAGCCTCTATTCTCTTCCTGTCCGCACTGCTTATAGTCCATTTTTCACTCACATACAAGGCAACACTCCACACAAATGCCTTCAGAAAAGACTTCCTTACACTTAAATTAATATTGGATGTTAGCAAATTTCTCTTTTTCAAAAATGCTTTTCTTCCCATTGCCATTCTGCGTTTTGTATCCTCTGTACTACGACCATCGCATGTTATTTTACTACCCAAGTAACAAAACTAATCTACCACCTTCGTTGTTTCGTTACCTAATCTAATTCCTTCAGCATCGCCTGATTTTCTAAGACCGCATTCCATTATTTTTGTTTTGCTCTTATTAATGTTCATTTTATACGCTCTCTTCAACACACTGTCCATTCCATTCAACTGCTCTTCCAGGTCCTTCGCTGTCTCTGATAGAACTACAATGTCATCAGCAAAACGCAATGTTTTTAATTCTTCCCCCTGCACTTTAATCCCTATTCCAAATTTTTCCTTGCTTTCCTTCACCGCCTGCTCGATGTACAAATTGAATAACATCGGAGAAAGGCTACAACCCTGTCTTACTCCCTTCCCAACTGATGCTTCCCTTTCATGCCCTTCGAGTCTAATAACTGCGAACTGGCTTTTGTACAAGTTGTAAATAACTCTCCTTTCCCTATATTTTACCCCTGCTGACTTCAGAATTTGAAAGAGTGTATTCCAGTCAAAATTGTCAAATGCTTTCTCCAAACCTACAAATGCTAAAAATGTAGGTTTGCCTTTCCTTAATCTATCTTTTAAGATAAGACGTAAAGTGAGTATTGCCTCCCGGGTTCCTACGTTCCTCCTGAATCCAAACTGATCTTCCCCGAGGTCAGCTTCTACCAGCTTTTCCATTCTCCAGTAGATAATTCGTGTTAAAATTTTGCAACCATGACTTATCAAACTGATGGTTCTGTAATTTTCACACCTGTCTGCGCCTGATTTCTTTGGAATGGGGATTATTACATTTTTCTTAAAGTCTGAGGGTATTTCGCCTGTCTCATACATCCTACATACCAGTTCAAAGAGTTTTGTCATGGCTGTCTCTCCTAGAGACTTCAGTAGCTCTGAGGGTATGTCATCTACTCCTCGGGCCTTGTTGCAACCTAGGTCTTTCAGGGCTCTGTCAAATTCATCTCTCAGTATAGTATCTCCTATTTCATCTTGATCTACTTTCTCTTCCCTTCCTACAACATCGTCTCTAAGTTCATTTCCTTTGTAGAGCTGCTCTATGTACTCTTTCCACATTTCAGCTTTCCCTTCTTTGCTGAGAACTGGTTTCCCATCCGAGTTCTTGATATTCGAATTGCTTTTCTTGTCCCCAAATGTCTGTTTTATTTTCCTGTAGGCGGTATCTACTTTTCCCCTTCTTATACATTCTTCTACGGATTTGCATTTGGCTTCTAGCCACTCTGCTTAGCCATTTTGCACTTCCTGTCAATCTCATTTTTAGTCGTCTGTACTCCATTTTGCCTGTTTCATTTACGGCATTTTTATATTTTCTCTTTCATCAATTAAATTTAGTAATTAGTATCCCAGGACTTTTTATTGGTCTTGCCTTTCTACCTATTTTGTCCTCCGCTGCCTTCACTATTTCATCTCTCAATGCTACCCATTCCTCTTCTACCGTTTTATTTTCCCCTGTTACTGTCAATTGTTGCCTAAAGCTCCCTCTGAAATTCTCCAATACTTCACTTTCCTTCTATTTATCTAAGTCCCATCTCCTTATTTTCCTACCTTTCTGCAGTTTTTTGAGTTTCAGCCTACAGTTCATGACTAACAAGTTATGGTCAGAGTCTATATCTGCCCCTGGGTATGTCTTGCAGTTTATAACCTGGTTCCGGAATCTATGTTTTACCATTATAAAATCTATCTTATATCTTCCGGTGTCTCCTGGTCTCTTCCACGTATACAACCTTCTTTTGTGATTCTTAAACCACGTGTTTGTTACGATTAAAGCATGTTCCGTGCAAAATTCTACCAGGCGACTTCCTCTTTCATTCCTCCTGCCCAGTCCATATTCACCTACTATTTTTCCTTCTCTTCCTTTTCCTACTACCGAATTCCAGTCTCCCATCACAATTAAGTTTTCCTCTCCCTTAACTGTCTGATTAATTTCCTCTAGCTCCTCATATATTTCTTAGATAAATTCACTACAGGGGCGTATGCTGATGACGTGGGAGTCCTACTAAGATGAGGTCACAAGCCTAAAAGAGGACTTTGACACCTACTGTGCAGCTTCAGGTGCAAAAATTAACACGGGAAAGTGTAAATTAGTAAATATCAGAGGGTTCGACGACGTAGTCGTGCCATGGGCACAAACCTTCTAACAACACAAAACTTTAGGGATCATCGTTGATAAATGTCCATTAAAAATGGCGGCCCTGAACGGGAGAGCGACAGTTAACAAAATGCAAAGGACTACTTTAGAAGCAACGTGGCGATCACTAAAACTTATTGGAGCCGTGAGGATTGTTAACACCTATCTATTGTCCAAGGCATACTATGTGTCTCAGATTTTCCCGATTCCAAAAGTACTGGCAAATACAGCAATGCAGTTAGCAGCCAGGTACGTGTGGAGAGGAAACATTTTATGCTCGCACCCGAAACATTAACAAAACCAAGATTGACTGACTCGCACTCACTGATATTCATAGGAAGGCAACTGCTCTATACCTCAGACGAACAGAAAGATTAATATATGGCAACCGCAGTAATATTACAGAAAAAACTCTTTAAAATACTGCAGCCAAAGAGCATGAATCCGCCGATAGTTATCAGCAATCATAACTTCCGTCTGAAACATATCAGTCTGTTTTACATGGAGTATAGTTACTGAAAAGAAAGTCGTGTACCATCTAAGACTTTAACTACAACCCAAATCCTACAGATATGGAAACAGAAAGACATGCCAAACAGTATTATGCTAAAGTTTCCACATAGAAACTGGTTGACAGTGTGGAAAAACATCAGCCTTAAAATCCACACGTCCGAGGTTGCGTCCACCTGGTACAAAGTCGTCAACCAGACGATAGCAACGAACGAAAAGCTACATCGTATCGGAAAAAGTGATACAGACAAGTGCAGAAAATGTGGACTACTGGACACCATAATTCATAGATTTACTTGTAGCGGACATATCGATAACTGGAAGTGGGTAAGGAAACGAATAGCATTACTGTCAAGAACCTCCGAAACTAGTTACATTCCAGAAATTATGATGTGGCCGGAAAGAAGTTTTTACCCGAAACCAAAGAACAATACAATTATGTGGCTACTCGGTAATTATGTAAACTATATATTCCACGGACCTGCAGAAGACAATCCCATAAGCTTTGAATCGTACATGAACACTGCGAGATGGAGAATCATAGGCAGTATTGATGAGAAAAAACAGTTTAGCAACATGCTAAATATAGCATGTGAAAAGGTTGGAATAGGATACTGCTACTTCACCATTTAAAGAAGCAACAGTTTCACTTACATTTTAAAGAAGGACGATTTGTTTCTTTTTTGCAATGGATATTGTTGTTTATTCCTATTTTTTTAAACAGTTGATTGTTAAAAAAAAGGTCTACTACATATGGCAACGGTGGGTTGAGTGGGCGGCAAGCCGCGGTGGCCGAGGGGACTGAGGCGCTCCAGTCACGGTCTGCACGGCCACTACGGTCGGGGGTTCGAATCCCCCTCGGACATAGATATTTGTGCCGTCCTTAGTCTTAGTTAGTTCATAAGTAGTTTGTAAGTTTAGGGACTGATGACCCCGTAGTTAAATCCCATAAGCTTTACAAACAGTTTAACATTTTTGAGAATTCTGCGAATGAATACCTTTCGTTTAAAATAAAAATGAAGGAAATCGGCCACGTAGTTTGGTATGGCGGACTGACTTTAGTTTTTGTAGATTCTTTTAATATATAAGATTTACACGCGAAGACGGCGTTAGCTTCATTTACCTCACCACAGATGCGTTCATACGTTCAACCTCACACGGGAATCCATAATGGCGAGTGTAAGGGGAGCTACAGCCATAGATTGCGACTTGTGAAAGGGACGGACGGAAGAAGAGCACGGATAGCCAAGTGGTTAAGGCGACAACTGGCCCGCAGCGGGAGACCCGGGTTCGAGCCCCGCCCGACTCATATTTTCACTTGTTACTATTGTTTAATTTCAATGTCGAAATTCAGCTATTGTAAATCCTTTCCTTCCTGATCTTTCTGTCTTCCCTTTCTTCATTAATAATTTCCAAATGCAATATGGCTGCTAAGCAGGTATGGTGTCTGTTCTTTTGGAAATTTCCGAAAGATTAGTCCATGTTGTACGATTCAAATACCTATCAGGATCTGGGACGGCAATACAAGCACTAAATCTACATCATTTTTTCTTATAAAAAAAGTATAGTCTATAGAGAAGGTCATCAACAACTAACGAAAGTTCTGTTTTAAATTGTGTTGCTTAGCAGCCATATTGCATTTGCAAATTATTAATAAAGAGGGGGTGGGGACAGAAGGATTAAGAAGGATAGGATTGACAGTAGCTGCATTACGGCATTCAAATTAAACAATGGCGACAAGTGAAAATATGTGCCGGGCCGGGATCGATGAACAGACACCACACCAATATAATAACCATTAACACTAATGAAAATTATGACCTGGAATCGAACCCGGGGCTCCTGCTTAGTAGACAGTTGTGGTAATCCTTGCACTAGCCAGGCATGCGGACCTCCAAACTTGCACGGACTACTCAGCCATTTAACCCGTCAGACCCGTACTCCCATACGTCCTACTCTTCCTATCGTTTTACCCTACGGCTCGCACCTAAGCCTGTATTGCCATCAAAGTCCAGTCCTTGAGTGCATCCGCACTGGAAGAAGCATCATATCTCGATTTGGTGGGTTACAATAAGAATAGCGGCGTCTTTCCTTTCGGACATGTACCTATACTTATGTTGTTTCCCCATTGTCATGATCATTGTAACGTTTAATAGTAGTGTTCCACGATTTAAAAATGGAAATCGTCCGAAACTTTCCGTAGTTATGCTTTCATGTTCCAAGTTTGCATCCCGCTAACATTGCAGTGTGGTTGCACAATACAATCTTTCCTCACTAGACGACGTTAATAGAAACTTGCAACAGAAAAAACATTCTGCAGTTGTATCTTAACGTGTAGGCAGACTGACTTGCGACATATAGTACATCAGGAATATACTTCGTTGGTATGTGTCTATTGAGAGAAGATGGATCGACCTTAAAGGGGTAAGTCCAAACGTGGCTTCAAACGGTGATGACAAATACTTAGTAGTCAAAAGATTGCCAATTTTGCAGCAGAACTCATCCATAATCGGGAAAAGTCGATGAGTTTAAATACTGTGAAGACGTCTTCAGTTAGTGGATCTTAACGGGCGTATAGCGGTAAAGACACCATTACTGACGGCTATTAATTACTAAGAAGAGACTACACTGGTCAAGTCAAGATGTTAAGCTGCGTATGTATAAGATACTTTTCTCCGAGAAATCCAAATTTGAGATCTTTCGCACAAAGCGACGCAAGTTTGTATGGCGGGTGTCACGTGAGAGAATATTACACCAATATCTCCAACAGTAAAGCATGGAAGGTGTTCCCTAAAGGTCGGTGGATGTTTTGGAGGCGGTTAGACTGGTGATCTTGAACAAATAAAGGGAGCAATGAACAAATAGGATTACTACCGCACTCTACAGTATTAGGCGAAGCCCTCTGGTAGACTTTTGATTGGCAAGAGATTTACCCTGCAGCAAGATAACAATCGCAAACGCACTTCATTACTGTGTAAAGCTAACTTCACAAATTTAGTTAAAAAAATGAAAGCAGGAATTGAAAAAAGTATGGTCGGTCCGCCCCAACCCACGAAGTGAAATCCTATTGGAGTGCTTTGGGATAACTTGGATAGAGCAGTTAAAGTAAGGGCTGTTACCAACGTTAATCACCTCTGGATTAGTGTGCAGTACGAGTGCTGGCAAGGACGTTCTAATGAAACTGACCTCATAAATTACAAATTCATAATCATTATGCCTGAAATATGCGTCCAACCAAGCCTATTGTCTAAAAAATGTGAAAAACAATCAGAATAAAACTGTTACTTGCTATACTTGCATATCTGACTCTGTATCACAAAGTTTAGACAATAAGCTTGGTATGACGCATATTTCAGGCAATAATGATTATGAATTTGTAATTTATGATGTCACGTTGTCCAAAGGTATAAAAATGTTCAAATATTTGTATAGCTTATGGGACTTAACTACGGGGGCATCAGTCCCTAAACTTACAAACTACTTATGAACTAAGTAATACTAAGGTCGGCACAAATATCCATGCCCGAGGGGGATTCGAACCCCCGACCGTAGTGGCCGTGCAGAGCGTGACTGGAGTGCCTCAGTCCCCTCGGCCACCGCGGCCGCCCCCAAAGTTATAACATATATTTTTGAAGGAGATGGGCTTATGTCCATCGAAACGGTGGCCACGTTTATTAAACTACTATTATTCTTGTTTGGATGTTTATAGTTTCGACGGTCGGTGCATGTCACCAGAACGCCGTATCATCGGCGTATATTGCGAGTCCCTCGTTCCAGCGCCGTTTCAGAGATGTCTGCCGTATAAAGTGAATAAATCAGGAGAGATAGTATCGCACCATGAGGTAGACCAGCCTCTGGGTAAAATGTCGTCGAGGGCATGTTGCTTACATGGACTATGGAGGCCCTGTTGTCGAGGATGTTAGCGACTAGTCTTGTAAGTTGTGCTGTTACTCCGTTCGATAGTAGCTTGTGGTACAGACCGTTGTGCCGCACCTTATCAAACGCCCTTTCGACATCTAATAGTAGCGCAGCTGACCACTCTGCCATGTTGAGGCTATTATAGGCCTATTATTTAGTCCACTGGCGAGTCTTATGATTAATGGTGGATTGGTGTTTTCTAAATCCTGCTCGAATGTCGGGGATCCACTTTGCTTTTATTGCATAGTTTTCTAGTCTTATTTTGATTATGGTTTCGAAACATTTTCCTAAGGTAGGCAGCAGCGTGATTCGCCGAAATTTTTTTTTGGGTCGTTTGGAGGCTTTCCATGCTCGTGTAACATTATTTTAGCTTCTTTCCAATGTGTAGAAATGTGGCAGGTTTTTAGTATGGCATTGAAAAGTGGGTTTAGACGATCAAAAAAAATTTTACGAGATGCAAGGCGTAGTATTTTTCTAGTGATGCCATCCAATCCAGGGGAGCTGTTTCTTCCTGATTGTAGTGCTTCTTCAATTTCTTCATTATTTATTTCTTTAACAAGTTCGTTTTCTTTTTCAGTCAGTGGAGACTGTGTGTTGATCATTGTGGCTACTTCGCTGTTGATTTTGATTTCATGTTCTTAAATATGCCATCAGTAGGATGGCTATGTGTCGGCTCTACTACTGTTTTGAAGGATTCTGCTTTCAGTTCTTCATCAGTGAGGATAGATGGGCGGTTAAGGTTTGTAGTTTTGGTCAGTGATTGTGCGGAAGGTTCCCCAGAATGGTCCAGCTTTCGGCATGCGTGTGTCCGTCTATCTGACCGATGTTAATTTAGTTGTTGCTTCACCAGAAGGTTTAATCTGTTCAATTCTTGCTTGTGTGTTTCTAGTTAAAAAAAATATTTGTTAAGCTTATGGGACTTAACTGCGGGGTCATCAGTCCCTAAAGTTACAAACAACTTATCAACTACCTTATACTAAGGACGGCACAAATATCCATGCCCGAGGGGGGGTGCTGTTACGCTATTATGCACTTCTTTGCGGCGCACTCGTCGGTTGCCTGTTGGTTAGCCTGGACTATTGTTTGCCGCGTTGGAGTAGCCGAGCGGTCTAAAGTGTCTCGCTGCGGAGCGCGCGGTTGCTCGCCGTGGAGGTTCGAGTCCTCCCTGGGGCATGGGTGTGTGTGTGTTTGTCCGTAGGTTAGTTTACCTAGGTTTAAGTAGTTTGTAAGCTACGGACTGATGACCACGCATTTTGGTCCGATAGAATTATAAAAATTTGACCTTTTTTTCTTTGGAGTATTGTTTGGAGAGTGCTCGACCATTCCACTGTGGCTTTACACATAATGATGCACCTACCATGTCCCACAGCCACAGTTTTCCCGATTGGTTTCAAGTAAATCCAGGACAGGACCAGCGAATGATTCGGTCTTTCAGATCGCCCGACAAGGATTCCGCTGGAAATTTTTGGGATATAACGGATTAGTCGTTTCGTTCAATATATCCTTCAATTGCAACACTTTCGTACTTGTAGACTATTATAGACGCAGCATGGTTCAGCATTCCTGTAGGGGACGTTCCACTACTTGTTGATTGCATGCCATGTAGAGCTGTGACACTTCGCCGGGCAAAAGGATAACCTACATGGTATTGAGACGTATCCCATTGTATCTGTCAGGACAATATAACTAGGATATTTCCTTTTTGTAATGAGAAGGATATGAATTTAAATGATTTTAACTACTGTGGCTAATATTAGTTTACTACAGCTCTTTTCACCGATTCAAATAATAAACTGTATGTACATTACACATGCTTATTCAGTGGGTTCCCGAAGCACATCGTTGGGAGATTGGATGACGCTGCGTTAATGCTTCTGGCGTCTTCGCTGCTCCAGACTGGGGAAGGTAGCGTCTCTTCCCCGCCTCTCGTCTCCGAGCTCGGTGAACCTTTGTCGCCACTCGACGACATGAAAGGCGTCGCCGTTGATTATGGATGAGCGAGATAAGGAGGCAGGCGCAGCCGCTGATGGATCGGCCGCTATCAGCGACAAGACTGATGGTCCAGCCGCCACCCTGCGCAGTCACGCGGTGCGATACTCAGGCCCATTGTATGGCTTCTGCAAGCGACCCCTGTGTACACCGGCAACCAGATACTCACCTCAGAGCCCGAGCTTTGGAGGTGTCGCAGGCCATGAATGTTACGGCCGATAGATTGAAAGACGACCGTCTGTCGTCTTCCATATATTATTTGTATATTTCTGTAAAGTTATAATTTATTTAATGTCGCTAGATTATCATTTTGTTAAAACTTGAACCGAACTCTATTCAAAGCTTGAGGAATAGCATTTTTATTTCATGTGTTAAAATATTAGTTAATATTGCTATTTTTTCTTATTTTTGTTATGTTAATAGTTTATTATTATATTAATTAATGTGGCATAAGTATGGCTTCTCCGCTATGCCACTGACCCTGTGAGAATGTGCAGTTGTTTTACTTTTAAGTGGGTGCGAGAATCTATGGTTTTTTGAATTTGGGGAGAGATAGTTCGCTTTGCATCGTTCACTCTGGCTCAGAGTCGATAGCTGCTGAGGCTATCAAAGAGGTTTCTACACTCTTGGATTACAGTCCAGTCAGCAAGCCTTCTCTAGGGCGAGTCTCACTGTCCGTCCCCACCACCAATGTTTCTTGGGTTTTCCGGGTTCCGGTGGCTTCCTGGGTCTTGTGGCCGCTTGGTCTGGGCATTCTGCACTGGTCGTCTGGTGAGGTAAGGTTGGTTCTGCTCTTGTTTTTTGAGATGGTTGCGTTTCATTGACTAGCACGTTTAACTTAGATTCGTGAACTTAGAATCATTTTTTTGTAACATTTTCTCCGATCGTGTGCAGAAATGTGTTCTTGTTTTTCAGTTCAGTAATTTCCAATAGATAAACGCAGTGTGTGTGATTCTAGTTACAGTTTGATAATGGCCTGATATGTTAAAGCCTTTTGTGATCATGTGGCGGTGTATGAACTCTGTGTAAATACTTTCTAGCTTTATGGGGCCCGATTTCTAATAGGTGATACGTTCATTTTTGTACAGTGCATGTAAAAATCTTCTCATCATTCCCCTTCCATGAGTAATATGTGTTCCACGTGATTGGTTCATAGAACAAAGCCTTCAGCTTCCACTCTTGTTTGTTCCCTGTCCATAAGGCAAGTAACTATGGGGGTATCCTTCTGATCTCCCCACCTATTTTAATTTTGCTGTCTCTTCTCCACCTGGTAGTACGCACTCTGTTCAAATGTTTGTAATCCTATCGGACCAAACTGCGTGGTCATCAGTCCGTAGCTTACAAACTACTTAAACCTAGGTAAACTAACCTAAGGACAACACGCACACCCATGCACCAGGAAGGACTCGAACCTCGACGGCAAGCAACCGCACGTTCCGCAGCGAGACGCTTTAGACCGCTCGGCTACTCCACCGCGGCACGCACTCTGTCTTTGTCAGTAATTCTCTCTGAGCCTTGTACAACCTCCTTCAATAGTTTCCTTATATAATTCTAAGAATTTCTATGGGTTGCATGCTGTAGTTAATTTTATTTATTTTTCGGAATCAGAATTTATTCAATTTTATTGTGGGTCCGAGTTCCGACTTCTGGGGTTTGCAGCTAGTCGCCTTAGTTCACGCCACTTCTCATATAAAACCAGTACCTAGATCGATTGCCAACAGACTGCAGTTTAAGAATCCACCTTGTTTTAGTATAATGAATCCGATTTTCAACCACTTCACCTTCAGTGGAGTGCGTTCATGTAACGTAGCCGTGTGTCGCCATTAGCGTGTTTTCTCACGTTTCCTGTTCAGATGTAATTTAACTTGCTATACACACGCACCATCTCAAAATAGGCACGACAGGCCAGAGCCAGCTAATTTAGACTGGGCACCGTCCGCATTAATCCATGTAAGAGATGTATTTTAATGTATTAACAAAATTGGTTCCCCATTTTGCTTGTTTTCTATCTGAATAAACAAGTTTAAGTTCAGCATAATCCGTATGTTGTTGTTGTTGTGGTCTTCAGTCCAGAGACTGGTTTGATGCAGCTCTCCACCCTACTCTATCCTGAGCAAGCCTTTTCATCTCCTCATAAGAACGACAACCCACATCCACTTGAATCTGCTTACTATACGCGTCTCTTGGTCTCCCTCTGCGATTTTTACCCCACACACTTCCCTCCAACGCTAAATTCACAATTCCTTGATGTCTAAGAATGTGTCCTACCAATCTATCCCTTCTTTTAGTCAAGGTATGCCAGAAATTTCTTTTCTCCTCAATTCGGTTCAGTACCTCCTCATTAGTTACGCGATCCACCCACCTAATCTTCAGCATTCTTCTGTAGCACCACATTTCAAAAGCCTCAATCCTCTTTCTGTCCACACTGCTAATCGTCCATGTTTCACTCCCATACAAGGCAACACTCCATACAAATGCCTTCAGAAAGGACTTCCTTAGGCTTAAATCAATATTCGATGTTAACAAATTTCTCTTTTTCAAAAACGCCTTTCTACCCATTGCCATTCTGCATTTTATATCATCTGTACTGCGACCATCATTTGTTATTTTACTGCCCAAGTAACAAAACTCATCTACCTCCTTTATTGTTTCGTTACCTAATCTAATTCCTTCAGCATCACCTGATTTTCTTACACTGCACTCCATTACCCTAGTTTTACTCTTGTTAATGTTCATCTTATATGCACCTTTAAGCACACTATCCATTCCGTCCAATTGCTCTTCCAGGTCCTTTGCTGTATCTGACAGAATTACTATGTCGTCGCAAAACGCAATGTTTTTAATTCTTCCCCTGAACTTTAATTCCTTCACCAAATTTCTCCTTGCTTTCCTTTATAGCTTGCTCAATGTACAAATTGAATAACGTTGGGGAAAGGCTACAACCCTGTCTTACTCCCTTCCCAACCACTGCATCCCTTTCATGCCCTTCAACTCTGACAACCGCTGTCTGGTTTTTGTACAAGTTGTAAATAACCTTACGCTCCCTATATTTTACTCCTGCTTGCTTCAGAACTTGAAAGAGTTTATTCCAATCAACATTGTCAAAAGCCTTCTCCAAATCTACAAAAGCTAGAAATGTTGGTTTGCCTTTTCTTAATCTATCTTCTAGGATAAGGCGTAAAGTGAGTATTGCCTCCCGTGTTCCTACATTTCTCCTGAACCCAAACTGATCTTCCCCGAGGTCGGCTTCTACCAGCTTTTCCATCCTTCTGTATATAATTCGTGTTAATATTTTGCAACCATGACTTATTAAACTGATGGTTCTGTAGTTTTCACACCTGTCTGCACCTGCTTTCTTAGGGATGGGGATTATAACATTTTTCTTAAAGTCTGAGGGTATTTCACCTGTCTCATACATCTTAGACACCAGGTGAAACAATTTTGTCATGGCTGGTTCTCCCAGGGAATTCAGTAGCTCTGAGGGAATATCATCTACTCCAGGGGCCTTGTTTCGACTTAGGTCTTTCAGGGCTCTGTCAAATTCTTCTCTCAGTACAGTATCACCTATTTCATCTTCATCTACATCCTCTTCCCTTCCTACAATATTGTCTCGAAGTTCATTTCCTTTGTAGAGCCCCTGTATATACTCTTTCCACCTTTCAGCTTTCCCTTCCTTGCTGAGAACTGGTTTTCCATCTGAGTTCTTGATATTCGTAGAGTTGCTTTTCTTGTCCCCAAATGTCTCTTTTATTTTCCTGTAGGCGGTATCTACTTTTCCCCTTGCTATACATTCTTCTAAAGATTTGCATTTGGCTTCTAGCCACTCCTGCTTAGCCATTTTGCAATTCCTGTCAATCTCACTTTTTAGTCGTCTGTACTCCATTTTGCCTGTTTCATTTACTGCATTTTTATATTTTCTCCTTTCATCGATTAAATTTAGTATCTCCTGTGATATCCAAGGATTTTTTGTAGGTCTTTCCTTCCTTCCTATTTTGTCCTCTGCTACCTTCACTATTTCATCTCTTAATTTTACCCATTCGTCCTCTACTGTTTTATTTTCCCCTGTTTCTGTCAATTGTTGCCTAAAGCTCCCTCTGAAATTCTTAAGAACCCCAGGTTCCTTCAATTTATCCAGGTCCCATCTCCTTATTTTCCTACCTTTTTGTAGTTTCTTTAGTTTCAGCCTACAGTTCATAACCAACAAGTTATGGTCAGAGTCTATATCTGCCCCTGGGTATGTCTTACAGTTTAAAACCTGGTTCCGAAATCTATGTCTTACCATTATAAAATCTATCTGGTATCTCCCGGTGTCTCCTGGTCTCTTCCACGTATACAACCTTCTTTTGTGGTTCTTGAACCAGGTGTTTGTTATAACTAAATTATGTTCCGTGCAAAATTCTACCAGGCGGCTTCCTCTTTCATTCCTTTTGCCCAGACCATATTCACCCACTATCTTCCCTTCCCTTCCTTGTCCTACTACCGAATTCCAGTCTCCCATAACAATTAAGTTTTCCTCTCCCTTAATTGTCTGAATAATTTCCTTTAGCTCCTCATATATTTCTTCGATCTCCTCATCATCGGCCGAGCTAGTTGGCATATAAACCTGTACTACTGTTGTCGGTGTTGGCTTCGTATCTATCTTGACAATGATAATACGATCGCTGTGCTGGTCATAGTAGTTTACCCGCATTCCTATTTTCTTATTCATTATCAATCCTACTCCTGTGATAATCCGTAAGTTGCCTATAAATTGTAGTCCTAGAGCACCTTCCCTCTTTTATATAATATTGTTCTTCACAAGTGATGAGAACAAGTTCAGATGCAATTTCTTATGTCGAAATTCCGTTTCGCCATAAATGTTTTCTTAGCAGCCTTTCTAAGATAACTTTAATTGTGGTGGCTTCTTTATTAATGTCTGTGTGCAATAACGTGTGAGCTGCTATGTGTATTGACCACTGAAGTATTAACTTCCTGTTATTGAAGTATTTTGAAACGAGTCAGTTCTCAGTTTGGGCCAGGGAACAAGGTTTTATAGCAGGGAGTAACCGGTAGATCACACAGACCTTATTTACTAATTTTGGTGATAAAACAAAGCTCTTGTTTCATGCTGTGATCGACTTTTAACATTGATATGGAAGGGGCGTTCAAAAAGAAACTAGACTGAGTCTCTAATGAGCAAATCAATTGCAGGAAAGTAAAGTCTTGGCGTTTGTGGGTTTCGAGCAGAGCGTGGAACTTTACAGCCCGTCGCAATAGGGTACCCTATTCAAGGAAAATAGGTCATACTTAGAGCAAAAGTAGGAGAAAACAGAACAACAAATTTAAGCATAGAACTGAAATTATAGATGAAAACTCAATAACTCTATACTACCCAGCATACAAATATCCGAAGACAGCCGACGTCATCAAGGAATGTATAAAATTAAAATCAGAAAAACAGGATGCACACAATGAAGTATCGTTTCTGCAGTACCTAACTCAAGAGAATCTACAAGAAGACTAACAGCCGCAAGCATCAATCGTCCAACGCTGCCAGTCGCATTGCAAACAGTGCCATGGTAGTGTCAAAAGAAGAGCAAAGAGGTGATTCCTTTCTGACAGCGGAAGGAGTGGGAGGAATGGACAACACTGACGAATGTCACAAGTGTACGGCGAACACTGGATGTCCCTTGCTAGAGTCAAGGCATGGTACAAGCGCTTCAGGAAAGAACGGAGGTCCTTAGCCGATGATGCACGGTCTGGAGCACCACATAGCATTACGGATGACATCGTCTTGCAGGTTGATGCATTCAGTACCCAGGACCGCCAAGTATGGTGACAGCCATAGGCGCCGTGGTCGGACGACGACCTCAAACTTACGTGCAGAAATGGTTCACATCACAGCAACGGGAATTTTATGAAACACCATTCACCGCCTTGTGTCACAGGCAGGATCGATACTTCCGTCATACAGGTACTGTATTGGTTTTTGTAATTATGTCTCCGGCTCGTTTCTTTTTGAATGTCACCTATAGTTTTCTCAGTGCGTCAGCAGTATTACTGAATGGCCGCAGCTCCAACTTTCATGGACTCATTATACGTCCTTCTGCAAGATTTATTCAGTTGTTTTTTTCTTTAAATTTTTTATTTTATTTATTTATTTATTGTAATTTATTTAGTCATAAAGAGTGTTTTTCCAATCGTGTGCTAAATATAGAGATTGGTCGAAGCGAGGATAAGAAAACAGAAAGCTAAAATTAACTTGTGACTGGACATTCGTAGTTTCCACATCTATTCAGTTATATTACAGAAACTGCGGTCTAATATAAGCTGCATCATGCAGCCACATTAAAATTATATGTTTCAGTCGGTTTCCACATGCTTGAACGCATGCATGTACGTGCCGTAACATGCTCTGCCCCACACGTCCACATCGATCAGTCGGCATCCGAACAGTGTCAAAGGTAGCATAAATAGGCTGCTCCAATGTCTCCATATCTGGAATGGCCTCTGCAAAGACGATGCTTTGGAGATGGCCCCGTAACCAGAAATCGCACGGGTTGAGATACGGTGAACGAGCAGACCATGCGATATGAACTCTTCGTCCAATATATCGATCAGGGAAGTCACGATTGAAATGCATCCCGACGTTAACGGCTAAGTGGGCTGGAGCACCATCTAGTAGCAGCCTCATAAACATTCGAATCATCAATGACACTTCGTCCGACAGGGGAGGAAAAGTCATCGGCGAGAACGCCAATAGTTATGGCCTGTTAGGTTACGTGGAAGGATGGTCCCAAAATAGGTTGCCAATTATCCTGGACGACATATTCCGCCTGCACCGATTCTGGTGATTCGCTGTCACCATACCATGGGTGTTCTGCATACTATCCCACAGGTGACTTATTTTAGTTGAAGATATTACTTCATGTAATGTTGAAGAGATGGAAGAAATAAATCTCAGCATCTCTTGTAGGAAACCTTGGACTTAAGTCACTGTAACAAAGAATGATGAAAATCTCTTGCATGGAAACCGGGCATTTCGAGACATATGTCCATTCGAACTCTTCGTCGCGCATTGGGAGAAAAAAATGTTCAAATGTTTGTAAAGCTTATGGGACTTAACTACGGGGTCATCAGCCCCTAAACTTACAAACTCACTTTGAACTACCTTATTCTAAAGACAGCACAAATATCCATGCCCGAGGGGGGATTGGAATACCCGACGGAGAGCGGCCCCGGGCATCGTAGCATAGCGCCTCAATGGGCTTGGCCACTCCGCCGCGGCTTTAATTGGAGAATTTTGGGAAGATGTACATCATATATAAAGGAGACTGCGTACAAGACGCTTGTATGACCACGTCTTGAGTATTGCTGAAGTGTTTGGGACCCGCAGCAGATTAAAGGAAGACTGGAAGCTGTTCAGAGGCGAGCAGCTAGGTACGACCAATGTGCGAGTGTCACGGAAATGTTCCGGGAACTCAAATGGGGATTACTGAAGGAAAGACGACGTTCTGTCCGAGAAACTCTGTTGAGGAAATTTAGAGGGCCGGAATTTGAAACTGAGTCTAGATAGATCTTCCTGCCGCTTACTTAAATTTCGCGTAATGATCACAAAGATAAGAGAAATAAGGGCTCGTACAGAGGCATGTAGACATTCTTTTATCCCTATTTGGGAGTGGAATACGAAAGGAAATTAGTAGTGGAACAGTGTACCTTTCGACACCCACCTCACGGTAGATTGCGGAGCATATTTGTAGATGAATCATCATCAATTAAGAATGAAGTTGTAAAGTCGATCATTCGTTGTGGAACATTCTGCATTATGGTAGACTAACGAATTGTTTTTGCTTATGCTGGCAAAGAAATGATGCATTTATTTGGTATCTGTAAGTCTTTCCTTATGCTCTTCGCTGCGACGGCCTTGGGTGGAAGCGATCGGACAGTCGCGGTGATGGCTGGCAGTGGAGCTGTCTGCTGGCGGCGTGTCACGGCGGCGCCGGCGCGTGGGTGAGGGATCGAGGCGTTGGCCGGACAGCCGGTTAGGCGCGGCCGTGTCAGCCGTCAGCCCGGGGCGGCGGCGCACGCCTACCTGCGACATGACGTCTGCTGCCTGCTAGCTGCCTGCCGAGCCGAAACAGGCGCCGCAGCAAGCCGCGCCTCACCTCACGAATAATAGCTGCGGTGACCCACTGCGCTGCCGCATCTGCTCGCGCTCACTGAAATTTTGATGGCACGACAGGGGGACTGACGGAAATGCCGTTGCCGAAAACTTTTTCTACTCAACCTGAGGAAAATGCGTGACATCTCTCTATATATAAAAGGCAATGTCCCGACTGACTGACTGACAAATTGACTGACTGATTGCATGACTGATAGCCTGACTCATCAACGCCCAACCCAAACCACTGAAGATAGAAACTCGAAATTTGTAGAGGGTGTTGATCTTACACTGTAGGCGTCATTTTTAGATATCCGTCGGTATGGGGGTGAAATAGGGGATGAAAAGTTAAAAAAAGTTGCCATTTAGGCAATTTTGAAGTTAGAACTTAAAAATTTCGGATTTTAATTCAGGTTTCGAATCTAAAAGACACATGTTTCGACATGTTTTGAAATTCAACCAATAAGGGGTAAAAAAGTGGACGCAAAAAATTTGATTTTCAAAAATAAGTTGCTGTTAACTCAAATTTTAAGCTACAACTACGAAACTTCGGATACGGACTCTTGCTCAGGATTAAAGAAACACAAGTTTCAGTATTTTTGGAAATTCGAGAAGTAGAAAAAGGTAAAGCAGTCAACAATCCGAAGATTGGTTTCAACACAATAGTGCTTTACTAGGCATGCTCCTGTTTGGAGGTGGTATGCCGTTGCCTTCCTCCGACCTGACTTACCCAGCCAGTTATAGGAGGACCTATAGTTTAACGTGGGTTCCGAACCACGGTGCTACTCGGTATTTTTCACATGAGCGATACTACCAGAGGCGAAAGAAGTGGAAAGTGACAGATAAAAAGCCTAGGACCTGGCGGAGATCGAACGCGGGATCTTTGGATTAGTTGTCTGACACTCTACCGCTGTGCAACCGAGGCGCACTAGAGCCCAAAAAGTAAGAGGGTAAAATAGGAGATGAAAAATTCTTTTTTGAAAAAAACGTTGCTTTTAAGACAATTTTAAAGCTAGAACTACCAAAATTGATATTCGTATTGTTGGTTAGATTTTAAAAATTACGTGTTTAGGTATTTTTGGAAATTCAACCATAAATGGGGTTAAATTGGAGAGGGGATGTTTTTCGAAAATCTGTCGCAATTTAGACAGTTTTGAAGTCAGAACTACAAATTTTCGGATTTGGATTCGGGGTTCGAATTAACAGACACGTGTTTCGGTATTTTTGGAAATTAGACCAATAATTGGGTGAAGTACGAGATGCAAAAATTGTTTTTAAAAAATACGTTGCTGTCAACTCAAATTTCAAGCTATAACTACGAAACGTAGGATATGGACACTCCATCAGCATTAAAAACCCACGAGTTTCGATATTTTTGGAAATTCACCAACCAAGGGGATAAAATAGGGATCAAAAATTATTTTCGAAAACACATTGTTGTCAAAACAAGTTTGAAGCTAGAGCTGCAAAAATTGGTATTTGTATTGTTCGTTACAATTTAAAAAATATTTCCTTCGGCATTTTTGGAAATTCAGTCATCAAGGGGGTTAATTTGGAGAGGGGATGTTTTTTTTTCCAAAATCTTTTCCTATTAAGGCAATTTTGAAGCTACAACCACATAAATTGGTATATGTTTTCTTGGTGGTCATATTTAAAAAGATACGTGTTTCGGTATTTTCAGAAAATTGATCATTTAGGGGGTGAAATAGGGGATGAAACGTAGTTTCCAAAATAAATTACTACTCAGCAAATTTTGAACCCAGAATTATAAAAAATGATATTTGAATATTTGGTTGGAATTTAAAAGACATGTTGGGGTCTTTTTCGAAATTCAACTATTAAGGCTGCCAGAGGGGATTACAAGTAGTAATATCAAATCTCCAAATATTTGCAAATCTTAAGAGACTTAAGTACGGGCTTACAAACTAATTAAACTACCTTATACTAACATAGACTAATTTATGCTAAGGACAACACAAGCACCCATGGCCGATGGGCGAATCGAACCTTCGACGGCGAACAGCAGCGTGCGCCGCAGCATGGCGTCCCAATACTCACGGCCATTCTGCAAGTAGTATCACAACATTTCATTATGACAGTACTTAACCTATATCTATGAAAATTTATGTTAAGACGGAGAAACAACTGGTGCAGGCCAACCAGCCTGCGTATGCGAAGCAGCGACCGTTAAACTAGTCTTTATATGTAAAAGAGGAGTGTCCGTATGTTTGTGTGTTTGTTTATGTCTACGTATTGTTTAAATGTTTGTGAAGCTTAAGGGACTTAACTGCTGAATCATCAGTCCCTAAACGTACAAACTACTTATGAACTACCTTATATTAAAGACGACACAAATATCCATGCTTGAGGGAAGATTCGAGCACCGGACGGGAAATGGCCTCGCGCATCGGAGCATAGCGCCTCAATGCACTTGGCCACTCCTTGTACATATTGTACACAAATCTACAGTTTTCTTCCAATGTTAATGAAATTTTGCACACGTAAGATTCAGTCCATGAGGACGGTCGACGTAAGTGTTAGGATCACGTACAACAATGTATTCACGAGATGTGACGTCATAGACAATCAGATGCGAGAAAAACTGATGCATTAAACGACAGTGTTGCACATTTCGTCCTAAACTACTGGACCGATTTCTACGAAATTATTACCGTGAGGTACCAATGCTGTCGGGGTAAGAACCACATATGACCCATGCTTCAGGAGATGTACCTTCTTAAACAAAAAGAGCTGCAAGAAACTGCCACATAATGCCACGGAACTTTATAAATACACTATATGAGAATGACAGAACTTAGCGACTTGCGAAAAACTTGAAACGTAATTTCAAACCTTTGTTAAACTTTATCTCGCCGACAACCATAGCGAAATTATGAAAGGAAAAAGTTACTCGCTTACTACTTTTCCTCTGTTTGTGGACTAAAACTACGGCATTCGGTATGACGCGACAATTTATAATTTCTACACTACACATTGTAACCGCAGGAAATTTTACAGACAGCATACACACATACAGTTGAATGTACCTTCGGAATTGTATCATATTACGACACGTAGTTCATGAGATATGAGCACATAAATAGTGACGTTCATAGAAAACCGATCTATCACAAACCAAATTTTAATCTATTTCTTCTTTACTACTAAATGTATACTCAACAGATTTTACAGACATACAGCACTTATACAAATGAATATATACCTGCAAAATTACACAATTGTACAACATATAACTCAATAAATATGACATCGTGCCAATTTTGTATGCCATTTGTATTTTGATTGCTATCTTTCTTTGTTTGGATACTGGACGTGTTATTTTGTACATTATGCAAGACAGCCTTATCTCTTATACATTCTTCGATAAATAAAACATGTTTTTTTTTTAGAAAAAAGGAGACAGAGAAAGAAGGGATAGGAGAAGTACTAACTCAAGGCAGGAATAAATACATAAATACCCGGATAACGCCGGGTGAAAGCTAATTTAACATAAAAGTTCAACGCTTACTTATGTAAAGAAGGATATTGTAATATCCGACATATTTTCTGTAAGGGGTGCAACTAGAAGAGTACTTTTATGCTTTTTATCTATTTTACTGTACAACTAGTTTCTGCGGAACTATGGCACCATTCTCAAGCACCTGTAAATCAACATCATCATCATTTATTGCATTCATGGTCCTTTAAGGCCTACAGCAGAATAAAAAAAGGGTACAGCCGCAGCTGTAAAGGAATACAGACGGCAAATTGTAAAAAGTTTGTAAAAGGTATACATTACAAAAATAAAAACCAAATTTAAAACATAAAACATCACTCCGTCGCATCCTTAATAAAGGACACATTTATTGCAGTTGGCGGTCCTTCTTTTTCGGTCCCCAAGCTTCATCTTCTACCGTTGTAGGCTCCTCTTGTTGAGGACTGCCAATACCCGATCCTTTTATCGCGTCTTCGATCGTTCCTTTGGGCGTCTTCCAGCAGTTTGGGAACGGAGAACACGGTTTGGAAGGTATTATTCGGCTCTATGGTATTGTATACGGGTCCATATATTTTCCGGAATATCTTTCTCTCAAATGCACAGGTTGCATCTTCAGTTGTTGCTGAAGTTGCCCAGGTTTCATAACCATATAACACTACCGGTCGTACAAATGTCATGTACAGCCGAATTATTGTATAGTAATTTTATTATAATAATAACAATAAAATATATAATCATAATAATATTGTAATAATAATAATAATAATAATTTTGTAATATTATTTTATAATAAATCATTCATATTTAATTTCTAAATTTCCATTACTTCAGAAAATTTAACTTAAATAAAAAATTTGTCAGCCAAAATTAATTACAAAATATCCAAATTCCATGTGCTAAGTTTTGGTTACATTCTTCATACATTTAAGGAACAGGGTTATTCAATAAAGAATTATCATAATTTTTTACGGTCGTAACGTCGAGTGCTGAAATTTAATCTTATGATAATCTGTTAACTTAATGCGAAACAATCACACGCCTTAGTAGTTTCATTCTTGGGACTCACGGTTTCCGCCTGAGAGAGGCAAGGATGTTCAGACATGTTCAGTATCGCCTACCGCTGCAATGGAGGTAACATGCGATAAACAATACGCGGCTTTTAAATTCTGCTTTCGTCTAAACCTATCTTCATCTGATGTCTATACAATGTTACAGGAAGCGAATGTAGAGTCTGCTCTTCCCTACAGAACAGCTCGAAGGGGCTTAAAATGTTTAAAGAGAGGATAAATCAATTTCAAAGGAAGTGGACCCGGTGCTCCATCAACACTGATGCTGTCATTGTGGAAGATCGACGAATTACCCTAAGATCACTTTCTGAAATACTGAACATTCCACTGGGTGACACCCACACGTTGGCGATAGCAACATTACACATGAGACGTATTTGTGTGTGAAGGGTTCTAAGACTGCTGATTCCCCAACAAAAGTACATTCGTCTGCAGGCTGCATGTAGTTACAGTTGATGTTAGAGGAAGATCCGTAGTGACTTTCAAACGTTATCGATGTTGATGAAACTAAATTACATCATTTTGATCCAGAGAGTATACAGGACAGTTCAGTAAGGAAATCTCCTTATCACAAATCCCCAAAAAAGCAAAAGTATTTGCTTCCTCTAGGAAAGTTATTGTACTTCGTATACACATTCCGTACCGTCACGCAACAACCCCCAGACAGGGGGTGGTGGTTGACACATACTTTAGGAGATATGACCCCACGAACAGTAACCTCCGCATCATACTAATCGTAAATAACGAGATTTTAATCATCCACTATTTGAGAATGAGAACACTTAGAGACTTAGAAGACACTTTGTTCATAATTTTAAAACTTTACGAATCTTTTTGTTGCTGAAAACTCTACAAAAATGATGAAACATGAGTTTATCACTTGCTATTCTTCCGCTGTTTGAGGAGTAAAACTACAGTATTGGGCACTTTTACACAACTAATTCTATTTTTGAGATACATTACAGGCTGTCTGCACATTTACCACTAAATGTACCTTCCAACTTATACTGTAGTGCGACACATAATTAATGAGATATATCATTAAGTATTTGGTATGTGAAAAACCAACACATAACGCATGAGGTTTCGATTTATTACGTATTTACTATAACTTGATTCCGTATAAACTTCTCAAACTTTGAGCACAAGTTCCGCTGTTGTTGTTGCGGTCTTCAGTCCGCAGCCTGTTTTGATGCAGCTTTCCACGCTATCCTCTCCTGTGAAAGCCCCTTCATTCAAGAATAAGAACGGCAACCTATGTCCTTTTGAATCTGCTGATTTCGTCCCGTGATCTCCAATTTTCATCCCATACACAATTACTTCTAAGGCTATGTTGACGATTCCTAGATGTGTCAGAATGTCTCCTACCAACCTATCCCTTCTCTTAGGATATACCAGAAAATCCTGTTCTCCCCAAGACTGTTGAGCACCTCCTCTTTAGGTACGAGATCCACCCATCTAATCTTCATCATTCGTCTCTAGAACCACATTACAAAAGCTTCTATCATCTCTTTGTATGAACTCCTTATTGTCCACGTTTCACGCCCATACAATGCTACACTCCAGATAAATGCTTTAAGACAGGACTTTCTAACACTTAGTTAATATTGGGTGTCAACAAATTTCGTTTCCTTAGAAATGCTTTTCATCCCCTAGCCATTCTGCATTTTATATCTTCTTTACATACATCATCAGAAGTTTTTGAATATAATTCTTCTCATTCTATATTTTGCATATTCTAGAATCAGCATTTTAGAAATTCCTCCAGTCAAAATTGTTAAACGCTTTCTCAGGATCTACAGATTATAAGATGTAGGATTCCCTTTCCTTCATATCTCTTGCGCTACTCAGGGGTTTCTATTAGACCTTGTTCTAATAGAAATATGTAAAAATCTACCTCCGAAATTATGTCAACGTACGGTACACAATTCAAGAGACAAGAGTTCGCCGCGGCGAATTAGCCGTGCGCACTGAGGTGTTGTGCTGGGGTGCACGCGGCTGTTCGTCGTCGGAGGTTCGAATCCTCCCTCGGGCATGGGTGTGTGTGTGTTGTTCTTAGGAAAAGTTAGTTTAAGTAGTTTTTTAAGTTTAGGGACCGATGACCACTGCTGTTAGGTCCCATATCTGTAAAAACATTTGAACGTTTTTACATGAGTTTGTAGACACTGAGATGCGTGAAAAGACGCCCTATCACGCATGAGGCTTCAATCAATTCTATCCGCAACAGGGGTCGCAGCCACTTTCCTATTATTCCATTCTACTTACTTGGAAATTATATTATTGTGGGACATACAATTCGGAAGATATGTCGTCATAAAGATATAGCTTGTAACGTAACAGTCAAACATCAGAAGGAATTAAATTTAAAAAAATCTTTGTCAGTGTCCGACCACAATGGATAAGTGTATAGAAGCAGTGTAAATTCTTTAACGAGTAGTTATTGCAACTGTTAAGCGTAATTGCTAAACCAGAAATATTATTAGTTTGAGTAGCACCTGATTTATGTCTTGTAATTCCCCGTCGGGGGTTCGAATCCCCCGTCGGGCATGACTGTTTGTGCCGTCTTTAGTATAAGGTAGTACATAAGTAGTTTGTAAGTTTAGGGACTGTATACCCCGCAGTTAAGTCCCTTAAGATTGACAAACATTTGTAGATTTTATGTTTTGTAAAACGATAATGACTGTATGCTGCCCGAGGTGAAACACTAATGATAAAAGAAAATGAAGATAATTGAGGTATCCGCATTCCCGGCTTTCGCCGATTGTGTGGATGGCCGATGAAAGAGTGGAGGGGAGAGGGGGGGAAGGACACTTGGGAGATAATTGCCAAGTCGGGGAGACACGCGTCATCTTACGTCAACCTAATGAAGTGTTGTTCTATAATGTGGTTAGATTTCATTTGGTACTGGTCGTGGATCAAGTCGGCGTACTGTAAAGTCATCTTAGAAAGTTGTAATTGGAGGGCGATCCAATTACCCGTATTAATTAAGTGGACAACATTTGCACTCATTGGCAGATAAAGGTACCAAGACCTGTGGTCAACAAGAAATTCCATAATTATTCCGAGATGTGAAGATTCGACCTCCAGCCACCGTACACCAGTTCTAGCACCAGAACTACTGCACATCCAACATTCAAGGAAAGACAGTTCCATAATTTGAAAGGTCAGCATCAGTAGAATTATTCTAAGGAGACAAGAGTAAACACTTGTCAGTATTTAAATTGTACCCGTCTTTTCATTAAATCACCTGTAACTTACTCCAGGAGAAACCAAGTCATTTAGAATAACAATTTTATTTAATTGTATCTAAGAATGTTTACACTATGTGTTTGAAAAGTACAAGTAGGACAATGTGGCATACATTGTACGCAAGTAAATCACATGAATCATAGTCGCCATCTTTAAATAAAAAAACCGACTTACACGAATTGATTAAATGGAAACTGGTCATTATCAAACTGTTCCCTGCCGTTTTAGTTCTTGAGAAAAGATTAAAAAGTAACTTCTTGCAGTTATTTTTGTATTTAAAGGTGTATAAAGGTTATCGTGGCATGCAGAGACAATTGCTGAAGCTAATAAAAAAAACAGAAGCATTCATTGTCAGTACAGTACATTAAGTAATTAAATTTTGAAATATTAATCCAAAATTAATTAATCAAATTTGCTCCCTCAGAACTGCGACCGAACTTAGTAGAACAGATTCTCCTTCAGTGAAACCCATGGTGAGTTCGGCTGTCTGTAGACATACTGTGAGCTGCTGCAAATACAATTGCAACTAGAGTCTCGTAAAAAACACAAGAAAACGTAGGCAGTGAATTGTAACCGTAAAAACAGCTTTACATAAAAAATTCCGATAATAGTAAAATTTACCTTTCATAAAAATATTAAATTTACATTATGTAAACATAGGTCACAATTTAATTGCACTGCAATAGTTAAATGTCAGTTGATATTGACGTTCAGTGAACAGAGATCACTGGAATGTTGTCGTCTTTTGCGTGTTGTTTTGTGGCAGGCTGCTGCCGCTAAGAAGTCGACAAGATAAAAATTTTGTCCACTCAGCTGACCAACAAGGAAGTTGCAAATAAAAATAATAATAATAAAACTTGTCGTTCCGGGGCGTCATTTCTGCTCCCTTAGCCGTATGAAACGCAAGAATGAAAAAAATCCACGCCCAGTGACAGTGATTATTGCATACTACTGACAAATGAAATGAGAGAAATATTAATGTTCCATCACGTAACGGATAAAGGAGAACCAATAATGTCCCTTCAGGTTTACATAAAAATTTAGTTCGTTCTAAGAAGCGACATCACATTTGCGAAAATTTCTAAGCTTAGAACGGTGGGTTCGGCTACTGACTGCATGCAAACGGAACTGAAATGGATAGAGAGCGGGGTAAATGCTGTTGTCAAATGGGGGAGAAGCAGATAAACTTATGGAATAATGCAATGAATACACATCTGGACAATGCCGTGTATTGATGCCACTATATTTCAAAATCACAAGATATTTTTTATTATGTTTTATTTGTAGGCGTCCGGTTGCCTTTATCTGACCTAATACCTCTATACCTCAATAAAATGTACGTTTAACATATTGACCTACACATTTCAAATGAATCCATAAAAGTGAAGAGTGAGGCATCAGGTTGTCACAAGATAAAAATTATGTAAACTGGCATACATATTGCACTGAGTGCGCTAGATCATATTTAATAACAGGGGGAAGAGGACTGATCCGTCTGATACATGTCAATCGCATAAGTATATTTTGTTAACTGTATTTTTTTTTCAGAATACTGATGCAAAGTTAATTACACAGTGTTCTTGGTTAATCTTAGTCAGATTAATTTACAAGTTGCATTAGAAAAGTATTATCAGAACGGAAATTCACACAAGGCACATATTTCGAAGGTTCTTCTAAGTCAAGATTGGTTCATTAAGATGCCAGAGGAAAAATAAAAGTATTAATATTTTAAAGATAAGTTTCAAAGTATTGAAATTGTTGGTATCATTGGTAACGCCGACAAGCAGTTCGTGTAAACACGACAGTTTTCTCGGTATCGCGTACCTGCGTGCCAGGTGAAAGCTACCCCACTCAGACGCTACTGAGACTCCTAACAGCAGTAAGTCTTTAAAGCAGAACCGGGCAAGTGTCTCTCACTGAGACGCCTTAGCCTTGACCTGTGTTCGCTTGTTTCACGGCTAGACACATATTTTTCGGTTGAAGGTCTTATTCGCTCGAAGCACTCCGTTCCTGGGCTGCACATACAGTGAACGTGATCCAGATGTGGGCGCAGTCCACAAGCAACTTTCAGCAATTGCTTTTCATTTTATCAGAACATGTTATTTTCGATATCATACCCACCTATAAAATCAAGTGACGTAATTATTCGGAACTGCGCCACTTTGTCCGATGGGGAAGTTAAACTACGAGGTTGATTTGGAAGGTAAATACCGGTTCTATTACTTCCCGAAAATGAGTAGCGGTAACACCGGAGCTTTGTTCCGTTGAGTGGCTCCATGTAGTACTCTCCCGCCAGTATAAACTACTAGCTGTAAACCAGTCGTTGCCCGGGTATTTATTTATTCTACACTCGCGTAGTCCACCTCTCCTTCAATACTCTCTCTCTCTCTCTCTCTGAATCCACATCTTTCACTCCCAACTTTCTGTTCGTTTCCACCTTTCCCTCTCTCGTCAAGTACACTTTGTCATGTACCACACAAACATTTATGTACCCAGCGATCTTATTCTTGGTTTAAAGGTCATCAGTGCAAAACTTCATCAAGATCGAAGCAAAACGTAAGTTACGTAAGTACCCTCGACGATGCAGCGAACGAAATTTTGTACAGACAGTGACATTCCTCTTGTTTCTAAGGTCAAGTATGCAAAGTTTCATCAATATTGGAATAAAACTATAGATTTGTATGCAATTGAAAGGCAGGGTCACATTGAAAAACGCACTTCGTTGCATTCAAATTTTCCAGTTTTATTTCATTCAACCCTTGTTCTGATAATAATAATAATAATAATAATAATAATAATAATAATAATAAAAGATTCTGAAATTGGTTGAGCTGTTCTCAAGTTACGGCACGACCAAGGTATTAAGGACTCCATTTTCATGCTGAAAGGTACTCTCCCCCATGCACCGTATGAAACATAGGTGGACGGCGATTTTCCTCTTGTTTTGAAGGTCAAGCGTGCAAAACTTCGTGAAGATCGGAATGAAAGTGTACATTTCGTCAGTCTGTAGGAAAAGTACTCTCCGCCTTGCACCTTAATTCTGTCGTATCGCAAAATATTTTTTTAGTTGACGTCTTCTACGTATAAACTAAATACCGGCGAAATTTCAGCATCATAAGTGCAATAGTTTTAGAGATTTCTGTTTAGACAGTGAGTGAGTGAGTTCGTGAGTTACTTTTCGCTTTAATACATATAGATGTATCTCCTGAATTATGTGTTCTACAAAAACATTATTTACCCGGTTCGTAGAGTGGAATATTAGGAAACTGCCTTTGAAATGTGTTGTAAATGGAGTTGTGATTAAAGACGTTGTAAATTACAACCTCGTGCTTATTAGAGCGAATTTTCATGCATTTAATTGACGCCATAGGATCTGAACGGTATGTTGTAATACAATATTATTTCTAAGGTACATCTAGTGGTGTATATGTAAACTGTCTGCAAAATACGCTGCGAATAGAGTTAGTGGTAAAGACGTAATAAACCCAAACGTCATGATGATGAGGCGGATTTTCGTGAACCTAATTGTTTATTACTCCATATCTCATGAACTGTGTATCGTACAATCATACAATTTCGAACGTACGTTCAGTGGTATGTGTATACTGTCTTAACATTTCTAGCGAGTATAATTAATAGTGTACGAGTAATAAATTGTAATGCCAAGCCAAATGCCGTAATTTTACTACATAAACGCCGAAAAAGTAGTAAGCGACAAACTTTTTTCCTTTCATAATTTTTCTGGGGTTGTCAGTGAGAAAAAGTTTCCCAAAGGTTTGAAATTATGTTTAAAGTTTGTTGCAAGTCGCTAAGTGCTCTTCCTCTCAAATAGTGTACTGATAAATTCACACTATCACGTGCCGCAAGACGGGGAAGTTTCCATTGTTTATGACGTCGTATCTCCTGAACTATCGGCCATATCGCAAAATACCTTCTTAGCTGACACCTTCTACCTATAAAATACATTCCTGCAAAATTTCATCTTCATAGGTCAAGTAGTTTTCGAGATTTCGTGTTTAGTCAGTGAGTGCGTGAGTGAATGACTGAGTGAGTGAATGAGTGTCCTTTCGCTTTTACACAGATAGAGATGAGGGTGTTTTCGGCTACTTTTGTTATATATACAAGAGTTCAAAAATTTTCACAGCAATTGACAATTCCAGCAGGTATGAGGTAGGTTCAGTTTTAAGATTTTTGTGCGGGAAAACATTAGTGACAGTGATGACGTTGATGTCGTGCATTTCGTGACGCATGCACTGTCGTCTATAATGAAGAATGAAGGTTCCAGCCGCCTGGAACTTGGTGCTAAAGAGGATGATGTGGTAAGACAGAATTACCATTTCACTGTTTCTGATCTCTTACAATATATTCCACCAATATTATATCGTAGAGACACAAAGGTTGCATTACAGAAAGTTTTGTGCTCACTGGGTCCCAAAATGTATGTCTGAAGCCTTAAGGAAAACGAAGGGTTTAGAATTAATCTAAACCGACATTTGTATTTATTCACATCCATTAATGTTTATCTCTTGTTTACTTATAACACTGTACCAGACTTATCATATATTTAATCTTCAAGAAAGTATTGTCTTAGACTTAATTAAAAAAAATTCTCTGTTTGAATACTGAAGTCACATCATTCAGTTATACAACGATTTTATCGGAGGCGATGACATTGATACAGGTGTTTCTAAAACGCTTCAACAGACTTCGAGGGAATATAGAAGACTTAGTAGATCAAGTTTCACATAAGAGCCAGTGTCCAATAAAATGATATGCAGTGGCGCTATATGCACTAATTTAGTTTCTGTAATCTCTCTTACTTCAAGCTCTTTGCTTTGTACTTTTCGGAGGAGATACTATTGCCCAAATCAGTAAACAAATTTCGGGTAAACACAGTTTTTAAAGAGCTTACCGTTAGAGTTATGAGCCATTCTGCCACACTGCGAATCTCTTCTACTAACTCAGAGCTCTTAAAATATACAATTTAGAGACCATGTTTACCGGACATTTTGCTCTGTAGTCTGGTACCTCCTCCCAAATTATGGAAAGCAAAAAACTTGCAGCGAAAGAGGTTTTGTCAGCCTTGATTACAAAGTCATTATAGTTAGATTATCAATTTGTGGTTGACGCTCTTCTTCACTCGTGCTTGATTCTTAGAATATGATAAGGACAAGTGCTTTTGCATTGAGCTAACACAATTTTTTGTTTGTATTCACTGCAACGTGTTTCGGAGAAGGGTTTTCCTCATAATGTGTCGAAAGACGTAAAAGGAATTTTAGTATTATAATATATGAGAGTTTTCTGAGTTTACGTTATTTACATCAACAAAGTATTTACGGAATATAACAGGAAATTTAACAAGCTCATTCAAATTGTGTTTTGTATTTTTTGTGGATGTCTGAGAATTGAAGATCAGCTATAAATGTCGTCCAGTATGTCATTTGCTAATAATAATGAATTTCAAGTTTTCCTTTGCGTACAAATAACCTTAAAATACATAATTTTTTTAATATTTTTTCATTTTTTTTCGTTTCAAATGATTTCCTTTCTTATATTGTGACTATATTATATTTCGTTAATTACAAATATTCGTAATTTCATTTTATGGTAGTCGTTTCCTTTGAGAAAACAGAACTCAGTTCTGTGAACTGATACGGGGATGAGGCTGTACATTATGTGCGAAGAGATAAGTGTACTTGATTTTTGTGGTTTTCTTGAAGACACACTTCACTGCCTCCTGACGAAGAGAGAGTTACACCGACATTCTTACTCCTAACTAAAACACTATAAACGTATAAAGCACTTTGCGATGTTGCCACGCATACAACTAGTGCGCATTTGTGATAATTGATACGATGTCCACATTAACACAGTGAAAAGAACCCAGGCTATTTGGTGACATGGCACGAGAATGGAGACATTTGGTCCAATAGAAACACAAACTACGGAAACGGAATATAGGTTCCAAAGAAATGTAATCATGCCGTGAATAGCACCCTCCCGTTGGAGTCCAGAAGAGGCGCTCGAAGCCGGACAAGTTTGTGATGACACAGACGCTCTATCGGATGCAATCTCGTTCATCCGGAGCACACCAGTTAATGTTATTCCTCCGTTTGACGGATTGGTGATTATGTGGATCTGACAACTTGCGAGCTAGCGACAATCTGGGTACTTTGGCTTCCGTGTCGAGGTGTGAGCAACCTGCTCGTACAATTGATGCTCTAGTGCTGGTTTTCTTCTACCATTCTTCGTAGATCACCGCAGCGGCAACATTATAGATATATTCTCAGTTCTGGGGCATGATCGTTTATAATCTTAAGTTCCTTCGTTGACGAATAGATTCACAGATCTGTGACTGGCTGGAAGACTTCCTAAGTAATAGAACACAGTACTTTGTTCTCGACGGTGAGTGTTCATCAGAGACGAGTGTATCGTGAGGCGTGCCCCAGGGGAGTGTGATAGGACCGCTATTATTTTATATCTATATAAATGATCTGATGGACAGAGTAACTTGCAATTCGCTGCTGTTTGCTTATGATGCAGTGGTGTATGTAATAGCAAACACATGACAAAATTTCTAGTTGGTTTGAAGAATGGCGGCTTGCTGTAAATGTAGGTGATGCATATGAGTTGGAAAAACAATCCCATAATGTTCGAATACAGCATTAGTAGTAGACGCGTCGTTCAAATATCTAGGCATAACACTGCAGAGCGATATCAAATGGAACGAACATGTAAGGACAGTTGTGAGTAAAGCGGACAGCCGACTTCGGAAGAATTTTGAGAATATGGTCTTCATCTGTGTAGAAGACCGCGTATAAAACGCTTGTACAATCACGTCTTGAGTATTAAGTGTTTGGGACCCGCAGCAGAACAGTTTAAAGAAAGACATAGAAGCAGTTCAGAGGCGAGCAGCTAGGTTTGTTACTGGTAGGTTCGACCAATGCGCGAGTGACACGGAGATGCTCTAGGAACTCAATTGGGGATCGCTGGAGAAAGACAACGTTCTTTTCGTGAATTTCTGCTGAGGAAATTTAGAGGGCCGGAATTGAAAGCTTAGTGTAGTACGATCTTCCTGACGCCTCCTTACATTTCGCGTGGTGATCACAAAGACAAGATAAGAAAAATTAGGGCTCGTACAGAGGCATAAAGCATTCATTTTTTCTCGTTCTATTTGGGAGTGAAATAGGAAAGGAAATGCATAGTAGTGGTACAGTGTATTCTCCACCACGCACCTTACGGTGGATTGCGGAGTATGGATGTAGATGTAAATGTAGAGGTGACAGTACTCTTAAGACATTAACATGAGAAAAACATATTATGATACTGATATTTTGAATATCCTGTGTGCCTATTGTAAAAAATAAAAATAATAAAAAATACAAATAAAGGAGGTGATGAAACGGACATTTTGTGTAATTTATGATCCTGAAATTGCTGATGTTTGTTTATATAATATGTTTAGGAGAATTTACAAGATATCACCTTGTTTACATTGAGATAACAGGTGTTTTGTTAATCAGTGCCATAATTTGACCTAGTGAATAATAAGTTTTCATCTACTTTTCCCAAATACGGATTCTGATGTTATGTAAGTATTGACGTAACTTACTTTTAGAATTTTGAGTTGTTCTTGTCTAATATTATTACCGACAGTTCGTATATGTGAGCTAATGAGCTGTTGTGGATTTATTCAAGAATGATCTCATCGTATGTTTTATATTATGGAGAATCTTGTAACCATACTGCAGGTGTCGTAATGGGAAGACCATTAACTGCTGTTATTTACAATCAGTTTATGGAGTAGTTGGACAAAATCGTCCTGGAGATGGTTACTGCAAAGCCTATCGTTATGTTCTTGATACGTTCGTTGTCTGGTCTCATGGACGTGAAAAACTGGGTGAATTCTTGGACCACATCAACAACATCCATGACAAAATCAATTTCACGATGGAGGTAAAACGATCCTTGGCCTACTTGTCAGGCGTGAAGCAAATGGATACCTGAGACATACTGTTTACCGGAAACCCTCCCAAGCGGACCGGTATCTGCACGCCACGAACCACCACCACCCACCGCAAAAACCATCTGCTCTAAGAACCTTGGAACACCGAGCAGAAGTAGACAACGAACATATGCAGAAAAAACTGAGCCATTTACGGAAAGGTTTAATTAAAAATGGCTACAGTGACTGCTAGATATCACAAGCCACCCATCCGAAGACACGCAAGCAGGAGACCGTCGAGGAGAAGACAAATAAGCTTGCATTTTCGCCGTTTTGTGGCTTGTTAACGGGAGAGATTAGCCTGCTCCTTAAGAGAAACGAGATCGACTGATTCTTCAGGCCTCCTACAAAATAGCGACTGCTGATGAGACACGTGAAAGATAATCTAGGCCTTACAACACCAGGTGTGTCCAAGATACCATATGGGTGAGAACAGTAGGGCAGACAGTGCGCAATATTCAACAGTGCTGCCTTGAACGTAAGAAATGTTTCCGTATACGTTATCTCAAAAAATCGGCAACTGCGGAGCACGTTCTGGAGAACAAACATCGCATTGCGTTCGATGAGTCATTATTCATTACAAGAACAAATAATTTCTGGGATAGCGTAATAAAACAGGCGATCGAAAGTAAGATACATGTAAAAACTCCCAATAAAGACATCAGCTTACAAATGAGCACAGCTTGGGACTTGGACATCGGATGGTTGAAGCGCTCGGCAGGCACGCGACCAAAACATTGCCATATATGGCGATACGGCGGACACCAGTGAGGTCACAGGAAGCCACGATGCTCTATAAGGATGGCGGCAGCAATGGATCGACAGTCACCATTTGACAGTGGCCGAAGAGATTTCGGCTGAAATCTTGGTAATATCAAACCACTTGACGCGGATGTAAGCCGGAACGAAATATATCATCGTAACTGTTACTTTTGTAACATTTATGACGAGAAATTGAATTTTCATAATCATTTTGAGAAGCATTTGTTCTTAGACAGCATTTTACGTATGTGACGGATTTTAGATGTGGTATCGAGTAATTCAATAATGGTCTCAGTACTGACGAGAAATTGAATTTTCATCACCATTTTGAGAAGCATTTGTTCTTAGACAGCATTTTACGTTGCGAGGATGAAAATCGGGGTGACAGTTTAAAATAGGGAAAGTTTAATTTTTAATACTCACAACCACCAACTGCGAACCATATTCATAAACATGCAAAAACACTGGATCTGTGATTACAACTGTTTGACCCGTTTTCTAGGGGATGATATCACACGTTCGCAGCTTTCCTTCCCTGCATATGATTAACAAAAAAATCCATAATAAAGTCAAATTCATGAGAGAAAAGGGTGTACTAACTACTATTTTTGAAAACACGTGAAAGTTCACTTTATGTTGTTTATTTCACAATATTAGAACCCTGCGGCTGATACGTCTGTACATTGACACATTTATCAAATGAAGTTATAGCTTGTGAGCACCCAGACAAAATGAATATTTGCCGCAAATTGTTTTCACACCATGTGCGTGTCTCAAACACCATTTATGTTCATGGCTATGCGACGACACGTGTTACATTAACAAATCACAGTCACTTTAATTCAATGCGATGCACACCTTGTTCCACCGGCTAAATATTCACAACACACAGTAGCACTCGATTCAACTTGGTGCAGTCTACGACGAGCAATCACACTTGGCAATTGCCACACAAAAATCTATAGTCTCCACCTGGAAATCCACATGCCGACTGATGCAGAGCGACGCCGCTCGGCCGGCTACTCTACTTGCTCCCGCCTCGTCACTTCCTGCCATCGCGCGCGCACGCGCGCGCCTAAAGCCCAACTGCCGGGTTTTTTCCCTACGTCATCAACTTCCCCATGTGAGCTGTTCTAATCGACTTCTAACGTACAGCGCTCAGCCAATACATTTCTAAAACTTTACTTAAAATCAAAATAATTACACTACACATTAAACAAATTTCTTTTATGTTTTTATATTGGTGTAAACATCCTTTGCACTATTTATTACAATCGTGCAATTTCTTATATCACAGATAAATGATTTAACTGAATATTTCAAGATAAAATACACAAGATTAATTGAAAATAAAATGAGAAATAGTTAATATATTACTTTTATAAACAAATATTGCCATGCTAGTTGTGTAACTGTCTTGTATTCATTGGTAATTTATTACTTTTCATTGTCAATTAAACTTATTACGCCAGATGTGACTATATCAGCTAATGTATTGTTTATTTATCAACAGGCTATTTTGTAATGAGGGCCTTAAAGGTTCCTAACTGCATCGTATTACTTCAAATGCAAGTAGTATTAGAATATTTTATTTCACGCTGTGCACTGCACTGCTCCTGGCACTCGCCATTGTCCCTCTCTCCCCTCACCGGAAACGAACCTGGAAAATCCTAAGCTGGAACAAGCCACCAACGTCGGCCTGCTCGCTGGCCTCCCGTCAGCTACAAGCACACAGCAAATCTCAACGTGGAGAATTTCTACCTATGGCCTAACTATAAAAGTTGTCACCCAATTGCGTACATACATTGCTACCATAATTATTAAGATTAAATTTGTGTAACATTTGGTGCATTTGCATGGTCATGTCTGCAGTGAACTTCATACTGTTTAATTACCAATATTTATAATGGGCGGTAATCTCACAACGTATGTGACGGATTTTAGATGTGGTATCGAGTAATTCAATAATGGTCTCAGTAATGACGAGAAATTGAATTTTCATCATCATTTTGATAACAATTTGTTCATAGACAGAATTTTACGTATTTGATTTATTTTTAAATGTGGTATCGAGTAATTCAGTAATAGTCTCCCCTCCTGACGCCTCGTGGCAAGTGTCACGGAGCAATTTCCTTCCAGCAGTGCGGTCCGTAGTCGGCCCTGCGGCTGTCAGCAGGTGTGGCAGAGGCGGCCGCAGGTAGAGCGCGGCGTGACGGAGGCGGCGGCGGCGGAAGACGGCATCGGTCAGCGCCGCGGGGCGTGACGCGGCGTCGCAAATGCCGCCATTAGCCGCCGGCGCCTCATCAGGGCGCGGCCGCAAGTGATGGCGTCATACGCGCCGCATTCCGCAGACGTCGCTGTAATTGCTGCGGTCTGCAGGAGCCGCGAGCGCGGGGTCGCCGTCTGGCAAAACGCCCCGCGGCCGCTGCGCTCGTCGTCAGTCAGCTGCCGAGCAACGGTCTGTAGGCACTGCGAGGTGCACTCAAGCTACAACACCTCCGTATTTTCTGAAATACTACTTACCATCACACTCTGAAACTTCTGTGCATTCTCGAAATAATCTCTCTGTATACCGAAGTATTCGATACCCGATTTTAAATATATATACATCAATCATATTTCAGTTCCCTGAGACAAACATTGGTTTTAAATCAAATGTATGTATCATTACGTGACGTTTCACAGAAATAGAAATTCTCGTTATAAGTGTTGGTACTTCGAAAAAACAATATGTGTATGAAAAGATGTTGAATTTGAGGAAAAGCGTTGAATTAAAATATGCGTTGCGGCCGGGATTGGAAACCGGGACGTCCTGCTTAGCAGGCACTCAGCTAACACGTCCTTACTAATAATGCACGTAGAAAACATGCTTTAATTCTGCCTCAATGTTACCCTCCAAAGAGGTGTTGCATTATTTTCGTTAAGGCTGAGTTTTCTGAGTGGTTAAAGCGTCTGTATCATTGGAGGAGACCATGGGTTCGAATTCCGGTTACAGCACAAATTTTACACTCTGGCCATTAAATCTGCTACACCAAGAGGAAACGGGTATTCATTAGACAAATATATTATACTGGGACCGATATGTGATAATATTTTCACGCAATTTGGGTGCATAGATCCTGAGAAATCAGTACCAAGAACAAACCACCTCTGACCGTAATAACGCTCTTGATACGCCTGGACATTCAGTCAAACAGAGCTTGGATGATGTGTACAAGTAAAGATGCCCATGCATCTTCAACACGATACCAAAGTTCATCATGAGTAGTGACTGGCATAGTGTGACGAACCAGTTGCTCAGCCACTATAGACCAGACGTTTCCAATTGGTGAGTGATCTGGTGAAAGTACAGGCCCGTACAGGACCTCCAACAAGCGGTCGTGCATTATACTGTTGAAATGTAAGGTTTCGCAGGGTTCGAATGAAGGGTCGAGCCACGAGTCGTAACACATATGAAATGTAACGGCCACTGTTCAAAGTGGCGTCGATGTGAACAAGAGGCGACCGAGACGTGAAACTAATGGCACCCCATACTATCACGCTGGGTGATACGCCAGTATGGCGATGACGAATACACACTTCCAATTTGCGTTCACCGGAATGTCGCCAGACACGGATGCGACCATCATGATGCTGTAAACAGAACCTGGATTCATCCGAAAAATGACATTTTGCCATTCCTGCTCCCAGGTTCGTCGTTGCGTACACCATCGCAGGCGCTCCTGTCTGTGATGCAGCGTCAAGGGTGACCGCAGGTATGGTCTCCGAGCTGATAGTCCATGCTGTTGCAAACGTCGTTGAACTGTTCGTGCAGATGGTTGTTGTCTTGCAAACGTTCCAATCTCTTGACTCAGGGATATAGACGTGCCTGCACGAACCGTTACAGCCATGCGGATAAGAAGCCTGTCATCTCGACTGCTTGTGATACGAGGCCGTTGGGATCCGATACGGTAAAAGGCAATCGCGATAGGCTACAATCCGACCTTTATCAAAGTCGGAAACTTTATGGTACCCATTTCTCCTCCTTACATGAGGCATCATAACGTTTCACCAAGCAACGCCGGACAACTGCTGTTTGTGTATGAGAAATCGGTTGAAGACTTTTCTCATGTCAGCACGTTGTAGGTGTCGCCACCGGCGTCAAACGTGTGTGAAAGCTTGGAAAAGCTACTCATTTGCACATCACAGCATCTTCTTTCTGTCGGTTAATTTTAGCGTCTGTAGCACGTCATCATCGTGGTGTAGCAATTTTTATGGCCAAGAGTGTAATTCGAGCCCTATCCTTACATTCAGTATCTTTGATACTATAAGAAAGTTATTGTATGGTATCGAGTACCCTCCGCCACGCACCTTTGGGTGGATTCAGGAGGATGTACGTAGATGTTATGAGACAATGTATGTCTCTCCTTATTTTCACCATCTTTGATACAATGAGACAATGTATGTCTAGGGAATCGAATAATTTTGGATATTTATATCACCTCTGCATGAGGTTTATAGTGGGATTTTTCCCATTCATCTTCATTGCTGGAGTGCTATTTCGATATTGGAGAGCCTTGGAAACTTTCATACGTATTTCATAAGGCAACAATGAGGCAGAATCAAAGCATGTTTTGTGGAGGAAGGAACGTGATTTAAGACAGTTGCCATCCGGTAATTTCCAGATATATCTGAAAAACTTTGCTGCCCTGTTGTGCTATCTGTCTGACAGGAGGGGGGTGGGGCAGATTATTATTTGTGCGGTTTTTAACGTTGATTTCCTAAAATAGTATAATAGGAAGAAAGAAACTGAAGTATTACTTGGTTGTTTCAATTTGACATCCGCTATTGATTTTGCTTCTTGGATAGAGGACAGCAGCACAATGAGAGCTAACTTTTATAGACCAAGATAAGTTCAAAAAAATAAATGCTTACCCTGTTGGGATTGCTCTTTCTGATCATGGTTCACAGCTAGTTACAATTCACATTACAGCCCCATACAGCAATTTAAAACGACATGTTAAGTAGGGCGTTCAGTTAGTGATCGAACAAATGGCAAGTTTGCGGAAAGATTACAGCAGTTACACTGGGATGAGGTACACGAGGAACCCGATGCTAATTTGAAATACAACATATTACATGATACAATTGTAACTTTATTTGACAATCGTTTTCCCAAGAAAACAGTTACATATAATTGAATTGATCGGAGCTGAAAGACATTAAGTCCAAATGTGCGTATTTTGTGTTGTTCAATAAGGAGCGTTGCTTGGGCAAGAATAATCAAACGGCTCTGAAAAGAAATACGTCGGCGTTCGCTTCTACAGTAAGCTGGTGCTGCATGTGATGTGTACGGAACAGAATCGCGTCAAGACACGGACTTTAAAGCTCTGTGCCATGGACGTCCATTTAACAGTCTGTGATAAAATTTTGAAAATGATGGCCATGGTTGTGGAAAGACTGTTATAACCATGAAAACGGAAGGGCTCCCAAGATACAAGGGAGACTAAAATGTTTTAAGAGAGCAACAAGATTCAAGAGGTTGAAGCGTCTGTTTACATCTACTCTCCTGTTAAACACAGATTTCTTTTTTCTGGAAAAAACAAGATCGCTGTCTCATCTTACGTAGACCTACCATGCCGTCTGAAAAAGGGTACAAATGTTCACATATACTTCAAAAATGCACGACATTGCAGAAAAAGTAAAATTGTGCCTCAGGAATCCATGTAATTTCACGATGTTATTCCAAAATGACCAAGAATGAGTACTTAGTGTGAATCTGACCATCCCTAACAAGTTGAGTTGCCCCATTTCCTTTTCAGTTATATTCCAAATTGATTTAATTTTACTATCAGAGGTACTAATGTCAGACAATAATATGTGTGCTTCTGAACTTCTTAATAACTTTTCCTGATATCCCACGGTATTTTTTATAATAGTTCACAGTTTCTGTGTCATTACTCTCTCTTGCTGTTAGATACAGTTTTCTTTTCTTTTCTTGTTTATTCATGGATTTAGATCGCATTCGATCATACTAATAATACATTTTATAACTAACACTTGTTCATCAATATATATTTTAAAGACATCAGGTTAATGTAGCTTGATAAATTTATTATTCATTACAGATTCCGAATGTACTAGTAATCGTGGTGCTGAAAAGCATTACGCCCACTTTCAAAAAACAAAGATAAATCCGGATTGAACATTGATCTTGTATTTGCACCAACACACTTTACATTCTGAGACGATATTTTTTAGTTAATAGCAGTATAGTTAATAGTATTAATCTACATATTTTTGGTTCTGGAATATTTATACAGTTATTTGCTTCATCTGAAAAGTAATGAAAATGTACATAATAACATTCAGCTCCGACCAATTCAGTTGTAAGAAACACCATAGCTATATAAATGAATAAAAGTATGTTGTTACCGGAAAAGAAAACTGTATCTAACAGCAAGAGAGAGTAATGACACAGAAACAGCGAAATACTATAAAAAATACCGTGCGATATTAGGAAAAGTTATTAAGAAGTTCAGAAGCACACATATTATTGTCTGACATTAGTACCTCTGATAGTAAAATTAAAACAATTTGGGATATAACTGAAAGGGAAATGGGGCAACCAAAGCACAGGGAGACTGTATTACCATTAAAATGAATGAAAAGTTTACTAACAAAAAGTGAAGGTGAAAATAATTTTAGTAATCACATTTTAACTGTGGTGGAGAAAATAGGATCTGAATGTTCCATAGAAGAGGCAAAGCTATTAATGGAAGATTCCATAAATTAGCAGTCTCATACAAATGAAATTCCACCCAGCCTCCTCTCCCTTTGAATTTAAGAAAATGATAAACTCTCTGAAAAGTAAATGGTTATATGGTATTCATGGCATTTCCAGCAGAGTAGAAAAAGCTTGTTCTCAACAGATAAATAGATTCTCAGCCACATATGTAATAGTTCTCTGGAGCAGGATATTTTCCCAATTAACTAAAATATCCTATTGTTTAACTATTGCATAGAAAAGGAGATGCGTCCAATTTCAATAACTACCGCCCAGTCTCACTACTGACAGCTTTATCCACAGTTCTTGAGAAAGTAATGTATTCAAGAATAGCTTCATATATTCGTAAAAATGAGGCATTAACAAAATGTCAGTTTGGTTTCCAGCAAGATCATTCAACAGTAAAAGCTGTAATTGTAAGCTTTCACTGATCAAATATTAAATGCTCTGAATAACCGGACAACACCCGTTGAGATTATTTGTATATCATGAAATTCTTATAGCTAAGCTTAAGCATTGTGGTATTAGGGGCAGTACACAAATGGTTTACTTCATATTTAACTGGAAGAGTGCGGAGAGTTGAAGTTGTTCGGGTAAACTGCAAACATCAACTGATTCCTCACACTGGGGGGCTATCAACAATGGACTGGCCGCAGTGGCCGAGCGGTCTGCGGCGCGCCAGTCACCATCTGCACGGCCGCTACAGTCGAGGGTTCGAATCCCCCCTCGGACATGGCTGTTTGTGTTGCCTTTAGTATAAGATAGTTCATAAGTAGTTTGTAAGTTTAGGGGCTGATGACCCCGCAGTTAAGTCCCTTAAACTGAACAAACATTTGAACATTATGAACAAGCATGGGGTTCCACAGGGTTCAGTCTTGGGATCTTTGCTGTTCCTGATATAAATTAATTATTTACCATTCTGTAATCATGATGATACGAAGCAAATTCTTTTTTCTGACGATGCAATCATAATAATCACTCCCGACAAACAAGAGATAACTGATGACATTGTAAACAATGTTTTCCAGAAAATTATTAAGTGGTTCCTTGCAAATGGACTCTTATTAAGCTTTGATAAAACATAATACAAACATTCCATGTGGTAAATGACATAACACCAATAATAAATATAGTCTGTGAATAGAAGTCTGTAGCTAAGATAGAATATTCAAAGTGTTAGAGAACTAAATTGGAAGCTACGCCATTGACAGGCTACTGAAACGTTTGAGTTCAGCGACTTATGCTATTAGGCTTATTGCAAATTTTCTTGACACGCATCTCAGTAAATTGTGTTACAACGCTTATTTTCATATGGCATCATACTTTGAGGTAATTCATAATTGACAAAAGAGCATTCAATTCACGAAATCGTGTTATTATAATAATTTATCGAGTCCACTAATGATCATCTTGCAGACACTTATTTAAGGATCTCTAACTTTGGCACAAAATGGGTTGAATTATGCTGCAAAAAAAAATCTTTGGTCGTATACCAGATAACATCAAATGTCTCGGAGATAAACAACCAGCATTTAAAAACAAATTGAAAGAGTTTCTAAATGTCAAATCCGTCAACTCAGTAGATGAATGAAAAAAAAAGTATGCTATGTAATATTGTCTTTTACCAAACTGACACGTTCCAAATCATTACGATATCTCGTATTCATGGTCTATGGAACAAGTATTAATCTAATCTAATCTATTCTACTCTAATTTAAGTAAGTCACTAACAATACTAATCTCTAATAATAAGCAGCACAGAAACGTACGACATGGGCTGCATGGCGCTTCCGCCAGAGCTGGAGTCCTCTCTCGTGCTTGGGTGTGTGCGTGATGTGCTTAGCGTAAGTTAAATTAGTTTGTACGGCAGTTTGGCCCTTAGATTAACAAACACTTGTACATGTGATCAAATCACACAAACACACACATATGTAAACAACTTTGTTTAAACCATGTATTCACATTTCAAATGTTAAGTACTTATTTATATTATTCTGTTCTGAATATAAACGATGTTATCCCTAGTTTCAGCAGTTTTATAAATGTGACCCAGCAGAGAGCACGACAGTTCTTTTCTACCTAGTTCATCATGCAATGTGAAGCAAGCAGGGTTTGATTTGCTGACCCCTGTTGTATGAAGATAATGTAAAGAAAGATGTGTCACTTCTTTGAGGCAATATGGCCGCCCATAGATGATGTCCAACGAAAGTTCTTTTATATTACATAAATGAGTCATGGTCAGCCAGTTTTAATTGAAGATCTGGCGGAAACCCGAATTTTTCTGTTTCGACGCCAGTTTTACTATAGACAACGAGACCATCACGATGCTGCTCGATGACTGGAGATAAGCAACAAATTTTAATATTTCACTTATAAATTTTCATTGTAACCTTTCAGCTCGTGTTTCTCAAATGCTGTATTGTTGCTAAAAAGGAAAGCTGACCATAAATATATTGTTAGGGCAGTTAAGAGTGATGATTACATGCTGTAAACTTATCCACAATGACTATGACATTATTCCATGGCCCCTGCGAACACTCCTATAGGAAACAAGCAGATGCAATAATTGCACGGCAAATGAATTTACGAGCACGAAGAACGTCTTTCGTGGTTTTTTTTTGGTTAAAAAAAAGTTTCTAGGAGTCAAATGAAAGTTATTGTCACGAAAACACTGCAGTACAGATTGCTGTTGCGTAATAATGGAGAAAGAGCACACGTGCAGCTTTTTCTGGCCTTTTTTTTCACCCAATGCTGAAAGGAACTTTCAGGATTGTGTTCACAGATCACACGGAAATGCCAGCTCCGGGGGCAAGTGTTCTATCTTCCTTTGCCAATTCTTCAAAACAATTTGTTCCACTCGCTGGATAATGTCAGACGGACTGGTGTGAGGCCCACATCGTCTTGGTTAGTTGTTATACGACGATTCACTCAACTGTCGTACCGTCGAACAACCATGACACTAACACCACAAATCTCACTTAACAGGCGTTGAATTTCAATCGGTGGCATACCGCACAGATAGAGAAAACGAATGATTACATGCTCTTCTTTTTTTTTTTTTTTTTTTTGAGAACGTCATAAGTTCAAATACAAATCTGCTTGACAGCTGCTGCAATTTTTCGGCTACCATTTTTTTGGAGGGGAAAAATCTGCACAATATAGTATGCCTTACACAAGCTGTAAGTGTCTAATATCCGCACTTTCTGTAAGGTGGTAAGTGATCATTGTTCATGTCAATTACACATTTCCAATTCAGGATCGGCATCTGTAGTGGAAAACGGTCAACAACAACTTCAAAGGATGTATGACGATCAAGTACATGTGCTGCGTCGTTGAAGCCCCGCAGGGTGAGTATTTTACATTTGTCAGCATTTAATCGCGCAACTGACTCATGAGAATAACTTTCAATTATTAGTTTCAACCATGCGATTTCTTCACTTCGATGGAAGAAAAGCACCACATCATCTAATATTGCACAGAGCTCGCAAAGACGCAGACTAAAGCTTTTGACAAGTACTGTGCAAGTTAGTGGTGATTCCATATTGCTAAAGGCTGTTTACTACATGGAATGGACTGGGTTCTCTAGTCCATCTGAACCAATCATTGACTGGAAATGATTATGTTTGGCTACTTGTACGCCGTTATTCGTGGACTTCATGTTCGTAAACAACTAATAAATTTTTAAGCATTACGACTTGTCTGTATGTGTTCACAAAATATCCTGTACTTATTTACACTGGGCTATGTACGGTTCTGAACAAACTGTACACGTCAGCTCTCATGTCCAACAATTACATTAGCAAATAGTACCTTAAACGTACGATCCTACTGACTTACTCTATACATAGGCTATAATTTGCAGCGAAATAATGAAATATGAAGATAAATGATAGATTAATAAAAGAAGTTTTATTGTAACGTTTACAAATGATGCAAGTAACGTCAGATAACTTAGGGGATTAACGTTTATTCAAGTATGTTCTGACGTGTAGGAAGTGATCCTACACAAACCATAATCATAAAATTAGTAGAATAGATGCTTTAACTGAGTTATGAAAATGACAGCAAAATCCCCAAACAAGTTCAAATGTTTGTAGAGTCTATGGGACGTAACTATGGGGACATCAGTTCCTAAACGTACAAACTACTTATGAACTAGTTAACGCTAAGGACGGCACAAATATCCATGCCCGAGGGGAGATTCGAACCCCCGACCGTAGTGGCCGTGCAGACCGTGACTGACGCGCCGCAGTCTCTCGGCCACCGCGGCGGGGCCCAAATAAGTAATCATCGACAATGCTTGGACACTAAGTCCATTTTTCGATCATACAAAACGAAATAATCTTCTCGAGTAGTTCAACTCATATTCCGATGAACATATCAACCATCTTAATGTCTCTTGTAGAATCACATACGCTACATAGTTCAGTTACAATTCCGTATTGGAATCGTAAAAAAAAGCCGGAACTTGTAAGTTCATACAAAGTTGAAGTCCCAACAAAGCAGTTGTTTGCCATGCAGGTTGTAATACTGTCGAAAAAGAATCTGTTCAGTTACCGTGGCAGGTGCCCCTCCTTCCAAGACGACACAAAGTCCTCTTGTAGCCTCAAGGAGCTCTCCACACGAACAGTGCAAGTATTTTACTTGAAAACAGCAGTTTCCTGACATAGCATCTCTCTCATTAACAATAGACATTCCTTCATTAATTTATGAATTCTTAAGATGATTTGTATTGACTTAACTTTAACCATTCCCGCACTAAAGTCATATTTTGACAATATTAAGTGGAAACGAATATTCAGTCACTTTGGTAATATTTAAATAAACAATCCAGGTTTCATGCGCTTGACTACTCCTACTACACAATATTTAGGAAAGTTGCTTGCAAAATACACATATATTCGTTAAACAGTTACATGAACCTGTGGACAAGATGGGAATTTCATGCTTCTTATTGCTGAGTTATTGTAAAAGTTACGATGATCTCACTATATTTCCATCGTAAATTGATAAAACAATAAATGCTTCAATAAATCGATACAGATGCCCATGTTTCAAGATCTTGAGGTAATACGCTATCATCTTTGTTGAAATCACATGACGCTTTCAAAAGTTGATAATTTTAAGTTTAATTTTTCTCTTTTCAAATGTTGTGAACAACGCCTTTTATAGTTTTGACGATATTAAATACATTGTTGGTCCATTAAATACACCAGATTTTTTTGATATCGTATGTATGTTCAGAACTGATGAGAATGTAACACTGTTTCTTATTACATATTTCCAAAGAAGGAAAATGTCCATCTTGTAAGTATCCGCCAGATCGTCCATTATGACATCTCCCTGTTACCGTCTGTTCTTGCCCAGCGCCCATTCTGCAAGGGTTTACCCATTACTTCTGCGGTATAAAGCGGTTGCTGGGGACAAACCCAACCTACCCTAATTTTTGGCCTGGTCCTCCATAAACTTAAGCTGTACGCTTTGACTCAACTGCGCGAGTGCCACTCTGCCTGCCATACTCTTCCAGAAATTTTAATAATCATTTGACACACGGTGTGAGTATCAGTTATTATGCAGGATGACAATGCGCCATGTCACTGCACCATTGGTTCGCGAATCATTTGAAAGACGTACTGAACAATTTCAGCGTTTGAAATATGAATCACGTCGAAAATTTTAGACCCGTTGCGGGTGTCTGGTCATGCTCAAAATCTGGATGGCTATAGAGAGCATGTAGCAAACTTCTTAGAACATGTTTGGTGCATTCCATGTTGAGCCCCTGTATTTACCTAATTTCTCTTCGTTCTCTTCGTTATACTTCTTCGAGTAAGAAAACACATTTTTGTGCACCGTTTGCTGCCCTCCAAAAAGTATTTAGTTACCAAATCAGTATTCGGCCGAACACAATTGGTGATACATGAAGTGCACGTTCAATTATTCAAATGTTTGTTAACCTTAAGGGGCTTAATCGCAGGATCATCAGTCCCTAAACTTACAAACTACTTATGAACTACCGTATACTAAAGACGGCACAAACAACCATGCCCGAGGGGGGATTCGAAACCCCGTCGTAGAACGGCCTCGCGCATCGTAGGACAGCGCCTCAATGCCCTCGGCCGCTCCACCGCGGCGTCACTGCCTTGTTTTGGTGTTACATTTCAAGAAGATGAGGCAAGAGGGAATAATGCCAATGTTTTCCTGATGCACCTTTATGCACAGTTCAAACATAAACATGCATAAGTCAGTGTAACAAAGTGCAGCACTTGTATGTGCCATGAACAGGACAAGACAAATGCTGAGCCATGTTACTTCTATAGCTGTCCATTATACTCCATCAGATTCACGTCGAGAGAACTGAGTGGCCAAATAATCCACTTGAACTGCCAAGAATGTTCTTCAGACCACGTGAGCAACATTTCGCTATTATGTAGTGCGATATTTTGGTGTCTGTCACGAAAGTCTGGCCTTTTCTTTATTATGAGAAAAAGAGAAAAGGTAAGTCAATTTAGCAGATTAGGTTTCGAAGTAGAGTTTTCCCTCTACAGTAAACAAACAATTTCATGAAAATGAAACTTTCACTTTGCAGCGGAGTGTTCCAGTATTACACTTTCACATTGGATATCCTTTCTTCCAACAGTGCTAGTCTTGCAAGGTTCGCAGGAGAACGTTTGTGAAGTTTGGAAAGTAGGAGGCGAGGTACTGGCAGAATTGAAGTTGTGAGGACGGACCGTGAGTCTTGTCGCGATAGCTCAGTGGTAGAGCGCTTCCCCGCGAAAGGTAAGGCTCGAGTCTCGGTTCCGGCACACACGTTTCTTCCCCTGTTCTCCTGCTAACCTTGCAGAATTAGCACTCATGGGAGAAAGGAGGTAGTGAAGACATGGATTAGCTACAGCCAAAGAGATGTTTCCAGAATGAAACTTCCACTCTGCAGCGAAGTGTGCTCTGATATGAAACTTCCTGGCAGATTAAAATGGTGTGCCGGAACCGGGATTTGAACCTGGGACATTTCCCTTTCGCGGGAATTTCCTCTACCGTCCTAGCTATCCCGGCGTGAAGCGTGCCACGATAGTTCAACGGTTGAGCGCTTGCCCGTGAAAGTCAGAGGTCTCAGTATCGAATTCCGGTTCTGGAACCCAATTTTTATGTGCCAGGAAGTTTCATATTAGCACACAGTTCTCTGCGGAATGGAAGTTTCATTCTGGAAACATCCGTTAGGCTGTGGATAAGCCATGTAACCACCACATACTTTCTTCCAGGAGTGCTAGTTCTGGAAGGTACGCAGAACTACTGTGATATTTGGAAAGTACGAGTCGAGGTACCGGCAAAAGTAAAGTTGTGAGGGCGCACCGTGAGCGTGCCGGGATAGCTAAGACAGTAGGGTGCTTGCTCGCGAAAGATAAAAGTCCCAGGTTGGTATCTCGGTTCCTACACAAAATCTTAATCAGTCAGGTAGTTTCAATTCCATCAAAAGTATCCTTTTTGATTCAAAGGAGTTACCCCAAAAATAACTCCCATTCTGAGTAATTAAAATGTCATTCTTTGTTGAATTGTGTTAGAAACTGTAAGGTCTGTGATAAGCAATTATGTATTTTCTTCATGCCACGTGCATTATTTGATACTGCATCAATATTACCTTCAACAGTGTTCATTACCAAGCTAATAATATCCTTTTATTGATGCGAGTGATTAGATTCCATAGTTCTATGATGTGCTCATGTGATTGTGAATGCAGAAGCAAGAATTGCAGTATTAAGGAGGAGGTTTTGTACTGGATTAAATGGTTGGATTCCTGTGGGTGGTCATTTTATCCCTTTTTGAACTGTTGGTGGTAATCTTCTATTAAAAATATTGTAGAACTACCTTTTATAATTGAAGGCATATGATTTATATAAAAGAGAAAAAATGTTCAAATGTTTGTAGAGTCTATGGGACTTAACTATGGGGTCATCAGTCCCTAAACTTACAAACTACTTATGAACTAATATGAATAAATAATCCCTGAGAACTAGGACGGCACAAATATCCCTGCCCGAGGGGGAATTCGAAGCCCCGACCGTAGTGACCGTGCAGACCGTGACTGGAGCGCCTCAGTCCCCTCGGCCACCGCGGCCGGCAAAAGAGAAACAACAGAGGTCCCAGAACCGAACCCTGGGACACCCACTCTCTTAACTGTGCCCCATTGAGAGTTCATATCACAGTCGTTTTCATCTCTGCAGAGAATCACCTTCTGCTGTCTGTTATTAAAGTAGGAAGTAAACCAACTGTGAGCTATTTCCCTTACTGTTCAAACTTCTGCTGCGATATCTTGTTATCAACGTAATGAAATGCTTTTTATAAATCAAAGAATACGCCTAGCGTTAGCAGTTTCTTGTTTAATCAATCAAGCGCCCCACAGAGAAGAGAAAATATAGCATTAATTTTCGTTTGTGTGGTCATAATGTGCGTAGTTGCTTTCATAATTATGAATAGCAGTCGTCGTCCTTCTTTGTAACTACAATAAAAATGCGATTTTTCTCACCACACGCGTTTCGTTTTATTGACAGTAAAACATCTTCAGTTGTCTGTAATAATAGAAATCTACAATTGTTTTGTTTTTAGATAATAACAGTTCGTTAACGGAACATGAAAAGTAGGCCTAACGTTTTGTTACTTAAAGAAATTTTGTCTTGTTTTCGCTTCACATCATGGAATGCCAGTCTGTTTCATGCAGTACCGCCGGTTCTTCATGCTGTGTCGTTTTTCCACTACTTCCACCGTCACTTTTGGACTGCCCACAACTGTTTTCACGGATCAGATATGTTTGTTTTTGTTTTGACTGAGTCTGCACAGTGTATTATTGGAGTGTTGATGACATTCGTGATGTTGGCAACACTCCAATAACACACTCTACAGACTCAGTCAAAGCAAACACGTCTGATCTATGAAAAAAATCATGGGCAGTGCAAAAGTGACAGTGGAAGTAGTGGAAAAAACAGCATAGCATGAAGAACCGGCGATGCTGCATGAATCAGACCGGCATTCCATGATGTGAAGCGAAAACAAGACAAAATTTCCGTAAGTAAAAAACGTTAGGCCTACTTTTCATGCTCCGTTAACGAACTGTTTTGGTCTAGAAACAAAACAAACTGTGGATATCTATTATTACAGACCAATGAAGATGTTTTACTGTCATTAAAACGAAACGCGTCTGGTGATAAAAATCGCATTTTCATTGTAGTTGCAAAGACGGACAACCACAGCTGTTCATAATTATAGCATTAATAGTTGTTAAACCAGCTCTGAAACCAAACTGTATATTTGAAAGCAAATCATGGGAACTGAAATAATTAACTAACCTCGATTATAGTGCTATTTCAATAACTTTAGCGGAAATGGATGACATAGAAGTAGATCTAAAGTTTTCTGCACTATTTCTTTTTATTACTTTGTATTTCAACCTGCCAGGAAACTGACCACTGCAAAAGGAAAAATTTCAAATATGACCAAGCACTGGGCTAACAGAGGTGGAACAATACAGTATTCTAGATACCCTATCATATACATAAGAGTCCTTAGTCTATACCGATTTAATTACTGAGTATGTCTTCCACTTGTCAGTACCACGGAGGACAAACACATGCAACAGTCTCGGAAGAAGTGAAAACGCTTAGTAACTTACCCTTAAACACAATTCCAAATAATTTCCGATCTACTTCTTGGTTACATTCTTAATGTCAAATATTTAGTTGTTTAACTCATTTGGGAAGTAAAGAGATTTATGAAGGAGCTCTATGGCTGAGAATTCGATGCTTTATGGAATCGCGCGGCTTCATTAGTAGTGAAGCAAAGGCTATGCTCTGGTTGACCGCAGAAACGTGGCGGAACAGTGGCCGAAGTAGTATCACTACCTCATGTATCCCCCATGCGGCATCTGACATCATCGGAATAAAATTAATGTCGTCTATCCAAGAAGAATGAAAAAAAAAAAAAAAAAAAAAAAGGCATGCAAGGTCTTGTTTGTGATTTGACCGATGTTAAACTCTTTTTTCGGTGCGAGAGAGGAAGCATTCAGTCCGTAGATGATTGTAGATTGCAAGTAGTAGTAGGAAATCGAAGAGAATGAAATGTAGTAGGTCAATATGGACTGGAGAAAAAGAATGAAAGAGGAGATCGCCTGGTAGAATTTTGTGCAGAGCTCTGTTTAATCATCACAGACACTTGGTTCAATAATATAACAGTTACAACAATCTAGACACAATATGATCTTTAGTGATCGAAACCGGTCATCATAATGAAATAATACCATATTGACATATAGATTGTTATAATTATTATATTATTTATAAAAATTTTTGATCACTGTGGGAAAATGTTTCATAAAATATTACTTGGTTTAATCATCATGAAAGAAGGTTGTATACGACCGGATTGACTTCAAGATGATAAAATAATAATAATAATAATTGAAACTAAAACATAACCAAGGGAAGACATAGGCTCTGACAATAACTTATTTGTTATAAACTGTAGATTAAAACTGAAGAGATAGCAAAAACGTAGAAATTCAGAAGTTCGAATCTGGACAGATTGAAAGAATCAGAAGTGGTTGAAAGTTTCAGAGGGAGCATTATGCGATTGTTCAAAACAGGGTAAAGTAATACGGTAGAAGAAAATTAGGTAGATCTGAGAGCGGCGGAGTATCGTAGTAGGCAAAAGGCCTAATAGAAATCCTGTATTACAGAGGAGATACTGAACTAATTGATGAATGGAGGAAACATAAAAATGCAGAAAGTGATTTTTAAAAGTGCCCACCGTCGATACTGTACATTTGTGGATGATTTGGGGGTTTCTCGTCATTCATCGATCTTTGACGGCATACACGCATCACGGCCAGTGGAGGTAAATAAATGCGCGACCAGAGACCGCGGCAGCAGTACGCAATAAGCAGTACGTGTGGTGAGGGTGGTGACGTGTCACAGCCGAGCTCGGCCGGCAGTCAGCGGCCGAACCGGCAGCTAACGCAGTTACTACCGCCAGGAAAAACCCGGCGACGCACATCAAAGGTGGCTAATGAGCTGCCTAATGAAGGGTGCCCCTGCCTACCCTCCCCACCCCGTCTCAGACAGCCGGGATGAGCCGGCCGGCTTCCAGCTTCCTCCCCCTCTCCCCTCCCCCCTTTTCAGCGTGGCTCGGCTCACCCTTGTTCCTGGAGCCCGCGGGCCTAAAACTGGAGCCAACTCCGGAGCATTAAATTTACCATTATTATGTTTACCGACTGGGTGCGGCCCGAGCCGTGCCGGGCCGGGCGGGCGAGGCAGAGATGAAACCGGGAGCTCCCCCCTCTCCCTTCCCCTCCACCCCCCCTCCACCGCCGCTGCCGACTACTACCTTGCTGCTGCTTCCGCCGCAGGCCGCCCAGGAAACGCCGCTTGCTCCCACGGACTTCTCAGGCCTGTCTGTACCCGGCTTATTCGGTGTCACAACTACTGTACCTTAACACCTGTGGCGGCTCGTGACAAATTGGCTTTTTAGATTCACATAAGCACCGACGTGTGGATTTGCATTCGATTTGCAACAATTCCGATTATACTATATCTTTGAGTCTCGACTGCTGGAAAGTGATGTAATCTTACAACATAGACATATGAAAATTTGTGCCGGTCCACGAATTGAGCCGAGAACCGATTCCTTATTAGGACATTGCAGAAAAATAAAGTCAGTCGGCCAGACCAAACTACCCGACCGATTCCCTTGATTTTCGTTTTAAACGAAAGGTATTCATCCACAGGTTTGTCATCGAGTATTAGAATTTACATAACTCTCGCTTTCCTTTTTCTATACTCAAACGCGATTTCCTTCTGTATACCTGGTGACCAAAAAGTCAGTATAAATATGAAAACTTAATAAAGCACGGAATAAAGTAGGTAGAGAGATAAAAATTGACACACATGCTTGGAATGACATGGGGCTTATATGGAAAAAAAAGTGTTCAAAAAATTTCCAACAGATGGCGCTTTATCTGGTCAGAAAAGCAATAAGTAGCATAACTAATTAGGACAAAGCAAAGATGATGTTCTTTACAGGAAATGCTGAATATGTTCACCGTCATTCCTCAACAATAGCTGTAGTAGAGAAATAATGTCGAGAACTGCACTGTAAAGCATGTCCGGAGTTATGGTGAGGCGTTGGCGTCGGATGTTGTCTTTCAGCATCAAATGTTTCAAATGTTTCAAATGTTTGTATAGTCTATGGGACTTAACTACGGGGTCATCAGTCCCTAAACTTACAAACTACTTATGAACTACTTACGAACTAGGACGGCACAAATATCCATGCTCGAGGGGGGATTCGAACCCCGACCGTAGTGGCCGTGCTGACCGTGACTGGACCGCCTTAGTCCCCTCGGCCACCGCGGCCGGCTCTTTCAGCATCCTTACAGATGTCGGTCGATCACGATACCCTTGCGACTTCAGATAACCCTAAAGCCAATAATCGCACGGACTGAGGTTTGAGGACTGGGAGACCAATCAGGACGGAAGTGGCGGCTGAGCACACGATCATCACCAAACGACGCGCGCAAGTCATCTTTCACGCGTCTAGCAATACTTGTTTTTTTTTTTTTTTTTTTTTTTTTTTTTTTTTTTTTTTTTTTTTTGGTTCTAATAAATCCCCATGTCATTCCAAGCATGTGCGTCAATTTTTACCTATCTATCTACTTTATTCCGTCATTTATTAAGTTTTCCAATTTATACTGACTTTTTGATCACCCTGTATTTCTTACGGGGATGTCCTTTCTGTAAACTAGTCTGTCAGCCAAGACGTTTCTCAAAACTAAATGTATTCATTCTCAGATTTGTCATCAAGTATCAGAATTAAGTCTCTCCATCCTTTTATTCAAACGTGGTATCTTTCTGTTCATGCATTCGGTTTGTTTTACATCTTCGGTTCTAATTAAGATACGCAGTTCTTTTTGTCCGACCAACACTCAGCGGATCAAGCACTTTCATTTTCGCTTTTAAACACCTTCATTGATTGCTTATGAAGAAAGCTATGCGTGAACATTCAACTTTATTTCCATGTTTCCCAACATTTTTGTCATTCCACTAACGGTGCCGAAGTATTCGTACAGGTCTTCCAGTATGGAATTATCAGTAAACAGAAGGAAAATAACGGGACGTATGAAACGGGGGGGGGGGAAGAGTAGGTAATGACGTACTGTTTCCCCAGTTCACCTTTTCCACAACTGTCACATCCAAGCTTTCGGAATGCGTGACTATTAGGGAAGATTTTGTAAATGGAACGAGTGCCACAGCACATTATCAACTACAAATCACATTCCTTGTGTGTATACGTGATATGTCCTTAATGTAGTGGTTTCCATTGAATTCTGCCAATCCGTGTCATTCTTCATTGCTGATTCTTCGAACTTTCAGTGGCACTTACCTAGTACTAGCGCAACGGAGTGCCGAGAACCTGTCCTGTCTTCACACAATCGTGCATTTTTAAAATGACTTAGTCAAGAAGTCTTGATTTGTTTCATTCAAAAAGTAAACATTGTTGCCGAACTCGTGTCCAAGGGCCATTTGATAAATAGTGATAGGTGCTACAGTTCATTTTTATACAAAGTTTACCCGTTAAAAGCACATCTTTCAGATTACTTCCATTAGAGAGACAGTACCAGTGTAAATTTTTACATGTATAGCAATAAGGTTGTATAACAATACAGATTACTTTTATCTGTTTTGACGCCATCGTACAACTGCTTCACTAATTATTAATGCAAATCACGCACCATTTTTCAATAATAAAATTTATATGTCAGAACGACATGATCGGGACGACATTAACCCTCTATCAAGTTCTGTAAACCAAGGAAACATAATATAAAATAGGGGTGATATTATTATGTTTAATGATGTGGCCTAGCGGCAGATACGTTTTATGGTAGGTTAGTATGTTAAATTTTAACATTTGTAGTTGAGTCGCCGATATATAGCGCTCTCTTTAATTTTATGTTTCCTTGGTTTACAGAACTTGATAATGGCCGAAACATGTCATTCTGACATCTAAATTTTAGTATTCACAACTGGTGCATGATTTGCATTAATAAACAGGTTCCCTCCAGGGAGCTCACGGTTCTTTCGTGGGTATGTGCGTGGTGAGCACGGGGCCCCGAGCTGTTGCACTCTTCCTTCTTTAATTCCCGGACTGCATTTCCTTTCTCTCTCCCCTCCTTTCCTATCCTCACTCCTTCCCCTCCACACCGGGGGACTGACAACCTTAGCAGTTTAATCCACCTATCCCAACCAAACAACTCTCAACCCCAATAAACAGATTACTTTTATTTTAGTTTTACACAGTCACCTCGTTTAACCAGTTTTGAGAAATCAATTAGAAGGTATGTAACAACTGAAACGAAATGTGCCTTAAAACAATGATTCTACGAAATAAAACAGAGCTTTATATGTTGTTGATGTGATTTGTGTTTTTATGGTACATAAAAATTATTTGTACAGATTTTTGAATTATAAATTATTTTAACACTGCTTTAAACTTTATTAACTCACTATAAGCTTATTTCGGCCTTAGGACATCAGGTGTTCTGTAATACAAGTAATATAGAAGAGTTGTTACATATCTTCGTATAACACAATTACATAAATTTTTACAAAGTTTTACTTACATTACTTATAATATTGTTGTTGTTTATTTGCTGCCCAATTGATTATAGAAGCTGAAGTAATGCTTATCTGTATATGTGAAGCAGCACTGGTTATATGATTAGATTTTTCATCAGTTTTTCATAGTGGCAGTCTGTAGTGGCAGCATCCAACGATATTATAAGTTTACTTGGTTACCAGTAATTTATACATTAATATCTTTGGTTTATTGGTTTTTGTATTGGAGTTGTACTATGGATTTGGAATCTTTGGTGTTTGTCCATTCTCTTGTTATTTTATAATGTGAATAAAATTTTCGATGTATTTTTTATGTTTGTTCATTTAGTACGTCGTTCTGGCTGTTGTGTATTTGGGAATATAGTTCGATTTCCTCGCGAATATTCATTTTTGGCCCTTTTTGTATAATGTGTAAAATTTTTAAGGCTTCCTCTAAAGGTTTTACATCGTGTTTTTCCGTGATTAAATGTTGATAGAATTTAGATGGATTATTTTCACTGTCTCTTGTGTGTTCTTTGTATCTAGCTTGAAAATTTCTGCCAGTTTGGCCTATATTCTCGAGGAAATCGAACTATATTTCCATATACACAACAACCAGAACGATGTACTAAATGAACAAACATAAAAAATACATCGAAAATTTATTCACATTATTAAAAAAAAAAAAAAAAAAAACCAAGAGAATGGATAAACACCAAAGATTCCGAATCCATAGTACAACTCCAATACAAAAACCAATGAACCAAAGATATTCAAATGTAAATCTATCGGACCAAACTACGTGGTCATCAGTCCGCAGCTAACAAACTACTTAAACCTAGGTAAACTAACCTATGGACAAACACACACACCCATGCCCCAGGGTCTCGAACCTCCACGGCGAGCAACCGCGCGTTCTGCAGCGAAGCGCTTTAGACGGCTTTTATTATTTTATTTTTTTATTCAATTTTTTAAAATCTTTTTGGGCCTCCTACCTCCCCTCACAGCCCCTTCTTTTGCTCTCCAATTGACGCCCTCTTCGGCGTTGTCATTTATTATTTTTATTTTTTTTATTTTTGTGTTCTGTATTTTGAGAGATGCTGGTAAACGAAAAGATTTTTCTTGATATACTGAATAAACTTAAAATTCCTCTTCTGCTTCTGGAACGATAAAGGCCACTCCACCGCGGCCCAAATATATTAATGTATCAATTACTGGTAACCAAGTAAACTTATAATATCGTTGGATGCTGCCACTACAGACTGCCACTATGAAAAACTGATAAAATATCTAATCATATAACCAGTGCTGCTGCACATATACAGATAAGCATTACATCAGCTTCTATAATCAATTGGGCAGCAAATAAACAACAACAATATTATAAGTAATGTAAGTAAAACTTTGTAAAAATTTATGTAATTATGTTATACGAATATATGTAAAAACTCTTCTATATTACTTGTATTACAAATGTTTGTTAAGTTTATGGGACTTAACTACAGGGTTATCAGTCCCTAAACTTACAAACTACTTATCCTAAGGACGGCACAAATATCCATACCCGAGGGGGGATCGAACCCCCTACCGAAGTGGCCGTGCAGACAGTGACTGAAGCGCCTCAGCGCCCTCGACCACCGCGGCCGGCACTTGTATTACAGAACACCTGATGATGGCCTAAGGCCGAAATAAGCTAATAGTGAATTAATAAAGTTTAAAGCAGTTTTAAAATAATTTATAATTATTGTGGTATTGAACATGTCAATCAAAGACATACTCTACACTGCAGGCCCCAGAGAAGGAAAATTGAATAAATAAATAAATAAATAAAAGGATACACGAGACATAGTACAATTTACGTGTAAATTTCATATGTAGCGTCAAAACTATTCTGTACGTGAGTACAGCTCTTCGTTTTCCGTGCGTCGGTTGCAGCGTTACGTTCCAGCAGGTGTGATAACTGTGGTTTTGTATGCCGCGAGCTCTCGGCGAGAAGCAAAGACGTGAAATGCAATCGCGAGGTGTCGATGAATCGGCAATCAGTGGCGGCCGTGCGGTGAGCGCCAGAGTGGCAGCTAATCGCCAGCTGGCAGCGGGCAGCGCTGTGGTTTCGCCGGCACTGGCGCCACTGACAGCAGCTTATACTGGCGCCAGTGCGATCCGCCGGCTTACGCCCTCGATGAGGCCAGCTGCGCCGCAGCGCCCGCCCATCGCTGCTGCCAGCGGCCGCTGAGCGAACTACTTTTAAACACTTCTGGCATGCGTTTGTTTTAGTACAAATAATAGTGCATTGGCCGTCTTATGGAAATTATCTTAAATGGATAAATGTTTAATTATGTCATCTTCTTTGTTGACTTCCAAAATGTTTATGACATTATCTACAGGACAAGTTTGTTTAAGGCCTGGATTTCCGGAAGGCTTTTGATATTTTACCCCACAAGCGGCTTCTAATGAAATTGCGTGCTTATGGATTATATTCCCAATTGTGCGTTTGGATTCACCATTTCCTATCAAAAAGGACACAGTTCGTTGTAATTGACGGTAAGTCATCGAGTAAAACAGAAGTGATATCTGGCGTTCCACAGGGAAGCGTTATAGGTCCCCTACTCTTCCTCGTGTTTATAAACGATTTAGGATACAATCTGAATAGCTCCCTTAGACTGTTCGCGGATGATGCTGTCGTTTATCGGTTAGTGAAGTCAACAATCAAAAGCAACTGCAAAGCGATTTAGATAAATTTCTACTTAGTGCGAAAATTGGCAATTGACACTAAATAAAGAAAAGTGTGAAGTAATACACATGACCACCAAAAGAAATCCGCTGAACTTCAATTACGCGATAAATCAGCCAAACCTTAAGGTCGTAAATTCTACCAAATACCTAGGAGTTACAATTACGAACAACTTTGACTGGAGAGAACACACAGAAAATATTGTGGGGAAGGCGAACCAAAGGTTACGTTTCATTGGCAGGACGCTTGGAAGATGCACCAGCTCCACCAAAGAGACTGCCTATATCACACTTGTGCGTCCTCTCCTAGAGTACTGTTGCCCTTTGTGGGACCATCACCAGTTGGTGGGACTGACGGAAGACATTAAGAAGGTTCAGAGAAGGGCAGCTCGTTTTGTTTTATCACGTTACGGGGGGGGGGGGGGGGGGCGGGCAGCATCACAGAAATGTTGCACGAATTGGGGTGGAAATCATTAAAAGAAAGACGTTATTCATTGCGGCGTGATCTGTTTGCGAAGTTTCAGTCACCGACTTTTACTTCTTAATGTGAAAATATTTTGCTAGCACCCACCTACTTAGGGAAACATGACCATCCCAATAAAATAAGAGAAATTAGATCGAAAACGGAACGATTTAGGTGTTATTTCTTCCCGCGCGCTATTAGAGAATGGAACGGTAGAGAAAAGTTATGAAAGTGGTTAATGAACCCTCTGCCAGGCACTTAAATGTGATTTGCCGAGTATCTATGTAGATGTAGATGTAGATGTAGATCGAATTTGGTGTATCCAAGAAGTTATAAGACTTGTATCTCTATGTCTGGATGACACAAGAGCAAAGATTAAACTGGGGAATATGAAATGACACAATATAAATAAATAAAAAATTAATTTAATGAATCAGAGAAATTTCGAGTAGTGCAAAGATGGTTTTTCTTTCTCTCCCATTAAATTATCTGTGATCCACCTTCCCTTGTTTTACTGCCGGAGAGAAGGAACTGCGATTAACGTTTTTTTTTTTTTTTTTTTTTTTTTTTTTTTTTTTTTTTTTTTCTTATTATCGCCTTTCTGGAGATAAGACGTATTCGATGCAGTTCTCCCCTGCCCATACTCAAATTTGTTTAAGTATAGTGCCGCTCCTGTAAATTATGATTTTTTAACTTGAAATACATCAATATCAAATTTTAAATGGCAGTCATCTTTCATTTAACTGTCCTTTTTTACTCGAGTGGCGTGAACTTGAGGTGTGAAGGAATTGGACTCCATTACGACTAATAATTATCAGTGCAGTAATTGTTAAATCGGTTTCATTGTTTGTTTGTTTTTCTATTCCAATATTTCCTACATCAAGGACCTACAGTCGAATTTGGATAGCTAATTATTAAAACGAAGTCCGATTATTTTTTCCGTTTATATTACATTCTTGCCAACCGCATACGCAGAGCCCACAACTAAAATTTAGCACACGGCCAAATGCACAATAAAAGATTTTAATAGTCCAATTACCGATCACGACGGTGTGTACCTTTAATTATATAATATTTGATTACAGATCCCTGACGTACCCTCATTGCACATCGAGATGGTACTTACTGAAGATAACGTCGTCTTCATTTTATAATGTAGAAGCCGCCCATCTTTACCCTTACAGTCGTTCTAATTCTTTTTATTTTAATTTAATTTTTATTCCCTTTTTATCAAAATCTGCCATTTCCGTTTATTCCCAGTTCAGTACATAATATTTCAGCTAACGACTCTCACCAAACACCACACATTATAAATAGAACCACGGATAGTTTTCAGGTAACCACAGGACTGAAGCAAGGGGATAGTCTCTCCCCAATATTATTCAACCTAGTGCTTGAGAAGATCCTTAGAGAAATGGATAGTTTCAACCATGTAGCAAATAGGAACATCATCCATCTAGCATACGCAGACGATAGTCTTAAGGACACACACAAAAGAAAATTTGAAGGTGCTAATGATGACCATGGAAAGCATAGCAAGCAAATTTGGACTGAAAGTCAACCCCACAAAAATCAAATACATGATAGAAATCTAGGAATTAACTGTGGAGAATAACACCTACAAAAGTATAAAGGATCTTAAATACCTTGGAAGCATAATTTCAAAAAATTCATCTTCTGAAATGCAAATAAAGGCAAGAACTCAAGCGGGTAGTAGATGCTTGCACTCAATGTACAACAATTTGATTTCCCGGAACATTTCATGAGCCCTGAAATTAAGGTTGTATAAAACATTAATTCTTCCTGTTATTCTATATGGGTGTCAATGCTGGAGCACTAGAAAACAGGAATTAAACAAGCTCGCAGTTTTCGAAAGGAGATGCTGGAGGAAAATGTTTGGACCGGTTAAAGACAACATAACAGGAGAATGGAGGAGAAGGTACAATATAGAATTAGAACAACTCTATATTGAACCCAACATTGTGGGCTTGATGAGAAGTAGTAGATTAGAATGGGCAGGGCATGTGGTACGTATGAGTGAGGAGCGATGGCCTAGAGTGGCCATGGAGATGATACCAACAGGCAGCAGACCACTGGGACGACCAAGGAAGAGGTGGATGGACGGGATAAGAGAAGACCTGCAAAAACTTGAGGCCTGGAAAAACTGGGAACAGACAGCGAAGAATCGCAGTGAATGGAGAGCCTTGATTATATCATCGCGCGGTCCACTGGGCCTTATCGCGTAAAGTAAGTAAGTACGTCATCTTGTAACATGCTTTTATCTCTCCAGGAATTGCAATAATAAAAAAAAGATATATCAAATTAAAATAGTTTGAAAGCCCTCTAAAACGATCAGTTTCAGTCATGTGCTTGATGCCTATCATATCAATTCACAAAATGCTGTTTCTGCTGTTGCAAAATTTACTAACTGGGATACATTGTTTGGGCATTAGCGTTTCGGAAAATTGTCTTAAATATTCCGCAATACCGCTCTCTACAATATACAACCTCTGACAATAAAGGTCGGTGAATAATCATGTAGCGTTAATGTAGATAAACCTTACTGTCGATCGAAAAAGTCATCTTCCAAAAGTATGCAGTATTGAGCTCTACGACACATGTCTTGGAAACTTTGCAAGAATTCTTCCTTTGGAATGGTATTAAAAAGCCCCATCACGTTTCGTTGCCTAAAAGGAATATCGTCAAATCACTTTCCTTTCAAAGAGAAATTGAGTCAACGGAATAGGAAAAAGTCTGGAAGACTGTTATCCGGCGAGCATAGTGGACCTTCAAGTTGCCGTACAACGTTCGTCCACACACATCCAATATCGCCAAACACTTCCTGGCAAAAAAAGAAGTGGTATAACTTGAATATCCACCATCCTCGCCGGGTCTCAGTCCTGTAGACTTCTTCCTATTCCCTTGACTCAAACTAGCTTTGAAGTTAAAGAGGTTTGAAGATATTCTTGTCTTCCAACTAAACGGTTTTTGAACACCATCCCAAAGGAAGACTTCGTGCAAAGTTTCCAGGACAAGTGTCGCAAAACTCAGCGGTGCATACTCATGGGAGGTGACTATTTCGAAGGACACTAATGTAACTGTAGTTCATAGTTCATCTATGTTAATTTTACAGCACTATTCACTATTTTAATATCCACATCATTGAGGTTTATCAGAGTTAGTCCAGCTCGGTTAGCAGTGTGATCTGACGCAGCGCTTTCCGGAACGGGGAGGCGTAACTAGCCCTTGTTAGAATCCGCCCGGAGGACTAACGAAGGGGGTCTAAGTACCGGCCAGCCTGCATATGGTTTTTAGGCGGTTTTCCACATCCTTCGAGGTGAATACCGGGCTGGTCCCCCAGTCCTGCCTCAGTTACACGATTCGCAAATATTTCGTAACACTATACACTTTCACACATGTAACATTATACGCAGGGAACAGCGCCCCTTACGGGAGAACCGTTCACTTTTGGTGTGCGGGAGTAGTATAGCGACTGTTTAGGCGCTGAGCGCGCCACTTGAATTTGAGGATAAGTGTGGTTTGGTGTGTGTATGGTAGTTGGCGTGTGAAGAAGCGGTCGTGGAGTACAGGTGTACTGCCTGCAGCGACGTAGAGAACAATATACTACCGACTGGAGCGTGTGTCCCAATCGTCGTGGAGGACCCCCCCCCCCCCCCCCAGTGCAGATTTATACAGCGGAAGGTTTATTCAAGGTGCAACAGTGTGTCATTTAGTAAGACGACCATGTCAACCGCGTCGGTGTTATGTGTTTAGTTACTTCGATTACGTAGACAAAGCCTCAAGATTCAGTATAATGGTGACTTCAATGTTTGTAACAAGAGCAGTGACCGCAATTAGAACTGTAAGACAAAAGCCGTGAACAGCTCACATTTATGCAACTTAAAACAATATATAACAATTCCATCAGTGAAAATTGTGTTATTTACACAACAACCTTGAACTGTGAACTGTATGTACAATTATTTTGTAGCCTCAGTCATTATCTATACGGTAGAAACAGCTTCCTCAAAATCATAACCGATAGCTATATCCTGTAGGCAAGGTCAGCATTGATTCTGGATTAGCTGTGACGGTAACCATATTGCTTACCGGAGAGAAAGGCGGGAGTGTTTAATCGGGAACGTGGCTCAAGAGAAAGAAAGCGGAATAAAGTTGTATGAGAGTTACATCTGAACATAGGGCGCAAAATTTTCACACCATGATGCTTGCCATTAGACTCCTAGGCAACTATAATGTATTTTGCTCGCGCAGATAAAGTCACTTCAAAACTTATATCATAATTCTTATTGGTAAGTGTCTTATTTTCACCCATCTCAAGTCATACGAGTTTCGATTTCACCTGTGAAATGTCTTTGTAATATATCAGCGTGAAAAAGTGCTATCAATACATGGAAAGGGACTTGGGCACAAGTTTGGATGAGTGATATATGTCATGACGTTTCTGTTAATCTCACCATCCCATCTAGGATAAATATATTTCACTTAACACTCTCCCTTAATGGAAATTTAAAGCTGACAGTCACTTCTGCCCTGACACTCCACATTTGGGAGGCCACCGCATCCGCTGCCGCTTCCCACCCACATCCACCATTATGTTCGACAGTGTTGTGAAAACTGTACAATATTTTGACGAGGCATCTACTCGTAATCTTCTAGGGCCTATCTGCACTGACGTATTTCTATTGCGTCTTGACAGTGTATGCTTTATCTTGTTCTACATCTACACTCAGACACCGCAAGCTGCGAGATCGGAGTGTGGCGGAAGGTCCTTTGCGTACGCCATTTCCTCCTATTCCAGTCGCGTATGGTGTGCGAAGAAAAAAAAAAGCTAAAATAAATAAATAAATGATCGTCCGTGTGCCTCCGTGTGGGCCCTAATCTCTCAGTCTTATCCTTGTTCAAATGTTTGTGGAGCTTATGAGACTTAACTACGGGGTCATCAGTCCCTAAACTTACAAACTACTTATGAAGTAACTAATACTAAGGACGGCACAAATATCCATGCCCGAGGGGGGATTCGAACCCCCGTCCGTAGTGGCCGTGGAGACCGTGACTGGAGCGCCTCAGTCCCCCCCCCCCCTTATTTTTCTCTAATTGTGTGCCGGAACCGGGACTCGAAACTGGGATCTTCGCCTTTCGCAGGCAAGCACTCTACCGACTTTTTTTTCTGGTAGATCTATGATCTGCGGTCGTTTTTATTGTTCGTATTTGGACGTTCGTTGATCATTTGGCTCAGCTTTTTTGTTACAGAAGACATTCAGCCCTCTGACCGGGTGCGCTGAGCCACGGCGCCCGGTTTAAAATATCCATGCCCGAGGGGGGATTCGAACCTCCGACCGTAGTGGCCGTGCAGACTGTGACTGCTGCGCACCGCAGTCCTCCCCTTTTTTTCCTTTTCTCGGTGGCTGCTGTCCGATACTTAAAAATAAAAGTCTTCTCATGTGTGCTTCTTTGACAACAGAGAAAAAGAAAATGCAGAAGTCGTCGTATTTCCGTCTTGAAAATAAGGGATTTCTGAAAATAAACAGATAAAGAAACGTTGACTGGCATTTTTGCACGTTTAGCCTCTTCAGTGTCATATCCTTTCTCTTTCTTTGACATTGGATGACGAAAAGAAAATTTTTTATGTAATGTGATGAACAGAAAGGTTTCTACTAACAAAATAACATAATAATAAAAATAAAAAATACTCTGTGATCATTCTTTTTTCTTCATTTTCTCTTGAACGCTTATGAACTGGTTGTTTCTGTTATAAAAGGGGTGTGGTCCGACATCCGTTGCGGCATGCTGTTTCAGGGTTCTGTCGAGGCCTTCGCGGCTACCGTAGCGGCCACGGGGCCCACGAAGTCCCCACCGTACTTCACCCTTAGCAGCGATCCCCTTCTTTGGCATGCCTCTATTTGCGTTGTTAATTGACTGTAGTAATCATCCTACATCCTCTTTCTCGAAGATAATGTTCAACATATTTCCATAATTCTTTTTCAAATTTCTTTTCCGGAATATTTTGTAATATCTTGTAGTTGAAGTTATTTAAATTCCTGGGCAGTGCCTGTCCCTTTCTTGTTAATAACGCAATGAATAAAATGCCCCAGTAGCCACAAAATGGCAATATTTTTTTGGGCAGGAAAATACATCTCGTCTGGGAAGAATATAAGATTTAAAGATATTTCTCTCCCTACGCTTCTCTTAAGGAACTATTTTTGTTTCCTAAGTTCCTGCCATACTTCACTGTATTCTGAACAAATGAATCTATGGTTCATTTAGGGCATCTGTTTGTATCGCAAAGTCCGAGTGCATATAATCTCTCATTGGTACTAACGATATTGTTGATAACTCTATACAATGCTACCTGTATTTCCACTGGAAGCAGATTATTACTGCCGTTTTTCCAAATGACTTTCCAGTTTTTGTTTGGAAACTTAATCTCCATTCTGTTTTTGTTTTCCTTAGATTTTAATCTCCCGATAATATAGTGGTAGTTCCTCTTCTTTCTGTCCAAGTCCATACTCCTCATGTAGCTTAATTCGAGATAATAGAGTCTAATGTACTTCAGTTTGTAATTTATTTTGGTGATGTCGACTGGCGGCTGCAAGCATTCAGGTTGAAACAATTTGAATAATTGCGCTGTTATGCTGTCTGAGTGACTTTCAATAAGTTTCAGGGACCTCTTTATGAATAATGCTGTTGTTTTCCGCTGAATGTCAGTAAGTGAGAGTCCACCCTCTTCTGTTTTCAGAGTTATTGTACCTAAAGATACTCTGAAGCGCGGACTTCAATGCGAGAATCTTATAGTTGTTTCCACAACGAAATCCTGTCTCGTAATCTTGCAGAAAATCCAAAGAAATTCTGGTCATATGTGAAGTACACTAGCGGCAAAACACAAACAATACCTTCACTACGCGATAGCAATGGTAATACTACCGACGACAGTACTGCTAAGACAGAATTACTAAACACAGCTTTCCGAAATTCTTTCACCAAAGAAGACGAAGTGAACACTCCAGTATTCAATCCAAGAACAGCTGCCAGCATGCTAAACTTAGAAGTAGATGTTCCTGGAGTAGTAAAACAACTTAAGTCACTAAACAAAAATAAATCTTCCGGGCCAGATTGTATACCAACTAGATTCCTCTCAGAGTATGCTGATGCAATAGGTCCGTACTTAGCTATAATTTACAACCGATCACTCAGCGAAAGATCCGTACCCAAAGACTGGAAAGTTGCCCAAATTACTCCAATATTCAAGAAAGGCAATAGGAGTGATCCCCAAAATTACAGGCCTATCTCATTGACGTCGATTTGCAGTAGGATTTTGGAACATATACTTTGTTCGAATATTATGTACTACCTCGAAGAGAACGACCTATTAACCAATAGTCAGCACGGATTCAGAAAGTATCGCTCTTGCGAAACACAGCTTGCCCTTTATTCACATGAAGTGTTAAGTGCCATCGACAAGGGATTTCAAATCGATTCCATATTTCTGGATTTCCGGAAGGCTTTTGATACTGTACCCCACAAGCGGCTTCTAATGAAATTGCGTGCTTATGGAATATCTCCCCAATTGTGCGATTGGATTCACGATTTCCTGTCAGAAAGGACACAGTTCGTTGTAATTGACGGTAAGTCATCGAGTAAAACAGAAGTGATATCTGGCGTTCCACAGGGAAGCGTTATTGGTCCCCTACTCTTCCTCGTGTTTATAAACGATTTAGGAGATAATCTGAATAGCTCCCTTAGACTGTTCGCGGATGATGCTGTCGTTTATCGGTTATTGAAGTCAACAGAGGATCAAAAGCAACTGCAAAGCGATTTAGACAAAATTTCTACTTGGTGCGAAAATTGGCAATTGACACTAAATAAAGAAAAGTGTGAAGTAATACACATGATCACTAAAAGAAATCCGCTGAACTTCAATTACGCGATAAATCAGTCAAACCTTAAGGTCGTAAATTCTACCAAATACCTAGGAGTTACAATTAAGAACAACTTTGACTGGAGAGAACACATGAAAAATATTGTGGGGAAGGCGAACCAAAGGTTACGTTTCATTGGCAGAACGCTTAGACGATGCACCAGCTCCACCAAAGAGACTGCCTACATCACACTTGTGCGTCCTCTCTTGGAGTACTGTTGCCCCTTGTGGGACCCTCACCAGGTGGGACTGACGGAAGATATTGAGAAGGTTCAGAGAAGGGCAGCTCGTTTTGTTTTATCACGTTACGGGGGGGGGGGGGGAAGCGCCACGGAAATGTTGCACGAATTGGGGTGGAAATCATTAAAAGAAAGACGTTATTCATTCCGGCGTGATCTGTTTGCGAAGTTTCAGTTCGACTTTTAGTTCTGAATGTGAAAATATTTTGCTAGCACCCACCTACTTAGGGAGACATGACCATCCCAATAAAATAAGAGAAATCAGATCGAAAACGGAACGATTTAGGTGTTCTTTCTTCCCGCGCGCTATTAGAGAATGGAACGGTAGAGAAAAGTTATGAAGGTGGTTAATGAACCCTCTGCCAGGCACTTAAATGTGATTTGCAGAGTATCTATGTAGATGTAGAAGACCTGTCCTTGTCAGATATATCGACACACCGTTGTCATGACTGCCTTTGCTATTTGTTTTGGAATAAGCAAAACCAGCCCTATGTATGTCGCTTTTGAGAGAACCACACAGTTTATGATCTTGACTTTCTCCTCCAGATTTAGATCTCTCATGTCGTTTAATTGAAGGGTGTCTCGAATCTTAGCTAATACTGTTTTCCAGTTAGCAGCAATCATTTGAAGGGGGCAGCTGTGTAGGATTACACCCAAAGCTGTATGATTCTCCACACGTTGTGCCCAAGGGACCTGTATATTTGTGAGGCCACTCAGATTCAAAGAAGCACTCTTTGTTTCATTAATTTCAGCGCCTGTTGCACTACAGTATAGTTTTAAGTTAGCCGTAAGGTTTTTAATATCATCAGTGCTTCTTATTATGGCACCTACATCATCAGCGTAAGCATTAATGTTTTCATTCCTGAATTCCTTATTCAGTCTTCTTAAAAGTGTTTCGATTGGCACAAAAAACAGCATCATTGATACAGGGCTCCCCTGGGGTACTCCATTGTCAATGGGAATGTCCTTAGTGTAGTGACCATTAATAGTTACTTTCGTCTTTATACCTTTTAAAATGTTATAGAAAATCCTCACATTACTCTCGCTAACAGCCAAATACATCAGAGTTTTAAAAAGGTAGTCGTGATTAACTTTATGGAACGCCTTTGCAAAATCTACATATGCAAGACGGCCATATGCAGAAGAGTTTGAAAATATGCCAACAATGTCCCTGTACTCTTTACTGTCTTCAAAATAATACGCCCAGGGAGGTCTGGTGGCATCCGATTATTTTATCTAGGACTGGTCGTAATCGCTCTTTCAAAACTCTAGCTATTATTTAATAGTCTGTATTCATTAGTGTAATAGGCCTCATTTTCTTAATATATTTTGTTTCCGTGTTCTTGCCTTTTGGAAGTAACACAGTGAAACTATGTTTTAAATGTGCTGGGACAGCCACCCCCTTTAAGGTTTCGTTAATAATGTCTGTGAACGTACTGCCTATAACATGCCAAAACGCTTTATAAAACTCGAGAGGCAGACCATCGGGTCCTGGTGACTTTTTTTAAAGGGGAAGTCTTTATTATATCCAAAACTTCTTCTTCGGTTATTTCTGCGTTAATATGTTCATTATCCTCGTCGGTGATGGTTTCCTGAAGGTCAGATCCAGATAAAAAGTCATTGATGACCTGTTCCTCGTTACTATTTTTGGTATAGAGTGCAGTATAAAATCGGTAGGTTTCATTGATAATGTCTTTTTGAGTTGACAGAACGCTGTTATCATATGCTCTAAGAGCCGCTAGAAAAGTTCTCCTCCTTTGTTGCACATGTTTGATGAGATGATATATCGACGTATTTTCCTCCTCAACTACAGTCTGAGTGTGGGATTTTATTTTCAGACCATCAGTCTGTGACCTTTTGAGCTTTATCAGTTCAGCTTTGATCCTCTTTATTTGCAGTAGGATGTTTTGTGACATCGGTTGCTCATAGAGTTCAGGTAAGAAGGTGTAGTGAAACTCTATAGTGTGCCGCAACCACCTCGCCCTCTCTTTCCCGTATTCTATCAAAGTGCCTCTTAACCGTTTCTTAGCAACAGCGCTCCACCATTCCATAGTGGAATGCGTTCTTAAAGACGCCCGCCAAGTCTCTGCAATGTGGTCAGCGAGAACATTTTCTACCAACATGTTAAGATTTAATTTCTATACCGACCTCCCCCAGTAGGTCCTCTGTCTCATTAGCCTTATACTGCACCTGACTGCTTGATGGTCAGAAAAGATGGCGGGTATCACTTCAATGGCCTAAACATTATTTTCTAAAGTCGAGGATACGTAAATTCTATCTAAGCGACTTTGAGATGAGTTAGTGATATAAGTAAACTTCACGATGGTGGAATACTTTATCTCCCAAGCATCCTTACATTTCATATTTTTAACTAGGCCGTCCAGTTCTCTGGATTTATTAAAATTCGGTCTTTGATCCTTTTCATGTAGTAAACAATTCCAGTCACCGCCAATTAAAACGTCAACAGGGTTATAAATTAATGGTAAAATGCCAGTTTTGTAAAATGCGGCTCTTTCCGGTTTAGCGTTGTTTCCAGAAGGGGTACAGATATTGATGAAAGTTTTATTAAGAATTTTGCACTTGATGCCTCTCCCAGATTCTAAAAGAGCAGTGTCTGTCATTTCGATCCCGTCTCTTACTAGGATTGCAGCCCCGCAACTGCTCTCATGGGCAATGTTTACAATTTCTTGGTAACCAGCGACATAAACGTTATTGACTTTTACCTCTTGCAGCATAGCTATATCGGTGTCTGATTGATATAAAAAATCTCTAAGCGCTGCAACTTTAACTTCACTTTGAATTTTGTTTACGTTTAAGGTGGTCACATTATATGTCTGTTCCATGAATAAGTGTGATTTAGTATTGTACAAGACTTCGTTAAGGACAAAAGTTTTCTCTCATTCCGTGTACCTCCTTTCATTTTTTACACCTTGTGTGCTGTTTTTACACTGTCGAACATTATCTTCAAAAAGTAAATCATCTTCTGGTAAATTTTCCTCTTCCATGTCCTCATCTGCACCGTCGTTGATGTCTTCGCTCCATTCAGATCTTGCCACTGCAGCACTTCGTCCAAGGAGGGATGCTTCGTCTTTGTCACAAATTGGATGGTCAGCCTCGGTATGTGATGTCTGCATTGTACATTCGACTTCTTCTTTTGTTCGACTTTCTATACGAGACTCATCGGAGCGACCGGATGGTGGCTTGTCCGTCGATTTCGTAGAAGATCTTTCTCGTAATATCTGATCCTTCGTCTGATCGAAGTGAGAACTTTGACAGACAATGTGGTCGTCGACATTGAGCTTTTTTCCCTTTCCGTTGTTTAGCTGAGGTTCATTTTCATATTTTTCCTTCTGTGTACTACGTTTGACTTATTCAGATTTGTGAATTCCTTGTCTCTGCGACGAATGTTCCAAGCGACCTTCTTGTGTCATTGCATTCTGGTTGGGGTTGTCATCAATAACCATTAGTACCGGTTCTGAAGTCCCTGGCTCCTCGCGTTGAAAGGCCGGAGGACTCGATGCAGAATCTGCTGTTATCGTGTTCTGGTTCGCCTGCGCTGGATTAGCGAGACGCTCGGTCGCGCCGTGTATGTTGTTTGTTTCCTGATTTGCCGGGCCCGCGTCATCACTACGTACGTAATCGGTCACGCTCGGCCCCGCGCTGTTTCCTGGTAGCGGCTGTTCCGGCGCGAATTACTCCTGGCCCGCTGTTGACGGCCCCGCTGAGCTGCGCAGGTACCTGGCGGCGGCTAAGTCAGCCTGAGGCTGACCGCCTGGCCCGGGACAACGGGCTCTGCGGCCGGCAGCTGCGCGACGCGTTTCCTACCGCACTCACTGCGAATGTGCTCTGTTGAGTTACACAGAGCACATGTTCTTGGCTGCTCGTCATAAATAACTATAGCTCGATAGCCGAGCACATTTATGTATAAAGGAATGTGTCTCTGAAGTTCAATCTTAACTTCTCGGCAAAATTGGAGGGGATAGTGCCGTAGAGGCTGATAACCGAATTTATTTCTTCCGCTGGCATCTCAAAAGGTAACTCAAAAACCCTCACTATCCGCATGCCTAAACCTGCGTGAGTGACGATTACATCACTCACCGTTCCGTTTGAATGGTGAAACTTCATAACACCGCCACACTTGTCAACTATTGCGTAACATAGTCCAGGACTCGTCAATTTAACAAAAGCAGCATTTGAAACAAAAGATAAGTGTACGCCTATTACATCATTCCCAGAAATCTTGACTTTTTCGGTAAACCACTGTTTAATCTCGTAAGCTTTCGGTCTTTCAAAGTATCTGTCAAAAGTAAATTTGATCGTATCTTTCCTCATCTCTTTTATCGTATTCATTCTGTCTTATCAATCGGTGTAACTAAAGCCATAACCGCAAAAGATGCAGTTTAGACTAACCTTGTAAGGCGCGACACAGCCGTTGTTTACTACAGGACCGCCAGCGAGGCTGCCACACGCTCTTCCTCCACCACGCCTGGGACTTGAATAGTCCCCTCGGCCACCGCGGCCGGCTTATCCTAGTTCTCGCTTCGCTAGATATACGTAGGAGGAAGCAATATAATGGTTGTCCCATCATGAAACATACAATCTCGAAACTTTGACAGAAGCATGTTGAGCATTAAAGAACGTATGTCTTGCAGCGACAGCCACTGGAGTTTCCTAATCATAGCCGTGACGCTCTCGCTCTTTTAAATTGACCTATAACGTAGCGTGCTGCTGTCCGTTGGATCTTCTCTATGTCATCCATTAACCCGATCTGGTACGGATCCCACACTGATCAGCAATACTCAAGCGCTGACTGTACGAGAGTGTTGTAACCTACTTGCTTTGTTGACAAACTTCCTGATAATTCTTCCAATAAATCTCAGTCTGGCATCTGCCTTACCCACAACTGATTTTATACAGTCATTTCATTTCAAAGCACCTCTAGTGTCACGTATACTTTGTGGAAGTAACAGCTTCCAGTGTTCGGCCCGCCACTCATATATATATATATATATAAAGGGTATTTCTTTCCGCATAAACGTTATGAAAGCGTAGTCACCAAGTACAACGCAATCGTAGACGAATCACAGAGAATTCAATATCACCTGTTGGATTCACGGGCAGTGACCTTTGCATGTGCAAATCGGTGAAAAAGGCGAGACCACAAATCGGGTACCCATCGCGCGTAGTTTAAATGTTGGGATTCAAACTCCTCGTCTTCTACTATTTGTATTCTAAATGTTACTGGCGATGTCTCAGTATCACCGGTGTTCATTCCCAAACCTTCCTAAAGTGAAATCATATATATCCCTCATCTGGTCGTTAGGTACATGTATTTCGACTGCTGCTTCAAAGACGGAGTCCTAGTAACTTCAGATGTTTGTACAGCTATGGGACCAAACTGCCATCCGTCCCTGGACATACAAACTACTTTAACTAACTACCTCAAGGACAAAACACACACCTCGGCCCAAGGGAGGTCTCGAACCTTCAACGGGGAACAACGACGCACTCCGCAGCCAGGTGCTTTACCGCGCACGGCCGTTCCCGCACAATTTTTTTTAAATTTTTTTTTATTTATAGCTTATGGGACTTAACTACGGGGTCATCAGTCCCTAAACTTACAAACTACTTATCAATTAGCTTATCCTAAGGACGGCACAAATGTCCATGCCCGAGGGGGGATTCGAACCCCCGACCGTAGTGGTCGTGCAGACCGTGACTGGAGCGCCTCAGTGCCCTCGGCCACCGCGGCCGGCCCCGCACAAATGAGAGGAACTGTATCTCCATAGTTCATATTAACTCCCGTGTCCAGATAATGTACAGCAACAGCTGAGTTTTCTTGTCTGATTTTGACTTGTATACAAGTCACATCCATCCTTAACAATATGACACATGTTGTTAATGTACGATTTCTTTGCTTATGACTTTTTACAATACTTTTCTCCATCTATCACTAATCCGCGACTCGGTTTGGGACCAATGGCGGGTCGGATCTGGCTGGCAGATCTTTGATTGCCCACACGTCCCTTACAGCAGCACTAGCAGAGAAGTTAAATAAAACATATGTAAATATGCCAAGCAATTTACGTGGTTAATATCCAAACCGAAAGCATTTAATTCTAGCAAAATAAATTCATTGTTTAAGGTTTCTAGAAATACCAGCAACTAGTGGCCTTTTATGTAGATTGGTTTTATTTAATCATTACTTGTTTCTAATTGCCTTGCAAATTATCATCAGGTGGTAAAATGATTTAGTTCCACGTTACGAGCAGTGTGGGAGATTTGTATAATTGGTAGTTTACGTCTCGATATAACGTGTGGGAACGTGTCTAACTGGGAAACAAAATATCGTTTCCATAGAAGTGCAACAGTAACAACATTTTAATGGATGCTACCAATTACGCATAACTCCCACACTACTAGAAATGTACAGCGAAAACTTGTTACGATCTGCTGATTAATTGCAAGGCAATTGGAAACCATTAATGGTTAAATAAACACGTTCAACATCAAATGCGGCTGTTTACTGTCATTTCAAGAAACCTTTATTCACCACAGTCGCAGTGTTCCTCGTCCTTAATGGATAAATGTTCTAATTCAATTTTCCTTTCTATTCGTAAAGATATGCTGATGGCCTATGTTCCGTCGCTCACATAAGCTTCCTAGAAAACTACTCCCACTAACTTGAAAAAACAATTAAAAGCACCAATTGTTTATGTCATAATTTAGATGTGTTATGCCTCTAAATTTGGCAGAGTACTGTACTGAATGTTTAAATTATGATTTTTGTCCGATAAACGATTTTGATTAAATAAGGAATTTAAGTTATGTAAGAAGATTCGTGGGGTGGTAAGGAAGGAACAGGAACTGCTATTAATAATATTTGTCAGGCATGCCCAGGGCGGCCGTAAGGAACGCTGAACGTGTCTGGACTCTCGGTGGAAGCATGAGTGAAACAGCGTTTACTCAAGTCATTTTTTGACCTTCACTGTATATATTTTAACCTGGCTTCCGCGGCTTCCTGGCGCTGACGCGGCGGGACGGAGTGCGAGCGTCAGCAGGCGCCTCCGCTTTCCCCCTGTTCGCGCCCTCGGAGGCCCTCAGCCCTTATTGTCTCCCGTCTCTTCACGGAGTTGTGCTAGATGGTGCGCTGGCCGGGACTCGATCGGGCGCCATATGCTTCTGCGTCTTCAGCTGTTCCCCCCCTCGGAGGGCACCAGTGCAGACAGTTTCCCGAAGTGCGTACGTCTCCCAGGGGTAAGTAGCGGACTGCTCTCCTTTGTTGCTGGTGCCGCCGGTTGTTGGGACCTGGAGGCGGCCCTCTGAGAGCTAGGCGGCGCTCGTTGGGCGTGTCTGCGAGCCGGCCAGGTCTCCTCCGACGTAACCGGTGACGAACCCGTGGCCGGCGAGAAAGACAGGCCTGGGCACTCCTCCAGGTTACGTAATAAGAGCAGTTCCGAGGCATCGCGATCGCGATGCTGCTTGGTTGGCTGCTAAGAGACATTGGGCCGTGCCCCAGCGGCCAGCCACTCAACTTTGCGATCGCGTTGCTTCGGCACTACTCTTGTCAGGTGACCTGGCGGAGTGCCGAGGCCTGTCTTTCTCGCCGGCCACGCATCGAACCCCGTTGGTGCCGTGCCCCGCCGCTAGCCCCTTTGACTGGCGATTTTACGGTTCTGAAAAGCCATATTTGTGTGAAGCGAAACCCCTGTATTTTCCTAAAGTTACTGTGTGGGCTGCAGTATGCAGCTGAGGCATTATTGACCCTTTTTTGATCCGAGAAACGGTCACTGGTGCACGTTACGTTGCAATTTCAGAACAATTTGTCGCCACACAGCAAGCGTTAGAGGATCGACCAGGTACTGAATGGTTGTACTGAATGGTTTATGCAAGATGGAGCCCGACCACATCGGACCGAACAAGTGTTCCGCTTTCTTGAGGGATACTTCGGGAATTGAGTCATTGCTTTGGAATATCCCAAATTTACTGGTACAGGCATGGATTGGCCTACATATTAGCCGGATTTCACTCCGTGTGACGTTTGTTTTCGGGCCACAGTGAAAGACATGGTCTACCCGAAGCATTCCGCCACGCTGTACGAGTTTGAATCGGTTGAATAGGCGATCTCTGTGGCATGTGAATCCATTTCGGTTGAGACACTACGAAATGTGATGGCGAATTTCATTCTTCGTTTGCGCCACCTCTGTAGTGCCAATGGTGAACATTTTGAAAACATTGTGATGTGATTGTTTGCCAAGAGTGTTTACATACGATTATTTCACTTATGTATGATGATATGAGCTGTACAGCGTCATCTTTTAGCAGGTTTTGTAACTATTATTTCAAACTGCTGTATAAACTCCTTACAGCTTTCACAATAAACATACCGTTTACTGCTTTCCTCTATCGATCTTTGTTTTCGAGATATTTAATTTTGAAATCAGGGAGCCCTTTTCTGGCCACCCTGTAAAACTTCCACATACACCATGCCATAAGCATGCCTGACGTTACTCTTAACCAGATAGGGGAGGAGGGGAGGTCTTATTACTATGTGCAGATGCACTGGGCAATATCGTGTTCCAGCTGTGTCGGATCAGACGGGCAAACACAGCATGTCTGCGGCAGGCAGGACGGACGTGTGTGGGGCGGCGGCTGTGCTCGGGCCCTGAGACGGGGCGCGCGTTCTGCGTTCTGCGCTCTGTTTGCCCCGCAACTAATATCGAGCCGCGGCTGGCGTGTTGACAGCGGCGGACGCAGCTCCTCTGCCTGCCACCGTCTGTCTGACGCACGGCGCACCGTCTGGGGACGTACCCACTGGAACGCCGCAACCGCAAAAAGTGGGGCACCGCTACGTAGCAATTATAGGACAAGGTGTGCAGTGCAGTTCGTTCCAATTTTTTGGCACACTTTAGGTTACGGTAGTAACACTAAAAGTGGGCCTTTGCGATCGTCTGCCGGCCGCGGCGGCCGAGGGGACTGAGGCGCTCCAGTCACGGTCTGCTCGGACTGTACGGTCGGGGGTTCGAATACCCCCTCGGACATGGATATTTGTGCCGTCCTTAGTCTTAGCTAGTTCATAAGTAGTTTGTAAGCTTAGGGACTGATGACCCCGTAGTTAAGGACCATAAGTTCTACAAACATTTGAACATTTTTTTTGCGATCGTCTTTTGACAGCTCGAAATTTAAATGTAAATAACAGCTTAACCATTCATCTGACACGAAAATTGAGCCGCGGTGGAGTAGCCGAGCGGTCTAAAGCGTCTCGCTGCGCAGCACGCGGTTGCTCGCCGTGGACATTCGAGTCCGTCCTGGGGCATCGATGTGTGTGTTGTCCTTAGGTTAGTTTACCTAGGTTTAAGCAGTTTGGTCCGATAGATTTACATACATTTGAACTTTTGAACGAAAATTGAATAACCGAATTTGAAGAGGAGAAACTTCTCTACAACTTTGCACTCTTATGTTTTTTTCGTATCTTGTATCGTTTCAGAGATATTTGCAAAAATAACGGAGATTTTGGGAGGTCTGTCTCTCCGTCTGTCTGTCTGTCCGTAACGTGTTCCCCGTTTTTAAGACGAACCGTTCAACCGATTAACACCAAATTTTAATAATTTTATGTAGCGAGACACCAGAACCTCCGTTTTTCAAATTTTCGGACAAAAATACGGTAGTAAAACAAAAAAGCAATTTGTAATATAATTGTAATTGCAAACGAACCGTTCATCTGACACGAAAATTGAATAACCTAATTGGTAGAGGAAAAATACTCTACAACTTCGCTTCAATTTTTTTTTCATATCATGCATGGTTGCAGAGGTATTTGCAAAAAATAACGGCGATTTGGCGATGTCTGTTTGGCTGTAACGTGTTTCCACTTTTTAGGTCGAACCGTTCAACCGATCGGCACCAAATATTACAGACATAATTTTTGGCTACCAGAAACCAGAACTTCGTTTTTTGAAATATTTTGGACAACAAATACATTATTAATACCAAAAAAAAGCCATTTGTAATTTTATTTTAATTACAAACAAACCTTTCATCTGACGCGAAAATCGAATAAACGAATTTGTAGAGGAGTAAATTCTCTACAACTTTGCTCTGTTATGTATTCTTCATATCTCGTATCGTTTGAGAGATATTTGCGTAAATAACGGCGATGTGACACCGTCCATTGGTTTTACGAAAACCAGCCGTTCGCAGATGTCATGTGACATTCCAAGCCCAGAACTCTTTCTCGCATTCGCCATCTTGCGTTGCGTATTTGACGATTTTCTTATTATAACTTACACGTTGTTATTTCAAAGCAACGGCGCACTAAAGAATGAACAAGAACACGTCGTTCTTCGTACGATAAAAGATAATCTAGTGTCTAAAATGCCATATTAGCATCACTCAACAACTGCCATCAATAGTAACAAAATAAAGGACGAATTTCGTAATTGTTCGGTGTAGTGTAGTGAGCAGCGTATTGGATGGTGATGCTCATGGTCTGTGGTTAGAGACCTGCAACTTCCAAATAATTTTTCTCCTTTTTCCTAAAAGGGTTACGTATTCGATGCATAGATATTGTCACAATAGTAGAGTCGTAATCATATCACTATAACTTTTTTATTATTTACTTTATTATTTTTGTGCGAAATGTTTGCGACTCGCCATTAGATTTGCGCTCCGAGAAACATTTTATTTACGTGATTTCTTCAGCTTCGAGTGAAATTAAAACCACGTGACATGTGGTCGGTGTGGAGGCTTAGCTCGGTGTGTCGCTTTTTCTGCTGCTAACGCCTCGCCAACCACTTAGTGGCTCGCCCCGTATTAGAGCCACAAATAACCGCCGACTTCTCCCCCAGATTTTATCCTGGGAACTTCTCCAGACAGTTTCATTACGAGATTGCCCAGCAAGACACCAGCAGAACGACCACTCTAAATCAGCCACCGAGGCCAACTGCGCAGGGCAGCAGCCAGAATGGCGGAATATATTGTGGGCCGACGTCTCAGCGGTGCTGCCATCTCACTGGAATCTGTAACCTGTTTGCTGCAGAGTACAGCGCGATTACCCTATCAGTTACATTTCGTTTTTTAATAGTGTCCTCCTCAATAATGCAGCTATGGTTGGCGCTCAAGAAATTGAGTCTTTTTGTGACAGAACTTGTAACTCCACCTCTTTGTGCCATAAATGTAAATATTTCATGGGTAACACGGCTAATGTGTTTGGCTGTATTCTGTGATTATTGTGTTACTATTTACGTTAATTTCTGTATCTAAACAAATATGAATAACGTTATATGCATGTGATATAATACAGTATATTAAAATCTTCATGCGTAAAAGTAAATAATTATGTATTAGTCCCGCTAAAACTAAAAATGGCTTGGCCGATTTGAATGTTTTGCTTCTGTATACAGGGGTTGTTTGTGAGAGAAAACCCAAAGGAACAGCTGAAAAATAATGACTCTAAAATTCGACGCCCATTTTCCCCTGGAAAGGCAAGCAGCACATACACAACTGTTTTTGGAGCTGCTACCGTTTGAAGGAAAAAGGGTACACTTTACTCCTTTGATGCATTAAAATATTAATGCGTGAAAACGGAAATTGAAGTACCAGTTTTTAATCTTATCTTTATTATATAACAAAGAAGACTAACCCTTTGTGTGTTTGCTTATTTAGAATTCATACAAATCTACAGTTTTATTCCCATGCTGTGAAACTTTTCACACTTGAAAAAACTTCGTATGGTGGATGATAGAGGTTGATTTAGACTTCGACATAAGCCAAAAATTTATTTCTGAAGAAATTTTACACACTTTACCATCAAAGCAAGAGGGTACACTACAGCAGCCTTAGCATCCCTACGAATTTAATTCTGTGTAGAAGATTTTTACAAACCGCTAGTCAGCATATGGTGAATGGCAAAGGATAGCTTGCAATAAATTTTATCTGTTTCACTGATCACCATGGAAGTTGATAGATACTTGTGGTGGCTGGTGCTATACAGGTGTACACATTCAATCTGAGTAGACGCACATGAAAGAGAACCAGGATTAGAATGGTGAAATAGAAATCCATTGTTACAAATAGTCCACAGTAGGCCTTCAGTTAACCGTATGACAAGTAACTTGCACATGCTACCATGATTAAAGATTCGTGAAGCCAGAGAACGTTTCTCAAGTGTTCACTGCACATTATACAAGCAAGCGTCAATCAACTAGCGACGACGAAAGCAAATTCCAGTTTCAACGAATCATCAATTGGAACATCTCATCACGAGCCGTTTCATTGCAGTCTTGGCGTGTTCCTACGCCATTAGTTCTAACGTTGGCAGCGCTACCTTTCCATGCAGTTTTGCCTCTACCGGGGGAAAGACTAAGGTATAAAATTTATCATTTCGCATTTGCAACCTCATATGTGCACTGCATAATATTAAACAGATTTATTCCTGTTTATCTGCTACATATAATTCCACATATTGTACAAACTTATTATATGTGGTCCTTGGACATCTGTGTTAACTTCCATCTGCTCCTCTTGCATGAAAGAGTGATTGTCACTCTGCTTTGGATTTATAAAATGGTTAGTAGAAAACCGTTTTGCTATTGATAGATGGAGGTAAAACTGAAATTACTGAAATAGTTAATAAATTTAACAGCCTACATGAGAAAATCGAATTTACCGTTGAACAAGAGAAGGATGGCACACTTCAGTTCCTTGACCTTAACATTACGAAGCAGGATGGCATACACGTATTTAAAGTATATAGGAAACCTACAACTACCGACATTCTAATACATAACAGCTCTTGTCACCCTAATGGCCAAAAACATTCTGCCCTACGCTGTTTAGTCGATAGAGCCTTCAAAGTGCCAATGAACGTAAAAGACAGAACCACTGAATTTAACATTATAAGACAGCTTGCTAAGGCGAATGGTTACCAAGAAAACGTAGTTAATAACTTAATATGAAAGATACAACGTGCGAAATCATATACAAATGGCACGGATAATAACAAGAGGGTAATGGTTCCATATTTTGGTAATCTGTCTCAGAAAGTGGCCAACATACTAAAACCTTTTAAAGTACAAGCTTTTAAAACGAATAATACATTACATCATAAATTACGAAATAACTTAAACCAAAAGACTGATAAATATGACAAAGCAGGGGTTTATAATATACAGTGTAGTAGTTGCAATGCCAACTACATTGGTCAGACCGGTAGATCGTTTGAAGTTAGGTACAAGGAACATATGGACGCCTTCCGACTTAATAATTTTGACAAGTCCGCTGTAGCCTCAAATATCCGCGAAACTGGCCACCCATTAAAGCAGATTGAAGATGACCTGAAGATTTTACATAAACAGGATAAGGGAAGAAAGTTAGATCTGCTAGACCAGCTGGAGATTACAATATATAACGCAAAAAGCGACGTTTCATTAAATGAACAAGTTCAAGGCAATACATACAGCTTTTTTAAAAACTTTGTGGACCTATTATAACAAAAGTTGTTTATTTTAAATTTCAACCTCTGTCTTACTGTACAAACAATTTCGCGACACCCGAATGTACCCACGGCCTTGTGGATGATCTTTGTCATTTAGAGGTCTTCGTTTCCATGTTCATACGTGCGCCCACTCGTGTTGTTGACTCCGTGCGCTTCACAAGTGTTATGCGCCGCCAGTGGTGGGGTCTGTTTCAAATATTGACGAAGCACAGTATGCTGAGGAGCTTTCTGCGGAGACACGGTTTCAAGGGAAGTAACCACGTTTTCTTTTATTACGTTTTAGATTTTATTTGTCTCGGGTTTTAAAGATTCTTGTATATTTTATCTGATGATGATGGCTTGACCCTTGAAACGCGTCATATTTTAATGTTTTATACACGATCTATGTGGTTGAGCCTACTTGACAAAATAATTAAGCGTACAACCACTACATCACATCAATAATGGATATAATTACGTCCCAGTAAATTCCCGTAAGAGTTGTATGGTTACATTAGCCACACGAGGTCGGGCACTATCGTGGAAACAAACACCACCTTTTGATGGAAATCCTCTTCTTACACCTAAAATTTGTCCAGTCAACACATAAACGATGACGAGCTGAAAGAACGTGCTACCACATGGCGGAATACACAGGCGGCAACCTTCTATGAAGAAGGCATACAGCCGGCCGCGGTGGCCGAGGTGACTGAGGCGCTCCAGTCACTGTCAGCACGGCCACTTCGGTCGGGGGTTAGAATTCCCCCTCGGGCATGGATATTTGTGCCGTCCTAGTTCGTAAGTAGTTCATAAGTAGTTTGTAAGTTTAGGGACTGATGACCCCGTAGTTAAGTCCCATAAGCTTAACAAACATTTGATTTGATTTTGAAGGCATACAGAAACTTGTGCCACGCTATGACAAGTGCCTACAAAATTTCGACAGCTATGTAGAAAAGTAGTTTAACAGTTTTAGATTTTTGTACGATAAATATTTTTTCTGTATCTGTATACGTTTGTTTTATATAACCAAACGGAAGTTACTTTCTGGATGCATCTCGTATTTCAATGTTATAGTCCTCTCACTGGTTTTGTCCAACCAAAAACGAAAAATAGTCTTCGACATGGATTACCCTATTCTAATGACACAACGTGTTTAGTCCTGCCTACCCGTGCTCTCGCCGGCAACCGAGCAGTGTTGTGACTGATGTGGAGGGGGGACTCGTTTTTGACAGGCAGGTAAGCAGCGTGAACGCTCGCGGCCGTCCAAGCTCATATTGAGGCATTTGGCCATCCCTGCTCTGACGTGTGTGACTGGTAGTCTGCACTGTGTGTTGTTTATGAGTGCTAGTTCGTACAATATTTTCTCATACTATTGGTCCTACACAGAGGTGCCCAACCCCACTTGGCCAATGACTCCCCAGCCAGGCTGACCAAAAGTACTAATTTTTCACACCCCCACCCCGACCCTCATATATTTCAATCATCGTGACCTCCCTCTCTCCTGTGGGCACCACTGGTCCTACGTATTTGTTGGGTAAAATGTAGTTTTCAAATGTTTGTATAGCTACGGGGTCATCAGTCCCTAAACTTACAAACTACTTATGATCTAATTAATACTAAGGACGGCACAAATATCCATGCCCGAGGGGGGATTCGAACCCCCGAAGGTTGTGGCCGTGCAGACCGTGACTGGAGCGCCTCAGTCCCCTCGGCCACCGCGACCGGCAAATGAAGTTTTCATGGATGTATGTAGGTATAAACGTGTACTGCTCCTGAAGATCTTTATGTTCGAGACAGCGTCGTAATCCGCTGCTGCTCGTTGAACGGCGCGGCGGCGGTCACCGGTAGTGGCCGTGCGCCGCCCTTTGGGTCGCAAATCCTGGGCGGCGCTTGCGGCGGGCGGGCTCGTTAATTCGGCCAGAGTATCTGCCGCCCACCGCGCCGCCCACCGGCCGGACGCTGTTTTTCTGGCGGATTAGCAGCGCAAAGCGCCTTATTGTGTGGTCACCGCGGCACTTTCCTTCAATGCGGTTATTTATGTGTTGATTCTGCGCAGATAACAAGGCACAAGGCGGCCCTAACGTGACGGGGCACCCCTTTCGCAGAGGAAACTGTTTCCTCTGCGAGCTGCACCGCTGCGACCCAATTAGCGATGTTGTGTAAAGGGGGCCAATGTTTGCTGAAGGCCACTGTTTGGTAAGGCAACTACTCGAAAAAAGACTACACCGTGGCTAGAACAGGGAAAAAATTATGTGCTCTTTAAGATTACTTTTAGCACAGATTTAGGTCCAGTACCGTATCGTGTTCTCCGTTGAAAATCGTTAGAACAACAAACTGAAGCACTGTCGGGAATGACAACGGAGCTCACCCAAACGTGCCACGCATGCCAGCAAAAGAAGGGGTGTCCGGGAAATGATAACGAATATTAAAGTGCTATAGAACACAACTTACTGAATATATAGGTAAAGCAGTCCACAATCCGAAGATTGGTTTGAACACCACAGTGCTTTACTGAATTTAATTTGTGTCAAATTTAATTTGTCAGTCTAGTTCATTTTCGTTAGTATTCTGTTTTAAGAGGTTTATTCCCGCGTACTTGCAGATTTCGGTTGTACTACTGTTTTAATAGTTTATTCTATCGTATTTGATAAATACCGTTGTGTTTAGTCTTCGTCTTTGACCGGTGTATTTCAAAACAAGTCAGAGACCGTTACTAAAGCTCGTTATCAGTCAGTCCAGTGTCAGCTGCCACCAGTGCCGCATCGTTAACAGCGCTAAGTTGCCGGACTCAGTTTTGTTGACTTGACAGTGTAGTTACCACTGACCACAGTTCTGTCAGCAGCCAGTCACCTTCATTAGAGTACTAGGCTTCTTTAAAGTTTTAATTGCAGTTAATTGTATCGATAGGATGGATAGGATGTGTGCCTGCTGTGTGCGGACGCAGGAGGAGTTGGCCGCGGTTCGCGAACAGCTGAGCGTGCTGTTGTCTACGATCAGCCGTCTTCAGGCTGCTGTCTCGTGGTGTAGCGATGGTGGGGAGTCTGGTGCGTCGAATGGGACACCTCAGGTGTCTCACGCTTCGCTCTCTGTCCCTGCTACCGAGGCACCTTCAGGTGTACCGGACGTCGTCGAGCCGCCTTCTCCGCAAGGGGAGTGGCGGGTTGTACGGCGTTCGCGTCGCTCGAGGCGAAAGGCCAATGTGGAGGCTGGTCATTTGTCCGTGCCCGTTCGTCCTGTGAGTGGACGTGTGGCTACTCCTTCAGCAGGCTCCGAGCAGGTGCATGGGGGGAGGGGATTATTAGTTATTGGGAGCTCCAATGTTAGGCGCGTGATGGAGCCCCTTAGGCAGATAGCGTCCAGATCCGGAAAGAATTCCAACGTGCACTCGGTGTGTCTGCCGGGGGGCCTTGTCCGAGATGTGGAGGCGGCCTTGCTGATGGCTATCGAGGGTGCGGGGTGCAGTCGACTGCAAGTCGTGGCTCACGTCGGCACCAATGACGCTTGTCAGTTGGATTCTTAGGACATCCTCAGGTCCTACGAGCGGCTGGCGGGATTGGTGAAGGCTGCTGCCCTCGCACGCGGGGTGCAAGCAGAGCTGTCGATTTGTAGCATTGTTCCCAGGGTTGATCGGGGTCCTTTGGTTTGGAGCCGAGTGGAGGGTCTGAACCAGAGGCTTCGCCGACTCTGTGACAGTCATGGCTGCAGATTTCTGGATCTGCGTGATCTGGTGAGGAATTGTAGGGTGCCCCTAGATAGATCAGGGGTGCACTACACTAAGGAAGCGGCTAATCGGGTAGCAGAGTACTTGTGGAGTGCACATGGGGGTTTTTAAGGCTAGGCGCTAACTCTGATGAGCACTCGCCTGTCAGCATTCAAACAGCGAATTCAGGCCACGTTCGGAACAAAAATTCGAACATAAAAATATTAGCCGCGAACTTACAGAGTATTAGAAACAAAGTTCCCGAATTTGCAGCGCTGCATGGAAGTTATTGCGCTCAGATAGTTTTAGGCACCGAAAGCTGGCTAAATGATGATGTGGCAAGTTCAGAAATATTTAGCGATGCGTGGAATGTATATCGGAAAGATAGATCTGATACAACTGGAGGAGGAGTGTTCATCGCTGTGGACAAAGATATTGTTTCTACTGAGATCGAGGTTGAAAGTAACTGTGAAGTTATCTGGGCACGTATAACAGGTCTAAAAGAAGTAAAGTTAATAGTTGGGTGTTTTTACCGGCCCCCCAGTGCTGCTGTAGCAGTTTTAGAATCATTCAAGGAAAGTCTACACCAGGTAGTGCATAGGTATCCGGGCCATGTAATATTAGTCGGAGGTGACTTCAACCTTAAGAGTATAGATTGGGTCCTCGCTAGTTACATTTCAGGCGGTACAGACAAGCAGACTTGCGAGCTACTTTTGGACACATTCTCCGAAAACTGTCTTGAGCAGTTAAACCGGCAACCCACGCGCAATGGAAATATTCTAGACCTTATAGCCATAAACAGGCCTGACCTTATTAACGATGTCTGTGTAGAGACAGGATTTAGTGATCATGATATCGTCATAGCGTCGATGGTGACCAAAGTTCATAAACCAGTCAAGAAGGCTAGGAGCGTGTTTTTGTTGGGAAGAGCCGACAAGCAAATGTTACGATCGTACTTAGAAAATCAACGGGCATCGTTTAATTCTGGGACTATGGATGTAGAGGAATTGTGGACTAAATTTAAGTGCATTGTTAATAAAGGGTTAGAGAAATATGTGCCAGTAAAGACGATTAAGGATGGAAAAGATCCACTGTGGTATAATAATAATGTTAGAAAGCTGCTGAGAAAGCAAAGGCTAATGCACTCTCGATTCAAAAAAGAACACGCAAATGATGACAGGCAAAAGTTAGAAGTGATTCGTGCGTCTATAAAAAGATCGGTGCGTGAAGCATACAATAATTATCACAGCCATACCTTAGCAAAAGATTTTTCCGAGAACCCGAAAAATTCTGGTCCTATGTAAAATCGATAAGCGGGTCAAAGCCCACTGTCCAGTCACTAGTTGATCATTCCGGGGCAGTAATAGAAGAAAGCAAACGGAAAGCTGAAGTTCTAAATTTAGCCTTTAAGAAATCTTTCACGCAGGAAGACCTCACAAATATACCATCATTTGATCAAAGTACTAATTCCGAAATGGGGGACATAGCAATAAGTATTTCCGGTGTAGAGAAGCAGCTGAGAGAGCTAAATACGAAAACGTCTGCTGGTCCGGATGGAATACCAGTTCGGTTTTACAAAGACTATTCTGCGGCGTTGACCCCCTACTTAGCTTGCATTTATTTAGCTTGCATTTATAGCGAATCTTCAATTCAGCGCAAAGTTCCTAGTGATTGGAAAAAAGCGCAGGTGACTCCCGTGTATAAGAAAGGAAAGAGAACGGACCCATACAATTACAGACCAATATCGTTGACATCGGTTTCATGTAGAATTTTGGAGCATATTCTCAGTTCGAATATAGTAAATTTCCTTGAAACGGAAAAGCTTTTTTCCATGAATCAGCACGGGTTTAGGAAACATCGATCATGTGAAACTCAGCCTGCCCTTTTCTCACATGACATCTTGCGAGCCATGGACGAAGGGCAACAGGCGGATTGTGTTTTTCTCGACTTCAAAAAGGCGTCAGACGCGGTGCCACACTGCAGACTGCTAACGAAGATACGAGCTTATGGAATAGGTTCACAGATTTGTGACTGGCTGGAAGACTTCCTAAGTAATTGAACGCAGTACGTTGTTCTCGACGGCGAGTGTTCATCAGAGACGAGTGTATCGTCAGGCGTGCCCCGGGGAGTGTGATAGGACCGCTATTATTTTCTATCTATATAAATGATCTGATGGACAGAGTATGTTGTAATTTGCGGCTGTTTGCTGATGATGCTGTGGTGTATGGGAGGATGTCGTCTGTAACTGACTGTAATAGCATACAGGTTGACTTAGACAAAATTTCTAGTTGGTGCGAAGAATGGCAGCTATCTCTCAATGTAGAAAAATGTAAGGTGATGCGCATGAGTAGAAAAAACAATCCTATAATGTTTGAATACAGCATTAGCAGTGAGCTTCTTGATGCTGTCGCGTCGTTCAAATATCTAGGTGTAACATTGCAGAGCGATATGAAATGGAACGAGCATGTAAGGACAGTTGTAAGGCAGACAGCCGATTTTGGTTTATTGGGAGAATTTTGGGAAGATGTACTTCACCTGTAAAGGATACCGCGTATAAAACGCTTGTACGACCACGTCTTGAGTATTGCTCAAGTATTTGGGACCCGCAGCAGATCGGTTTGAAGGAAGACATAGAGGCGGTTCAGAGGCGAGCAGCTAGATTTGTTACCGGTAGTTTCGACCAATGCGCGAGTGTCACGGAAATGCTCCGGCAACTCAATTGGGGATCGCTGGAAGAAAGACGACGTTCTTTTCGTGAATTTCTGTTGAGTAAATTTAGAGGGCCGGAATTTGAAGCTGAGTGTAGTACGATCTTGCTGCCGCCTACTTACATTTCGCGTAAAGATCACAAAGACAAGATAAGAGAAATTAGGGCTCGTACGGAGGCATATAGGCATTCTTTTTTTCCTCGTTCCATTTGGGAGTGGAATAGGAAAGTAAATGCCTAGTAGTGGTACAGTGTACCCTCCGCCACGCACCTTACGGTGAATTGCGGAGTATGTATGTAGATGTACTAAGCATGATCCTGTTTGGAGGTGGTATGCCGTTGCCTTCCTCCGACCTCCGAACTGACTTACCCATCCAGTTATAGGGGGACCTACAGTTTAACGTGGGTTCCGAACCATTGTGCTACTCGGTATTTTTCACATGAGCAATACTGCCAGAAGTGAAAGAAGTGGAAAGAGACAGATAAAAATCCTAGGACCTGGCGGGGATCGAACCCGCGACCTTTTGGATGTTGGCACTCTACCACTGTGCAACCGAGGCGCACATATATATATATATATATATATATATATATATATATATATATATATATATATATATATATATATATATATATATATCGTAATTTTCAATCCTTATAGCTTTAATGTACTATGTTTAGATGGATACCAAAGTGCAGCGAATGAAAATTTGTGCCCGTCCGGGATTCCATCTAAACCTAGGACAGTGAAGCTATAACTAATGGAAAATTACGGTTTATTTCATTCATTGAACGCCGTAGAGTGGTCATAAAAATTATATATATATATATATATATATATATATATATATATATATATATATATATATATATATATGGTGTCCCAGCTATCTTGTCCACCCAAAATATCTCTGGAACATGGAACAATAACAGCTATTGAAAAACGACTTGGGGTTCTCGCCTGAGTCTCAGGACGTGCGCTAGCCGCGCGTTTCGCGTATTTCAAGCGTCAACTTTGCGTCGCAATATCTCGGGATGTAATTGAAATATTGCGATGAAATCAACGCAGTTATTTATGTGATTTGTCATGCTATGGATTTCTGAAGAAAAACATATAGGGTGTCCATTTAAAAAAACATAAGTTTGTGTTAAGAAACACATTTTCTTTCGTTTTAGAATGTTTCCAAATATGTACATTCATGGACCCCAGCCGTACATTGATACCAGTGAAAGTCGTTTTCCAATAGCTGTTATTGTTCCAGAGATATTTTGGGTGGACAAGATAGCTGGGACACCATATATATATATTACAAACATATTAAGTAACTTCTCCAATTTTTACCTGAAAAAATAGATCCCCCATAAAACCACCTTAGGCCAAAGTTTCAGATGACATGAAAACAAACTTCTGGTGGCATGTCGTTAATAACTATGTTAATTGTATAAAGACTATTTAATGAGTCGTTTGCCCAAACCACCACAATATTATAAAAATAATAACATTGTAAGCTTGGTGCATACGATATAACATATTTATTAAAATATAGCATATCAATATCATTAATTAAATGAGCGTCCTAAGTTCAGTATTAAGTCAAGGGGACTCACATACACCGCATACAAAAATATTTACAGCTAAAATACATAAAAATACGTCTCAGACGTTTATGAAAATATTTCAGCCCTGTTAATTTCATCCTTCAATTGGTGCATAGTTTGTGGTTTGCTCACGTACACATTTTTTTTTTTTTTTTGCAAATTATCCATGAAAGTATATAAATAAATGTGACAACGCGTAAGATCCCATGATCTGACAGGACACTGCTCGAGGAAGCCTTTCATTCAGCAGAGCAATGATTTCATCACATTTGTGAAATGTCGAGGATTTTGGTTACACTGAATTTTGCAGGTCTGTTCATTGACGTACCCCCTGTGGTGGATGTACTCCTCATTTGAGAAAATTATTATCTTTCTGAAGTACTCGTTCTCCACTTGTGAAGACCCATTCAAAAAAATCAAATCAAATGTTCAAATGTTTGTTCAACTTATGGGACTTAACTACGGTGTCTTCAGTCCCTAAGCTTACAAACTACTTATGAATTAGCTAAGACTAAAGACGGCACAAATATCTATGCCCGAGGGGGGATTCGAACCCCCGACCGTAGTGGCCGTGCTGACCGTGACTGAAGCGCCTCAGTCACCTCGGCCACCGCGACCGGCATAAAAAAAAAAAGTCGGAAGTTTGTAAATCTCTCGGACCAAACTGCGTAGTCATCAGTCCGTAGTTTACAAACTACTTAAACTAAGGTAATTAACCTGAGGACAACACACACGCTGATGCCCTAGGGTGGACTCGAACTTCCGACGGCGAGTAACCGCGCGCCCCGCATCGAGGCACCTTAGACCGCTCAGCCACTCCACCGCTCAAGACCCACTGAGCAACTCTTCCGTAACTTGAATCTTGTACGCATGCATTTTCGGATCTTTTGAAGCGATTTAATGCAGTGAACTTGGTGATAAATTCAATTGTTGAGCTCATCAACGATTTGGCTTACGGTCATAATGTCACGCACGATAACACTGTCTTGTCGTATTTGAACAGAACGCTCACGTTCTGTTTGCTCAACTTATGAGACAGAACCCATGAAACTTCCGAACGGATAATTCGGTTGGAACAGGATTATGTCCACGAGTCATACGCAATTCACGAATGTATGCAGGGGGTTGCGTGAGAATTGCCGAGTTGCATGAAGCACCACGTTACGATTGGCGCGGGCCGGCCGCGGTGGCCGAGCGCTCTGCGTCGCTCCAGTCACGGTCCGCACGGCCACTACGGTCGGGGGTTCGAATCCCCTCTCGGGCATGGATATTTGTGCCGTCCTTAGGATTAGCTAGTTCATAAGTAGTTTGTAAGTTTAGGGACTGATGACCCCGTAGATAAGTCCCATAAGCTACACAAACATTTGAACATTTTTGAATAAACAATACTAACCTTACATAAGCTATTTGCGACTAATGGAACGATCACAAGTAACAAACAAGAAAAAACATCCCCCCCTCCCCCCCCCCTCCACACACACACACAGCTGCCAACCGCTGCCGTACTTGCCGGACATCCTCTACTTTCTCTTATATGTATTCACACATTTTTATATGTTTATTTATTTATTCTGTATCAGTCTCAATAACTGGCAGGGGTCTATGAGCTGCATATATCTCGCTTACTTGCTCGTTCAATACCCAATATGCGTCATGATGGCGATAACAAACTAAATTCATATCACGTACTCTGTTTCCAAAATACAATTACACTTTTCGCGTAAATACATATACAGTCCGGAATTGCTCACTTTACAGCAATGTACAATGATACTGCAAAGAAGAAGCAAATTGGGGCGCCGCACGGAATTCGGGAAAATGTCAAGGGCATGGAAGAGATGGAAAATGATTAGGAGATGGAAGAGCTTTGAAATTAGTGTCGACTTGTCACTTTATAGTCAGAATCAAATCAGAATGTGCGTAATTTTATTGTGACACAAGTTGGAAGTATAATAAATATTGTATCTTCAATAACTACCTGAGTTGTCTCTTCAGTGAACTGTTGTGGAAGCACTGAAGAATTGTGAAGTCGCGAGTCTGTCTCAGACACACAGCACCAATAAGGAGTGCGGAGTCTGATCCTCTTCCAAAACGATTTGAAGGTTATTCGTGCAGAACCTCACTATTGTATTTGCAAGAGAGCGAAATTCGCAACAAAGGAGGTCTGAGAGACGCTTCAGAATTATACAGACCACTGCCTGCTGTCGGTGCTTCTGCTAACTGAGGGATAGGAATGAAAAGACGGACCTAATCTCAACAGGTGTTCACTAACATCTATTAAATGTGTGTTGTAACGTCCGTAGGTTGATGTGTAGTACTGACATTCTTTAAACAGTCTCTGGCTTCAAGAAATAAATGTTGATTTATAACGAAGTACGCACCAAAATTCTGAACGAAAGTCCATGTAAGTAAATTTCAGGGAAGGAAAATTAGGGTTTTAACACCCCGTTAACACCTTCGTCATTAGAGGCAAAAACAAAACCACAATTTAAATAGCGGGTATTACAGATACTACTGTAAAACGTGATTAACCGTCTGCAAACTCTGTTGACTCAAAACCGTCATAAACACAATTACATTTCTTTTTTTACCAGTACCTGACATTGCAGGAAAGAGGCGATCTAATTGAACTGAACTCCGAAACGGAAATCCAGACAGATAATTAGTTATAGTTTAAAGATTTATTTCAACCATAACTATTTGTCTGTCTGCACATTACTGTTTTAAGGATTTTACTGTGTGAATGACAATATCTGCATAAAATGTTAGACTGTATCTTTGGTGCATTATAACTTCAGTGTAAGTTCTTTGTATGTGTTAGAGACAAAAACAAATAAGGTGTCTGTTCTTGATTGCATACAAACAAGGTTAGGACAGCGCAAAGAACGTGTGACCCTGGAGGTACGATAATTTAATTGTTTATTTCCGCATTCATATATATTTAAATTAAAGTTCAGTGAAAAATTGTACATTTAACATTCTGACATAGTGATTTTTATTTTCTCTTGTAGACAGCGCAACAGATCATCTTGTCATAAAACCCAAATGTACGCAATCTATATTAACAAAAATGAATTGCCGTAGGCATGGAAGTGCATCACTGGAGAATGGCTTCACCGATTTGGATGATCTTTTCTTTGTTCTGTTCGTAATTCTCAGGAAATGGTTTGTAAGAAAGAAATTTTTTGGAAAATCTACCGGAAAACATCAGAATTTGGAAAAAACTGACAGTATGCTTCCAGCTCGGATCATTTTCTAGATTCTCCAACAATCAACTTATTCATTCGCTATTCGCCTAGCGACCAAATACGCAGTAACAGAGCGAACAAATACGCCAAGGAGGTCCGAATAAAAGGAGATGGCGTTATGCATACAAGGCTAAAACAGCCAGACAGATTTACAATAACATGAAATGTTGTTTCTTTTGAAGCCCCTCCGTATTATTCTTACCTCCATGGTGTTATCGGTGGTGATCATATCTTTGGGGCGTTTCAAAGGTAGAATTGACGACAGTTCGTGGTATTTTTCAGTGTTACGAAAAATTTAGTACAGATCGTTGTTTATTTTTTTTTTAACAAAAATGTTTCCGTTGCATCGTCATAATATCGGTCGGAAAACGCGCAACGCAATGACGATAAATAAAGTGTAAGGCCAGTCGTTGGAAATTTGTGGAATAAATCTTGAATCGCTGTTTTTTTTTTTTTTTTTTTTTTTTTTTTTTTTTTTTTTTTTTTTCCGAATGCTTGTAAAGTTTATGGGCTTTACTGCGGGGTCATCAGTCACTAAATCTTTATGAACTAACTTATACTAAAGACAGCACAAACATCCATGCACAATGGGGAATTCGAGCCCCCGACGGGGAACGGCCTCGCGCATCGTAGCATAGCACCTCAATACGCTCGGCCGAGGCGTGTTTTTCCCATGGGGAGATCTACGGGTAGTGTTTGAAAGTTGGCAAACCATCTGCACTATTTGTTTTCTCTGCGGACGGAAAGTTAAAAAAATGTTTGTATAGCTTATGGGACTTAACTACGGGGTCACCAGTCCCTAAGCTTACAAACTTCTTATGAGCTAGCTAACTTTAAGGACGGGGGGGGGATTCGAACCCCCGACCGTAGTGGCCGTGCAGACCGTGTCTGGAGCGCCTCAGTCCCCTCAGCCACCGCGGGGACTATAAATCAAAAGATGTAATCAGTTATCAACATAAATCATCAAGAAGATATAAACATGTTATAAAAAGCATTTCTATTCTGCTCGCTGCGAGAAAAACATGCTAAGCTGTGCTGCAAAAATATGCAATTATTGTTTTCCTTTTCCCAGTCATTTTTAACATAAAACAGAATAAATCATCAAGAAGATATAAACATGTTATAAAAAGCATTTCTATTCTGCTCGCTGCGAGAAAAACATGCTAAGCTGTGCTGCAAAAATATGCAATTATTGTTTTCCTTTTCCCAGTCATTTTTAACATAAAACAGAACAGTTGTTTTGGGAATGAAATGGATTTAAAAAGGCGGGATGATATAGACGCAGAAAGGAGGTGGGAGGAGATGGATATGGTGTGGGATAAGAGGGAAGGAAGAAGCTTGGAGTTTAACGTCCAGTCGACAGCATGGGCATTAGAGACGGGGGGAGGCATAAAGGGAGTGTGAAGGTAGGGGAAGAAGGAGATGGACAAAGGAAGGGGGCAGGAAGGGATAGACATAGGGAGAAGAAGAGAAGAGATTAGGGTACATATCCTATACACAGTAGCTACTGCGAAGCTTTGCCGGGTTTGTCAGTATAATATAAAATTCTACCTGATGATGAGGCTTTAAACCCCTGAAACGCTTTGTGGGAATAATAAAGAATAGTGACTGGTAGCAGAAATATCTTGTATTTTAATCGCTTTCATAAACCAGTTCGTGAAACGTAAATCAAAAAAGTTTTCATTTAAAGAAAAATGGTATCACTAGATCGCTACTGGTTTCCACTTCTTATGTGTCGCTACATAGTGAAACCACCTCTCGACCAAACGACACTTCCAGAAAAGCCGCCCTTTTTTGCGGGGTTGGTAGACGCTTCGGCCAGAGGGAGTGTCCGGCCAATAAGACGGGGGAGCGGCGCGCCGCCGCCTCACTGCCGCCCCGCCATTCAATCCCCGTGATCGGCCATTACTCAGCGGCCTGTTAGTAAATCGCGCCGCCCAATGTTCCGGCGCGTCACCTTCGGCCCTGGCCGGACCAGCCAGGCCAGCCAGGGTAATCCCGGCTCAGACGCCGCACCTGCTACTCGCCCGGCAGCCACTCCGCAAGCCGCACCCCCAGACACTCGGCTGCCCGCTCTCTCTAACGAAGCGCGCACCTCCTCCACGGAACCGGGTGGCGTATGCTCGTTTTCCATGGGAAGATGAGACGTTAGCGTTGTCGTTGTTGTTGTTGTCGTCTGGTTTTATTCCAAAATATAAACTTTCACGGCCGGAATGGTCAATTTTGTCTCCCAGCCTCGTCGCCGCTTTTGCAGTTTCCGTCGGTGGCCGAATAGAGAGACCGACACAGGAATGAAGGATGCACGCTTGTGCAGGTAGGAGGTGACCAGCCACTGGGACAGCAGAAACTAGAAACACTAGAGTAAATTGGAACGAGATATATATTTCTTAGAGACTTAGTAATACTTAACTTTTACATAGCTCAGTACTGCAGAATGCTGATACATAGTTGAACTAGAGGCCTGCCTAGTGATGATTTCTAGTGCCTATCCGATAACCAAGTCTTAATTGGTGCCTATCTGATTCCGAAGTGTTAACTGGTTCCTATCTCAGTCCCAAGTGAACGATGTCGTTCAGTGGTGGCCACGAGTGGAGTTGTAGCAGAGGGCCGGCCGCGGTGGCCGAGGGGACTAAGGCGCTCCTGTCACTGTCTGCACGGCCACTACGGTCGGGGGTTCGAATCCCCCCTCGGGCATGGATATTTGTGCCGTCCTAGTTCGTAAGTAATTCATAAGTAGTTTGTAAGTTTAGGGACTGATGACCCCGTAGTTAAGTCCCATAGACTGTACAAACATTTGAACATTTTGTAGCAGAGGTCGCTCGTGGCTGACGTCGTAAGAACGCCGCGCCGTGCGTGCGTGGCGGCGCGCGGCGAAAGTAGATGGCGCGCACTTTAGACTTGTGCGACACCACAGTCAAAATTTCTAAAAATTTCCGGGCTATTATGCCGTAATAGCCCGGAAATTTTTAGTAATTTTGGTTTTATTTCATCACTTTTTAAAACTCTTGTTAAGTTTCACCTTCCTTTCGAGACAATGCCCATTCCGTTCAACTGCTCTTACATGTCCTTTCTATCTTTGACAGAATGTCAGTGTCACTGGCAAACCGCAGATTTTTTATGTCTTCTTCCTGAACTTTAAATCCCATTCCAAATTCTAGCTTTCCTTCCTTCATACTGTAAGATTACCGCGCAATAGAAATACTGGTAATTAATAGTATTTTATAATTAAAAAGTATGAAGTTCACTGCAAACATTAACCATACCAATGCACTAAATGTTACACAAATTTAATCTTATTAATTATGGAAGCAATGTATGTACGCAGTTGGGTGACAACATTTATAGTTAGGCCAAAGGTAGAATTTCTCCATGTTGAGATTTGCTGTGTGCTTGTAGCTGACGGGAGGCCAGCGAGCAGGCCAGCTTAGGATTTTCCTGTTCGTTTCCGGTGAGGGGAGAGAGGGACAATGGCGAGTGCCAGGCACAGTGCAGTGCACAGCGTGAAATAAAATATTCTAATACTACTGGCATTTAAAGTAATACGATGCAGTTAGGAACATTTAAGGCCCTCATTACAAAACAGCCTGTTGATAAATAAACAATACATTAGCTGATATAGTCACATCTGGCGTAATATGTTTAATTGACAATGAAAAGTAATAAATTACCAACGAAGACAAGACAGTTACACAACTAGCATGGCAATGTTTTTTTATAAAAATAATATATTAACTATTTCTCATTTTATTTTCAATTAATCTTGTGTATTTTATCTTAAAGTATTCAGTTAAATCACTTATCTGTGACATAAGAAATTGCATGATTATGATGAATAGTACAAAGGATGTTTATACCAATATAAAAACCTAAGAAGACAATTTATTTAATGTGTAGTGTAATTATTTTGATTTTAAGAAAAGTTTTAGAAATGTATTGGCTGAGCGCTGTACGTTGGCAAATCGGTTAGAACAGCTCACATGGGGAAGTTGATGACGTAGGGGAAAAACCCCGGCAGTTGAGCTTTTGGCGCGCGCGCGCGCCTGGGCAGGAAGTGACGACTCGGAGGAGCACGTGGAGAACTGGCCGGGCGGCGTCGCTCTGCACCAGTCGGCATGTGGACCTCGAGGTGGAGGTTATAGGTTTGTCTGTGGCAATCTCCAGGCGTGGTTGCTCGTCGTAGACTGTACCAAGTTAAATCGAGTGCTACTGTGTGTTTGTGAATATTTAGCCGGTGGAACAAGGTGTACATCGCATTGAATTAAAGTGACTGTGATTTGTTAATGTAACACGTGTCGTCGCATAGGCATGAACATAAACGGTGTTTGAGACAGCCACGTGGTGTGAAAACAATTCGCGACAAATATTCATTTTGTCTGGGGGCTCACGAGCTATAAATTTATTTGGTAAATGTGTCGACGTACAGACGTATCAGCCACAGGGTTCAAATATTGTGAAATAAACAACATAAAGTGAACTTTCACGTGTTTTCAAAAATAGTAGTTAGTACACCCTTTTCTCTCATGAACTTGATTTTATTATGAATTTGTTTTGTTAATCATATGCAGGAAAGGAAAGCTGCGAACGTGTGATATCATCCCCTAGAAAACGAGTCAAACAGTCGCAATCACAGTTCCAGTGTTTTTGCATGTTTAGGAATTTGGTTCGCAGTTGGTGGTTGTGAGTTTTAAAAATTAATCTTTCCCTATTTTAAACTCTCACCCCGACCTTCCCGCTCGCAATACACTCCTGGAAATTGAAATAAGAACACCGTGAATTCATTGTCCCAGAAATGGGGAAACTTTATTGACACATTCCTGGGGTCAGATACAACTCATGATTACACAGACAGAACCATAGGCACCTAGACACAGGCAACAGAGCATGAACAATGTATATCCTCCTTTCGCAGCAATGCAGGCTGCAATTCTCCCATGGAGACGATCGTAGAGGTACTGGATGTAGTCCTGTGGAACGGCATGCCATGCCATTTCCACCTGGCGCCTCAGCTGGACCAGCGATCGTGCTGGACGTGCAGATCGCGTGAGACGACGTTTCATCCAGTCCCAAACATGCTCAATGAGGGACAGATCCGGAGATCTTGCTGGCCAGGATAGTTGACTTACACCTTCTAGAGCACGTTGGGTGGCACGGGATACATGTGGACGTGCATTGTCCTGTTGAAACAGCATGTTCCCTTGCCGGCCTAAGATTGGTAGAGCGATGGGTTCGATGACGGTTCGAATGTACCGTGCACTGTTCAGTGTCCCCTCGACGATCACCAGAGGTGTACGGCCAGTGTAGGAGATCGCTTCCCACACCATGATGCCGGGTGTTGGCCCTGTGTGCATCCGTCGTATGCAGTCCTGATTGTGGCGCTCACCTGCATGGCGCCAAACACGCATACGACCATCATTGGCACCAAGGCAGCAGCGACTCTCATCTCTGAAGACGACACGTCTCCATTCGTCCCTCCATACACGCCTGTCGCGACACCACTGGAGGCGGGCTGCGCGATGTTGAGGCGTGACCTAACGGTGCGCGGGACCGTAGCCCAGCTTCATGGATACGGTTGCGAATGGTCCTCGCTGATACCACAGGAGCAACAGTGTCCCTAATCTGCTGGGAAGTGGCGATGAGGGCCCCTACGGCCCTTCGTAGGATGCGACGGTCTTGGCGTGCATCCGTGCGTCGCTGCTGTCCGGACCCAGGTCAACGGGCACGTGCACCTTCCGCTGACCACTGGCGACTACATCGATGTACTGTGGAGATCTCGCGCCCCACGTGTTGAGCAATTCGGCGGTATGTCCACCCGGCCTCCCGCATGCCCACTATACGCCCTCGCTCAAAGTCCGTCAACTGCACATACGGTTCACGTACAAGCTGTCGCGGCATGCTACCAGTGTTAAAGAATAAGATGGAGCTCCGCATTCCACGGCAAACTGGCTGACACTGACTGCGGCGGTGGCCAACCGCTGCGCAGCTAGCGCCATTCCACGGCCAACACCGCGGTTCCTGGTGTGTCTGCTGTGCCGTGCGTTTGATCATTGCTTGTACAACCCACTCGTAGTGTCCGGAGCAAGTATGGTGGATCTTACACACCGGCGTCAATGTGTTCTTATTTCAATTTCCAGGAGTGTAGTTTGCTCAATGTTCTGACAATAACTATGGGGAAAGGTTGTTCTGTGTAGTGTTACGTGTCCCTGCGCCTGCAAATTATTACGTACCACAATAATCTAAGGGATCAAGTACAGCGCAATAAAAACAAAATTATATTTATTTATTATGACGTTTCGGCATATGCCATCGTCAGATCTGAACGCCTCTGCACTTGCAAAGTAGGTACAGATTTTATTATTGCCGCTGAACTTTACGTTGGAAATTCGGAGGTTTTCAGATCTGATGATGGCAGATGCTGAAACGTCGTAATAAATAAATACAATTTTAGCCATCGAGACGGTTTACGGATTTTATTATTATGGAAGAAAATGTAGATCGCAGACTCGTTCAGGGCCGCGGTGGAGTGACCTAGCGTTCTAAGGCGGGTATTTTGTGGAGTGCGCTGTTGCTCGCCGTCGAAGGTTCGAGTCCTCCTTTGGGCTTTGGTGTTCGTGTTGTCCTTGGCATAAGTTACTTTAAGTAGTTCGTCAGCCTAGGTACTGATGACCAAGGGAGTTAATTTCGCCGGCCGCGGTGGCCGTGGGGACTGAGGCGCTCCAGTCATGGTCTGCACGGCCACTATGGTCGGGGGTTCGAATCCCCCCTCGGGCATGAATACTTGTGCCGTCCTTAGTATTAGTTAGTTCGTAAGTAGTTTGTAAGTTTAGGGACTGATGACCCCGTAGTTAAGTCCCATAAGCTATACAAACATTTTTAAGTTCCTTAGAAACATATGAACTTCGAACAAGTTCGGGAAATTAGTTTCCTTTATACGAAAATTAAGTACGGCGCGACAATACTAAGTCATTTGTGTCAGTTCTTGGAGGTAACCCCGTCATTGCTCTGTGTGAAGGTGACAAGAATTTTTTTTTCCATTGGAAGGATATTACAAGATGATCCGATTTATCTGTAGCCTTTCCTAGAACTTACATGTTGTATGTATATTGTAAATTATAAATTAATGTTCATTGTATGTACGAGGCTTTCAGTTAAGTCTCTTCACGGTTTCATTATGTGTGATCTCTTATTCCAAATTTCGCCGTTTGTTAAAGGAGATTTGTGTCATTACAATCTTAAAGTGGCGCCGGGTTTATAAGCAATAATTCACAACATAAAATAAGTTTCTCTGATTCCTCTCACAAGAGAAACTTTGAGTGTATGGTCGCAAGTTCAGTCCCGATCATATGAAACCTAGCTCGTGCTATTCATGCTCCAGATCCAGATGTAGATAGATGTAGAATCCTAGGTTCATGTGGTGCTTTGTAACTTCCGCAAGGCCTTCGATACGGTTTCGTACCATCACGTGATGTACAGAGTGATAGAATATGGAATATCAGACCAGCTGTTTGTCTAGATTGAAAAGTTTCTAGCTAACGGAACGCAGCACGTTATCCGCAACAAAGTAGAGACTGTGAAAGGTTAGAAGTAGGGTACTAGACAATTTCTATCCTCCATATTATTTAATTATAACAATCGTAACCAATGTTGAAGAACAATCATTAATAGCAATACTTACAGTACTAGAGTCGTTACTGTTCCCGAGGTCGTTCAGCTCTATTGGATGAATAAATGGTGATGGCGTCTTCTTGGGTAAAATATTTCGAAGGTAAAATGGTCCCCCATTTGGGCGGGGACTACTCACGAGGCTGTCGTCATCAAGAAAAACAAAACAGGCATTCTACGGATCGGAGCGTGGAATGTTCTAACCCTTAAGTTAGAAAATTTGCAAAGAGGAATGGATAGCAAGGTGAACAGGCAGGGCTTAACAGCTTTGACATAATTGCGAAATGATATTTTGACCATAGCTGTTTATTTAATTTTTTATTAAAAAAACAGCTATGGTCAATATGTCATTTTGCAAAAAATGGATAGGTTAAAGTTAGATATGGTAGGGATTAGTGAAGTTCGGTGACAGGATGGACAGGATTTCTGGTCAGGTGAGTACCGGGTTATAAACACGAAATCAGTTGGTGGTAACGCAGAAGTAGGACTGATAATGAATAAGAAAATAGGAATGTGGGTAAGTACTTTGAATATCATAGTGAACGCATTATCATAGCAAAGACAGACACAAAACCAACACCGAGCACAGTAGTACAATTTTAAATGCCAACTAGCTCTGCCGATGATGAGGACATCGAAAAAATGTACGAGGAGATAAATAAAAGAAATTATTCAGAAAATTAAGGGAGACGAAAACTTGATCGTGGTGAGGGACTGGAACTCGTTAGTAGGAAAAGGTAGAGAAGGAAATGTACGTGAAAATGGACTGAGGAAAAGAAATGAAAGAGAAGATTGCTTGGCAAAAATTTGTGCAGAGCACAATTTAACGATCACGAACACTTGGTTTAATCATCATGAAAGAAGGCTGTATACGTGGAAGAGACCAGTAGACACTGTACGGTACCAGATTGACTTTATAATGGTAACGAATACATTTAGGAACCACGCTTTAAACTGTAAGACATACCCAGGGGCAGATATAGACTCTGGCCATAACTTATTAGTAACGAACTGTAGATTAAAACTTAAGAGACTGCAGAAAGGTAGAAAAGTCAGGAGATGGAACCTGGAGAAAGCGAAGAAACCAGAGGTGGTTAAGAGTTTCAGCTTGAGCATTAGGCATAGGTTGGCTGAAACGAGGGAAAGTAATACAGTAGAAGAAGAATGGGTAGCTCTTAGCAATAGAGAGGTGAAAGCAGCATAGATCATACAGGCAGAAGGACAAGGCCTAATAGAAATCCCTGGATAACACAGGATATACTGGACTTAATTGATGACAGGAGAAAATATAAAACTGCATTAAGTGAAACAGGCAAAAAGGACTACAAACGTCTGAAATGAGATTGACAGAAAGTGTAGGATGGCTAAGCAGGAGTGGCTAGATGACAAAAGCAGAATCATAGAAGAGTGTATAACGAGGGGAAAGATAGATACCGCCTACAGGAAAATATAATAGATATTTGGAAACAAGGAAAGCGGCGGTATGAATATCAAGAACTGAGACCAAAAACCAGTACTAAGCAAGGATGGGAAAGCTGAACTGTGGAAGGAATATATAGAGGGTCTGTACAAAGGAAATAAACTTCAAGGTAATATTCTAGAAATGGAAGACGAAGTGGAGGAAGTAGAGATAGGAGATACGATACTGCGAGAAGAATTTGACAGGACGCTGAAAGATTTGAACCGAAACAAGGCCCCGGAATAGATGATGTTCGTCTGAACTGCTGATATCGCTAGAAGAGCCAGTCATGAAGAAATTGTTCCACCTGCTATGCAAGATGTATGAGACAGGGGCAATATCCTCCGCCTTCAAGAAGTATATAGTAATTCCAATTCCAAAGAAAGGAAGTGCAGACAAATGTGAAAATTCCAGAATTATCAGTTTAATAAGTCATAGTTGAAAAATACTAACACGTATTATTTACAGGCGAATGGATAAACTTGTAGAATCCGACCTTGGGGAAGATCAGTTTGGATTTAGGAGAAATGTAGGAACACGGGAGGCAATACTCACATTATGACTTATGTTAGAAGATAGGCTACGGAAAGACAAACATAGCCGTGCGGGAGTAGCCGAGCTATCTGGAGCGTCACGTTGCGGATCGCGCGGTCTTCCGCGTCGGAGGTTCGAATCCTCCGTCGGGCATGGATGTGTTATCCTTATGTTAGTATAACTTAGTTGAAGTATTTTCCGGTCGGTTTATAGTATAACTTAGCTTAAGTAGTTTGCAGGTCTACCAACTACCAATGTAGTTTGGTCGCATAGAATTACAAATATTTGAACATACGAAAGGTAAACTTACGTTTTTAGCGTTTGTAGATTTGGAGAAAGCTTTTGACAATGTCGACTGGAATAAACTCTTTCAAATTCTGAATGTAAAAGGAGTAAAATATAGGGAGCGAAGAGTTATATTCAACTTATACAAAAACGAGACAGTGGTTTTTACAGTCGAAGGGCAAGAAAGGGACGCAGAGGTTGGGAAGGGAGTAGTAGCCTTCCCCCAATTATTTCAATCTGTACATTCAGCAAGCAGTGAAGGAATGTAAATCGAAATTTGGAGAGGGAATAAAAGTTCAGGAAGAAGAAATAAAATCTTTGCGCTATGTCGATGACATAGTAATTCTCTCAGAGACCGCAAAGGATCTGGAAGAGCAATTGAATGGAGTGGACAGTGTCTTGAAACGAGGGTATAAGGTGAACAACAACAAGAGTAAAATGTGGGTAATAGAATGTAGCGTCAGAATTTCAGGTGATGCCGAAGAAATTAGATTAGGTAATGAGACAATAAAATAGGTAGATTAGTTTTGTTATTTGGGTAGCAAAATAACGTCTGATGACCGAAGTAAATAAGATATAAAACGCAGAATGGCTATGGGAAGAAAAGAGTTTCTAAAGGAGCGAAATTTGTTGACGTCCAATATTAATTTAAATTTTAGGAAGTCCTTTCTGAAAGCATTTGTCTGGAAATGATACGTGGACGATAAGGAAATCAGACGAAAATGTGATAGAAGCTTTTGAAATGTGGTGCTACAGACGAATGATGAAAATTAGATGGATAGATCACGTAAATAATGAGAAGGTGCTTAACCAAATTGGGGGAAAAGAATTTTCTGCCATATCCTGACTAAGAGAAGTGATAAATTGGTGGGACGAATTACGAGGCATTAAGGAATCAACAGCTTAGCATTAGAGGGTAGTATGTGGGGTAAAAATCGTGGTGAGAGTCCGAGAGACGAATACAGTAAGCAGATTCAAAAGGATGTTGGTTGCCGTTCGTATTCTCAGATGAAGAGATTTGCACAGGACAGGGTAGCGTGGAGAGCTGTATCAAGCCAGTCTATTGTATCTTGCTGCAAGCCTGACACCGCTAATTAGTTTTAAGAAGGCGCTCTGTCAACATGACACGATGGAGAAGGTGTTTTAAGTATTTTAACCGTTTTATGTGTGACGTACCATTGGTCAATGTTAAATGTTTTATGATTGACGTACCATTTTAATGTCATGCCCCTTCACAAGACGAAAACATAGGACCCAAGTGAGCAGATGATGATACCTTAAGTGTATCGAAACCGGTCGTCAAGAATAATAAATCAATATTTGCGATCTGGCATTTTTAATACTTCAAAGTAGAGAGATCCCCGTCCATGGAAAAATTAAACAACACGTATTGGAAAAGGACTTTAATGGTTACGTACGTACAGTAAGTACTACGAGACAGCCTAAAACGTAAACAAATAGTATTTCCAATACGTACTGAGGTTTTTTTTTATAATGGATTCGACTTGCCATATCTTACACTACCATAGCATGAAAAATCACGAAGAAAATGATGTTGGTTTCATAGCAATAAATTTACATTTGGAGAAAAACAGAGTGAAGCTGACGTTTAAAATAGATGAACAGCTGGTGCATCCCTACTCATGGTCTGGTCGCGGGAAACGCTAGCTACGCACTTCATATTCTATATCAAGCGTCAACTTTTGCTTCACAATTTCTTGGGATGTAACTGACGTATTGCGATACTATATATTATTATTATGGTCTTCAGTCCGGAGACTGGTTTGATGCAGCTCTCCACCCTACTCTATCCTGAGCAAGACTTTTTATCTCCTCATAAGAACGGCAACCCACGTCCACTTGAATCTGCTTACTATACGCATCTCTTGGTCTCCCTCTGCGATTTTTACCCCACACACTTCCCTCCAATGCTAAATTTACGATTCCTTGATGTCTAAGAATGTGTCCTACCAAGCGATCCCTTCTTTTGGTCAGGGTATGCCAAAAATTCCTTTTCTCACCAATTCTGTTCAGTACCTCTTCATTAGTTATGCGATCTACCCACCTAATCTTCAACATTCTTCTGTAGCACCACATTTCAAAAGCCTATATTCTCTTCCTGTCCGCACAGCTTATCGTCCATGTTTCACTCCCGTACAAGGCAACACTCCACACAAATGCCTTCAGAAAAGACTTCTTTACACTGAAATTAAAATTTCGATGTTAGCAAATTTCTCTTTTTCAAAAATGCTTTTCTTCCCATTGCCATTCTGCATTTTATATCCTCTGTACTGCGACCATCACATGTTATTTTACTACCCAAGTAACAAAACTCATCTACCACCTTCATTGTTTCGTTACCTAATCTCATTCCTTCAGCATCGCCTGATTTTCTAAGACCGCATTCCATTATTTTTGTTTTGCTCTTGTTAATGTTCATTTTATACGCTCTCTTCAACACACTGTCCATTCCATTCAACTGCTCTTCCAGGTCCTTTGCTGTCTCTGTCAGAATTAGAATGTCATCAGCAAAACGCAATGTTTTTATTTCTTCGCCCTGAACTTTAATCCCTATTCCAAATTTTTCCTTGCTTTCCTTCACCGCCTGCTCGATGTACAAATTGAATAACATCGGAGAAAGGCTACAACCCTGTCTTACACCCTTCCCAACTGATGCTTCCCTTTCATGCCCTTCGAGTCTAATAACTGCGGTCTGGCTTTTTTACAAGTTGTAAATAACTCTCCTTTCCCTGTATTTTACCCCTGCTGACTTCAGAATTTGAAAGAGTGTATTCCAGTCAACATTGTCAAATGCTTTCTCCAAATCTACAAAAGCTAAAAATGTAGGTTTGCCTTTCCTTAATCTGTCTTCTAAGATAAGACGTAAAGTGAGTATTGCCTCCCGGGTTCCTACGTTCCTCCTGAATCCAAACTGATCTTCCCCGAGGTCGGCTTCTACCAGCTTTTCCATTGTCCTGTAGATAATTCGTGTTAAAATTTTGCAACCATGACTTATCAAACTGATGGTTCTGTAATTTTCACCTGTCTGCAACTGATTTCTTTGGAATGGGGATTATTACATTTTCTTAAATTCTTAGGGTATTTCGCCTGTCTCATATATCCTACACACCAGTTCAAATAGTTTTGTCATGGCTGGCTCTCCCAGAGACTTTAGTAGCTCTGAGGGTATGTCATTTACTCCTGGAGCCTTGTTCCGACCTAGGTCTTTCAGGGCTCTGTCAAATTCATCTCTCAGTATAGTATCTCCTATTTCATCTTGATCTACTTCCTCTTCCCTACCTACAACATCGTCTCTCAGTTCATTTCCTTTGTAGAGCTGCTCTATGTACTCTTTTCACCTTTCAGCTTTATTGCGATACAACCAACACTATTCTTTTCTATTATTTTCATGCCAGTTATTGCATGAAAATAATATGAACTGTACATTAAAAGACACAAATTAGTGTTTGTAAATCACATTTATTTACGTTTCAGAATATCTCACAATAGGTCTACTCATTTGCATAAGCCTCTGCCGTATGTTAGTGACTGTGAAAGTAGTTTTTTTTGTTATCTATTGTATTTCAAAAGTAATTTTCGGTGAAAAAGTGTAGTGGGACAAACCTGTACACAATGACCACTTCCGGCCTATTAATCGTCCATTTTCCAATCCATGTGTTTCTTGCTTTACGGAGCAGATGGATGGTCTTTCTGCCGACCGCGGTGTCCAAGGGGACTGCACGGTCTGCACGGCCACTACGGTCTGGGGTTAGAATCACCCCTCGGGCATGGATATTTGTGCCGTCCTTAGTCTTAGCTAGTAAATAAGTAGTTTGTAAGTTCAGGGACTGATGACCCCGTGGATAAGTCCCGTAAGCTACACAAACATTTAAAAATTTGAATTTGAGGGTCTTTCTGATTGGCAAATGCAACTGACCATTCTTCTGCTGCGTGGAATCAAGCTGGAGAACTGGAAGATGCACCATTAATATTCCGAAGCCTGTCATCACGTTCATTAATAAAAAAAAACGCGACTACTGGATGCTTTATCATTTAATGAACTTGTAATGGTACCGGAATATGTGTAAAGAAGGGAACAAAGTGCTCGCAATCAGTCGGTATTAAGTTATTTGCGATCGTCCCCCGTGTTGCAGTTTTAATGGCCCGCGGCGCGTGTGGCTGTGGCGCTCTTCTTTATTTAGAGGCGGGTGCTCGAGCTGAAGCGGCTGGCTTCCCTTCCGGCCGGCAGAGCGGGGTCAGTGTTTGCAGCGCGAGCGAACAAGTGTCCACTCGAGCGGCCGGCTCGGACACTCGTCCTGTTTGTCTTGGCCGGCCGGAGGGGCCGCCCCTAATCCAATAGACGCCAAAAGTCCTAAATCAGCCGGCGCTCATTCCGCTAATGGAGCCCGCCCCACGGCCGCCTCCGCTGCTGGCTTCCGCACACGGGGGCTCTGCCACCGGAAGCCGCCGCATTTTCCGAATAAGCAATGACAAACTGCTGGAAGAATTACACCGCTCACTGTCTCGCATCCAACTACGTAGTGCATTGAACGCTGAGACCACTTCGACAATGATTTATTAACAAGTGCAACTGTGCCTAGGACATTTATTTGATTGTCTGTATACAGGGTGTCCCAGCTATCTTGTCCACCCAAAATATCTCTGGAACAATAACAGCTATTGGAAAACTACTTTCACCGGTATCAATGTACGGCCGGGGCCCATGAATGTACATATTTGGAAACATTCTAAAACGAAAGCAAATGTGTTTTGTAACACAAACTTCAGTATTTTTAATGGACACTGTGGTGTCGCACAAGTCTAAAGTGCGCACCACCTACTTTCGCCGCGCGCCGCCATGCACGCACGGCGCGGCGTTCTTACGACGTCAGCCACAAGCGCCCTCTGCTGCAACTCCGCTCGTGGCCACCACTGGACTGCATCGATCACTTGGGACTGAGATAGGAACCAGTTAACACTTGGGATTCAGATAGGCACCAGTTAAGACTTGGCTATCGGATAGGCACAAACTGCTGAAAGAATTACACCGCTCACTGTCTCGCATCCAACTACGCAGTGCATTGAACGCTGAGGCCACTTCGACAATGATTTATTAACAAGTGCAACTGTGCCTAAGACATTTATTTGATTCTCAGTATACAGGGTGTCCCAGCTATCTTGTCCACCCAATATATCTCTGGAACAATAACAGCTATTGGAAAACTACTTTCACCGGTATCAATGTACGGCCAGGGTCCATGAATTTACATATTTGGAAACATTCTAAAACGAAAACCACTGGAGGCAGGCTGAACGATGTTGGGGCGTGAGTAGAAGATGCCCAAACGAAACGCCTGGTCGTCCATCAAGTTACATGTCCTACATTGGCCTTTCTACTCTTTTGATCGCCGAGGGAACATTGAACAGCACGGTACACCTAAACCATTCATTTAAGTCGCCTTACTATCGAACAAGCCGACATGCTTTTCCAACAGGACAATGCACGTCCACACTTATCCCGTACCACCCAACGTGCTCTTTAACGTGCTAACCTGGCCAGCACGATCCCCCATATCTGTCCCCCATTTAGCATATTTGGGACCGTATGAAACGCCGCCTGCCTGCCGCGGTGGCCGAGGGGACTGAGGCGCTTCAGTCACGGTCTGCACGGCCACTGCGATCGGGGGTTCGAATCCCTCCTCGAGCATGGATGTTTGTGCCGTCCTTAGGACTAGCTAGTTCATAAGTAGTTTGTAAGTTTAGGGACTGATGACCCCATAGTTAAGTCCCATAAGATATACAATCATTTGATTTGATGTTTGGGGCCGTATGAAACGCCGCCTTGCTCGCGCTCCACGACCGGCACGAAATCTGACCCACCTGAGGTACCAGGTGGAAACTGCGTGTCAGGCCATTATGCAAGATTACATTCGGCACCTGGCCAAAGGGCCAGCCAAATAGGCTGTGGTATAGGAAAGAGACAACGTTGCGAATGGAGATTTGGGTGTGGCGGGAGACGTGCAGGGAAGAGTCATCTGTAGTCGGGTTGGTCACGTGTCCTCGGTGGCGGAGTGGTCAACGCGTCTGTCTAGTAAGCAGGAGATCCCGGGTTCGAATCCCGGCCGAACACAAATTTTCATTCGCCGCACTTTGGTATTCCATCTACAAGTACAGTGAAGGTATAAGTAATCACAAATTGCAATTTATTTCATTAAAACTGAACGCTGTACGTCGTCAAAAATATATAATCTGTATATATTGACTGACCAGAGATTTGGATTCTATTATGAGAATTGGAAGGCATTTGATAGTTCAATATATGTTAGGAATATCTATGATGCACTCATTAACTATTTAATTTACATTTAATACGGCGCACACTGGGCAGCAATACTCCAAAAATGAACGGACAAGAGTAGTATATGCAGTTTCTTTTGTATTTCTGTTGCATCTTTTAAGGGTTTTGCCAATAAAACGCAGTCTCTTGTTCGCCTTTCCCACGGCATTATCTACGTGTTCTTCCCAGTTCAAGTCTGAAGTAATAGTAATTCCTAGGTATTTAGTGGAGTTTACGGCATTCACTTTTGATTGATTTATCTTTTAAACACAGTTTAACGGATTTCATTTCGTACTCATCTAGATGGCATACTGCAAATCACATTTATGTGCCTGTCAGAGGGTGGACGACTTCACACTTCTCATAATTTAGAGTCAATTGTCAATTTTTACATCACAGTGATGTCTTAGTCAAATCGTTCTGCAGTTGCAGGTTACAGTTGCAGCCTTAGTAGTAGCGTATTGTAATACTACACCTCCCCGAGAAAATAATGTAATTTTCAGTGCGTGGTTGTCACCACCGTCTATAACTGGACAGTGGGCGGTTTCCTTTGACGTCCATTATTGTCACCCATCCTTCAACATTGCACACAAATGTAAGATGTATGATGATTTCGTAATCGAGGTAACCGTCGTAGTGGACTGTATTGCTGCAATTACTGCACTTTGAGGAGACGAAAATGTAGGATTCCAATATATATGGTTGTCACCACCGTTCGCAGCCGGACAAAGGGTGCGTTCCTTTAAAGTACTTTATTGGCGGCCAGCCTAGACCGCTTATCTCAAAGGTGGTGCGTAAGATTTTTTGGTAATCCAGGTTTCGGTCGTCGTGGTCGATTGTAACACTGTACCTCACTGAGACGATAATGTAGAGTTTCCAGTGGATGGTTGTCATCGCCGGACAATGGGTGCGTTCCTTTGACAGACGGTATTGGCGAGCGCCTACACAAATGTGAGTGCGGCCCGGCGTGCTAGGGGCGTGTGCCGGCCAATCGCCGTGAACGGTTCTGGCTGAGTTACAAGGGCACTTGCGGCGGCGCGGGGCACATTCTAATGCCGGGAGGGACTTGCGGCCGATTTACGACCCCATTCCAGCTGCCGATATTTTCCGGAGGGCCTTCTCTGGCTCGGACCGTGTCCAGCCCCCGCTTGCATTGTGAGTGGAGCTGCTACACAGCCGGCCGTCTTCCTCGTACCCTGCTCCCCGGGTCCGTTTCAAGGGTTGCTACAGTATCTATGGCAGCCAACTCTCCAGTATTTCCCCAGCCCTCCGCTATTATACAAAACGTTTTTAATTCTCCCGTCTTCGTTACTGACTCCCCTTTACTAATTTTTAATGTTAGTAAACCTACTGGAACGAAGTGCTACGGTCATCAGTTCCTAAACTTACAAACTACTTAAAGTATTTATACATGTGGCGTTTGTTCCGAAATAACAGACGTCACTTGTTATTATTCCATGTTCACAGAATACATGACATCGACTGCGAATGGGCAAAGCCGAAAATGTGTACCCAGTTGGATACGTCACTTCTGATCCTGCAGTGCTGATCCATGTTTACAGAATATATGACATCAACTGCGAATGGGCAAAGCTGAAAATGTGTACACAGCCGGGATTCAAACCCGGGTCTCCTGCTTTCTAGTCAGTTGCTCTGACCCCTACACCACTGAGGACACAGTGATCACCGCACCTGCAAGGACTACCTAAGCACGCCTCCCGTCAGTTACAAATTCCCAGCCTTACCCTGCCCACAGTACTTAAACTCGTAGTTATGAAACTAATAACCCTAAGAGTAAGGGTCACAACTTAGACTAAAGACAGTACTCTTACTCATGGCCGAAGGAGGATTCTAACCACCGGTGGGAAAGGCCGCCCAGTGCGCAGCATGACGCCTTAGACTACACGAAAATTCCATGCGGCTTTTCTTGGCGATTTTACTAATTGTATAGCTAAACCGAGTACAGATATAACCAACAAAATTGGGAGGTTACAACGGAATAGTGATCTAACCGGAGGAAGTCACACCTTGTGGATGCACAGCGTAAAAATTCCGGTCCCATTGAGCCGCAGGTAAGACGCAGCTTCTAGATTCTAGATTCTAAGGAAGGATTGAGTCATATAATCTAAATCTACTTCTTCGATAAATTCTCATCAAGAATATCCGTTTCCGTTTTAAGTGACATCAAATATCAGCACTGCTATACTAGCGCTTCTCCAAGACTCAGCAATATGACGGAGGCTGGTTTCACTTTCAGTACCCGACTGGAATTGGATTGCACGTGATTCACTCTGATCAAGAAACCTTTAATTTTTTTTAAACTTACAGATACCTCCAGAGTATCAGTGGGATAAACACTTCCTTTAGAGTAAACTGACAAATATTGCGTTAATAGACAGACTACCTCTTAATTACAATTTCTTTAGACGATCTTGCGTGAAGCACATATTTATACAGGCTCAGCGCCGAGACCCAAATCATCCTAAGTACAATAAAAGGAAACAGAATACTAAAAACAATGTTCACAGATGTAAAACAATAACAAATTCTTCCGGAGATCTCTGCAATTATAAAATACTACCGGCACAATAAGAGGCTGGAAACCTATTGGTCAGTAACTTATACACTGGAAATATCGGCCTCAGCCCTTGCTATCTCAATACTAACAAGAACAGGAATGAACAAGGAGTCTCTCCTCAAACACTAAAGTATAGCACATTAAATTACAAGGTTAGTTTTAAAAAATCTGAGTGTTAAACCAATAGAAGGTTGATAACGTTTAAATGTAAACTAAGCAACTGAGCGAATGGCTAAGTGGAAAAGACAAACACAGTCACCTTTACATTTATTCTCTAACATTATAACAGTGATGCACCCAACAACGAATGCTCAACTGAATTGAGTACCTTTACACTGAAATATGAAACGTTCAGTTACAAAAATAGGAACTTGTTCAAAATTTAAGACAAGTAGTTACATTTAGTTTAAAACCTTTCACTTAGTTGAAATATTAATTTTTTACTTCTGAGAATAGGTCTCTCCCTAAAGGCACGATGTTTTTTTTTTCCATAGCTAAACATATTTATTGGCGGAGGCTGAGCCAGCAGGGCTTATGACCAAAGGCAGACTCCGCTTGTGTAAGACGGACGAAAACACAGTATAGCGAGCGTGAAAGACTGGACACATAAATGTCAATCACAAATACCGGAGGTCAAACCGGTATTAAATGTTCAAAATGTTCAAATGTTTGTAGAGTCTATGGGACTTAACTACGGGGTCATCAGTCCCTAAACTTACAAACTACTTATCAACTAGCTAATACTAAGGACGACACAAATATCCATGCCCGAGGGGGGATTCGAACTCCCGACCGTAGGGGCCGTGCAGACCGTGACTGGAGCGCCTCAGTCCCCTCGGCCACCGGTATTAAATCAAACAGTGCTCACCCACTACTACTCTCAGCTACAGGTCCCCACGTCGACCCCACTGCTCAGAAGAATCAGCAAGCGACACCTCGTCGCGCTTGCACACACAGGCCACCGAAGGAAAAGGCATGTTAGCCTCGAGTCTACGGCCACCTCACGGCGGCACACACACTCCTCCGGGCACCGCACAGATTTCAAGCAGACATCAGTTGCAATACAACAGCTGAAGTTCCACGAGGCCGGCACGACTCAGCATTAACAGCATTTCCATATCCACGCGGCCACCAGCCTACCGAGGGAAGCCGTCACTCGTAAACAGCCCAGCGTGACTGCAACTATAGGCCGTCCTTCGTACCGTTCAGCCCGCTTCCCATCGGCCCCCACCGCGTAATTGCCGACAATATCACGTGCCCACTCTAAAGATCCCAATACTCGTTCTCCGAGCAAAGATAATCTGCCGATCGCTGACAGTCGACCAGCGATCCGGCTCACCTATGCTTGGTTTCTTTTCTGTCCCAATGTTGGCAGGAGACGGTAAATGTTTAACGTTTAAAGGTTTGTGAAGCTTAAGGGATTTAACTGCGGGATCATCAGACTCTAAAGTTACAAACTACTTATGAACTACCTTATACTAAAGACGACACAAACATTCATTCCCGAGGGGGGATTCGAACCACTGACGGGAAACGACCTCGCGCATCGGAGCATAGCACCTCAATGCTCTTGGACACACCGCCGCGAATGGGATTGGTTGGTTGGTTTGGTTTGTTTTAGGGCGACAAAACTACTGTGGTCATCAGTCCCCCATTTTATCACAGAGCGGTACAAGAAAAGCAACAATAAAAAATAAAAGCGACCAAAATTGGGAACAGCAATGGGAGGAAAATCTGTGAGAAAATGGCGGATGTAGTACACACTGTTCTCAGTGGTAACGCTGCAAAACTCTTACATAAAGGCCGTAAGAGAAAGATTAATGTCACATAATGGAGTGATAATATAAGACACTCATATAAGACTAGGAAATGGCTTTTTGTTCAAATGTTCAAATGTTTGTATAGCTTATGGGACTTAACTACAGGGTCATCAGTCCCTAAACTTACATACTACTTATGAACTACTTAACATTAAGAACGGCACAAATATCCATACCCGAGGGGGGATTCGAATCCCCGACCGTAGTGGCCGTGAAGACCGTGACTGGAGCGCCTCAGTCCCCTCGGCCAGGGCATTTTGTTTCCGGAAAATCTGCATCACAATAGGTGCGTCGAATAGAGATCTAAACAGTTTTGCGTGTTCTTATTACATTATTGTAAATAATCATATCATGGCCCATTGGTTGCATGTAGTACATGTCTAATACTGTACTGTCTTAGATACATAACAAAGTTTCTTATATTTAGTGTTATTGTTTATTTCTTCCAGATTACTGTTTGTTCCTGTCTCAACCAGTGTAAAGAGATTTCTTTAGATATGAAACTAAAGATGCTTCAAGACATCTACAAGCTGCCCTGTGATGAACAATCTATGTTTTTAGTAGGATGTATGACACTGGAGGAGGTGAACGCAGGGAAGTTTCAGAAGACATATCAAGAAAAAATGCAACTATTAAATATGAAATATGTCTCAATGATAAAACATATTCGTAAGTAACAAAGCATTATAGGATATATTCCATATCACTTCCCGTCGGATGCAGACACTTCAGAAGAAAATGTAAATGAGTCTTGATATTTCTGATAAGAGACCAACACATTTCAATCGTCCCTGATGGTAAATGTTCAAATGTTTGTAAATCTATGGGACCTAACTGCTTGGTGATTCCTCCCTACTTTACAAATTACTTAAGCCAAGTGAAACTAACCTAAGGACAACACACACATCCATGCCCTTGGGGGGATTCGAACCCCCGACGCGGGAGACCGCGCGATCTGCAACGTGGCGCTCCAGACCACTCGGCTACTCCCGCGTGGCACCAATGATGTTAAGCAACCTGAAAGAGATCAAAATAAATCTTTGGTTGCTCAGGAAAAAAATTATTCGAGATCTGTGTCAAAGAAGTTGTATTTCAGTCCAGAATTTTGTGTGGGAAAGCTATAGGTTGAATGGAAACCCATGCTGACATTAAGTGCTCATGTTGTCCATATAGAGATATACACAGGAGTGATTTTAAAGTATGGTTCGGAGCACCACTATCAGACTCCTGTTCCGTTTGTGATGAACTATATATTAAACTTGTGGCAGTTGATAATGAAGAACATCGGAACATTATTACTACACACAGTACACTACATCATATGAAGGCAGATGTAGCATACCGTGCTCTACAGGATGATATTGAGACTGCAAAGGAAACCTCTGACTACGTTGTGTTATGCACAGGCATGCAGCAAGTACTTTTTTTCCCACACTTCATCACTCGTCATGTTTCATCAGAGACAGCCAGTACTTATAATCAGGGTATCCATAATATGCGGTCTGATAGATTTTTTTCTTTATCTGGAATGAGTCAGGAGTAAGAAGAGGTTCTGCAGAAGTTCCATGTATTCTAATATACGTCGAACTGCATTTTAAGCCACTCAAATCAGGCGAGGGAAAAAGGTTCATAGTTTGGTCTGATCGTTGCACCGGCCAGAAAAAAATCACGCTGACGTGTTTCACTGCCCAATTTAGATTTGTAGTTTTATAAGTTTTGCAAAAATTTTGGACCTATATAATAAAAAATTAATTAATAACAGTGTCTGAAACCCTTGTAGGAAAAACAAATTAGGTACTGGCGGGTTCCCAATCACTGACCATCTGCGTCACAGTCCAAAACATTGCCCACTACGCTACAGCTAACAGTTGGGAATTGCGTTCTTTAATCTCATATTATTGATGGCCGTTGTTAACTGATACTAATATGGCATTTGTAGACACTAGATTATCATTTATCGTACGAAGAACGACGTCTTTTTGTTAATTCTTCAGTGCGCCATTGCTTTGAAATGACAACGTGTAAGTTACAATAAGAAAATCATCAAATAAGCAACGCAAGTTGGCGTATGCCAGAGACAGTTCTGGACGAGGAATGTCACTTGACATCTGCGAACGGCTGGTTTTCTTTAATTTAATGGAGGGTGTCAAAACTCCGTTATTGTTGCAAATATCTGTCAAACGATACGAGATATGAAAAAAATGATAAGGGAGCTAAGTTGTAGAGAATTTTCTCCTCTACAAATTCGTTTATTCCATTTTTCGCGTCAAATGAACGGTTTATATGCAATTAAAATTACATTAAAAACGGATTTTTTGGATATTACTAATGTATTTCATGTCCGAAATATTTAAAAAAGAGATGTTCTGGTCTCTGGTAGCCAACAATAATGTCTGTAAAATTTGGTGCCGATCGATTGAACGGTTCGACCTAAAAAGTAGGAACACGTTACAGCCAGACAGGCATAATCAAATAGCCGTTATTTTTGCAAATATCTCTGCACCGATGTGAGATATGAAAAAAACATAACAGAGAAAAGTTTTAGAGAATTGTCCCCTCTACCAATTAGGTTATTCAATTTTCGTGTCAGATGATCGGTTCGTTTACAATTACAATTATATTACAAACGGCTTTTTTTTGGCATTACTACCGCATTTTTTGTCCGAAAATTTTGAAAAAGGGAGGTCATGGTCTCTGGCGGCCTGCAATTATGTGTGCAAAATTTGGTGTTGACCGGTTGCACGGTTCGTCTTAAAAACAGGGAACACGTTACCGACAGACAGACATCCCAAAATCGCCGTTATTTTTGCAAATATCTCTGAAACGATACGAGATATGAAAAAAAGCACAAGAGAGCATAGTTGTAGAGACGTTTCTCCTCTACATATTTGGTTATTCAGTTTTCGTGTCAGATGCATAGTTAAGCCGTTATTTTCATTTAAATTTCGAGCTGTCAAAAGACGATCGCAAAGGCCCACTTTTAGTGTTACTACCGTAACGTAAAGTGGGCCTATAATTGGAGGTGCTTAGCTCTTCATCACTATCTCACAATGAAATAATACTTCACAACCGTTCCTAGTAAGCGGCCATTACTTCCTTCCCTGCTATAGGGACTTTGCACTGAGAGAAAGAAGGAAGAAGAAATCTACAGTATATCACCCTAAACAATGGTTGGAAGTTGCAGTTAATGCTGCTTTTGGATGTTCTGCATATTAAATGGACACATCAGATTTTGTTGACCTATCAGTGATAGAAAGTATGCTGAAAAGGAATCCTAAATTTAATATTACTACATGTGAGTGGATCCTGTCTTCTGAGCAGAAACTCAACTGAATCAGAACCTGCGACAGTCACAACTTTCTATGATCTTGGACAACATATAAAATCATGCGGTCAAACACAAGAAGAAAACAACTACAATCACTGCCTAGAGTTCTATCTCAACTGTACATGGAAGATTTCCCTCACAAAAACGCCAAGAAAGTTGACTTACTAGTTATGTACAAGTTCATAACAGTTCAGTGTCGCGAATTTTATGAAAACTTCAAAGACGTAGAATGAAAAGGATGTCCATAAACCTTTTTCCGTTGGTAAATATAAGAAAAAAGTCCTTACTTCAATTTAAAATTTATCAGTCCTAGTAAATAGATTTTTTCTTCTGTAATGTAACAATCACATCGCGATTACGGGCAGCATGGGGTTCACGCCTGAGCCTCAGGACGCGCGCTAGCAGCGTATTTCGGGGTTTTCAAGCGTCAACTTCTCGTCGCAATACCTCGGGATGTTCAAATGTTCAAATGTTCAAATGTTTGTTAAGCTTATGGGATTTAACTACGGGGTCATCAGTCCCTAAACTTACAAACTACTTATGAACTACTTACGAACTAGGACGGCACAAATATCCATGCCCGAGGGGGGATTCGAACCCCCGACCGTAGTGGCCGTGCTGACCGTGACTGGAGCGCCTCAGTCACCTCGGCCACCGCGGCCGGCACCTCGGGATGTAATTGGAATATAGCGATGCAATCAACACCATTGTTTATGTGATTTGTCATGCTATGGATTACTGAAGAAAAAAATATAGGGTGTTCATTTAAAAAAAAACAACACAGAAGTTTGTGTTAAAAAACACATTTGCTTTCGTTTTAGAATGTTTCCAAATATGTACATTCATGGGCCCCGGCCGTACATTGATACCGGTGAAAGTATTTTTCCAATAGCTGTTATTGTTCCAGAGATAGCTGGGACACCCTTTATATTTCGGCCCTCTAGTTGACGTCCTCGGGGCTATTGTTTGCTGTCAATCACTTTTGTAATTTCGTCATTTTAGTCCTACCCTAGAGTAACTGCTTTACAGACTAATACCGGGTGGGTTTGACGGAGGACATCTAAAGAATCCAGAGAATGGCACCTCGTTTCGTATTGTCACGATACAGGGGAGACCGCGTTACGGAAATGATACAGGATCTGGGATGGGAATCATTACAACAATGGCGCTTATCGCTGCGGCGTGGGCTACTTACGAAACTCCTATCGCCAACATTCTCCTCCGAATGCAAAAATATATTGTTGACTCCCACTTACACAGGTAGAAATGACCTCAGAAATACAAGAAATCAGAGCTTGAAAGGAGAGATTCAGGTGTTCTTTATTGCCGCGCACTATTCGAGAATGGAATGTGAGATAAATAGTATAATGGTGGTTTGATGAACCCTCAGCCAGGCACTTAAATGTGATTTGCAGAGTATTCCATGTAGATGTAGATGAACCTGGATTAGTTAATCATGTTACGTCTCACATTTGTGTAAAATGTTGCAGGTAGGGCACCAATAACATGCGTCAAAGGAACGCGCCCGTTTTCCGGCTATGGGTGCTGGTGACCAATTAACCATGCCCTGGAAACTCTATCGTCTGATTCGGGTGCAGTGTTACAATCCACTTCGATGTTGATAACTGTAACCTTATGTCTCCCATTTGTGTAAATCGCTGCAGGCCAGGCACCAATAACGGTTGTCTAACAAATCGCCCATTGTAGGACTATGGGCAGATGTGAAAATTTAATCATACATTGGAAACTGTATATTATCGTCTCAGGAAGCTGTAGTGATATAATCCACTACAACGCCTAAATGTGGATTAACACATAATCTTAAGTTTCATATTCGTGTCAAACACTGTAGGCCAGGCGAGCAATAAAGTTCGTTGAAGAAATGCGCCCATTGTGCCACTACGGACGGAGGTGAAACCTTAACCATGCTTCGGAAACTCTATATTATCGTCTCAGCAAGGTGCAGTGATACAATCCACTATGGCGTGAAACGCTGTAGGCCAGGTGCTAATAAGGTTCGTCGAAAGGATCTCGTCCATATTCCGGCTATGGGTGCTTCTGACAACATAAGATTGACCTGGAAACGCTACTTATCGTCTGTGAGAGGTGCAGCGTTAAAACCTGCTACGACGGCTGCAACTTAGATTACCAAATTTATTGCCACACATTTGTGGAAAATGTAGGTACGGCCAATACTGTACGTCAAAGGAACGTACTCATTGTCCGGCTTTGGACCATGACGACAATCATGCACTGAAAAAACTGCATCATCGTCTCAGCGAGGTACAGAGTTACAATCGACTACAACGGCCTAAATTGGAAACACCAGTTCATCTTAGAGCTCACATTTGAGCAAAATACTATAATTCCGTTCGACAATAACGTATCTCATAGGAACACTGCTATTTTCCGTCTACGGCCGCTGAAGACTACTTAACCATACCCTGAAAATATACATCATCGTCTGAGGGAGGTCCAGTTTAAAAGATTTTACGTAGGACTCCCAAACGGTTCGTCAAGGAAACGCGCCCTTTGACTTTTTATGAACTCCGGTGACAACCTTAACCATTTTCTGGAAATTCTACATTATCTTCTGTCCAAGGAGAGTTTCTACTTCGCACTAGGTAACCTGCGACTCTAACTTGGATATCTAGATCGAGGTACGTCTCACAATTACGTAAAACGCTGTAGGCCCGTTGTCTTGTGACATTACCGTCCACTTGGTCATAAAATATAAGACCTAAATAGCATTAAATACACTGCAGACATTGCCCATGCCAATGCACAAACTGTTATATTTTATCTTTCATTTAATGGTAGCAGTGTATGTATTAAGTAAAATAACATTTATTGTGGAAGAAACATTTACAGTTAGTCCATGGACAGAATTTTCTCATGTTGGCGAGCGCTGTGGGCTTGAGGCAGAGGAGAGACCAGTAGGTAGTGGTTTTTCCAGGCTAAGTCCTACCAGGGGGAGTGCTTGGACAATGGGAGCTACCGGCCGAGGTGCAGCGTCCAGCGCAGTATAAAATATTCAAACATTACTTGAATTTGTAGCAATACTACGTACTGAGGAACCTCTATGAGCCTCACTGATGATAACATGATGCTCAATAAATAATTTAATGTACGATAAATTGGTAATTTTAACTGGAACTCGGGCATGCAGCAAACATTAAATAAATATGTAACGATCTCGCATGTTAATATTTATACAACTATGATACAAAGACGAGCGTGGGCTCACATTATTCATTCTGCCTATGTGCATCTGCTAATATGAATATATTTTACGAGAGCTGTTGATGTGATGCAGAAAACGCATTTTAATTATGAAAAAAATAACATACCAGTCGCTACCATATTTATATCCAGGACAATTACACAGATAGCATGGGAATTTCAATAATTATTTAATATGATATCCCTGTAAATAGTATGTAAATTTTATGTTAAATGTTCATTTAAATAGACTACCAATTGTATGTGGAGGTATACAATTTAAATAACTTATGCAAGTATGTGTATGTTCATGTAAGTGTATAAGCAAATATTATTTCATGTATTTCATAACTATTGCAATTTTAAAACAAATGTTAGGTATGTATGTGGCTGAACTCTGTGCGTCTTGGCTAGGCTTTGGGAAGTTCAGGCTGGGAATTTGATGACGTAGGGGTAAAACCAGTTAGCCCACATAAAAGGGCGCACGCGGCCTTTCTGCGGGGCAGTCGGAGGGTAGCTTACCTGCGTGGGGGGCTGCGTCGGTCTGTGCCTCGAGTTGGCACTGTGTTTGTTTGTGCAGACGAGTCAGGGTTCCGAGCACTTGGCCGGAGGCTCTGTTACTCGCCGCTACGACGGTAGTATTTATATTGATTCAGTGTGTGTTTATGTGTGTCCGAGGCGGGCCACAACATCCATCAGTGCAACGATTTCAACGTGTGTAAGTTTATCGAGGTGGAAGACTTTTTGTAGCTGCAATAAGAAGAAGGAGTGCATGTGTTCACTTGGAGGTAGCTTGCTGAAGAGCGCATTGAAGTGAAGTACATGCTGAGATATTAGTTCAGCGGAAAGTTACCGTGTGAATTTGTGTCTTGAAACAGTGCTAATTGTAGAGAGACGAAGTGAATAAGTACTTTGGTTTTGATAGCGTCAAGGCACTAAACAGTCAGTGACAAATAACATTTTATTTATGGGGGCTCACGAGCTATGAACAGTGTTAAATTAAATGTGCCAGAGGCCTCATCCATCAGGGATTAAGGAATTAGAAATAAACTGAATTACATCATTTGAACTGAAATAGTGTTGATGTTTTGATTTACACACTCTCATCTTTCAGAACTTTGAATATTTTATTTATTTGTAGTATATGCAGGGAAAAGGCAGGAACTGTGCACAATCATACCCCTAGACTAAATTACAGACAGTACTGCAGTTTGTTTATGTTTTAACGTGTTCAGTTTTCTAAGACGAGACTTTATTGTGCAGTTGTGCTGCAGTTTTGGTTAGTTTGTCGTTCTGACTCTAATTTTTTTGCGTTTTCCCCTCGTAGTCTGTAGCGTACGTCAAAGGAATGGCCTCATTGTCCCGGTATGAACGCCAGTGACAACTTTCACCATTTTCTGAAAATTCTGCTGCAGCTGAATAAGGTGTGGTGCTAATGACGATGAGTGGAGAGACACCGAATTCATTCCAGAGCAAGGGGACGCACTGAGTGAAGAATCAACAGCACTTGTTCATCTACGCTTTACGCCCGGCATCACTGAAAGAGGCTTGATGTAGGAGTATCCGTTGAAGCTCGACATAAATTGGTGTATCGTGTATCATATAAAATTGGCGGGAAAGCCCGTTTTAGCATGAATACTCGACTGGCAGTATGTGTATCCTGCGTTTAATAATGTGACGACCCCATATAATGAACCATAAAATATTTAGTCCTCTAGTGTTCAACTGATACGACGACGACGTCAAGAATGGCACTGTAGGTGGTGTCATGCGAATAGCAAAGGTTTTCGAATCGCTAGATTGCAGCACACTGTCCTAAAGGGTACCATAGTCGTACGTCAACCATTAACCTCTGTGGTTACTTCACGCAGTGTTGCTTTCCTGTCAGTGGCAACAACTCTACACAAACGCCAATATCCTCTCATCGCAGGCCATCGGTGACTGCATGTTCCTCGGAGGGATGTAACATCTGAAATATAGCATTTTCGCACACTTTTGGCACTGTTGATCTCGCAGTGCTGAATACCCAAACGGTTTACAAAATGTTATGTTTAGTGCGTCAAGCTCCACTTGCCATTCCGAATTCAGATTCTGTTAATTCCAAAAAATATTCAAATTTTTGTAAATCTATGGGAATTTACTGCTTTAGTTATTAGTCCATAGGCTTACAAACTAAGTAGTTTAAGGAGGACCCGAACCACCGACGACCAGCAACCGCGCGATCCGCAGCGGTACGCCTTAGACCACTAGGCTAGTCCAACGCGGCTGTTAATTACCGTTTGGCGGGCATTATCATTTCGGAAACGCATTCACATTAATGACCGGATTAGAAATGACAGCTCTACCCTTGAACCATTGGAAAAGTAGTAGGTGACAGTTACTGAACTAAACGAACTCGTAATAACTTTTGATGTTTGTTTTAAAATCTATGGGACTTGACCGTCTGAACTGCTGATGTCGTTAGGAGAGCCAGTCGTGAGAAAATTGTATCACCTGGTGTGCAAGATGTATGAGACAGGGGAAATACCCTTCGACTTAAGAAGAATATTGTAATTCCAGTTCCTAAGAAAGCAAGTGCAGACCAGTGTGGAAATTACAGAACTATCAGTTTAATAAGTCTTGGGTGCAAAATACTAACACGAATTATTTACAGACGAATGGAAAAACGTGTGGAATCCGACCTCGGGGACGATCAGTTTGGATTTAGGAGAAATGTAGGAACACGGGAGGCAACACTCACATTACGACTTATTTTAGAAGATAGGCTAAGGAAAGAGAAACCTACGTTTTTAGCGTTTGTCGATTCGGAGAAAGCTTTTGACAATGTCGACTGGAATACACCCTTCCAAATGCTGAAGGTATCAGGGGTAAAATATAGGGAGCGAAGAGTTATATTCAACCTATACAAAAAGCAGAGAGCGGTTATTAGAGTCGAAGGGCAAGAAAGAACGCAGAGGTTGGGAAGGGAGTAAGACAGGGTTGTTGCATTTTCTCAATGTTGTTCAATCTGTACATTGAGCAGGCAGTGAAGGAATGGATGGAGTAATTTGGAGAGGGCATTTAAGTGCAGGGAGAAGAAATAAAAACATTGCGGTTTGCTGATGACATAGTAATTCTGTCAGATATCGCAAAAGATCTGGAGGAGCAATTGAATGGGATGGACATTGTCTTGAAAGACAGATATAAGATGAACATTAACAAGAGTAAATCGAAGGTAATGGAATGCAATGTCCGAAAATCAGGCGATGCTGAAGGAATTAGATTAGGTAATGAGACAACAAAAGTAGTAGATGAATTTTGATATTTGGGTATCAAGATAACTTCTGAATAAGATATAAAATGCAGAATGGCTACGGGAAGAAAAGCATTTTTTAAAGAAGCGAAACTTGTTAACATCCAATATTAATTTAAATGTTAGGAAGTCATTTCTGAAAGCATTTGCCTGGAGTGTAGCATTGTATGGGAGTGAAACGTGGACGATAAGGAGTTCAGATAAAAAGATGATAGAAGCTTTTGAAATGTGGTGCTATAGACGAATGATGAAAATTAGATGGGTAGATCACGTAAGTAATGAGGAGGTGCTTAACCAAATTGGAGCGAAAAGGAGTTTCTGGCGTATCCTGACTAAGAGAAGGGATAGATTGGTTGGATACATTCTGAGACATCAAGGAATTGTCATCATAACATTAGAAGGAAGCGTGTGGGGTAAAAATCGTAGAAGAAGACCGAGGGAGAAATATAGTAAGCAGATTCAAAAGGATGTAAATTACCGAACGTATTCTCAGATGAAGAGACTTGCACAGGACAGAGTAGAATAGAGAGCTGCATCAAACCAGTCTGCGAACTGAAGACCACAACAACAACAGTTGAAAGTGCACGAGTTGCCGCGGGGCATGGTGGGAATTGGTGTGTGCATTCACATGTAAGTAAGGTTTGGTTAGGCGGCAAAGCTCACTTTCGTTTGGATCGGTTAGGCAATAAGCAAGATCAGTGCATTTGGGGCGAAGAATCGACCTTTCGTGATCAAAAGGTTTCTTCACCCTTAAATACCGGTGTGCAGACTCCAGGCGCGAAATAACCGGTGCGTAATAAACCGTGATGGAACGGTGACTATCCAATGAGATTCGAGGGTGTTGGAAGATTATTTCATCCTAAATATCCAATGTTCCCCTTATTTCGAGAATGCGTTGGTCATACAAGTCATAGCTTATCCCCATCGCAGCGGGAGAGTGTTTGGTGTCTTCGGCTCTGGGGTACCCAAGGGCCGCTGGCATGAACCTCGATTGGCCCCCATATTCTCCAGATATGCGCAGAAACGAGTCTTCTTTCTGGGCCTATATTAATGGCAAGACTTACAGCAACAACCACGAAGACATTCTGAGGTGAAAACAGCCTTTCGGTAAGCAATCGGCAGCATCGGTGTTATGACACTTCAGCGGGTCATGAAGAATTTCGCTATTAGTCCGACACATCATCGCCACGGAAGAAAAAGAAGTACATCGAATAATTTACAACGTAAATACGAATAGGGTTAGGTGGTACAAATTCGATATAGGTACAATTCCGAATAGCATAAGGTTTCGCGCCATTTGTCAGTCTCGTAGTGTTGGTAGCACTTGCATTTGTGTGGCGTTGTAGTGTAGCAGGTTCCTACAGCTCCTCCTATCTTTTCCAAGACTGCACCACTTTGTGCTACGGAGATATAAAATGTTTCCTGTTAAGAGGTAACTGAAGATTCTTAGTGTAACACGCTCTAATAAAATTAGTAGCTAAGGGTGACTGGATTTGCTGCCAAAACTACATTGTTTGGTACCAGGAAGTATACACTGGTGCCCGAGGGAAAAAGTGCTTTTTTATGTGGAAGACGCTAGTGATCAAAATTTTATCAGGAAGCGATCACAATTGTACATAGTGTGGTACATTTTCGATCGATTTTTCTCAATTCTCTAACCTTTTTTTGTGTTAATACCATAATTTGTAATTGTCTAATATTTGTGTTACATATTCATTAAACATCGAAGAACAAGTACCATTGTTAAAATTATTTCTTTTCTGAAAAATTTCCAGTGTCAATAACATTTGTCCGAAATGTTGGCAATTGTACAACCTTACTCTATCCGTAGTGACGATAACGTGTTGAATAAAACGTTTGGACACTATAGTTCGTAACTGATTTACATTTTCTACATCTACATCTACATAGGATACTCTACAAATCACAGTTAGTGCCTGGCAGAGGGTTCATCGAACCACCGTTATACTATTTTATCTCCCATTCCATTCTCGAATAGCGCGCGGAAAGAAAGAACACCTGAATCTATCCGTTCGAGCTCGTACTTTATTCTGATGATCATTTCTACCTATATAAGTGGGATTCAACAATATATTTTCGCATTAGGAGGAGAATGTTGGCGACTGGAGTTTCTTATGTACCCCACGCCGCAGCGATAAGCGCCGTTGTTGTAATGATTCCCATCCCTGATCGTGTATCATTTGCGTAATGCTGTCTCCCCTGTATCATGACAATACGAAACGACCTGCTCTTCTTTGGACTCTTTCGACTTCCTCTGTCAAACCCACCTGATAAGGATCACACACTGGGCAGCAATACTCCAAATAAGGACGGACAAGCGCAGTGTATGCAGTTTCTTTTGTAGTTCTATTGCATCTTTTAAGGTTTCTGCCAATAAAACGCAGTCTATGGTTCGTCTTTCACCACGAAATTATCTACGTGTTGTTTCCAATTTAAGTCTGAAGTAATAGTAATTCCTAGGTATTTTGTGGAGTTTACGGCCTTCAGTTTTGATTGATTTATCTTGTAAACAAAGTTTAACGGATTCCTTTTCGTACTCATGTGGACGACTTCACACTTCTCATTATTTAGAATCAATTGCCAATTTTTACACCATACTAATATCTTATTCAGATCGTTCTGCAGTTGGTTTTGATCTTCAGATGATTTTACTAGACGGTAAATGACGGCGTCATCTGCAAACAACCTAAGAGAGTTACTTAGATTTCCCCCTAAATCGTTTATGTAAATAAGAAACAGCAGAGGATTAATAACACTACCCTGTGGAACACCCGATATCACCTCTGTTTTAGTCGATGCCTTTCCATCGAATATTACGAACTGTGTCTTCTGACAGGAAATCCCCTATCCAATCGCAAATTTGGGGCGTTATACCATAACCATGCAATTTCATTAAAAGCCGTTTGTGAGGTACGGTGTCAAAAGCCTTCTGGAAATCAAGAAATACGGAATCGATTTGCGCACCCTTGTGGATAGCACCCAGCACTTCGTGTGAGTAAAGAGCTAGTTGTGTTTCGCATGAACGATATTTTCTAAATCCGTGTTGACCTTGGGCCAATAGAACATGTAGTTGTTTCATGTAGTTCAGTAACTGCCACCCTGTACCTTGGGTACGTGATACTATAACATAGTGTATCGCCATCCTATGGCTTCTATCACTGGAGTGTATCGTCTTCATGCTACCTGCTGAGAGGTACGGGGGAAGTGTGGAGGTGCGAGACGTTGTCTGCCTGTGTGGAGGTGTGTGGGGCGTCAGCGGGAAGTGTCGGTCGGCTGCACTCGGGGTGATTGCAGCGCCGCGGAGGGGCGTCGCGACGCAAAAAAGGCGCCGCCAGCGCCGCCTGCCGCCTCCGCGGCGAAATATATCGCCGGCCGCCAACTGCCCCAAAACTGCCCGAGGGACCGCCGGACCCTGCCCTCTGCAGCCGACACGAGGAACAGCAGTCAGCACGTCTCTCTTACAGCAGATATCCTGTCTCCTTTCTTATTCGTTGGAGTAGTCGGAGTAGTATGTCACTCAGAGGTGACCACACACACACACACACACACACACACACACACACACGTTTCACTAAGTGTGTTTGCCTCTGTAACTTATAAAATAATAGGTGACGGTAAATTTTAATGTTCAAATGTTTGTAGTGTCTATCGGACTTAACTACGGGGTTATCAGTCCCTAAACTTACAAACTACTTATGAACTACTTACGAACTAGGACGGCACAAATATCCATTCCCGAGGGGAGATTCGAACCCCCGACCGTAGTGGCCGTGCAGACCGTGACTGGAGCGCCTTAGTCCCCTCGGCCACCACGGCCGGCGGTAAATTTTAATGCGTTAGGTCAACACAAGAAATGTTACACTTTCTGCGGAGCTATGAACATAGTTTATTGTATCATTTTCCAAAGAGTTACAGCACAAATATATATTTTTTTAAATGGAACAATAGTGTTTTTTTTCTATCGTGCATTGGATTCGTTGAAACCAGCTAAGTCCAAATCAATTTAAAGTACATTCCTATCACTGCTAGTTTGGGAGCTTCAACCCTTCAAAGTTTAGGGGCCGGAGGCTACGGCAGCGTAGCTGACAGGCTGGTGGTCATGAGACATTGGGCCGTGCCCCAGGGGATAGCCACTCGGCCAGTCAGATACGCTATCGCAGCCTCCGCCCCCGTTACTTTGAAGGGTTGTAGCTCACAAACTGACAGTGATAGGAATGTAGTTTAAATTGATTTGGACGCAGCTGGTTTAAACAAATCCAATACACGATAGAAAAAAAAACTATTCTTCCATTTATAAAATTATCTTTTTGGTGTAACTCTTTGGAAAATGATACAATAAACTATGTTCATAGCTCCGCAGAAAGTGTAATATTTCTTGTGTTGACCTACCGCATTAAAATTTCCCGTCACCTATTATTTTATAAGTTACAGAGGCAAACAAACTTAGTGAAACACCCTGTATATATATATATATATATATATATATATATAGGGTACATCAAGTTGAGAAGTCAAATAACAATCAGTCAAAGCCATTCCACGCAGATATAAAAAAATTCTCGAGTAAATCGAATTTGAAGTTCTGCAGTTACATGTAAGAACCAATAACCAATAATTATAACAGTTGCAGCATCTGTGGTTATAGTTCAGGTGGTAGCTTCCTGGCCCTACTACCATAGGTTGGTGGTTGGAATCCCGCAGTGACAGATTAGTTTTAAATTGCGTTCAAATATTGCACAATTTTAATATCTAATGGTAATTTTTACTAATAATGCACGAATTATTGTTTATTCATAATTTACTACATTTTTTTAAAAGGTTGTTACTAATGATTGTTTCAACCAAAAAATAGAATAAGGTACATTTTTATAGTACTGGCTTCACTATTGGTGGACGACGGTTGTCTTTGATAGTTAAGTTTGTGAAGAGTTACGACGCTGTTTTTAGAAAGACATTTCATAATACATTTTTTTTAAAAATCTATCACAGCAGGGTTCAAACCACCGACTCTGTCGCTGTAAGGCCAGAACAATACTATCCGAGCTACACTGACAGATGCTGTGATTGTTATAATTATTGGTACTTACATGTATTTGCGAAACTTCAAAGTAGATTTTCTCGAGAATTTTTCAGAGTTGCGTCGAATGGCTTTGGCTGACTGTCATTTAACTTCTGAACTTATCGTCCCATAAATATAAAAAATCTAAAATCCGATACCCAGGTGGTCTCCTTGTCAGTTTATTTCCTTTTTTTATGCCCGTCACAGATGTGACTTCATGCAGCTTCGAGTTCCACTTTAATGGTAATCATTGAAACATTGTTGGGGTACAGATAAATTTCTCCACATTGTGCGTTTCGGTAGTTTGTCGCAAGCCGTTCGACAACTAGAAAAATCAGAATTTAAGCCTGGGTGTTAAAATCATTTCTTTGTGTAAAAAGTGGATTAATTAGTTTATATGCCCTTATATTGTTCCTTATTACTACTTACGCCGTTGTCATTTACCCGGATATTTTGTAAGTCTGTTCTAAGGGATAATTTATTCTTGTACCACCAGTATAAATGAACTCTGTACCTGCACTTCGTACATTTGAATTTGCAATTTAAATTCATACTAATATAAATGAAGGTAGTGATCTATTTATAAGGCCCAAATGACCCTTCATGTGGTTACCAGAAATCTTATTGATCCTTTTCCTTATCGTTTCTCCCACCTGAGGCAGGGTCAGCTGATTCGGTTCACTGCCGTCACTTTTTACGATCTTGTGCCTGGTCAGGGCGGAGGCTCGTGATCTTTAGGTCTTCATACCGGCTGTCAAGCCGAAGTTGCCTAAGTCGTCCTACTCGCCATTTTCCATTTACTTTAAACCTAAAACTAGTCTTTGATACTGTTGTTTCGTCTGCTCTAATGACGTGCCCCGACATAAGAAGATGGATTTCTTTCATCTTGTCTATTATTGGAGAGACTCCGCATAACCTATGATCCTCATTGTTTGCGACTTGGTCGTGCAGTGTTAATCCAGCTGCCCATCTGAGCATCTTTGTTTCCATAACAGTGAATCTTTACTCCACTTCTTTCGTTAAAAGCCAGCATTCCATCGAACTCCGAGTTTAGGAGAAATTGACAGGCAAGTTTCAATGTTTCTTGATTTCCGAAAGGGGTTTGATACGGTGCCGCATTACACGCTGCTAATGAAAGTACGAGCATTTAGAATATGATAGATACGTAAGTAATAAAACCCAGTCTGTTGTCCTCAACGGTGAGTGCTTGTCAGAGATAAAGGAATCGCCAAGAGTGGCCCAGAGACATGTTATTGGACCGTTCTTATTATTTACCTACATAAATGAGTTGACAATATGTGGCTGGTAGATGATGATGCTGTGGTTTATGACAAGTTTACGGAAATTTACGGTAAGATAACGTAAGATGACTTCGACAAAATTTCAAAGTTGGTGGGAGGAAATGCAACTAGTTCATAAAGAAGAAAAGTATAAGGTGACGCAAATGAGTAGAGAAAAACCAACCCATTATGTTCGATTACAGTATTAGTAGTGTGTTGTATTTAGGCGGTCGCGTCGATTAAATATCTAGGCGTAAGGTCACAGAGCGATATGATAGGCAACGATCATGTAATGACAGACGCGAGCAGAGGGAAAGGCGACTTCGGTTATTTTGGTTCATCTATACAGATCGCGTATAAAACTCTCGCCCGAACACTTTTTGAGTATTTTTTAAGTGTTTGGGATCTGCACTAGATCAGATGAAAAGAAGACAAAGAGACAGTTCAAATGTTTGTTAAGCTTATGGGAATTAACAGCGAGGTCATGAGTCCCTAAACTGACGAACTACTTATAAACTAACTTATACTAAGGACGACACAGACATCCATGCCCGAGGGAGAATTCCAGCCTCCGAAGGGGCACGGCCTCGCGCATCGGAGCATAGCACCTCAATGCGCTCTGCCCCTCCGCCGCGGCGCAACAGTTCAGCGGAGGGTTCCTAGGTTGTTACTGGTATGTTACTGAAGTGTCACAGAAACGTTTCGAGCACAAAAACGTAAATAGCTGCCTGGAAGGTGATATACTTTTACAGAAATAGAGATGAGGAAATGAGAGGGCTGAAATTTGTAGCTGACTAAAGAAAAATGCTGCTTTCGCCAAATTACATTTCGCCTAAGGCACAGAAAGATAAACCAACAGAATTTAGAAATCGCACAGTGGCAATGAGGCATTCGTTTAAGCCTCGTTCTTTTCAGTAATGGAACAGGAAAGCAAATGGCTAGTAGTGGAACTCTGTACACTCTGTCACTAACCTGACGATGGAATACGAAGTATTTATGTAAATGCGTGTTGAAACACATGTATGAAGGCGCGGTGACACCATACAGGAGCATTACAGAGACAACAAAGGCCATTCCAGTGTGAGAAGACCAGGGATCTGCTGTCAGCCCATTTCCCTTGGCGCTGGTGGTGGATGTGCTTGTCGAATAGGTGAAGAAAGAAGCACGATGGACTATTTTCCATTGTGATTTCCAGTACATGGTATACAGCAATCAATGATAATAAATATTCCTTTTAGTAAAAACCGTCTTGATTACAAACTGTTTTATTCCTTATTTAATGACGCGTTTCGCCATTTAGCAGGGCATCTTCAGATTATCTGCGTGACAGAATTTATACAAAATTATAAGGCATAATTACAAAACGGGGATAATGGGACATGGGCTTATTTTTTATTTAGAAGACAGTGAAAGTGGTAAACAAAGCTTGCAATGCGCTCTCCGGGGTGTGACACCGTAAGTTTTTTGTGCTGTTTCTAAGTTTTTTGAATTATTGATTTCTTTGTAGCCCTACAAATGACCGGATAACAACGAATTACAGTTGTAACATACTCGGTAAAGATGTGAAAAGTATAAAACCGATATTTCAGATTACCTTAATAGAAGCGCTGGTCTCTGGTGATACAAGGTAAGCCCATGTTTACAGCTGCGCTCACGGGCGGTGGGCGGGCGTGGTGTGCTGCTCCGCCGACTTGTACAGACTAATTAAAGAAAAGTGGGTAGGGAGTGACATAGGAAGCCGGTGTATAAGACGGGACGAATGAAATCTAGCTATTTAAATTTAAATTTAACGAAAGGGAGGTTATTAAGTAGGAATCAATGATTAACAGAATTTTTGAGATTCCCCTTTCTGAAGCTTCCGTCAATAAAGAAATAAACAATCTTGAATACATCGCCGAAATGAATGGTGTCGCACCCCCGGCAAGCTTTGTTTACCACTTTCACTGTCTTCTAAATACAAAATAAGCCCATGTCCCATTATTCCCGTTTTATAATTACGCCTTATAATTTTGTGTAAATTCTGTCACGCACATAATCTGAAGATACCCTGCTAAAGGGCGAAACAGGTCATGAAATAAGGAATAAAAGAACTTGCAATCGAGACGGTTTTTACTAAAAGGGATATTTTCCATTGTTGTTGCAATCTGTGAAACCACCCGAGAGTAACTTGAAGACAAACAGGAAATGTGGAAGGAAGCTCATCAATAATGAAGAATAAGGAGTGCAAACAGAATAACGAATATAAAGGGTACAGAAGGTATATATATTTACCTGCAAGAAGAACAAATGAAACTGGTAAATATTTGGGTTCTTACAAGCAGAGTGATGGAGGTCTGTAGGCTGAAATACAGCACAGGGTAAATAGTATCAAACCTCTGCTTTATAATTTGACGCTCCCCGTCCCATGTTTAATTATCTATTCCTTTTTTTAACATTCATTTTGTGTTTGTTAAAACATTGGCTGCTCCCTTAAGCAGTGGGCGGTTAGATAAACTTCCGTTGCGCAAGTACTGTGGCCACTCGCAAACTAACTTAGACCAGCAGTGAGAGTTTTAACTTGCATTTGCAGATCTCTACTGCCCGAGGTCTTACATAGAAAACATAACAAGCTACTTTCAAAGTGAAGTGAGTGAATTATGTGAATTGGAAAGCAGACAAAATTCAGCGTCGGCTTACAGGAACCGCTTCGGAATAGCCGTGCGCACTAAGTCGCATGCTGCGGTCCGCGCGGTCGTTTTCCGTCGGAGGTTCGAGTCCTTTTCGGGCGTGTGTGTGTGTGTGTGTGTGTGTGTGTGTGTGTGTGTGTGTATTGTTCTTAGGATAAGTTGGTTTAAGTAGTTTGTAAGTTTAGGGACCGATGACCACTGCAGTTACGTCCTTAAACTTGACAAACATTTGATCATTTTGGAGTACAGGAGATGACTGCAACTGAGTAAAATACGTTAACTTGATTTCTGTACGGAAGTAAGTGTGCACTTTAAGCATTATAGTAAACTTACTTGATATAATTTCAACCTCAGATTTGAGCTACCGCAAGTCAATGTTTGTAGTGCATATGAAGAACTGTGAACTAAGATACGCAGTCCTTAGATAAGGATTCTGCGAAGCGAAGCGCGGATGCAGAATTAATAGTTCACTGCAGGAGGTCCAACAAATTTTACAGTAAAATTAAAGAAGTTTCTGAAACCTGTGAAAAGGAAAGTAATGTCTGTGGGCTGACTTTTGACTACATGCAAAGTTTACCATTACTACATATTGCCGTTCAGGATTTTTTTATTTGAGACAGCTAGGGCTTATTGTTTTTGATATACATAATATGAAAACAAAACACTTTTATGTGTATCATGAAGACGAAGACAAGAAAGGTGCAAATGAGATTCGCTCATTTCTGTATAATTATCGAGAAATATATCTCAAAAGATGTGAATGAGCTTCATCTGTTTTCTGATTGGTGTGCTGGTCAAACCAAAACTCACCAAATGATTCGCTTTTGTTTACCACTTGTATGAACTGGAAAATTAGAAAGATGAGACATTACTTCCCTATAAGGTGGCTTACTTTCCTCTCAAACGATAGAGAGCTTGGAGCTGCAAAAAAAAGTTCATACATAATCATGAAAGAACCTACTTACCTGAAAAGTATGCCGGTAATGATAAAAAAAGGCAATGTTGCTGTATTAGCCTTTAAAATCTAGTGGCCTGCCTATTTTAAAAAATCTAGCCTCTCTGAATGAAGCGTGGGAAAGATCCCAAGGAATATAATGTTTCTTTCTCTCTTTCTAAATGGATGAGTTTTGACTATGATGCACATTACTCTGCGCAAATGAAAATAGAGCAGTTAATCGATGGTTTAATCAAAGAGACGTTCCAGCTCTTTTACAGCCTTAACAAGAATGGTCAACAGAGGGGTGAACAAACATTAAAGATGATGGTCAAGAAGATTACCGTATTTATTGTATTTTACTTGCATGTTCTTATAAAGAACACAGCTGTTACAAAAATGTTAATGGTAGAGTAATAGTTCTATTTAATTCTGCAGTGTACAATATTAACTGATCTCTGTAATAAAATCAGCAAGTATTTTTCAAGTATTGCTTTCATTTGTTGCCACACACCGTCGTTCATTGCAAAAAGGGTATGAGCCAACGATTTTTAAATTAACAGCAGGGATAAACTATGAAATATTAAAAAACACACACAGTACTAAATAGTGCTTGATGTGTCACTAACTATTCGTCTTAAAAAGAAACACTAAGGAAAGTGATGGTTTATAATGTAGAAAGTTTTTTCCTTCTTCTGTAAAATTTTACGTTTTTTTGAAATGACCAATAATTATTATGCGGAATCAAAATACTTTTAGTTCTTAACAATGCTTTTTGAAACGCGTACTGCATTAATATTGCGAAAATTAATCTGGTTAGTTACAGTATTTTTATCTATATTTTCGGCAAATTTCTAATGAAAATAAACTATCGACACATAAAAATTTGTCTCACAAGGAAAGTACTTGGGCTGGAAGAAACACATATACATCAAAATCTTACGAGAGAAAATGTAAAGATCCCTTATTGCATTAGTGACAGTCCCGCATCTGCAAACCTCTGCAGTCGTCCGTTAGAGGCCCCTGCGTGTGCCTTGCCACATTGCACTTTGAACTGTCGGTTCGCCAGTAGGGACGGTGCAGTGTGCCTCCGAAGTTGCGTTTTGTGACATTTGTGTGGTGAAGCGTCAGATGGAGCGGCGATTGATAATCAATCGTGCTAAAGTATTGCGATTGGTTGAGATGAAGTGAAGATGGTATTAGTGTAGAAGATGAATCATTCGCATGCTTTCTCGTATCTGTTATGGTACAGAAATATGAGCTGAAATTAGATACTGTTGTAACACTAACACATAATTATGATAATAGGGATGATAATGACGAAGAAATCATTGCTAGCGGTAGTGCTACGGTTATTCCGGGAAGAGGCGATGGAAGCAGTGGCAGTGAATACCAACAGTCTTCCGAGGAGAAGGTTAAAGTTGCAGCTATCATCACGGCATTTGATGACAATATGCTAGAGAACATCATCATCATTAGCACCTAAGTCGCCCACGTGGCGTCAAATAAAAAGACTTACACTAAGGCGGCCGAACAATCCCGCAAGGGCTCTCCCGGCCAAGAAAGCCATACGCTCATTTCATTTCAGAATATAATAATACATTGGTGGCCCTTCTAATTTGACATACACAAACATTGGGATATCCAGAATCACACACTAAAATGGTGAGTGAGGTAAATATAGGAAAGGTTGGGGAAATGCCAGTCGACTATATTATAACCCCATACTGCTTCAACAAGCCTTTCAATATAACAATTGGAAGTAGGGAGCAGTGGGAGAAAATATTTCGACACCGTACGGGGGATATTGTCTGGTTCCCTGACGGGACGAGATCAGACCAAAGCGTTGGGGCCGGGGTATACGGGGTGCAGGGCGTCATCTCTCTAGGCCGAAATCACTGCCATCAGGGCGTGTGTGGACGAGAATTTGCTACAAAGACCGTAGCATCTATATCTATTCAGACAGCCAGGCAGCCCTGAGATCACTGGCAGCTCCTGCAACAAGATCTAAAATTGTTGCAGAATGTCACAGGTTCTAGTGGGCCGGCCGCGGTGGCCGAGGGGACTGAGGCGCTCCAGTCACGGTCTGCACGGCCACTACGGTCGGGGGTTGGAATTTCCCCCCCCCCCCCCCCTCGGGCATGGATATTTCGTAAGTAGTTCATAAGTAGTTTGTAAGTTAAGGGACTGATGACCCCGTAGTTAAGTCCCTTAAGCTTAACAAACATTTGGTTCTGGTGGAGCTAGGGGAAAGCAATAGGGTAAACCTATTGTGGGTCCCTGGCTACTCGGGGATCAGTGGCAACGAAGATGCCGACAGATTATCCAGGATTGGGGCAGAGACTCCATTTATTGGACCGGAACCTGTTCTGACAATCACCAAGGCAATGATCAAATTGGAGCTACGTAACTGGCTCAGAAGACAGCACGTAGAATATTGGACCAAAGTCTATCAACAAAACCATGGCAAGGTAATGATGCCAAAGCCATGTTTTAAAAGAAGCTCTGCAATCCTGGGCCTGAACAGGAGAGAGATTAGACTCATGGTTGGATTGCTGACAGGCCATGGGAATTTCAAAAAACACCTACATACAATGGGAATAACAGAAGAGGACCCTAAATGGATCTGTGATGACGGTGATGAAACTGCATCACATCTAATCTTTGTATGCATTGCATTGGAGAGTAAAAGGTACAGAACATTTGGGACAACCAGACCCGAAGAAATTGTGTCCAATAAAGAACTGGTAAAGGGATTCCTTGCACTGTTCAAGGGCATTGCTTGGCTCTACTAGATATACAGGGAGCGATACCGCACAATAAACTTAGTTTCGGTGCGGGCAGTGGCGAGTTGGACACATTTTCAGCTTTGCGCAATCGCAGTTGATGTCATATATTCTGTGAATATTAAATAATAACAACTGCAGGATCAGAAGTGACGTATTTTCTTTCGGAACAGACGGCACATGTGTATATATAATAATGCCGGTGACGGGCAATGATCCTATCGTTAGTGGGGAGGGGTGGGCAAGTTTGAAGCCCTTACTCTTACGGGAATTAGTTTAATAACTACGAGTTTGAGTACTGTGGGCAGGGCGAAGCTGGGAATTTGTATCTGACGGGAGGCGTGCTTAGGTAGTCCTTGCAGGTGCGGTGATCACTGTGTCCCCAGTGATGTAGGGGCCAGCGCAGCTGCCTAGAAAGCAGGAGACCCGGGTTCGAATCCCGACTGGGTACACATTTTCAGCTTTGCCCAATCGTAGTTGATGTCATATATTCTGTGAATATGGACCAAGACTGTTTCGGCTTCCCTGAGAAAATCAATCAACCAATCATCAATCAAGGGTATCGAATACGTCATTAACCGAAACAATCGGTCCCCTATTTCTAAATCTATTACAGTGTCTTGCATACGGCAGAAAATCCTCACCTCTTATTTGAGCAAGCATGGACAAAAGATGGACAAAAAAGAAGCAGCGCCTGCGTTTGGTGTGAGCAGGCACCACCCCTGCGACACTGTGCCCCTAGAGCGGCTGGGCTGGCTGCGGCCGCTGCTGTAATATTCTTGGCGGGTCTCAAGATCCGGCCTGCGCGCCGCGGCGGCTTCCTGCGGCTGCGGCCCACCGCGCCGTGCTTCCGCCCGGCCGCATCTAATATTGATGGCCTTTTTAGGCCGCTCTTGCCCCCGACTTGCGCCATTGTTGCCCTTAGCTTCCGACTTCCGGCGTGAGCAGTCGGGACGGCGCGGGTGACACCTGAATTATAGCTGAAGGCGGCCGCGGCTTCCGGGGAAGGGCCGCCTGCAGGCAAGGAGCGCCGCACTTGGCTCTGTGGACACTGGGCAGTGGCTACTCTCCAGCGACGACTCACTGTCCGGGAGACGACAGCCTCATCCTGTCTTTTTTCATAAATCTCCAACTAAATTTTCGTATCGATTTGTCCGTTTCACATCGAACTGTACTATACATTTCATCTTGCAATTAAGAAACGTACATGAAGCGAAGTTGTCGTGAGTGGCTGTTAAAAGGTAAGGTAGTTATTTAGTTGAAATCAGGATTCATCACTACATAGTAAGTTAATGATATTTTTCTGTGACCCCGAGAAGTCTTTCTTGCCTTGAGCAACGAAATCATTGACCACTCTCACAGGTCATGCCAAATCACACGATTCACAAAGAAGACTTTCAAGAAACAGGAGTCAGGTAGGCATCGATTCTCTTGCCCGCTAATCCCACGATCTGGGACAAAGATAACGAATACTACGGGCAAAGACTGTCTAGGAGGCCCTCCATCTACATCAGCCCGCAAATCCTATTGAACAAAAGTTTCCCCAAATCATATGGCATCGCGCATGGAAAGCGGTACATGCAGTTCTCTCGATTCCTGCGTCCAATCCGCTTGGTATATCACCGTGAATGGCAAACAAGTCAACCGCTTTCGCCTGCACCGTATCCGACTCGCTGACGCACCCCTATGTATTCACTGTGGAGTATATGACACCGACAACCACCGGTCCGAATGTGGTCCGTCCTCCGACGTCTGGAGACTCGCACAACGCATTCTGGCTTTCGTCACCCGACGTACACCTGCTCAGCTCTCATTCCAGACGCTGCTATTCCCGGACACGACTTATTACCCGGACACGAAAACTATCACTGTGAACTGAATACGCGGCCACACCGTCCGCTACCTTTTAGACCGCGACGAGAAATCGGAAATGGATTACTGGACGTATCTCATTGATCGCCATTGCGCAATCGTTCGTAATCCCCAAATACCAACAGTTCTTTTCAAATTTTTTATGGAGCGTCTTTCACGATCTGCCTCCCAGCTGGAACCTACGGACTATGAGAAGTTAATGTGATGTTCTTGTTGATACCAGTCCTGAACGAACTGAAAACGGAACGTCTACAATAATTATCTAGAAGACTAGTTTGGATGTTCCCCACTGAAGGCGCGTGAAGAACTGCACAGAGAGAAAAAGACATAGAAAAGTTAAATAAATAAATAAATAAAACTTAAAAAATAGAAATAAATAATTGCAAATACATCGTTCCCATTCCCTAAATTTTCCTCCTATCCCTTAGTGTATCTAGGTTAGTTTGTACTAAAAATTTCCTGACCATGGGGAGGAAAAAAAAACAGACAAGGACTCAGCAAGTCGTTGGAGGTCCCCTTCATAAATATTGATGACTGCTGCCTCTTTAGAAAAAAGAAATAGGTAGTTGCTACACTGAATACCTAAAGAAACTGCTACTCCTGACTGAAAAAAGTATAACTGAAACACGATGTGGCATGGACTCAACTAATGTCTGAAGTACTGATGGAGGTCTGTGGCAAATATATCATATACGAAGGCTGGAACTTAAATAGTGGCGACACTGCTGTGGAAATTACAATAATGACTCCAATAACATAGCGATACGAACAAATCGGCTACACGGGCTGTTTTCAAGCAGGTGTCCCTCTACAGCACATACTTTAATTCTGCCTCATGTTCCCTGTCAAATACGTATGAAATTTCTGAGGTTCTTCTTAAGTGGAATATCACCCCAGCAAAGAACGTATGGGAACAATCCTCCCTTGTTCTTCAGGCAGAGATATACAGGGTATTTCACCAAGTAACTTATAAAATAATAGGTGACGGGAAATTTAATGCGGTAGGTCAACACAAGAAATGTTACACTTCCTGCGGAGCTATGAACATAGTTGGTTGTATCATTTTCCAAAGAGTTATAGCACAAAGATATAATTTTTTTAATGGAACAATAGTTTTTTCTATCGTGCATTGGAGTTGTTGAAACCAGCTGGGTCCAGATCAATTTAAACTACATTCCTATCACTGTTAGTTTGGGAGCTACAACCTTTCAAACTTTCAGGGGCAGATACCACACGCCGTACATAATACATGGCTGTGTGGTGGGTGATGGATGTTATGGTGGTGGGAAGTTGATTTACATGAGATGTTCAAATGTGTGTCCATGTTCCTCAATGCATAATGGAATGCGCCGTCGAAAGGATCTGCGGACGAGATGTAACATCGCCGCTGTGACGGAGTGACATGCGTCCTCGATGCGCCGTTTTAGATCATCTGGGAATGTGGGCTCAGTGACATAAACACGATCCTTTAGATATCCCCACAAAAAGAAATCTACTGGTCTTAAATCGGGCGACCTTGCGGGGCATGAATGAGGACCATGGCGCCCCAACCATCTTCCTGCAAACCTGTTGTTTAGTTCTTCCACAACAGCACGCGCACAATGGGCTGGGTGACCATCGGTCTGCATCCACATATGGACTCTCGCATGTTCAAGGAGACCACCCAAACTGTCGGCTATAAAAGCGCTACATAACTCACCTGTCAGTGTCCCTGGGAAGTAGTGTGAACCGATGATTTCATCCCCAAGGATGCCACACCACACGTTAATAGACCACCTACGTTGACGGTCGACAGGTCGTACCCACCGAGGATTGTCTACGACACAGTAGTGCACGTTATGGCGATTCACTGCACCATAATTTGTTAACGTGGACTCATCAGAGAACATAACACTTTGTAAAGACTCCAGCGTGAAATTACGCATGGCCCACTCACAGAATGTCACTCTTGCACGGAAATCGTTCTCATTCAGCTCCTGAGTCAGTGACTGGCTGTACGGGTGAAACCTGTGGCCGTGTACTATACGCCAAACAGGTGGGAGACTGACACCAGCGACTGCAGCAACGGCTCGTAAGCTGACATCAGGATCGTGGTGTAGTGCAGCTAAAACAAACACCTCCGTCTCCTCCCTTCTTGCAGGTCTTCGTCCGTTACTGCGTCGCATTACCAAGCTGCCTGTTTCCCCAAGTCGTTGTTCGGCACTTAAGAACATAATGGCTGCCGGGGCTCTTCGCCTAGAATATCTCACGGCATACGCCGTGGCTGCTTCAGTGGCATCGTGTCGGCACTCGCCGAGCATCAGCAACATTTTAACGTACTCGTTGTTCGTGTATGGCATCGTAATCCGATGTCAGTAACTGCGGTATATTGAGCCCCGGTTGTTTGAGTGGCTCCAACTGTTGGGTATACGGCCGTGTGTGGCGACAGTCGGCAGTCTAACACCGCATCAAGGAAGCTTCTCGCTCCGTGACACCGGCGACGTTACAACTCGGCCGCGCCACATTTAGAATGCGCAGCGGGTTTCAACGAATCCATTACACGATAAAAAGAAGTATAGTTCCATTTAAAAAATTATACCTTTGTGCTGTATTGTTGATATATATATATATATATATATATATATATATATATATATATATATATATATATATATATATATATGGGGTGCTATATATATATATATCAACAATGATTCAGTTCCTCTTCTTATATTCAATACCTTTGGTATAATGAGACAATTTTTGTCTCAAGGAACTGAATTATTGTTGATATTTATATCACCTCGGCCTGAGGAACAAGGCGGGATTTTTCCCATTCACTTTCTTTGCTGGGGTTCTATTCCAATGTAGAAGAGCCCTGGCAATTTGATACGCATTTCACAGGGGACACTGAGGCAGAATTAAAGTATGTAGTGTGCAGGGAGACGTGCTTGAACGAAATTCGTATAGTCGCTTTGTCCGTAACGCCGGCCGCGGTGGCCGAGGAGACTGAGGCGCTCCAGTCACGGTCTGCACGGCCACTACGGTCGGGGGTTCGAATCCCCCCTCGGGCATGGATATTTGTGCCATTGTAAGTAGTTCATAAGTATTTTGTAAGTTTAGGGACTGATGACCCCCTAGTTAAGTCCCATAGTCTCTACAAACATTTGAACATTTTGTCCGTAACGCTGTGTTAGCCGAGCGGTCTAAAACGCCTGCCTAAGCAGAAGGCCCCAGTTTAGAATCCTGGCCACAGCACAACTTTAATTTCAATGCCTCTATTTATATTCAATATCTTTAGTATAATGAGGCAATGTTTCTCTCATGGAATTAATTATGGTTGATAAATATAAACAAATAAATAAAATTCCGCCGCGCGGGAATAGCCGAGCGGTTTGGAGCGCCACGTTCTGGACAGCGCGGCCTCCCGCGTCGGAGGTTCGAATCCTCCCTAGAGCATGGATTTGTTTGTTGTCCATACGTTCGTTTAACTCAGTTTACGTAGTTTGTAAGTCTAGGAACTGATGGCCAAGTGGTTTGGTCCTATGGAAAACCAAATATTTGAACAAATTTTTGAATAAAATTTTTTTCGCGGTTTACTAAATTTACACTCATATTTCTACCATTAGAAACGTTTTCCTTTCGTGTGCGTGTCTGTGACCGCGCAGTCCATGGTTTGTTTTCACCTAGTGCTGAACAACTACACTACAAGTAATTTCATTCTCAACTCATAGCCTATATGTCACGGTTGAATCGAATAAACAATATTGGGAAGAAACTGTATTCAAATAACGACAAAATATGTGGATGATGAACAGCAGACAGACGCAAATATTTATTTATAGTCGCAAATCTAGTGTGTGGTCATCGCGTGATCATTATCAACGTTTAAAACGTAGTTTAACACATCAAAAAATTTTCAGCCGTAGCGTTGAAGATAACGCTTAGTGTGAACATAATCTTCAACATGATGACCGACAATTTTTTTATGTTTTGAACTACTTGTTAAGTATTGATAATGGTCCAAAGTCCAAATTTGCGACAATAAATAAATATTTGCGACTAATTGCTGTTTATCATTCACATAATGTTTCTGAGCGCGTGGAATCAATATGGAATCAAAGTTAATAACTATAAAATACTTAACACACAAATGAATTATTCATTAGCAGCCTGAAGGACGCCATTAGCGTCAATGAGGACAGTTAAAGTTCTACCGGTCCGTGATTGCGACCTGGGACACATATCTCGCTACAGCTGTGGAAACCAACCCAGCATGCTTCCCGCCAGACCGTAATCTTCAATAGAGGGAGATACGGGAGTGAAGAGGAAAATGGGCAGGGAAACTACGTTAATACTATTTGGATAAATTGGGAAATTTGGAACTGACAGGTGGCTGGTAGTCCGTGAAGTTGTGGTGAACAGTATGTCCGAACGGCATAGTGATCATCCCACCTGTGCACTAATGTGCAGGGGGCGCGAATTCAAATCCCATTTCGGCAGAATTTTTAAGTTTTCTACTGGCTTAATTCAGTCCCTTCTTGCATCTAAAGTCTCATGGTACATTGTGTATTGATTTATATTTGCTCCAGAATCAAAACGTGTCAGCTCTTTCGGACATTTATGAAATTGACGAAAGCACAGGTACCAGGTGTACACTGTCAACAAAAAAGTGATACTCCGTTTTAGTGTTGTAGAACTACACTACATACCATTAAAATTGCTACATCAAGAATAAATGCAGATGATAAATGGGTATTCATTGGACTAATATATTATACTAGGACTGACATGTGATTAAATTTTCAAGCAATTTGGGAGCATATATCCTGAAAAAGTATATATCCTGAAAAAGTCTACACAGGATAAAGGAAGTTGCGATTTTGTAACAACAATGAATGACATTAACTTAAACTGTAATAGAAAATTCATTGAAATATCTGTTCAAGAATTACAGTATTGTGCCTAATAGATGTTTTTATAATATATGCGTTCTGGAACCATTTTTGGTGCATCATCACTCTTATAGCATTTAGACTGTGGAAGGCTGCTTCAACATTCGTAGGAACACTTTATGCTTCTTGTTTTCTAGTTTGGAGTATGTCTGAGAAAGCAGAAAAACCTTATTACACTTCATTACTATTTTGTCTGAAAATTACCGTTAAAATTATATACAAAATGGCAAACATGGATCATTTCTGTAACGTATTAGGCGTAGTATAAGATCCATTCTTCAATTGGGAGAAATTTGGTGAACATATCTAAAACCATTATGAAGTTATATGTACCTAATGTTCTGAAAATGTAGTTTCCAGTAACTGAGAAAGAATGTTTTTGACTCACCTTATTCCTCTTTCATAACGTTCCAGTGGTATAATCTTGCCAGCCAGCTGCTTTTTATCATGTGCAGACTTTTCAGGACACTTTTCCTTACTCTAGACTGTTTAGTGGTGGCTTCCACAGTTCCTTTTGGCCTCAAATGGGCGCCGACGATCTATAGCAGTCAGAGCAGCTTTCATATTACGTCCTGGTTGGATTCCTAATTGGTCCATTACTTTTTTCCTGCCATTTACACGATCATTGAAACAGATAATAGCATCCATCACACTTATTTTAAGTATTGTTCATCCAAGACACACTGTTGTCACACACAGCTGTTAAAACCACGTTGAGTTGGCTCCTACGGAAGATTCTGCGAATTCATTTTATTTGCCTCATCACATGGTCAAGAGAGATTGACAAGGGTGCACAACATGATGAATGGTCTTTGATGGCTCCTCATACAAACAAGGTGCACCTTTTCTAATCGACACTCTGGAAATTGGGCCTAATTTAATGCATGAAATTATTGAGGTCCTTTTGAAATTTCGTCTGAGGCGCTATGTAGTGACCGACAACATTGTTAAAGCCTTTCTACAACTCTCCCTATACCCAGAGGACAGAGATTTCGATCGATTCTTTTGGTAGGAGACCAACAATAACAAGGGCAAAGGCGTCATCAGTGTAAGGCAAAGGACAATTTATCGATTCTGACGTCTTCCGTTCAGCCTCACATGCAGCCCCTTTCTTCTTTCAGCAACTTGCAGCCACATATCAGTCCGAATTTCCTACTGCGGCAGCCTTACAACGCTGGAACTCATCTCGCTATATTAAGAGCTACCTTCACTATGAAGAAGATTGTTGCCGCTGTCGAAGTGGGCGAGTGACGTGCAACAATTGCCCGCAATTTGGAATGTAGAAATAAGAGATATCCAAACTAAACTTTCTGAAAGATTAAAATTGTGTGCCTGCCATAGGCAAAGGTCCCAGGTTGGAGTCCCGCTTTCGGTACACAATTTTAATCTGCCAAGAAGTTTCATATCAGAGCACACTGCGCTGCAGAGTGGAAGTTTCATTCTGAAAGGCACGGCAGTTTGGATGACATGAAACTCAGAAGAAGACACATTCTCAGTAAGTCAGCTAAAGGTCACCGAAAAATTGTCAGCCTCGACGGAGCGGCCGAGCGCATTGAGTTGCTATGCTACGATTCGCGAGGCCGTTTCCCGTCGGGAGTTCGAATCCTCCCTCAGACATGGATGTTTGTGCCATCTTTAGTATAAGCTAGTTCATAAGTAGTGTGTAAGTTTAGGGACTGATGACTCCGTAGATAAGTCCCATAAGCCATACAAACATTTGAACATTTTTGAAAAATTCTCAGGGACAATTGCAACTGAAAGCAGTTTACTACGAGCAACAACAGGTCTCTATGACTCTGTGGGATTAATAACTTCAGTATTTATCGTACAAAAAGTACTGTTTCAAGACAGTTGCTTACTCGGTCTTGGTTGGGAGCAACACCTCACAATCCGTTTATCCGTTTTTAGATGGCGCATTTGGATGTCAAATCTTCTTGAGCTATCTAATATCACTCCTCCACGGTGGATACAATTATCAGAGAACGAACGCTCGTATATTCACTATTTCTGTGATGCATCTGAAAGGGCATATTGAACCGTCTTATACGTCTAGAGATGGTATTGTTCGAATAATGTGCACTAAGAGTAGATTACTGCCTGTGAAGAAAGTACCAACTTTCGGCTTGAAGTTGTTAGGACAGTCCTTGAGTTGTATTGGGGGTCGTAGAGCGTTTGCCCGCGAAAGGCAAAGGCCCCAGGTTCGAGTTCCGGTTCCGCACACAACTTTAATCTGCCAGAAAGTTTCATATCAGCGCACACTTCGCTGCAGAGTGATAGTCTCATTCTGGAAACCTTCCTTAGGCTGTGGCATCCTTTCTTCCAACAGTGTTGGTGTTGCAAGGAGATCTTCTGTGAAGTTTGGAAAGTAGGAGACGAAGTCCTGGCAGAGCTGAAGTTGTGAGGTCGGGTCGTGAATCCTCTCGGGATAGCTCAGTGATAAAGACTTGCCGCGAAAGGCATAGGTCCAAGATTCGAGTTTCGGTTCCGGCACACAATTTTAATCAGACAGTAACTTTTTTTGTGCTTGTAGCAATTTTTTTCAGTGTGTGAATTGCACAGTTCTCATTTTTATCTATTTATTTATTTACTTATTGAGCAAATATACGAGAAACAGTTCTCTAATTTCTTCAGTACTTTCACATAAATTACTTATGCAGGCCGGGCACGTGAAAAAACGTGCCTTGTTCAGTGTCTCCACAAATGCTTAAAAGTTAATTATTATCCTTCGTGTAACACATACACGATCTTGACACCATCAATATGCCATAAACTCTCATAATGACTTTTCCAACAGAGGTAATTGCATAAAACATCTTCCTTTTTGTAGTATTATCGATGGTGTTCTATTTATTACCCTTTTCATTCTGTTTTGAAGTGATGACCTCACGTCTGACACCGCAAAAGACTTCTTACAGAATGGATTATACACTGATCTCAAACTGTCTTTGAATTTGATCTGGTGAGAGCATTTATGAAATGCAGTTCTAAACATGCAAAATTCTCAATCATTTCACACGCACCTGCCTTACTTGTTAGTATATGAAGAAGCAATTCTGGACTTATGATCCATGACACTGTAGGAATAATGGCAACCATGCGATTTTCCAGAACGTGAACAGTTTCTTTCTAAAGTGAGGTATCACGAGTATTTTACCGCCCAGTATTACTCGTATCAGTAGAATGATAACGTTGTAGTTGATGTTGAGGTCTTCTATCGAAACACTGGTTTGATGCAATTCTGCACGCTACCCTGTCCTACAAAATCCTCTCCATCTCAGAGTAAGAACGGCAACCTACATTCTTTTGACCCCGCTTACTGTATTCGTCTCTCGGTTTCCCTCGACGGTTCTTACCCACACACTTCCCCCTACTGATAAATTTACGATACATTTATGTCTCAGAATGTGAGCCACCAATCACTCCCTTATCTTTCTCAATATATCCTACAATTTTCTTTCGTCCCCAATTCTATTCTGCATCTCATTTTTTTAAATGTAGAATGCTATGATAAATATTGCGCTAAATGCAGGAGGCCCATATAATATTTTACTTATGAGGAACATATGACGGTAATTCACAAGAGAACCTTAAATGTGCTGTGTGTTACATAATATTTTTCGACATTCTAGCCCGAATATGAATGCACGTTTTCCACCACTCCTAGAGTTCTTAGACACCTGGATGAAGTCTATTGGTTGAATGTGTAGCCAATCATGCTCCGCAAGTGTCACTTCTTACTTCTGAAATCCTTCTTCGGATAGCTTCTTTGAGTGCTCCGAATAGATGAAACCTCCAACGAATAAGGACAATGTTCTAGAGGTTCTAATTTAATTTCTTGAATACTTTTATTGTCTAACGTACTATACGCAGTTAGGCTACCTCATGCAGCAGCAATATTACTGGTTTTAGAAGTCCTTGTTGTACACGTCTTATTTCCGGGTGAAGTTGATTTTCCAGCAGTGTGAATAAGAAGTATCGGTTACCATCACTCCCCTATTCACACAATGATCCAAAATTACCCCATTTGCATCCAAGAAGAGAATGAGCTGTGGCATCATTACGTGGTTGACTTCTTAGTTTGTGGTTGGTGATGTGGACTGTTCTCATAGGCTGTAACAAGTTTTGTTCAGAAATGCATCACGTTTGACATGGAAATGATGGAAAAATTCCTTACCGTCACTGACTAGACGGTATTTCAGTTCGGCAGTTAACTTGTAAGCATATAAGTTGCATCGCTGATATCGGTTATGATACAGCGCTAATTAATTTTCTTTGTTTTGATGATCTCCGGTATTTAGATTTTCTTGCGCCAAGTCCAGAAAGAAGAGGAGTCGTGAGCTGGAACTCTGCTGTTTTGATCGATTGAACTTGCAAGTTAACTGACTACCAGAAATGTGTTAGTTGTGACTAATGTTAATGACGTAGTGATGGATTCACGCAATTATTTTCGTATGTTTTGAGCAATGCGCAGGCTTGTTTTTAAAAGTAGCAACGATTAGATCTTAAATTGGTTTTATTGATCGGTGTCAAGCACTGAGTGCTCGTCTTCAGATAATATTTTCAGATTAGGGGTGTCAATATTTTCTGGAGAAACCGGGCAACGGGACCTATCTAAGTGCAACTGTCCACTGCTTCTAAAAACCAAGTGAATAAAAGTTGCTGTGACAGACGAAATACGAGAGTGTGCAGATTGTAAACATTGCAGCCCTTCCTTAGTGGACATGATGAAATACAACCTAAAGTCATATTTAACTGGCATTTAAGAATCAGTGGTTGGTACTCTCCAGCTACCCTTGTTAGTTAATAGTACTACTGCAGTATTTCAGCTTGCTGTTTTGAGGACTACGACGGAGAAGCGAACTAGGACTGGACTTCGTACAAGGTGAATTGGTTAGGGATCACATCTCGATTATATACGCGGCTTTTAATTATATATTTCCACCACTTCGTTTACGAACTGACTTAGAACTCATCTCGGAAACACATTATCGAAGAGAGACACATACTAATCTTTAAACATCGTCATATTTCATTTCGAGATACGCCTATATTCGTCTGTACACTAATGCATTGTTCTCGTACGTGACTACGCGATGAGTCCACTCTGGGCACTCTCGACAGAAGTTTCACCACCTTTAAATTTCCAGCAGCCTTCGTACAATCATTCGACAAACACACATCTCCGAACTGTGCTATTCCATGATAGATTTCGATTGATTTGATACCATTATTACACAAAAAACGCATCACAGATCTATATCACAGTACATGTTGACGGCTATCTTGTCGTGTACACTGCTTTTTTTATCATGTGCTGTCACTTGTCGGTCACGTAAATGAACACTATTGTCACCCACTACATCTACTTCTACATGGGATACTCTGCAAATCACGTTCAAGTGCCTGGCAGAGGGTTCATCGAACCACCTTTATACGATTTATCTTTCATTCCATTCTCGAATAGCGCGCGGGAAGAAAGAACAGCTGCATCTCTCCGTTAGAGCTCTGATTTCTCGTATTTTTATTCTGATGATGGTTTATACCTACATAAGTGGGAGTCAACAATGTATTTTTGCATACGGAGGAGAATGTTGGCGATTGGAGTTTCGCAAGTAGCCCACGCCGCAGCGATAAGCGCCGTTGTTGTAATGAGTCCCATCCCAAATCCTGTATCATTTTCGTAACGTTGACTCTACTGTATCGTGACAATACGAAACGAGCTGCCCTTCTTTGGTCTCTTTCGATGTCCTCCGTCAAACCCGCCTGATAAGGATATCACACTGGGTTGCAATACTCCAAAAATGGACGGACAAGCGTAGTGTATCCAGTTTCTTTAGTGGTTCTGTTGCATCTTTTAAGGAATCTACCAATAAAACACAGTCTCTGGTTCGCCTTTCTCACGACGTTATCTACATGTTCTTTCCACTCTAAGTCTGAAGTAATAGTAATTCCCAGGTATTTTGTGAAGTTTACGGCCTTTACTTTTCATTGATTTATCTTGTAAATAAAGTTTAACGGATTTCTTTTCGTACTCGTGTGGACGACTTGACACTTCTCATTGTTTACAGTCAATTGGCAATTTTTACACTGTAGTGATATCTTATTCAGATCGTTGTGCAGTTCGTTTTGTTCTGCAGATGATTCCACTTGACGGTAAATGACGACGTCATCTGCTAACAACCTAAGAGAGCTACTTAGATTTTCTCCCAAATCGTTTATGTAAATAAGGAACAGCAGAGGACCAACAACACTACCCTGTGGAACGCCCGATATCACCTCTGTTTTAGTCGATGTGTTACCATCGATTACTACAAACTGTGTCCTCTCTGACAAGAAATCCCCTATCCAGTTGCAAATTTGAGGCGATATACCATAACCACGCAATTTCATTAGAAGCCATTTGTGAGGTACGGTGTCAAAAGCCTTCTGGAAATCAAGAAATACGGAATCGATTTGCGAATCCTTGTCGATAGCACCCATCACTTCGTGTGAGTAAAGGGCTAGTTGTGTTTTGCATTAACGATATTTTCTAAATCCGTGTTGACCTTGGGTCAATAGATCATTCCGTTCGAGATGATTCATAATATTTGAATACAGGATATGTTCCAAAACCCTGCTGCAAATTGACGTCAATGAAATAGGCCTGTAGTTTAGTGGGTATTACAGTGTTTTCCGAACATTTATGGAATTTTCAGGATTTTCATTTGAAATCACATCGTATGATTATGTCTGTTCGGTGTACGTTTATCACGTCTGAACCATAAGACATAAAGAGCTAAAAATGTGTACAGTTACTAATGTCTACCCGGGGAAGGCTTCGGATATATAATGTGAATGTCTGTTCGGTATACGCTTATCAGGTCTGAACAACAAGACGCAGATACTTAAATATTTGCACAGTTATTAATTTATATCTGAGGAAGGTTTTAGGCACGGTTTTATAGTGATCTGATAGATCGATGATAGATTGAAGAATATAACGCGAAATGCGGATCAATAATTACACTTTGAAAATTATATTTAGTCATTGAAAATGTTTTTATTGTTTGAGTTGTTGTTTGATAGTTGATAATGATAAAAGGGTGGAGCATATTGGGATGGAACGTTATCGCGCGGTCACGCGCTCGCGCGCGCGCGCCTGTGTGTGTGTTTGTGTGTGTGTTAATATTTCGCTCTACAGCGAAAACTACAGAACACAAACGAATGGTCTCTGTGTAATTGTTGTCCGAAGTCTCCCGTTGTACACCATAGCAGTTCCATGCCGATAGCTATAAGGAGGTGGAAGATATGGTGGTTGAAAGTCGTCAAATTATATTTAAAAAAATCGGACTGAAGACCAGCGGTGACATTTGCGACTCTACAGCAAGGAGGTTACATACAGCGAAACGTGAAGCCACATACCATATCTTTGGTCTATGCGTTCTACAATGTCTTCAGCTCTTTCTCTGTAAGGATAAGCATACGAATCATGAAATATAAGAATAAATAAATAAAGCAGTAAAAACGAATTGTCTTTTCAATACACCTCTTTAAAGAATTTACGTTTTACGTTTCGCGCATTGCATCAAGTGATCGATCTGTGATATTGTCACGTTGCAATGGAAGTAGGCTTGACTTCGAAGGCAACTAAACACAGCACTTATAGTGAAAGCACGTTTATTACGAACTCAACATACACGCTGCACTGACTGCCTCTCAGGCAGAGTGCTCTGCTATTTATACACAGACAGAATTTACCAGAAATGAGAAGAACAGTTCACATAAGAAGCAAGTAGAATTTACAAGTGAACATAAGAAAGATGTAGAACCATCTGGAATTGTGAATTACAAAGAAATAAATTTCTGCCGGTGGGCGGGATTGAACCCGCGACCTTCTGCTCCGCTCCGCAGTCCGTGACGCTATCCCCTGCGTCGCGCCGGCAGTTGATGATCGTGATCTCTCGCGGCAATATTAGTACAATCATTGTTGTTGAATTTCGTGATTGGATTCTTCGAAACGAGTGCATTTGTACGTGTGATTTTATCTCACAGCACACTACTGAAAGATAGCTTATCTGTCACAATCAACCAACACGCGAGCGGAGCCGCGGGTTTAAGCTAGTTGTTCATAATAATGTGTCGAAATAAGTTATGCGTCTGGTGGTTACGTGCCGTGTGAACTGGAACAGAAAGCGAGCAGAGTGTTGAAGAAGGGACATGCGGAGAGGAGCTGCCGCGTGGGGCAGGAGGCGTCAGGTGTGCAGGCGCCGCCCCGGGCGGGGGCGGTGGGGGCGGCGGGGGTGGTGGGGGCGGCGGGGGCGGCCTGAGCAGCGGCCAGCCGGCCGGTACCCACGCTCTAAAGTGGACTTCGAGATCAGCCGCCCGCCCGCGGACACTAGCTGCCGCGCACACTGGAGCCCGGGTTGCCTACACGCTGCCCTCCCAGGCTCGCTGCAAGCCTCTGCGCTCCAGCACTGTTTAACCCATATTAAGCGTGATTAAGCGAAAATCTAACATTGTATCTACTTGAGGTCACGTGAGCCATGCCGTCGGTTTAATCGTTTGTAATTATAATCAGCGGAAATAAGAGGCGCGTCCAGAAAGTAAGTTCCGTTTGGCTATATAAAACGAACGGGTACAGATACAGAAAAAATATTGATTGTACAAAAATCTAAAACTGTTAACTACTTTTCTACATAGTATAATGACACATTTTCCTTGCCCCGATATTATCAGAGAAAGTTTTGTATTTTTATATTATTTCGGCATGTTAAAATAGTTATCTATGAAAGTCAGAGAAAGAAAATTTAGGAACAACACTTTCAATTTTTTAGTTACGCGATCCACCCACCTAATCTTCAGCATTCTTCTGTAACACCATATTTCAAAAGCCTCAATCCTCTTCCTGTCCGCACTGTTTATCATCCATGTCTCACTCCCATACAAGGCAACACTCCATACAAATGCCCTCACAAAGGACTTGCTTAGGCCTAAATCAATATTCGATGTTAACAAATTTCTCTTTTTCAAAAACGCTTTTCTACCCATTGCCATTCTGCATTTTATATCCTCTGTACTGCGCCCATCATTTGTTATTTTACTGCCCAAGTAACAAAACTCATCTACCTCCTTTATTGCTTCGTTTCCCAATCTAATTCCTTCAGCATCACCTGATTTTCTTACACTGCACTCCATTACCCTAGTTTTGCTCTTGTTAATGTTCATCTTATATGCACCTTTCAGCACACTGTCCATTCCATTCAATTGCTCTTCCAGGTCCTTTGCTGTATCTGACAGAATTACTATGTCATCGGCAAAACGCAATGTTTTTAATTCTTCCCCCTGATCTTTTATTCCTTCACCAAATTTCTCCTTGCTTTCCTTTATAGCTTGTTCAATGTACAAATTGAATAACATTGGAGAAAGGCTACAACCCTGTCTCACTCCCTTCCCAACCACTGCATCCCTTTCATGCCCTTCAACTCTGACAACCGCTGTCTGGTTTTTGTACAAGTTGTAAATAACCTTACGCTCCCTATAATTTACTCCTGCTTTTTTCAGAACTTTAAAGAGTTTATTCCAATCAACATTGTCAAAAGCCTTCTCCAAATCTACAAAAGCTAGAAATCTAGATTTGCCTTTTCTTAATTTATCTTCTAGGATAAGCCGTAAAGCGAGTGTTGCCTCCCGTTTTCCTACATTTCTCCTGAACCCAAACTGATCTTCCCCGAGGTCGGCTTCTACCAGCTTTTCCATCCTTCTGTATATAATTCGCGTTAATATTTTGCAGCCATGACTTATTAAACTGATGGTTCTGTAGTTTTCACCTGTCTGCACCTGCTTTCTTAGGGATGGGGATTATAACATTTTTCTTAAAGTCTGAGGGTACTTCACCTGTCTCATACATCTTATACACCAGGTGAAACAATTTTGTCATGGCTGGTTCTCCCAGAGACTTCAGTAGCTCTGAGGGAATATCATCTATTCCAGGGGCCTTGTTTCGACTTAGGTCTTTCAGGGCTCTGTCAAATTCTTCTCTCAGTACAGTATCTCCTATTTCATCTTCATCTACATCCTCTTCCCTTCCTACAATATTGTCTCGAAGTTCATTTCCTTTGTAGAGACCCTCTATATACTCTTTCCACCTTTCAGCTTTCCCTTCTTTGCTGAGAACTGGTTTTCCATCAGTGTCCTTGATATTCATAGAGCTGTTTTTCTTATCTCCAAATGTTTCTTTTATTTTCCTGTAGGCTGTATCTATTTTTCCCCTATTTATACATTCTTCTACATCCTTGCATTTGCCTTCTAGCCACTCCTGCTTAGCCATTTTGCACTTCCTGACAATCTCATTTCTTAGTCGTCTGTACTACATTTTGCCTGTTTCATTTACCGCATTTTTATATTTTCTCCTTTCATCGATTAAATTTAGTATCTCCTGTGATATCCAAGGGTTTTTTGTAGGTCTTTCCTTCCTACCTATTTTGTCCTCTGCTACCTTCACTATTTCATCTCTCAATTTTACCCTTTCCTCCTCTACTGTTTCATTTTCCCCTGTTTCTGTCAATTGTTGCCTAAAGCTCCCTCTGAAATTTTTAAGAACCTCAGGTTCCTTCAAATTATCCAGGTCCCATCTCCTTATTTTCCTACCTTTTTGTAGTTTCTTTAGTTTCAGCCTACAGTTCATAACCAACAAGTTATGGTCAGAGTCTATATCTGCCCCTGGGTATGTCTTACACTGTAGAACCTGATTCCGAAATCTATGTCTTACCATTATAAAATCTATCTTCCGGTGTCTCCTGGTCTCTTCCACGTATACAACCTTCTTTTGTGATTCTTGAACCAGGTGTTTGTTATAACTAAATTATGTTCTGTGCAAAATTCTACCAGGCGGCTTCCTCTTTCATTCCTTTTGCCCAGACCATATTCACCTACTATCTTCCCTTCACTTCCTTGTCCTACTACCGAATTCCAGTCTCCCATAACAATTAAATTTTCCTCTCCCTTAATTGTCTGAATAATTTCCTTTAGCTCCTCATATATTTCTTCGATTTCCTCATCATCGGCAGAGCTAGTTGGCATATAAACCTGTACTACTGTTGTCGGTGTTGGCTTCGTATCTATCTTGACAATGATAATGCGATCACTGTGCTGGTCATAGTAGTTTACCCGCATTCCTATTTTCTTATTCATTATCAATCCTACTCCTGTGATACCCCCAACTGATTTTGTATTTATAATCCTGTACTCACCTGACCAGAAATCCTGTTCATCCTGCCACCGAACTTCACTAATCCCCACTATATCTAACTTCAACCTATCCATTTCCCTTTTTAAATTTTCTAATTTTCCTACTCGATTAAGGGATCTAACATTCCACGCTCCGACCCGTAGAATGCCAGTATTGTCTTTCCTGAGGATCACATCCTCCTGAGTAGTCCCCGCCCGGAGATCCGAATGGGGGACTATTTTACCTCCGGAATATTTTACCCGAGAGGATGCCATCATCATATGTTCATACAGTAGAGCTGCATGTCCTCGGGAAAGGTAACGGCTGTAGTTTCCCCTTGCTTTCAGCCGTTCGCAGTAGCTGTGTGGCAAAGCCACATTAGCTGATGTTACAAGGCCAGCTCAGTCAATCATCCAGACTGTTGCCCCTGTAACTACTGAAGAGGCTGCTGCCCCTCTTCAGGAACCACACGTTTGTCTGGCCTCTCCACAGATACCCCTCCGCTGTGGTTGCACCTACGGTACGGCTATCTGTATCGTTGAGGCACGCAAGCCACCCCACCTCGGCAATGTCTGTGGTTCAGGGAAGGATACACAGAACTTACACAGTTATGGGTAGTTAAAGGCTTAATAGCCATATATTTTGACGTGGGTAATATTTTGTGTAGGAGTAATATTCTATATTTTCGTGTATATTTATATATGTGTTTCTTGGAAGAAGTAGGTGATTTATTCTGGTTTGTGATCGGGAATCGTTATTTATTCATTGGACGTGGAGTGTACAAGCACACGTACCACTTATATGCATTATTACCCGACCAAATTTTGGATAGTCACTTACGGGGACAAGTAATGTAGTTTGTTGTGATAGGAGAAAGGAGAATATGAAATCTCGTTTGCCCACTAAAAATAATTTTTGCTATAACTATTTATGCTACCAGGGAAGGATACACCAAGCTATAGAGATTTTGCTAGCTTTTATGCGAATGATCAGCTGACAAACAAAACACGTGGAATCATGTTGCATGACAATACAAGCTTGCACGCATACCATCTGCATAAGTAAGAACGAACTTAAATTTTCTCCGCTTAATCGATGTCATAAGCAACAACTGTAGACTATGCAAAGAATTTAAGATGCAGGGTACACACTATTTAATTGTTATATAAAGCGCTGTTTGACACTTATCAGAGATAATTCTTTATCACATCGTTAACTTAAAGATATTTTGTTTACTTTATCACATTTCATTGATGTAAAATTTTTAAGATTTACCTGAGTAATGCAGCTGGTAGAAAAACTTATCATTTGCTTAAGTTATGCAATTGTTTTGTTTGACAAACCACACATTGCGAGAAACACATGAAATTTCACAACATAGCATGGTATGGAATATTTACTACTCAAACACCGTAGACTTAAGCCAAGATATAAGAACTTTTATTTCAGCAAGAAGAAACGACGAGTATGTGTGGCAGCCACCGCTGGAATTATTTACTTTAACATCTAACTCAGGAGGTGAATTTTAAATGAAAGATTTACTAACTTTTGACATGAACACAGAACGACGCAGGGACACACATACAAGAATACACACGCATATCTGAGTGCCATAATTTTATTTATAATTACCTATCTTTGCACAGATTTAAATTACGCACGTAAGAGCAGGATTAGGTACGGTCGCGAATGTTCGAGAAATACGGGTGGTGTGACAAGATGAGGACTTTCCGATGCTAGGATCGATGATTTATGCTTTATGTTGTTTGCTCGCGAATTGACGTTAGGAGTGATCTTTGCTGTAACGATTGTAGACTGTTAAAATTGATATTCTGCAAATAGAATTAGCGAGATTCCTCTAACTACTCTGTCCTCAGTCTTCCTTCTTTAACTGTACTTCTGCCGCACAAATGGTGCGAAATCTACCTTGTGTCAAACACGACGGCCGGGCCTGATCTTGTCTTGCCTTGACTTGTATATATTTTTTTGTGTGTATGAATGTTTATTGCCAATATTTTATGTGTGTCTGGATTGCTTATATTGATGAACACCAGGGTAACACAACACGGGTTACGGACTTTAAAACGTTACGATAGGTGACACTTAAAAAAAAAAAAAGAAAGAAAAAATCAAAACCAGTATTGCATAGCGACAATTAAGTCTGAAATGAATCACATTTAGACATGTAATACAGCATAGAAGCGACGTGCAGAGTGTATCGGATAAACAAGACTGAAAACAGCATTATCACAAAACAAACTGACATGAGCATAGGCAAACCACATATGGTCAATGTTATGCTCAATATCAAAGCATGCTTATGTATTTCGTAAATTGTAAAATTTTTTATATCTGTTAAATAGCTAATGAAATGAATTTTGTAAGAGAGATATGATTTTATGTGATTTGGATGTTAATGAGAGACAGTCCTTAAGTCAATGTCTTATTAAATCGAAACTATTTGGGAAAGAACAGTGAAGCTAGTTATTTGAATAGGACATGTGGATTAGGAGACCGTGTGAAACAACAAGATGTGTTAAGTGCAGTGAAAGACGCGAACAAGTGCTTTCATTATTCTTAAGAGTCGTTCAACGACCTTCGCGCTACAGAAAGTGCAAATTTCAAACGTTATCACCCCGCACAAAAGACGCTGTCCAGTGAATTAACAGTGTTTAGAACAATTAAAAAAACCTAAAAGACAGGCCTACGAGGACCGATAAATAAATTAAAGTGATAAATTAGTTTGAACAGTGCGTGATGGTGAATAAAGACGCATTCTAACGCCACCATAAACGCTCACGAGAATCAAACATAAAAAAAATAAAAGATGACGTATAATGCGCACGCAGGACGTTTAATTGACGCACCTGCTTACATACTGTGAATCAATTAATAAACTTACGCATATGAACAAGAGAACAGGGCCGTGTGATAATTCAGAGACACTGCTAGGTGACGTCAATTCCACGACACGTACGAACCTCGCCTGCTGCAGACAAACAGACAAATAAACGTAATGTGGTACTCACCCACCGGTGTGAAGTGTGGACCCTCGACGTGTGCAAAGTGGACACTCCTTCCTTAAAAAACACACCACACTGTAATCCCCAATGTGTTGCAGTTTGAAGCAGTACGATTAAAATTACGGAAGTCATACCGCGCGATCCTGCCACGATGCAACGTAAGCACAGACTGAAGCTGAACCAGTGGCGCGACGTGACGTCATTACTGATTGTTGACAGCGCTATGCAAACAAAGCTCTTACAACACCGTTTAACGGACAATATTAATCAAACAAAAAATATGAAAAAAAATGTATGGACTCGCAGCAAGTTGCGTTAGCATTAATAGAGACTGAATCTATTCAGCGATAACAAAAATATTAATATAGAATCAAATCAGATACTTTAAAATGTTAGCATAAATTTAAATCAGATGCCATAGTATGTAAGATATTCCAGATAATTTCTCCATTTCTTGTGACCCCATGTATTTATATGTATGATAGATAGTAAATTATGAAACATCTAACATTTTTGCCTTGAAACGTATGACAAGAAGGTGGCCCATGGTGATTTTTTTAATAATATTTTGGATATTAGTGCCCTGAATGCTTTCATAATTTGGTTGGGCGTATATCCTGACTGGAATAAAAGAACCAACTACAAAAGAAGAGAATTTGTTCTGGAACTGGGAACAAGTCTAGTACAGAAAAACATAGGTCAGCGCAGCAAAGCTTCTCTGCCTCGTCCTCCTCCTCCTTCAGCCCAAGTGCATACGGGGGTAAAACGTGGACGGTGCGACCTGTGCTGAACGTTCAGTGGATAGAAAACATCCATAAACGTGCATAAGATTCTTTTCCTTCGTCTGTAAACACCATTCAGACATTCTTTGTTTTAAATGTAAAGAGTTGCTTTGTTTTACATGTAAGGATCTAAATGATCAAGTGTTGAGACAAGATCTGTAAGTGCTTATATATCTACTTCAGCTGGTTTCAGTCAGTAATGTATGCTTTTGTGTCAGTTCATTAAAATAAATGAAATACTGCCAATATATCCCGTGTTAATTACTTGGGGTCATATTGACCCCAACGGTACTCAGTGTAACAAAAAAATTCTGGTAGTAGGAGGGTTAAAATAGTTATCTATGAAAGTCAGAGAAAGAAAATTTAGGAACAGCACTTTCAATTTTTTTGTAAGAAAGAAGACACTCTTGCTTTGTACTTCGTAGCGATAGCATCTTGCAGACTGGAGCTGTACTTTATTATCTTTTTTTAAGTGGCCGCTATTATGTACGTTCAGGTAAATATATGTGATGTGCGCGTATCTTAAATTTATAAATAAACCCCCACCTCTCTTTTAAATTCGCACTTATGAATTTTTATTAATAATTTTGCCCTATCCTCCCTCCGCCCATAATGTCTTTTTCAGCCTTGTTGAATCACTGCAACAATGGATGGCATAGTTTTTAGTTAATATTGAATGGTGATATTTCGTGTAGCCTGCCAGTCTTGTTTAAAAATTTATTCCATAATATTATCATTTACTGGCAATAGAACCTGCAGTCGATTTTCTTGTAAATTTTTAGAAGTCCAATGTGTTTGACTTACGTAATATTCCTATCCGATTTATATCATGTCACTTATCTTACTTTACTGTTTGCTACACGAGTCGTAGTTTAATATTGACGAACTGCCATCCACTGTTCGGCGAGTGGTTATCATATTATTAAAATTTCATTTACAGCCAAATTTCAACCACCGATGGATCTATTGTTAAAGGTAACTGCTCGTCGATTCTTTTTGTAATGTTCTGCCTGCACAACACTCCACCGTTAATTAGCTTACCATTTCATTTAAATGCATGTAATAATTTTCCCCGTAATTTACTGATTGGGATCTTTCATAGCTTCTAACTTCAAACCACTTCCTTCTGTAAATTTGTTAATCTCAAAAATTAATAGCCAGGCTGAAACATTATAATAGCTTCCGAAATTTTGTAGGCAATTATAGCATGGAACAAGGCACGTCGTGCAGATCATAAATGACACATCGTTTTCCGCTATGTTTTTTTTCCGAGAAAATCTAACATTGTATCTACTTGAGGTGACGTGTGCCATGGGGACGTTTTAATCGTTTGTAATTATAATCAGCGGAAATACGAGGCGCGTCCAGAAAGTAAGTTCCGTTTGGCTATAGAAAACGAACGGGTACAGATACAGAAAAAATATTGATTGTACAAAAATCTTAAAAGCGGTGTGTGTGTGTTGTATGATGTTGAACCTTTCGTTTAATCAGACAGCAGATTGTTCATTAACACAGCAATTTGGTTTATTTATGGCCCTGATATTGATGTATATATTGTTAAATAAGAAACAGCGCATTAAACTGAATATGTGCGCAACGGATCTTTTAACAAAACAACTGTGGAAAGTCACCATATAAAACAGACGCTGACTATACTCAAAAGATTTGACTGCGAGAAAGATATTAAAAAACCACAAACCACTTTCTTAATGTTTGACTGCGATATTTTTTTGCAGATCAGTACCTGATTATCAAAATTCAGTATCATAATCAATTAACTGCAGTGTTGCATAACACTCATTTACTATGGCACAAATAACGAAATCTGTTCAACAAGATTACCAAAATAAATACTGCACTTTAAATCCACAAATAACTAATTATCAAATGACGGAAGTAAGTTAATCTGCTAACTACGTAAATGAAACAGGGAAGAAAGGTCAACATCGTTACTTATTATTAATAATCACCATTACATTACCTACATAATACAACCTTTTATAATGACATTAAATGCAATTACCTTCATTCCAGCGGTGTTACAACGGTTTCATAGTAATAAAAATACAATATATATTCCAAATGCAATCAAATCAACTTACTGGAACAGCAGCCTCTGCTCTACATCGGAGCCATACACACAACTCAACCGCTCTCTAAGCGAGCTAAACCACAAGTCCCACTCTCTCTCTCTGCGCGAGCTACAATGCTATGCAATACATGATCTTTGTCAAAGATGAAACTTTACAGACTTAAGTACATTTATCGACACACACAGTAGAAGCAATGTTATACATTTTCTTGCAAGAAAGTTATTCGACACAAAACAGGAGGCACAATATTAAACATTTTCTTACATTTTTTTATGGACACGTTTCAATCTACAACTGTTAAACTACTATTCTACATAGCTTCCAAAATTTTGTAGGCAATTGTCATAGCATGGAACAAGATTTTGTGTGCCTTTTTCATAGAATGTTGCCGCCTGTGTATTCAACCATGTGATAACATGTTCTTTCAGCTCGTCATCATCGTTGAAATGTTTTCCATCAAGGATAGATTTTAGGTGTAAGAAGAGAATTATTGTCAAAAGATTTTTTTTTCTCGATAACGCCTGACCTCACACACCGAATGTGACCAAACAATTCTTACGGAAATTTCAATGGGACCTGTTTGATCATCCTCCATACAGCTCGGACCTCTCTCCTAGCGACTTTCAATTCTTCTTACACCTAAAATCTGTCCTTGGTGGTCAACACTTCAACGATTATCAAGAGGTGTTACCACATGGTTGAATACACAGGCGGCAACTTACTGTGAAGAATGCATGCAAAAACTTGTGGAACGCTATGACAAGTGCCTACAAAATTTCGACAGTTATGTGGAAAAGTAGTTTAAGAGTTGTAGAATTTTGTCCAGTAAAAATTTCTTCTGTATCTGTATACAATTTCATTTTATTACCAAACGGAACTTACTTTCTGTACGCGCCTCATATACCAGCTAAAAACGATTGTAATAAGATCACATTGACTTGAGTTTTATTCAGAGCAGTATTCGTTATGCTCTTCAGTTCTTCATACTGTGATATTACAGATACAAAGGGAAGCTGATTGTTTCCATGTGAAGGGCGGGTTTTGCCAGGCTGTTGGGTTCGTCAGCCGACCGGTTATCAGTTTGAACTTAGTGAATGGACAGGTAGTCAGGGTTTTCCTAATGTGCTCAGAAATCGGAAACTCTTGGCTGAGCAAGGACGGCTATTCCAGTTGCTCCTGAAATACAATATAGCCACAAACATTATTCTAAAAATCCATATAAAATCAGGGAATGATCGTGCAGCAAATATAATTATATGAATGGATTCAGGAAATTTTGGAGAATCAAACGCCGTAATCACAATTTCAATATCTCTTACAGATAAAAAGCCAACAAATTCCAGTAGGGGAGAGTAATACACAGTGAAACACGGTACACAGTGAAACATTCCATCTCAATTGTTTTTAGTATTTTTTTTCTGCTTGTTAGTTTCCTTGTATGTTTATTATGATAAGATATATCTTTGACTGTTATGGTGGACAGTTTGGTTGATTATTCTTGTTTCTATACGTTATTATTGGTTTTCGGTGGTCAGAAGTTACAGTTAGCCTCTCTCTGTAAGTTTAATATTTTTGATATAACATACACCTAAAAGAAATATTATGTTTTGTGATAAGATGCACATCTTTAGCTATATATTGACCAGTTTTAAATTGGGTAGATACGTAGATTAAGAGTTGTGACTAACAGTTTATGGCGATTTTGGTACACAGTGAAGCAGAACCATTGGCCTCAGATGCATGTATGACCTCTCCAAACACCATATCGAGCAGCTATGGAAGAAAAGACTTCGAGAAAAAGGACAGAGCTGGAAGAAAAAAAGTATGGAGAGTCAATAATCAAAAAAATAAGTGGTGTGTAAGTAAAACAGTTTCAAGTGAAAGTTATGAAGAAAGTGACAAAGATGAAGGCGATCCAGTGAAACAGAGATAAGTGTATCATTACATCTTTTTAACATGAAGCGGGAAGTTATGATTGGTGATTATATTTTGGTGAAAGTCCAAAACAGTGTATATTTTGTAGCTAAAGGCTTGAAGTACGTAGTTTGTGGTACTGAGTATGACGTCTCATAACTTTGCAAAAGCAAAATTAAAAAAAAAAAAAAAAAAAAAAAAAAAAAAAAAAAAAAAAAAAAAAAAAATAAAAAAATAAAAAAAGTTATTGGTTTTGTATTCCCAGTTACAGAAGACAAAGTATCTGTTTCACATAAGGACTTTGCAATGATTTTGCCACCTGCGTTGCCTATGGTTACTAAATACCCTCCAATCACCGGTATATTCGTTTTCCAATCAGTTTTGGTGGACTTAATAAACACTGAACAAAATTTAGTATATGTTAATGTTTGTACCTGTCTTCAACGAAGATATTTATGTAAGCAAGTACTAAATGTAAAAAAAAAAAAATAGCGGCTGTTTCAATGTGTGCTATACAAGGTACACAGTGAACCATTTACGGAAGTTGTTTAAAATTGTTATTTCACTTACGAATTAGTAGGAAAATTATTATTTTTTGTTCCAAAATATTAACAAGGTATTATTCTTTCAAGTAAATAAAGAAAATTTGTTTTGTGAGTAGTATTTTATACGAAACAATCAAAAAGGTAATTCTTGTTTCACTGTGTACTTCTCTCCCCTACTAAAATAATAAAATTGTAAGACTTATATTTTCAATTATTGATACGTCATGTTTATAAATAACAGTTTAAGAAGCAAATAAACAGCATTGCGCAACGCTACCTATCTTAAAAGACGTGTCATGTTATTTCCGTAATCTTTCAATAAACTTTATTTTACTCTCTTGTTCTGCTTTTCGTTGAGGTAGTAATATTCTTGTGTCAGAACATAGATTCCACCACAGAAACACAAAATATGAATCCAGCAAAGCACATTACATTTATATGTATTTTATTATATTTCATATTATTTTAGTAACGTTCGGTTTTGTATGTTGTAAACTGCCACTTCAATATTTCATGGACGACTAAAAGTAGTAGTTACGCAGCAGATAATTTATACATAAACAATTATAAATATTTGAGAACAATAACTGAATATATGTGTATAAAAAGCCATGACAAATTACATATTTCTGGAAACATTTTTGTTTCACTTATGGGAAACAGCACTCTTAATTTAAATTTGCTCCATTGATGTTGTGGAGCTGGCAGGAGACATGGAACCTTCTAGTGCGGCACTGCTGAGTGCCGCACTAGAAGGCTCCAAGTCTCCTGCCAGCTCCACAACATCAATGGAGCTTAATTTCCTGAAGATGGTTTGAATAAAACCGAAACTAGTCGAAAAAAAAAAAAGAATTGCACTCTAGACTGTTGTTTATATACATGATAAATTAAATATTAATTGTGTAACTATATTTCTATGGCGGCAATATATTTGAACAGAGAGATGCCATGCTCAATGGCTATCTGACCAAAGAGTTTCAGTCTTAACACTTTTTTAGTATTGTTAAATATATATTTGTTTGTTAAATGTAAACAATATTCGTAGGGATGTGGTCAAAGCATTTCATTCTGCGATATTCAAATGTATAATATTTTTGAAGGGAAATTACATTTTGAAGCTGAGGCGTTAAGATGTGGGGAAGGAGACAATTTTGGGAGCAGAGGAAGCACACTTTCAAACGCTTGGGAAGGGACTCGTAACTTGGACATGGTGGTGAAAGGTTGTTACGCTGGTAGACTTGAAGGCATGTGTGGACTGTGACTGCAGAACTTAGTCTCTGGTTAAAAGTGACAAACTATGCACGGTATTAGGGCTGTGGAACTGTGATAATTCAACAATTGTATACTCGTGTGGTGACAAACTGTGTTTTATAACAAATAATTTTATCGCGAATTAACTTGGAACTGCAAAATTCGATGGACTACGCTAACTTACGAGTGATAATTTGGAACTTTTACTCTCCAGTGCTGGTGATACTTATTGTGCCTCTCATGAACAATATTTGGGGAAATATTCAGTTATTTACCGATGTATAAAGTAGGACCACCTCCCTGTTTCATGTCTAATAAGAGCAATAAAGTCCATTTATAAAGAATTACTTCGTGAGTAAATCACTTCTTTATCTTAGAATCCATTTTGTTGGGCATTCAGAAGTTTAATTTATGTTTATTAAATATATTTTCACGTCATCATAAGCAGATTGACAGACTAGCTAAACTACAGATTAATTATTGATCTTGTTTAAACAGATTGGGTAGCTGTTTAGGGCATAGAAGCTGACATTCATAACTCACCCCTATGAACACAGACCACGAGCCATAAACTTTTACTGCCCTGAGTTACGTATTTCCCAATTCTTATTGGTGAGAACCGATAGGAAGGTCGCAATATGCTTAAAGATTAATCACCTTTAATACATTATTTGAAAAGTTTGCGATTTTTGACACCATCAGAAAATATAGCGATTTGGGGTAAATTTGTTGCAATAATCAGTCTTTATATCACAATTTACAGTATCTCATTTTGTAGGGGGGAATGGTTTCGATCTAAGGTGTATAGTCTGGGTTTGAATATGATCTATGAGAGTGTTTTCCAATCGTTTTGTACCGGGACCCACGACATTTTCTTGGGAAGAAACAGTGGGAGAATACGGATTAAGGTTCAACATCCGTAAATGTGAGTTCATGATAACCAGCTGGAAAAAGGGTAGACCGGTGAAGGGAATAACACTTCTAGGTGAACAGCTGAAGAAGGTAGAAAGGTTCAAGTCCCTGGGAAGTCTAATTGAGGAAAATGGGAGAAATGACAAGAAGATTATAGAACGCGTTAGACAGGCAGAAGTATTTGGTTATATGGTTATGAATTTAGTGTGGAGTAAGGATGTACCACAAGAAGTAAAGGAGTGCTATACCAAAATTATTATGTTCCGATATTGACATATGCATCGGAAACGTGAGTGACTAAGAAAAGAGATAGGAGCAAAATACAAGCAGGGGAAATGAAATTTCTACGAAGCAGAATAGGGGTTACAAGAACAGATAGGATGCGGAATGAGAAGATCAAGGAAATAGAGAGGAGCACTTACAGGATAGGATAGAGAGATCAAGACTGCAGTGGTATGGCCATTTAAAGAGAATGGAGGAGATGAGGATCCCCAGGACGTTACACTAAATGCAGATACAGATTAAACGACCAAGAGGAAGACCAAGGGATAGATGAGAGAAGGAGTGGAGGATTATGTGGAGAAGAGAGAAGAGGACTGAGCCACATTGAAAACAGGGAGATGGTGGGTGGACAGGACGAAGTGCAAGGCTTGTGTTCGAAACGGACCCAGCCTGTGGCAGGAAACTGTTCAAGATGATGACCCACGACCTATCTGAACAAATTTCGCGACCCCATTATATATATACAACGACTCTGAAGTTAATACCGAATGTCCATAAGCGTTTAGATAATCGTGATGAGAATTAAAGTAAGAAAAAGTAGAGTATATTACCCAGTAAGAAATTTATTTTTCATAGATTTAATGTTAAACTCATTGAGATTTCTGAAACTCTGAAGTTATCATAGTTTACATCATTATATTGAAGCTTTTTGGCTTGAGGCTAAATCGTTTACCACGAAAAAATTGTGTAAATATACGTAATCGTGGAAAATGCATGCTCGTGTAAGTAAATATCACTTTGTATCGTTACAGGTTATATTCGAAAGCGCTCGATACCCTCTATTTTACAATCGAAAATGACATTCCGCTTCGGTCTTTAAATAACGTTTTGAAAGGAGAATCACAAGGGACTCTTCCTCAAGTGCTGACAGTGTTAAGATATGTTCTCTTATCCATAATACTTAAATATGAAGTTTTGGCGAGTAAAAACTATAACAAAACCCAAGTAATACTCATGGGAAAACAAACATGTTTCAGTAAACCTAAAGAAATGTAACAGTCGGAAACAGTGGTTTTTGAGGAATAGGAAGGTGTAAGCTGTTTTCCTTTGTGAGATTTTTTATCAGCTGTTCTATGTGCACATTCAAAGTGAAGTACCACCTTTAAATATATTCCTCACTTATATATAATCAATAGATCTGTGCTGCCACCATGTTTCACTATACGTGGAAATTAGAAATTATTGACCATGTAGTCTTCATGCTTATGATGTGGTCATAGATACCTTTAAAACAAATAAATAAAATATCAATGCCTACTCTGAGCAAGTTATGAGCTGTACCATGAGAGAAATTATTTGAATATTAATTGGTACAATCTGAATTTAATTAATCTATTTAGCCCTCCAAAATAGTGAGAAGGGATCTTTTAAAGGAAAGAAGATCTGCTCAAAAACTGATTTATTGAAACCAAAAATAGAAAATCACAAATCTACTAAATATTATACAGCTCTGTACTTAAAAGCAAATGACATTCCCTACTATACTAAGCTGACAATAGTATGTATAAGTAATGCAATAATTTATATAGATTTGTACAATTTTTCTGCGATAAGAAAAAGAATGTCTGAGTCAAGGGATCGGGAAACTCAACAAACAGGATGTTAATAGAATAGCTACATAGAAAACTGAAGTTATCTACAGCAACCAAGATCCCGATAGTGAGAAGACAAACCCAAATAAAACAATACTTCAAGAAAAATCCTAGACGGCGGAATTACTCAAGTCTTGACGATTGTGCTTGCAGTACTTTACCCAATCCAAATTACAGCTGATGGGACAGTAGCAGGCTCGGCAGCAACAAGCGATGGCAACAGGTGAGCTGGAAAATAATAGCAACCGTATTCTCACTGCGATCTGTTAGGCAGAATCGGCATGTAGCTCAACGAACTATCTATCAAGAGGTCCGTACGGTACGGAACTCTCCACCAAGCTCCTCTCCTTCCTCCCTGCTCCTGCCCAGGCCAGATCTCCAGCGGCCGAGCCGAGCCCTCGCACAATCTGGAAGAATGGTTAATGGGGTGGCGTAGCGCTGTGAGCAAATTGACTAGCTGTCACCCTACAAAATTCTACATCACATTTTAAATTTTATTCTTGACAATTGTGTTCTTAAGCTGACATAACCTTTTAATGACAAACTTCAAAAGCATGTTTTAAAAAAGATAGGTTTCTTAAGTGAATGATGTAATAAAACTTACCTTAATTCCTTAAGAACCAGAATGTTACTTTTGTTCACACGTTTATTTTCAATGTTGGGCAATTAAATTAATATGCTACAACTATGCTATGTTTACACCGAAACAAGGATGTGCTATTAAGTCTTTCGCTTCAGATTATTATGTTCAGATTAATAGAAATAACACTACCATGTTACTTTTAGTGTCATAATCTGTACTGCTTGAAAATTAACTCAAAAGGTTTTCGCAATTAAGTAAATTACGTTTACCGTCTCATAACCTAAATAGTCACTTGGTGTTTTATTGATGTAATGTACAGCTACAAATTGTAGAGTATATTAACATCACAACTTCATAGCAGTGCATATGTACATATCATACTTCCACTTCATCATATTCTATAGCACTTGTTTATAAACATAGCAATCACATTGTTTACATCATAGATCCGAATGAAAACCAAAGACTGTTATAGACATAGCATAACTGTATGTCCTATAATCTTTATGCAATGAAATTTAATGTAAGCATGTTCATTATCTTTGGTTTTTAAAATAATTTTATTTCGCACTCATCAATGAATGCTTCAGTCTGTAGCAGTTAGCCACTGTGATAATATCAATGACTAGAGCAATGACAACGAATACTTGTGTTATAATGTTTTATTTTTGTATTTCGACATTTTAAGCTATTAGCTCTGTAAGTATTTCACATGAAACTTACTGTATTTATTTAACTTTTTATTTGGTTGACTAATACTTTAATAACTTTTTGTCTACTTCAGGCTAACGCTTGATAATGGTAAATAACCGAAACCTGTAGCATTAAGAAATAATAAACAGCTATGGTCAATATGTCGTTCTGCGATAATATTGTTACTTATGAACAATATTCATCAGTTACAAATCAATTTATATGTCCTAACGCTTCAAGGCCAACACTGTTCGCCAGTTAATTAAAATTAGTCATATATAATTCTGGCTGAAGGTCAGGAAGAATAAAAGAAACTAAAATTTTCTGCTTTTAAATTACGACAAATTATTTCATGAGATGTTGGAAAGAACGCAACATTTAATTATATCACCACTATCAAACAGATATTGAAAATACCTCTTGAATAATTTACAATGGAATTTTGAAATATTATTTCCACCACGTTTATCAGTACACGTAAAAACATAGTGTATTTTTACACGTTCTAAATTACGCTTTTTATTACACATGTCTAATAGATGTAGTTTTCGTCAAAAGAAATAAATTAGAGACATGTGGAATGACTCTCATATTTATTATTTACCAATAATAGAAATTCTCCATCGGACCCTCTCTCACCCTCATCAGATTTCGTGGTAAGACGCCGCTGTGGATGGACTGTCAAAAACTGAAAACGGATCAAGCATGGAAAGAGAATGAAAATGTACAGAAGTGTGAAAAAACAAACAAAATAGAAATTCAAAACATCAAGTACATGATCTGCAATATTGAGCAGACAGCTAGGGCGAAGGTTGTCGTGGTCATGGGTGATGGTGTTCTAACCCATCTCCCGTAAAATATTTTAACTCAGTTTTTCACAAAAAAAATGGACTTTTAGTCTGTTTAATGAGGTCTGTGTTCTCTTTATGTATTCTTGGCAATTTTAATACTAATACATTGGAGAGAAGTGCAACAAGAACAGATGACCGTGAGTTCGTGTGAAGCGTACGAAGACCTATGTCAGGAAAGAAAACAAATTAAGGGGTGTGAATAGTGTTACAACAAAGTAATTCAAGAGTCATAATCAAAAGTCACACATAAAGTGGGAAATAACGTACGACTGGAGGCTCAACGCCTGGTAATACCACTGTCGAATTTCGGTGAAAAGACAAGGCCTTGTTTACAAAGTTGCTAGTGGTTCGGGCCCCACGGGAAGCAGTATGTCCGATGCGATATAACAGTACGGAGACGCAAACCGGAACAAACATCGAAACAAACCGGAACAAACACAAGAAAGACGTCAGTTGACTACTGGTGCAGTTCACGGCGGAACTGCCTTCCTGGCAGTAAACTGCTTGTGCCTTTGTACAAGGTCATATTAAACAAATAGTGGTATTCCGTCGGCAGCGCCACTCTATCAAACGTAGCTCGCGAGCGAAATTAATCAACTTTTCCGAATTTTAATAATCTGCAAGTTCCTTAAGAGATCGAATGATTGTGCAGCATTTGTCTGAGTGTTCACTATGTGTGGTGATGCAGATACGTTGCTGTTTCCTGCGGGGCTGTATGAACCACATGTTCAATATTTTGATGATCCGTATGAAGAACTCGCCGCGAAGTCTGTCTGACGATATTTCGTTGCGTTACATGAAATAAGTGCCTAATATTGTCCATACCAATTAAAACAGCAAAACATAGGGGAGAACTTACTAATAAATTTAAGAAATTTAAAGGGATGTAAAGCGCAGTTAACGCTATAATGACTTTAGAAAAAGCGGAACCCTACGAAAAAGGTATAGTTAACTAGAAAATCATGTATAGTAACAATTCATTTAAGCTAGAAATGAATTAAGTGCGGTACATGACACATAATTACATAATTGGATATTGCATTTTACTAACAAATCGAATTGGATTTTAAATTTACCTCATTGGCTATTCACGAAATACTAAATAACGAGTAGAAAGATTACCAAATATGCAAACAGAAAATATACCAACGAACTCGAACAACATATCACAATGTTTGCAGCCCCACCTCGGGTTTCACGTTTCTACTAAACCTGTTAATATCAAGAATGACTCTCATGACCAAATCGGGATTCTTCTTTGCAAAGAACATGGGAACACTGCTCGACCATGCAAGTGGCTTGTTGACGTTCCACTCGAGACGTTGCCTTTTGAGAAAATCGTCAGGGTAAGGGATACAGGATCTCCGACAAATCATCTCTGCTGAGGCCGTCTACACTGCTTTTGCCTGGATACGACTCTTCTATTGGATGCTGAGAGGTCAGATTCCAGTTACCAAGCAGAACTTACAGCCACACATGTCCTCTCTTTCTGATGTCACATGTGGTCGTCCCTGTCCTGGTTTTCAGGATACGGTTTACGTCACTATAAAATGTCAACAGGTCCAAAAAACAACAGTGTGATTCACCTTAATCCGGACCACATCGGTTTCAAGCTGTTCTGCTTCTATACTTCCTATGTCCCTCCACCACAGAAAATATGGTAGGCGTCTTTTCTGTACCAACCTGCACTGTCTGTGAAAGCATACAGAGATGTTAGACTATCCAGCCAACACCATCCAATATGTTCGCATTATTGTACGTCTATCAGTGTTTCATCTTCCTTGAGGAACACGACAGTACAGACATCCAATGACGGTGTGTATGAGTATATTGTGAATTTCACACACGATGGAAGAATAACACTTTGTTGTTATAAATTCTGACCCAAGTGTAGATACATAGCGTTTGGCATAAAGCCATAATTCGTCAGTCCTTCATCAAATTTAACCCAAAACAGTGTCACATTGGTATTATCTAAGGAGCACGTAATTTTACAAATGCATTTCTTTAATGATCTAACAGTATTCTCTGTCTCAAAAATTTGTGTTAGTTGTCAAAAACTTGTACTTTACGTTCTTACTAAACTGGTACTACATAACTCTCACACCTAATTCGATTTCAATTGCTGATGTATTGTAATAAAAACTAGCTGAAAACCCGGCGTCGTCTTAGTACTTATTTATTCCAATCTTCAATTAGTGTATCTTTCTTTCCTCTCTGATCACCTTCTGTTTTGTTCTCTCTCTGTTCGTCACCTCCCCTCCCCTCTGACTTTCTCTCTCTGTCCATCTCCTGATCTTCCCTTTCTCTTTGTCTACCTGCTCCTCTCCCCGTCTCCTCCTGTCCCCTTGTCTATCCATTTCCTCCTGTCCCTCCCTCTATTTATCTCCTTTCACCTGTCACCATCTCCCCTCTCCCCTTTGTCCTACCCTCTCTCTGTCTGTGTCCTACTGTCCTCTATTCTCCGTCCGTCTCCTCCTCCACCTTATCCTGTCTCTCCTATATATGAAAAAGTACCTATATATGCGCCACCTTTCATTGTGACTCGTCAAACGTTTATGTGCTAACTTTAATGGTGACCAGTCAAACAATTGTGATATTTGTTGTAACGTACCCTCTTCCATGCACCTACGGTGGCCTACGACACGTAGCCCATGTATTAATACAGGGTAAAAGCTATCTTCATTCCACATTTCATTCAATTCTCTCTGTAAGGTATCCTCCGCCACGCACCATATGGTGGCTTAAGGAAGGTAGACCATGTGTTAATCATGGTATAAGTTACCTCCGTTCCAAATATCATTAATATCCATTCAGACAATTCAGTGTGAAGGCTTTCCAAGACACAACACTTTCACCTGAGAACGAAAAGAAATCTTTTAAACCTCGTTTACAAGCTAAATCAATCAAAAGTAACGGCTATAAACTCCCCAAAATACCTAGGAATTACTATTACTTCAGACATAAACAGGAAAGAACACAGATCATGTCGTGGGAAAGGCGAACTAGAGGCTGCTTTCTAATGGCAGAACCCTTAAAAGATGCAACGGAACTACTAAAGAAACTTCATACACTACGCTTGTCCGTCCTTTTATGGAGTATTGCTGCCCAGTGTGAGATCCTTATCAGTGGTTTGACAGAGGACATCAAAATAGTCGAACGAAGGGCAGCTCGTTTCGTATTGTCACGATACATAGGAGACAGCGTTACGGAAATGATACAGGATCTGGGATGGGAATCATTACAACCGACGCTTATCGCTGCGGCGTCGGCTGCTTACCAAACTCCAGTCGCCAACATTCTCTTCAGAATGCGAAAATATATTGTTGACTGACACTTTCATAGGTAGAAAAGATCATCAGAATAAAATACGAGAAATGAGACCTCGAAAAGAGATACTAAGGTGTTCTTTCTTCCAGCGCGCTATTCGAGAATGGAATGTGAGATAAATAGTATAAAGGTGGTTCGATGAACCCTCAGCCAGGCACTTAGATGTAATTTGCAGAGTATCCTGTGTAGATGTAGATACCCGTCGTGTTCTGTTCTGGACACTTCACATTTATTAGAAATGAGTGTAAGTAAAATAAATAACTAAAACTGACTGAAAAAGTAAATAAGAATATAACCCTCGTTCATAAGCCTAACTTGAAAACTAATTATGATTTTTTAGTTCATTCTCCTTGTATTGAAGAAGACAAGAAAGTTTTGTTTTCTTCGAGTCATGTGGTAACTTTATGGAAGCGATGTTAACATTAGAATTTACCTAAAGCTAATGATGTGTGCTGTGGTGAAGTCTACCAGAGATATACAAAACTGATAGCTGTGATTCATAGTAGATCGACCTCACTGATTAGAAAACGAAACGGAAGCCAACGTATTTATAACTTAAATTTTGAAGAATCTTCATACAATACGTGTACATATTTAAAACATACGCCATTAGACAATGTGACTTACTCAAATTGTCTTCTTCACATACTTTTCAGTTTTTCTGTACCGGCGATGATAAAATCGCCATTACTTTCCATCAAACGATTTCGTTCAGTTAGAGATATTTGCATTTTCATTTATGGAGAATATTTCTTTAAATTGAATTTTTTATTCTCCAGCGAAGCGAAGAGGGTCCTCAAATTTATTGATAGATTTCAATTGTCCTTAAGACGGGAACTCGAACACGGGACCTTACCTCTTACGGGCAGTACTTTTATCGACTGAATTATCTAGGCAAGAGTAACGAACCGTCCTCGCGGCAGGAAAACTTCTATGAAATTTGGGAAATGGAAGAGAGTAACTGGCAGAACGTAACTGGTTCTTATGCACAATATGAAAAGCATACATTCATATGGAAACTCCGCCAGTAATGATTTCCGTTGTATTCTTACCTTGGAACTGTCCTACAAACCCCACGCCTCTCGCCTTACCCGCCACCCATGCTCCATATTTTTGTTAATTATTATCAAGCCATTCCTTCCATCCGTTCTTGTTTGTTTTCTAAATATGTATGCGGCAAAAGAGAAAATGGTGATTTTAGAATCTTTTAATCTGTGAATACTTTAAGCAACAGCAATTTTAACTTTGAATACTTAGTTGAAATGTTTTTAATATAAGCTACCAAACTTCAACACCCTACCAAGTAAGTGGCTAAACATACAAGTTGTTCCAAGAATGAAAACAGCCGACCCTAAAATGTTTCTATCAAGTGATAACCTTACTTCGTACAAATTTAGTTCAAATGAAGGAACAACTCACTATTCACAGTAATTTGTTATTTTTTACCTCATTTCAGAGTTGTAACAGACTGAAACGCACACGGAAAATATGCTCTTTACACTTCTGTCGGTGCAGTTGTTTCATAGCAATTTATACATCTGTTGTATTGACTGAGTTCCAAAGGCAAAAGTTGCTCAGTATAAGAACGGAAAAAGTGAACTAGTCTGTCTGTAGAGGTACGTTTTACAGAACTAATCTACAACATTATCAAATTCTAAATTTTTCGTTTTTTCCTCTCATTCCTCTCTTTCTGTTTCAGTGCTCTCCAATTCTTTCCCGCCTTGTTTTCCCTCTTCCATCAACACTTTGCCCTCTTCCCCCTTCATTTGGCTGTCCTTTTTTCTTTGTTGTTCTTTTCACTATTAAAAATATTTCTTACTATCTTCGGCAGAAACTGCTTTACAATGTACATGGAGAAAGTGGACAGGATAACTTGTAGGCATGATTTTCACAGTATTAAGTCTACACCTAAACTATCGTATAATTTTCTGCTTTGTTATTTTCGTAAGAACTTCAAACAATACAAAACTTCGCTAGGCAATCTCGTTATCAGAATATTCCTTAAATGCATGGTGTTGCATGTCTGCAACGTCAACTGTAATATAGTTTTATCCGCATCTAGTGGGAATTTTGTGAATTGATACACGTTTAACAGAAGCAGCAGAGTTTGTAGAAGGTGTCAGTGATGTTAGCTGTGTCGAGGTTTGCTGCAGTGTGAACTTCTGATTGCTTATGTTTGGAGAAAACGGAAGTGTAACATTTTTTTCAGATTTTGAAGTTTTGTTTTCCACATAAAGAGCCAGTTTTGGAAGGAGAAAAAAATCACAACTGTTAAGACAGGTATGGAGAACCATAAGAAACACAAAAATTCGTTTAAACGATCCAACTTTGATAATTATACAAGTTTTTGTATGTTGCATATGTCGTTTTTTTAAAAAAAACTAGCAACATATTTTAAAATTTCCTATTTTTCTCTTTGTTTGTACAACTTATACAACACAAAAGCAATATTTTTAGGAGGGAAATAAAAAAGCACGCATTTAATGGATATGATACTTCATCAACTAGTTTATAGACATTTTAAGTTGTCTGAAGAAAGCAGCAGAAATAACCAGTCCGCTCTAGATAAGGTTTGAAAGTGGTGTGTAAACTGAAACCCAGCTTTACATATTCTCAAAAGTAATATTTTCACTTCAAAAATTAAAGAATGTGGCATCTAGAGAGTCATAGTTAGAGTCGCATAACTTGGGTGAAACAATTTCTCGGGTTATGAAATAGAACGCCATAATTATTCAAATAAGCCTGACAGGCTGCGGACAGTTGATAAAAGCTAAATGCAGTCAGTCTACATAGAGAACTGCATGTAAAACGTTTCGTGTTACGCAAAAGCAGGACTTTAACGCATATCATATTATATAACAGAATATCACCGAAACTATTTACTCTCAGGTGGTATAATTTTACAGCCACATGTTTGTGTATGCTAGCGAAACCTGCAGTGCTTTGTAGCTGCTAAGTGTACGTGGGAATTCCAATGTCTATGCCTATGTCTCACCTTACTCTTGGTCCTCTTAAGCTTATCTCTTAATTAACTAGCTGAAAATCCGATGTTGCTAAAGTATTTATTTTTTTGAGTTTCCTGTTAGTCACTGTATTCCACCCTCCTCTATCCAATTCCTCGTTGCTCCTGTCTCTGCCTTCATCTGCTTCCTTTCCTCCTCCCCCTCTATCAACAAGACAATTCACTATCCTCTTTAACTTTCCGAACTTTCTGCTAGTGTCCTGTCAACTCTCTCCGTTCAGCTCCTACTTCCACTGTAAAGAAAAAAAAAAAAAAAGATATAACTACCAAATTACATGGTGATACGCCATTCGGTGTTGTAACCAATGTAACCTATGCAATACACTGTACAAAATATTATGTGTACATTGATTTTTCTCTTCGTTGAAGAAAAGATGTCAAAATATCATCAAGATCGGAATGAAGCTGTTGTAAACCATAGGAATTGTTATGCAGATAGCGCCGTTCCTCTCTTATTGAAGGTCAAGGTTTGGAAATGTCATCACAGAGGGATGAACGGTATATCAAAGCATAAAATACGAATCTAATCTTAAAAGTATAAGCCCATATAAAAATACCAATTAGTAATATTTCGATTTCTCTCCTGTATCTTTGTCTCTCTCCACCTTTTCCTTACTAATACAATAACTGTTTTAAGACGAAGAACACAAAAAAGGAAGTCAAACCGGTCAAGCCATTTCTGAATTATAGGGAGACCAATGGACAGAATCTGTTTTATGTAATGTCTAAACAAAATTTTTTTGGTAATAGCATTGGTAGTATAATACGTCACACCTGAAATTTGGTTCCATCGCATGACAATGTAGGCAGAATGTAGTTTTTCACTCCTCTAAGAGACTATCGTATGTGCCCCTTTGTAGTGTGAACGTACAATGATGGTGCATTCCGTCATATATGTAGATACTAACTGAAAAGTGTGTTGCAAATGGAATTAGTAAGTAAAAAGTACGAGTATAGGGGGAGGTGGAAAATAAGTTTCCCCTGTCGACTGTGAGCAGAGTTGTGTATGAAACGAAAAAAATAGAGTAAGACATATCTTTAGTTTTATAAATAGTTTCCAAGTACATTGAGACATTTGTCAAACCGCTTTATATGGTTCAAAATGCCGTCCAGGAAGAAGTGTAGGCCTTGCATATGGAAGAAGCGTCGAACGGATATGGGTGAAAGACGGCACAGCAGGTGAATGCTCACTTGCAAGACACCGATATTCTATTGGATAGAGGTCGACCATGAATATGGCAGTGTCATTCGGATTGTGACGGGGGATGCAACGTGGGTCCACCACTACACGCCCGGATCGAATGCCGCATCCATGCTTCTTCCATATGCAGCGCCCTGATTTTTTCCTGGAAGGCTCTTCGAAGCTTATAAAGTGGTACGACAAATGTCTCAATGTACTTGGAATGTCTTATCTTTAATGTTTCAATCTATTTTTTTTCCTTTCATACGCATCTCTGACCTCAGCCGACAGGGGAAACTTATTTTACAACTCCCCCTTGTAATAGATTAAAACATCGTAACAGACGCCACAGTTGTAGCGCTTGAATAGATGAACTCTGGTAACTGATAACCCTTTTTCAAGTGTTCATTTTTTGGAGCTGTCAGCGAGAAAAGTTAGAATTTTGTTGGAGGTCACTAAGAGTTATCATTTTCGAGCAACGGATTGGGGAAGTTTAACACTTAAGTACTGACAATTTTGGAGATACACACACAGTTTACAGTTAATAATACATGTCTTATTTTTTTAAACCTTTTGTCGAAACCTTACAATCTGAGATCGAGTTTGATTCCATTACTTGGAGGTGCTCCACGACCACACAATGATGAACTCACCAGATGTAATTAGCAGCATTGGCCGTTAATGTTTTATTTTAAAAACCCACAGATCGATTTCGATCACATAATGATCATCTTCAGTGTCCTTCCAACGAGCATATGCATGCCCTGAAAGCATCTGCAACGGTAATTTGCAGTGTCAAATTACCGTTTCAGCATATGCATGCCCTGAATGCATCTGCAACGGTAATTTGCAGTGTCAAATTACCGTTTCAGTTGCATTCAGGGCATGCATATGCTCGTTGGAAGGACACTGAAGATGATCATTATGTGATCGAAATCGATCTGTGGTTTTTTTAAAATAAAACATTAACGGCCAATGCTGCTAATTACATCTGGTGAGTTAATCTGAGATCGTGTTTGCGTACAAAGTACATGTTGGTTCTTTCAAAGAAGAAAACAGCAACTAGCCACTAATAATACTGCTATTTATTTAAAAATCGTAAGATACTATTTATTTTTGTCGCTCGTCAGATCCTGTAAATAAAATGTGTCTACGTATATACAGAATGTATGTAACATTTACAGAACTATGGAATTGGTTTAAAATAAAGAAATATACCCTGTTTTTACGTTCAAATAGGTCATTTCAATCATTTTTGTGTAGTGTTTGGCAGCACCAACCAAATAGTATTTCGCCACAGTCCAGAAGAAAACAAAAGAAATTTTTTTAACCTAGCATTATTGGTTGGTTTTTCTTTTCTCCTTTGCAAGAAAAACCAGTTTTATAAGAATTTATTTCTAATAAGTTCACAATGTTACCATTTTCAAATTTGTCCAGTAATTATGAAAGATATTGAAACCGCAATTTCTTTTGTCCCTGTAAATAAGTCGTCCGATAGTCCACATGCAACAAATGTCTAGGATAATGAATACTGGATGTTGTAGGATACAGCGATAATACCCACACTGGCGAATATTGCTTGTAATAGCTTGTTGTATGTTACGATTGTACATATGCCAGCAATATAAAGCTGGTATCTTCAATTGTTTCTTTGTAACCATACTGTGCACTACACTACAGGATTTTGAAATGTTCGATAACGTCGCAAGCGTGTACTGGTCTCTTCAGGTGTTACAGTTTTCATTCTTTTGATCACAGGGGTAAAGTGTTTTGGTTAACGCATTCATTATTTGTATATTTGCTATATAAACTAATAAGCTGTACGTATCCTACAGTTGGTTGGAATTTTAACATTACTCCCTTCCAGGAGGCCTGCCAAATTAAGCAAATCGGTTGACATCATTTGCTCATATGCGTTTCCTGAAAAAACTAAGAAAAATCAAGACTTTTACCGTACAAAACATTCGAATTGTGTGGATGGACACTTATACACACTTTTGAATTGAAAAACGTCGAAATTCTTAACATTTCCCTTAAAACTATACTGTCAATCTATGTTTATACTTTTTTTTTGAGTATTTCTATCGGTTAATGAATTGGCTCAGATTTTAAGAATATTTGCTGCAGAAACCTATCTGGAATTGCCATTTTATCTTTTCGAAAATCCTTACCTGTTATTAAAAGACACACTAAAACCATGCTGTTAGGTAATCAAAAAGACGACTACGCTAAGAGATGTGTTACCGGCCGCTATGAAACATAAAATTCGATTCTGAAAATGTACTCGGTAAAAATTTTGATTATTACGCATCGGGCCGTTATAAATTTTCGCTCGATTAACTGTTGATTCTATTTTCATTATTCGTTATAGTTATTGTGCAGCATCAAATAAAATAAAATATTGGTAGAAATTTTACAGTATTTTCGGAGTGAAATCACGTTGCATATGCTTGATTTTTAGGTGTAACATAGCGGCGTATGAAACTGAAAGAAGATATCGAGACATCATTTAAAATTGAGAGAACTTGCTTTCTCGAGATTATCTTTCATGTCTTCTGTTCAAGCTGACATAGAGGCATAGAAAACTATTGTATGAAAAAAAAAATTATACATAATTCAGTACCATAATTTCTCTCGGGAAATAGCATTTTTTATATATTTCTCGTTATACTCTGTATATAAAATGTATCTAAACATATAAAAATGTTTCGTATCTTTACAGATCTATAGAAATGGTCTTAAATAATCAGCACATTCTCTTGTAGCAAGAAACGGAGAAAAACAGATGAAAAATGCTGCGTAGGAAAAAAATATGTTTCTATCTGAAAAACTTTGTAAAGCATATTGTTTATCATTCAACAATAACAACAATATGATGCCTTTTTTCACAAGACGCTTTTAGTTTTACTGAGTATAAAACATCTTCAGTTGTCTGAAATGCCGCAGTAGAGTGGCCGAGCATTATAAGACGCCTTTCTGCGGAGTGCGTGTTTGCTCGCTGTCGGAGTTTCGAGCTATTCTTCGGGCATGGGCGTTTTTGTCGTCGTTATGTTTGTTTAAATTAGTTTAATTAGTTTGTAAGCATAGGTACTGATGACCTAAGAAATTTAGTCCGATAGATTTACAAACATCTGATTTTCGTCTGAAATGACAGATACCTGCAAATTCATTTAATTTTGTAGGTCTAAAAACAGACAATTTCTTAGTCATTTATTTATTTATTTTGTAAAATGTTGATATTGTAACTCACAGAAATTACTCTCAGATTTTCGTCTCACATCATGAAGCTCCGACATATTGCATAGTACATGGTAGTGTTTATTTTATCTAGTGCTCTGCATGTGCAGCATTCGACGTCTTCCAAGATGGATGCGAGAATAGCTTGTTTAATTTTTGTGCTAACAGTTTATGAACTTCGCATAATTTTTAGTTTAGTGTCTTATCTTTTAACTTTCATTTTTTTTAAATACAATGATTCAATTTCTTGTTTCACTCAGGCATTTCTGATCTTTATATTTATTGTATATACTTTAGCACAAGATTATTTGGTTTACAGTGGTTATTAAATATGATGGTGTCTACAGTTCCGTTAGCACTTACAATAAAACCACCGTTACCATTTTCGTTTTCATCCGGAATCAGTCGAATATTGCACAATCAGAGCAGCAGATGACAGCTTAAATGTCAGTGTGTGCAACACGTCGTCGCTTCATGATGTGAGGCAAATATCTGAGAAAATATCATATGTAAGATATGAAGAATATAAAAATTTAGAAAAAAAATCGCACTGACGTGTTTTACGGCCCACTTTAGATTCGTAGCTTTATAAGTTTTTGCAAACTATTTGGACCAAAATAATAATCTAAATAATAAAAAAAATAATTTATAAGCGTATCTGAAACCCTTTAAGGAAAAAAAAATAGATATTGGCGGGTTCCGATGCACAAACTTTTAGCGTCATAGTCCAACGCCTTGCCCACTACGCTACGGCTATCAACCAAAAGATAAGTCCTTTAATCTCATACTATTGATGGCAGTTGTTTACTGATGCTAATATAGCATTTATAGAGACTAGATTATCATTTATCGTACGAAGAACGATGTGTTTTTGTTAATTCTTCAGTTCGCCATTGCTTTGAAATGACAACTTGTAAGTTACAATAAGAAAATCATCAATTACGGAACGCAGAGAGAGTTCTGGGCGAGGAATGTCACGTCTCCGAACGGCTGTTTTTCGTTAATTCAATGGAGGCTGTCAAATCTCCGTTATTTTTCCAAATATGTCTCAAACGATACGAGATATAAAAAAATATATAAGGTAGACAAGTTGTAGAGAATTTTCTCCTCTACCAATTAGATTATTCCATTTTCGTGTCAGATGAATGGTTCGTTTGCAATTACAATCATATTACAAACGGCTGTTTTTGGTATTACTACCGTATTTTTGTCCGAAAAATTTGAAAAAGGTAGGTTCTGGTCTCTGGCGGCCTACAATCATGTCTGTAAAATTTGGTGCTGATCGGTTGAACGGTTCGTCTTAAAAACAAGGAACAAGTTACGGACAGACAGACAGACGTCTCAAAATCGCCGTTATTTTTGCAAATATCTTTGAAACGCTACGAGATACGAAAAAAAAAAATAAAATAAAAAAAGAGAGCCAAGGTGTAGAGAATTTTATCCTCTACAAATTCTGTTATTCAATTTTCGTGTCAGATGAATGGTTAAGCCGTTATTTTCATTTAAAACTAGAGCTGTCAAAAACGATCGCAAAGGCCCACTTTTAGTGTTACTACAGTAACCTAAAGTGGGCCAATACTTTCAGACTTTTTACGATCCATAGAAACGAATTAAATCATAGATATCTGTCGTTTCAAACAGCTAACGATGTTATGTATTCAATAGTACTAAACGTGTCTGGTGAATGAAATTCGCATCCTATTGTAGTGGCGTAGATGGACTACTAATACCCTTCACAAAACGGGTGAAGAACTAAACCGTATTTTCCTACGATCCGACAACGTTTACTGATTAAAACTCCAATATCTCAGAATTTTACAGCTATGTTAATAGGTCATGGGAAACTGAAAGACTGCTATCAACGGTTCAAAATAATTGAAGCCGGAACCTGCACATGTAACAGTGCTGTCCAAAATATTGACCACGTGCTTTTTGACTGCTGCAATTTATTGAAAGAGAGGGACCATTTCAGGAAAAAAATAGCTGACAAAGGAGGAGGATGGCCCGTCAGTAAATATGATTTAGCACATAAATTCGCTACAGACTTTTACAAGTTTTGGAATTCAATAAGATTTCCTGATGTATAAAATTGTTTGTTCCTTTGTAAACCCTGTCAACTTATATACTGTACTTGTGTTTGCAAAAATGTAATATTTGCAAACATGTAATATTACTATGTAATGGGGCATGTTAAATAATAAATAAATACTTCGTTTGTGTGGCCATAATGTCCGTAGTTGCTTTCATAATTATGAATAGCAGTGATTTTCCGTCTTTGCAACTACAATAAAAATGCGATTTTTTCACACCAGACGCGTTTCGTTTTATTGAATGTAAAACATCTTCAGTGGTCTGAAATAATAGGAATCTACAGTTTGTTTTTTGTTTAGATCGAAAACAGTTCTTAAATGGACCCTGGAAAATAGGCCTAATGTTTGGTACTTACGGAAATTTTTGTCTTCTTTTCGCTTCACATCATGGAATGTCGGTCTGTTTAGTGCAATACCGCCGGTTCTTCATGCTGTGTCGTTTTCTCACTACAGTGACAGTGACAGTGAAAGTAGCGAGAAAACGACACAGCATGCACTAAACAGACCGGCATTCCATGATGTGAAGCGAAAAGAAGACAAAAATTTCTATAAGTACCAAACATTAAGCCTACTTTACAGGGTCCATTTAAGAACTGTTTTCGATCCAAACAAAAAACAAACTGTAGATTTCTATTATTTCAGACCACTGAAAATGTTTTACATTCAATAAAACTAAACGCGTCTGGTGTGAAAAAATCGCATTTTTATTGTAGTTGCAAAGACGGAAAATCACTGCTATTCATAATAAATAAATAAAATAAAACTGTAAAGCAACTACGGACATCATGGCCACTTAAATGAAGGAAACTCTTTGAAAGCTCTGACAGAAAAGTGGGGAATCACGTTCCAGAAAACTTTTTCGTTATCGTAACAAGGGAATGTACAAGAGTTAGAAGGCTGCGAGCACATTTTCGTGGTGCGCGGTGTTACGCGTGAGTGTTGTGTGTTGCGGGCTTGCGGCCCTGGCGAGTGTCAGGGGCTGGCCAGTGGAGTGTGTGGCCGACCCGCAGCGGACCGGACGGTACCGGGCGCGGCTGGCCGGCTTTCCGCCCGCGCCTTCGAGTGGAATCAATTTTCAAATCCACTTAGAAATTCAGCTCCGCGCCCAAGTGTCGCCCGCCGGGGACTGCACAGAAAGGCCAGCCGCCTCCCCCTCCCCCTCCCTCCAACTCGCCCTCCCCTTCCCCTGGCTACGGGATGCCCACACACGGACCACGGCGCGGTTTCAGCGTAGGGCCTGAGGGGACGCACAAAGCCGGCGTGTCTCACCGGACGCTCTCCACACTGCTAGTGGCGGAGGACATTCACCTTACATCATGCATCTCTTTTTAACCCTGATCTACGAAAATACATATTTGGAAACATTCTTAAACGAAAGCTAATGTGTTTTTTAACACAAACTTATGTTTTTTATGGACACCATATATTTTTTCTTCTGCAATCCATAGCATGACAATTCACATAAATAATGGCGTTGATTGCATCGCAATATTCCAATTACATCCCGAGATATTGCGACGCTAAGTTGACGCTGGAAAAACCCGCAATGCACTGCTAGCGCATGTCCCGAGGCTCAGGCGTGAACCCCATGCCGCCCGTAATCGTGATGAGATTAACATGCGTAGTCGCACTTCCATACCTACCAAGAGGTCCGAAACGAATAATACCGTCTGCTGTCATCCTGCATTAATGTCGTAAATTCCAGCAGGTATTTATCCTATAGGCTAGGGGTGATGCGGTTCTGTAACATATATGCGTACCTCAACTATAGTCACAAATTTAACTTCACTTATCGTTAATCCGTTACTAAAAAGGTAAGGGTTCATGCCTGAGCCTCAGGACGTGCTCTAGCAGCGTATTTCGGGTTTTTCAAGCGTCTTCTCGTCGCAATATCTCGGGATGTAATTGGAATATTGAGATGCAATCAACGCCATTGTTTATGTGATTTGTCACGCTATGGATTGCTGAAGAAAAAATATAGGGCGTCCATTTAAAAAAAAAAAAAAAAAAAAAAAAAAAAAAAAAAAAAAAAAAAAAAAAAAAAAAACATAAGTTTGGGTTAAAAAACACATTAGCTTTCGTTTTAGAATGTTTCAAAATATGTACATTCATGGGCCCCAGCCGTACATTGATACCGGTGAAAGTCGTTTTCCAATAGTTGTTAGTGTTACAGAGATATTTTGGGTGGACAAGATAGCTGGGACACCCTGTATATGGCGCGGGTGAGGTAGAAAAAATCTATAAACTATTCACTGTTATGGTTAAAGTTTATGTTAACAAGTCCACTTGTGACAGTTTCCATGACGCTTTCCTATCTTCCTTTTACCTCACTCACGTTACAGCGAGCAGCGTGCTAACTTGTTAAATTGTAATAGACCGAACGTTGCCCGTGAGACCCGTAGGCGGTTGTCACTTAATATTTGACTAACCTGGTGTCTTCTCTCTCGTAGATGTCCCCAGCGCAGAAGCAGCACACAGATCGTAGACACGAAGTTTTCTGAGGTGAGTCTGAAATTGAAAGTGGTGGATACTATGGCTGTCTAACTACCATCAACAAAGTCGGTGAATTCCTTCAGAGATGCCAGTGGCCCTTTTATTTTTACCAATAACATTGTTACAGTCACAACACACTTTGGCATACATTGCACGCACTTAACAAGTATTTTAGCCCCATTATCGCAAGTGCCGTTAGATGTTTACCGTGTCGGGGTTCGCATGAACTAACTAGCAGTAGAGCTGGGCTCCACGCTAGCGCCTAGAGTTTTGGCGCCAACCGACACTTCTAGAACACCACACTCACTCTTTACCTAAAATACTTAATCTAATAAATCGACAAAACAATAGTGTAATCGCAAACAATTAATTAACACACATTATGGCAACAGAATTGACTACTGAATTTTTATTTATTAAATAATTAATAAAATAGCTCGGCGGCTGTACAGCATAAAGATGTAGCAACAGCCAATCAGATCACTCTTAGAGAAAGGGTTGGAGTTTTCCCACGGGACCGTACTTACAGTACCATCTGGCTACTATCTTGGAACAGCCACTTCCTACTATCCCATGCCTATTTTATTATAAGTAAATGAAATTATGAAATAAAATAAAGCAATGGCTGCTATCTTGCAAGCTATTACCGCAACCTATAGATGCCACAGCCTTCCACGAACAGCCAAGGATACTTTAAGATAGAGACATTTAAACAATCTACTCACATGCCTCTGTCGCTATTTTACTTTCATGTTAAGCGTCTGTGGCATGTGAGTATATTGTTTAAATATCTCTATATTAAACAATTCTATGAGCTGCATTCCTTACAGACAATGTGTCTGAGTTTACAGGCGAAAGGAACTTTCTCCAATAACTCAGGCAGAACTGTTTGGAAGAACCTCATGTATGAATAGCCACTCAGACGAACAATGAGATCATGAATTCATAGTAATCAAGCACGATCATGTTTCCTTGGAGTTAATGAAGTATATACCAGTAGTGAGATTCGCCTGGGTTGCACAATCAACCGTTATGGCTTCATTCACTGAGCTTTATTGTCAGCGGCTGTAAAACAGCAGAAAGTGTGTAATCGAGTACGCATATTAATTGTAAATAAGCTGATTTCTCCGACTATGTTCAGTGGAGTATTCAGTGTTTACGGAAACACCGTGAGCGTATCACGTGATGTGACTCCCACATAAAACTGCTTTAAGAGGGCACATAATGGAATATACAACGCCAAATAGCATAGATAGGGCTCAGCATTCCAGGAAATAATCTGAATAGACAACATCTGAAGGTGGTTAGCAAATAAGCCGAAATTAGTTATCTCATTTCAAAAATATTATTGCGATTCCGACTGACAAAGATTTCGAAAATGTAATTTTATAGATATATTTTCCTTCTTGGTTTATTATTTGATAGGTTTCTCGTAGTATCACCTATGTTTGTATAGTTCATTATGTGAAGTCCCACATAAACTCTACAGTTGGGAATCAGACAATGGAGTATTCAAGCCAGACTCTAAGAAATATTATGGTGGACAAGATCTGAACATGGCTTCCAAATGAGCCGACACTGGTTGGAATATTCCAAAAATATTATTGCGACCTTCATTAATAAACATTTTTAATTAATAAAGTATTTTTATTTAGCTCTAGCTGAAACCCGCGGCTCCGCTCGCGTGTTGGTTAATTATGATATATAAGATATCTTTCAGTTGTGTGCTATGAGACTGGTTTTAAAGGATAAAATGAAATAAATAACTGCTTTAGAAACAAACATTTTTAATCAACATTCAAATAAAAAAAAATTATTCGTATGCTTATCCTTATAGAGAAAGAGCTGAAGACATTGTAGCACGCATAGACGCAAGATATGGTCTGTGGCATCACGTTTCGCTGTATGTAACCTCCTTGCTATAGAGTCGCAAACGTCATCGCTGGCCTACAGTCCGAATTTTTTTATAATTTGACGACTTTCAACCACCATATCTTCCACCCCTTGTAGCTAACGGCATGGAACTACTAAGGTGTACAACGGGAGACTTCGAAAATGACACATAGACCATTCGTTTGCATTCTGTAGGTTTCGCTGCAGAGCGAAATATTAACACACACACACAGACAGACGTAGAATTTAATATACACCGATAATTTTCCATCCCAATCTACTCCACCCTTTTATCATTATCAACCCTCAATCAACAATGCAACCAATAAAACCATTTTCAAAGAGTAAATATAATTTTAAAAGAGCAAATATTGTTCCGTATTTCGCGTTATATTCTTCAAATTGCTAATTATCTATCAGATCGCTATAAAACCGTGCCTAAAACCTTCCTCACGTATAAATTAGTAACTGTACAAATATTTATGTCTCTGCGTCTTGTCGTTCGGACGTGATAAGCGTACACCGAACAGACATTCACATTAATATATATATAGATAAATAGCTATCCCATCGCCATAAAACCATGCCTAAAATCTTACGTGGGTAGACATTAGTAACTGTACAAATTTTTAGCTCTTTATGTCATGTGGTTCAGGCATGATAAACGTACACCGAACAGACATCAACATTTATTAGATATAGATTATTTCGTCTTACATGGTTGCTCTGCGAAAAGGAGATGGGGCTTCCTTACAGCCAATGCGGTACAAACCAATCGTAAGAGCAAATAAATGTGTGGAAAGAGTGGATTTGTCTCAATATCACGTGGTAATTCCAGCTTAATGTTGAGAAGATGCACAGAACACAATGCTCACTCTACAGATATTTCTAATCTACATACTATTAAGTGGCTATACCCGTCGAAAATTGCACTTATTTTCTTTCCATGACATTGAAAAGCATATGGAAAACAGCTAGGCAGATTTTTTTTTTGTGTCCTACCTGGGTTAAATTTTACTTGCAGTGGCACCGGTTTAGTTTGCTATCGTTAGCAACGAACTTTAGGAGGAGGATTAATTTACTGACTGGAACAGCAAAAATTATTTATTTCATCGTTAACATAAAGAAATATTTCCCTCATTCTATGTGACTGATTTTTGAAAAAGCATTCTGTGGCCGTTGCCAACATTAGCACACAACGCCGTCACCATAAGTAAAATTGTACCCCTTCTTTTAGTGTATTACACAATATTTATGAGAATGAAAAATATGCAGCAACGCCATAATTAGTTATTTGGTGTACTACGTAACTAACGTCGCCTCAGTTTGTCGTTTCCTGTACTATGGCGTTTTCGATGCATTCCTAAACATAACGCTCTCAAAATGTAATGGGGATACACCAAAATCAGAAAGGGAAGTACATAAACTCGATTTTCCTTGCAAAGAATTCTTATGTAAATTAGAGCATCGATAGACGCTAAGGAATGTCGTTATATTTAAATTCAAATGTTCCCTGTCAAAAGAAGCAAACATATGCCTTTAAGCTGTGAATATACAAAGTGCATTCAGCAATTCGCTGTTCAATGTTAGTTCGTATTTGCAGAGATAAGATTGCGTCTCTTAATTCAAATTACTTTGTTACTGAGGGAATAGGCACACACGATCATGTATTGTTTCTTTGCAGCACTACAAAAACAACAGTTCTTAGTAAATGATATTTTGTCATACATGGTTAAATTTTACTTGGAGTGGCAGCGGTTTACTATGTCAAAGTTGGCAACGAAATATTCGCTTTAGGGAGATCATTAATTTACTGATCGGAACAACATTAATTATTTATGACATTATGAGTACAATGAATTATTCTCCCCATTGTACATGACTGATTTTCAAAAAGGATTCAACTGCCGTAAGGAAAGTCGTAGCACTTGTTTCAGTGTATTAAATCTTAGTTACGTGAATAAAAAACGCAGCATCGACAAAGAACTTTTGTGTATGTATACTATGTAAGTAACAGCGCCTCTTGCGGATCTTTGCTATACTACGCTGCAATTCAAGCATAGCACACACCAGAAACTACAAATTACGATATATTTTCTTCCCCTGATCCGATTTCGATTAGAAGAAGCTTAGATGTTGCCCAAGAAACTATCAGTTCACCTATGAAACCCCATGAATGTTCGTATAGTACTCTTGGAGATTTTCTGTACTACACCATACTTATAAGCATAGTATACACAAAAACTTCAAATTACGATATCTTTCCTTCTTCTGATTTGATTTTGATGAAATGAAGCCTATGTTACTCTCCAAACTATTCTCAATTTACGTGTGGAAATCCATGAAAGTTCGTGTAGTACTTTTGGAGATTACCTTCAACAAATAAATATACAGGATGGTTTTTAAACAAATTATTAAATTACGATATCTTTATTTTGCCCGATCCGATTTTAATTATTGAAGCCTTTTTGTAACCGTACGATATGCGCAAGTTAGGTGTGAAACCCCATGAAAATTCGTCAAGTAGTTTCAGAGATAAACGTGTTCGAAGAGACAGACAGAGATGACGGTCATAGATAAAAAAATTCAGTTCACGATATTCCTTTTTTCCGTGATCCGATTTTTATGAAACTAAGTCAATATGATGTCCAGCGTTACGCTCAAATTACCTGTGAAACTCCCATGCAAATTCGTGAAGTAGTTTTGGAGATAAGAGGTTTTTAATACTTGACCAAACAGACACGGCGGTTACTGAAAACAAAATTACGATATCTCTCTCTCTCTCTTTTTTTTTCGTTATCCGATTTTGATAAAATTATGCCTATATGTTGACCCCATCGTTTCTGATGTTTCCTGTGAAAACCGCATGAAGATTCGTCTAGTAGTTTTGCAGATTTAAGGGAACAGCGACAGGCCTACATTTACATATTTATTGTTAGTATAGATGTAAACAGATCGTTTATTTCCTATCTGCCCATCATCTCATTAAGTGACACATTACTTCTATCTCAGCAATTCATTATGTATATTTCTAGGGTTATCGTGTCATCAGGACCAGATTTGAGTTTTCGTACAATAATCGCAAAATTAACAGAGAAACTATGTCCCGTTATTACTTAGAGTGAGTTTCAAAGATATTTTTCTTCGCTGGGTTTTCCAGTGGTGTTGGTGGACTAGTGCTACGACATTTTCGACTCTTAGAATTCGTCGAATGACTCGGGAAGTAGCTACAACAATGACAAGTGACTCACAAAAGCTATAGGTCTCACCAAATTGCAAAAGGCAAAAGAGATCGGAGTAGACCACACACAATTCCCATCCGTCCCGCCGCTGCATTCTGGTAAGCCAGACTCCCTTTCGCCAATCATTGGTCATTAAATATCCATTTTACTCATAGCGTTCGCAAGGACGTAGATTACAAGATCACCATGTAAGATTTTTCTCAGTGTGATTTAAGATGGAACACGGGAGATCTGCAGTTCCCATCTGCCACTTTATTCTCCAGTAAGGCGATATTCACACAGCGCATTACCACAAAACCACATGAAAAACTGATGTAAACACGCGAGCGATCATGAAAACAAATCATTAGTTTCGGATTTCAGGGCGATTTATAAGCTGTTCTAGCGCTATCTTTCATCACTGAAAAAGCACAACTGTCGTCGGTTAAAATATATGTAAAGTGTTTCAATCCGAAATCATATACTGTACAATATCAGGTTTCAACTAACAAAATGTCAAATAAACTGGAGCTAAAATTAATATATTCCTCTGTTTGTGAGAAACACTAATGGAACTGTAAACGTTAGTCACCTGAATACGAGCACGACAGCCAGAAACCCGCAACGGCGTTGAAATGAAGTAATTTTTAACGTATTAGCAGCAGACTGCCTTTCTCATCTTTAACGGCGGCTACGGAGTTCACGAGGTACATCGATATAATACAAACAATAACCAATTTAAATTGTAATTATGTTTGTCGAAACAGCGGAGCGGCCTTCCGTATTAAAAAGCGTTTACTTCAGTTCAAGAATATTTATTGACAGGGGCAGTGATAGTATAAGGGTAATTAGTATATCTGAAGTTATGGAGACGCACATCCCATTTCCAGTGGCATGAAGTTACTTCACCACACACTGTGCTCTTTTACTTTGCAACAGACCGCACTTTTTGCTCTTTTAAGCCTGTAACAGTATTTGAACAGAAATATTCGAAGGAGTGTTATTTCTAATGTTATTACAATCCGAGAGAAATATTTTGCTCCATACATTGTAAGAAACGCTAGCGCTCAAAACAAATGCGTACGACTTTTATAACTATTTCTCCAATGTTGTTTTTATTAATCTTTTTAGCTTTTGGCAGGGCAGTAGATGAGTAATTTTCCAGTGACAAATAGTTTACGACCAAACAAGCGTAGTGTATTTTTCTTTAAAAATCGAATACTTTCCAGGGTCACGAGTTTTAAAGCGATTCAAATCGTGTATAGGTAATACAATTTGTTCCAAGACAATAGGGGGACTGCATACGGCAGCAGAACGAAATTCTGCGGTCAGTACGGCACGCGGATTCTATCAATACCGCGGTCTTTCTTCCGTATTTAATAACGTAAAAATGCGGGAATGTACATTTTCAATTTCATATTTGAATCATTCAAACTCGGAACAACCGATATTGACGCGCACCGTTTTCCTTCGTAATTACATTCAACTCATTGGGATTTCTCTTAAATCAGAAATTTAAGTCAATTATTATGCGAAATGTAAGCGTACAGACGTAAAAAAAAAAAAAAAAAAAAAAAAAAAATCCGAACTGAACGTTCTCGATATTGGAAGTTAAGAATGACATTCACTTTACGCAAACTTGATATGTGCATTTATAATGCTTTCGGATATTTTCTGGGCTCTCCCACAGCTACTGCCACACAGATCGTAAATATGAAAATTTGAATTATTCGCAGCGTCTATTAGCCTAATTACCATTATCTATAATGTTACTTTGTAAGTTACTAAAATGTTAATTTTATTCCTGCAAGATACTTTACAGAATAGATTATATACCGTCACGTCATTGTGAGCTGTGTTTCATTTACATTACTGGGACTCAGTGTGCTGGAATTTATGGGTTCAACCTATTCTCAAGTATCCTTCTTCTTAATTTGCTAATTTCTTTTTGAGAAACAATAATTTACTATGTTCCGTTTTCCTATCATAGCATTATTTGATAGATTTTATAACTTTAACATCAGTTAATTCTGAAAATATCTGTTTTATCCGGTTTCATAATGCATAACATTAATATTTATTTTTTAAATAATTTTATTTATTTTCACAGATGCAGTATACTATTGTATTTTTCTGTCGGTATTTTAAGATATGTAGGGTCCTCCTATCACATTCTTCTCAGCACTTCCCGTTTTCCCGTTCTGCCCATCACACTACGAGGGTTGGAACTCAAATAGCGGCAACTATTTATTCAAAATCTATGCAAAGCGTTAAATGTTTGCACCTGTTAACTGTCCTTCAAAACAGTCACCAGCGTTGAGTAGAATTCGTTGCCAGCTGTGGAAGGCGTTGTATACCGTTAGGCAGAACCTCTTCCGTTTATGGTGCGAATGGAGCGGTCTACTGAATGTTGAATCTCTAAAAAAGTTCTGAAACGAATGCCACAAAGTGTTTCCTTCATCTTCGGAATCAAATCCAAGTCCTGGGAGTCCGGGGAGTATGGTGGATGGTACAGTAGTTCCAAGTCCCATCGACCGAACAGAGCAGCTACAGCTTGCTCTGTATTCGCTAATCCGGTTTCGTCGGCGAGCTCACGAATCGTCTGGCATCGATCACTGACCACTAACACGGCATCTGTATACACTTCTTCTCCAGAGACGCTAGGACGACCTGTCCGATGCATGTCTCACACTGTTTGCTGACCTTTGCTGAAGGCTTTTACAAAACGTGCCACTGTTCTGTATGGCAATGACGATTCCCCGCACGCTTCATGAAGACCTTGATGACACTGTCGTGAAGTACACATTCAGTTCTGATCCAACTCATTTGTTCCTGTTTCGGAAACATAGTGACGCCGTTACTTTAGACCGCTCGCTCACAAGTGGCTGTGTTTCCCTCGATTGTGCGCACGATTGTCAGGTGGGATGTCCACTTGCTAGGAGGTAAGTTAGGTAAGTCAAAAACGTCTGCTATCATCAAACGCTCGTATATTACCACCTCTTCCTTCACTCCCAAAATCTATAGTCATTGCTCATGTCCTCTTGCTTCCATTTCCACCTCATGATCTTCCTTGTTATCTTTCTAACCTCCCCATACAAGTCCATACCATCTCCGTCTCGACTCCACTGTGGTATCGTATATGGGTTTCTACACCAAATAATTGTCTCGCCCCTTCCTGCTCGCTTATCAATTCTTCATAACTCATTTCTCTGATGCTTCTAAGCAGGAATGGCCGCGTGGTCTAAGGCATCGTGCTACGGACTGGGCGCCGGAGATTCGAGTCCTCCTTCAGGTATGGGAGACACACACTGTCGTCCATTTTTCTGTCTTTAATTCTCGACCTAAAAATCCTTCACAATTAGTTTCTCCAAGTTCGCTCAACCGAAAATCTATTAGATAAAAATATTGCAGTAGTACACATCGAAACAATAAAAATAATCCAGTAAACAAGGGCCCGAAAACGCAAACTTTCTGAGATTTGTGGCAAGTATTTTACGTGGCGATCATTCATGGCAATGCATCTTTCTACCATTCGGCGTTAGGAACGATGCACCCGTTGCAGTATGCCCGGTTGGTCCAGTACTTTAAGGAACGTGCTGCAGACGCAACACTGTAATGTTTGTACGTCGTTGACTGAAGATGCGTAGACCACTTACTTCAAGTGCCCCCATAACCAAAAGTTGACTGAGATCTGATGAACAAGCAGGCGAAGGGGTGGGGGCGCGCGACTTATCCAGTTGTCCTGAAATGTCTGCGTCATGTGTTCGCGCTCACTGTGATAAAAGTGTGCTGGTGCGGTGTCAAGTAGGAACCACATCTGCAACTGATGCTCACAAGGCACATCCTGCAATGCGGTACGCAATACATTTATGGGAAAGTTCAGCTTATACACTCCAGATGCGGTGTAGTGTCCGAGCGCTCTAAGGTGCCTTTCTGTGGAGCGCGCGGTTGCGTGCCGTCGGAGTTTCGAGTTCTCTCTGGGACATAGAGTGTCACAGAAATGTGGAGGGTTTCTTTATTCTGATTTACTGCTTTGGCTAGACTTAAATCCAAAGTGGAGCTAATGAATTTTGTGAGCTAGGATGTATAACGCAATTTTCTTTTTGCTCACAGCTTTAATAGTAAACACACAGACTTCGATATACTGCGACCGTCTTCAGGGTAAGTTATCTTCTTGTAACAATTAATTTCATTTATTTTATAGTATATTTTAGAGTAAAGAGACGAAAACAGACTGCTGCATTTGACAACAAACTCTATTTTCAATACCATAAAAACACAAAATGCTTACAATAATCACTGTCATATACATCAAATGTCTCATGAAACACTTATCTCGACTTAATGTCCTTTGCGTTACTTTTGTAAAATTCATTTTTTTCCAACAAGTATTGTTTTTCAGTGTTCACTGGAAGTGTGTTTCTCCGTGACATTTTTTCGCCATCCATTTTGCTGCATTTCTAATGTCTTTGTCTCCACTACTCGTTTGCTGTGCACTGTACGATTTGCATAAAACATCAAAGACCCGCGCACAGTATACGACCAACTCTACTAAATCTAAATATCATGACATCTTTCCTTTCGTGGCCCAGTATCCAGTGGAACAAGCAATTTTGCTTGTTTCACTACAAATGATGCACAAGTTAGGGTGGAAATCATTAAAAGGAAGGCGTTATTCGTTGCGACGAGATCTATTTGCGAAATTTCTTTCAACAACTTTCTCTTCCTAATCCGAACATGGTCATGATCATGAAAATAAAATAAGAGAAATCAGATCGAAAACGGTAAGATTAAGTGTTCCTTTTTCCCGCGGGCTACTAGAGAATGGAACCGTAGAGAAACGTCATAAAAGAGGTTCGATTAACCCTCTGCCATGCACTTCAATGTGGCTTGCAGAGTAGATATGTAAATGTAGATTTATTCAAGCCTTGAGTTGGTACTTCTCCTATCGCTTCTCTCTCTGCCCATCTCATTTTTTTTACAATAACATCTTATATTAATCAGAGAATATACAACAAATAAGGCTGTCTTGCAATATCTACAAAAATTTAAGTACAGTATCCAAACGAAGAAAGATAGTAATCAAAATATAAATACTATGTAACATTCTTATTTACATTTAATTCGCAACTTCACTATAAACAATATTTCTTGCTACTTGTCCAATATCTAATATGAATAATTTCTTTGGTGAATCCTTCCCAAAGCAAGCGACTTAAAGTTGTCCGTCTGAGGAACATGGGCATGTCAAATCCACCCCACACTATTCAATAGATTTCCTTGTGGTTTATTAATCGTAATAGAAAATGCAAGTCTCACTGAAAACTACAGTCTCTTGAAATTAAAAGCCAGATGTTTCATTCTCTTCCTTCCCTTATAACTCTATAGAAGTCTATTGCTATCGCCTGCATCCGTGTGAACTTCAGAGCTCAAAGTTGTCAACACTACTGTCAGCTTTCCAAGAATTTCCTGACTGGAATAGATGTTGCATGATGTGACATGTTTTTACCCATCGCAGTATATATCATCTCATATTTATTGAATTATAAGCTGTTCCTAATTTTGCAGTTATATATTCATTTATATAACTGCTGTATGTCAGTAAAATCCTTTACGAACAGAGTTAGTTGTAAAGATGTAATAGATTAAAACCTGATGCGTGATGGGATGGTTTTCCATGAACTTTAGTGTTATTGTCCTTATATCCCATGAACTACGTGTCGTACTGTGATACAGTTTCTGAAGTACATTCATCTGTGTGTCTGTATACTATCTGTAAAATTTCCTGCGACTACAGTTTATAGTGCAGAAATTATAAACTACGTCATACCGAATGTCGTAATTTTGCTCCACGAACAGCGGAAAAATAGTAAGCGAGGAACTTCTTTCATTATTTTGATATGTTGTCAGCGAGAAAAGGTTTGATAAAGTTTTGAAATTATGTTTACAGTTTGTTACTAGTCGCTAAATACTGTTTTTCTTATGCAGTGCCTTTATAAAGTCACGTCGCATTATATGGCAGTTTCTTGCAACTCATATTGTTTATTATGTTGTATATCCTGAACCACATGTCGTATGTGTTTATTACTTCTACAGCAATTATTATCTCACGTAATGAATATGTGCACTAAACGTAGTTGAATTCGGCCCAGTGTTTTAGGAAATAAAGAGCAGCATTTTCGCTTAATGCAGAAGATTTTCGCGCATCTCGTTGTTTATGACTTTATATCTCGTGATCTATGTGTTATACGTGATTCTTACACTTATGGGGACCGGCCTCATGGATTGAAGCTTAAAACACGAACACTCTGCTTTATATATAAATATTAACCTACTGCCAAGTACTTCTGTCCAAATGCTGGTTGTGTATCAGACTGCAGATTACCGAATGGCATGTAGAGTACTGTGATTATGCAACGACTATATTAACATCTACAACCAAGCGTTGCGCAGCCTTTGGTGTAGACATGTATTTGTTTCAGAAAGAGTGCGTTACCGGACTCACGTTTATTGGACATTTTTTCTTGTTTCAGTGAGTATACTTTTCAATGTATTCGTCACCTGTTTTGAATACTCTGTATTTTTGTAACCCAGATGCTCCGCTTTATGTCAACCAGTGTACCTGTGAGTTTTCTTCTTCATCGGTATGATAGAGTAAAGCGTTTTACGGCAGTGGGACGAATCTTTGGTGTTTGGTAGGGTACTTCAGTAGTATACGTGAGGGTTAGTGAGTGTCCAGGTGGCATACTGGTTAGGACGCGTGCATACAGTAATAAATTTTATGTGTGCATTAGTGGCGCATAGTTGCACAAACTACAATAACTGTTACGACATACTGTGTCGTGGTGATGTTACGAACTTTCAGAGAAGTTGGAGAAGGGAAATATCACGTCATGCCTCCCATTCAGAGGTGATTCTGATTCGTCACACTTCATATCTCAACAAACATTAACTAACAGAGTACCGTTATCCGTGGTTTCTGATACTTACTGTACAACTGGCTGTTACCGGGACAATGCATTAGACATCAATCTCACTTACATACAAGTTACTTTGCACACTAAGTAATGTCTTAAACTGCAGCACTCTCCAAGACAGACTGTAACTTTTTCCTCCCAAGACAAACTTCAATATATTTTTTGAGTTGCCAAATATTTCTTAAAACGGTGTTGTATGGAGGACGAAATTATTTTTGCCAATTTCACGAATCTATCTAATGTACTAAACAATATATTTTTTTCGTACTAAATGTGAAAATGGAAATAAATTTTCCCTTGTCCAGAAATTTTAAGTAATTGTATGTAATAAATATTGCAGTAATCGTTTAAAGTATTATAATAATATGGCATACAGTAGCTGTACGAAATCGATTTCCATTCGAGATTTGAATTGGACCCTAGGGCATATGTTTGTTTGTAGTCCTTACTCTAGTAACCGTCTCATGCGTCGCGTCCTCGATTGACGACACTTAAACATTGTCTCATTTCTGTCATCTTTCACACCTGAGGTGACCGTAAATAGATAGGTACCTCATATGACGACCAATAATGAATGTTAGAATCTCTCCTCGTCGGCAGTGTTAGTCGTTAACAAAGAAATGGTAAGTAGAGATTACAAGAAAGAGTAGAGGCAGGTCTTCAGATGAAAGGACATTGTTGTCTGTACATAGAGAAACAAAGAAGGCGTATTATTCGGTACTCAACGAATTACGCTTCAATGGTGTATAACACTGGCCAGACAAGTCAGCTGATCCCAACGCCAAGAGGTGTCATGATCGCGACTGCCGATGGGAAACACGTTACATTTCAGAAAAGTGTAAACTTTCTGCGTGCCCTGAGTGCCTGAAACAATTTCATTGTGCGAAAAATACAAAATATTCTACTCTCTTCATGTATTCTTTGATATTATTAATAGATGTTCCACGTTAAATGTAGCAGTTTCCAAACTCACTATCCACATTTGAGGATACCTCCATATTGGTCTATGGAACTATTTAAAAAAAATAAACTATGATGAATTCTGCACAAGGTAGGTCTTGAGTTACGATAAAAATGTATCAGCAATTTTGTTCATTTTCGCGTTGATAATTCGTGCATGAGAGGGTTAAGTAGTTTGTAAGCTACTTACTGATGACCACACAGTTTGGCCCGATATATTTACAATCATTTGAACATTTTGTGAATTGGGAACAAATAATTTACTCATTACGTTTCTTCCTCCAAATAAATACTTTCTATATTAAAATAGCAAATAACAAATTTGGTATGAAACAAATTATCAAAGAAAGGATGACTTTAGCTCCCATGGAAATTGATTTATAAGCTTTGAGACTATTGTTCTTATGGATATTGATTTATACGCTTAGTTAGATTGTTTGTAAATTTATCGTCCCAAACTGTGTGGTCATCAGTCCGTGACTTACAAACTACTTAATCTAAGGTAAACTAACCTAAGGACAACACACACACACACACACACACACACACACACACACCCATGCCCTAGGGAGGATTCGAACCTCCGACGGGGAGCAGCTGCGCGCTCCACAGCGAGGTGCCTTAGACTATATACGCTTAGTCCCGTACCGTTAACAGTGCATCCTGATGAAATTAATCCTAGTTTGCCTACTTATAGGGACTTTGCTGCGACGGGGAAAGAGGCAGAATGAATATTAATGCAAATGTCTACAAACATACATACACACACGCACGCAAGCGCGTTAGCGATATATAGAGTGCTACGTAACATGGCCCGTCACAAAACTTGGCAAAATTTCCCTTAACATAAGCAATTACTCAGTCATACATCACGGAATACGAGCCCATCCCCCTTCCCGAATACTAAATTTAGTAAGAGCGACCGTCTTCACCTATCAAACACTTGTAAAAAACTGTTACATCTTCCTTTGTATCTTACGTATAATTCTGCAATTTTGAGATACCACAAACTGTATTTACCCATTTATGTTTATCATGTTCCACAAAATCCAATCGAGGATGAAGTTTCCATGGTCATGGGAAAATACAGTACCTGAAATTGTAGCAGTAGAGTAATAATAGATGAAATGCAACGTACAGAAATCCTATGCACATGATAACTCTAAGCCTACAAAACATAATAATACAAGAATGAGCTGATTTAAAAAAAAAGTCCAGGTGTTTCGCAACATAACAGACTGTGAGCCAAGGGGACACTCTTCAGTGCAGACTTCCAATAGCTTGGGTTACCACTTCGTATCTAAATTCTTATGGCAGCTTGATGCAGCAAATACTTCACGCATTCTGTTTAAAAGTCAAGAAGGTGTGATCCAATTGCACATTCAAATTTGATAAGTTTTTACTGTGTTAAAGGCGTTAACTGTTTCGAAGAAGGTGACGTTATTAACAACAAGCGATCCGGAAGATTATTTGCATTGAGAGGCCAATATTCGAATTTCGAGACTACTGAAAGGGGTTCCACAAGAGGTTCGCGAACTTCTACTGGAACCGCCCGTTACTGAACCAAAAATAACCCTAATAATGTCGCAAAACGTAATAAGCTAATGAAAATAAGGAAAGTAGACATCCGTCAGTGATTAACTATGGCTAATTGAAGATGATATTGCAGAGTTTGGTTTTTCAGCAAGGTGCTGTGTGTTAGAAACTGTAGAAATTTTGAATTTGCAGTAATTGGTTTTCTGTAAGCTGTGAACTTACGTCTTAAAACTGCCTTGTTTCATTCTCAGTCAAATTTGCAAACAACATCCTTCACCACCAAGTTGCTGTCATCAGAAAACAGAAATATAGGGTTTCCATAAAGTCTCATTATAACTTCAAATTTTTATTACCACTCATTTGTTGAACTAATTTAACGAAATTTCCTTTTTGTAACCACTGTTGACTAAAGTTTTTATACATACCAAAGTTCTGAGTTTCAGATAATGTGTTGATGGAAGAAACTGAACCACTATAAAATGGCAACTCCTCACGAGCAGGCAAAATGTGTGTCCTGGCATATTGAGGCAAAATCGTATGTTCAGACGAAACTTTAGAACGAAGTATGGAAGAGATCCACCATCGCGCTCTTTAATCCGTGCATAGGACAAAAAATTTATCTAGACATGGACAGTGTTGGATAAAGGGAGGAGGGGGCGACCAAGAATATCCGAGGAAAACATCGATCGCGTTTTAAATGCCTTCACTCGATCACCTACGAAGTACATACGCACTACTGCCACACAGTTCCAGCTACCACGTTCAACCATGCATAACGTCCTCCAAAAGAACCTACGATTGTACGCTAACAAACTGTTACATAAACGTGAGCCGAGTGAGAAGCCAACACGGACAGCGTTTGCACTCAACATGCTGGAACGTATTTAGGATCATGAGGCATTAATCGTGCGAGTTTGTTTCAGTGACGAGGCAACGTTTCATGTTTCTGGGACATTAAACAGATAAAATGTGAGATTCTGAACACCTCCATGCGACTAGAGAGCTTCACCGGGATAGTCAAATAGAGAATGTGTGATGTGGAATCATGTGCAACCGAATAATTGGTCAATTTCTCCTCAACGAGTCAACATATTACAGATTTCGAATTACTAACAGAGGCCGTAATGAGTAACGTAGAAGTAGATATCATCGGAGTAGTGCAGCAACTAAAATCATTTAACAAAAACAGGTCTTCTGGTCCGGATTGTATACCCATTTGATTTCTATCTTATTATGCTGAAGCGATAGCTCCTTACTTAACAGCCATATACAACCACTCTCTCATACAAGGATCTACACCAAAAGATTGGGAAGTTGCACATGTCACACCTATATTCAAGAAAGGCAGTAGGAGTAACCCAAAAACTACAGTCCTATTTCATTGACATCAATTTGCAGCAGGGTTTCGGAATATATCCTGTATTCAAGTATTATGAATTATCTCGAACAGAACGATGTATTGACCCAAGGTCAACAGGGATTTAGAAAATATAGTGCATGCGAAACACAACTAGCTCTTTATTCACACGAAGTGATGAGTGCTATCGACAAAGGTTCGCAAATCGATTCCGTATTTCTTGATTTCCAGAAGGCTTTTGATATCGTGCCTCATAAACGGCTTTTAATCAAATTGCGTGGTTATGGTATATCGCCCCAAATTTGCGATAGGATAGGGGATTTCCTGTCAGAGAGGACACAGTTCGTAGTAATCGATGGTAAGGCATCGACAAAAACAGAGGTGATATCGGGCGTTCCACAGGGTAGTGTTATTGGTCCTCTGCTGTTCCTTATTCACATAAACGATTTAGGGGAAAAACTTAGCATCTCTCTTAGGTTGTTTGCAGATGACGCCGTCATTTACCGTCTAGTAAAATCAGTGAGAGATCCTTATCAGGTGGGTTTGACGGAGGACATCGAAAGAGTCCAAAGAAGGGCAGCTTCTTTCGTATTGTCACGATACATGGGAGACAGCGTTACGGAAAGGATACAGGATCTGGGTTGGGAATCATTACAACAACGGCGCTTATCGCTGCGGCATGGGTTACTTGCGAAACACCAATCGCCAACATTCTCCTCCGAATGCGAAAACATATTGTTGACTCCCACTTACATAGGTAGAAATGATCATCAGAATAAAATACGAGAAACCGGAGCTCGAACAGAGAGATTCAGTTGTTCTTTCTTCTCGCGCGCTATTACAGAATAGAATGGGAGATAAATAGTATAATGATGGTTCGATGAACCCTCTGCCAGGCACTTAAATGTGGTTTGCAGAGTATCCCATGTAGATGTAGATGTAGACGTAGACAATAACTGCAGATGTTTCCCAAAACCTCTTGACCGAATACCGTGGCACCACCACTGATTGACTTAGACCCACTATCATTTTCCACGAAGATGGTGTATCACCACATTGGGGACTGGAGGTTCGTCGGTTGCGCAATGGAACATTTTCAGGCAGACTGATTGAGAGAGATGGGCCAGTTCCTTGGCCACCACTCGCATCGACATTGCTGACTTGAAGCAAAGGATTCGTAATTCTACTTCCACCGTTGCTGACGCTGTGATCCAGCAAGATATCGAGTACCATATTGTTGTGCTTCGTGTTACTAAAGACGCCCATTTAGAGGTCTGTGAAAGAAACTTACAATAAAAGAAATTCTGTTTCAATATTTTAACAGGTGCCGTTGTAACTAAATTTTGAAGTTGTAAAGGGACGTTATGGAAATCAAGTTTTATGAATCACTGGTTATAACCAAAGATACTCCATTTATAGAAATACGAATAAGCTGCAGCCCCAGAACCGAGCAGAGGAGCCCCCTCTTCCCCCTCCCTCCAAACCTCCGTTTAACAGTTCCCCACTATGAATGCATGGCGTAACCATTCTCATTACTCCGGAATTTTACCGTCTGCTGTATGTTATTAAAGTAAGGGTTTAACCACCGTCTTTACTACACACACCCATGCACTGTGAATAAAATATTAGCGTAATAAGTACAGACGCTTGATTGAATGCATTACATACGTATCTATTCGAAATCAATGTATTTGGCTTACCAAAGCATTTCACTAATATATACGTTAGAGATGTAACTACCTGTCTACAAGTTAATGACAGACACCGCAAAATGTACGTCGTTTATTAACGCACAAAAGCAGTCAAATGGAAAAGGCACTAACACACAATATATAAATGACTTTAAGAATATCCATTATATGAAGAACAATGAGCAACTTAATTTGTTCGTTTCATTCTCTGTCATAATTAATATATTTCATTTTGTTATTGACAACTACTTTTGATTTCTAGAGTCATAATCAGACCATTGCATAAAATACAATGAAAATATTTTCAAAAGGGGATGAAATCTACATCTCCATCTACATGGGATACTCTGCAAAACACATTTAAGTGTCTGGCAGAGGGTTCATCGAACCACATTTATACTGTTCATCTCCCATTTCACACACGAATAGCGCGCAGGCAGAAAGTACATCTGAATCTCTCCGTCTGAGCTTTGATTTCTCGTATTTTATCCTTCTGATCATTTCTAACTTTGTAGGTGGGAGTCAATAACATATTTTTGCATTTGGAGGAGAATGTTGGTGATTTGAGTTTCGTAAGTAGACTACGCCCAGGTCCTGTATCATTTCCGTGACGCTGTCTCCTCTTTATCGTGACAATACAAAACGAGCTGCCCTTCTTTGGACTGTTTCTATGTGCTCTGTCAAACCCATCTGTTAGGGATTCCACACTGGGCAGAAATACTCCAAAAAAGGACGGACAAGCTTACTGTATGTGGTATCTTTAGTACTTCTGTTGCATCTTTTAAGAGTTCTGCGTATAGAACGCAGTCTCTGGTCCGCCTTTCCCACGACATTATCTATGTGTTATTTCCAGTTTAAGTCTGAAGTAATGGTAATTCCTAGATATTTTGTGGAGTTTACGTCCTTCAAGTTGCATAGCTTATGTCAATATTGAGCAAATATGAGTATTTTACATCTGTCCGTTACATTGCAATAGTTCGTCTTACTTTGAAGGTCACGTGTGCACATTTTTATAAACAAAACTGTACATTTATATGCGGACAATCAACTTTATACATAAATGGGAAGACGATGATGATCCAAGAGATGTCGTCCAAAGAAATTGTAATGTGGCAGTTCCACAAACGTACCTTGCCTGGTCAAGTTCTGGTGATGGAGTTACCTTATGAAGCGAACATATCGTGATGACATCTTTAGTTTTCAGTAATTATGACCCGAACAGAGAGGTTTATGATACTATACAGTCAAAATGTGTAATTTAAAGAAAAATAATATAAAAGTATTTCAAGGATATGACTTTATTTCATCACCATGAAATAATAACCTCAACATTAACAATCGATTTTTTGTTTCATGCCGTAGTCTTAAACAACAACTATCCACAAAATTCTGTTTTCCATTTGGTATTCTGCATTACTATACATGTTTCCGTTAAATATATTTTAATGTAATGCTTGCTCGTAACACTCAAAGCTGGTGGCTTTCCAACATGTAAATAGGCAACACGTAATTGGCCATGCGAGAAACATAGTGTTCAAAATGTATGCCGCAAAACTGCACCTGGGTTCTATTTACGGTCATAGCTAAAGTTAGCAGCTCCGGAATGGCTTTACGCTAGCGGTCGCATTTGCTCTTACGCTATCTGCGCACGCTTGTCGAACCGGCGCAAAATTCCATATGTCGCACATTGCCCACTGCCCAGAATGCTCAAAGGTTCCACAATGTAATTCCCGCCCAAGGGTAGACGTTCATTACAATTGTCGCCAGCTTTTCTGTGGTTCTTTTAAATACGAGTTGCAGTGTCCATGTTCATCGAAAGAACCAATACTTATGTTATTCAGACATGCATTAATGTTTTCCATTCCGCAACACATCCAGTAAATCGTTTTATTTGTATAGAGAACTTCTGTTGGTCATATTCGCCCTTCCTCTCTCTGTGTCCATCTGCTGCCACCCATGTTCATGAAAATAATGTAGCCCACATCTGTCTAATTGAATGGTGTTCGTTCACATGGTGTCGAAGTCTGGTGCAAGGTACACTTCGCCGTACACCGAACAAAAATTTATGAAAACTGGTCATCTTCATTTTATCGCAGTCGCATGAACGGTATGGCTGATTATAAAATACGAATAAAAGTCGAAGAGGCGATGTCCATACAAATCCACCAATTTAAATTTATTTGTAGCATCACTTTCTTCTTCTTCTTCTTCTTCTTCTTCTTCCTTCTTGGCTCTACTGCTCCTGATGAGCCTTGCTCTCTTCTACAATTTCCTTTCATTTCTCTCCGTCCTTTGCCAATACTCTCCAGTTTCTATAGCCCATCTTCCTAAGATCTTCGATAACTCCTTCTTCTCATCTGGATCTTGGTCTACCACGTCCTCTCTGTCCTCCTGGCTTTCCTTGTAACACTCTTTTTGGTACTTCTGTAGCAGTCATGCGAGCTACATCTCCATCCCACCTTAATCTGGACGATTTCACTAGCCTTCTGATGGTTTAGTCTTTGTTTATAATAAACAACTCATGGTTGTATCTCCATCTTCCTCTTTCTAAGATTGGACCGATAATTCGTCAAAGGACCTTTCTTTCAAATGAATCCAGTATTTCAGTATCTTTAGGTGTTAATGTCCACGTTTCAGAGGCATCACCTACCGGACTCAAAAGTGATTCTAAAGCATACAAGGGCCTACTCAAATAAATATACAAAATTTCGTCAAAATCGGTTCAGTGGTTTACGTGTTCGGTGACATACATACGAACAGAACTGTGCAGAAGTTTGAACAGGTAAAAGAAAAGCCCGTTTCACATTTTCTTCTTTTTCTGTACAACGTGTCCAATCGTCCTCTTTCTAAGATCCTTCCCCATACTTCATCGAACGAATAGGTCCAGCCGTACTCGAGTGCTTCGCCCATCATCACATTCATCGATTCATTTCTATTTGTAAGATATTCATGACGTTCTGCAGAATCGAACTGAGGAGCAAATTTGCATCGAAATGAAACGAGTCAGTGCATGGAATTGTAACAGAAGAGTAGTAACAGATAAATTGAAACGGTTATGTAACTTAAGCACACAATGAAATGAAACAATAATAAACATAGAAATTAGCTTTTATTTATTTGTGTGTTTATTTTATCGCTTTTTTGAGACGTTCCTCGACAGAATAGAAAGAGTGAGCCATGAGGTAACTCTTCAGTTTAATGTGTGTTGATTACTACTAAGACTTTTGAATTCCTGTGACGGGTTATTGAAAATGGATGTTGCAGAACCTTGCACGCTATTCAGCACAGAAATCAAGGAGGTGTGACAGAAATACAGATGTGCTTCTGCCTAGTACTAACTGAGTGAAGGCTGCTAATTATTGGGAAAAATCTGACATTGTAAACAACAGACGACATTAAAAATATGTACTCACGGGCTAATGTCAGAATTCCCAGGCTACTGAACAGGATCCGATAAGGTGTTCTCGAGCCTAAACCACACATTCTCTAACCACCATAAATACCCTCTTTTATTTAGGAGAGTTATCGCAAAACATAACACCCAGTTTCCCAGACATCTTACTATTTATCTGAACGAGTGGAAAGTATTTGATATAATCCTCCTGTTGCAGTTGTTAGATTCAATACTTTCGTGGAAGTAGTGGTCAGACTTAACGAAAATATCGTAAAATACATTATTAATTTCAGAACAAAGAAATGATATTATACGAACTTCTGCAGTGCGAAATCGAAAAGCATTACGCAAAAGGGTACTTACTGATGTACGTTAAGATTGGCAGGATAATCTTATTGACCTATTACGCGAACAGTTAATATGTGGACGGTGCAAGAAAAAAATACAACAAAACAATGTCAAAATTAGAGATTTTCATTCCACGCAAATTATTTTTCATAGTTTCATACACAAAGTACGCTTGTTTATTCCTTATTTGGTTATACATTTACATATTGTGTAATGTGTAAATTATCTGTTCGGAATGTATAGTGTTAAATATATTGTTACAATCATGAAAGTGGTATTTATTCTGTATCTACACTTCGTACACAAAATTTAAATAGGAATTTGTAAAATATTTGAATGACGAGCCTCCATGTGGTTAGACAGGTTAAGGGAGTGATGGATTTAGCGCTAGGGAACCGATTTGTCTAGATTAAAGAAGTATTCTATACCATTTATGTCTGTGTACGTGAAAGTAGAAAGACGACCGGATTATAGTTACTTTCCAAATTAGTACGCTACAGATACTCGATACTAAAATTTTGTGTATACCATAATTTTTCATTGAAATTTGTCCTATATATAAAGAATAATAGAGTAATTGAGCAGATTCAGTATCGCAATATTAATCGAGTAAGTTCGAAACGCACTGTTCGGAACCAAAAGTCTCTTGACATCGCATGATTATATTGTAATGCAAATAATGTTATAAAAGTACTTTGTCACGCCTTTGACCTTATTGTCTTCACCATTTTCTGTGAAACTACTTTCGTTAAATTATAGTTTCTAAAATTCTTGTAATAATGATAACATTGTTGGTGGTAGCGTGGCCACGTAGGAATGGCCGACTGCTTTAAGGCGCCTAGCTGCGGAGCGAGCGGTTGCTCGAGGTTCGAGTCCTCTTTCGAGCATGGGGTTATGTATTGCCCTTAGGTTAGTTTAAGTAGTTTGTAAGCCCAAGGACTTATAATCGCAGAAGTTAAGTCCCTAGATTTATAAAAACTTGAACATTTCGTTTGCTTGAAAAGTGCAATTACTACAAGAATACAACCACTAACATTTCCTGAAGTTATGTAATGTCTCCTAAGCAGTTTCATATAATCAGTTTGTGGCAAAACTATACTGCTGTTTTATTATTTAACAAGTTCAATTGTATAAACAAATCAACACTGCAGTAATCCTATTTTTCTGATATATTTAGTATATAATCTTATCCGATCTATAAATATTTTAAAAATGTGTACTATTTGTGGTGATTACTTTGAGATATACCTTATTTGTGAAATACGCGTTATTTAATTACGGAAGCATTGCCGCGCGGGAGTAGCCGAGCGTTCTGGAGTGCCATGATGCGGATCGCGTGGCCGCCCGCGTCGGTGGTTCGAATTCTCCCTCCGGCATGGATGTTTATGCTGTCTTTAGTATTAGTTCATAAGTAGTTTGTAAGTTAAGGGACTGATGACCCCCAGTTAAGTCCCATAAGCCTGACAAACACACAAACGGAAGCATAATTCAGGAATGTGATTGCACCAACTCTTTCCTGAAACTTCCTGTAACCTAGGATTATTTATAAATACAAATACGACGAATCACAGATAGCCTTGTTCACCTTAGTCATTAATTCAGGCTTAGCTCTGGTCTCATTGATTGTGGTACCGTGTTGTAGTATCGGTTCCTTTTATCTGTTCCTTTTTTACAGATGCAGTTTCTGATTTTGAAGCTAATAAATAGAAGTCAAACACGCAGCAATGTACTTCCATTTAATACAAGGAACCCTAGCTGCGAAATTAAACAGTTTCAGGGCAACATTTATACTGCTAAGAAGCCGATCAATACAACATTTTTGTATACTTCAGCAAAGCAGCTGATGAAATTTAATATATTATACTTAATTATTAGACTTTTCTTATGACTGTGACGATCATATTCAAAATAATATGTAGGATCCTCGCAAGGGAAATGAAACTTGATTGTTATGGGGGACTGGCCTTAAACAGTAGGAAAAAGAAGAGAAATAGAAGTAATAGGTGAATAAGGACCGGGAATGAGGATTGAAAGTGGAACAGTCTCGGTAGAATTTTGCACAGAGCACAATGGAATTTCCACAACACTTCGATTAAGAATCACGGAAGAAAGTTGTTTACGTGGAAGTGACCAGGAGACACTGGAAGATACCAGTTTGATTTCATAATGTTACTACATAGATTTCGAAACAAAGTTTTATACTGAAGATATATCCAGGGACAGTAACACTCTCTGACGTAGCTTACAGGTTATTAATGATAGACTAAAACTGAAGAAACTGCAAAAAGTTCGGAATACAAGCAGACGGAACATGGATAAATGTAAGGAACATGAACTTGTTGAGAGATTCAGAGCGATCATTAGGCAACTATCGACTGAAACTGGAGAAAGTAATATTGTAGAAGAAAAATAGGTACCTATGAGTTATGAAATAGTGGACTGCAGACTAAATTGATGAAACTAAATTGATGAAAGAAGTAAATATAAGAATATAGCAAATTAAGTAGACAAAAGAGAGTACCGACGACTAAATAATGAGGTTGTGTCAAACGTAAAATGGCTAAGCCGGAGTGACTAGAGGTCAAATGTAAGTGCGTAGTCAAATGTTCAAATGTTTATAGAGCTTATGGGACTTAACAACGGGGTCATCAGTCCCTAAACTTACAAACTACTTATGAACTAGTTAATACTAAGGACACAAATATCCATGCCCGAGGGGGTATTTGAACCCCCGACCGTTGTGTCCGTGAAGACTGTGACTGGCGCGCCGCTGAACGCTCGGCCACCGCGGCCGGCGTAAGGGCGTAGTCAAATGTACTTCTGTGAAATTATCGTACATTATGAGAACGCTGTTACTGTGTGATTAGCTGTAATTACCTCATGATTTCAATAAATGCTCAAAATGATGTCCTTCATCTTCAATGCATTTGGCAACACCCGTAACGAAATTCCTTTTAACAGCGAGTAGTTCGCCTTCAGTAATGTTCTCACATGAATTGACAATGCCCTGACACATGTTACCAGGCGTTGTCGGTGAATCACGAAAACAAATATCCTTCAATTTTCCCCACAGAAAGAAATCTGGGGATGTAAGATCCGGTGAACGTGCGGGCCATGGTGTGGTGCTTATACGACCAATCCACCTGTCATTAAATATCCATTTAAGACCGCTTCATCTGTACGCGAGTCTTGTCCAGGACATCCATCATGTTGAAAGTGCATCGCCATTTTGTCATGCAGTGAAACATCTTGTAGTAAAATCGGTAGAACATTACGTAAGAAATCAGCATACATTGCACCTTTTAGACTGCCATCGATAAAATAGGGTCCAATTATTCTTCCTCCCATAATGCCGCACCATACATTAACCCGCCAAGATCACTGATGTTTCATTTGTCGCAGCGATCGTGGATTTTCGTTGCCCAATAGTGCATATTACACCGGTTTACCTTACCTCTGTTTGTGAATGACGCTCCGTCACTAAACAGAACGAGTGAAAAAAAATCTATTGACGTCCCGTAATTTATTTTGTACCCAGTGGAAAAACTGTACGCGATGTTCAAAATCTTCGCCACGCAAATCCTTGAGCATAGAAATATGGTACTGAGAAATTTACGTTGATGTAGAATTCTCAACACCGACGTTTTTGAGATTCCCGATTCTCGCTCAGTTTGTCTGTTACTGATGTACGGATTAGCCGTAACTGCAGCTAAAAACACTTACTTCGGCACCATCATTTGTTGCAGGTCGTGGTTGACATTTCACGTGTGGTTGGACACTTCTTGTATCTTTAAATCACGTAAGTATCCGACGAAAGCTCCGGACACTTGGATGGTGTCTTCTACGATAACGATCAACATACATAGCACAGGTCCGTTGGGAATTTGATCACAGTAGCCATATGTAAAAACCATATCGATATTTTCTGCAACTGGTAAACGGTCCATTTTAAGACGAGTAATGTTATCACGAAGCAAATACGCCACAGATATAGAGGACCATTTCGTCACAGATAAGGACACAGCATGTAAGTTTTCGCCAGATTTCATTCTGTTTTTAACTTTGAAACACTTTCAAAATCTTGATGATACAGACGAATACAAGAAAACCTAAGGTAAACTTCTGGAAATAGTAAACAAAATTTGTTATTTTGTGTCCTAGAGCGGCAAAACTATAACAAACATATTACAACGTTCCAGCTGGAAAGCATCTGAAGGTAGATTTCTAAGAAAATCCGTAACCAATTATGGTTTAAATAAATAAACTTTTTATACCATACTTCTGGCTGGTCGCTTTTTTAATTATAAAGACCGTATTAGGCCAAGGTCGCAAGTTGAAGACTTGCAAGGAACTGTGCCAATACTTCTGGAAATGAAGAAATAGGCGGCCGCGGTGGCCGAGCGGTATGCGGCGTGCCAGTCGCTGTCTGTACGGCCGCTACGGTCGGGGGTTCGAATCCCCCCTCGTGCATGGATGTTTGTGCTGTCTTTAGTATAAGCTAGTTCATAAGTAGTTTGTAATTTTAGGAAATGATGACCCCGTAGTTAAGACATTTTAACCTTTTTTTTTTTTTTTTTTTTTTTTTTTTAAGACATAGGGAATCAGCTGGAGATCGCCTGCCAGCGGCAGCCACCTTCGTCTTTGAAGTAGCATAACAATAAAAGAAGGAATGGGAGATTTGCATTGTCCGTCCCGAGACCCTGTCGTACATGACGCTTCATGGACTATCGTGACTATTTGTATCTTCATCTTGGTGTAAGACGATTGCGACATGTCTGTATAATTACTTGTAAACATACCAATACACACCTTCAGCCATTTATGTTATAGATCCTTTAATACTAGTTTCGGTAACTCATTGTTACCATCATCATAACCGTGCCTAGTTTAGTTTTATCACACAACCAGGATCCATATAGATGATTACGTACGTAGACCAATTTTTTATACCTGCCTAACAAAGTTGCAATATCAGGTATCAGCATAAGCCTGTCAGCTGTCATTTGGTTGACAATCGTATGCTGACACCTTATAGTGCAATTTCGTTACCCAGGTATAACAGATGCGTCTACGTAAGAGATCATCTATATGGACCTGCTTACGTTGTGGTAGTCGACAAGCAGGGGTCTGATGATGGTAATAAAGGTATAATTTACTCATCGTAGGAAGCGATCTTATTGTATTAAAGAGAAAGAAATGCTAAAAGTGGACCACTGCACGAAATAAAAGCTTAATTCTGGTAGGAGGTACTCAGATAAGAGTTTACTGTTATAAAAAAAGCTTAATTTTAGCAGTAAAATTAGCAAAAGATCCGTGTGAACTACCGGCTACTCCCCGTTGCAAGACCTTGTTCCCTGGCCCAAACTGAGAACTGACTTGGTTCAAATTACTCTAATAACAGGAAGTTAACGATACAGTATCCAATATACGTAGCAGCTCACACGAAATTACACACAGGCATTAATAAACAGGCCACCACAAATATATTTCATATAGGTTGCTAAGAAAAACATGTATGGTGCAACGGAACTTAAACATAATTAAAATTTCATTTGAGCTTGTTCTCAGCACTGGTGAAAAACAATATTAAGGAAAAGGGGGAAGGTGCTCGAAAACTACAATTTATAGGCAAGTCAAAATTATAATGAACTTAACTTCTTTATTCAGGTCGAATGTAAGAAAAGTGGGGAACCAATTTTGTTTATACACTAAAAATGCATCCCATTTACATTAGCTAACACTGAAGATTTGGAGAAGGCTTTCGACAATGTTGATTGGAATAAACTCTTTCAAGTTCTGAAGCAAGCAGGAGTAAAATATAGGGAGCGTAAGGTTATTTACAGCTTGTACAAAAACCAGACAGCGGTTGTCAGAGTTGAAGGACATGAAAGGGATGCAGTGGTTGGAAAGGTAGTAAGACAGGGTTGTAGTCTTTCTCCCTTGTTATTCAATTTGTACATTGAGCAAGCTATAAAGGAAAGCAAATAGAAATTTGGAGAAGGAATTAAAGTTCAGGGTGAAGAATTAAAAACATTGCGTTTTGCCGACGACATAGTAATTATGTCAGATACAGCAAAGGACCTGGAAGAGCAATTGAACGGAATGGACAGTGTGCTGAAAGGTGCATATAATATGAACATTAACAAGAGCAAAACTAGGGTAATGGAGTGCAGTGTAAGGAAATCAGGTGATGCTGAATGAATTAGATTGGGAAACGAAGCAATAAAGGAGGTAGATGAGTTTTGTTACTTGGGCAGTAAAATAACGAATGATGGTCGCAGTACAGAGGATATAAAATGCAGAATGGCAATGGGTAGAAAAGCGTTTTTGAAAAAGAGAAATTTGTTAACATCGAATATTGATTTAAGCCTAAGGAAGTCCTTTCTGAAAGCATTTGTATGGAGTGTTGCCTTGTATGGGAGTGAAACATGGACGATAAACAGAGCGGACAGGAAGAGGATTGAGGCTTTTGAAATACGGTGTTACAGAAGAATGCTGAAGATTAGGTGGGTGGATCGCGTAACTAATGAGGAGGTACTGAACAGAATTGGGGAGAAAAGGAGTTTCTGGCATACCTTGACTAAAAGAAGGGATAGATTGGTAGGACACATTCTTAGACATCAAGGAATCGTGAATGTAGCATTAGAGGGAAGTGTTTGGGGTAAAAATCGCAGAGGAAGACCAAGAGGTGGATACAGTAAGCAGATTCAGACAGATGTAGGTTGCCGTTCTTATGTGGAGGTGAAGAGGCTTGCTCAGGATAGGGTATTGTGGAGAGCTGCATCAAACCAGTCTCCGGACTGAAGACCACAAAACAACACTGAAGATGCCCAGCATTGAATTTTAACATAAATTACACGGAACGTAACGCTACTGGGGGGAGGATTTACAAACAACACTCACTCGCTCACACACACGCAATGCAATAGCGAAACTAACCAAAATCAGCGTGCTGAAACGAGGCTGAAGCAGGCTCCGCTATCGTAGGCGATGTTCAGAAAACCCGGAGGTACCACACAACACAATATTCAATAAAACTGCGAAGATGGCTCTGGTCTGTCGTGCTTTATTAGAGGTGGTGCGTGAGCATAGCAAAGTTAAGTTGCATTTAGATTAGACCGCCATCAAACACGCTAACGGCGACACACGGCTACATTACATGATCACACTCCACTGAAGGTGAGGTGGTTAAAAATCGAATTCATATTCAAAATCACGGCGGACTCTTAAGTTGCAATCTGAGAGTAAACTATCTGGGCACTGGTTTTATGAGTAGAGGCGTGAATTCAGGTGACTAGCTGCAAAACCCTTAAGTCGGAGTTCGGACCCACGTGGTTCCGAAAACCGATAAAAAATGTATAAATTCAATTTCCGAAAAATAAAGAAAATTAACTACAGCATGCAACCCATAGATCTGAGTAGAATTTCATAAGGGAGCTACTGAAATGCAGAAACATGCGATAGGGAGCGATTACACAGACGAATGAAGTCCAGTCTCAAAAAACCAGAAAAGTGAAATAATTACAAAGACGGAAATGTGAGAATAAAAACTATGGAATGCAACCCTTAGAAATACGTAGAGTTTCATAAGCAAGCTATTGAAGGAGGTTGTACAAGGCTCGGAGAGAATTACTGACAAAGACTGAGGGCATACTACAAGTTCGGAGAAGAAACAGAAAATGTAAAATAGGTGGAGAGAGAAGATCACGAAATGTTAGTGGAAATCAGAAGGGTGCACACATAGTTACTTGCCTGATGGGCATGGAAAAAACAATAGTGGAAGCTGAAGGCTTTGTTCTAAGAACCAACCATGTGGAACACATATCACACATAGAAGGAAATAAGAAAGATTTTACATGCACTGTACAAAAATGAATATATCGCCTGTTAGAAATCGGGCCTCAGAAAGCTAGAAGGAATTTACACAGAGTTGGTACAGCGCCGCATGATCACAAACGGTTTGAATATACCAGGCCGTTATCAAACTGCAACTAGTAACACATACACAGTGTTTATCGGTTGGAAATAACTGGATTGAAAAGCTAGAACACATTTCCGCGCACGATCGGAAAAAATATTCCGAAAAATGAATCGAAGTTCAAGAGTATAAGTTAAACATGCTAGACAACGAATCGCTACCATCTCCACGGACACAAGTGCAGAACCAACCTTACCTCACCAAGGTCCCATCAAAAAGTGACCAGAAGCTCGAACGGCCATGAGGTGGGAAAGCTACCGGAAACCGGCAAAACCCAGCAGTGGTGGGCAGAGAAAATCGCGGGACTCGTCCTGGAGAGGGCTCATCGACTGGCTTGTAACCAGAGGGTGTAGAAATCTCTTTGGTCGCATCAGCAGCAGGGGTTGGTAATGACTAAGTATCGACTCTGAGCCAGAGAGGACCATACCAATCGAGCTGTTACTACCCACGTTCAGACAGCCATTAGATTCTCGCACAACCACTGAAAAGTAAAACAAGTGCACATTCTCACATAGACAGTGGCGTAGCAGAGAAGCCGCCATTGCCACATTCATAAATACAATAATAAATTATTAAAATAACAAAATCCTAGCAATATTAACTAATATTTCAAAACATGAAATAAAAATGCTATTCCTCATGCCTAAAAAAGAATGGGGTTTCAGTTTTATCAAAATGCTAATCTAGCGACATCAAATAAATTAAAATTGTATAAAAAATATATGGAAGACGACGGAAGTTCGTCATTCAATGAAAAAAAAATGAAAAATATGAAGAGTAAGTTTTGTGGAGGTGCTCATCCGGAAATGTCGTTTCTTTCTTATGTCTATTGTACTGTTTTAATTGTGACTTTCCACCAGCACAAGATTTTATACTTGATCATCCTCCAGATCATTCCTCTAATAATATGCGGAGCACTTTAATAAGCAATTAAATACATTTTTAAAAATGGCTGTTGGAACAGCATACGTTCGTGAAAGATTAACATACAAACACACAGGTCATCGGTTGTAAAGTTAGGGTTTGATTACTTAATCACGGTTTCGGCTACAACTAAGGAAGCCTTCATCATAAGTAAAAAATTTTAGTTACATGAAATGGACAATGGTTCTTCAGCAAATGAGTTCACGTTCAAATTAAAAATGTAAGATTACATGCGTCAGAATTAAAAAGCAGAAGAGACTCTTTGTAACTGGCCAAACACGTGACCCATAGCGGCGCGTTTTAGTTACAAGAAATATGTTCTGCTTTTCATGTGGCTTGAACCTGAGCCGTTTTGCTCAGTAACCATTATTCATTTCATATAACTAAAAGTTTTTACTTCCGATGAAGGCTTCCTTAGTTGAAGCCGGAACTGTGGTTGAGTAATCAACCTCTAGGTTTGCAACAGATCAGCTGTATTTTTGAATGTTAAGCAATTAAATGCCATTTGTAGACGACCAGAAGTTCACTTCATTCAGTTTGGATGTTACTGAACAGAATTGGGGAGAGAAGGAATTTTTGTCATACCGAAAGAAGAGATCGCTTGACAGGACTCATTCTTAGACATCGAAGTATCATAAATTTAGCATTGGAGGGAAGTGTGTGGGGAAAAAATCGCAGAGGGAGACCAAGAGACGCATATAGTAAGCAGATTCAAATGGATGTGGATTGCCGTTCTTATGAGGAGATGAAAAGGCGTGCTCAGGATAGAGTAGGTTGGAGAGCAACATCAAACCAGTATCCGGACTGAAGACCATAACAACAACAACTTTCAACTTCCATATTTTCCACCCCCTTAGCGTTACCAACCCTCTACCACCATAGTGCACAATGGGAGACTGATAGCTACTACCACATGCAAACACTATTATCTTGTAATGTGTAGTTTTGGCTGCAGAGTGAAATACAGGCACAAAGACCTCAGTTTTATATATATTAAGATTATCCACCAGATAAGCTTCCAAATAATATGCGGAGCGCTTTAGTAAGCAGTTAAATACAATTTTAAACATGACTGTTGAGACAACAACCGTTCGTGAAAGATTAACATTCAAAAATACAGCTTATCGATTGCAAAGCTAGACGTTGATTACTTAACCACGGTTTTGGCTTCAACTAAGGAAGCCGTAAACAGAAATAAGAAAAAATTAGTTATATAAAATGAACAATGGTTCTGGAGCAATAGAGTTCATGTTCAAGTAACAAATGTAAAATTACATGCGTCAGGAATAAAAAGCAGAACATAATTCATGTAACTCGGCACACATGCGAACCATAAGGGCGCCTTTTAATTGCGTGAAATATGTTGTGATTTTTAATGCTGAAGCATGTAATTTTACATTTGTAAGTTGAACATGAGCTCTGTAGCCGACGAACCATTGTCCATTTCATGTAACTAATTTTTTTTACTTCTGATGAAGGCTTCCTTAGTAGAAGCCTAAACGGTGTTTTATCGATTTCGAAAAGACATTTGACGCATTGCCAAACTGCAGATTGCTAACGCAGATACGAGCATACGGAATGGGTTCACAGACTTTGGCTGGAAGACATCCTAAGTAATAGAACGCAGTACTTTGTTCTCGACGGTGAGTGTCCATCAGAGACAAGTGTTCGTCAGGTGTGCCCTGAGCAGTGTGATAGGACAGCGATTATTTTCTATCTATACAAATTATCTGATGGACAGAGTAACTTGTACTTTGCGGCTGTTTGCTGGTGAAGCTGTGGTGTATGGGAGGTTTTCATCTTTAATTGACTGTAATAGTATACAGGATGACTTAGACAAAATATTTAGTTGCTGTGAAAGCAAGTGTAAGGTAGTGCACATCAGTAGGGACAACTAATCCATAATTATCGAATACAGCATTAGTAGTGAGCAGTCGCGTCTTTCAAAAATCTAGACGTAACATTGCAGAGTGATATGAAATGGAACGAACATGTATGCCCAGTTCTGAGTAAGGCGGTCAGCCGACTCCGGTTTAGTGGGAGAATTTTGGGAAGATGTACCTCCTCTGTAAAGGAGACCACGTGAAAAACGCTTGTACGGCCACGTCTTGAGTATTCTCAAGTTTTCGGGACCCGCAGCAGATCAGTTTAAAGGTAGACTTGTTAGCAGTTCAGAGACGAGCAGCTATGTTCGTTCCTGGTAGGTTCCACCAATGCGCGAGTGTCACAGAAATGCTCCGGGAACTCAAATGGGCTTCGCCGGATGAAAGACGACGATCCTTTCGAGAAATACCGCTGAGGAAATTTAGAGGGCCGGAACTTGAAGCTGAGTGTAGAAACATCCTCCAGCCGCCTACTTACATTTCACGCAAAGATCACAAAGACAAGGAAAAGAAATTAGGGCTAGCATAGAGGCATATACGAGGTGCGATAATAAAGTAATGAGACTGATTTTCTTTCCAAGATGTGGCAACCCTGCAGGCTTGCGTAGGCTCAATATCTTTGATCTTGGTCTATAAGCTGCTTCTAGTCCAAGCAGCACATCGGTGCAACTAGTCAGTCATAAGTTGTGCTGTAGTAAGTTAAGTCGTGTTTGTGTCTCTCATAATGGAAATAAAACCGCGTAATATTACGCAACGGTATACCTTTTCTTTTTGTGTTAAATTGGGTGAAAACGCGCCGAAAAGTTACGGTAAGCTTCAGAATGCTTTCGGAGAATAGGTAATGTCAAGAGATTAAGTTTTTTCTTTGGCATAAAAAGTTTAGTGAAGGCAGAACGAATGTTGAAGATGAAGACTGCAGTGGACGATCATCCACCTCACGGACGGATGTCAACTTGGCCAGGGTGCCTCCTGGACAAACAGTTATCCAATATTACCAGAAAGAAATGTTAGGAAGTCTACGTAAAAGAGTTCTTCGTGTCTGTGCCATGATTGCTGCTAATTGGATTCTGCATCACGATAATGCGTCATCCCATACTGCTCTGCCAGTATAGCAATTTTTAACTTCGAAACAAATTCCAGTACTACCACAGCCACTTTATTCACCAGATATCGCTCCGTGCGACATTGTTCTATTTCCAAGAGTCAAAAAAGGCGGTCAAGGGACACCTCTTTCAAACAACGCAAGGTGTCCAAAACGATGTGACGAGGGGCTTGGAGGATATTACGGAAGATGAGTTCCAGAAATGTTACCATCAATGGGAGAAACACTGGGAAAAGTGTGTGCAATCAGAAGGGAACTACTTCGAAGGAGACAACACCAAACTTGGCCAGAATTTCAAGTAACATATTTTTTCACATCAGTCCCGTTACTTTATTGTAGCATGAAAAATCACAAAAAGAATGGCTTTGGTTGCGTTGCGTTGCGTTGAAATACATGAGGCGCGGTGCTAGCGCGTCACGAAAATGAAGCGAGACACACGCTTGAGTCTCGGACACCGAACGTCAACTTCGCTTCTCAGTTTCTCCGGATGTAATTGACGCATCGCGATGCAACCAACGCTATCCTTTTTCTGATTTTTCATGCTCTTGATTGCTTAAGAAATAATATGGAGTATCCATTGAAAAAACGGCAGTTTTGTTGAAAATAATACTTCTTTACGTTTTAGACTGTCTCATAGTACTTACTTTCATAAGCCCCTGCCGTACGTTCATGTCCGTGAAAGTCGTTTTTCAATATCTTTTGTAGTTCGAAAGATATCTGGGGAGAAAGAATTAAGTGGGACACCCTGTATATAAATATAGTCTAGAGTGCAATGACTTTTTTTAATTTAATGAACTAGTTTCGTTCGTTCTTCTGGACCATCTTCAGGACTGTAGCTGCACGACTTCAATAGATCTACAGTCCTGGAGATCGTCCAGAAAAAGGACGGAAACTAGTCCATTAAATAAAAAATCATTGCAGTCTAGACTGTTCTTTTATATATAAATCTCTTTATAAATGTCCTAATTATGTCTAGAGAAGATATTCCCACGACTTCAATGGAGCTACAGTCCTGAGGATAGTCCAGAAAAAGAACCGAAATTAGTCCATTAAATAAAAAATCATTGCAGTCTAGACCGTTTTTTTAAAATATAAATCTCTTTATAAATGTCCTAATTATGTCCACAGATGGTATTCTCGATTCCACAACTTCAATGGAACTACAGTCCTGAAGATGGTCCAGAAAAAGGACCGAAACTAGTCCATTAAATAAAAAATCATTGCAATCTAGACTGTTTTTTTTATATATTTATAAAAGTCCTAATTATGTCTAGAGAAGATATTCCCACGTCTTCAATGGAGCTACAGTCCTGAAGATGCTCCAGAAAAAGGACCGAATCTAGTCCATTAAATAAAAAAATCATTGCAGTCTATACCGTTTTTTATATATAAATCTCTTTATAAATGTCCTAAGTATGTCCAGAGATCGTATTCTCGACTCCACAACTTCAATGGAGCTACAGTCATGAAGATAGTCCACAAAAAGGATCGAAACTAGTCAATTACATAAAAAATAATTGCAGTGTAGACTGTTCTTTTATATATAAATCTATTTATAAATGTCCTAATTATGTCTAGAGAAGATATTCCCGACTCCATGACTTCAATGGAGCTACAGTCCTGAATATGGTCCAGAAAAAAAAAAAAAACCGAAACTAGTGCATTAAATAAAAAACCATTGCAGTCTAGATTGTTCTTTTATATATAAATCTCTTTATAAATGTCCTAATTATGTCCAGAGAAGATGTTCTCCAGAATTTCAAGACGTCAAAGTGGGGAGAGGCGCTTGGGTGACACGTGTTTGGCCCGCGGCTGGGTTAACTTGAGCCGAGGCGAGCGGCGCACGTGGCCGGCGGCAGTGAAAGCGAGCTCCGCCGCTGAGACGCAGCCGAGGCAGGCGAGGCGCGGCGCGGCGCGGCCCGGCCGGAATCAATACTGGCTGCTGCTGGCTGCTGGCTCTCGTTTCCTCCTTCCTTCGCCCGCCTGCCCGCCTCCTTGGCCGCCGCCGCCGCCGCCGCCACCGCTCGTGGGCGGAGGCGCACGCCGCTACTGGTCACTTGCTAGTTCCCGCAGCGGCCGCGGGGAGCGGTGGCGGCGCCCCGCCGCAGCAGCGCCAGCGCCAGCGCCGCGCCGCCTCGCGTCTTCGGCGAAACGGCGGCTGCCGGCGGGCGAGACCGGAGAGCAGCGCTCCGTGCTCTTGATTGGCGCAAGGACGGACGCTCTTTTTGTAAAGAGTAGCGATTTCTGGGCACGTATATATTAAAAGAATTTACAAAACCTAAAGTCAGTCGGCCAGACCGAACTAAACCAACCGATTTCCTTGTATTAAACGAAAGGAAAATATCGTTCAAGCGAAACACATCTAGCTTTTTATTGACACGAAGTGATGGGTGCTATCGACAAGGGTTCGCAAATCGATTCCGTCTGGCTCTTGTTGTTTTATTTATAATTCACTATTCCATTACAGTAAGCCACAACTGCGTATTTAAGACTCACAGACGTTTAGCAATACATAACAATTTTACGGGAAACCCGCACGCGATTTACAAAGACTCTTAGATATTAAATCTCTTGAGGCCTCTCGCTCGACTTACTGCGGCAGGAGAGTAACACTTCCCGCTTGTGGCTACTTTTTGGCACCAACGGATCATTCTAGAGTGTTACGCCTGTCATCTTTCAACATGCAGAACTGTCGTCTTTGTAGGTAATTGGTCACGCTTGTTCACTGGCGACATTGTTTCTACCACTTGCTATGACCATTGCATTCAGCAAAAATTTCTCTCTCCCTTTCAGGGTGTACTGGGGCGATAACAAAATCCCACTGGCCATCCTTAAATTGCGGCATTTTTGCAGTTTTTCGCACTGCCTCCTCGTTTGTCTCTAACGCTCTCATATTCACTTTCTATACTTTATTCCAGACTTCCCTTATTACTTTTACGAATTCCTTTACTGATTGACCCACTCTGCTTCTTATTCTGTATTAATTCAAATGGTGATGATATCTACACCCCTATGGGGACAACCCCAAACTCGTGTGGTGCCTTGAGTTATAGGCACAGACACAAAGCCCTAGATATGTATCCCAATTTTTATGGTGTTCGTCTTTGTTATATCCCTACATCTTTGTTTTCCCACAATGTACTTTCTTCACAATACCATTGCCTTTTAGATGCAGAGAGCTAGTTCCGAAATTTTTCGCATTCAATAGTTTACACAATTCCTTAAACAAATTAGCGATGCAATTTGTCCCCTGATCTTTTATTATCATCTCAGGTATCCCCAAACTTCAAAATGCAATTATTGACGAATGCCTGCAACAAAGTTGCTGCTTGTTGATTTTGCATTGCAGCAACTTCCACGTTCCTATAAAACTAATCGATTATTGTTACAAAATACTTGTTGCCTGTTGGAGTTTTGATGAATGGTCTCCGGAGGACGTCTAATCCTTCGAGCCTGAATAGAGCTACAGCTTCCGGTAAGCTTTGAGAACGTGCTCTCTGTCAACTTAAACCTGCTCTTTGTGAACATTGTACACAGTTCGGTACATACTGGCCTATATCCATCTTCTGTTTGCCACCACTATCTCTCTGAAATCCGCCTATTAGTTTGTCCGCACCCTTTGTGACGTGAAATCATGCGGGCATGCAATTTCCTGTAAAATTTTCCCCCTGAACGTGGCTGGCCCAACAAGTCGTGGACCAAGATTAGTCTCTCTACACAGTAAACAAGTAGTGGACCAAGATTAGTCTCTCTACACAGTAAACCGTAAAATTCTTTAATCTGCGATTGCTTCACAGGTTGTACATACTGAATGATGGCAGCGCTGTTCTGTCTCTGACCACAGACTTTATTTTCGAACTGTGGGTCATTAGCGAGAGAAAGACGGAGACACAGAAGGTGTGAGTGAGTGGAAGTGGACGGACGAAGTCAGGTGCTGGTTAAGAACTATATACTGCGAGAGTATTGTTGTAAGCCCTTAGGATTCTTAATAATTCTAATTTTGATTTTGTATTTTTTAATGTTAATATGGTAACAATAATAATAATAATAATAATAATAATAATAATAATAATCTTGACTTGCAACTTTTTTTTTTTAATTCAAGACAGCTTTATGTCCCTCTTTTGTTAAAGATCGTATTATCCCCAAGTTATATTAGGCTGTAACTTTTAAACTGTAGGACAGACACAAGTTTCAGTTTTATTTATATTTCATCATTAATGCACTGCAAGAAACTGCTGTCTACAGATAAGAGGCGAGTGAATTTAAATTTATTTGCACATACTTAGTAGCCAGATTTGTTATGCTCTTACATTTTTTGGATACTAGAATCGTAGACAACTAGTTTATCAGGTAGCTATTAATATTTTTGACAATCATGGAAAGTACTCGTGATAACAAATTAATTACACTACTTCCTTATTGTTCACTTCATTATGTCATTCCTATTCAATTGTAGAAGTCGTAACAAACTTGCTTATCAGGTAACTACCGATAATACTTGTCTATTGTGCAACGTGCCTTTCCATACTTTCCATATTCATTATAACACTTGCTGACAACACAATAATTGGTTTGTTAATAAAGTTATATCAGAAGGTGTTAGTATACACGATAATTGTTGTTAAGCTCGAAACATAATCCATACTTAGTTTTGGCATTTAATAAACTAAACTTTAATCTGTGTAAATAATTAGTAAATTACACAATTATCGACGTCTCCACGATAGAATAAATTGTACAAATTTATCGACTTAGATGTTCCTACTGTATGATATATTGTTGTCTACAAGCTCCTTTCATTGCTGTCATCTACTGTTATAGTTTGTCACTCTACGAATAGATATCATTCTCAGTCTATGTCATAGCAGTAAGTTAAACTTTAATCTTCAGTTAATAGACACATAATTGTCGACTTCAGTGTTTTTATTGTGTAATGCATAACGTCACTCCGCTGCAATCAGTCATTGTTTGAGATGTCTATCACTCCACCCAAGATCACATTTAATTTTGGATATCAAATTTCGTGTTAAACATTGATCAGTATTTAATTAAATTAATGAATAGTCTGTCTGTCTGATTAACGAATCTGAACTTGAGCTACAACCTTACTTGTCATTCAATGTTTAACCAGACTCGTGTTCTGGATAGTTAAGCGCATTAATAGGTCCATACTCATTGCAATCAGTCGATGCCAGGCTGATTAATTATAATATTGACTCTTACTTGATGTTCAGACATTCAGATAAGTTTTTAAATTCACAGTGCTGTACCAATGTAGGTAAGTACTGTAGCATCTGCACACAAACCTTGCACACTCACACACCCAAGTTTACAGTATACGATCCCAATCCCAACCATAATATTATTTTATTTTAACATATAGGTCTCAATATTCTTTATCCCCTTTTTGCGCCATTTGCCATTCACCAAGCTGATTTCCCTCTACTCCCAGTACAGTGACTTTCCTACTAAATCCATCAGCATTGCCTTGGTTGTTACCTCAGTTTATGTACAACATCGAAATCAAACTCGCTTAACCTGACTCCCCACCTATTAAACCTATTAGATGAGTCTTTCAACCCAAAAAGCCATTATAATGCTGAGTGGTCTATCAGAACTCAGAAATCACAAAGTAACAGCTGAGGTACTTTATACCAAAGAGTAACCTTAACATCTCCTTTTCAAATGTTCAATTGTTTCTTTCTGCCGAATTAATTTGCCTACATAAATAAGAAACCGGATGTTCTACACCATCAACTTCTTGACTTACCACACAACCTAAAAAAAGATAATCGGATGTTTCATTATACAAAATTAATTCCTTACTGCAATCTGGATATACAAATCCTGGATTTTCCGTCTAAGCTTTTCTCAAGTTTTCAAATGTACATTATTCTGTCTACATAAAAATGGAAGCATTTTTAACAATTGTATTAACAGAGTGTGCGGTTTTTTTTTTTTTTTTTTTTTTTTTTTTTTTTTTTTTTTTGCTGAGCCCCTGACGACGTGCCTATAGACATTCGAAATCCTGAGAAAAGATTCTAACACCACTACACAACCCGGTAAAGAGAATTCATTCGCAGCTGTTCATAACCTAGGATCTGTTTTCACTCCAATTTGCTTATTACGCGACCCAACTATACAATTTCATCTAATACAAAATTTAGTTTTGTTGAACTTGGCTGCTAATTCTTTTGACTAGACAAATTCTCGTAAAATATTTTCCACTCCATCAGGCCATCTGATATAGCAACTAGTACAATGTAACTTCTAATGAGGCGAAAAGCATTAAGAAAAATAAATCATTGCAAACAAGACTATATTTTATTAGAAATAATACAAAAGTAAATTTCTTTGTGCGGAACGATAAATTAGCAACTCGTGATCTCAAAAGGACGTCCCTTAGTCGTTGGAGATGTTCATCCATATCAGCTGAAAACACTATTATATCATTAAGGTAAACTATAAATTGCCGAGGTTTGAGACCCCTCAGAACCCCGTCTGACAATCTTTGGACTGCAGCATGCTCCTATACCGGTAATGACCACATGGCGAAGAAATTGGCTGCAACCACTTTGTTTTATATAAGTCTCAATTTGAGGTTGCTAGAATTGAGCAAATTTCTTTGATCCCTCCAGAGCCTCTATATAACCTGCATGCACTTTTGCTTCTCCTGTCAATCTTAATATTTCTACCCTTAGTAACTGTGAATCTGGCCAACCCTCGATATCAACTACGTTTATCAAATGAGCTATAAACTTTACACATCCTCACTTGTCTTACCAGAAAGGGAATGTTTAAACTTGTAGCTGCCAGATTCGTTGTTTTGTGTGCTACTGACTTTGCTTCCAATGTAACATACAGCACCGTGTTATGTGCTCCGAATTGTGCTACATAAACTGCATCTCATTCAGTTATCTCTGATCCTGTGATAGTGATGCTTTTATTCCTAATCGTTACATTCAAAATAAACCAAAGAATCTAGTCCCTTCCGTCGCGTTGTCTTGGTCAGCGGTGTCAAGACTCTTCATATATAAAACTTTTTCTACTGATGAAACAAGCAGGTTTTAAACTTAAAAGAATTTGCTGTGATCAACTCCTTGCCTTCACAACGTACATCAAACAAGGCTACCAGGATAAAAAGAAAACTTGCGTTGTCCGGTAGGATCCAACATCAGCATATGATGAAGAGTCTAGGGATGGCCTACCTTAGAAACTGACAGAAAAAACTCAATGTAACCAGTTCTATAAACTGATAACATTTTACTCCGCCGTCGGAGGTTCGAGTCCTCCCTGGGGCATGCATATATATATATATATATATATATATATATATATATATATATATATATGTGTGTGTGTGTGTGTGTGTGTGTGTGTGTGTGTGTGTGTGTGTGTGTCTTTGTGTGTGTGTTGTTGTCCTTAGGTTAGTTTACCTTAGTTTAAGTAGTTTCAAAGCTACGGACTGATGACCACGCAGTTTGGTCCGATAGATTTACAAACATTTGAACATTTAAAATTTTACTTGCAAGAAAAAGAAGAGTAACTCTTAAGGCCAGCAGATACATAGCGCTCAAAAATGGTCTCTCACAGGGCTCTGTATTGGTTCCTCTATTGTTGAACTTGTACACTGCAGATATTCCAGACACAGCGTCGCGCAAGTTTATATATGTGGACGATATGACAATAGCTTATCACACTAAAACTTTTGAAGAAATAGAGCAAACACTGAACGAAAATCTAAACCCGCTGCACTAATATTACATTAAATGGCATCTTCAACCCAATCCAGAAAAAACCGTCGATGTAATCAGGCATCTGAATAGCAGAAAGCCAAACGAAAGGTGAACAGTTACATGGATAATCACAGTGTTCAACATGAAGCTAACCCTCGCTACCTTGGAGTAAAGTTTGATCGAACTCTAACGTACAGAGCCCATATAGAGGATAAAAACTGAAAGCTAGAAATGCCATCCTTTCCAAACTCACTGTAACAACCTGGGGATGTGACGCATTTCGATTGTGCCAAATCTGTTAAAGCGCTGTATGGAATGCGCCGAAGGTGTTGCATGCCGAACTGCAGAAACAATTATGACAATGATAATAAAGTTTCTGTGTTTCATTTTCCGTCGGATGAAGCTCTAAGACGGAAATGGATCTCGGCTGTTCGCAGACGATATTGGGAGACTAGTAAACATTCAGTTGTAAGTATCGTTGTATTTCTTAAATACTACCATACCATTACATAATTCATAACACATAATAGCTTTTATTCTTACATGTATTACCAAAGGAAACGATACACATCTCGCCTATCCTAACGTTAGTTTTCATACCGTCATTAAGAGTAAACTGCATGCTTCTTTTAAGGTTTGCGAGCGTCACTTCAACGAAGAAGACATCTTAAATAGTACAAGAATGTACGACCCAAGGACCGGCAAACTGTTAACAGCACTATTGGATCGTCGACGCTTAAAAAAAGTAGGTGACAGAATAAAGTGTTAGAGGCCTACATTTTTTTTTATTATAATGTCGAAAGGAGAATTTTGGTTGTTTCCTTGCATATCGATAGTGTGAGGTTTTTCTTTTTCAAATGCTATACCTACAATATTAACGGGGTGCCCTACATACTTGTCTAATATGCCATCATCATCACGAGAGAACCCCGAAAGTCGCAGGGAGCGACTAGAAAACAGTGCCCTTCAGATTGACATCCGAGAAAGTGTAGAGACGCTGGTGACAGAAGCAATTTCTGTCTGTAATTTAGAGCAGTTAAGAACTAAAATAAATGATTGTAATAAGCACATTGACTGGATTTTAAATAACAAATTAGACAATATTTGCTTACTGTTAATTAACCACAATCCGTATCTAAGAGTTGTCTGCTATGCTGTTATAAACAGCGATTTGATCCTCAGTGTTTTTGTTAATGACGTGGAGTTGAAATGTGTTGGAAAAATGAAATTTTCCAAAAAAGGCCTGCAACACACAAGATGTTAGTGATGCTCTCAAGGAAATTTATTTCTTGGATAACAAAGATGAGGCTCCTGTTAACAACGTTCTATCGTTCAATGAGGGAAGTTGCCAGAAAGGGAGCCTAAAATAAATTTTTAAAGCAACAGATTTCATTACCTAAATGTGAAAATTCCTCTCAGTGTAGGTATTCTGCTGACTCTCTCATTATGTGGTCATTAGTTAATACTTTTAGCCAAAGTGCGTATAAGTTTTAGAGAAGCACTCTCTTTTTTATGTCAAATCCAAAGAAACTGTCCAGGCTTTGTAGTAAACTTTTAGCTAGACCAGTGATTGACAAAAACATGATCAATTTATGAATTATATCACACAGAAAGCTGGAACACTAGCCTAACAGAATAAAACAGTTCTTCTGCTAACTAAAGAAATGCATGTGAAATCCCAGCTTTATTACAAAGGGGAGAATACTGTAAATTGTGACTTCAATAATGGCAACTTATTGTGTGCAACCAGTGCGTATGTTTATATGATACAAAGTTTAGATTCTCCTTACAAGGATGTTGTATACATTTTGCCAGTTAAAACAATTCAGGCTGATGTATTTTTCTCTTATATCATCATCATTAGAGACTGATTATGCCTTTCAGCGTTCAGTCTGGAGCATAGTACAATAAAATACCTCCATGACCCCCTATTCAATGTTAACTTTGATGCCTCGTCTGATTTTATGCCTATTACTTCAAAATCATTCTGCACCGATTCTAAGTACTTTCTTCTTGGTCTACCTCGACTCCTCTTACCCTCCGCTGCCGAGCTCATGAGTCACTTACGTAACCTTGCTTCTCCTATGCGTGTAACATGACCCCACATTCTCTGTTCACTCTAACTGCTTCATCTATGGTGTTCATTCCCAGTTTTTCTTTGATTTCCTCATTGTGGACACCCTCCTGCCATTGTTCCCATCTATTAGTACCTACAATCATTCTTGCTTCTTTCATATCTTTAACCTCTACCTTATGAATAATGTAACCTGTATCCACCAAACTATCACTCCCATACAACAACGTTGGTCGAAAAATAGAGCGGTGCACCGCTAACTTAGTCTTGGTACTTACTTCCTTCTTGCAGAAGAGAGTAGATCTTAGCTTAGCACTCACTGCATTAGGTTTGATCCACCTCGATTCCAGTTCTTTCGCTAAGTTGCCATACTGTGAGAAAATACATCCCAGGTACTTGAAACTGTCTACCTGGTCTAACTTTGTTCCTCCTATTTGGCACTCAATCTGTTTGAATCTCTTTCTCACAGACATTTCTTTCGTTTTGGAGATGCTGATCTTCATATCATAATCCTTGCACCTCTGAATCGAGCTCTGAAATATTAGTTTGCAACCTTTCAATTGAATCGGCCATTACAACTAAGTCATCCGCACATGCGAGACTACTTATTTTGTTTTCACCTATTTTAATCCTTCCCAGCCAGTCTACTGTTTTCAACATATGATCCTTAACAGTATGAAACAGTGGTGACAGGTTACAGCCTTGTCTTACCCCTGAAACTACCTTGAACCATGAGCTTAATTTCCCATCTACTCTAACTGCTGCATGACAGTCTAGGTAAAGCCCTTTAATTGCCTGCAGACGTTTGCCTCCTATACCATAATCTTGTAGAACTGACACTAGCTTCATCCCAGAAACACGGTCATAAGCCTTTTCTAGATCTATGAAACATAGATACAATTCCCTGTTCCACTCATAGCACTTTTCCATTACCTGTCGTAAGCTAAAGATCTGGTACTGACAGCCTCTAAGGGGCCTAAACCCACACTGATTTTCATCTAACTTGTCCTTAATCAATACCTGAGAATATTTTGCCTACAACGCTAATTAAAGAGATACCTCGATAGTTGTTGCAATCTTTTCTGTTTCCATGTTTGAAAATTGGCGCGATTACCGCTTTCGTCCAGTCAGACGGAACCTGTCCCGATTCCCACGCCTTCTCAGTTATCCTGTGTAACCACCTGAGACCTGATATTCCACTGTATTTGACGAGTTCCGGCTTAATTTCATCCACCCCAGCCGCTTTATTGCACTGTAATCTACTGACCATTTTCTCCAATTCCTCAAATGAGATCCTGTTTCCATCGTCGTTCCTATCCCATTCCACCTGAAAATCTGACACATCATTGAACGTTTCACCTACATTGAGCATTTCTTCAAAATATTCCCTCCATCTGCTCAAGGCATCCACAGGATTGACTAGCAGCTTTCCTGACCTGTCCAAAACACTTGTTAATTCCTTCTTCCCTCCCTTTAGAAGATTGCTAATTACGCTCCAAAATGGTTTTCCCGCGGCTTGAACCAGAGTTTCTAGCTTATTTCCACAGTCTTCCCATGATTTCTGCTTGGAGTCTGCAGTTATCCTTTTGTCTTTGTTTCTTTCTTCAACATAACTTTCTCTGTCTGATTGATTTCTAGTATTGAGCCACTTTTGAAATGCCTTCTTTTTCTTTTTACAGGCTGCCTTCACTGTGTCATACCACCAGGCTGTACGCTTCTTCCTACCTTTACATTACTGTTCCAAGACATTCTCTAGCTGCCTCCAGTAGTGTGTCCCTTTACCTTGACCATTCCGCTTCCAGTGACGGTAAATCATTACATTCAACTAACTGGTACCTTTCCGAAATCATTGCTATGCATTTCTGCCTAATTTCCTTGTCTTGAAGCTTCTCCACTCTTACCCTTCTACACATGGACATGACTTTCTGCTATTTTGGCCTCACGAAACCAATTTCACTGCAGATTAAAGAATGAGCAGTATCATCAAAGAACCCCCTGAAAATCCTCTTGACTGTCTTCCTGAATTCTTGGTCTGTTATTATATAGTCAATGACAGATCTGGTTCCCATTCCTTCCCAAGTATAGCGGTGAATGTCCTTATGCTTAAAGAAGGAGTTTGTGATAACTAAGCCCATACTAGAACAGAAATACAAGAGCTGTTTTCCGTTCCTGTTGGTCTCCATGTTCTCTCCAAACTTACCCATAACCTTTTCATATCCTTCTGTTCGATTTCCTATCCTGGCGTTGAAATCACCCATGAGTAAAACACTATCCCTATCCTTCACTCTAATAACAACATCACTAAGTGCGTTGTAAAATCTGTCCATCTCATCTTGATCTGTCCCTTTACAGGGTGAATACACTGCCACAATTCTAATTTTCTTGCTGGAGATGGCCAAATCTTTCCACATCAGTCGTTCATTTACATACCTTAGCCGCGGTGGAGTGGCCGAGCGGTCTAAAGCGTCTCGCTGCGGAGCGCGCGGTTGCTCGCCGTGGAGGTTCGAGTCCTCCCTGGGGCATGGGTGTGAGTGTTGGTCCTTAGGTTAGTTTACCTAGGTTTAAGTAGTTTGTAAGCTACGGACTGATGACCACGCAGTTTGGTCCGATAGATTTACAGGCATTTGAACATTTACATACCTTATTGCAATTATGCTGGGTTCGATTGCTTTCCTGATGTAAAACCCTACACCCCACTGTGCTCTTACTACTTTGACTCCTGACAGGTAGACCTTGTATTCTCCGACTTCGTCCTCTTTCTCTCCCCTTACTCTAACGTCACTAACAGCTAAGACATCTAACCCCATCCTACTTGAAGCCTCCGCCAGCTTCAACTTCTTCCCAGTGTAATCGCCATTGATATTAATAGCTCCCCATCTCATTCCAGATCCTTTGCCAAGTCGTATCGGAGGAGTCCCTGGTCTGTCAATTAAACGTGGGACTCCATCACCTCCAAAGGCCAGAGGCAATTTGCTCTGATTGTTGCCAGAATGATATTGATATTTTCTCTTATATAAGAAGGTAATTCTTAAATTAGAATCAGCTGGATTTGTGATTGTTGGGGTGGTGGCAGATAACAATTCAATTAATAGGAAAGCAATATTTAACTTTAATACTCCACCAAAAGTAATGATAAAATATAGTCACCCTGCATAAATTTCTGCAGATCGCCAAATGTTGTGGATACAGTTAATCTCTTAAAGTGTATACGGAACAACTGGTTCAATGAAAAGGAACAGATTCTATATTTTCCTGGTTTTGATGAGGGCATGGAGGGAGGTTTTGCATCGGTCACAGCACTAAGGATGATTTATTACAATACAGAAATTCTTTAATTTTAAAATCTCTGTTTCCAAATTAATTTGAAAGGCGAAATGTTAAATTGGTGCTTAGTTACTTTAATTATGTTACGGTTGTTGTATTCAGAAACTAGGTTCCAAGAAAGGCAATTAAAATTGGGAAATCACTAGAACATTTATAAAAATAATTTGTTGGTGGCAAATAGTAACTGTTAAAACATTACTTAAGGGTCAGTGATTAAGAAATGTTTTCCAGGAACTGTTGTTGTTGTTATGGTCTTCAGTCCGGAGACTGGTTTGATGCAGCTCTCCACCCTGCTCTATCCTGAGCAAGCCTTTTCATCTCCTCATAAGAACGGCAACCCACATCCACTTGAATCTGCTTACTATACGCGTCTCTTGGCCTCCCTCTGCGATTTTTACCCCACACACTTCCCTCCAATGCTAAATTTACGATTCCTCGATGTCTAAGAATGTGTCCTACCAAGCGATCCCTTCTTTTAGTCAGGGTATCCCAAAAATTCCTTTTCTCGCCAATTCTGTTCAGTACCTCTTCATTAGTTATGTGATCTACCCACCTAATCTTCAGCATTCTTCTGTAGCACCACATTTCAAAAGCCTCTATTCTCTTCCTGTCCGCACTGCTTATCATGTTTCACTCCCGTACAAGGCAACACTCCACACAAATGCCTTCAGAAAAGACTTCCTTACACTTCCAGGAACTAGTGACTAATAATTCTCAACATATAAGTTTATTTTTAAAAGAGCTTTATGTCTCATTTGTGGAATGAGTTGAATGATAGTAAGAAATTTTCTAAAGAAACACATTTTGCTCCAAAGCACACAACAGCAGCTTTGATTGATTTTAGCAGCTATTGTCTGTCTGATAAAAACAGGTCCTATTTGCTCCTTGGAAAAAATACAGACTTGTTGTTTGGAAGATAGGTTCGGTAAATACCGCCAACTAAGTGGTGGAAATTACCACATTTCTCTTAGACAGGTTTTGAAACTGGGCAAACACGTACGGCTCATATCATGTTTTCCCTTGTAGTGCAGTCTAAAGTAGTTGGAGATGTTGTTATAAATGTGTGAGATATTTTTATTATTATTTTGAAATCCAGGGGTTGAAAGATATTAAATGTGGTAGTATATGAGAATGATGTTCAAGGGCTATTGGAGGTAACCTGGCCATTATTGCACTACATATCGGGATACTGCTCATATCAAGTGCTATAAAAAATCTCACTGAGTAGTGCAGAGTAGTTCTCATTTCAGATGAAGTAAAGCAGGATGATCTTATGATAATTGCCAAGGATCGGAGAGGCGTGGCAATCCCAAAGAAGATGTAGTGTCATGTGTAACTTATGTTTATTTAACTTTCCAAAAAAATGTAAAAAAGCATGAAATATTTTTCCTGCAACAGGCAAATTAAAGGTGTGTGCTTTTGAAGGTGCGTCCTGCAATATTTCTAGTGATTTATTTAGTGGATTTCAATATAATAGTCTTGAATCTTATCAGGTGTTCCATTTTAAATAACTATACTAACAAGGGAATGGTCAGACTTGTCATGTCGAAACCTGTGTTGATATTTATACCACTGTGAGTTAACATTGAAGTCAGTCTGTATGTAGACTGTTAGCTGCTGACATGACCTGGAAGTCTGTAAAATCTTTTATGAAGTATGACATTATTGTCGCATGGTTTCTGCGATTATAACTGCCTGTTGTACAACCCTCTCCTCTTTCGCTACGTTATACCAACGCCATCTAGGGACAAGATGGCGTTAGCTACGCGCCGCTCTCCTGCCACAGCAGTGAAAGAGTTAATTTATCCAATGAAAGCGATCGTACGATAATTAATATGTACGATAATAATAAATACGTTGACAAAAGTAGCTGATTTGTTATCTACAACATTCTTTCCAAATAGCTATGAAATAGACACAAATACATATACGGTTTAGAACACATCAAACTTTTATTTCTTTTAAGTACCGCAAAAATGCGAAATATTGGTACACTGTTCAAAACATAGGTTTTTTGTGCACCAAGAACATACAAGCAAAGACGACACACGACCCCCGCGAATCACAGACGTCGTTAGACGTCCGTAGATAAAACTCGACCGGTGTTAGGAAGGAGTCAGGCCTAATATCAGTATATTTCAAGGCGTGCCACGCATATTTAATCACATTTTGAAACCGTTTGGAGGAAAACTGATAATGTACGACTGATTGCAACTTGAAGAATATTGTCACGGTGATAGACAGGAAACTAGTGATTTGCACATAATAATTTTCTGTTAGTTTTCTGTAAAATGCCTTCCACTGGCGGAAAAATTCGCTGTCTAACGGTTGAATTACGTTCGTCGTGCCGGGTGGAATTTGAAGTATCTCTACTTCTTTGTCAAGGTGAGCTCTAAAGACAGCTTTTAATGAATCAGAAGTTTTAAGACCTGACCACGAATCTAGAAGGAGAAGAGATTTGTTCCCGCAGAACGGAAGAAAAGCATGACGCATGAAATGTGTAACGTTATCATTTCCCATTTTTCCAGACTTCGATGCATCTACCACAAGACTGTCTGCGTAGAAGATTGTTTGTTTGACACTTGGTCCAAAAAGTCCAGTTGGTTCTTGAAGACATACATATAGTTTAGGCAGCAATGAATCATCAAGACTAATTAAGGGCATTATAGTGTATGAATAGATGAGTGCAGTCGTGGGCTGCGCAATTGCCTCAATATGTTTTTCCCCTTTGAAGAACAGTGTTCTTTTCGCACGCATTTCTTTTTGAAAACCTGACTGATCTCCATCGAAAACGTAAGATTCACTAAAACTGGCGATCTTATTTTTTGCAGTCGTAGAAAAAAAGCTTCTATTATTTCCATTTGAGTCACTTCATTTTCCGACCTGTTTCTCGATACATATTTTGTTATTTTTCGTGCCACGATCTTATGTGATCTTTTGAAGCGACTAATCCAACTTTGAAAAGCTGTAAATTCAATAGCGCCTATCGCGTTGGCAATCTCTAACGCCCAATCAGGCAAAGTTGTGTAGCTGACACTCAATGACTGTCGTCTGGCATCGGTAAATTGCTCAAAAAGTCGCGCATTTATCTCTGTCGCAATTTCCAATCGACTCTTACGTCGTCCAGCGACTTCCTTTTTCCGTCTATACAATTCACGTTCAGAACTGACAAACGATACATATTTTGAACAGTACTGACTCGTAGGCGTTTCTTACCTCTTTGGTTCAACCAATACTTCACCGCTTTTTCTTTGTCTGATCATGTAACTGTAGTTGCTGGTGTTGCTTTCGGAGATAAGTCTTCATCTGTGCAACTTTCTTCCGTTTCTTCGCCGTCTGTAGATTCACAGTCTTCAGTATCGAGTGTTGCAGTCGTTTCTAGCCACATGTCTGCGCTATTTACATGCTCGTCTAGAAGTTTAACTACTATGTCGCACATCACATAGTCTTCACACTTGTTTTCTGTTGATTGCTTCATTTGGCGTCTTTGGTTTATTTCCATGGCAACCAGCCTAACGTTTACAGGTTTTACCATCACCTGTGAGGGGAGATTGAATGTTCATCGTAAAGTGGCTTGCGGAGTATAGATGTTTCAGGACGGTATGTTTCGAAATACGTACCAGAAGTGAAAAGTAAGTGCATGCCAGAGAAACGAATATTCGTTTTCCTTTCCAACAAATCCGTGCAACGATATTCCTCTTTAGTGAACGCCGCGATAAGCTGGCCGCACCTCCCGACCACGCGCACAACGCTCACCATAACAACAGCTTGCGACTCGTCATTTCCAGGGATGGACAGCCGTCACCGCAAGTGCCGGAACCGGGACTCGAACCTGGGACCTTCGCCTTTCGCGGGAAAGCGCTCTACCGACTGAGCTATCCCGACACGACTCACGATGCCGCCTCACAACTTTACTTCCGCCAGTACCTCGCCTCCTACTTTCCAGTATCTCAGTCGGTAGAGCGCTTGCCCGCGAAAGGCAAAAGTCCCAGGCTCGAATCCCGGTTCCGGCACACAATTTTAATCTGCCAAGAAGTTTCATATCAGCGCACACTCCTCTGCAGAGTGAAACTTTCTTTCTGGAAACATACCTTAGGCTGTGGCTAAGCCATGTCACCATCATATCGTTTCTTCCAGGAATGCTAGTCTTGTGAGGTTCGCAGGAGAGCTTCTGTGAAGTTTGGAAAGTAGGAGGCGATGTACTGGTGGAAGTAAAGTTGTGAGGCGGCATTGTGAGTCGTGTCGGGATAGCTCAGTCGGTAGAGCGCTTGCCCGCGAAAGGCAAAGGTCCCATGTTCGAGTCCCGGTTCCAACATACAATTTTATTTTTCCAGGAAGTTTCAGGTGAAGAGGTGTTTCCCTATTATCTAGCAAAGGAATGGAGAATATTATGGAGTGAAAGTAATGCGAAGAACAGAAGCCTGGTTGCTGATCCAAAATTACCAGTAGAGGGCTCTCATCTTTTGAGAAGGTCATGGATTACTCTAAACCGTGCAATGACGGGCGTCGTTACGTGCAAGGAGATGATTACAAGTTGAGACTTTTAGAACGACCCTTAGTGTGAGTGTGAACTCATCCAATCAACGGACCACCTGATGGAGTGCACCGGGCATATATAGGATATAGATAAACTCTAAGACAATGACATGCAATGGTTTTAAATAATAAGACTTATTGTATAAAAGTTATATATTGTGTAACCTAATTGTCTCTCATTTTATGTTGTAATCCATTTTTAATATTTCGTCTTGAACAAGCCGAACGAATAGTAATAATTGGTTAGCGGTGTCACCGGCTGACGATACTCAGACTGAAATTTCTCCATGACATTCATTTCAGTTTTAGTGCGAAGACGGCGCAGTAGATAGCCCGTCAACGCCTAGGCACAAATATACGAGAGATGGAACTGAAATAGTTGCATCACTGCTGTGGAGACACTATTCAATGGAATCTGCTGTAGTCGCTCATAGCACAAGTTGTATGCGCATAATCGAGGCAAATACAGTTATTTGTGAGCGAGCGGTCTAACGTAACGGTGTTACTACGATTTCAAAACAGAATCTACGGATTTGGATTAAGACTGAATGTGCCAGAGGTTGTATAGCACAACAGTGTTCTCAAGATCTTCAAGATACGGTAGGATTTTCTGCGCAACCCGCTCATCCTTTTGCACGACATCGCGCGGGCGCATATAGCGCAAGCTCTGGCAACTCTGTTCGGACGATGGGAAGGAAGGAAGAAAGGAAGCTTGGAGTTTAACGTCCCGTCGACAGCGTGGTCACTAGAGATGGTGCTTATGCTCGGATGCTTGGGTAAGGATGTGGAAGGAAATCGGCGTGTCCTTTCAAAGGAACCATCCCGGCATTTGCCTGGAGTGATTTAGGAAAATCACGGAAAACCTAAATCAGGATAGCTAGCGGTGGATTTGAACCAACATCCTTCCGAATACGAGTCCAGTGAGTTACAACTGCGGTCGAACGATGATGTTTGGAAGTACTGTACCTTCCACGATACTGCCCGGATTTAAAACCTTGTGACTTTGATTCCGAAGGTGAAGGAACCACTTCGTGACATTCGCTTCAGAACTGTACCAGCGATTCGCCAGGCAGTAGAGCGCTCCATTCACAACATCAACAGAACAGGCTCTGCTAACGATATAGTACGTTTTCCGCAACGGGTTCTGCACAACGCTGGTGACTGCTTTGAAGGACAATTACAGGTGCAAACATGTAACGCTTATGTATGGGTTTTGAATAAATAATTGCCACAATTTAATTTCTAACCCTCGTAGTATGAAAACTGAAAGATGGTATACGGATCTGTGAGAAAAGAAGCAAAATAGAAACAGTGAATGGTCCAAGTTCTAGATGTAGGCTACAACACTGAGGAATCAGTAGGATATGTGACTTAATTTTTATGTAGACAGAGTTTGATCGTGATGCTGGCTATCTGCGCTATAATCACCCTCGTGCTCCACATTTTCATACTGTGAAATGTACTGAACATCGATTAATCTAGGATAGGAATAACTTAGAGATTAGTGAAGCTATTTTAGTGATTTTTGTTGTGAAAGTATCTTTTGATAAAAGACGAAAATCGGCCTATGTATGTTGGAGGGGAGTGAAAGTTAATGCGCCAACTACCCCGAAATACTCAAGATTTAACATTAGGTATAAATAAAACCGACGAAAGTTGACGAAATTCGTGCATTTCAGTTTTAAAAATTGAGACACATATTACAAATTCTGCAGTGTATGCGCAGTAATAAGATATGATTGATGCAAGAAATCTTTGTGCATCATAACTTTTTAACGAACCTAATATATGCAAAAGTTCCAAAAATTAATTTAATCGTCAAAGCAGCAATTTTCAAAATGATGTAATATTAAAACATAAATGAAATTTACACTCACAAAACAAATTTGAACGGCAAAAATGAGAACAAAATGAATAAATAAAAAGAAAAATACAACAACAAAATAATTGTTCATTGCCTCTACGTCCGCGTTCAAACAATGAACCGTGTTCTGACACACGAAAAGAAAATTGTGAGAGGCACTACATCGAGGGTGACGCTAAAGCCGGCTGTTAAAATCAATAAACATTATTAACATGTTACATTCACTTTTATCTGCTATATTTTCAAAAGTTGATTTCACAGTATTTTGGAAGTCGCATCTAAAGTTACTGTCTATTCAAGCAATTTTTTCGATTTCTCGTCTGCTGTGATTGACCTGCCATATTGAATTTTGGGAATCTGACTTCAGATTCGGATACAGTGACATTAAATACACGTGTATATTAAAGACATGAAACAGTTCAAAAACACAGATTCACAATGTGTTTCATGTGCAGTATCAAACGAGCGCAGCAGTGAAAGTGTTGTTTACCAGTCAGACCTTTTGTATGTAAGAAAACAATTTTTTTTCCTTAATTCTCTTTCCATTTAAAGTTTTAACTCTACTTCGATTAAATTAATACGAATTTTTGTAGCAAAAAATTAGTCTCTTTCGGGGTAGTTAGGTCCATAATTTTCACTCCCTGTCCAATATACCTATGAAAAAGTACTTTCATAACAAATATGATTAACATTGCTTTACTAATATCTAAGCGCAATTTTTCTATTTTAACCCCGTATTTGGGAGTGACCTTTTCACCCCTTAATATGTTTTACTGCCGATAAAAATACTACGTGTTCCTCACTTTATTTTATGTATTGTAACGTACCCATATTTCATAAAAATCGAAGAGTGATAACTCCATAGGTTTACTCGTGAGAGAAAGTAGCCACTTTTGCAGTGGGCGAAATATCACGAAGTTCATATATTTCGAAAGATGCGCTGAATCAGACCTGTGTGGGAACCTATACGAATGGTTGTTGACAAACATAACGGATAACCTAAATTTTTATACAAGTAACATATAGAGTTCCAAATTTTACGTAATTGTTGATACTAGGATAACACCTTCATTTATTTGATTATATTCTGTAACTGCGGCACTAATCCATCACAGTCGCCTACCTCTATATAGTTTGTTCTCCTGTCCTCTCAGCCTTACTGGAAGCACTTGCGACGATACACAAATACTGGTGCGGGAATGCGGGTATAACCGAGCGGTCCTAGGCGTCTTGTCATGAACTGCGAGGATGGCCCACCGGAGGTTCGAGTCCTCCCTCGGGCATCGGTGTGTTCCTTGTTCTTAGGTCGGTATGAGTAGTTTTCATATTGATCGAATGTCTTGACATTATCTGTACATGGATAAAGTTGAAAATGTGTACTCAGTCGGGATTCGAACACGAGACCCCTGCTTCCGAGGCGGTTACACTATGTCCTGCACAACCGGAGACGCAGCGAGCATCACACCTGCACGGACTATTCAGGCACGCCTTCCATCAGATACAAATTCTCATCTTTACTCTGCCCACTATTACTCAAACTCGAGGCTATTTTCAAACTGATTTCCATAAGAGTAAGTGTCTAGGAATGTCTCCGCACTGAAGAGAGGATCATTGTCGTATCGAGTCTATTAGGCTGCTTCTTAAATTGTCGCCTACATCTAATACATGAAGCACAGTGCCGTATGTGTGTACGTGTTCAATACAAATCTACAGTTTTGTTCCAATCTTTATGAAATATTGTACAAGTGAGCTTCAATCCATGTGCACGGTCGCCGTAAGTGTAAGAATCACATACGATATATAGTTCACGAGATATGAGGTCATAATCAATGATATGCGCGAAAAACTGCTGCATTTTGCAACAATGCTGCTCATTTTCTCCTAAACCATTGGACCGATTTCAACCAAAATTGGTAAACACATTCCTTACCGTGAGATAACAATTGCTGCATGGTTAAGAATCACATACGGCACATCGTTCAAAAGATATTACATAATAACCAATAGAAATCGCAAAAAATGCCATATAATGCGGCGAGACTTTCGAAATACACTGTATGAGAATGACAGTACTTAGCGACTTGCAACAAACTTTAAACATAAATTCAAACCTTTATTAAACTTTTTCTCGCTGGCAAACAAAGTAAAATGATGAAAGGAAAAAGTTTCTCGCTTACTACTTTTCCGCTGTTTATGGAGTAAAACTACGGCTCTCGGTATGACGTTACAATTTATAATTTGAAGTGTAGCGACAGGAAATTTTACAGACAGCATTCACACATATAGTTAAATGTACTTTCCAAATTGTATGACATTATGACACGTAGTTCATGGGATATGAGCACATAAACAGAAACGTTCCGCGGTTCATGGACTAAAACCACAGCATTCGGAATGACGTAACAATGTATAATTTCTACACTAAAAATTGTAGCCATAGGAAAATTTTTACAGACAATATACACACATGTAGTTGAGTGTACCTTCTAAATTATATCACAGTATGACACGTAGTTCAGGAGATATGATCACATAAACAGTAAAGTTCATGGGAAACTGCCCCAACAAGCACCAGGTTTTAATCTATTTCTTCTTCACTACTAATTGTATTCCCAATAGATTTTACAGACATACAGACCTTATACAAATGAATATATACCTGAAAAATGGCAGGAATAAATAAATAAATACCTGGGAAATGCCAGGTTTTCAGCTAGTGGATAATATTTCTAAGGTAAGAGCATTTATTGATTTTCCATAACAATCCTTGGTTGCCTAATATCAAAGTCTGCGTAATCGAACTATTTGCGGTACAATATTTTATTTAATTGTACTAAAATCTCAATAGATCTCTAAAGGACCTATAAAGAAATGTATATATACTAGTGTTATGTAAGAATTCTTGCCCACTTCTTTGAGTGTGGCAGCACCGTAAGTTTAAGCAATAATTGCATCTCATCTCGAGATTTTTGGGCTCCACCATGTGTACGCAGCGATTTCCTCAGCTGTGTGTATCACGTGAACACTAAACTACAGTGACGCTCGTGTGGCATCTTTGACGGTAGATCAGTTTGCAACAATAGTTTGAAGCCGTTTACCACCAGCATCATATCTGTCGGCGGAACAGCTATATAAAAGGCTGTGATCACATTTTAAAAGTTTCATTAATATAAAGAGAAAATCCAAGATCGCAATATAATGCTAGATGATCGGTTTCGACACTCAAGGGTTTCATCTTCTGTACTCTGCTACAATTGCTACTTAACTGATTATTAAGGCGTTCCAAATATTAGTTTGAAAAAAAAAAAAAAATGTTTGTTAAGCTTATGGGACTTAACTACTGGGTCATCAGTCCCTAAACTTACAAACTACTTATGAACTACTTACGAACTAGGACGGTACAAATATCCATGCCCGAGGGGGGATTCGAACCCCCGACCGTAATGGCCGTGCTGACCGTGACTGGAGCGCCTCAGTCACTTCGGCCACCGCGGCCGGCTTAGTTTGAAAATGCTCCGGTGGATAGCCGAGAATAAAATATCGAGATGGTGGATAGACACACATAAAACTCACGGAGGCACTCAACTAGAAATGTGCATTATGGTGCTTCGTCGTGTAGATATATTTTTCCGTCTTATATGTGACTATCCACCAGCACAATATTTTATGACTATCCAACAAAATTTTCAAAATAATATATGGAACGCCGTAATAAGGAATTAAATGTCAATTGCAGCAGGGACCAGACCGGTCAACTTGCATAAAAAAATAAAAATAAAAAAAGAAACATTGCGATCTTGGCATTTCTCTTTATCTTTAGGTATATGAAGCAGAGTGCGCGTATGTTTTGTGTTTGTTTGTGTGTACGTATTGCATATAAGTCGTAAATAATGAGATGCGCGAAAAACTGCTGCATTAAGCGACAAGGCTGCTCATTTTCTCCTAAACCACGGGAGCGATTACAACCAAATTCCTTACCGTGAGGTAACAATTTCTGGAAGGCTGAGAACCACACACATGCATGGTCAAGGAGATATGACAACATCATAATCAATAGAAGTTGTAATAAACTGTCACATAATGCGGCGAGATTTTATAAATACACTATATAAGAATGAGAGTACTTAGCGACTTGCAACTAACCTTAAACATAATTCCTAACCTTTATTAAACTTTTTGGCTCGGACAACCATAGCAAAATGATGAACGGAAAAAAGGTTTCTAACTTACTACTTTTCCGCTGTTCATAGAGTAGAACTACAATTTACAATTTGTACACTACAAATTGTAGCCGCAGGAGATTTTAAAGACGTTATACACACATACAGATGAATGTACTTTATAAATTGTGTCACAGTACAACACCTTGTTCATGAGATGTGAGGACATAAACAGTGACGCACCAGCTTTTAATCTATTACTCCTTTACTACTAACTGTATTCGTAACACAATTTACCAACAGGCAGCACTTATACGAATGGAAATATACCTACAAAATTATATGATTTTACAACATATAATTCAATAAATATAAGATCGTGTATACTGGGATGAGTAAAAACCTTTCACATATATCGATCTACAGGGAAAGGAAGAGAATGAAACAGAGTACATCCAACAAATACCGGTCAATTCTGGCTGATCTACATCTACATCTACATACATACTCCGCAATTCACCGTAAGGTGCGTGGCGGAGGGTACACTGTACCACTACTAGGCATTTCCTTTCCTATTCCACTCCCAAATTGAACGAGGAAAAAAAGAATGCCTATATGCCTCCGTACGAGCTCTAATTTCTCTTATCTTGTCTTTGTGATCTTTACGCGAAATGTAAGTAGGCGGCAGCAAGATCGTACTACACTCAGCTTCAAATTCCGGCCCTCTAAATTTACTTAACAGAAATTCACGAAAAGAGCGTCGTCTTTCTTCCAGCGATTCCCAATTGAGTTGCCGGAGCATTTCCGTGACACTCGCGCATTGGTCGAACCTACCGGTAACAAATCTAGCTGCTCGCCTCTGAACCGCCTCTATGTCTTCTTTCAAACCGATCTGCTGCGGGTCCCAAATACTTGAGCAATACTCAAGACGTGGTCGTACAAGCGTTTTATACGCGGTCTCTTTTACAGGTGAAGTACATCTTCCCAAAATTCTCCCAATAAACCGAAGTCGGCTGTCTGCCTTACTCACAACTGTCCTTACATGCTCGTTCCATTTCATATCGCTCTGCAATGTTACGCCTAGATATTTGAACGACGCGACCGCATCAAGAAGCTCACTACTGATGCTGATGTAGCTTTTAACTTCAAGAGATTGTAGTTTACAGTGATACTTGCATTTTCTATTACGATTAATAAATCACCTATTAAATAGTGCACTCCATGTTTCTCACGAGGAAAACTTCTTGTCGCTTGCTCGGGGGTGGTCTTCCCAAAGAATTTAGGCATATTAGATTTTGGACAAGTAACCAAAATATTGTTCATGATTAAGTTTTGAATTAAATGAATTTTTAACGTTAGATATCATTTGCATTTTGATGACTACCTTTCTTTGTTTGGATACTGCAGTTATTATTTTGTACGTTATGCAAGACAGCCTTATTTCTTGAATACTCTCCCATAAAAATGAGATGGACAGAGAGAAGAGGGATATGAGAAGTACTAACTCAAAGCTTGAATAAATAAATACCCGGGGAGCGCCAGATTTTCAGCTAGTATTAATATAATAAGATCGCTTCCTATTACGAATAAATTAAGTTAAAGTTTTTCTTATATCCTCGTTGTGGAATGAGAATGCGCATTATTCTAAATGTGACTTTTCGGAATGTCAGATTGTAGAATGAGAAATTTGTAATCATTATTTGGTTGACCGATATCGGCGAATCGATCATTTTTGTTTACGATTCCCGCGAGACCGCAAGGGGTAGTATCACGGACTGCTGTGCTGAAGGTCACCGATTCAATCCCGCCCACAGGCAAAAATTTATTTCTTTGTGATTAACATTTCCAGAATGTTCTACATGCTTCTTATGTTCACTTGTAATTTATACTTGTTTCTTATGTTAACTATTCTTCTAATTTTTGGTACATTCTGTCTGTGTGTAAATAGCAGAGCACTCTGCCCGAGAGGCAAACAGTGCTTGCGTGTACGTTTCAGTTTGCAATAAACTTGTGTACACTCGACAACTCTGCCTTCGAAGTCAAGCCTGCTTCAATTTCAACGCGACAATATTTTCCAGAACAGATGCATAGGGGTTCGTACTAGAACGATCTGTAATGCCTATCTTTCGTACAACACTATTCCATTGTATCATACTTCAGGCGGATTAACCTCGTGAGGAGAATAGCCCCACACTACCCTGTAATGCAGTCTGCAAGAGGTAGGTTGGATGACAACGGTGTGAGCAAGTCCTACATTTAGTATGATACAAGCTTCATGCTTGAAGACGTTGAAGATGTAACAATCAATGATACCAGCTGTTGAATATTCCATGCGACTAGTGGCATGTACTACTCGCAAGCGCTGGATAAAGATAGGCTGTGCCACATACGCCACCTACGAGCTGACGAGCCACTCTTTGCGGGGCTTCTGGGGTCAGCTCGCGACCGCAGCTGACGTAACGTGACGGCAGACCGAGGCGGCTTGTAGAAAAAGCCACCCGGCCGCAGGAGCCAAAATAAAGCAAACAGGCCGGACAGCGCCGCAGCGGCGCGGGGAGGGAGCAAAATCAGTGGTGGAAAAAAAAAAAGAGAGCCAGAGAGGGTGGGGGTAAAAAAAAAAAACGGGAGCAAAGCCGGACAAAAAGGAGTGCAACCGAAAACACCGTGGTTACACGCGCGGCTATGAAAATTAAATGGCCCCAGCATGTAGTAGTGCGGGCGCGCGCGCGCACGCGCACAACTCACGGGTAATTCCAGCCATTACCCGCAGGTGGCGCCGCGGTGCGGCCGCCGCCGCCGGCGCGATTATTTTTTAACAGCCACCTACCGCCCCCGCCCCCAACCCCCGGCGCTGACCGCCATCGCCCGCGACTCGGCCTGCACCCCCCTCTCACCCCGTCGACAAGCCCTTTTCACCGGCGCTGCATGTTCCCCACACACTCACACACACACACACACACACACGTCCACCCACGCACACACACGAGCGCGCGCGAGCAGAAGGATGTATAGGTACGGGAGGGCGGACGTGCCGGCCCGCCAACGCGCACTGACACCCCCCTTAACTGGATCTGATTCAAAAAGGCATGTCGGACATAAAAATGGCTACTTAACCTGAAACCTCTAACGGCCTATTAAAAATAAATCGTAGATAATGTACGCGCAGGGGTGGCGCCGTCGCGACCCTCTCGCCGGCCGTGTTGTTGTAATTTATAAATAGCGAAAATGTTTGCTGAGAGGCGACGCGCCCTGGAGTGGCGGTATTTTTACTCGCTCGTCTGCTGGCCTCCCCACCCCTCCTCTCTCCCTCTCTCTCTCTCCCACACTCATCTCGTTTTTTTTTCTCTCTTTTTTTCCACCACACGAGAGCTCTCTCGCTCGCGCACACACACTCGCCCTCCACCCGCGCGGCCTCTGTACGCCGACCCCCGATACGGTGATTACCGCCCTCAAACGGCTCGGTTAAAAACTTGCGGCCGGCCCGTGATTTAGTGGCCGGCCAAACGCCGGCTCTCTTTTATCGGCGACCGCGACCGTCTGCCGTTAACTCGCGTCACTCCACAGCCAGCACTCCGTGCGCCGAAGTCGCGGCCGCGGACAACCTGTCACGGCGGTCAACGCGCACTGCCCGCCGTTAAACGTGCCTCAGCAACCTCAAATTATCATAAAGTGTTCCACGTGCTGGAACACTGAAACGAGTAGTTCACTACTCCTCCTTGTCCTTGGATTCACGATTTCCTATCAGAAAGGACACCGTTCGTTGTAATCGACGGTGAAACGGAACCGTCGTTCCGCTTCACGACTTTTATTAGTTTTAAAAGTAGTCTAAAATTAAAATCGATTCACTTGCCGTTCAAATGGCGACTATTCAGGTGATCATTCCGTTGGCCAATCATCGAAGGATACAGAAATGGGTATTGTTTGTTTATTTCTCCTAATATATATATATATATTTGTACTTGCGCCATACTTCCTTTCCCTTCCCTTCCCATCCTTTCTTAGGGCGAGAGGAGAGCATGCTGTATACTGAGGTGGTGGTAAGTTGCAAGGAACTGGAGTGGAGCTTGTAGAGACAGGTTGCCTTAGGATACAGGCAGCTAACGTCGGTGACCGACTATAGCTGGTTCGTCAGGTGCAATCTTGGGCGCCGACTTTGGCAGGGAGGCCCTCAGCCAATGGCGTCCCTTGGCGCGAAATCTGGTTCGGTTTCGCGTGAGGACAAGGGAGATGACTAAAAGGGGAGGTGAGTTGCAGGATGTCAGCAGAAGGGAACGTGTAAGGCGGTCGCCAGGAGAGCGTGGGAGCAGTGGAAAGACAGTCGAGTTACATGTGGGAGTCTTAGTTGGTAAAGTATGGAAGTTTAAGAATTATTAACCTCGACAGTCTAGTTTCATTTGTTGCTGCCCGCGCACTTCTCAGTGCCTCAACATTAACTGTAATTTTCTTGAGGTAATTATTTAGCTGACTATGTTTGCCTCTAGGCAAGGCCCTTACAAACTTGTTCTTGTCTTCTCTAGTCTATGCTTTTCAGTGAAATAGTGCTCAAATTAATTATTTTATATCTATGGAGTAATGCAATGGACCTTCGGTCGAAATTTTATCTGTGATTTAACTGTGGCTCTTTGTGTCATGCAATCTCATCCACGTGTTGAGCAGTGTAGATGAAGTACTGTTATTTGGCCATTTTGTTCACATTTTTGGGGGCAATATTAATATTAATTCATTTAACTTGAGTGTGACCGAAAAGACTGGCGATTTTATTATTATTTCTGTAAGTGGGTTTGTACTTTGAAAATTTGATCCACGTGTTGAGCAGTGTAGATGAATTACTGTTATTCGGCCATTTTGTTTACATGTTTTGGGGGCAATATTAATATTAATTCATTTAACTTGAGTGTGACTGAAAAGACCGACGATTGTATTATTATTTCTGTAAGTGGGTTTGTACTTTGAAAATTCCATCCACGTGTTGAGAAGCGTAGATGACGTTCTATAAATTGGCCACCTTGCTCGTATATTTTGGAGAGAATACTGATATTTATTCATTTAAGTAGCTTGTAACCGGAAAGACCGGTGTTATCAATATCTTAAATTGGTTCACACATAGAAAGTTTCATCCAAGTGTTAAGCAGTGCAGTACCTTGCTTATTTATTTCGTAACAAATAACAATCTTCTTCTAATAACTAAAGTACGTTCCTAAAGAACGAGAATTCGACACAAACAACCACGCCAGTCACTCAATAAACAGTTCAGTTATGGTGTCCTCAGCGCAAAATATAGTTTGATTATGGTGTTGAAGCTATTGGCTACGAACCTGTACCTCAAACAACTTGCCTCTGCTCCTATTTTGAAGTAACAACGATGGTAGGTTGTGCATGACAGTAGCTTCAAGGTGGTAAACCATTTAAGCGTCCTTTCTGTCCTCTTAGTATGGTTGCAAGTCTTTCACATGTAAGAGACCAGATAGAGTTACGATTTGATACTGTTTCGGTCAGTAATTCTTACTTTTGGAGCCAAATGTTAAATTTTCTGTTAAATCAATGTATGTTTAATTGTTGTTATTCTGCTTCGTCTTTTAGTTAACAATAAACAATGTCAAAAGGAAGCCTTCTATTTAAATCTACACCTGCTCTACCCCACTCAAAATTATGAAAAAATTTAATTGACCAGTTGTTCCCTGGAAATACATTTAGCTCTAATTTTGCTGTTGTCTATCGGATCATTCGATACCTGCCCCTTATTTTGTGGCTGCTCCTTTCATATCTAGGTTATCCTCGCTTAAAATCATCTAGTATGTCATGATACAGGGCCAAAGCTTACATTAATTTGATAATTTGCAGTGGTGCAAGGAGCAGTTACACTAGATAAGGTGCCTGATCTATTCAGGCTAGTCTGTTTTATTGTATTTGATACAATAAATGCACAGACAGAATCGATAGACGTAGGAGTTGGGACGTAATTTGCACAGAGTCATCCGAAATTAAACTGTTTCCCAGCTCCGACAGCGCAGGTTCGGTTCAACGGTAAGTCATCGAGTAAAACAGAAGTGATCACTGGCGTTCCCCAGGGAAGCGTTATAGGTCCCGTACTCTTCCTTGTGTTTATAAATGACTAGCTTAAATCCTCGGCTCCGCTCGCGTGTTGGTTAATTATGATAGATAAGCTATCTATCAGTAGTGTGCTATATGACTGGTTTTGAAGGATGAAATGAAATACAATACCTTTTTTTAGAAACAAACATTTTAATCAACATTCGAATAAAAAAATAAAATTATGTGAAGTGCTTAATGATTTACAATAAATAATACATTCATTATTCCCTATAGCCTGTGCTGCAATATCTCAACATGTATGGTGAGAGTAATGTCCAAATTCATTTTAATTTCATTTTAGGGCATTTTAGTAAATCATGTTATTTGTAGTATTGTTTGGAGCGTAAATTTAGAGACTTTTTGGGTTGCCCACCCTTGAGCAAGCGACGTATAATTCACCATGTGAAAAACATGAGGGCTGTAAATGGATTCCTGCGATGTTTAATGATTGTCCTTGAGCTTTCTTAATTATCATGGCAAAAGCTAGACGAACTGGAAACTAAAGTCTTTAGAATTGAAATGGCATAGCCGGCCGCGGTGGCCGAGGGGACTGAGGCGTTTCAGTTACGGTCTGCACGGCCACTACGGTCGGGGTTCGAATCCCCCCTCGGGCATGGATATTTGTGCCGTCATTAGTATTAGTTAGTTCGTAAGTAGTTTGTAAGTTTAGGGACTGATGAACCCGTAGTTAAGTCCCATAAGCTATACAAACATTTGAACATTTAAGAACAGATGAAAGTCGCTAGGAGCGAGGTCAGGGCTGTACGGAGAATAAGTACTTCATAAGTAGTTTGTAAGTTTAGGAACTGATGACCCCGTAGTTAAGTCCCATAAGCTGTACAAACATTTGAACATTTTTGAAATGGCATATCTGAATGGATTAAAGGAAATTCAACAATAATTATTGTAATAATGTCACAGATCGATCACTTGATGTAATGCGCGAAACGTAAAATCGGTTTTTTTAAAGAGATGTATTAAAAGAAATTTCTTTTTTACTGCTTTATTTATTTATTCTTATATTTCCTTACAGAGAAGGAGCTGAGGACATTGTAGCACGCATAGACCAAAGATATGGTCTGTCGCATCACGTTTCGCTGTATGCAACCTCCTTGCAAATGACATCGCTGGCCTTCAGTCCGATTTTTTTTTATAATTTGACGACTTTCAAGCACCATATCTTCCACCCCCTTAGAGATATCGGTATGGAACTGCAATGGTGTACAACGGGAGACTTCGGACAATAATTATACAGACCATTCGTTTGCGTTCTGTAGTTTTCGCTACAGAGCGAAATATTAACACACACACACACGTAGAATTTTATACACACCGATAACTTTCCATCCCAATATACTCCACCCTTTTATCATTATCAACCTTCAAGCAACAATGCAACCAATAAAACTGTTTTCAAAGAATAAATATAATTCTCAAAGAGCAATTGTTCCGCATTTCGCGTCATATTCTTCAAATTACTAAATATCTATCAGATCGCTATGAAACTGTACCTAAAACCTTCGTAAATTAGTAACTGTACAAATATTTAAGTCTGTGCGTCTTGTCGTTCGGACGTGATAAGCGTACACCGGACATTCACATTAATATATATATAGATAAATAGCTATCCGATCGCCATAAAACCGTGCCTAAAGCCTTCCCCGGGTAGACATTAATAACTGCACAAATTTTTAGCTCTTTATGTCTTATGGTTCAGACGTGATAAACGTACACCGAACAGACATTCATATTTATAGATACAGAAGAAGATTTAGAGGACAATCTGAATAGCTCCCTTAGACTATTCTCGGATGATGGTGTCGTTTATCGGCTAGTGAACTCAACAGAGGATCAAAAGCAATAGCAAAGCGATTTAGATAAAATTTCTACATGGTGCGAAAATTGGCAATAGACACTAAATAAAGAAAAGTGTGAAGTAATACACGTAACCACTAAAAGAATCCGCTGAACTTCAATTACGCGTTAAATCAGTCAAACCTGAAGGTCTTAAAATCTACTAAATACCTAGAAGTTACAATTATGAAAAACTTAGACAGGAGAGAACACATAGAAAATATTGTGGGGAAGCCGAACCAAAGATTACGTTTCATTGGCAGAACGCTTCGAAGATGCATCAGCTCCACCAAAGAGACTGCCTACATCATACTTGTGCGTCCTCTCCTGGAGTACTGTTGCCCATTGTGGGACCCTTACCAGGTGGGAGTGATGGAAAACATTGAGAAGGTTCAGAGAAGAGCAGCCCGTTTTGTTTTATTACTTTACGTGGGGGAAAGCGTCAGGAAATGTTGCACGAATTGGGGTGGACATCAATAAAACAACTACGTTATTCATTGCGGCGTGATCTGTTTGCGAAGTTTCAATCAGCGACTTTTACTTCTGAATGTGAAAATATTTTGCTGGCACCCACTTACTTAGGGAGACATGACCATCCCAATAAAATAAGAGAAATAAGGTCGAAAGCGGAACGATTTAGGTGTTCTTTCTTCCCGAGCGCTGTTAGAGAATGGAACGGTAGAGAAAAGTTATGAAAGTGGTTAATGAACCCTCTGCCAGGCACTTAAATGTGATTTGCAGAGTATCTATGTAGATGTAGATCACCATAATTTAAGATTGTTAATCCTCAGTCTGGAGCATAGTTTAAAAATTCCTCCCTGAATCCCTATTAATCCTCCATGAATCATTACTGACCGAAATCAAATATAAATCAATGTTCAGAGTCGTATTTTCTCTCGATATTGCTCAAAGATACTAAATTGTAGAAGAGCATCGAATTAAATTTTGAGCTGCGGTACCTAGGACCTCTTGCTTACTAAGCAAGTACTATTATCCCTAAGTCACCGCACCTTAAGGACCATTTGACCATCACCGCCGTTCCAGCAGCAATGCGCTGGAGTAAATCAGAGCTTGCACACTAAGCGAAAAAAAAAAAGGTAAAAAATACCGCGCGTTAGATCTGCCGTCGGCAGTTTTGCCAAGTAGTGGCGCACCTGTCCAAATGCACGCTTACACACACAGCGGTTTTTGTACCTTTTATAGTCGTTTTGTTCAGTTCGTGTTGAGCCTTCGTGAGTGTACGCAGCTGTTAACTGGATATTATCTCTCTTGGAAACATGGATAATCTGGATATAGATAAAGCATTTTCATTTCATTAATTCAAGAAAGACCTGTTTTGTGAGATAAAAACGGTCCATATACCCAAGCACCGAGACAGTAGGAGAAATTGTTGGTGTGATGTTTGCCTGGGTATTCGTAGCGACTTTTATATGGTGGACCAAAGAGAGAGAAATGGTTTTCATATGTACTTGTCACATCTATCCACCGGACGAAATTCGGTTCAGAAATTCTAGAAGTGCCAGTCTTCACACTCTGTAGTGGCATAAAATATTTAATCTGTTTTATTGCCGTGTCAACTATGGTGATCTGTTATTAACAAACGTCTCATTTGCAGAAATATAAACATTATTAGAAAACCAGAAACAAACGCCACTTTCTTATAATGTTTTTTATACTTGCAACTTACTAAGAGTGTTACAATAATAGAAGATAAAAAGTTTTTTTCATAAATACTCTCCACTCCATTATGGGCCGAATGGTACAGCAACCGATAAGATTGTTTAGTAACAAAACACAGTCGTGGTTGCATTTTTTTTACTGATTTTTGACTCGTTTCACCCTGATGGGGCATCCTCAAAATGTCTGGAAAATAAATGAAATGGGGGCTGGTTGGGGAGGGGGTTAAAACTTAAAAGACTAATCTTAGTTTTTTGTTGGAATACTTTTTCAGTAAGAAAGAGGCGATTAAAACAATAAATAACTTAAATACCAAAGCAAAACTAAAGTGAACTGGTTTGATGATGAAAGTAACCGCCAGTAACCTGCTGATTCGTACGACGACGACGGAGACTGTACCGCCGTGTGTGTAAACGCCAGCTTTCTGCGAGCGACAACGTTCAACTGACCGCGGCGGAAAAAATGGACACAACGATTGCACGGACTCTCTTACAGTACGTCTCCCTCCGCAACACAAAATTCAAATCTGCCTCATGTTCCCTTATATAAATATTTTTGATATTTATATCATCTGCATCTTAGGTACATAGCAGGATCGTTTCCATTAACGTTCATTGCTATGGCGCTATTCAGCTATTGGGAAGCCTCGGCAACATGGATACGTATTTATATAGGGGAACATGAGGCAGAATTGAAGTTTGTGTTGTGAAGGGAAACTTGCTGTAAGACAGTCCGTACACTGGCTGCATCTATTACGTTCCGGTGGGGTATTGGTTATAATACTTGCTTAGTAAACGGGAGGTTCTGCGTTTGAATCGTAGTCACGGTACTAATTCACTGTCTCTCCTTTAATTTAATACCTTTGAAATCAAATATTTTGTCCTTCGTCTACCTCGCTTCCTCCAACCCTCTACTACAAAACCCATGAATCTCATAAGGTTTGTTGCCACCACCTATGGTCTGACGAAAGTCCTCACAGACTCGTCGTCTATTATTGACGATCGGAGCTTGTCGGATTTCGAGATAGAGCAGATCCCATGGCGCGTATAGTCTCGTCCCTTTGCAACTTTCGAGCGGCCAGGAGCCATCAACATAGATGTCAACAGAAGACCAGGGTTTTCGAGGAAATGAATTGTGAGGGATGACGAAGCTTATCCTTGTTTGTACAGAGTAGATGGTGAAACTAGTCCTGGGTCTTGGTGAATTTATCAAAGTGTAATGCCTGCTGTAACCAGAAAACTAGGAGAACGAGCAAGGGATGTTCATGAATCCGCTGTTGGGGTAGCTCAGACGGTAGAGCGCTTGCCCGCGAAAGGCAAAGGTCCAAGGTTCGAATCCAGGTTCTGGCACACAATTTTAATATCAAATTTCATATCAGCGCACACTCCGCAGCAGAGTGAAAGTTTCATTCAAGAAGTAGGTGGTTGATGTACGGAGCACTATCGATTTTGGCTCGGGCTTAGACTACTGGGGATGGCGGTAATTTAATAGACCATATTCTTATATGGCGGTAATTTAATAGACCATATTCTTATATCTGGAATAGATAACTAAATAATGGCATTTGGAATGCAAAGAAGATAGAGTTTATTAAATAATTTACTATTAGAAAAATTGAACACATTACAATATTCAGACAATAAAACATTACCAAACACTATGAAATATTTGAAATTCTAGAGGCAAATTTGTTATTTAGTATGAAAAGGGTGAAAAGAAGGAAGGCAAAGAGCAGTATACACTGTTTTGCACTTACGGTAGGTGGGCAATATATCGAGCACTATCCTATAAAGGGTTAAGCAAACTAAGACAAACCACGAGAAACTGGCGGAACAGATGGTCAAGCTGTAATACGGCGTGCATTCATACGGCGTGAGATCTGTCGACATTCACATGAGACCGTCAAACCGCAGGTCGTGGAAAGGAGGCTTTAGGTAACCTTCCTCAAACCATGCGTGTAACATGAGCCCACCTTTTACGTCTGTTCGCTCTAACTGCTTCATGTGTGGCGTGCACTGTTTTTCTTTGTTATCCTCATTATGGAGACTCTCCTATCGTTGTTCCTATCTATTAGTACGATAATCATCTTCGCTACATTCATATTTATATCCTCAACATTATTAATAAGGTAACCGGTATCCACCCAGATTTCACGCCCGTATAAGAAAGTGATCACATATTGAACGCTGCTTGAAGAAGAGAGTAGATAGTAACTGAGCGCTCACTCTGGTGGCTCTGCTACAACTCGATTTCAGTTCTTTCACTATACTCCCATCCTATGTAAAAATACATCCCTAAACACTTGAAAATGTCCGCCTGATCTTTGTTCCTCCTAATTGGTATTCATCTGTTTAAATATCTTTCACACAGACATGACTTGCATTTTGGTGATTCTGATCTTCGTACACAACCGTTATATCTTTCATCTAGCTCTGAAATATTAGTTTTCAAACTTTCAATCGAATGTGACGTCACAACTAAGTGGCCCACATATGCAAGACACATTTTGTTTTCACACACCTTAAGCACATTCATCCTGGTCTATATTTTTCAATATATTGTCCATAAGTGATATAAACAACAGGTTACAGCATTGTCTTGCCCCTGAAACTACCGTCAGTTGTAACTGCTGACTGCCAGCAAATGTTTGCCTCCTATTCCATAATCTTGTAGAACTGACAATAGGTTCCTCCTAGGATCCCGAAGACGAGTTTTTCATCGGCTTAACCCAAAATTTCCAATCTATTTTCAAAGACTTTCCACACTTTCTTCTTGGACGCTGCAATTATCTGTTTGGATTTTCTCCCCCCCCCCCCCCCTACCCTTAAAGTTTCTGTGTCTGCCTGACTTCCAGTGTCGAGACATTTTTGAAACGCCTTTTCTTCTAAAGACTGCGTTGACTGTGTCATTCCATCAATCTGTCTGCTTCTTCCTTCCACTGCTGGGTATCCTAAACGAATCACACAGAAGGACCAGAGTTGTTATGTCTATTACCGGTCAAAACACGTAAACAAAAAAATAGTAATAGAATTAATAAATCTTCCTAACATTTGCTCCCCAGTTAACGGATAGTCTCACCTGAGATTCCTGCTGCTATGACCGTTGCCACTGTCGTACTTCTTCCCTTCTAGCAGGGCCTACTGTTTCGTTAATTCATAAATTAAAATGATACCGACAAGAGAAGACAGTAGAGGAGAAATTGACAAATCCGCGAAAACAAATGAAGCAGAAAACTGAAATGCGAGGTAGCCTGTTACACTTGATAACATACATAGAATCGCTCGATATAAAACCTAAACTGACACTGTAAACGTCTTACTGGCGGACAAGGCAGAAAAGAGAACAAAACCTGAGCCGTGTTGCTATATTTATATCTAAGAAATGCTGCCACTGCACAGCGGGGCTGTATTTTCAATCATGTTATCTACCAAATAAGTCTGATCGTGATATTGTAGAACTGACAATTTTTCCAAGTATAACACAATGATACCACTGTGAAATCTTGTTTAGTCATTATGAGAATGAGCAGTAATTAGTAATTAACAATTCTGTATTTGAAATTCGAGTGTTATCAGATGTGAGGAACATAAAAATAGAAGAGCTCGCATACTTCGCTTACTTTCATTCCATAATGTCATATATTCTTTTGGGGTATCTCTTCAAGTCAAACTTGGATTTTCAGAGTCCAGAAGCGTATAATATATTATTTATGGTGTAAAATCACGGACACTTTGTAGAAGCCTCATCAAAGAACTCGGTAAACTAACTACCGTCTCTCAGTATACTTATTCCTTCATGAAATATGTCGTAAATAATATATCCCCTGTTTCATCAAACAGTTCAGTACACACATACAATACTAAGAACAAACATGACCTGTACTAGAACTATTTCTAAAATTGGTTCACTACTCAGTAACACACGTATTCAGTAATTTTCCAGCAAGCACAAAAGATATATATACAAATAAAGAAAGACCAGTTTAAGAGGAGCCTGAAAGACTTACTAGTGATCAACTCCTTGTACTCCATTGACGATATTTTAAACTGAACAAAATGATGTACTGTATGTATTCGTACTATTAGTATTATTATCTGAGCTTGTTAAAAAAGAAAGAAAGAAATAATTTGAGATGTTCCGCATCCACGAAGATCTACTCAATACTGATCTATGAAACGAACAGCTAATCTTATCTAATGTAAGTCAACATCTACTAGCAGTTCACTAACTTGATCTCTGATGCCTCGTTTATTTTGGTGAAACAAACATTGTTCAGTGGCGTCGACACCAGGGGTGGGGGGGGGGGGGGGGGGGTACGCGTCGCAGTGTTTGACACTTACGCTCTGTATCCCAGTCCTCCGTTGTCGTGAAAGTAAGATCACGTCATAACTGCTGCGAATTTAAGAAGCAAGATAATTCCTTACGGAATACGAACTTCATCATATTTTGGACTAAAAGTAGACCTATTGTTGTACTATTTGTCAAAAATACACAAATATTTGAATTAAAGAGTTTAGTAATTAATTTAGGAGGTATTAGTTTAGAAGAATTGCTATAAAAATGTCATATGTGTCTATATTGTAATGCGTACAGAGATACAATCTCTTTGTAAGTAATTCAAACAGACTTAAAGCAAAGGCAAAGTTCATAAATTCCATCGCTAACAGAGATAACAAGTCAGAATTCTCTTGATAACACAGTGTGGTTCTTCTGAAGTCGTCTTTGCGTTCTTTTATAAGGGCTGCACTGTTCATAATGCGAACGATCAGTTCGGTCCTTGTACTTACCTTTTCATTGTAGACTTTGTGTTCAACCATCCCCACAGACAAAAATGGAAAGGGGATATTGGTGGCCAAGAAACGTACCCATATCTAACGTTCCATCTTCCTTGAGATAATGTGTTTAGATAATGTGTCAAGTAATCAGTAGATTGTGCAAAAGTTCCATTGTTCTGGAAGAACACAAACGATGCGCGAAGTATACAATAATTACCACAGCCATACCTTGCCAAAAGATCTTTCCGAGCACCCGAAAAAATTCTGGTCCTATGTGAAATCGATAAGCGGGTCAAAGCCCACCGTCCAGTCACTCGTTGATCATTCCGGGGCAGTAATAGAAGAAAGCAAACGGAAAGCTGAATTCTAAATTTAAATTTTAAGAAATAGTTCACGCAGGAGGACCGCACAAATGTACCATCATTTGATCAACGTATAATTCCGAAACGGAGGACATAGTAATAGGTATTTCCTGTGTAGAGAAGCAGCTGAGAGAGCTAAATACGAAAAAGTCTGCTGGTCCGGATGGAATACCAGTTCAGTTTTACAATGAGTATTCTGCGGCATTGGCCCCCCTGCTTAGCTTGCATTTATCGCGAATCTTTAATTCATCGCAAAGTTCCCAGTGATTGGAAAAAAGCCCAGGTGACTCCCGCTTATAAGATAGGAAAGAGAACTGACCCACACAATTACAGGCGAAAATCGTTGACATCAGTTTCATGTAGAATTTTGGAACATATTCTCAGTTCGAATATAGTAAATTTCCTTGAAAGAGACAAGCTTCTTTCTATGAATCAGCACGGGTTTAGGAAACATCGTTCATGTGAAACTCAGCTTGTCCTTTTCTCACAAGACGTCTTACGCCATTGGATGAAGGGCAACAGGTGGATTGTGTTTTTCTCGACTTCAAAAAGACGTTTGACGTGATGCCACACTGCAGACTACTAACGAAGATACGAGCTTATGGAATAGGTTGACAGATTTGTGACTGGCTGGAAGACTTTCAAGGTAATAGAACGCAGTACGTTGTTCTCGACGGCGAGAATTCATCAGAGACGAGTGTATCGTCAGGCGTGCCCCAGGGGAGTGTGATAGGACCGCTATTATTTTCTATATACATAAATGATCTGATGGACAGAGTAAGTTGTAATTTGCCGCTGTTTGCTGATGATGCTGTGGTGTATGGGAGGGTGTCGTCTTTAACTGACTGTAATAGCATTCAGGATGACTTAGACAAAGTTTCTAGTTGGTGCGAAGAATGGCAGCTAGCTCTCAATGTAGAAAAATGTAAGGTGATGCGCATGAGTAGGAAAACCAATCCCATAATGTTCGAATACAGCATTAGTAAGTGAGCTTCTTGATGCTGTCATGTCGTTCATATATCTAGGCGTAACACTGCAGAGCGATATGAAATGGAACGAACATGTAAGGACAGTTGTGAGTAAGGCAGACAGCCGACTTCGGTTTATTGGGAGAATTTTGGGAAGATGTACTTCATCTGTAAAGGAGACTTCGTACGAAACGCTTGTATGACCACGTCTTGAGTATTATTCAAGTGTCTGGGACCCGCGGGAAATCAGTTTAAAGGAAGACATAGAGGCAGTTCAGAGACGAGCAGCAAGATTTGTTCAAAAAATGTTCAAATGTTTGTATAGCTTATGGGACGTAACTACGGGGTCATCAGTCCCTAAACTTACAAACTACTTATGAACTAACTAAGACTAAGGACGGCACAAATATCCATGCCCGAGGGGGGATTCAAACCCTCGACCGTAGTGGCCGTGCAGACCGTGACTGGAGCGCCTCAGTCCCCTCGGCCGCCGCGGCCGGCCAAGATTTGTTACTGGTAGGTTCGAACAATGCGCGAGTGTCACTTAAATGCTCCGGCAACTCAGTTTGGGGATTGCTGGAGGGAAGACGACGTTCTTTTCATGAATTTCTGTTGAGGAAATTTAGAGGGCCGGAATTTGAAGCTGAGTGTAGTACGATATTGCTGCCGCCTACTTACATTTCGCGTGGTGATCACAAAGAGAAGATAAGAGAAATTAGGGCTCGTATGGAGGCATATAGGCATTCTTATGTTCCTCGTTCTGTTTGGGAGTGGAATAGGAAAGGAACTGACTAGTAGTGGTAAAGTGTACCCTCCGCCACGCACCTTACGGTGAATTGCGGAGTATGTATATAGATGTAGATGTAGGTGTAGATGTAGACCTCAGCCTTAGAAACAAGGCGGGATTGTTCCCCTTCACGTTCTTTGCTGGGGTGCTATTCCAATATAGGAGAGCCCTGGAAATTTGATACGCATTTCACAGGGAACAATGAGGCAGAATTAAAGTATGTGGTGTGGAGGGAGATGTGCTTTAAGACAGCCCGTGTAGTCGGTTTGGCTGCAACGCTGTGTTATTTGAGCGGTCTAAAGTGCCTACTTAGTAAGAAGGAGGTCCCGGGTTCGAATTCCCACCACAACACAAATCTATTTCTATGCCTCTCTTTATGTTTTATACCTGTGTTTTGAAAATTATGCCAATACGCGACGTAACAGACTCGCGTGTGTAACATTGCAGAGTGATATGAAACGGAACGAACATGTAAGACAGTTCTGAGTAAGGCGGACAGCCGACTTCGGTTTATTGGGAGAATTTTGGGAAGATGTACTTCACCTGTAAAGGAGACCGCGTATAAAACGCTTGTACGACCACGTCTTGAGTATTGCTCAAGTGTTGGGGACACGCAGGAGATCAGTGTAAAGGAAGACATAGAGGCAGTTCAGAGGCGAGCAGCTAAGATTGTTACTGGTAGGTTCGACCAATGCAAGAGTGTCACGGAAATGCTCCGGCAACTCAATTGGGGATCGCTGTAGGAAAGACGACGTTCTTTTCGTGAATTTCTGTTGAGGAAATATAGAGGGCCGAAATTTGAAGCTGAGTGTAGTGCGATCTTGCTGCCGTCTACTTACATTTCGCGTAGTGATCAGAAAGACAAGAGAAATTAGGGCTCGTGCGGAGGCATATAGGCATTCTTCTTTTCCTCGTTCTTTTTGGGAGTGGAATAGGAAAGGAAATGCATAGTGGTAGTACAGTGTACCCTCCGCCACGCACCTTACGGTGAATTGCGGAGTATGTAGATGTATATGTAGATATCTCGTAAACGAATAGCGCTTGAGTCCTTCAAAAATCGCCACTGACACTCTAATTTACTCTACTTTTAGTTTGTGAAGGTCAATAAACGTACCACTTAAAGAAATACATTTTTCCACAAATATACACTGTCTATTTATAATTAAAATATAGTTATTTGTTAATAATACGATCTCCTAATTATAAATCTATTCTGTGAAAACCGCACGTCAATAGGACTTTCCATTTACGCAATATTTGCGATGCAAATTTTGGGCGATTCACCCTATTTTCCGCGGTGCCGATCTCAGCACCATGGTCAAAGGCTGGGTTGGGCTGGAATCGTGTAAATGAGATAGAACTTGGGTACCAGTACTCTATTCACATATGGGGATGTGGAAAACCACCTAAAAACCTCATACAGGGAGGTTGGCACACCGACTCCCCTGGTTTAATAATCCTCCCCGCGGATTAGGAACTTGGCCAGCATACCTTCCCGTTCCGGAAAGCTTCGCCTGGTAGAGCAAGTGAAAAATCCAAACACACACAAACATCAACATGCGTACCATGTGCAGTTCTCAAATCGCATTAAACCCGCGGCTGCAGAATACAGAATATGCTACAGCTAACGCTTCATATGATGCAGCCATGTTAAAACAGAAACAACAGGTAGCGGATGTCAGCTATAATCGTAACCAAGTATACAGTCTGACTTTTAGATGTACGAGCATTGTGATATTTTACCTTTAAATTACATGAAATATTGATAATCATTATTTTTTCTGTGTCTCTATTTTGCAACGACTTAGCTGTAAAAGTTATTGTTTATGCCAAAATGCCAGTACTTCAAAATCAGACATGCAGAAAAACAAATTCCATTATCAGTCGGATATGAAGAAAACTCAGTGGTTACTAATCTCCTCCAGCATTGCAGGAGACTCGGTTTCCAAATATCGTGGAACAGGTGGAAGCGGCTAAAGTTGCGAAGAGTACCACCGCCTGGAGCGCCGTCCTCCAGAGGCCACGGCGCATTTTTCAGGCTCGCTGGCGGCGGGGAGTCCCCGGCGGCTGGCGGCAGCGCGCCGCTAGTTGCGCCGGCGGCCGCAAGGAGCGCGGCGGTAACGAGTGTCCGTCAGCGCGGGCGGCGACGTGCCGGCCGCAGATTGTGCCAATCACGGCGCCGCCAGACCCTTCATCTTCGCACCTTACTAATTACCGCGCGGTCTTGAGCCCCGGACCGGTGATCACCGCTGCCGGACCACCCCCCCCCCTCCCCCACCAGTCGACGTCACCGGCCAGCGACAGCGCGCTCTTCTGTCCATCGTCCGAGCGGAAACTCAGTTGCGGAGAGGCGGGCGTTTTTTCCTTCATTTCATATATCCTTCTCACTGAGTTTTCAGATATCTGAACCTCTCACAGTGGTACAAATCCACGAGTGCAATTGAGGATATACATTACAAGGATAAATGATTCCTTACCAGATATCTGTATTTTTCTGGGCGTGATCTGGGAATTTATTTATTCAAATATATTGTCAGTCTGTCTCCTCTTCCCTATCTTCTAATCTCCCCCCTCCATCTCCTCAATCCGCTCTTTACAAACTCACCCCTCTTCCAACACTTTCCCTTCTTACCTGATTCTATGTTAAATCATCATCTTTATCATCATCTTCATTAGAGACTGACTATGCCTTTCAGCGTGCAGTCTGGAGCATACTACCTCCATGATCCCCTATTCAATGCTAACATGGATGCCTCGTCTGATGTTATGCCTTTTACTTCAAAATCATTCTGCACCGAATCTAAGTACTTTCTTCTTGGTCTACCACGACTCCTCTTACCCTCCACTGCCGAGCTCATGAGTGTCTTAGGTAACCTTGCTTCTCCCATACATGTGACATGACCCCACCATCCCAGTCTGTTCACTCTAACTGCTTCATCTATGGTGTTCATTCCCAGTTTTTCTTTGATTTCCTTATTATGGACACCCTCCTGCCATTGTTCCCATCTATTAGTACCTGCAATCAGTCTTGCTACTTTCATATCTGTAATCTAACTTATGAATAAGGTAACCTGTATTCACCCAGCTTGCACTCCCATACAACAAAGTTGGTCGAAAGATAGACCCGTGCACTGCCAACTTAGTCTTGGTACTTACTTCCTTCTCGCAGAAGAGAGTAGATCTTAACTGAGCACTCACTGCATTAGCTTTGCTGCACCTCGATTCCAGTTCTCTCGCTATGTTGCCATCCTGTGAGAAAATACATCCCAGATACTTGAAACTGTCTACCTGTTCTAACTTTGTTCCTCCTATTTTACACTCAATCTGTTTAAATTTCTTTCCCACAGACATTACTTTCGTTTTGGAGATGCTGATCTTCATATCATAATCCTTGCACCTCTGGTCAATCGAATCGGCCATTACAACTAATTCATCCGCATATGCGAGACTGCGTATTTTATTTTCATCTATTTTAATCCCGCCCTGCCAGTCTACAGTTTTTAACATATGATCCATGAATAGTATGAATAACAGTGGTGACAGGTTACAGCCTTGTCTTACCCCTTTAACTACCCTGAACCATGAGCTTAATTTGCCATCTACTCTAACTGCTGCCTGACAGTCTATGTTAAATGGAAAGATAAAAAATTACTATGCTTTACAATTTAGCCCTCTATCTTTCAAAATAAGAGATAATTTGCGAGGGAAAATAGCTTTAATTAAAAACTAGTTCTTGTGCTATAAAATGCCTGTTCCAGACTAGTGACCCAAGGTGGGTCAAAAATGCGGCGCAAACTGGTCACAGACAGGAGGACACATTTACAACTACATTAAAAGATCTCGGCGTTGTTACGATACTTAGAGACACTGCTCAAAACAATTAGGGGATAATACAGAATATACTTATGATAATCAATTTTACTCAGATATTGGTTAAAATTTAATTTGTGTGTGGGTTACAGTACGATAGTTTGCTGTCATTTCGTTATCTTGAAAGCATTACGAAGATGATCGATAAACTCCAATGGAAGAAAGACGCTCTTTAGTTTGGTATGGACTTTGGTCGATGTTTCGAGAACATACCTTTACCAAGGAGTCAAGCAGTATATTGCTCACTCCTGCGTATATCTCGCGAAGAGATCATGAGGCTAATATCAGAGAGATTGGAGCCCATGCAGAGGCATATCTACAATCTTTCTTTCCGCGAACAATACCAGACTGGAAAAGGAAGGAGAACCGATGGTGGTAATCAAGGTACCCTTCGCCACACACCGTCAGCTGGCTTGTGGAGTATGGATGTAGATGTCTAAATTCTTTAATTAAGATTTACATGGCGTTTACTTAGAGCGAGGCACCATGGGACTAACAATAAGGAAAAAGACATTCTCCTTGCCCTTTAATATGGTGGGTGAACACCTCAGAGTGCCAATACTGTTGCACACCTGCGTGGCATGACAATATGAGGTTGTCAATCTATTCTTCGATATTTGGCCATACTTCCGTGAGTGCAATATACAACTCTGCAGCACTTGTAACACGTTCTGATCTCCCAAGTACATCCCACACATGCTCAATCGGGTTTAAGTTCAGCGAACACGTGGACCACTCCAGTCGCTTCCCACAGCTTCAAGCATGTTGTCCACAGTGCAGCTCTCTGGATACGAGCTCCATCGTCTACCAGAAAGAACACATTCTCCTATATCACCAGTGGAGGGATAACAGAAGGTCGAATTATGTCTCCTCTGTACCTCTGAGAAGTCAAAGCGCCATTCTGAACGACATACAGGTCCGCCCATACTGATTCCTGCCCACACCGTCCACCACTATGATATGATGTGTTTCTTGCACTTAATCAGGAGTGTTCCACATGTGAGGGAACGACGATTGTCCGGATGAACACAAAATCTTGATTCATCTGTGAACAGAAGCCGCGGTATTCATCACGCCTCCAATCCAGATGTTAAAAACAAGTTTGTAAACCTATCAGACTCAACTGCGTGGTTATTAGTCTCTAGCTTACAAACGATTTAAACTAACGTAAACTAACCTAATGACAACACATACACCTATGCCCGAGAGAGGACTCGAACCCCCGACGACGAACGGCCGTGCGCACCGCAGCACGGCGCCTCAATGCGCACTGCTAATCCGCCGCGGATCCTGATGTTCCTCCGCCCAGTTTCTGCGGGATGAACGATGTCGTGGTTTTAATGGGACACACACAATAGGCTTCCGGTCGTAGAGCCGACATTCCAGAATGAGATTTCGGACTGTTTGTTGATATTGCGCGTCCTGTTGATGCCTGGAGGGTGCATGGCAATTGTTGTACTCAGCATCTTGTCTCGACGGGCTGTTGACCGGAGACAACGGTCCTCTCATACTGGTGTTAACCAACGACGACCTTGGTCTCTCTTTTAACGGTTTCTAAAATCACGTTCACATCTTGGAGTTACACACTGGGACACTTCAGTATCTGCAGCCACCTCCCCCTGTGTCTGTCCCGCTTCCAACCTCCTTATGTTCTCTATGCCATAGCTTTTGTTAAGTCGCGTTGTTGATGTGTTGTTCTACTACCTGCTCACTAAACTATCTGATACCCAACTGCTTGTGTAATTCGTTTGGTAAACGCAAGTCAACACCAACCCCATCTGGAGCAACTTCAGAACTTAGATATTTCAACTAATCACCTAATTGTTTTGACCATTGAGGAAAGTAAATATTCCAAAGACTTTCTCCAATGACATAGGCCAGCGGTTCCCAACTTTTTCTTGCCCTGCGGCCCATCCATTGCATAAAAACATCTGGGAGTCCCAGTAACTAAATAAAAAGTAAAACTCACCAACACATAAAAACAGGTGTGCGCACGCACACACACAATATATAATATTCACTTAATTATAAAAAGTACACGAAAGTCAAAATAGTGTAGGCAATGTAAAAAAAAAAAAAAACAAAAAAAAAAAGCCTTTAATCACTCTCTAAAATCGGTCTACTCCTGCAGTATTTTATTTTATTATTTATTTATTTATTTTTATTTTATTTTTGTTTGTTAAAAAGTAAAGTTGAAAAGACTCGTTCACATAAATAAGTTGTCGAAAAGGCCATAGTTTCAGAAGCAATTTCGGCAATTGCTGGATAGTCTTGCCGAAACTGTATCCAGAATGGGACCAATGGCGTTGTTTCGATAACCGATTTTAAAGCCTGATAGTTCAGTTAAAAAGTCTTCTACTCCTGATAAAATTTTCAATTTTTTTGCAGTTATCCACTTCAAGGGATTTTTAATCCACTAGTTTTCACACCAAGTTTTAGGAAAGTAGTCCCTGAAAGAAACATGAAAATTCTTACAGACTGCTGTAGTGTCTAGTCAGGAGGGGTACTTAAACATTTTGTCACCATGTACTATCGGAATTTTTTGCGATATTTTGCGTACTGCTAGAATTTGTTCACTTTTGACAAACCCTAAGGATGCGGAAGGTTGAGTGATGAGTGATGCACGAGTGAGATAATAAGTGAAATTAGCTATTCAACAAGGTTTTATTGGTCACACTGTCTAAGTGGGAACTTGCACGTCTACCAGCACAATCTTCGTCGGTAAGAAAAATCCTTAGTTCGTCACGGAACTCAAATAATGTTGTCAGTACCTTACTTCTCGACAGCCACCAAACTTAGAAGCGAAGTAGAAGCTCTTTGTGTTCACTCCCCACTTCATCACACAAACCACTAAACAGTATCCAATTAATTGACCTTGGTCTAATAAAATTGACGATTTTTACTGCATCGTCAAAAGTGTTTTTGAGATATTCGTTCAAAACATTCACTGCAAGAGCCTCTCTTTGTATGTTGCAATGTGTCCGCTGAACCAAGGGAGCGACTGATCTAACTGACGAATTACTAGCCATACAGGTATCTGTAGGACATTTAGATTTCAGTTTTTTACCGGTGACCTTGGCAACTGACGACTGAAACTCCTGAACCTACAGATAATTTTCATGTCGTCTTCGATTCTCTTCGTTCGTTCGCGGGCCATTGCAAGGTTGACCGCGGTCCACTTAAGGACCGCGGCCCATTAGTTGGAAACCGCTGATGTAGGCCTGTAATTTTGCGGATCACTCCTATTGCCCTTCCTAACTACTGGAATGACCTATGAAAACTTTCCATTCTTTGGGTACTACACTTTCGCTGGGCTAGATATGGAGCTATTGCCTAAGCATACTCTGAAAGGAACCTAACTGGTACAAAATATACACCGACAGACTTGGTTTTGCCAAGTTATTTATGTTGCTTTATTACTCCAGGGGTAACTACTTCTACATTACACTTACTGGCGACTGATCTTGATTCAAGAGTATTTGTTTCGTCTTCTTTGGTGAAGGAATTTCGGAAAGCTGTGTTCAGCAATTTTGCTTTATCAGAACTGTCATCAGTAACATCACCATTGATATCGTGTAATGAAGATATTGATTTGCTTTCCCGCTAGCATATTTTGTGAATCATCAGAATTTTTTTTCGGATTTTCCAGCAAATTATGTGACATGTTTTCGTTGTGGAAACCGTTATACGTTTCTCGCGTTGAATTCCGAACTAAATTTCATATTTCTTATTCGGTTATTTTGTGTCTGTTTAAATTTAGAATGCATTTTGGTCAGTTTTAGGTTATGGTACCTAGTTACACTAAAAGTGGGTCTATGAAATCGCCTTATGACAATTCGAAATGTCAATGAAATTGTCGGATTAACCTTTCATAGTAGCCAAAAATTAAAAAATAAATTTATGTAGAGGTAACGTTGCCGCAACATTTTTCTGTTATGTTTTTTTCCGTATCTCTCTCCATTACATCTACATCTACATCTAGATGTAGATGTAGATGTAGATCTCTCTCCATTAGATAGACATTTGCAAAAAAATATAGGCGATTTGACACTCTGTTTAATTGTCTGTAACGTGTTCTCACTTTTTAGGTCGTACCGTTCAACTAATGATAATTTTTCAGACATAATTTTTGTCCGCCCGCGACAATAAACACCCTTTTACAAATTTTTCAGACAAAAAGTTGGTTAATTACACTAAAAATTTACAGTTTGTTATGGCCTTTTGACAGCACGAAATTTAATTGCAAATAACTTCTTAACCTGTAGGCGTAAGCCTAAATACTTCTTCAGGAGAACGAGGGGCTATAGGTCTAATTGCAACTCCTTTTGTGTCAAGGACTGAACCAATGCCTTCGTGCTCTGCAGATCCCACCTTACCCTGTGTTGTGTCAACAAGTTCCACAGTAGATTCTGTTCCTTCTTCGCCTCCAAATACTTCTGGGTACTTCAGTGAACATAGAAGTTGAAATTCTTCTTTAGACGTATTCGTAACAGTCACGGACAAAATTTCTCCCGTATCAGAGAAAGCGAGAAAGAAAACTGTTAGTAGGAAGAGAAGAAGTGAAAAAAAGTGAAATATTAACTGACAGCCCCTATAAAGATATGCTGGAGAAGAAATTAAAATAATCTGAAGAGAAGTTTGCAAAAGCAGCCTTACGAAACGAGAAGAAGATGCAAAAACAGGCCCAGAACAGTGATCAGACTAAGAAACAAAAAAAAAAAAAAAAAAAACAAAAAAAAAAAAAAACAAAAAAAAAAAAAAAAAAAAAAAAACAAAAAAAAAAAAATTAAAATAAATCGAAAACTTAACTTCCAGACAAATATTCCACACAACGGACGTTCTAAAATTGACACTAAGGAAGAAGACAGCACTAGAGAGTGTATTATTTGCAAAGAATCTACTAATGAAGATTGGGTTCAATGCACATCATGCACGGGGTGGGCTCATGTGGCTTTCACAGACCAAGAGAAACTCCTTTACTATAAGTGTGACATCTGCCAAGACTAAACTTTATCCATTCATATTTTTTACATTCTACTTGTTTAAATTGATCTATAAATTACTTAATCGTATCATTTGTAAGCCACAAGATTCATAATTATAGTTATAATTAATGACTTTGTAAAGGGTCCGATACTGGGCAATTGTTTTTCACTTTAGTCATTGTTGACGTTTTTTAATTAATTTATTTGATGCACTGAAGTACTGTAATTTTAAACATTTCTATTTTTTGTTATATATAACCTTTTGAACATTACAATTGTTGTACTTTTATTTCACACAGGTTTTTACAAAAGCTTTTGTGTAAAAAAAAAAATGCCTAAGGTGTCCGGTACTGTGCAAGTCTCCCCTATATTGATTAGGAATTTTGCTGATACATGACTGTTTTTAAAGTTTGGGTTTTTTAAAACGGAAGTCAGCGTATGTTTTATGATAAATGGTGCCTCGCAATAAACATTGACAATGTTTTACTGCGAACTACGGAAGTTGCCGGACATATCTGATGATTTCGATATATTAAAATATATCTACCGTTGTAGGGCATTGAAATAAATTCAATGGTGAAGTTGAAAGTATATGCTGGTCCGGGATTCCAAGCCGTATTCCCCGCTTTGGGTCAGCGGTCGCCTTAACCAGTTAGACTTCCAGGTAATCTTCCCGTCCTGCCTAAATTCTCAACATATCTCTCAGTCCAGTGGCCTGCGTGCCTCAACGATAGCCGTACCGTAGGTGCAACCACAGCGGAGGGGTATCTGTGGAGAGGCCAGACAAACGTGTGGTTCCTGAAGAGGGGCAGCAGCCTTTTCAGTAGTTACAGGGGCAACAGTCTGGATGATTGACTGAGCTGGCCTTGTGACATCAGCTAATGAGGCTTTGCCACACAGCTACTGCGAACGGCTGAAAGCAAGGGGAAACTACAGCCGTTACCTTTCCCGAGGACATGCAGCTCTACTGTATGGAAATAAGATGATGGCATCCTCTCGGGTAAAATATTCCGGAGGTAAAATAGTCCCCCATTCGGATCTCCGGACGGGGACTACTCAGGAGGATGTGATCATCAGGAAAGACAATACTGGCATTCTACGGGTCGGAGCGTGGAATGTTAGATCCCTTAATCGAGTAGGAACATTAGAAAATTTAAAAAGGGAAATGGATAGGTTGAAGTTAGGTATAGTGGGGATTAGTGAAGTTCGTTGGCAGGATGAACAGGATTTCTGGTCAGGTGAGTACAGGATTATAAATACAAAATCAATTGGGGGTATCACAGGAGTAGGATTGATAATGAATAAGAAAATAGGAATGCGGGTAAACTACTATGATCAGCACAGTGATCGCATTATCATTATCAAGATAGATACGAAGCCAACACCGACAACAGTATTACAGCTTTATATGCCAACTAGCTCTGCCGATGATGAGGAAATCGAAGAAATATATGAGGAGCTAAAGGAAATTATTCAGAGAATTAAGGGAGAGGAAAACTTAATTGTTATGGGAGACTGGAATTCGGTAGTAGGACAAGGAAGGGAAGGCAGGATAGTAGGTGAATATGGTCTGGGCAAAAGGAATGAAAGAGGAAGTGCCTGGTAGAATTTAGTTAGGACAAATACGTGGTTTAAGAATCACAAAAGAAGGTTGTATACGTGGAAGAGACCAGAAGCCACCGGGATATACCAGATAGATTTTATAATGGTAAGACATATATTTCGGAACCAGGTTCTACAGTGTAAGGCATACCCAGGAGCAGATATAGACTCTGACCATAACTTGTTGGTTATGAACTGTAGGCTGAAACTAAAGAAACTACAAAAAGGTAGGAAAATAAGGAGATGGGACCTGGATAAATTGAAGGAACCTGAGGTTCTTAAGAATTTCAGAGTGAGCTTTAGGCAACAATTGATAGAAACTGGGGAAAATAAAACAGTAGAGGAGGAATGGGTAAAATTGAGAGATGAAATAGTGAAGGTAACAGAGGGCAAATAGGTAGGAAGGAAAGACCTACAAAAAATCCTTGGATATCACAGGAGATACTAAATTTAATCGATGAAAGGAGAAAATAAAGAAATGCAGTAAATGAAACAGGCAAAATGGAGTACAGACGACTAAGAAATGAGATGAAGTGCAAAATTGCTAAGCAGGAATGGCTAGAAGGCAAATGCAAGGATGTAGAAGAATGTATAAATAGAGGAAAAATAGATACAGCCTACAGGAAAATAAAAGAAACATTTGGAGATAAGAAAAACAGCTCTATGAATATCAAGGACACTGATGGAAAACCAGTTCTCAGCACAGAAGGGAAAGCTGTAAGGTGGAAAGAGAATATAGAGGGGCTATACAAAGGAAATGAACTTCGAGACAATATTGTAGGAAGGGAAGAGGATGTAGATGAAGATGAAATAGGAGATACTGTACTGAGATAAGAATTTGACAGAGCCCTGAAAGACCTAAGTCGAAACAAGGCCCCTGGAGTAGATGATATTCCCTCAGAGCTACTGAAGTCTCTGGGAGAACCAGCCATGACAAAATTGTTTCACCTGGTGTGTAAGATGAATGAGACAGGTGAAATACCCTCAGACTTTAAGAAAAATGGTATAATCCCCATACCTAAGAAAGCAGGTGCAGACAGGTGTGAAAACTACAGAACCATCAGTTTAATAAGTCATGGTTGCAAAATATTAACGCGAATTATATACAGAAGGATGGAAAAACTGGTAGAAGCCGACCTCGGGGAAGATCAGTTTGGGTTCAGGAAAAATGTAGGAACACGGGAGGCAATACTCACTTTACGGCTTATCCTAGAAGATAGATTAAGAAAAGTCAAACCTACATTTCTAGCTTTTGTAGATTTGGAGAGGGCTTTTGACAATGTTGATTGGAATAAATTCTTTCAAGTTCTGAAGCAAGCACGGGTAAAATATAGGGAATGTAAGGTTATTTACAACTTGTACAAAAACCAGATAGCGGTTGTCAGAGTTGAAGGGCATGAAAGGGATGCAGTGGTTGGAAAGGGAGTAAGACAGGGTTGTAGTCGTTCTCCGTTGTTGTTCAATTTGTACATTGAGCAAGCTATAAAGGAAAGCAAGGAGAAATTTGCCGACGACATAGTAATTCTGTCAGATACAGCAAAGGACCTGGAAGAGCAATTGAACGGAATGGACAGTGTGCTGAAAGGTGCATATAAGATGAACATTAACAAGAGCAAAACTATAGTAATGGAGTGCAGTGTAAGAAAATCAGGTGATGCTGAAGGAATTAGATTGGGTAAAGAAGCAATTAAGGTGGTAGATGAGTTTTGTTACTTGGGCAGTAAAATAACAAATGATGGTCGCAATACAGAGGATATAAAATGCAGAATGGCAATGGGTAGAAAATCGTTCTTGGAAAAGAGAAATTTGTTAACATCGAATATTGATTTAAACCTAAGGAAGTCCTTTCTGAAGGCATTTGTATGATGTGTTGCCTTGTATGGGAGTGAGACATGGACGATAAACAGTGCGGACAGGAAGATGATTGAGGCTCTTGAAATATGGTGCTACAGAAGAATGCTGAAGATTAGGTGGGTGGATCGCGTAACTAATGAGGAGGTACTGAACAGAATTGGGGAGAAAAGGAATTTCTGGCATACCTTGACTAAAAGAAGGGATAGATTGGTAGAACATATTCTTAGACATCAAGGAATTGTGAATTTAGCGTTGGAGGGAAGTGTGTGGGGTAAAATCCGCAGAGGAAGACCAAGAGATGGATACAGTAAGCAGATTCAGACAGATGTAGGTTGCCGTTCTTATGTGGAGATGAAGAGGCTTGCTCAGGATAGGGTATTGTGGAAAGCTGCATCAAACCAGTCTCCGGACTGAAGACCACAACAACAACAACAACAACAACAACAACAACATCTCTCAGTACGATGGTAGTGCCCTCTACCCATTACTTCCTCTTTCCCGCAGCTGTGACTATTCCCGCAATGGATGTGACGTGTTTGTGCATCCGCACAGAAACTGATAATTGCTTGTTGGGGGCATACATACAATTATTGACACCGTGTCTGTTCTTTCTGATATGTCCCACTGACAAGGAAAGTACATGGACTCGAACAAACATATCTGTATGAACGTTTGGTTACAGCATCTCTACGTCCACCTCAATGTGCTGGTGGGTGTTGTTTTTCGGCAAAGCTCTGCAACCATGCTCTAGGTAGCACTGTAGATGTAATTGTAGACGCCATACATAATGCAGATATCTTAACTATAACTTATGTAATAATCATCGTACATGTTCTCTAGCGAACTGTCATCAAAAGCCGTGGTGATAGTTGTAACTTTAACCTTTTTCCCGAAAGACTGTTGGTATTCACTGTCAATGCTTCCATCGCCTCTTCCCGCACTTACCGTAGCACTACCGCTTGCAATGAGCTGTTCGTCATTATCATCGCTATTATCATTATTATGAGTTTGTAACAACAGTATCTAACTTATGCTCATATTTCTGTACCATAAAAGATACGAGAAAGCATGCAAATTATTCATCTTCTACACTAATACCATCTTCACGAAGAAGGGTTCTTCGTAACTTCATCTCAACTAATCGCAATACATTAGCACGATTGATTAGCAATCGCCGCTCCTTCTGACGCTTCACCATACAAATAACATCACAAAACGCAACTTCGGAGGCACACTGTACCGTCCCTACTGGCGAACCGACAGGTCAAAGTGCAATGCGGCATGGCACACGCAGAGGCCTCTAACGGACGACTGCAGGGTTTTGCAGATGCGGGAGTATCATTAGTGAAATAAGGGATCTTTACATTATCTCTCATACGATTTTGGTGTATATGTGTTTGTTCGAGCCCACGTACTTTCCTTGTGAGATGTGAGTTTTTGTGGATAGGAGGAGGACGAGATAAGCTGAAGAGATGGAAGAAACACCGAGTCGTCGAGATTTTTGAGGAGGGGGGGGGGTGGTAGGGCGTAGGGGAGAGACACAGAGAAATAGGGGAAGAAGAGGTGGACAGAGAGAGGATTGGAAGTGAATTGGAATGCGACAGTATGCAATAAAGAAATGCAATGAAGGCTTTCACGACCGGATGTCATAGTCGCTGGTAGAACTTCCGGGTTATAAGGCCGTGGTCCATAAAACTTTTCAGTTTCACTTAACGTTTCGTCCAGACCTGCGCCGGACATCTTCAGAGATCTTCTTACTTGCGTTGAGTCTTGCCGACCAAGACTCAACGCAAGTAAGAAGACCTCTGAAGATGTCCCGCGCAGCTCTGGACGAAACGTGAAACTGAAAAGTTTTATGGACCACGGCCTTATAACCCGGAAGTTCTACCAGCAACTATAATAAATAAATGCTCAGGCAACGCCGGGTTTTCAGTTGGTGTTAGATAAAAATTTCTAGGACTGAACTTGGTCAGTGTACTACCTGATACACCGAATTGGCATTCAGCAAGTTGGGTTGTTTCTTGCCAGCCACGTTACGCGCGCCCCGCCCCGCCCTGGGGGATCGCGTATTCCGGTGGGGCGGCGGCGCCGGTGGTCATCACGGGCCGATTGTGAGGGCGGACGTGCCGGGCGTCTCTGCGGGCGCACGCAAAAGGTTGCCCCTGCTCCGTCTTGGCGGCGAAAGGCCAGTGGGCAGCGGCGCGGCCGACCTTTGCGACTGCCCTTTGTCCAGCCGCAACAAGACGCAGCCGGCGTGCGTGCGCCACGCCCAGCCCAGCAGCCGCCGCTCGTGTGCTGCACACGGCTCAGGGCCAAGCCAAGTCAGTGACCACACTGTTTTGGAACTGCTAATAGGAGACCACTCAAACAAAATGTTTAGTATGAAACTTTCAGCTGAGTCTGCGTTCATATGAAACTTCTCAGTAGATTAAAATTGTTTGCCGGATGTGGGATTCAAATCTGGGATCTTTGCCTTTAGTGGGCAAGAGCTCTAACGTCTAAGCCATGCCGTCACGTTTAGCGGTCCGTCCGTCTTCACAACCTTACTTCTACCAGTACATCATGTTGCCATGTAAGATCTATTGGATTCACAGCTGGCAAGTTGCGAGGCGAGCACTTCGACTGCAACTCACCTTTTCCTTGGGGCATTACCTTCCTGAAAACGCTAGTAACTTCTTTGGGACACATAATCCTTATGTAGGGCTGTACGTTGCCCGTCCGTCCTCACAACCTTACTTCTGCCAGTACCTCGCTTCGCTAAATAAGGTTGTGCGGATAGATCGCGAAGCGTGCAGGGATAGCTCAGACGGTAGACTCCCAGTGATCCTTATTCGAAACAGTTTTAGCTCAGTATAGAAACTCTGTGCATTGAGATATGGATCAGTACGCGTCCGCTTGCGGTGCAAAGAATGGCCGAGACTCCCGATTTTCGATTTACTGAACCATCTAAAAATGGCAGCCTCTCTTCCTTCTCAATCTCGACAGTGAATCGGACGTTTGGATGTATTCTGTTCATGTGTTACACGAATTCTATAAGAGCGTCTGGGGCGTGTAACTAGACAATTTCTCCTGAGGATGACTAGGGAGGCGGAAAAAAAATCTAAAAAAAATTAACTTAGGAGTGCTGTTGCGTAAAACTTCGTTCTCAGATACCGTTGCAGTTATCGTAATCTTTCCTGTTTCAATGCTGGAAAATTGGCGTGATTCGTCCAGTCAGATACAACGTGTCCCGACTCCCATGCCATTTCAATTATCCTGTGTAAACATTTCAGACCTGATATTACACTGTATCTGATGAGTTCTGACTTAATTTCATCTACCCCATCTACAATTGTCTCCACTTACTCTAAAGTAATCCTGTTATCGTCATCGTTCCTATCCCATAGTACCTCAAATCTGACACATCAGTGAACGTTCACCTACCTTGAACAACTCTTGAAAATATTCTTTCCATCTGGCCAGGGCATCGACAGGATTCACTCAGAATATGTACTAGATACCCAACCTTATTCGAAAGTAACTGGAATCCCGACGGTCAAGACCACTTACTTGCCCGCTCTTACGTTTCCCGTGATCCATAAACTAGGACATTACAGGACCCAACACCGGAACCTTTCTGTAGTAGGTATGTTATCAGAACGTTCTGGCGATAAGTGTACATACCCGGGTATCGCTGGGTAGTGACACTGGTTACATAAAGTAAGCAGATTTGAGACAGAATGCTTGCGTGGTAACAGTACACATTAGCCAATGCGCTACGCGGGTTTTGCCCAACCAATGGCAGGCCGCGGTGGCCGAGGGGACTGAGGCGCTTCATCACGGTCTGCACGGCCACTACGGTCGGGAGTTCGAATCCCCCCTCGGGCATGGATATTTGTGCCGTCCTCGTTAGTAAGTAGTTCATAAGTATTTTTTAAGTTTAGGGACTGATGACCCCGTAGTTAAGTCCCATAAGCTGTAAAAACATTTGAATTTTTGAACACCCACATTTGATTGTGTTACTTATTTTCAAAATAGGGCGTTTATCGATTTCAAATCTTCCAGTTCATCGCGAGACGGCTGTTCAGGTCCACATACATTATTTTTGTCCTTTCTTTTTCTTTTGTCATCTACATCTCTATTATACACATAATTTTGCCTTTCGATGGCACTACCTATCTTAGAACTTTTCTCCACAGGGCAAAAATATGTGCAAAATCGAAATGTAGATGAAAAAATATATGTGGACGTGGACAGCCATCTGACGATGAGCCTGGAAAGTTTGAAACCGGTAACGATGCTATTTTTCAAATAAATGGCATAATCACATGTGACTGGTTGCTGTTTTCTTCATTTAAGAATTATTGTGCTTTTTTTTTCTTCACTCAACCATGGACTCAAAATGTCATTTTGACAAAGTAGAAAAATAATTTTGAAAGAAAAATGTTTGGTTTGACAAAATATAAGGGTTAATAGTTTGCCACATTTCTCGTACACTACGCATGTAAAGGTTAAATATGTTTAAATGTTTGTAACCTTAAAAGTCAAAACTGCCACTCATCGGTCCTAAGACTTACAAATTATTGAAACGGACTTAAACTTATGCTGAGGACCAAACACACACACACACACACACACACACACACACACACACACACACACTTGCCCGAAGGTAGACTTGAACCTATAAGTCCCATAAGCTGTACAAACATTTGAACATTTTTTTTTGAACCCAACCAATGCTGATGTCAACAGACAATATGCGAAAATGAAGCCATTAGGGAATTCTGAATGAAAAGCTGCTATCGAGATATTCAGGCCAATTTTTTCTAAAACATACTTTAGACTCATGAAAATCAGTTAACAAATGGGTTACTAGTAAGACTTTCAGATGAGGTGCTACATATACTCGAAAACTGGAGGTTATACGGTTTTCGTTGTTGAAGAATCTGTTTTGAAGAATCTGTGGAACCTCTTCCTCTCCGAAGTGAGACTATTGTGTATTGGCGATTTGGCACTGGGCTAATAATTTTTGGACGCGGTGCTCATTATTCTATTTGTATCGGTTCGTAGCAGAAGTCCACTACCAATGAAGACGCCACGGAATGGCCAGGGGTGTGTGCACGGTCCGACGGCCTCCCTTACGGCTGCAGCTCCCTGGAGACGGACAGCCGCTACCGAAGGCTCCTTCCGAGGACTGGGCATGCGGAGCGGGGGCGGAGTCTGGGGGTAGCCACCCCCTAATGAAAGTAATCCCGGGGCTAATCTCCATTGAAATTGAAATTTACATGAAAGCCCGCGGGACTGCGGTAAGGAAGGGACAGGGGGCGGAGGCCGGCTGCTGCCAAGGAAGCGTGGCCCGTGCGGTCTTCCGGGGATGCCCGAGGGACCGGCGACCGCTGCGACACATGTGTCCGCCTCTAGTGGCGTCGCATACAGCGCGCTGCTGGATGGCAGCGGGTGCCTGCATTGGAGGGCAATCGACTTACCCTTCCAGTCTCTTGATTACGCCAATTATGAGATTTCTCCATAAATGCACCGCGTCTCCCATTTATCTCGACCATCACATGTAATTTTTTAGCTGTTTTTGTTGTGGTCTTCAGCCCGGAGACTGGTTTGATGCAGCTCTCCAACCTAATCTATCCTGAGCAAGCCTCTTCATCTCCTCATAGGAACGGCAACCTACATCCATTTGAATTTGCTTACTACATCCATCTCTTGGTCTCCCTCTGCGATTTTTGCCCCACACGCTTCCCTCCAACGCTAATTTCACAATTCCTTGATGTCTAATAATGTGTCCTACTAATCGATCTCTTCTTTTAGTCAAGATATGCCAGAAATTCCTTTTCTCCCCAATTCTGTTCAATACCTCACCATTAGTTACGTGATCCACCCAGCCGGCGGCGGTGGCCGAGGAGACTGAGGCGCTCCAGTCACGGTCTGCACGGCCACTACGGTCGGGGGTTCGAATCCCCCCTCGGGCATGTATATTTGTGCCGTCCTAGTTCGTAAGTAGTTCATAAGTAGTTTGTAAGTTTAGGGACTGATAACCCCGTAGTTAAGTCCCATAGACTATACAAATATTTGAACATTTTGATCCACCCACCCAATCTTCAGCATTCTTCTGTAACACCACAATTCAAAAGCCTCTATCCTCTTCCTGCCCGCACTGTTTATCGTCCATGTTTCACTCCCATACAAAGCAACACTCCATACAAATGCCTTCAGAAAGGACTTCCTTATGGTTAAATTAGTGTTTGAGGTTAACAAATTTCTCTTTTTCAAAAACGCTTTTCTTCACACTGCCATTCTGCATTTCATAGCCTCTGTACTGCGACATTCATTTGTTATTTTACTGCCCAAGTAACAAAACTCATCTACCTCCTTTATTGTTTCGTTGTCTGATCTAATTCCTTCAGCATCACCTGATTTTCTCAGGCTTCACTTTAATACCCTTGTTTTGCTCTTGTTAATGTTCATCTTATATGCTCCTTTCAACACACTCTCATTCCGTTCAATTGCTCGTCCAGATCATTTGCTGTCTCTGACAGAATTACAATGTCATCAGCAAAACGCAATGTTTTTATTTCTTCACCCTGAACTTTAATTCCTTCTCCAAATTTCTCCTCGCTTTCCTTTATAGCTTGCTCAGTGTACAAATTGAACAACATTGGAGAAAGGCTACAACCCTGTCTTACACCCTTCCCCACCTCTGTATCTCTTTCGTGCCCTTCAACTCTGTTAACTGCTGTCTGGTTTTTGTACAAGTTGTAAATAACCTTCCGTTCCCTATATTTTACTCCCGCTGATTTTAAGATCTGAAAGAGTGTATTCCAATCACCATTATCAAAAGCTTTCTCCAAATCTACAAAAGCTAGAAATGTAGGTTTGCCTTTCCTTAATCTAAGATAAGCCGTAAAGTCAGGATTGCTTTCCGAGTTCGTACATTTCTCCTGAATCCAAAATGATCTTCCCCAAGTTCGGCTTCTACCAACTTTTCCATCCTTCTTTTTTAGCTATAACTAGAAAAATATTCCATGCTGCTCTGACGCGGTGGCATTTATTTAGGTGCAGACCCGAACTGGGCAACTTTTAGTGGCCATTAGAAGGGTACTCTGGCAATGACAGTTAATTCCACACTCGAACTGGGAAACTTCGGTTCGCAGGTAGCAGGATGGTGTGACCCAAGGCGTTCCTGGGCCTAACTATATCTACTCTGTGCCCTAATTGAACTCGTCTGTCTTGTGAATGACACCAGCTTGCTGTCATCTGTGTAAAAGTGTTTAGTTTTGTACATCAGTTTAGTCATGGAAGCGAATAATACGGCAGAAAGTCACGATTTGCAAACTGTTATTAGTGATTGTGGTATTTGATCTGTGTTGATTATAATTTCAAACTTTACAGAAGAGTTGTAGCAACGGAAGAACGTTGCTGGTGATGCTGCGGTAAACGTTCACGGTGTTTTATTTACAGTAGGCAGCGAACACTCAATTTCGCGTTTGGAACAACCACAAGACGACAGGATCACAAAATTTGCGGATAACATAACTGAAAACTACATTGATGAAGAAGATGCAGTCTTTCCTCCAAACATTTGGGCAGCAGATTGCGCTTCATTGTGGAGGACGACTAACGCTTCCGAAAGCTTTCATTCCCGATTCCATACTTCATGTGAATCTCCTCATCCAAACATCTTTCAGTTTGTGAAAAGTCTGAAGCATGAACAAACGGATACATATATAAGAATCAACTCAGTAGAAAATTATATCACCATCCAAACGGACTAAAAACCAGGAAGACGCACACGTTCCTGCAACAGAAGTTAGAATTACTTAGGAATGGTGACATTTCAAATTAGACTTTGTAAAGTGCGTTTCATACAAAGCAGTCGTGAGCATAAAATGAGTCAATCTAAATGGATTTGTTTTCTAGAACTATTTTTGTATGTGAAATTTGTAATAAAATCTTTGTATTTGTATATACTTTGTTCATTTTTATAACTAATTTCTTGGCGCAGTATTGACATTATTCCTTGAAGACTCTACAAAAAGAGTCAGAAGTTCCGCACTTGGTAAGTTTAAATTTGGAATCATTTTGCGTGATTGTGCAGTCGATCTACCAGATGCAGGTGGGAGTTGGCCAGTTCGTACATTCCTGTCAGTGTAGCCGGAGCAGGTAAAAGTTGCCCAGTTCGTGCGTGCCGCTCAGGGGGTACTTTGGGGACAGTTGCCCAGTTCGAGTCTTCCGTTTGCGACCAACAGGTACAAGTTGCCCAGTTCTAACGAGGCTTTATTTAGTACTAGCTGAAAACCAGGCGTTTCCCGGGTACTTATTTATTCCAGTGTTACGTTAGTCCATCTCTCCTTACCGTGTCTCACTCTGAGCACCTTTTCACTTCTCTCTTTGTCTATCTCCCCATCACGCCACTCCTCTCCCTCTGTTCAACTCCTCATCTCCCCTGTCTCTCGTCATCTCCTACCACCCCTCTCTCTGCCCATCTCCACTGTCCCCTTTCTCTGCCTGTCATCTCCTTGTTTCTCTTTCGAACTCCTGGTCCATCATCTCAGTCCAATTTTTCCATTTTATACTGTTCAGTGAAGTGGTGCCTACGTTTATTGCAAGGTACTTTCCGCCATGCATCTTATGAAATCTTAGATAGACGGTCATACTCCTATTGGTTTCAAGGTTAAGTATGCAATAGCTCATCAAGTTCGAAAAAAAAAAAAAAAAAAAAGAAAAAAAAAAAACGTTCGTTGGAAAAGTACCCTCCGTCATGCATCGTACAAAATGTTGAAGATCAAGTGTGCATAAAATACGAACAAAGATGTTGCCGTAGTTTCCCACGCGTTTCTATTTATCACGGCATATATCCAATACTATTACTTGCACAATGAAATAATTTTGTAGATGTATTCATTGACATAAATGCATAAATTGTGAAAACATTTAGCAGCAAAGAAGTAATAAATTTACTTGTCATTCTTAATGTAGGAATTTTTGACATATCATAGAGTTCATGAGGCCATATCTCCTGCACTATGTGTCGTACAGTGGTATAATTCTGCCTATAACCTTCTCGAAAGTGCAATAAATATGTTGATAAAGTTCCATATCATCCAATGAACTGTACGGCAGCGCATAAAATACGAACACACAAATATACATTTTTATATATTAGATTTATTTTCAAATTCGCATTAAAACGCCGCGATGGAGTAACCAAGCGTCTCGCTGCGGAGCGCGCGGTTGCTCGCCGTCGGAGGTTCGAGTCCTCCCTGGGGCATGGGAGTGTTTGTTTGTCCTTAGGTTAGTTTACCTTAGTTTAAGTACTTGGTAAGCTACGGACTGATGACTACGCAGTTTGGTCCAATAGATTTACAAACATTTTTTCGCATTAAAACCATTCGTTGGTAACAACAAATTCCTTCTCTTGGTGGGATTCACCCCAATGATTCGGTAAGCTTGGTATACATCGAAGAAAGCTGACAGAAAAAAAAGGTCATTTAAAAATCTGAATGAAGTGTGCTTTCCACTGAAGCATATTAAAAAATGTTATTACTTTAAATTGCTCACATAAAATTCAACATTAATGTTTTAAACGTTTCTTTGACAATTATTACCCTGAATAACGTAACGTAACTCTCAGAGAAAGCTGCTAGATAATTCAGAAATTTTATTTCATTCCAACCCTTGCCGAAATCTGAAAATTATCTGTTTATACACGTTAATTAATTGAAATGATTGTAGGTAATATGAATATATTAATAGTGCACTTATAAACTGAATTGTCCAATCATATTTAAAAATTTCATCAGGATCGTAATAAATCTGCAGAATCTGACGAAGTTCATATGTAAAGTATTCTCCGTCATGCACCATCCAACATTTTATTTGACAGTAACCTTCCTCTTGTTCTGAAGGTCAAGTGTTCAAAATGCCATGAGGATTTTAGGATGAATAAAGTGTCCTTATTCGCATGTCGCATAATACAACCATTTAATTGTTTCCGGCGTCATATCTCCTGAACTATGTGTCGCAAGCAGTTCTTACCCCTACGTCAATTGTTACCTCATGGAAGGAATATGTGTACCAAATTTGGTTGAAATCCGTACAATGGTTTAGAAGCAGACCTCGGATGATACAGCACTTTTCCGCGCATTTCATTGTTTATTTCGTCATATCCCCTGAACTATTTTTCGTACAGTCATTTAATGCAGCATATGACCATCGCGAAAGTGCAAGCAATATGTTGACAAAATTTCATCACAATCGGTTGAAAGGTACGGCCGCGCATGAAAACAAAAGCACATATTATATTAATCCTTTGATTCGAGGTTTCCTTTTTTTTTTTTTTTTTTTTTTTTTTTTTCAGTGAAACATTCTTATGTATTGGTTTTTGAGGTTACAAACCACAATGACAAATAATTTTATATACTACATAGGATGATTCCTACAATGAAGAAATCAAGGCCGGCCGCGGTGGCCGAGGGGACTGAGGAGCTACAGTCACGGTCTGCACGGCCACTACGGTCGGGGGTTCGAATTTCCCCTCGGGCATGGATATTTGTGCCGTCCGTAGTATTAGCTAGTTTGTAAGTAGTTTATAAGTTTAGGGACTGATGACCCCGTAGTTAAGTCCCATAAGCTGTAAAAACATTTGAATTTTTGAACACCCACATTTGATTGTGGTACTTATTTTCAAAATAGGGCGTTTATCGATTTCAAATCTTCCAGTTCATCGCGAGACGGCTGTTCAGGTCCACATACATTATTTTTGTCCTTTCTTTTTCTTTTGTCATCTACATCTCTATTATACACATAATTTTGCCTTTCGATGGCACTACCTATCTTAGAACTTTTCTCCACAGGGCAAAAATATGTGCAAAATCGAAATGTAGATGAAAAAATATATGTGGACGTGGACAGCCGTCTGACGATGAGCCTGGAAGGTTTGAAACCGGTAACGATGCTATTTTTCAAATAAATGGCATAATCACATGTGACTGGTTGCTGTTTTCTTCATTTAAGAATTATTGTGCTTTTTTTTTCTTTACTCAACCATGGGCTCAAAATGTCATTTTGACAAAGTAGAAAAATAATTTTGAAAGAAAAATGTTTGGTTTGACAAAATATAAGGGTTAATAGTTTGCCACATTTCTCGTACACTACGCATGTAAAGGTTAAATATGTTTAAATGTTTGTAACCTTAAAAGTCAAAACTGCCACTCATCGGTCCTAAGACTTACAAATTATTGAAACGGACTTAAACTTATGCTGAGGACCACACACACACACACACACACACACACACACACACACACACACACTTGCCCGAAGGTAGACTCGAACCTCCCACGTATACCGCAACGTAACGCCCCTGACCGCGCAGCCATTTCAGCGCGGCTGATCAATGTTTTTCTTCCTTTTTTTCCTTCTTCTTGGCCACAAATAACTGCATGGCACATAATTTACACCAATACACCACTTCATACATCGTATTGAACGTTCTCAAACAGTTTGTCATTCACTCACAAAGGAACCAATGTTATAGGTTTACACTATTGGCCATCAAAATTTCTACACCAAAAAGAAATGCAGATGATAAACGGGTATTTATTGGACAAATATATTATACTAGAAGTGACAAGTGATTCCTATTTCACGCAATTTGGGTGCATAAATCCTTAGAAATCAGTACCCAGAACAACCACCTCTGTCTTTAATAACGGTCTTGATACACCTGGGCATTGAGTCAGAGCTTGAATGGCGTTTACAGGTACAGATGCCCATGCAGCTTCAAGACGATACCACAGTTCATCAAGAGTAGTGACTGGCGTATTGTGACAAGCCAGTTGCTCGGCCAACATTGACCAGACTTTTTCAATTGGTCAGAGATCTGGAGAATGTGCTGGCTAGGGCATCAGTCGAACATTTTTCCGTATCCAGAAAGACCCGTACAGGACCTGCAACATGCGGTCGAGCATTACCATGCTGAAACGTAGGGTTTATCATGGGTCGAATCAATGCTAGAGCCACGGGTCGTAACACATCTGAAATGTAACGGCCACTGTTCAAAGTGCCGTCGATGAGAACAAGAGGTGACAGAGACGTGTCACCAGTGGCACGCTATACCATCACGCCGGGTGATACGCCAGTAAGGCGATGACGAATACACGCTTCCAATGTGCGTTCACCACTATTTCGCCAAACACGGATGCGACCATCATGATGATGTAAACAGATCCTGGATTCATGCGAATAAATGACGTTTTCCCATTCGTGCACCCAGGTTCGTCATTGCGAACACCATCGCATGCAGCGTCAAGGGTAACCGCAGCCATGTCTCCGAGCTGATAGTCCATGCTGCTGCAAACGTCGTCGAACTGTTCGTGCATATGGTTGTTGTCTTGCAAACGTCCCCATTTGTTGACTCAGGGATCGAGACCTGTCTGCACGATCCGTTACAGCCATGCGGATAAGATGCCTATCATCTCGACTGCTAGTGATACGAGAACGTTGTGATCCAGCACAGCGTTCCGTATTGCCTTCCTGAACCCACCTCATGTCAGCACGTTGTGGGTGTCGCCACCGGTGCCAACTTTGTGTGAATGCTCTGAAAAGCTAATCATTTAAATTTCACAGCATCTTCTCCTGTCGGCTAAACTTCGTGTCTGTAGCACGTCACCTTCGTGGTGTAACAATTTTAATGGTCAGAAGTGTAATTAAATTTTTTTCGTCGTTCAACGGATTTCTATTAGTGGTCATGTGTAGTACTTCACACTTTTCATTATTTACGGTTAATTGCCAATTTTCGCTCACGCTGCAATTTTTAAGAAGAGGTGAGGAAGGAAATCGGACTGGCCTTTGTAAAGGAACCATCCTGATATTTGCCTGGAGTGGTTTAGGTAAAGCACGGAAAACTTGAATCTGGATGGCTGGAGGAGGATTTGAGCCACCATCTTCCCGAATATTAGTGCAATGTCTCAGTACTGCACCACCTCGCTCGGTCCTGCAATAGTCGAGAACCTCTGATATTCTAAGAGGAGCGAATGATGGGTTCCACGAATGCTTACAGTGGACCACAAGAGTCAAAGAAAGGACATTTCATTTCATTTGTATGCTTTTTGAGACCGATGGGGAGGCGTTTCTCTCACGGATCATTACTAGGGACGAAAGCTTGGCGCACCACTTCGCTCCAGAGACACACAGGACAAGAGCGGCAGGGTATACATTCTCTTCCACAGCGTTGGCGTAAGACCAAAGAATGTGATGAAGACTATGTAGAAAAATATGACATGGACATGTTGACGTATATGGTCACCAAATTCTGACTCTTGACAGTAAATATGTTCCGAGAAACAAAAATGTAGGGCATTACATATTGAACAACCCTCATGCAACTTGCAGTGTGTTTGTTGAACTGCAAGTCAGAGAACGGACGGACAGAAGAGTGTAATAGAGGGGAAGAAACCGGCAGCCGTAAAGATGGTCGGAGGGCGGAGTATCGGCGCCGGATGTGAAGGACCCTGAGGATGGTCCATAAAGCATTGCGCGCCGCGCGGAATCACTGGCTGGCCGGGATTAGGTTTTTGTGTAGCGGCGCGCGCAGTAATCGTCGTCCGGCTCCGTCCAGTGAGAGCGTCCGGCCCTCCAGCTTGCCGCTCCATAAAGCAGCGCAGGCCACCTCGCACCACTGCGCTGGTCGCAGCAAGGAGCGCCGCAGGTAGCGCGCGCCGCAGGGATCTGTGCTGGGGCCGGCAGTGCTTGTTACGAAGTACGGCGAGCTTACCTGCAGCTGGGACGCTCTTTCTACTTCTACATAAACTAATAGCCTCATTGTCGGGCTATCTATTAAATTAAGAGAACAATGCTTCATATGGAAGACAGCCTAGATCGCTTATTTATAAGTTATTTATTGTGACTAGTTTCGACAAACTTGTTGTTAAAAAATATTTAAGAATATCGTGAAAGGTGGATGTACACTGATTCGTACATCACGGTTGGTATAGTAATAAAAGTGTATCCTGTGTTCTGTTCACAACCTAGTACATAAGGCTTTTTTTTTAAAAAATTGCCATCTGCACACAGAACCACAGATGGAAGGTTATAATGTGGCATAGGCCAAAAGGACCTTGAATTCCAGTAAATGGTGTTTGTCTAATATATAAAACAGAGTGTCCGTATGCGTGTACGTGTTGCATACAAATCTACAGTTTTGTTCCAATCTTTATGAAATTTTGTACACCTAAACTTCAATCCATGAGGACGGTCGCCGTAAGTGTAAGAATCACATACGATATATAGTTCACGAGATATGACGTCATAAACAATGAGATGCGCGAAAAACTGCTGCATTTTGCGACAATGCTGCTCATTTTCTCCTAAACCATTGGACCGATTTCGACCAAATTTGGTACACACATTCCTTACCGTGAGGTAACAATTGCTGCATGGTTAAGAATCACATACGGCACTTGGTTCAAACGATTTTACGTCATAACCAACAGAAATCTCAAAAAATGCCATATAATGCGGCGAGACTTTCGAAATTCACTGTATGAGAATGACAGTACTTAGCGACTTGTAACATACTTTAAACATAATTTCAAACCTTTTTTAAACTTTTTCTCGCTGGCAGCCTTAGCAAAATGATGAAAGGAAAAAAGTTTCTCGCTTACGATTTTTCCGCTGTTTATGGAGTAAAACTACGGCTCTCGGTATGACGTTACAAGTTATAATTTGAACACTACAAATTGTAGCGACAGGAAATTTTACAAACAGTATACACATGTTTAGTTGAATGTAGCTTCTAAATTTTATCACAGTACGACACGCTGTTCATGAGATATGAGCGCATAAACAGTAACGTTCATGGAAAACCGCCCCATCACGCATCAAATTTTAATCTATTACTTCTTTACTACTAATTGTATTCGCAAGAGATTTTACAATCGTACAGCCCTTACACAAATTAATATACAGCTGAAAAATGGCAGGAATAAACAAATAAATAAATAAATACCCGGGCAGCGCCGGGTTTTCAGCTAGTTTGAAATAAAATACAGTATAAATTACCTCAATATCTATGACCATTTACATACGGATACGTTTCGTTAACCTTTCTTAGCGTTGTTAAAATACCTGCACAATCAAGAGCATACAGCTTTCTACAACAGATGTACAATCCAAGAGCATAAAGTATTTCACAATAACAGGTAATCATGAGCTGGCACGTGTGTGATTCAAAATCAATACCTTCAGTATGTGTGCACATCGAAAGTCAAGACACGAGTGACAGCTCGTAACGTATGTCATGTTTATTTACGTAACTGGTCGTTGCGCCGATAGGCAGCGCTGAAGTGATCACGAAACTTTTATTATTCAAAATAAAAAGCACAAACAATTGTTTAATAAGTTTACAGATAATGATGCAATGTGTTTTAACGTGTAAGGGAGTACTGTAGTATAATGTTTTGGCAAAATTCAATATACTGTTAACCATCTGATAACTTGCACAATCGTAAAATGATAGGTGTATCAACGATCCGTAACTATATGTTTTAATACAAGTCTCACTTATTGACAAGATGAAATTAAACAAAAACCTAGACCAATCATTCATGTAAAGAGGCCAAAAGCCAGAGAACAGACAGTCAAATAATCTAATATAGGGTAATAACTATGTTCCACTGAAATTTGAATCAATAATTGTTTCTAGACAACATACATGGAGTAGTAATACAAAATGTCATAGTCACTGTCACACATATGAAAAACGATACATCATAGCCTACATTCCTCACAATGAACAATGCAAATAATTGATGTCTAGGTTACACTCGAAAAATCACATTGAAACAGGTTAACGTAGTCTACAGCCGTAATCTGAGATTTAAATACATCAGTTTAATACATCATGATTTACTTCACACAATTATTGAACAATAATGTTAAAATATGCTGTAAACTGATACTATAAAAAAGCCAATATAAACTTATGTTGGTAACCTTATATTAGTCAGAATGCGGAAAACATGAAATAAAGATTGATAAAATTCCAATCTGTAGGTATTAAAATATAAAATCTGAGATTGATGTGTTGCGAAAATAATTTTTAAAGGTAGCACAAGGCGTAGTTTCTTTAGTCACTGGCAATTAGTTTTATAGGACCCCTACATTTTAAACAGCAAACCAGAAAAAATTAAATTTTATTATTTGCACCTCAGACACTTGGGGATAACCAACATTTATCCTGTGAAGATGTAAGTCAGGTATAAGGAAGATGTTGGTCTGATATTCTATCAAAGCTCAATGCCTAACTGACAATACGATGAGTAATTATATATATAGTGATATCATTACCATGTCTCCAGATTCATGTAAATAATGTAACATAGATTTCTGATTATATGCCTGCTACAGTATTGATGGAATATTATTATGATAAATAGCATATTTTGTCGACCTGCACCAATTTTATATTTCCTAACGTATGTGAGCTTAATTAAAGGAAGGCGTATGTGATTGAAACATTAACCATTGTTGTTCAATGTCTAAGTTATTTACTAATGGTGTGATATTACTCTCTGTCTCCGTACAAGATTAACCTTCATGTTCATTGATGAATTCACTTCCATACACCTTACTATTACCTATCAAGATAAAAGAGTGTACCGAAAATACCTAAGAAGACAGCAAGTGTTGTAACCTCATGTCTACGTTACTGAAAGGTCTACGTTATATTCGAAACATCATATTGGAATAGGTTAATGTTGTGTATAGCCATATTCTGAGTTGTAATTTCATCATTTTAACATATTAATTTTATTTCATACAATTAGAAATCTGGTTTCTCTTATTTTATTAGGATGATGTCTCGCTATGTTCATCGGTGCTAACAAAAATATGTCTGCAGTGGGAACAGAAAATTGGTGAAAGTAATTTCGCAAATTAATCTCGCCGTAACGAATAACGCCATTCTTTTGATCATTTCCACACCATCTCGTGCATCATTTTCGTGACATTTTCTCCCCTATATCGCAATAAAAAGAAACAAGCTGCCCTTCCGTAACCTTTCTCTAAATCGTCCATCAGTTTCTCTTGGGGGTGATCTCACAATGCGCAGCAATACTCAAAAATAGGACGTACAAGTGTAGCGCAGCTACACTCCTGGCCATTAAAATTGCTACACCACGAAGATGACGTGCTACAGACTCGAAATTTAACCGACAGGAAGAAGACGCTGTGATATGCAAATGATTAGCTTTTCGGAGCATTCACACAAGGTTGGGGCCGGTTGCGACACCTACAACGTGCTGACATGAGGAGCGTTTCCAACCGATTTCTCATACACAAACAGCAGTTTACTGGCGTTTTCCGGTGAAATGTTTTTGTGAAGCCTCGTGTATGGAGGAGACATGCGTACCATCACGTTTCCGATTTTGATAAAGGTCGGATTGTAGCCTATCGTGATTGCTGTTTATCGTATCACGACATTGCTGCTCGCGTTAGTCGCGATCCAATGACTGTTAGCAAAATATGGAATCATGGTTCAGGAAGGCAATACGGAACGCCGTCTTGGATCTCAACGGCCTCGTATAACTAGCAGTAGAGATGACAGGCATCTTATCTGCATGGCTGTAACGGATCGTGCAGCCACGTCTCGATCCCTGAGTCAATAGATGGGGACGTTTACAAGACAGAGGTGGTTGTTCTGGCTACTGATTTCTCAGGATCTATGCACTGAAATTGCGTGAAATACAATCACATGTTAGTTCTAGTATAATATATTTTTCCAATGAATACCCGTTTATCGTCTGCATTTCTTCTTGTCGTAGCAATTTTAATGGCCAGTAGTGTAGTAACTGCTAATTCTGATTATAACTAACAAGGGACACCTCTGACCTAGAACGCTAGGAACCGCGCGAAATCGTGGTTAGAATAACAAGCAATCATTAATAAAATAGTGTTGTGCGTCATTTCCGTGCAAAACGCCGCTCTTGTCTGTAGCGCCATTAGATGGTACTGTAAGAAAGATTGCCTGTTGGAGGTCGTCAAATAATCTCAAAATTTAGAACGCGTAATGATATGCTGTAGTAATAATAATTTCGTTATTGAATGTTGCAACAAATCACAACTGATGAAAGTGAAAGTTAAAATTTTGAATAAATAAAAAATGATATTAATTAACTTAAAACAGTCACTATGGTAATTAATTAAGCTTAGCCCTATGTGACTTAGCATTGACTACAGCCTCCAACCAGCACCTCTTACGATTCACGAACAGCACAACTTCACTAATACTCGTGTCAGAATTCATGTAGTGGTGATGGCGTGTTCGTGTTATAATCAAAATCGTAATAGCTGATAGACTCTGATTGCAATGATAATAGCTCAGTACTGTAAAACTCCGTGGTGCAATGAGCTTCACAAATACTACAGTCAAAGTTCCCAATAATTTTGATAACATTGTTTAAAGCATTCAAGTTCCTTATAAAACTTTACGTGAACTATCTTTGATTAATTGGTTCCAGGGCCTGGGTAGCGTACGCGTGTAACTGGCTGAGCAGAGTCTGGCATTTAACGTATTTCATTAAAAAATTACTTCCGTCTAGTCTGGTTAATCAACTATAATACTTTGACTTCTGTTAGCCTGGTTACTTTCTATATAAATGAAACCAACTCTACTTTACGTGCAAACTCTCTAGCAAGTTGAAATCTTTGGCTTAATAATTGGTTGCATAACTTAGAACAGCACTGCACTTTAATTACTAGTCTCTGTGGTTGTAGCACGTTTAGCAATTCTTTAAATCGTCTAGCAATTTCTTTATAACTAATCGTCATTACTTTAAAAAGTGATTGAACTGGTTAGTCAATGTGCAGGCTTGCATAATCAACATAATCTAATAATGGTGATAATTGGGTGACTACAACTACTTACAAAATTAAGACTGGTTTCAAAATAAGTCATGTATAATTGAACCAAAATTCTGATTGGGTTGACACTACATTTACATGCATACAGAATAAAATGTTACAAAATTACTCATCTGCTTTGTCGTCTTCGTCGTGAAGTCCATACAAGACAGATATTACAATAGGTACTCTTACTGCTGGTTCAAATTATTTTTATCGACAACTCTTTGTTCAGCTCGTCTGGCTGAAATCTCCATGCATTGATATCACTTCGATACACTTTCTGATCTTCGTAATTACAGCAACGATCACACTCGGTGACAATAGACTTGATAACCAAACAATTACTTTTCTTGCACACATGAAAAAACATTACTCTGATCACTTTCGAGTATAAATAAACTTATTTCGCACTTCGTTCAATACAGTAAACAGTACGTCTCTTAGGCTTATTGCAATTTCATTAAAGTCGCGCCACACTGCGCCTACCGTGCCTATGCACCATCAACAAAACATTTATGTGTTTACTATAGCGAGTCCGCTCCGCGACTGCTTCAGCAGCGCGACACTCACAGCTACTACCTTCTGTACCAAAGACAGTCTTTACAACAGGTTCAACATTTTCTCTGGCGCATTGCCAACTTACAGCATAAGAATGTCCGTGCAATCATGCGGGTTTACACATACAGTAGGCCTACATGTTTACACTAAATGAATCAATATAGGAAATGCCGTTACATAAGAAATATATCTAGCATACAAGAAATGAAAAATACATGAAATAAGCAAATTTAAGGCAATATATACATTACCTCCGAGCAAATGGACTCGCGCGTCCCACGTCATCGGCGTGCGCAACAATCGACGGAGGCACAGTTACTTGTGAGCGAGCGGTCTAACGTAACGGTGTCACTATGTTTTTCGAAACTGGAACGACGGAGCTGCATCAAGACTGAATGTGCCAAAGGTCGTACACCGCGACGTGACCTTAAGGTCTTCAAGAGGCGTGCAGAAAATTAGCATTGCCGTACAGAACAGTGGCGCGTTGCGTAAACGCCTTCATCGAAGTTTGGCAAACTGTGGCAGACGTGCATCGGGCAGATCGTTCGTGGCGTCTCTGAAGAAGAAGCGCATATTGTTGCCGCGTAGGTGGACAGTAATCGATGCCATACGCTTCGTGAGTTCGACCACAAGACCGGTTTGGCGCATAAGACTGTGCTTCGAAACCCAAAGGTACGCCTGTGATTGCGAAAAATTGCATCACGATGGGTTCCGAATGAATTGACGGAAATATAAAAATGGATGCGTTACTAGGTACTCGGTGGCATTTCTTCAGAACTGTTTCAGAGGTTCGACAGGCAGTACACCGCTCCATTCCCACCACCAACAGAAAAGGCTCTGCCAACGGTATATTGCCGCGAGAGACCACGAACACCAACTGCCGGCGTGGCGCAGGGGATAGCGTCACGGACTGCGGGGCAGAAGGTCGCCGCTTCACTCCCGCCCACCGGCAAAAATTTATTTATTTGTAATTTACAATTCCAGAAGGTTCTACATCTTTCTTATGTTCACTTGCAAATTCTACTTGTTTCTTATGTTTACTGTTCTTCTAATTTCTGGTAAATTCTGTCTGTGTATAAATAGCAGAGCACTCTGCCTGAGAGGCAGTCAGTGCTGCGTGTATGTTGAGTTCGTAATAAACGTGCTTTCAGTATAAGTGCTGTGTTTAGTTGCCTTCGAAGTCAAGCCTACTTCCATTGCAACGTGACATTGTCTGGTGGAGGCGCCGGGTATACTGTGCAACAGCTGCATCACCGTGGTTCCGATTAGGCAACGTAAAAGCCGTCGCTTACACGGAGTGGAGCCGGAATACAAGGGATACACCGAGTACATTCTTCTAAAAGTCCGTATTATCAGAAGAACGATGGAGACGAAACCAGCAATAAGCCAGCTGCACATCAGACACCCGTCTGTGTTCTCTGGAGATGCTGGACAGGACCCCAACAAATGGCTAAAAGGGTTCGACCGAGTCGCCAAGTACAACAGGTGGGATCATACGATGTGCTTAGCCAACGTTTATTTCTACCTGGATGGAACAGCCCAGCAATGGTTCGAAAACAACGAAGACAAGTTGAATGATTGGGAGACGTTCCAGGAGGAACTTAAGAAGACGTTTGGAGACCGCCAGCGACAAATCCGCTCGGCGGAAGAACAACTGAAGAACCGGGCCCAACGACATGGTGAGCCGACACAATCGTACATACAGAGTGTTTTGGCCCTGTGTAACGTAGTCAATCCGAACATGACTGAAGCGGACAAAATCACGCACCTGATGAAGGGAATTGCAGAAGATATGTACCAAGCTCTTCTGATAAAAGACGTCGCTACGACAGAAGAGTTCATCAAGTGGTGCCAGCGTATTGAAGAGATGCAACAAAGAAGGGTTGGACGCAAGAAGTATGACAGACTCCCAAATGTAGTCCCTATGGTCGTTGTGGAAGACCAGCAGGACTTGGCTTCTCTCATACGACAAATCGTGAGAGAAGAATTACAACAGTGCATGGCAGACGGGACTATTAGACCAAGCGAGCATCAGATTATGGCCATGGATGTGAGCACTGTAAGTCACGAGGTAGCCGATGCCGCTGAGGACAAGGAATTTCAAACATTAGCTCCTGTCCGCCCCGTCAATCGCACCCGACGTGAAGAATGGTGTCGCCCTGCTGTGACGTACGCTGCAGCCGCCAAACGGCAGCCCATGAACCGACAGACGCGACCGCAGTCAACTCCCCCGGTAACTATGACGCCCCGCCGAAGAACAGACGTCTGGAGGACAGAGGACAACACACCACTGTGTTTCGACTGTAGACGCCCTGGACATGTCGCACGCTACTGCAGAGAGAGGAGGCGAGTATTCGATGATTATTTTGCCGCAAGACGTCAGCCGTCGGAGCAGTTCTATCCAAGGCAGTCACCTGCTGATGAGTTCAGTCGACCTATGGGAAGAAGCCCATCGCCGTACCCTAGACGAGGTCGCTCCCCGACGCGCCGCAGCCGTTCACCGTCGCCGTACAGAGGTACCAGCCGCTCCCCTAGCCGCCGTGCCCAGGAAAACTAAGCGAGGCGACCATCTACGGAGCTGAGGCTATCGCAGATGAAAATCCTCCATGGACGACAGTCGCCAAAATGTCGGGAAATCTCATCGATGTCATAATCGACGGCCAACCTGTCCGGGCACTTGTTGATTCAGGAGCCTCTTTTTCTGTATTATCGGATAATTACCGCCGCGCACTAAAGAAGACAGTGTTCTGTGATACGGGGGCAACTGTGCTGAAGGTCGCGAATGGAAAGTACGTCCATCCAGCAGGAACTTGTGTCGCAAGAATCACCATCAACAACAGGACGCAAGCGTTTGATATTGTCGTGTTAACAGAATGTAGTCACAATGTCATCCTCGGATGGGTCTTCCTTCAGGCATCCCAAGCTATCATTGACTGTGGAAGATCTGAGCTGCAAATTGAAGAAGTTGTTCCGCCGGATACACGTAATACAGAATTTTCTGGGAATTTATTAGTCGTTGACAATGTGACGATACCACCGTTGACAATGAGAAGAGTTGCAGTCACAAACACAGATGACTGGTTTAACTGTGAAGTTGTAGATGATAGTTTATTAGGCTCACAAAAGAAATTTACATACCAGCGGCTATCATAAGCATTACCGGTGGTCAAGGAGAGATTTGGATCACAAATTGTCACGAGCAGTCACAACTTATCCCCAAAGGAATGTGTATCGGGACAGCTGAACCAAACCAGGACGGTGAGCTCAACGTCATCAATGAAGACCCATGCTCTGCTGTTAGTACCGACAACACGCTGGAGGAAATAAACGTGGAACTGCCAATAGGGCCTGGACTGACCAAGGAACAACGCCAGAGGGTGTTAGGTATACTACGCCAATTTTCGGGTGCATTCACACCTCAGCAGGGGAAAAGTCAGACGAAACGGCACACGACAAAGCACCGCCAATTAGCCAGCGTTCGTATAGAGTGTCGCCAGCTGAAAGACGGATAATTCGGGAGGAAGTGGAGAAGATGTTGCGAGATGACATTATTCAACCTTCGAAGAGTCCTTGGTCGTCTCCGGTGGTCCTCATAAAGAAGAAGGATTGCACTGGCGATTCTGTGTCGACTATCGGCGGCTGAACAGTATCACAAAGAAAGATGTCTACCCATTGCCGCGTATTGATGACACCTTAGACTGCTTGAAAGGAGCTACATACTTCTCAACTATGGACATGCTGACAGGTTACTGGCAAATCGAGGTTGACGAAGCTGACAGGGAGAAGACGGCTTTTATTACACCTGACGGCATCTATGAATTCAAAGTAATGCCATTTGGATTATGTAATGCTCCAGCCACATTCGAACGCATGATGGACAACTGCTTTGACACCTGAAGTGGACGACGTGTCTCTGCTATTTAGATGACATTGTCGTTTTCTCGAAAACATTTGAAGAACATCTGAGTCGCCTGTCAACTGTGTTGAAGTGTGTTCAGGCTGCAGGTCTCCGCCTCAATCCAAAGAAGTGCCTCTTCGTCGCCAAAGACATAAAAATCCTGGGGCACCTAGTCAACGGATATGGAGTCCGTCCTGATCCAGATAAAGTAAGGGCAGTCACAGAATTTCCAACTCCTCAGCACATTCGTGATGTGAGAAGTTTTCTCGGGCTGTGCTCATACTACCGACGTTTCATAAAAGGATTTTGTAACAAGGCACGTCCATTACAAGAACTTCTGCAGGGAGACGCTAAATTTTACTGGGATGAGACAAAAGAAAGAGCTTTCCAGGCACTTAAGGAGGCTCTAACTTCCGCACCAGTGCTAGCCTTGTACGACGAGACTGCAGAAACGGAACTTCACACAGACGCCAGTGGCTATGGGATTGGTGCAGAGCTTGTACAAGTTAAGGGTGGTGCCGAAAAAGTGATAGCCTATGCGTCAAGAGTACTCTCAAAGTCCGAGATAAACTACTCTACAACTGAAAAAGAATGTCTCGCGGTTATCTGGGCTATCAACAAGTTCCGGCCGTATTTATTCGGCAAACCATTCACCGTCGTGACAGACCACTATTCTTTGTGTTGGCTGACTAGCTTGAAGGATCCATCAGGTCGACTAGCAAGATGGGCACTAAGACTCCAAGAGTACGATGTCACAGTGGTATTCAAGAACGGGCGCAAACACAAGGATGCGGACTGCCTTTCGAGGAATCCATTAGTGGAACACAACAGCATTAATGAAATTTCAGCTCTCACTGAATTAGATGACATTACAGCTGAACAGAGAGAAGATCCAACACTATTAAAAATGATAGAGGGCTTGGAGAAAGGAAAACCGACCAATGGAGAGTTCCAACTTATAAACGGAACATTGTACAAGAGCAACTACGATCCACTGGGCCCCAAATGGCTACTTGTTGTTCCAGCTCATCTCCAGCCAGCTATTCTCAAATATTTCCATGATGCTCCAATATCCGGTCATCTGGGATTCGTGAAGACCCTAGACAGAATCAGACGCAGGTATTACTGGAAAGGTCTCTACCGATCTGTCAAGCACTATGTGAGTCACTGTAAAGAGTGCCAGCGACGGAAGCATGTGCCGCAATTACCTCCAGGACATCTCGTACCGATTCCGCCGGAAGCAGCTCCATTCCACCAAGTTGGGATCGATCTATTAGGGAGGTTCCCGAAGTCGACAACCGGTAACCGTTGGATAATAGTCTGCACTGACTACCTCACACGCTACGCTGTCACCAAACCTGTGCCGACTGCAGAAGCTCCAGAGATCGCAAAATTCCTTGTAGAAGATATTATTTTGAAGCATGGAGCACCACGTGTCATGATATCTGATCGTGGAAAAGTATTCCAGTCAAAACTAGTATCAGACGTAATGTCACGGTGCAACGTTGTCCACAGAATGACAACTGCATACCATCCTCAGACAAATGGTCTTACGGAACGTTTTAACAAAACGTTAGCCGACATGCTGTCGATGTACGTCGATGTTGAGCAGAAGGATTGGGATACAATTCTCCCAGTCGTGACATTTGCTTACAATACCGCAAGACAAGACACCACAGGCTTCACTCCGTTTTTCCTGCTCCATAGCCGTGAAGCTGAGACGACAATGGATACACTGTTCCCGTTCCAACCGGACGACACTCAGGATGACTATGTTAAACAGCTCACACCAGGGTCGAAGAAGCAAGACAGCTGGCTCGCATACGGACACTGGACGCCCAGGAGAAGGACCGTCAGCGGTATAACGACAAGCACCGACATGTTGTGTACAGCCCAGGAGATCTGGTATGGATTTTTACCCCTGTACGGAAGGTTGGACTGTCAGAAAAGTTATTGAAGCGATACTTTGGTCCGTATCGTGTCATACGCCTGTTGTCAGACGTCACATACGAAGTTGAGGATTATGAGCCGTCGTCGAAACGTCAAAAACGAAGAGACATTGTTCACGTCCTACGCATGAAGCCTTACTACGATCCTGAAGAGCAGGTAGACGACAATGGCTTCTTGTTCAAGGACTTTAAGGACGGTAATGTTCCTGATGAGACCACGACAGGAACGTCTGTCGTCGATAATCGCGGAGAAGGGAAGGATCCTCTTGAACTGTCATACAGAGGACCCATGACTCGGTCAAGATCCAGAACATTGCAGCTGGCTCCACAGGGATCATAACAGCGGGTCGCTGTTTCTCCAGGAGAGGGAGAAATGCCGCGAGAGACCACGAACACCAACTGCCGGCGTGGCGCAGGGGATAGCGTCACGGACTGCGGGGCAGAAGGTCGCCGCTTCAATCCCGCCCACCGGCAAAAATATATTTCTTTGTAATTTACAATTCCAGAAGGTTCTACATCTTTCTTATGTTCACTTGCAAATTCTACTTTTTTCTTATGTTTACTGTTCTTCTAATTTCTGGTAAATTCTGTCTGTGTATAAATAGCAGAGCACTCTGCCTGAGAGGCAGTCATTGCTGCGTGTATGTTGAGTTCGTAATAAACGTACTTTCAGTATAAGTGCTGTGTTTAGTTGCCTTCGAAGTCAAGCCTACTTCCATTGCAACGTGACAATATTGCGGCTATCACATGGGTGGCAACGGGTTCTACACAACGCTAGTGACTACTTTACAGGACAGTAACTGGTGCAAATGTGTAACGCTTTTGTATCGGTTGTGAATAAATAGTTGCCACTATTTAAGTTCCAAACCTCGTACTTTTCTTCCTATGGTAATGCTACCCTGTCACTGTTTCTCTTTATCATGTTACTTGAGGTACAACTCAACGTTTTTGCATGGAATTGACGCACAGCACTGTCGTGTTTTTGACTGCCTGTTATGCCAATAATGGTTTCACGTTTGTTCCGAGCGTTCGAGGTCAAATGTGATCCTTGTAAGGAAGAGTAACGGTGTTTTGTTTTGTTATTATCTGCATGCATGTCGCGCTTGTAAAACTCGGAACCGTTTGAGCTAACCACTTGTTAAGATCTTTGACAACGGCAGCTGAGTCTTGAAAATGTTCGACACAAAGTCCATCTATCAAAGGACCAGTAGATGTAAGTCTAAAGGAGCTAAATGGCGACTGTAGGCCGAATGTGATAAGACAGTCCTGCAGGATTTTTCAATGAATTATGTGGGCGTAAAACAAGTGCGGGACATGAGTTTATCAAGTTGCAATGTTCTCTCGCTTTATCCTGGGAAATAGGGCTTTAGCTTAGTCAAATTGAGGATTGTCCGCCAATCAGAACGGATTATTTAATCAATACGCTCTTCATTACGATGGCCGACAGCTGTACAAGGTCGACCAGGTCGTAGCTTCCAATACACACTACTTTCTCACCTTGAAAAAGCCGAACCCTTTGCCACACATTGTTCACGTTTATTGCATAGTAGATGGATTTCAGTCGGCGCTATTTCCTAAACAGTGAGAAATTCAGTCACATATCGCTGTTAAATACGCGCGTCTGTATGACTATTTCGGAGCACTCTTATACAGGCACCAACTATACCACTGCAACGGAAGCACCTGATAATGAAAGAGAAAGGTTTCAAGCATTATCACTACACCAACATCTGGCGTGGACATTCAAAATGACCAAAATAAAATGGTGGCATTGCTTTCGGAATGGCCATTGTATGTAGCAGAAACACAGCAAAATTACGTCACAGGGGTACGCAATATGAAGGTTTACTAGCGGTCTTTGGCATTAGGGCACAGATAATAGTTTTTTTTTCGCGCGTCTACTCATTTCTGTTATAAGGATGATTGAAGTCAATTATATCAGTAGGGTAAAATTACACAGACTGATTACATTGGTACATTTTCTATTACCATATCTAGATCAAACGATAATAAAAGAGCTAATGTCTAGTGATGCTTTACGTTTTATTTATTGGAAAGAACACGTAGATATTATCGTGGGAAAGGCGAACCAGAGACTGCGTTTCGTTGGCAGAACCCTCAAAACATGCAACAGAACTACAAATGCGTTCATTTTTGCAGTATTGCAGCCCAGTGTGGGATCCTTAACAGGTGGGTTTAACGGAGGACATCGAAAGAGTCCAAAGAAGAGCAGTTCGTTTCGTATTGTCGCGATACAGCGGAGACAGCGTTACGGAAATGATACAGGATCTGGGATGGGAATCGTTACAACAACGGCGCTTATCGCTGCGGCGTGGGCTACTTACGAAACTACAATCGCCAACATTCTCCTCCGAATATCCCTCTTACATAGGTAGAAATGATCACTAAAATAAAATACGAGAAATCAGAGCTCGAACAGAGAGATTCAGGTTTTTTTCTTCCCGCGCGCTATTGGAGAATGGAATGGAAGATAAATAGTATAATGGTGGTTCGATGAACCCTCTGCCAGGCACTTAAATGTGATTTGCAGAGCATCCCTTGTAGATTTAGGTGTAGATTTATCGTTTGACACAGATATGGTTGCAGAAAATGCAGCAATGTAATCGGTCTGTTTAATTTTACCCTTCTGATGATGGATAATAACCGAAAACGGTAAAGATCTACATGCAATAAACAGGTGAGGTTGACTATGAATTTTTTGAAGTATATTATGGCTGTTAACAGACATCTAAGTAAAACTTTGACATTTTATTGTTAAGTATTTTCGACCCAACGTTGGTCATTTACAGGAAGTTGCTTCTGTGTGATGCGGAGTTTATAATAAAAGCGTAATTCCGCTCTAGACTTTTTATATTTAAAAAAAAATCATGAGATGAATATTTTAACAAGCAGATTGGGAAAGGTGAATAATGGGACATGCGAAATTTATGGCTCGCTGAGTACTGCTGTCTAATCCAAGAAGTTGGTAGGGCTAACATTGATTTGTTACACTAGTATGATCTGTCCCCAACGAACCTACTAGTTTTTTCTTTAGAAATTTCATATTTCTCTTCTCACAGACCCACAATGACTGACACACACACACACACACACACACACACACACACACACACACACGAAGATAACTGTCTCCACCTACCAGGATCTGTTTGTAATTACTATTGGCGTTACGGAAGATTCAGTGACGAATGATGTGGAGGGGGCAGGAGGAGATAGATATAGCATTATCTGTAACAAAGCCAAATGAGCGACAGATTTCGCTGTCACCCGCTTTTGTGTCCTGGCTGCAGCAGTCGACGTACAGCAACACAATAGGTCACTACTTCGAATCCCCTTCGACCCCCTCGCAAATTCGCATCGCCATGAAATATTAGCACGAAGCGAACATAATTCATTCAATTATCTCTCAGACAACGCGGCCGGTGGACACGCAACAAAGCCGCCGATTGATTATGTAACAGTAGACCCCCTAGTCCGGGTCTAGCGCCGGCGGCCAGTGCTATTCTTGTCCGAGGGGTGCGGGGACGGACGGAGGGTTGGAAATTGGGGGGGGGAGGGAGGGGGGGAAGGTTGGCAGGGGGGTCGGGCCCGTCAACTGTGAGGGAGTGGCCGTCCTGGCGCGTCGCGGCGCGCTCCTCGCCAATTTATCGCCTTGTCAATTAGCGTAATTCATAATTACTCCGCGCATAACTGGATAAGCATGTACCTGCCAGCGCGGCTGTTTTGAAACGCGGCTGAATAATGCAGCGGCGAGGAGGCTTGGGGGCGGCGGACGAGTTGCGGCACACATCCGGGCTTCCGCCGCCCACCGCCCACCGCTGTCCGCCGACCGCAGCCCATCTCCGGCACTCGCTGCGCGTCCCGGCGTCGCATCCCGACGCCTTGTCCTGCCGCTCAAATTATGGATCAGCCCTTTCGGACAGTGCTGCAGTTCCTCCTCCCACCTGCCTTGGTCACCCTTCTTCAGCAACATTCTTAATTTTGGAGGTGGAAGAAAGTACCGGCACCTGTATTAATATTATTTATTCAATTACGCTAATGGAATGAACAATGTCTTGAAAAGAGGTTATAAGATGAACATCAACAAAACAAGGATAATGGAATGTAGCGTCAGAAAATCAAGCGATGCTGAAGGAATTAAATTAGTAAATGAGGCAATAAAAGTAGTAGACGAGCTTTGTTACTTGGGTAGCAAGATAAGTTCTGATGGCCGAAGTAAAGAAGATATAAAATGCAGAATAGCTATGGGGAAAAGCGAATATAAAGAAGCGAAACTTGTTGACATCCAATATTAGTTTAAATGTTAGGAAGTCCTTTCTGAAGGCATTTGTCTGGAGTGTAGCATTGTATGGAAGTGAAGCGTGGACAATAAGGAGTTCAGACAAAAAGATGATAGAAGCTTTTGAAATGTGGTACTACAGACGGATGATGAAAATTAAATGGGTAGATCACATAACTAATGAGGAGTTGCTCAACAGAATTGGGGAGAAACGGATTTTCTGGCATTTTCTGACTAAGAGAAGGGATAGGTTGGTGGGAGACATCCTGAGACCTCAAGGAATCGTCAACTTAGCATCAAAAGGAAATCTGTGGGGTGAAAATCGTAGAGGGAGACCGAGGGACGAATACAGTAAGCTGATTCAAAGGGATGTAGGTTGCTGAAAGAATTCTCAGATGAAGAGACTTGCACTGGACAGCTTAGCGTGGAGAACTGCATCAAACCAGTCTGCGGACTGAAGACCAGAACAACAACAACAACAACAACAATTACGCTACCGGTTTCGGTGTTACAATCATACCATCTGCAGGCCCCTGTTCTCCAACTGTCAGTACTGTTGTTGTTGTTGTTGTTCTTGTCCACTCTACTCCTTACTGACCAAGCCTCTACAGCCCCTCATAAGAACGACAACCCACATCCATCTGAATCTGCTTGCCGTATTCACCTCTTGGTCTCCCTCTGCGATTTTTCCCGCACACACTTCCCTTCAGTGCTAAATTCACGATTGTTTGGTGTCTAAGAATGTGTCCTATAAAACGATCCCTTCTTTTAGTCAACGTATGCCAGAAATTCCTTTTCTCCCCAATTCTGTTCAGTACCTCCTCATTACTTACGCGCTCAACCCACCCCATCTTCAGCATTCTTCTGTAGCACCACATTTCAAAAGCCTCTATCCTCTTCCTGTCCGCACTGTTTTTCGTCGAAGTTTCACTCCCGTACAAAGCAACACACTACACAAATGCCTTCAGAAAGGACTTGCTTTTCTTCCCATTGCCATTCTGCTTTCAATATCCTCTTACTGCGACAATTGTATGTTATTTTACTGCCCAATTAACAAAACTCGTTTACCACCTTTACTGATTTGTTACCTAATTTATTTCCTTAAGCAACGCCTGATCTTCTTAGACTGCACTCCATTATTCTTCTTTTGCATTTGTTAATGTTCATCTTATATGCACCTTTCAACACACTGCCTATTCCGTTCAATTGCTCTTCCAGGTCCTTTGCTGTCTCTAACAGAATTACAATGTCATCGGCAAAACGCAATGTTTTTATTTCTTTATCCTGAACTATAATTCCTTCTCCAAATTTCTCCTTGCTTTCCTTTATAGCTTGCTCAATGCTTGCTCAATGTGAAATTGAATAACATCGGAGAAAGGCTACGTCCCTTACTCCCTTCCCAACCACTGTATCCCTTTCATGCCCTAAAAAACTCTAACAACCACCGTCTGGTTTTTGTATCAGTTGTAAATAACTGACACGTTCCACATCATTACGAAATGTCTTATATATGATCTATGGAACAAGTATTAATCTAATCTAATCGTTCCCTATTATTTACTCCTGCTTATTTCAGAACGGTACTAGGACATTGGGCAGCCGTTAACACCGGTAGCCGTAAATTTCTTCGTCTTTTCAGGTCAGAAATCCAACGACAAAAACAGCTGCCCTTCTTAAACGTGCTACTGCTGACAATTACTCAACAGGGGCCTGAAGATGGTGTGATTATAACTCCGAAACCGGTCGCGTAATTTAATAAATAATATGGTACTTTCTTCCAGCTTCAAATTAATCAGCTGTTGTCCCAACCAATTGACTATAGAGAGAAGTATTCTTACTTGTCTCTGTGCTGTGCTCACCTTCTCCATAGTCGACTTACCTTCGGGATGACTATGGCCAACCAATACGGCTCGAATATGGCAGGTCGCTTGTGTACAACCTAAAACGAAGGTCTCGAAGTATTAATCAGGACTGAGATTTTTCAGCGACCGTTTACGATTTTGATTGGTAATAAAGACAGCCCTTAGTCGATAAGATAAAGTCTATTTGACCTAGGTTTCGGCGACTACCATGACTGCCTTCACAAGGAAACTATTTAAAAATGCATGTCACAGAATAAAATAAAATACGAGCGATGAACCTTAAGCCACAATTTAAAACATAATTTATTACAGGATAGCCACTAAGGACTTTTCACTCGTCTGAAGGAGGCATCAGACTGAGAGCTGTCTTGAATGTTTGTCTGTATGTTCTATATATGTTCAAAAATCATTCATTCGATTACAATGAAACTTTGAACTTTTCATATACGCCCACGAAAATTCGTGATCCAAAAACAAAAGAGCACGGCAGTTTCGCTGTAGATGCCGTAAAACTGTCGCATCAGGCATGACCTTGTATCAAATAAAGTTAGCATTACAGATTTGTCTGTAAGTCTCCTTTAATTCTTTTGCATCCAAAATTAAGCAATCTTATCTTAATATCTATCTATATAAATGGGAAAGGACACTCACTCTCTTACTCAATGACGAAACACGAAATCTCTAAAACTACTTGTTCTATGAAGCTGAATTTTGGCAGGAATATAGTTTATAGATAGAAAACGTCATATGAGAGAGTATTTTGTGATAGGTGCATGGCGGAGCATACTTCTCCTACAGACTCACGAAATCTACACTTTCTTTCTGATCTTCACGAAATTTCGCACTCTTGACCTTCAAAACAAGAGGAAGGTCCCATTCTACCTTAAGTTTCATACGGTGCATGGGGGAGGATACGTTACAACATAAAACTGGATCTCTAAATATATTGGTCGCGCCATAAATTTCAGAGAGCTTTTTTTGTTGTTTTCTTTATTCTCAGAACAAGGGTTGAATGAAATAAAACTGAAATATTTGAGAACAACAGCGTTTTTCAATGTGACCCAGCATTTCTGTTAGATAGAAATCTATAGTTTTGTTCCGATATTGATGAAATTATGCACACTCTACCTGTCCGTATAAAATTTCGTTCGGTGCATGGTGGAGGGAATTTTACAAAACTACATAGTTTTGCTCCAATATTTATGAATTTTTGCACACATGACGCTGAAACCAAGAGGAAGGTCACTGGATACATAAATGTTTGTATGGTACATGACAGAGGGTACGTTGCAGAAAACGTTACAGAGAGAGGGAAAGGTGGAAACGAAAGGAGAGATGGGAAAGAAAGAGGTGGATGCACCGAGAGGGGGGAAGGGGATATCAACTACGAGAGAGTACGATAAATAAACACCCCGGCAACGCCGGGTTTACAGCTAGTTACCATTATTAAAAGCCTGATTAGCCGCACGTACTGGATCGCCGTGTTGCGGTGCACGCGGCCGTTCGCCGTCGTGGATTCGAGTCCCCCCTAGGGCATGGGTGATTGTGTTGTCCTTAGGTTAGTTTACCTTAGTTTAAGTAGTTTGTAAGCTACGGACTGATAACCTAGAAGTCTAATAGATTTACAAACACAAACAAACAAACAAATTAAAACTGACTTCAGTTTTGTCAGAAGATCACGCCTATGTTTCGACCAGCAATAGACAAATGTAAACATAAAATTTTTAATCAACATGTATGGGCTCCACCAACAGAAATCGAGAGAAGAAACTTTTCAACTGCAGCTTATGTACCCACATGGCAAACACATTTCGTCGACTGCGCCGACAGCACAGAGGCTCAGCTTGCTCGCGGAGAGGGTTAAATGCTCTCTCTCTAATAAAATAACTGATTCAAGAACTGAACGATGAACAACTAACAGATATCAGCATTGGACCAAACTATCCAAAAAGGCAGAGAACTGCATAATCAGCAGTCGAATCTTGGAAGAGATATTACAGTATTAATTACTTTGAATTGAGATAATGTATTCAACGTATTAAGGAATAGTAATAAGGTAGGCAAACAAATTTCCCTAACGATTTGCATTAGTATAAAATGAAACTTTTCAGCCCGAGACATGAAAACGAGTCCAGTAACACTGCTGCGAATTCCTTGCGAGAGATTACAGGTAGCTGACGCCGCGACGCAGCAACGAGGCTTGGGATAAAATCCGCTCTCGGCAAAAAGTCTCTCGTGTGGATCGATCAGCGGCAGTTGTAAAAAAAAATCTCTTTCATCGATTTGTGGAAAAGTATGCGTTTGCAGACACATACATATCGATGAAAAATGCTCTTATAAGGCTTGATACCATGGTGGGACATGTGCTCAACGACTGTATTTTACTTGTAGAAGTTTTCAGCAATCAGTCGTAAATATTATGTATTTATTGGCAGATCTAGATTTCGATCACTGTGTGGTCATTATCAGTGCTTAAAAACGATTAAAAAGCTTAAAACAACTCGATCTCCATGTTGGAGGTTGCGTTCGTAGGTTTTCTAAGCACTGATAATGACCACAAAGTGGTCGTATTGTAGACCTGTCAATAAATAAATAATATTTACGACTGATTGCTGTACAAGAAATCGATTTTGACAAATTTGAGTGGATTGCTCATCGTAACCTTCGGGGGACTGATCCGAGGCGACGCAAATTCCCTACGGTGCGCGAGTTCTCTGGCGCCACTTGCCGCGACTCACGACCGGATCTGCCTTGCAGGTGGAGTATCTTTGCCCTATCACCAGGGTTATTGAATCTTGGCGAGAACTGTCAATGGGCGTTTGTACTCGGAGCAGCGTTTCGGCTGACAGTTAGGGTCGAGGCGAGCGTGTTTATTTGGCGGACCTGTGGGGTTCGCTCTGAGTGGCTGCCCCCAAACAGTTGGTCAAGATATTAAAGTAATTTGTGGCCATATTCGAATGTTGTCGTCACATGCCCCCGAAGTCGCCAACTCTGCTGAAATTCCAACCATGATATCTTAAAAATGTGGAGCGTTGTTTTTGGTGAGAGCGGCTCCTTGTATTCCAGAATGCTCTTTACAAAAGATGAGTGTCTCATCTGTTCTTATGTTCCTTCTATATTAACTATCAACGTGTTATTTACTGTTGCTAGCAATGGTGACGAGTTGTCACTACATCAATCTCTGAAGTGCTCGGCTTTAAGATTAGACAAAGTCTACTGAATTTGTTTCCCACTAAAATTACATGATACAATGACTAGCAATATCCTTGCAGTATTTACCATCTCATTTTGCTACGGCTTATGTTGGGGAATTATAGATGGTGATAACACCTGCGTAAGTGCTGCGCTTTGTATGTGACATCTCTGTGGTACATGTGCACTTGTAATTGGAAAGAATGAACTGTTACATGCAAACACAAAGGAAAGTTACGATTAAGAAAGAAACTGCTGTTTACGATAAGGCTTTTTATTATTATTATTATTACTTTTAGCAAATTGCTGCGTAAGATAGTTTTCTCCAGGCTGAGTAATTGAAATAGTGATTTTAAAGTTTTTAAATGTGTCTATTGGCGCTGTCTTATAATGTTCGTCAGTTTTGCATTTTGCTCTGTCCAATTATTGGTTAATGAAGTTTAAATCAATCTTATAAATTTTCTAATTGTTTATGCTCTGACCAATTAATTGTTAATGAAGCTTAAACCTCATGTTAAAGGATTGTCAGTCATGCTAGATCTGCATTGTTTAATGTATGTTAACGATGCCTGTGCAAAATAAAATGTAATGGAACGACAAACTATACGTGCTTGGTCCCGCCCATCCAAGTAGTTTCCGGATATACCTTCCTTGTTATCGGAAACGTGAGCAAAAACTGGTTATCACAGAGAGTGGTTGCGCTAATTTCTGGCGGGGGAGGGGACTGCTTTCACCTCTTTTGCGTCGTTTGTCGTTTATTTATTATGGGATGTTGTCTTAATAAGTACTTGAATTTATTTTAATTGCTTGTTATTGTTGTGGGTTCAAGGGAGTTATGGCTGGTTCAAGGAGCTGCCCACGACTTTCTTATCTTAAGAAGGATTTTCTTTGTTACGAGTTAGAGATCAGTGGTCTTGCTACGGTAGGTGTAGTTGCAGAGTCTGCGGCTAGGTTGCGTGCGGCATTGGAAAGCCTACTTCTCTGTCGGGTGACGTTATTGGCGAGCTAGGTGACGCTATCATAGAGGCCGCGGACTGTGATGTACAACATAATCTTTACTTTTTGGAAAGCAGTCAGCCGATGTATACGCAGCTTTGCAGTATTCAGCCCCATACACCTCGTTTAGGTTCTCGCCGGCCGCGGTGGCCGAGGTGACTGAGGCGCGCCAGTCACGGTCTTCACGGCCACTACGGTCGGGGGTTCGAATCCCCCCTCGGGCATGGATATTTGTGCCGTCCTTAGAATTAGCACGTCCACTACGGTCGGGGGTTCGAATCACCCCTCGGGCATGGATATTTGTGCCGTCCTTAGAATTAGCACGTCCACTACGGTCGGGGGTTCGAATCCCCCCTCGGGCATGGATATTTGTGCCGTCCTTAGAATTAGCACGTCCACTACGGTCGGGGGTTCGAATCACCCCTCGGGCATGGATATTTGTGCCGTCCTTAGAATTAGCTAGTTCATAAGTAGTTTGTAAGTTTAGGGACTGATGACCCCGTAGTTAAGTCCCATAATCTCTACAAACAACTGAACATTTTTGTTTAGGTTCTCGATTGGCGGCTTAAGAACACAAGCATAAGCAGAAAGAACAGGAGGTTAGACAAGGAACTCGCAGAGGGAGTTACAGACTAGACCAACCGCTCTTATTTTGGAATCTGGCAGTGATGTCTCCGAACCTGAGGGCTTGAACCGTAGTCAATCCTGAATCCAGGGGGGAGTTCATATGCAAGCTGTAGTGCGGGGTACCTTTCAATCATTTTGCAAAGTTGCCTAACCCTTTTTGTGTCTTCTTCCTTGTGTTGTTCAATTATCCGTCGATGACCTTGGGGAAATTCAAAGAGTTTTGTGGTTGCTGGTGCGATTTGCGTCACATGCTGATGCCTGCACATACCGCATCAGGTAATTGTTATTTTAATTTACCGTTTATCGCGGGGTGCTTTAAGTGATTTAGACTCAGAATTTTGGAGCGCCAGGGGTCTACAGTATTATCAGTAAAAGGCTATCGGCGCGCATGCGCAACCAACTCGAGCGTAAATATATTGCTGGCGCGTACAGGCACCCTCCGAGGGGGTACGCATAGCCGTTTTGGCACTTAATATGGCAATTAAGTAATCCGCGAGTGTTGATAATGTTTTGCAAGGGATGCGTACTGAGGATCGCTCACGTTCGGTGTTCACTCGTCACTCTGTTAATTTTCAGGAACTTCAAGTTCTCCTAAAATCTGTGAACGATCTCGCCTTTGCCGATGCACAGCGTGATTAGTTTCCGAGTGCCACCTTTCGCTGAATCTTCCGCTTCTGGAGATGCTAATAGGCTGGCAAGATCAGGGGTGTCCGAGCGGCGTTGTTTTCGTTGTGGCACACGTGACTACCTGGTGCTTGGGTATCCAGTAAGCAGGACACCGAAATCTACCAGATGACACCAGAAGGGCAGGCCTAGGGTATATAATAAGTTTTCATTTAAGTGTGGTCGAATTCGAGCAGTAACAGAGAACTTACTGCCCTACACTTGGAACTGAATCGTTTTGTATCTTATTAGATTCCATTAGCTCAGTGTCACTTCTTAATTACGAATTATATCTTGAATTTGGTCATGTATGGAGGCTTTATCCGGTGCGTCCTTGCACGTCGTGTTGCCAATGGTAAAGAGATGTCTCTAGTGGGAGAAGTGCGAGGAAGTCTTGTCAAATGTCATTTTTTGTGGCCTGTAAAATTTTTGATCGTTGAGAGTTTATCAGTTAAGGTGTTGCTGGGGTGCGACTTTATTGAGCGCACTGGTCTGGTGTTGCAGTATATTTTCTCTCCTTGTGAGAGAATTGCTATTTGCTCTTGTAGACGAGAGAGTACCGCTAAAGATAAGAACATGACTATCGTCCGTGGTGGAATATAGGCACCTGAATGAGAAGATCTTCTTAGAATAAGTGCCTTTGGCTAACCTGCATAATGGTTTCACTTAGTGTTTCGAGGGCCAGCTGGGTCACTATCAGATTACTCTCGCTGAAGAGTAAAAACAGGCGACCCCTTTCGCACTGACTAGAAATTGTACCTGAATGTTGAGAGATAGCAGCCCATCTCTCATCTTTATTATCGATGTTTATTGTTGACATATTGTCGTAATGAGTCCTGTACATACAATTTTCTATTGCTGTCGGGAATACGACGCAGGGAAGATTTTTGCTAAGGTGAGATGCAGAACTGACTTGGCCCTGAGGGGGCGAGTGAAATTCCTTCCTACCTGCGCCCTGCGGCACCATAGGAGGCCAGGCGCGCTGGCCTTAGGTGGCACACTGGCGGCAGTAGGTCGTAAAAATGTAGCCTTGTGTCCCAAACTGTGAAGGAGAGGCATCGTCTGCGCTTTTTAGAAGAAGATAGCAGAACATACGGCTGTGGCCGAGGGTCCGAAAGGGAAAGCGACGGAATGTTGCTGGAGGCTAGGCAGCCGCTCCCACGGGCGACGGTTAGAGCCGTTTCGTGAGAATTGCGCCAAAAGTGTGTGTAGAAGGGATGCCGTTTTTGATTGGCCGATGTTCAAAGCGCCAGATTTTCGAAATCAGTGGTTTTCTTGTGAGATTTTACTGGCTGGAGTTCGAGAACTCGACGGTGATTGGCTTTACGAAAAAACGGCATTTCTCGGGGGGTGGGGGGTGGGGGGGGGTATTGCGCAGAGACACGGTGAGGAGAGGACTTCGTGTTTCGTAGCGCTGGAGTACGGACGCGTCTGGTGGCGTCCTGTCCTCCCAGTGTCCAGACTTGGCGATTTTGCTTACTGAGCCGATACTTGGACGAGTGAACTTGTATACGTTTCAGGGTACACTCTGAGATTTATACTTGAGCGGATTGTTCTTGTTTTCGGTTTGAATAAAGTCAGCCAGCAAATACTAGTGCACCGAAGCACTAGTTGCGATATACTCAACTTCTGGACACATTTAGACCTTCAGTACTCGTGCATACTTGTCTACGCTCACTGAAGTGGTCCTGACTTGGCAGAATTGTTTGAGATCGTAGGCACTGTGTACTGCCGAGCGCACAGAGGCTGATAGCAGGGAGTACAACTTCCGAGCGACGGAGCGAGTTTTTCTTTTTTATTTCGTGGTCGCGCAAATTTTCAGCTCACAGTCGCCCTGCCCCCACGCCATTGCAGCGAAGCACCTTCACACGCAAGTCGTCAGTTTGGTAATGTATGGCAAATCGCTCGCCAGCAACATATAGTCGATACATCAGGTTCTGCCTTATAGTGGGGATTGTGTAGTTAGGAAAGTCAATCCTGCACTGGTATTCCGACTCGATTATCCCGCTAAGAACATTATATTATTTCACGATAGGGGTTTCTGACTTGCCAGTCGTTACTAATTTCCAGTTTCGTAATAATTTGAGTAACTTCATATGCATTAGATTGTTCTTTCTTATTTGGTTATAAATGTATTCTTGTTGTTTATGATTTTAGTATTGGACTTATCTTGATGTGTTTTATCCTGCTTAAAAAGGTGTAATAAATATTGATGGATTTGAAAGATGTTTTTTCAACATTATTAGTCGTCAGATTCCAGTTAGTTCGTTAGATTTTTGGTGGGGACAAATTATTAATTATATTTTACACCACTTGCAGGAAGCGAAAGAGTCTCATTACAATTAGAACTGAAACAGGGCAAATCATGCAAATTATTTGATGTGATGTTAAATATCAGTAATTAATTCAGGGTCAGCCGCTCTTGTCTTCCTATTGTATTAACCCACATCAACCTTGCCCAGCCGGAATCATTTCTATCCTTTTCACATTTTTTTCACCACCACACCTTACAATGTAACAGGGTGCTTTCGGGCCAGTTACTGGAGCTGTTGTACTGTTTCGTCTACTGGACCGTGTTTTGGGTCATATTCAAGTTTGTTTATAACTACCTGAATGATGTCTTTAAGTAAGTCCTATCAGGAGCATTTTTCTCACGTTGTGGGCGTGCTGAATCCGCTTTGCTGGTCTAACCGTAAAACCATAGATAATCACCATTGCTAGGCGTCAGGTATCCTTTTGTAGGGCATTTGATTTCCGACGATGGTACCAGAAGTGACCAAGAGAGAACTAAAGCTCTAGAGAAGTTTCCTCTTCATAGAACTAAACAGGAGGTCGTTCGATTCATCGGGATGGCGGTTTTTTCTAAAAACTTGTCCTCAATTTCGTCCAACTTTCTGCCGTTTTCAATACATGTAATTTGCGCAAGAAGAGAGAAAGTTTCGTTTGAGCAGCAGAGCGACTTTAAAGCGGTTAAAACCGCTATTTCTAACCTTCCACTCCATAGCTCAACCTCTCCTTTAATTCTTCGCAAGACGATGCCTCTACAACAGTCCTGGCCCAGCTCATGTTTACGTATCCCCTGAACTAGCCGCTTTCTAATCGCTGGAGCATAAATGATTTGCTACGGACATCCTAAAGAAGAATTGGCGGCGAGCTAGTAACAACATAAAGCGTCTCGCTGCGGAGCGCGCGGTTGCTCGCCGTGGAGGTTCGAGTCCTCCCTGGGGCATGGGTGTGTGTGTTGTCCTTAGGTTAGTTTACCTAGGTTTAAGTAGTTTGTAAGCTACGGACTGATGACCACGCAGTTTGGTCCGATAGATTTACAAACATTAGTAACAACATCGAATTGTCAGATGACCAAGCGCTACTATTACGGTATGCGCCCTTTCAGCGGCATGTTCAGTGATAAAGTTTTCATTAGAAATTACGCCGGTAGAACTGCCGAAAGGGTGGGAGCTGGAAAGCTTAGTTCGAGCTTTCTAGGGCCCTGTGACATTGTTAGGATTCTGTGTCCGGTGAACCTGTTTATGAAGGGGCTGACGGTGCTCCCAGTTACCTGCTACAAGACATAGCACTGATTCGAGAAGTGTGGAATGTTTAACGCATCCCGACGGTGTAAATGAACTCGCCTATGCTGCAATGCACTTTGACGCCCGGCTTCTTGTAACTTTAGTTTGTATTTTTGTGCGAGCACTGGTCATAAGATATTACTATACTCGAGCTTATTTAGATAGAAAAATACTTTTTGACGTTTATTCCGTGGTGAATGCAAAGATAATGCACACTGTTGCCTAGTGCTGATTAACAGTCTCGCGACCTCTAAAATTTACGTTACGTCAGCACTAAATTTTCATTAAGAGAAATATCTATACGTCATCGAGTGCAATTAATTTCACTTAATTTGACTTTAAAGCACAAACACTGTTCGGAACCTCTTAAGGTTGAAATCATGCAGTTCTGTAAAGCACACGATATATTCAGTTTCAAAGATGTTGTTTATAATAATCATTAGACAAGTAACTTCAGTTTTAGGGTTCCATATTGCAAATATTGTTTCAAATGATTAATATTTATGAGATATGATCCTAAATCAGTAATGAAATGTCCTTCCACTTCCAAATGTAAAGTCTCTCGTATATTACGACAACTGTATCATGTTTTCCCATTCGTGGATTATACACTATTATACACTGTTATTCGTGGATTATTCAATCGATCATAAAGTTCGATAGTATTCCGTCACTATCATAAACTGCTTAAATCAAGAGGAAATCACGTTCTAACTTGGTACTGATATTTTTAAAGGATCAGACACTCACTTCCAAACTGTATGGAGACAAGCAGGAGAAACGTGCTAACAATATACGTAATTTCCTTTTATATGACTACATGGAACAAAATAATAATAATAATTTTAAATTCCTGTCAAAGCTCTACTTCATGAAACCAATATTAAATTGCCGGCCGCGGTGGCCGAGGGGACTGCGGCACGCCAGTCACTGTCTGCACGGCCACTACGGTCGGGGATTGGAAGCCCCTCGGGCATGGATATTTGTGCCGTCCTTAGTATTAGCTAGTTCATAAGTAGTTTGTTTTGTGTCTCGTTTCCGCCGGTTGTCCTGTGTGTCGGTGGCCGAGTAGAGAGAGACCGACACAGGGAAATAGGATGCACACGTGTGCAGGTTCGGAAGTGACCAGCCAGTGGGACAGCAGAAACTAGAAACTCTAGAGTAAATTAGAACGAGATATATATTCCATAGAGATGGTACAATACTTATATTAGAGAGAAGCAGACTAGTAGAATGTTGATACATAGTTTAGATAGAGGCCTGCCTACTGATGATTCCTAGTGCCCATCCGATAGCCAAGTCTTCACTGGTGCCTATCTGATTCCCAAGTGGCCGATGCAGCAGTCGTGGCGACGAGCGGAGTTGCAGCAGATGGCGCTTGTGGCCGACGCCGTAAGAACGCCGCGTCGTGCGTGTATGGCGGCGCGCGGCATAAGTACGTGGCGCGCACTTTAGACTTGTGCGACACCACACCCGTCCCCCCCAAACCGCCGCGCCGTCGTGGCGTAGGGCTGAGGGCCACGGCGACGGCACTTTGAGAAGGGCCTGGGCGAAAGCGTTACTGTTGGGACGGGCGTCGTAGCTGAGGCTGGGATGGAGACGCCGTCCGCGCCCCGGCATCCGCCTTGCAATCCTCCAGTAAACCCGCCGAAACCTGGGGAAGGGCGCACACCCCCGCCCAGAGGGAGCAGGTCATCTTCTTCTGAGGTGCGTGGCCCAGGCGGCTGGGGCACGCACGGGCCCGGAGTCCCACTCGGTGACACTCATCTGCGTCGGCGACAGCAGCGGAGGCGTGTCGACATCCATGGGGATGATCCCGTAGTCCGGAGACGCTGGACCCGTCGGAGAACGATGTGGCTGTGCTTCCTGGCGGTGAACTGGGTCTGGAATCAAGAAACCAGAGACAGGATCGCGCGGCCTCTGCAAGCGCAATTGGTTTGCGTGGCGCCGCAGCTCCGACCCGTCGGCCGCGGTGGCCGAGGGGACTGAGGCGCTCCAGTCACGGTCTGCACGGCCACTACGGTCGGGGGTTCGAATCCCCCCTCGGGCATGGATATTTGTGCCGTCCTTAGTCTTAGTTAGATCATAAGTAGTTTGTATGTTTAGGGACTTATGACCCTGTAGTTAAGTCCCATAGACTATACAAACATTTGAACATTTTGAGCTCCGATCCTGTGGAAGAACGTACAACATACATATTGCGGCCGAGCACGCGCTGAATGGGGCCCGGTAACCATCTCTTCTTGTTTCCAGCAAACACCCTGTACAGCACCGGCGTAGAAACTTGAAAACGCGAAGCGCCATACGAACCGACTCGGTGTGTGGGAGGCTGCTGCAGGTGAAGGAGAGTGCGGTGACGGCGACCGTGTAGCAGTTCGGCAGGAGACGGGCCGTCACGTGGCATGCACCGAAACGTAGACAGGAAAATTTTGTAGAGCTTGCTGCCTGGAGAGCTGACCTTTCATATTTTACATTGGACTGAGGGTGAAAAGGTGCGTTGGTGATATTCTGAACGCCATTCACACGACAAAACTGTTGAAATTCCGCACTAACAAACTGAGGTCCATTGTCACTGTCGATAGTTTCAGGCAAACCTTCGATGCAAAACACTGATGTTAAGGCACTGACTGTACTAGATGCCATCGTTGAGTTCATGGCAATCACAAAAGAAAACTTGCTGAAAGCTTCTACAACGATTAACCAGCGCGTATTCCAGAAAGATCCGGCAAAGTCAATGTGTAGACATTGCCATGGTCCCTTGGGGCGTGGCCAGTCCGAGAAACCTCGTGGAGGAGCTGCCTGATGCTCCGCACAAAAAGTACACTGTGACGTCATGCTCTCTATCTGGGCGTCCATACCAACCAAGGTACAATGACGTCTGACCAATTGCTTTGTCCTAACAATACCCCATTGTCCTTGGTGCAGGAGGCGTAGCACTTCTCGTTGCAGGGAACGAGGAACAATCACTCTTGTTTGGTCGTTGTCGGTATGTAACACCAGAAAACCCTGACTTAAAGACAATACATGACGTTGAGCCAAATAACGTCAAACCAGAGGCCGATCAATGTCTTTGGCTCTGGCAGGCCACCCTGGGCGAACAAAACGTGCTACCACACTTAGGTCAGCATCCGCAGCTGTTTCCTGTGCAATCCAACGAGAGTTCAAAGGGAAATCTGCGACAGCGTAAGCATCTCTGGAGTCTATCTGACAACATGCCATTTCGGAAGAATCAAACGACACACCGGAAGTCGGAAAAGTGTGTCCGCGTTGGTGTGTTTAGTGTTAGGTCGGTACAAAATCTCATACTGATAATTAGACAGTATCAAGGACCATCTCTGAAGCTTTTGTGCCGTTCGTGGCGGAATTGGCTTTGTGGGTAAGAACAACGACATGAGAGGCTTGTGATCTGTCAATAAATAGAATTTTCTGCCAAAGACGTAATGATGAAACTTTGTGACGCCGTAAATGATTGCTAAGGCCTCCTTTTCTATCTGACTGTAATTCTGTTGCGTTGGCGTCAGTAGCTTGGATGCAAATGCAATAGGACGATCGTGAGATCCAATGCGATGTGACAATACTGCGCCCAGACCGAACAACGAGGCATCCACTGCTAGCACTACAGGCTTCTGGGGGTCAAACGGAATAAAACATGCATCACTGACTAGTGCAGACTTTTATTTGTGAAATGCAACCTGACAATCGTTAGGCGATACAAAAGGAACATTCTTCCTACGTAAGCGATTCAGTGGAGCTGCAATTTGAGAGGCATTGGGAGTAAGCCTGAAATAGTAGTTAAGCTTTCCCATTACTGCTTGCAATTCGTGCACATTCTTAGGAGGAGGCAAGTCTTTGATTGCTCGAAGATGTGACTGTAAGGGATGGATTCCTTGGGCAGTAATAACATAGCCTAGGTACTCTATTTCAGTTTGAAAAAACGAACACTTTGCTTTATTACAACGTAGACCTGCTGCAGTCAACACTTTGAAAAGGCACTACAGGTTTTATAAATGTTCAAATGTGCGCCCTGAGACCACAGTTCGAACAGAAGGGTACAGAAACTGTCAGCTGTTCCAAAAATAGCTGAAAAATAGCGGGGGCGGAAGAACTGCCAAAGGGAACTGCGTTGAAACTGAAAAAGGCCATGGTGGCCGAGGGAACTGAGGCGCTCCAGTCACAGTCTGCACGGCCACTACGGTCGGGGGTTCGAATCCCCCCTCGGGCATGGATATTTGTGTCGTCCTTAGTCTTAAGTAGTTCATAAGTAGTTTGTAAGCTTAGGGACTGATGACCCCGTAGTTAAGTCCCATAAGTTCTACAAACATTTGAACATTTTAACATTTGAGACTTTTTTGACTCATCATCGAGCGGAATCTGTAAGTATGCCTCTGCTAAATCAATCTTATAAAAGAAGCGAGACTGTCCTAATTTGTCCATAAGTTCTTCAGGTCTGGGCAGGGGGTAAGTGCCTACAGTTGTTTGACTGTTCACTGTTGATTTGAAGTCCGCACAGAGACGAAGTTTTCCCGACGGCTTGGTTATAATTACTAAAGCCGAGGCCCACTGACTCGCAGAAACAGGAGAAATCACCCCACTATCCTGCCAACGTTTAAGTTCTTCAGCAACTTTATCACGAATTGCGATAGACAGTAGTCTAGCTTTACGAAATTTTAGTACAGCAGATTCTTTTAAAGTTACATGTACCACGAAGTCTTTTGCACAACCTAGTTCCGGCGAAAACAAGTCACTGTATTTTTCACACAATGCATTGATTTTGTCCTGAGGCACTACTGACGAAATTAGAAGCACATCTCTTTGAATTGATAAGCCAAACAAGTCGAACGCATCTAGTCCAAAAATGTTCTGTGTAGATTTGGCCTGAAGAACTACAAAAGTTGGTAAGTTTAGAAACTGATGACCCCGTAGTTAAGTCCCATAAGTTCTACTAACAAAAATGCAACCGAGGCGCACTCATTCCTTTATTCCTTAAACAGCCCACAATTGGAAAGGTCGAAAGTGGTCGAGTATTGCCTCAGTTCCAACTGCGCGTAGCCCCTTTCAGACAACAAAGGTACATTTAAGTGTATCTGGAGGGACAGGGCCGCACCTGCAAGTGTGATAAGCCGCGCCCCCTGTTGCAGACAATGCGAAGACACGCCGCGCCGCGCCGCGCAGCCGGCGGTCTCCCGGCCGATGTGTTATTAAGGCCGACAAGCGACAAGCGACAAGGCGCCCTCATGGTGGCCCTAATAACGCGATTCGTTTGTTGCCGCGCGCCCCCGGGGCGGGCTTTTATTAATTACGCCGGGGGTGTGATTACCGTGATGAAGGAAGGAAGGAAGGAAGGAGGAAGAAAACCGGCCTCCGGGAAGACTGCCGGCCGAGTAATGAAAAGGGAGCGCCAAACTGCTCATTAATTATGTGCAAGCAGCCAGCTAATATTCGCCGCGCGCTCTGCGATCAATTCCCAGCCCGGCGTCTAACGCATCCCGCGGTGGGCGCGCCGGACACAACTGCCACAGGTGCACCACTGCGAAACCACTCAACACTTTCGGTCTGGGAGTCCTCATGTAAAAAAAATACTAAATAAATGCTTCGTATTATAAAATTCGTTGAATTTTACCGTTCGTGATAGGGTTGCCAGATTGAACTCGAGGCAGGCCCGGAAACCAGACGTGCCCCCTCCCCCTTGGCCAATGACTCACCCCCCCCCAAACCAGGATTACACGTGAATTCTAAAAGGAAAAAAATGCCTAATGAAAACGGGACATTTTGCTTTAATTCGCTTAGTAGCTTCTCTTTAGCATAAGGCAGAAGCACATGTTTTACTAATGCTCGGCCGCATCTTACTTTCGTTGCCTCTGAGGAATCTTTAAAAACATAAGGATATAGCTTATTACCACAATATTGAGAATTGTAAGAATGGTGGTGTTTCACACCAAGGTAAGTCAAAGTTAATTCCGTTGCAGTGACTTTGTCGTCTTCTGCAGAAAATTGTTTCAGCAAGAATTTAAGAAGCGACTGATTCTTCTTTTGTGTGGTAATATTCGCTTTGTGTCTTTCTGATTGTAAATGTTTATTCACAGCTTTCACTCCGTCGTACTTAACAGTAAATAACATATTGCATATTCTGCACTTACACATACACTCATCAGTATCGACTTTTTGTAGCCACTATTTATAATTTTCTTCCTGCAACCATTCTTCACGGAACGAACTTAGATATCGTCTCTTCATTTCACTGTTATTACTCACTAATCTGAGTTAATGTAAACTTGTCTGTTCACACACGATCCGAGTATTCCAAAAATTGCCGGTAAACTGATAACAAACAATGAACGAACGAACACAAATAATTACTACCGACGCAACAATGAAAAGTTTTCAGAGGAAGAATATAAAAGTAGCGTTTTGTTGCAATAAGAACTTGACATTTATATAAAGTGTTTCATAATTACTAGAGAGGAGCCGGCCGGAAATGGCCGAGCGCACTGAGGCGTCTTGCCACGGTGCGCGAGACTGCTCCCGCCAGAGATTCGAATGCCCCCCTAGGGGGTTTACGTTACGTTAAGTTCAATGTAGATCGTCGCTACATGAGCATAGTACTTAAAAAGCGTCGTAAAAAAAAGTTAAGATGAAGGTTACATTCAAGCCCGGAGATGAGAGTCATTGACCCGTAGACCCGGAGAATTCATTCCAAACCCGGGCACTCCGGGCGGCGCCCGGAGATCTAGCAACCCTAGTTAGTGATTGTTGTTCTCATATTGACCCAAACAGATACCTTCTATGAGGGCCGTTTGAAATGTCCGGGCAAAGTCCGAGAGATGGCATCACCGGCGCGTATCGACTTTTTGTTTAGTTAGTAGCATCTTCGGAAAGAAAGCACACCAATTTTCAGCCATATTTCTCTATTTATTTGTGTTTGACATTCGTGTGAATCAAGGAAGTCCAGTGATTGTCAAAGAATGGACGAAAAAGAATTTTGTGAGGTGATTATGGAGATCGAGAAAAATGGTTGTTTGCCATTTTTAGATGTCTTCGTGCGTTGCAGAAGTGATGGCTCACTTGGTCATTCGGTATACAGGAAGCCCACTCATACAGATTTGTATTTACAAGCTACTAGTTTCCACCATCCGGCACAAACAATGAGCATCTTCAAGACTTTAATCCATAGAGCCCATACCCGACAGCCTTCACGCGGAACTGGAACACTGCAGACAGTATTCCTAAAGAATGAGTATTCAATGAAGCAAGTAAACCGAGCGATGCACATCCAAAAAATACAGAACAAGGAAGAAGAAGAGGCTTTCAAATCGACTGCTTATCTCCCGTATATTGGGAATATTTCATCGCAGGTAGAAAGAATACTAAAAAAGGATAAAGTAAGAGCCATCTTTTGCCCTCCTCCTAAAATTTCATAGCTGTTGGGTTCTGTCAAAGACGATCATCAGCTGCGTAAAGCAGGTGTTTACAGGAATCCGTGAGAGTGCAGCAAGTCATATATAGGGCAGATTGTTGTTATTTGTTAAGCTCAAAGGACTTAATTGAGGGACCATCAGTCCATAAACCTACAAACTAGTTACTAACTACCTGATACTAAATACAACACAAACATCCATGCCCGAGGGGGGATTCGAACCCCCGACCGTAGCGGCCGTGCAGACTGTGACTGCCGCGCCGCAGTCCCCTCGGCAACCGCGACCGGCATATAGGGCAGACGCCACGCACTGTGCAGGAGCGCATTGTGGAACACCAGCGTCATACTCGGCTACTCCAGCCCACCAAATCCGCAATCGCCGAACATTGTATTTCCACAGGTCCTTCAATGAACTACAATGAAACGAATATTGTATTGTGGCCCATACATCAAACTTTTGGAGCTCAGTTATTAATGAAGCTGTGGAAATAAGACTGACAGTGAGACTCTTTTCAATCGAGGCAGCGGTTTCCAAATAAATGCTGCATGGAATCCCGTCATTGAAAAACCTCGTTGTCGGCGTAGTTACCTGCAACTGAATGACAATGATAATCTATCTAATATCGAAGCGGCAAGCCTCCAACACGGAGGGCGCTCGGAGCAGCGTACGTAGTTGTAGTGAACGCGCACTCTTAAGTACGCGCATGCACAATGTCGGCTGAATTGGTCATAAATAGCACAGCTCAGTGCGTCTTCGCCAGTACTTCGGCGGTACTCATCTGAAGATGGCCAGAAGACACTGCACCGAAATATCGTGGCAAGAAGTTACAAACATCCGGCAGTTCGCCCGAGATTTTATGGAAATATGTATACGCCGGGAAAGCTTTAAACATCACAAAAAAAGATTAAAAATTACTTTATTAACCCGCGAGAACTCGCGCCTTCAAAAGTTACGCGATCGATTGCGTGTATAGCATTTTTCTGACAGTCAAAGAACAGTTTGTAATGCACTTAATATGTTCAAATAAATATTTCTAGTTGAGTTTATAAGAAAACACACATATTTGACTATTTATAATTGGTAAAATGCCGATTGTTTTAAAATTACTGTGAGCAAAGTGCTCACTTGCGAGTGCTCGCGGGTTAAAGGCAAAACGCCTTAGGAGACTATAGAGAAGCTTGATAGACATTAAGGTGACTCCGCATCTCCGATCAGTCGTTTCAAAATTTTCGGAGTGGCCGTATGGGCACAAGTGAGGCTGAACGTTCGTGACGCTCTGTGGAGGTTATGACTCCAGAAATCATTAATAAAATCCCCGATATGGTGGTGAATGACGGAAGAGTTGAAGTGCGTGAGATAGCTGGTCCGGTGGGCAACTCGAATGACGAGTATATAATATTTTGTATAATCATTTGGACATGAGAAGGCTATTCGCAAGATGGGTGCCTCGGTTGCTCACGCTTGACCAAAAACGGAATCGTTTAAGTGTAGCAAGGAAAGTTTGCAGCTGTTCAGAACTTTAAGCATCGATTCGTCACTGTGGATGAAACATGGATACATTACTATACTCCCAAGACCAAAGAACATTCTAAATAATGCTATTACTGTACTTCACGCACCAGTTGCCAATAATAAAATATATATGTCAACACGACATGTTTCGTGACGACATTATCCCATTATCAGGTTTATAAAACTTATCTGCTGCTAGGAAGCAGAACTTGATAATGGGATAATGACGTCCCGAAACATGTCGTGTTGACATATATATTTTACTATCTTAAACCCACGGCTCCGCTCGCGTGTTGGTTGATTATGATAGATAAGCTATTTTTCAGTAGTGTGCTATGAGACTGGTTTTGAAGGATGAAATGAAATACAATATCTTCTTTAGAAACAAACATTTTTAATAAACACTGAAATAAAAAATAAAATTATGGGAAGTGCTTAATAATTTACAGTAAATAATACACACCTTATTCCTTATAGCCTATGTTGCAATATCTCAACACGTATGGTGAGAGTAATGTCCAAATTATTTTAATTTCATTTTAGGGTATTCTGGTGAACTACGTTATTTGTTGTATTGTTTGGAGCGCAAATGAGGAGATTTTTTGGGTTGCCCACCCTTGAGCAAGCGACGTATAAATGACCATGTGAAATTCGTGAGGGCAGTAAATGGATTCCTGCAACGTTTAATGATTGTAATAATATCACAGATCGATCACTTGATGTAATGCGCGAAACATCAAATCGAATGTATTAAAAGAAATTTCTTTTTTACTGCTTTATTTATTTATTCTTATATTTTCTTATTCGTATGCTTATCCTTACAGAGAAAGAGCTGAAGACATTGTATCACGAATAGACCAAAGATATGGCCTGTGACATCACGTTTCGTTGTATGTAACCTCCTTGCTGTAGAGTCGCAAATGTCATCGCTGGCCTTCAGTCAGAATTTTTTTATAATTTGACGACTTTCAACCACCATATCTTCCACCCCCTTATACCTACCGGCATGGAACTGCTTTGGTGACAAGGGGACAACAATTACACACAGACAATTCGTTTGAGTTCTGTAGTTTTCGCTGCAGAGCGAAATATTAACACACTCATACATGTAGAATTTTATATACACCGATAACTTTCCATCCCAATATACTCCACCCTTTTATCATTATCAACCCTCAAGCAACAATGCAACCAATAAAACAATTTTCAAAGAGTAAATATAATTTTCAAAGAGTAATTACTGTTCCGCATTCTTCAAATTACTAAACATCTATCAGATCGCTATAAAACTGTGCCTAAAACCTTCCTCAGGTATAAATTAGTAACTGTACAAATATTTAAGTCTCTGCGTGTTGTCGTTCCCACGTGATAAGCGTACACCGAACAGACAGTCACATTTATAGATATGTATTATTATTGACAACTGGTGCGTGAAGTACAGTAATAATTGTGAAACAGTTGTGTGATGGCGTCTAAACAGATGATTCTAAACAATGCGTTACCAAGGGAGAACCTGCACCCAAAGGCCGGAAAGGTTATGGCGGCGGTCTTCTGGGATTCGCAAGGGATAATCCTGATGGACTATCTGGAACAGAGTAAAACTATTACCGGTGCATGTTACTCATCGTTATTGGACCGTTTGAAAACCGACCTGCAAGAAAAACGACGGAGAATTCCACCGCCCCCCCCCCAAAAAAAAAAAAAAAAAAAAAAAAAAAAAGCCTTTTCCACCACTACAGTTCTCCAGCACGCATCTCAGCAGCTGTGGTCGTAAAATTATTAGAAATAGGATACTAATTCGTTTTACATCCTCCCCTCCCCCCCTATTCAACACAACTGGCTACCTCAGACTACCATGTGTTACACAATGTTACACAATTTGAAGAAATGGCTGGCGGGACGAAGATTTCAATCAAACGAGGGGGTGATTGCAGAGACTAATGGCTATTTTACAGACTTGGACAATTCCTATTATTTGAAAGGGATCAACAAATTGGAACAGCGTCGGACGAAGTGTATAAGTCTAAAATGAGCGTACGTCGAAAAATAAAAATGGTTTTTCCCAAACACGTTAGCAGTTTTTATTTTTGCACGGACTTTTCAAACGCATCTCATATAAGTTTCAGCCCGATCATCGAAGAGATTTCAGGCCATCTTATACATAAACCTATGGTACTGCTCACAAAATATTTTTCAGCAACTTAAGATACGACGGTAAGTTTCAAGTGACGTTTAGAGCTTTTAGATATTGCCACCATATTTCACGAAAAAGTGCAACAACACATTCCGCACAGGAAACTACACAAGGAGGGCGCTGGAGAGCGGACACATGGCCGCCAGCTGCAATTATGCACCCCCTGCGTCGGCGCTGCACCCTCTCAATGTTCTCCGGACTCACTTCTTTTGTTTGCGCGCCGGCCGCGCCCCTCACATGTCTATTTATCTCTCCCCCTACCCTCATCCCCTCCCCCTCCCCTTACCCCTCTCCGACCGGAGCTCGACCGCCCCCTTACAGGCTATCCGGGCGCGCGAAACAATGCGTCTGTATTTACATTTGATGCCGCCTAGCCGGGGATATTAAAGATATAAATCCTTATCTAAACACCCCCAGAGGTGCCCAGGTTGCGTGTGTGCGCGCTTGCAGGAAGCTGCGTGGGGGAGGAACGGCGTGGTTTAAGCACCAGTTTCCCGCCAGAAATCCTCTTAGCCTTTCTGATCGACGTTTAATTTTCTTTCCTTCCACAGTGCGCCCTCTTTTTTGTGTGTGTGTGTGTGTGTGTGTGTGTGTGTTTCGCCTCTCCTTTCCGCTTTTCACACACGCAGTGGCTCGGCATTTAGCCGGGTGATTTTTTTCCGTCCTTTTTTTTTCCACCGCCCTCGCCTCGCCCTTCCCACGAGCCGCCTGGCGGAGGGCTAATCGGCAAGGAGTAAACGCGACGCCAGGGAATTTAGTGAGGGAGGGAAGTGTCGTGTCTCTGCGCCACGACGGTCTTAGTGTAAACACGATTCCGGCGGATTGGTAGCGGGCCGCGTCAAGCGCAGAGCCTTGGTCCGGGTAGGGGGAGGGGGGGGGGGGAGAGGGGGAGGCATCGATCGGAAGCCGAGGTAAACTTGTTATGGGATGTCGTTCTGGTTAAGGGGCTCGACCGACGTCCTAAGGAGCCGCGGCCGGCACAAAGGGGGCCGGAGGAAAAAAAAAAGAGACGAGGATTTGGAAAACTGAGAAGCCTGCCACAGGGTATTAGGGTGAGAAGAACAGTTGGCACCCTGCAACAGGGGCAGCATTCATACCAACATGTATACTGAAAGCCGGCGACGTTGTCACTTGTCAACATGGCCTTAGCGCTCACGTTCTTCGGAATTTCAGTTTTCAGTACAGAAGGTATAAACGGTACTATATTCCGTTCACCGAAACGAGATACTGACTGTAAACACTCCAAGGCGCATGGCCTGGGTAGGACAAAACGGGGGTGGTCGCTCAGTGACGCCGCATCCGTTTCAGGTGTAAAGTCGATGTTATATTGCGGTGCCATTAGAAGCTGACTGTAAATCCCATCTTATATGACCAGTTGCTGAATAGTAGCGTCTGAACCCTTTATAGTTTGTGATCGATATTTTAACCACACGTCACAACGTTCTAAATCTCTGCTAACTGATGCCTGTCATAGACCCTATCGCGTTCAGCTACTGTGCGGGGATGATCTTTCGCTAAGAAAGCGACCACAACGTGCTTACATTATTATATCAACAGATGGCAGCACTTGTTATTGTTTGTGGTTGATAAAGTAACCACAAAGCCTCGTAAGTTGTCTATTGATGGTTTATGTCGCAATTTTTCTGGTAAGTCTTTACATTGTCAAAATGAAGTCGATTTATTGTGATTTTATGTTGCAACATAGATATGGTGAAAGTAATTTTGCCTCCAGAAGTACCACGGCTAGTGCAAATCCTACTGAAAAGATCGTTTTCGTTTCATGGATGGCAGGAGAGGTACATAACCTTCATTTTTCTCGAGTTTACGTAATATTTCGCTTCCAAAGAAATACTTCTCGACATGTTATATTATGTTTTTCTGTTATCTGAATATTTACTTGCAATTTTATCAAACAGTTTCTGAAATTTAGTATTTCGCTTAGATGTTATACGCTGTTCTGAAGAGGGTGCATCTCACGTTAGTAAGGGAGGTGAACGATTTGTAAGCAGCACGGGATCCACAAGTACTTGTTTTCTTTGCAGTGATTACGTCTAATTTTGTTGGTAAGTCTTTACACTTAGAAAATTAAATCGATTTCAAATGTTCAAATGTTTGTAGAGCTTATGGGACTTGACTACGGGGTCATCAGTCCCTAAACTTACAAACTACTTATGAACTAGCTACAACTAAGGACGGCACAAATATCCATTCCCGAGGGGGGATTCGAACCCCCGACCGTAGTGGCCGTGCAGACCGTGACTGAAGCGCCTCAGTCCCCTCGACCACAGCGGCCGGCTAAATCGGTTTATTATGATACTATAACATAATGTAGATTCAAATAAGCTGCCTCTTACTTATACAGTAATTGCAGTTTCATAATGAAAGCAATATACTTTTTACAAATTAAGTCATAAGGAGGTGTGCATTTTGCAGCATACGAAGCAAACCTAAGCGTACTAATTTGGCATGCACTATCTGCAATGTAGCTTTGTGTAGGCAATGCTTTGGACCTTTCCACCAGCAGAACTAAAGAACGGAACAAATGTGATCTGTGATTTTATATATCACTCTTTTGTATGCATTTTTATAGTTATCTTGTATCACTTGCAGTGTAACTTTGTGCAGACAATGCTTTGACAGATCTATGTACATTTTGTATAGATTTTTATGTATGTATGCAAAATAAAAGAAAGGAAACGACAAATAAAGATTTTATTTACTGCTATTGTCATAAAATACCTCATCGGTCCCTAAATTTAAAAAGTACATAAACGTATTCTAAGAACACACACACACACACACACACACACACACACACACATATATATATATATATATGTGCCCGAGGAAGTCTTGAACCTCCGACGGTGAATGTTCGCACGCATCGAAGCAAGGCGCCTTAGCGCGCACGGCCATTCCGCCGCGGCACTTTAGGTAGGCTCATTATATCATCCTTCATTTTGCGTCCACACAACAAACCATCAAAGAAGAAATCATCCTACGGTCGGGGGTTCGAATCCCCCCTCGGGCATGGATATTTGTGCCGTCCTAGTTCGTAAGTAGTTCATAAGTATTTTGTAAGTTTAGAGACTGATGACCCCGTAGTCCCATAAGCTATACAAACATTTGAACACTTTTTTTGAAAACCGTCAGTACCAAGACACCAACTCTTTGAAATCTCCAGAAAAAAAATTGCGACTGTAGCTTTCAGAAAGTGTTGATGACTTTGCCTGAAATGCGAAGAAAAGCACAGGAATTTTGCTTTTCGTGAAGAAATACCAATAATTGATCTGGTAAACCCAGATGAAGGCCACTGTAACGTTGGCCGAAACGTTGGTTATTTAAGTAATAGCCTTACATCATGACGCGGTACCATACCCAGAAAACTTTTATGTCATCTGACTCTGGCCGCAGAAGCCTACGTAATTATACACTAGGTTGCTTCCAAACTTCCCAATTCATCGCTCTCTTACCACACTTCAGACCTATGACAACAACTTCAAATGCCTTAAGTGTTCTTATGATTTTCCTTAATATATAACTTATTATTCTAACAAAAAAATTAATTTGTTGGCTCGTCTTAAATGATTTATAACAATATTTGTCCATGTTTACAAGGTAGTGTGTCGAATGACAACGCAAAGGAAATTTCTTTCTCCTTGGATAAAGAAATGCATTTGAAGAAAGCATAAGGGTATTTCAATGTGTTCTGAGTCCGCCTCCGTAGTCCGGTGGACAGCGTGGTTGGTTGCCACGCAGGGGGCCCGGGTTCGATTCCCGGTCGGGTAGGGGATTTTCTCCACTCGGGGACTGGGTGTTGTGTCGTCGTCCTCATCATCATTCCATCATCATTGACATGCAAGTCGCCGAAGTGGCGTCAGATAAAGAGACTTGCACCAGGCAGGCTGAACACGACCCCAGTTGGGGTCTAACGGTCATAAATGCCACACGATCATCATCAATGTGTACTGAGCTCCACTTTATAAAAAATGTTCAAATGTTTGTAAAGTCTATGGGACTTAACTACAGGGTCATCAGTCCCTAAACTTACAAACCACTTATGAACTACTTACGAACTAGGACGGCACAAATATCCATGCCCGAGGGGGGATTCGAACCCCCGACCGTAGTGGCCGTGCAGACCGTGACTGGAGCGCCTCAGTCTCCTCGGCCACCGCGGCCGGCTCCACTTTATACATTTTTTATTTAGCAAACACAGTTTTGTCCTCGCGTGAAATATTCAGATGTAACATCCTAGCTTACTCTTTCATCTTACTGTTATTTTGAGAGTGATGTCCTTTTTTATTTCAACTTTCTTACAAAATTCAATTTTTTTTCTACTAAAGCATTTATAATCTTCACGACAGTGTTCAAGTTCTTAATTAGTTGCATTTTGTTTATTACACCAGGTTTCAGAAAGAGTTTCAGAGGTAATTGACATTTCCAGTTTGGTTTTCTTGACAGATAAAAAGTACAGTGTTTCAGGAGTCCTGTTTCCCATTGCTCTGTCGATACCTGGAGAGTTCTCTGTTACGTCGTTTTTTCTACACTGTCTGCATCAGAAACACCTGAAGGTTTTCATAGAAGCTGGGGTTTTTTGTAAGATTGGATTCCATTTCCGTGACCCTTTGTCCTCTGTATCGTGGTAACACGAAAGGTGCTGCTCTTCTCTGAACTTTCTGTATTTCGACCGTTAGTCTCATGTGATGGAGATCCAACAATACGCAGAAATACTCCTAAATTGGCGAAACAAATGTTGTTTAGACCTTTTCGTTAGTAAACTGCTGCATCTTCCATAGGTTCTACAATGAAATAAGGGGCAACTAATCAAAACGTATATTGTCCACTTCCGAAAAAATTGAGTGTGATACGGTGTTCGGAGGTATTTTATGTGCTCGACACGCTCCTGCATTTAGGTTTAATTTGTATATTTTAACACGGAAACAGTATGTTGAAAATGAATGGTCAAAATTAATCGTATCTTGTCCTCATCACTGAATGAATCAGAACGTATAATTTCCACCATTTATGTTTCATTTTGCTTTCCCTTCCTCTAATTTGGCAATACGCTCGAGTTTAACAAGTGTCAGGACTTACAATACTTCAAAGCATTATACGGTATCGTCTGCTCCTGGCATTGTTTGACACTACTTGAGCCGAATAATTATTGTTACCAGTGCACAGTGGAAGTTAGTGTTGTGGTTTATGTGTATTGCTCCCAATGGATTTAGAAAAAGCATATGTGGTTGTTGGGAAGGATGGTATAGATCGTGAAACAAGGAAATAATGAAGAAGAAATCAAAATGGGATATGGAAACTGAAATAAGGTAAATATCCAGATTAATTATATTTTATAAAAAGCGAGCAATCATTGTTCATGCATGAAAACCGGGATTTTAATCATTTTAATAAAAGAACACGGATACTGGGCAAAGGAGTGTATCACTAATGAACATTTCAATCAAAATACCAAGACAATGTAATTTATTAGTAAGGGCAAAACTTAAAATCATGCTTAACATCAGATAACAGCTGGTATGAATAGATAAACATACAGATGCTTAGCACAATCCAGTAAGGAGTAAATTTAAACGAAGAATGGAGCAATCATTTGCCTTTACAAAATAAAAGGTGATATTTAATTTAAAAAAATATTACAACAAGGACACCATTTTTAAAAGAAAAATTGAGCACGAAATAGCCAAGGGAGTAACACTAGATATATGTAACAGTGGGCGCTACAGACTTTGCTTAGGCAAGTATACAAACACCAGCAGGGTAACTGAACCGTGATCCTAGACATTGGCAGGAGCACACTGTACAATTTAGAATGAAACCTCCCCACATAACAGATATGACCATTTTCAACAATCAAGATTACAGTTGCAATCTACTGGCCCGAAATATGCAAACATATTAAAATAATGGGCCTGTTATGATTCTGTTCAGATAATATTAATATTTCACACGTCATTTAAATTTTACAATGAGCAGGGTAATTAAATAGCGCCTTTTAAAATACTAGGCAGGGCACATAACGCCAAGACAAAGCTTAGACCCTATTAACAGTGGCGCCAACAAGTTTAGATTAGGTAATTATGCAAGCAAACGCCAACAACGTAATTGAACCGTGTCTCTTAAACACTGGCCTGAGCAACTTGTGCAATTTAGAATGGAACCTCAGCACATCACATAAATGAGCATTTGCAATAAACAAGACTACAATTAGCGTAATAGCCCGAAAGAAGCACACAGTAACCCTAGATAGTTTAAAATAATGGGCCCCATTTTTAGACACATATGGCACAGCTTATATTTGGAAATTTTCACAATAACAATACCTTTAAAAAACCTGATCAAAACTAGACAATTAAAAGGCAGTAACGCGATATATTAAGATACTCCTTTGCGTTAATATACGATTATACCGAAGCCATCAACAGAGTAATTGAACAATGCCCTTAAATACTGGCCAGAACACATTGCGCAACAGAGATAGGCTTAAACCTTTACCTAAATTTCCGTTTCAACTCGACGAGTTACACTAAATATCAGCTGGGGCTCAAAAAAAGGAAAGGCAATAACTTTAGATACATTCTTAATAATGCCCTTTTTGGATGCTATTTAGGCAATTTCCTTTCGTAGACATATGGCTCAAATGAAGTTTGGAACTTCACAATAAAGGTACCATTTTACACAACAAACTGGCCAAACGAGATGATTAAAACAATAGACAATATACAAGCATCAATGTCTACACTGTAATTAAACAGTGCCCTTTAAATACTGACCAGAGCACATTGTGCACATCAGGTAAAGCTTCTGATATGAGTTTGCAAAACAGTGATACAACAGCAATCTCTAAATCAATAATCACAACACATGAGCACGTTTATAGGGAGAGGACCGCCACGGCTGACATAGGGGAGGAGGCAAAAAACTGTTAAAACCAAACTTCCTCAAACGCCGTGGGCTAGTGTCACTGCCACATGTATGGATAGTCACCAGACCACTCAGAAAAGACACAAACAGGAGACTGAAAACTAGAACTCGCCGACGGCAGCAACGACGACGAGAGGGAAAAGGGTCAAACCCCAAGTTCCGACTACGCCTGGGAGTGGCAACCAAGCCGCAGAATGGTTAAACGCCAAATAAATTTCGCTCGTTGCCCTCAGTATATCAATTCAAGATCGTCCTCGCTTGAGAGGTGAGACATTTCAAAGCACCTAACTAACGCAACAGCAAAATCAAACTTTACTCCAAAGCAGAAAACAGCCGGCGACGCCAGACACAAAACCAGCTCGTCATCCACGCCCGAGCAGAAAAAGTTCACGGACCCGACCCAAGCGTCCACGTCAGCTGCCACTGACCCACTCGCCTGGCCGTCGCGTCCCGGCGGCCGACGGAAACACCAATGGAGGTAGCACCACCACAGTTAGGAGGAGAAACAAATACGAATCTGGGCACGGATTTAGAACAGAACGAGACAACGACTCAATGTATTTAGTGTATTTGGGAAACAGCTAACGATTTACATCAAATTTTGTATGTAGATCAGGTTTTCATGTGTGATTAGTGTCTTCTTCAAAATACCACAAAGTTACAGAAAAATTCCCGAGCCACTCTCGCTAACCGGATATCACTTTCTAATTAGAAAATAAAATGAATTTCTTCTTCTAACGTTAAAGAGGAAATTGTGCCACGATAACAAGCATTTTCTTATTCTTCTTTCTAGATATCGTGATAATGATCATCATTTAATGACTTTCGTTCCCTCCTCACACTCAGAGTGTCGTTTTAATTGCTGCGCTATCCCTGTAAATGCTCTACGTAGAGCCAAAACACATGAAAACAAAAGATAAAAATTTCTTCTGGATGTAAGCAGCCCAAAGCGTCGGCGCATTAGCGTAGAATGTGCCAAAGTAAAACCAAGAGCTTTCACAGTTAAATACTATGTAAGTTCACCAATTGATATGGATTTGCATTATTTTTTCATTTTAATCTTGTTTCTCTTTGTAGTTCGTGTACTAAAAAATAAATGGTTCTGTATATTCTGGAACAGTTAATAATCCAACAACTTAATCTAAATAAGAAACATTGTTTAACTAATCTGAAAATGTAACTAGTGTATCCTAAGTCGGCTGTTTGTAAATTGCAAGTGAGATCGCGAGGTGAGAAAATTCCTGTGTGTGCTGCATTTTTTTAGGAGTTGGTCAAACAAGATTAAATAGCATTGAAAAAGGGGGTTGCATCTGGTAGAGGAGTAACAGATAAAAGAGGTGGTGATCATAAGGTTTCAAAGTACGAGGCGAAATGAATGCATGTGGTGGAATTCTTACTGAAATTAACAGCCAGTGAAAGTCATTACAATAGGAACAAAATCCAGTGGTTGTAGCTCTCATGTGAATTAAGTATAAACATGCTTTTAAAATTATGCAACTCAGTACCAACTTAAATGAAAGTTAAAAAATCATTCTTCACAAAATATTTCAACACGAAATTCAGTTTGGGTTTCTGATCACCTGCCAGTGATAGGTGCAGTTATTGCCTTAGAATGCGTCATGAAATTCAAAAAGCGGTAGATACTACTCAGAAGCAAAAGTTAATGACACAATTTCGTTCTCATAGGCTGAAAGCTCGAGCTTTTTATAAATTAATGAAACAATGTCCAAATTAAAGTGAAACCTTTAAATTTGACTTACAGCAAGACCAGTCTCTGCCGAAACCGAATACTGGAGTGGCATATTACGCCCGACAAATAGCATTTTATATCCTCTGTATAACAAATATAGAAACTACACAGCCTGTTTTCTATGTATGGAATGAAGCTCAAGCTGGAAGAGGACCACAATAAATTGCATCAGCCACAACGGATTTTCTTTCTAAGACATACTGATCGAACTACCACATCACTCAGACTCTTTGCTGATGGGTGTGGTGGCCAGAATAAAAATCAACATGTGATACATGCTGTTGTATTTTGGCTACTCAAGAGTTTTTCGTTACGCCCAAGGGATGTGTGTTTATACTTTCTAGTTAGAGGGGATTCGTTTTTCCCTGCAGTCAGAGTCTTTGGAGGAGAGAATAGTGCGCCAAAATCGAGACATTTTTAGTCCAGACAAGTATATACAAATTTATAATGAAGTTGGGGAAGCTCGGGTTATTGAAAATGACTGGGAGCTTAAGTAACTGTCAAATGCATGGGAAAAGATTGACGCTATCAGTGAAATAAAAAGAATAATTAAAAAAAAAGGCGAAATTGAAGAGTGTCAGGGATCAGGACATAACATTTAAAACAAAAATTTATTATTAGTTTGACGACCCCTCTTAACAATTCACGACATTGGAAAAATTGGACATAAGATGCTGTCTGCTACTGAAAGACCTATACTGGCATTATCAAGCAAGATAAAGGAAGAGAAAAGGAAGATGTGAAAAAACTGCTCAGTTTAAGATTCGACACAGATTGGAAAGAAGAAAAACAATTTTTTCGTTTCGGCTTTAGAAATTCCATGCAACAGCTTCACACTTGAACGTATTAATTGTGATGGGTTATATGATAAACCAGGAATGGACAAAATGTAGCAAATTTACTGTTCCCTATAATATTCTTCCTGTAACAGACTGTTGTGTTGATTCAGTTTTTCGCAGTAATGTAAAGCTTTGTAGCATTCCTTGAAGTAAACATTAATGTTATGTTATTGTAAATGATACAACTCATGTGAAGTGCGAATGTCTAATATCAGATAACATTTTCAAAGTATGTAATCCTTCGCTCGCCTTCCGTATGATCTTATCTGTGTGTTCTTTCTAATTAAAGTAGTTTGAAATTGTAATTCCCTAGGCAATCAGTAGAACTTGTGGCCTGTAAATTTGACTGTTTTGTCGTGTAACTGAAGGTTAACGTATATCTTTTAGTGCTAATATGGATCACCTATAACGTATCATTATTTCGAGTAGATTACCAATTTTCTCACCATGCAGATATCTTATTTAAATCTTTTGTAGTTGCTTTTGTCCTTTTGTTGACTTTATTAACCTATAATGGGCGGCATCGTCCACGAATATTGTAAGTGAGCTGCTCAGATTGTTTCCTAAATCGTCTATAAATCATGTTCTTGTACTCGGAAAATAATATGAACGACTTACAAAATTATAAAAAAAGGTAATGGAAGACAACAAAAGCTACGAATTACGAACAACATGCGAGCACACGAAGTGAGAAACAACTGCACACGTCCAGCAGAAACTACACCTTTCTGCCCATTGGCGTCACGCTTCTCCAGACCAGTCACCGAGAAGCGTGATGGAAGACGGCATACACCCTCCTCAGCAGAAGTCAAAAAAGTTTCCGTGCTCCACTGTTCCGTTTTAGAACAGATTTAGGTGAGTTAACGAGTTTCAGTGTTTGGTTAACTACTAGTAGATAAAAGCTGCCGAGTTCGTGTGAACCGGATCTGGATTAGATGGAAGGTACTCACGAAGTCTCTGTCCTATACCCCGCAATTATTCGGTGATACTTTGGCGTGGTGTCCTTGAGCATTGTCGTATTGGAAGAACCAAGTGTAAATTCTTGACTTCGGTGGCAAGTTCAAAGATCGTGTATCTTTGGACGTGCAGTGCACAGGGAATTATTTAACCTTCTGTGTGACCAAAACAACATGCTGCACTATGCATCTCCATTTAGAGAAAACAGCTATATATGGTTCTTTACTGATCGGGATTTTCTGACAGCTATCAATGTATCATCATCTTCAAAGACACTAATTTTGTTTTGAGTCTTAGTCGCCATGTCACAATAGTACTACAACCAAGTCTTGCAACCTGCCGCGATATTATTGACATTCTATTTCCCTTAAATAACTTCTTTAATATCTCCCAGCACAAAGTCACACGTCGTGTCATCTGCTTTTACGTAAGTCTAAGTGGCTTCAACAGTCAACAACGTTTCTTCACTGGCAATTCGTTATGCAGAATCGAATTTCTGGTGCATTTACAGTTAAGATATCCTCTTTCCCCTTATAGATCGCTTACATGTCTTCGTCTAGCACTTTCATCAGACCGTCAATTTTTTCCTTCGTAAGTGATCATCATGGCTTTACCGTACTCTCAGCGTCATCCAGATTGAAATTACGATGTTCACACACTTCAATGAAATCAAAAATCATTTCTGCGAAGGATTGGTTTAAGTTTGAACCAAGGGCGACGTTCTACCACAATAATGCCTGAATATCACCTCGTGAGCACAATGCCATAAAATGCAATTCAAACTAACCCTGTTAGCGAACGATTGCGCCCACAGACTTGGCAGAGCGCCTACAACGCAAGTGGAAAGTATTCTCAGAACTGAGTAAGATTGTGTGATACAGCAAAAGTATCCTAGTATACTTTGTATTAGATGAACATTAAAAAGTGCAATGGAATGCAGTTGATAAATTTAGGCGTGAAAGAATAAGATTAGGGAACAAAATAAGAAAATTAGTAGATGAGTCTTGTTGTTTGGATAGAAAATTAAGTTATGATGGCCGAAGTAGAGAATATACATATAAAATTCACAATTGTTCATCATCATCATAAACTAAAGGCTATGTCTTGTCGATTTAGCCACGTCCCTCTCTCCATTGTCATCCTCTTCAATTCTTCATACGATATTATACCCGTATATTTTGTGATGTTATTAAAATACGTTGCTCTTGGCTTGCCTCTTGGTTTTATCCTCAAAACATTTCCCTCAAATAATTCATTCTTTAGGAACTGGTTGTGCCTCATTATGTGCCTTATCATTTTTTATTTTCTTCTTGCTATATAATTTAGCAGCGTTCTGTTATCATTCACTTCTCTTAAGATCCGTTCATTACTTTTCCTATCTACCCAGATTGTTTTCGTCATTCATATCCACATTTCGCTCACTTCCAGTCTCTTTTCCTTTGCCTTTCCCAGAGTCCACGCTTCACATCCGTATGTTAAGACACCCCAAACAAAAGTTTTGGCAAACTTTTTCCTACTTTCCATATGATTGTCTGTTAGTTAATTCCTTCCCTTTATATCTGTGATACATTTATTGTCGTCACTGTCTGTGCTCCCCAAATAATCGAAGTTCTCAACCTGCTCTAGAACATCAGCTTCTAGTTTAATATTAACTTTACCAATTTCTTTTTTCTTCTTATTAATTTTTAGATTCAATTCTCTTAGGATTTTGGCAAATTTTAGCAACATAAACGCCATTTCCTTTAGCAAGTACTAGTACATCATCTGCAAAACTCATAGTGGTTATGGGAAGAAAAGATATTTTTGAGATAGAGATATCGGTTGACATGGAATATTAATGTTTTAGGAAGTCTTATTTAAAGGGTATGGTCTGGCGTGTAGCTATGTAAGTAAGTGAAACCAGTTTTTAAGACACCTATAGAGACTTTTGCAATTTGGTGCTGCAGGTGATTGCTGAAGATCATATGGATAAATCGCGTAACTAATGAGAAGGTACTGCATAAAATTGGAGAGAAAAGATATATCTGACATATCTGAACTACAAAGAAAGGGCAATTGGTGTGACACAGTTAGTCTTTCTACTGAACAGAACCACAGCTAAAGTGGAACAAAGCGTTTACCCACTTAAAATCTGTAATAGATGTAATGAACTACCCATCCGGCTTAAGAACAATAGTAGAAGTTGTGTTTATCCAGTTACATTTTGGTACTATATGTAATCACGTCAACAACCAATTTAAGATAAGACTTCACATTTACAAATACATTGGCAGAATATTGTTAAAAAATCGAAATTCAGTTAAACAACAAACCGAAAGGTTCACATAATTCTTCAGGCCGAAATAGATTTATTCATCTCTCTGTGTTTCTTCCGTTTTCTTTGTGTAGTCCTTAACATAAGTTACTTTAAGTTAGTTTAACTACTTTGTAAGCCTAGGGCCTAACAACCATGTAGTTACGTCCCTTAGATTTACAAACATTTGAATTTTTATATAAAAGTTCTTATGGACAGTACTTGCAATTTGCGACTGTTTACTGATGCTGAGGTGGCGTCATTAATTGACTGTAATAGCATACAGGATGACTTAGACAAAATTTCTAGTTGGTGTGATGAATGGCAGATAGCTCTAAATTTAGAAAAATGTAAGGTGTTGCGCTTGAGTAGGAGAAACAATCCCACAACATTATGATACAGTCGCGTCTTTCAAATATCTAGGCGTAACATTGCAGAGCGATATGAAATGGAACGAACATGGTAAGGGCAGCTGTGAGTAAGGTGGGCAGCCGGCTTTAGTTTATTGGGAGAAGTTTGGGAAGATGTACTTCAACTGCAAAGGAAACAGCGTATAAAACGCTTGTACGGCCACGTTTTCAGTATTGCTCAAGTGATTGGGACCGGCAGCAGATGAGTTTAAAGGAAGACATGGAACCAGTAGAGAGGCGAGCAGCTGGCTTCGTTACTGGCACGTTAGACCAATGCGCGAGTGTCAGAGAAATGCTCAGGGAACTCAATTGGGGATCGCTGGAGGAAATTCGACGTTCTTTTTGAGAAATTCTGTTGAGAAAATTTAGAGAGCCGGAATTTGAAGCTGACTGCAGTACGATGTTGCTGTCGCCTACTTACATTTCGCGTAAAGATAAAAAAGACAATACAAATTAGGGCTCGTACACATGAGTATAGACATTCTTTTTTTCCCTCGTTCTATTTGTAAGTGGAATAGGAAAGGAGATACCGAGCATTTGTACAGTTTACCCTCCGCCTCAAAGTTTACGGTGGATTCCGGAGTCCATATGTAGATGCAGAAGAAAGACTAAAGGAATCTGATTATGGAAAGGTACCTTGGGATAATACTCGGTCAAAGCTGACTCCTAAAGGAGCATTTGCAGTCGTTATGGAATCATGGTATCATCGTAAAAACATTTTATTGCTGCACAGGTATTACGCTGAGAAGAGACATTCTACATCTACATACTTCGCAATCCACACAAAAGTATGTGCCGCACGGTACTTAGTACTACTAGTAGTCTACATCTACCACTGCATACATACTCCGATATCCACCCAAAGGAGCGTATCGGAGGGTACGCAGCACCACTACTAGTTAACTTGCTTTCCTGTTCCACTCCAATATCGAATGGGGGAGAAACGAATGCTTGTATGCATCGGTACAAGCGCTAATCTCTCTGATCTGTTAAAACGGTCCACCATCAACTTCAATGCATTTTACTCAGTGAGGAGGTCATCTCTTGTGTCCATTCTGCCCTTGTAGACTTCGCCCTTCATGTACACCCCCCCCCCCCGTCTCCCCAAAAAGGTAGTTTTCCAATGAAATAAGATCGAGTGACATCGATAGTCAAGCAATGACTGCACGGCTCCTGGATCAACGACCACGATATGTTGTGTTGAGATACTGTGTGAATGGTCGTGCGGAATGTGTAGGAGCCGTCATGTTAAAATATGAACACGTGTTCTGGTAACTCATTTTTAAGAAAATCAAGACACCGTGTCCCAGAGAATACAGCCGCGTCGTTCAAATATCTTGCCGTAAAACTGCAGAGCGATATGAAATGGAACGAACATCTATGGTCAGTTATGATTAAGGCGGAAGGCCGACTTAGGTTTATCGGGAGAATTTTGGGAAGATGTACTTCATCTGTAAAGACGACCTCGTCTTGAGTATTGCTCAAGTGTTTGGGATCCGCAGAAGATCAGTTTAAAGGAAGACATGGAAGCAGTTCAGAGGCGAGCAGCTAGGTTTGTTACTGGTAGGTTTGACAAATGCGCGAGTGTCACGGAAATGCTCCGGGAACTCAAATGGGGATCGCTGGAGGAAAGACTGTAGTGGGACGGATTATTGTCTCCGCTACTACCTCATGTCAGCTCAGTTTTTGCAGTATGATCGGTTAATATTTACGTTATTAAATGATTCTAATGTTACTTGATTCTTAAAATTTTTTTTGTATGTTTCTTATATTTAATGCGCTGTGATGGCGATTCAACCTACGAGAGCAACAAATTCGAAGCTGATATCAAGGAGTAAACATCTGGCCACTTCAAGTCGCGGGTCGACGGCCACGAGGCAAGAAGATACTGATCTCTGCGGTTATCGTCGAGGATATTGACATTATTATAGAAAGTTTCATGAAAAATCAACATGGTTAAAATATCAGTTCTATTTTCAGTGTTGTTGAGTCACGATCTGTACTCTGATGTCAATAAGTGTTCATATGTCTTGAAAAGTTATCGAGTGTCACACACAATTATTTCTGATATTATTTGTTAACAAGAAATGGTATATTAATAGAAACAAAAGAAGTAATTTCAAACCCTTTTACAGTTTGAACGATGAAATTTATGAAACATTATTCTTTGCGAAAGATCCATTAAAAAGAATTAAATTAATTTTTAATGCTTCATTTAATGGATCGAACATATCGATCTATCATGATATAAAGGAACTTTATATCATCTGTGTAAAACACGAACTTCCTGCCGCCTACAGAAACTACATCCTCTTGTCTCTCATTCTATTTGGGAGTGGAATAGGAAAGGAAATTACTAGTAGTAGTACAGTGTATCCTGCTCCTCGCACCTTACGGTGGATTCTGGAATATATATGTAGATGCAGTTGTAGATATATGAAGGCCACATCACGCTCCGTGCGTTTTCGATTCGTCGCCAATGAAAGCTGAAAGCTCGAGCTTTTTATAAATTAATGAAACAATGTCCAAATTAAAGTGAAACCTTTAAATTTGACTTACAGCAAGACCAGTCTCTGCCGAAACCGAATACTGGAGTGGCATATTACGCCCGACAAATAGCATTTTATATCCTCTGTATAACAAATATAGAAACTACACAGCCTGTTTTCTATGTATGGAATGAAGCTCAAGCTGGAAGAGGACCACAATAAATTGCATCAGCCACAACGGATTTTCTTTCTAAGACATACTGATCGAACTACCACATCACTCAGACTCTTTGCTGATGGGTGTAGTGGCCAGAATAAAAATCAACATGTGATACATGCTGTTGTATTTTGGCTACTCAAGAGTTTTTCGTTACGCCCAAGGGATGTGTGTTTATACTTTCTAGTTAGAGGGGATTCGTTTTTCCCTGCAGTCAGAGTCTTTGGAGGAGAGAATAGTGCGCCAAAATCGAGACATTTTTAGTCCAGACAAGTATATACAAATTTATAATGAAGTTGGGGAAGCTCGGGTTATTGAAAATGACTGGGAGCTTAAGTAACTGTCAAATGCATGGGAAAAGATTGACGCTATCAGTGAAATAAAAAGAATAATTTAAAAAAAGGCGAAATTGAAGAGTGTCAGGGATCAGGACATAACATTTAAAACAAAAATTTATTATTAGTTTGACGACCCCTCTTAACAATTCACGACATTGGAAAAATTGGACATAAGATGCTGTCTGCTACTGAAAGACCTATACTGGCATTATCAAGCAAGATAAAGGAAGAGAAAAGGAAGATGTGAAAAAACTGCTCAGTTTAAGATTCGACACAGATTGGAAAGAAGAAAAACAATTTTTTCGTTTCGGCTTTAGAAATTCCATGCAACAGCTTCACACTTGAACGTATTAATTGTGATGGGTTATATGATAAACCAGGAATGGACAAAATGTAGTAAATTTACTGTTCCCTATAATATTCTTCCTGTAACAGACTGTTGTGTTGATTCAGTTTTTCGCAGTAATGTAAAGCTTTGTAGCATTCCTTGAAGTAAACATTAATGTTATGTTATTGTAAATGATACAACTCATGTGAAGTGCGAATGTCTAATATCAGATAACATTTTCAAAGTATGTAATCCTTCGCTCGCCTTCCGTATAATCTTATCTGTGTGTTCTTTCTAATTAAAGTTGTTTGAAATTGTAATTCCCTAGGCAATCAGTAGAACTTGTGGCCTGTAAATTTGACTGTTTTGTCGTGTAACTGAAGGTTAACGTATATCTTTTAGTGCTAATATGGATCACCTATAACGTATCATTATTTCGAGTAGATTACCAATTTTCTCACCATGCAGATATCTTATTTAAATCTTTTGTAGTTGCTTTTGTCCTTTTGTTGACTTTATTAACCTATAATGGGCAGCATCGTCCACGAATATTGTAAGTGAGCTGCTCAGATTGTTTCCTAAATCGTCTATAAATCATGTTCTTGTACTCGGAAAATAATATGAACGACTTACAAAATTATAAAAAAAGGTAAGGGAAGACAACAAAAGCTACGAATTACGAACAACATGCGAGCACACGAAGTGAGAAACAACTGCACACGTCCAGCAGAAACTACACCTTTCTGCCCATTGGCGTCACGCTTCTCCAGACCAGTCACCGAGAAGCGTGATGGAAGACGGCATACACCCTCCTCAGCAGAAGTCAAAAAAGTTTCCGTGCTCCACTGTTCCGTTTTAGAACAGATTTAGGTGAGTTAACGAGTTTCAGTGTTTGGTTAACTACTAGTAGATAAAAGCTGCCGAGTTCGTGTGAACCGGATCTGGATTAGATGGAAGGTACTCACGAAGTCTCTGTCCTATACCCCGCAATTATTCGGTGATACTTTGGCGTGGTGTCCTTGAGCATTGTCGTATTGGAAGAACCAAGTGTAAATTCTTGACTTCGGTGGCAAGTTCAAAGATCGTGTATCTTTGGACGTGCAGTGCACAGGGAATTATTTAACCTTCTGTGTGACCAAAACAACATGCTGCACTATGCATCTCCATTTAGAGAAAACAGCTATATATGGTTCTTTACTGATCGGGATTTTCTGACAGCTATCAATGTATCATCATCTTCAAAGACACTAATTTTGTTTTGAGTCTTAGTCGCCATGTAACAATAGTACTACAACCAAGTCTTGCAACCTGCCGCGATATTATTGACATTCTATTTCCCTTAAATAACTTCTTTAATATCTCCCAGCACAAAGTCACACGTCGTGTCATCTGCTTTTACGTAAGTCTAAGTGGCTTCAACAGTCAACAACGTTTCTTCACTGGCAATTCGTTATGCAGAATCGAATTTCTGGTGCATTTACAGTTAAGATATCCTCTTTCCCCTTATAGATCGCTTACATGTCTTCGTCTAGCACTTTCATCAGACCGTCAATTTTTTCCTTCGTAAGTGATCATCATGGCTTTACCGTACTCTCAGCGTCATCCAGATTGAAATTACGATGTTCACACACTTCAATGAAATCAAAAATCATTTCTGCGAAGGATTGGTTTAAGTTTGAACCAAGGGCGACGTTCTACCACAATAATGCCTGAATATCACCTCGTGAGCACAATGCCATAAAATGCAATTCAAACTAACCCTGTTAGCGAACGATTGCGCCCACAGACTTGGCAGAGCGCCTACAACGCAAGTGGAAAGTATTCTCAGAACTGAGTAAGATTGTGTGATACAGCAAAAGTATCCTAGTATACTTTGTATTAGATGAACATTAAAAAGTGCAATGGAATGCAGTTGATAAATTTAGGCGTGAAAGAATAAGATTAGGGAACAAAATAAGAAAATTAGTAGATGAGTCTTGTTGTTTGGATAGAAAATTAAGTTATGATGGCCGAAGTAGAGAATATACATATAAAATTCACAATTGTTCATCATCATCATAAACTAAAGGCTATGTCTTGTCGATTTAGCCACGTCCCTCTCTCCATTGTCATCCTCTTCAATTCTTCATACGATATTATACCCGTATATTTTGTGATGTTATTAAAATACGTTGCTCTTGGCTTGCCTCTTGGTTTTATCCTCAAAACATTTCCCTCAAATAATTCATTCTTTAGGAACTGGTTGTGCCTCATTATGTGCCTTATCATTTTTTATTTTCTTCTTGCTATATAATTTAGCAGCGTTCTGTTATCATTCACTTCTCTTAAGATCCGTTCATTACTTTTCCTATCTACCCAGATTGTTTTCGTCATTCATATCCACATTTCGCTCACTTCCAGTCTCTTTTCCTTTGCCTTTCCCAGAGTCCACGCTTCACATCCGTATGTTAAGACACCCCAAACAAAAGTTTTGGCAAACTTTTTCCTACTTTCCATATGATTGTCTGTTAGTTAATTCCTTCCCTTTATATCTGTGATACATTTATTGTCGTCACTGTCTGTGCTCCCCAAATAATCGAAGTTCTCAACCTGCTCTAGAACATCAGCTTCTAGTTTAATATTAACTTTACCAATTTCTTTTTTCTTCTTATTAATTTTTAGATTCAATTCTCTTAGGATTTTGGCAAATTTTAGCAACATAAACGCCATTTCCTTTAGCAAGTACTAGTACATCATCTGCAAAACTCATAGTGGTTATGGGAAGAAAAGATATTTTTGAGATAGAGATATCGGTTGACATGGAATATTAATGTTTTAGGAAGTCTTATTTAAAGGGTATGGTCTGGCGTGTAGCTATGTAAGTAAGTGAAACCAGTTTTTAAGACACCTATAGAGACTTTTGCAATTTGGTGCTGCAGGTGATTGCTGAAGATCATATGGATAAATCGCGTAACTAATGAGAAGGTACTGCATAAAATTGGAGAGAAAAGATATATCTGACATATCTGAACTACAAAGAAAGGGCAATTGGTGTGACACAGTTAGTCTTTCTACTGAACAGAACCACAGCTAAAGTGGAACAAAGCGTTTACCCACTTAAAATCTGTAATAGATGTAATGAACTACCCATCCGGCTTAAGAACAATAGTAGAAGTTGTGTTTATCCAGTTACATTTTGGTACTATATGTAATCACGTCAACAACCAATTTAAGATAAGACTTCACATTTACAAATACATTGGCAGAATATTGTTAAAAAATCGAAATTCAGTTAAACAACAAACCGAAAGGTTCACATAATTCTTCAGGCCGAAATAGATTTATTCATCTCTCTGTGTTTCTTCCGTTTTCTTTGTGTAGTCCTTAACATAAGTTACTTTAAGTTAGTTTAACTACTTTGTAAGCCTAGGGCCTAACAACCATGTAGTTACGTCCCTTAGATTTACAAACATTTGAATTTTTATATAAAAGTTCTTATGGACAGTACTTGCAATTTGCGACTGTTTACTGATGCTGAGGTGGCGTCATTAATTGACTGTAATAGCATACAGGATGACTTAGACAAAATTTCTAGTTGGTGTGATGAATGGCAGATAGCTCTAAATTTAGAAAAATGTAAGGTGTTGCGCTTGAGTAGGAGAAACAATCCCACAACATTATGATACAGTCGCGTCTTTCAAATATCTAGGCGTAACATTGCAGAGCGATATGAAATGGAACGAACATGGTAAGGGCAGCTGTGAGTAAGGTGGGCAGCCGGCTTTAGTTTATTGGGAGAAGTTTGGGAAGATGTACTTCAACTGCAAAGGAAACAGCGTATAAAACGCTTGTACGGCCACGTTTTCAGTATTGCTCAAGTGATTGGGACCGGCAGCAGATGAGTTTAAAGGAAGACATGGAACCAGTAGAGAGGCGAGCAGCTGGCTTCGTTACTGGCACGTTAGACCAATGCGCGAGTGTCAGAGAAATGCTCAGGGAACTCAATTGGGGATCGCTGGAGGAAAGTCGACGTTCTTTTTGAGAAATTCTGTTGAGAAAATTTAGAGAGCCGGAATTTGAAGCTGACTGCAGTACGATGTTGCTGTCGCCTACTTACATTTCGCGTAAAGATAAAAAAGACAATACAAATTAGGGCTCGTACACATGAGTATAGACATTCTTTTTTTCCCTCGTTCTATTTGTAAGTGGAATAGGAAAGGAGATACCGAGCATTTGTACAGTTTACCCTCCGCCTCAAAGTTTACGGTGGATTCCGGAGTCCATATGTAGATGCAGAAGAAAGACTAAAGGAATCTGATTATGGAAAGGTACCTTGGGATAATACTCGGTCAAAGCTGACTCCTAAAGGAGCATTTGCAGTCGTTATGGAATCATGGTATCATCGTAAAAACATTTTATTGCTGCACAGGTATTACGCTGAGAAGAGACATTCTACATCTACATACTTCGCAATCCACACAAAAGTATGTGCCGCACGGTACTTAGTACTACTAGTAGTCTACATCTACCACTGCATACATACTCCGATATCCACCCAAAGGAGCGTATCGGAGGGTACGCAGCACCACTACTAGTTAACTTGCTTTCCTGTTCCACTCCAATATCGAATGGGGGAGAAACGAATGCTTGTATGCATCGGTACGAGCGCTAATCTCTCTGATCTGTTAAAACGGTCCACCATCAACTTCAATGCATTTTACTCAGTGAGGAGGTCATCTCTTGTGTCCATTCTGCCCTTGTAGACTTCGCCCTTCATGTACACCCCCCCCCCCCCCCGTCTCCCCAAAAAGGTAGTTTTCCAATGAAATAAGATCGAGTGACATCGATAGTCAAGCAATGACTGCACGGCTCCTGGATCAACGACCACGATATGTTGTGTTGAGATACTGTGTGAATGGTCGTGCGGAATGTGTAGGAGCCGTCATGTTAAAATATGAACACGTGTTCTGGTAACTCATTTTTAAGAAAATCAAGACACCGTGTCCCAGAGAATACAGCCGCGTCGTTCAAATATCTTGCCGTAAAACTGCAGAGCGATATGAAATGGAACGAACATCTATGGTCAGTTATGATTAAGGCGGAAGGCCGACTTAGGTTTATCGGGAGAATTTTGGGAAGATGTACTTCATCTGTAAAGACGACCTCGTCTTGAGTATTGCTCAAGTGTTTGGGATCCGCAGAAGATCAGTTTAAAGGAAGACATGGAAGCAGTTCAGAGGCGAGCAGCTAGGTTTGTTACTGGTAGGTTTGACAAATGCGCGAGTGTCACGGAAATGCTCCGGGAACTCAAATGGGGATCGCTGGAGGAAAGACTGTAGTGGGACGGATTATTGTCTCCGCTACTACCTCATGTCAGCTCAGTTTTTGCAGTATGATCGGTTAATATTTACGTTATTAAATGATTCTAATGTTACTTGATTCTTAAAATTTTTTTTGTATGTTTCTTATATTTAATGCGCTGTGATGGCGATTCAACCTACGAGAGCAACAAATTCGAAGCTGATATCAAGGAGTAAACATCTGGCCACTTCAAGTCGCGGGTCGACGGCCACGAGGCAAGAAGATACTGATCTCTGCGGTTATCGTCGAGGATATTGACATTATTATAGAAAGTTTCATGAAAAATCAACATGGTTAAAATATCAGTTCTATTTTCAGTGTTGTTGAGTCACGATCTGTACTCTGATGTCAATAAGTGTTCATATGTCTTGAAAAGTTATCGAGTGTCACACACAATTATTTCTGATATTATTTGTTAACAAGAAATGGTATATTAATAGAAACAAAAGAAGTAATTTCAAACCCTTTTACAGTTTGAACGATGAAATTTATGAAACATTATTCTTTGCGAAAGATCCATTAAAAAGAATTAAATTAATTTTTAATGCTTCATTTAATGGATCGAACATATCGATCTATCATGATATAAAGGAACTTTATATCATCTGTGTAAAACACGAACTTCCTGCCGCCTACAGAAACTACATCCTCTTGTCTCTCATTCTATTTGGGAGTGGAATAGGAAAGGAAATTACTAGTAGTAGTACAGTGTATCCTGCTCCTCGCACCTTACGGTGGATTCTGGAATATATATGTAGATGCAGTTGTAGATATATGAAGGCCACATCACGCTCCGTGCGTTTTCGATTCGTCGCCAATGAAAGCTGAAAGCTCGAGCTTTTTATAAATTAATGAAACAATGTCCAAATTAAAGTGAAACCTTTAAATTTGACTTACAGCAAGACCAGTCTCTGCCGAAACCGAATACTGGAGTGGCATATTACGCCCGACAAATAGCATTTTATATCCTCTGTATAACAAATATAGAAACTACACAGCCTGTTTTCTATGTATGGAATGAAGCTCAAGCTGGAAGAGGACCACAATAAATTGCATCAGCCACAACGGATTTTCTTTCTAAGACATACTGATCGAACTACCACATCACTCAGACTCTTTGCTGATGGGTGTAGTGGCCAGAATAAAAATCAACATGTGATACATGCTGTTGTATTTTGGCTACTCAAGAGTTTTTCGTTACGCCCAAGGGATGTGTGTTTATACTTTCTAGTTAGAGGGGATTCGTTTTTCCCTGCAGTCAGAGTCTTTGGAGGAGAGAATAGTGCGCCAAAATCGAGACATTTTTAGTCCAGACAAGTATATACAAATTTATAATGAAGTTGGGGAAGCTCGGGTTATTGAAAATGACTGGGAGCTTAAGTAACTGTCAAATGCATGGGAAAAGATTGACGCTATCAGTGAAATAAAAAGAATAATTTAAAAAAAGGCGAAATTGAAGAGTGTCAGGGATCAGGACATAACATTTAAAACAAAAATTTATTATTAGTTTGACGACCCCTCTTAACAATTCACGACATTGGAAAAATTGGACATAAGATGCTGTCTGCTACTGAAAGACCTATACTGGCATTATCAAGCAAGATAAAGGAAGAGAAAAGGAAGATGTGAAAAAACTGCTCAGTTTAAGATTCGACACAGATTGGAAAGAAGAAAAACAATTTTTTCGTTTCGGCTTTAGAAATTCCATGCAACAGCTTCACACTTGAACGTATTAATTGTGATGGGTTATATGATAAACCAGGAATGGACAAAATGTAGCAAATTTACTGTTCCCTATAATATTCTTCCTGTAACAGACTGTTGTGTTGATTCAGTTTTTCGCAGTAATGTAAAGCTTTGTAGCATTCCTTGAAGTAAACATTAATGTTATGTTATTGTAAATGATACAACTCATGTGAAGTGCGAATGTCTAATATCAGATAACATTTTCAAAGTATGTAATCCTTCGCTCGCCTTCCGTATAATCTTATCTGTGTGTTCTTTCTAATTAAAGTTGTTTGAAATTGTAATTCCCTAGGCAATCAGTAGAACTTGCGGCCTGTAAATTTGACTGTTTTGTCGTGTAACTGAAGGTTAACGTATATCTTTTAGTGCTAATATGGATCACCTATAACGTATCATTATTTCGAGTAGATTACCAATTTTCTCACCATGCAGATATCTTATTTAAATCTTTTGTAGTTGCTTTTGTCCTTTTGTTGACTTTATTAACCTATAATGGGCAGCATCGTCCACGAATATTGTAAGTGAGCTGCTCAGATTGTTTCCTAAATCGTCTATAAATCATGTTCTTGTACTCGGAAAATAATATGAACGACTTACAAAATTATAAAAAAAGGTAATGGAAGACAACAAAAGCTACGAATTACGAACAACATGCGAGCACACGAAGTGAGAAACAACTGCACACGTCCAGCAGAAACTACACCTTTCTGCCCATTGGCGTCACGCTTCTCCAGACCAGTCACCGAGAAGCGTGATGGAAGACGGCATACACCCTCCTCAGCAGAAGTCAAAAAAGTTTCCGTGCTCCACTGTTCCGTTTTAGAACAGATTTAGGTGAGTTAACGAGTTTCAGTGTTTGGTTAACTACTAGTAGATAAAAGCTGCCGAGTTCGTGTGAACCGGATCTGGATTAGATGGAAGGTACTCACGAAGTCTCTGTCCTATACCCCGCAATTATTCGGTGATACTTTGGCGTGGTGTCCTTGAGCATTGTCGTATTGGAAGAACCAAGTGTAAATTCTTGACTTCGGTGGCAAGTTCAAAGATCGTGTATCTTTGGACGTGCAGTGCACAGGGAATTATTTAACCTTCTGTGTGACCAAAACAACATGCTGCACTATGCATCTCCATTTAGAGAAAACAGCTATATATGGTTCTTTACTGATCGGGATTTTCTGACAGCTATCAATGTATCATCATCTTCAAAGACACTAATTTTGTTTTGAGTCTTAGTCGCCATGTCACAATAGTACTACAACCAAGTCTTGCAACCTGCCGCGATATTATTGACATACTATTTCCCTTAAATAACTTCTTTAATATCTCCCAGCACAAAGTCACACGTCGTGTCATCTGCTTTTACGTAAGTCTAAGTGGCTTCAACAGTCAACAACGTTTCTTCACTGGCAATTCGTTATGCAGAATCGAATTTCTGGTGCATTTACACCACTGATTCAGCTCGAAGCCCTGCGAGCACCTCGCGAGCGCGGCAGCTGTCTGCTGGCTGTAGCTCCCCGAGTAAGTAATTCTCCGCTAGTTTCGAGCGAAATGAATAATTAAACCAAACAAACGAGAAGCGCGTTGGCGCTACAGAGGGCGGCCGCGTACTCCAAGGAGGAAGAGGAGGAGGAGCACCTCTAAGGCGGGACGAGGCGCTCGCACTAATTGCATCCCAATTGGCTCACAAATGCATTACGGCGGGTAGGCCCGCCTCTGACGAGAAATTGCCCCACGGCGCGGCAACTGCCGCCCGCCACTGTGCGCGGATGAGTGATGGCTGCTGGACGGCCGGCTCGTCTCCCTCGCTAGCGGGCGTCCTGATAAATCCCCGGCAAAGCCGCGGTCCCGACTGGGGGCCGCCGGCGCTACTAACAAATGCTCCAAGTTGCCGCCGCCGAAGGCAACTAGACAATTACTTATCTTCGGTATTTAATCTAACGGCCGTGTACACACAGTAACGGATGGGTATAATTTTCGCTATGACGGTAAGTGGCAGAGATATATATCGGCCTGCCGGAGGCCGGGCTTCCCGAGGAGAGTTTCTGACGCCCTCGAAGGAATTCTGAGCAGTGACGCACGTGCTCTCGAAAGGGTGCACGTCTCACTAGGGCAACAACAGACGCGGTTTATCTCATGGGACACTGTGGTCCCATCGCTGGAGTCACGAGTGCGTGAGTAATCAGAGACGAGAGGAAAATTGTCAAATGTAGCTGAACCTAAGGGACTTACAAACAAACTTATAATATTAAAATTGGAAGAACCAGTTTTGGCCGCATTGAAATCTTTATTTTTTATGTACAATACAGATCGATTTCGGTCAGTTTCTGACCATCCTCAGTGCAAGTTTTTGTGGGCCCACAGGGCTTGGATTCAAGCACTGAGGATGGTGAGACACTGACCGTAATCGATCTGTATTGTATATAAAAAATAAAGATTTCAATGCGGCCAAAGCTGGTTCTTCCAATTTTTATAATTTTAATGTGGTCGCTGATCCGATTCCGGATAGAGTCGCCTACATGTAAACTTATAATAACTTATCCCGAGAAAGGACTCGAAATTCCGACGAGAAGGGTAGCGCAATCCGTGATATTACATCTAAGACTACGCGGCCATTCTCGCACGGCTACTGAGAGAGAGAGAGAGAGAGAGAGAGAGAGAGAGAGAGAGAGAGAGAGAGAGAGAAAGAGAGAGAGAGAGAGAGAGAGAGAGACAAAGACTAGTCCGTAGTAATGATCTGGACCATTGGTGATAATTTTTCTTATGGGACCCAGAATCTTCCTGGATAACATTTCGTATCCCAGCATATATACGAGGGGTGTTCAAACTGAAAAGATACTAAAGGACACTGTGGGTATGACTTAAGTCGTCATTCAAAATTAATCAGCAGAGGCCTGAGCTCAACTATGCCACTGTTTAACGAGCCGAAGGATTCCCTGTTCCCTGTACTGTGCTGTGACAAGAGCCAGTCGATTATTGTGTCCAGTTTATCGTCCGAGTTGAATCGCTTCCTTTTGAGATTTTTATTTATTTATTTATTTATTTTTTCAGGGTGGATCCTCAAGCTGATTCCACTTGAACCTGGCCAGTACACTTTGTGTGACCATGGAGACGCATGGACACACGTTATCGTGGAGCAGAATCACCCCTTCCGTGAGCAGCAAAGGCCGTTTTCTCTTGATGGACTTGCGTAGCCTGAAACTCACACGTAACTGACCTTGCATGGCTATCGGGCATGGCCCCTAGGCGATGGGACTACGAGTCACTGAGTCTGGTAGTGCCATAGCCACCATGAACCAATGCAAGAATTCTTCTCGAATTACAAAGAAGTCAATAGTTTAGGAGAAATATTTACACATTACCCAAAGAGACACCAAAATGATAATACGTTATTTAATAGAATGAACTGTACTCTCTTGAATGGTGTCAATGAGAATAATGTGTAGGTCTCCATTTTGAGATATATGACTTTGAACACGGGTATATTTTCGTACATTCATGGTTTTTAGCATAATCACAGGATCGTAGCACAATAATTAAACAAACAAGCCAGGTCGAAATTGGTGGTATAGTAAACACCGAGACAGACAATAGTTTGACAAAAATACCAGGTCTGTAGCGTGGTTTATCCACTACTTATGCCTCGTTAAACTATATGGCAAATTTCTCGCTACATGATTTCTCTGAATGTGGGTATCCAACAGGTTCGCAAGCATTGTTTTGATGTCTTTGTGGTTACCAAGCCAGAATACAGAATTCTTCATTTGGTAAATGCTTTAAATTTATTGGTGATGTCCAAAACTATTGCTTCTGACAAACTGTATTGCCACCCAATCACTGAAGTAGCTGGAACTACTTAGTTAGTCGTTACCATCCCCTGCTGCTGATGCGACCAAAGAGGTTTCTACACCCTTTGGTTACAAGCCAGTCAACGATCTCTCCCCAGGGCGAATCTCGCGATCTTCTCTCCCCACCACCGCTGTTTTCTTGGATTTCCCAGTTTCCGGTAGCGTTCCCGCCTCCTGGCCGCTAGGTCTTCACTTGGTGCTGGAATCGTGGTGAGGTAAGGTTGATTCTGCTCTTTTGTCCGCAGAGATGGTAGCGATTAGTTGTCTAGCATGTTTAACATAGACTCTTGAACTTGGAGTCATTTTTTGGAATATTTTTTTCCGATCGTGTGCAGAAATGTGTTCTAGTTTTTCAATCCAGTGATGCCCAACAGATAAACATGGTGTATGTGTTACTAGTTGCAGTTTGGTAAGGGCCTAGTATATTCAAACCTTTAGTGATCATGTGGCGGTGTACGGATGTGTAAATTCTTTCTAGCTTTGTGGGGCCTGATTTCTAACAGTGCATGTAAAATTTTTCTTATCGCTTCCTTCCGTGAGTGATATGTGTTCCCCATGGTTGATTCCTTGAACAAAGCCTTCGGCTTCCACTATTGTTTGTTCCTTGCCCATCAGACAAGTAACTATGCGTGTATCCTTCTGATTTCCACTAACATTTCGCGATCTTCTCTCCCCGCCTATTTTAATTTTGCTGTTTCTTCTTCGAACTTGTAGTATGCACTCAGTCTTGGTCAGTAATTATTCTCTCCTAGCCTTGTACAACCTCCTGCAATAGCTTGTTCATGAAATTCTATGTATTTCTAAGGGTTGCATGCTGTAGTTTTTATTGTCACTTTTCCGTTTCTGTTATTATTTCACTTTTCTGGTTTTTTGAGACTGGATTTCATCCGTCTCCGTAAACGTTCCCAATCGCATGTTGCTGCATTTCAGTAGCTCCCTTATGAAGCTCTACGCAGTTCTAGGGGATGTTGCCATAGTTAATTTTCTTTATTTTTCTGAAATGGAATTTATAATTCTTATAGGTTTTCGGAACCACGTGTGTCCGAACTCCGACTTCAGGGTTTGCAGCTAGTCACCTGAATTCACGCCACTTCTCATAAAACCTGTGCCTAGATAGTTCACTCTCAGATTGCAACTTCCGTTACTTTGTGTAATGAATCCGATTTTTAACCACTTCACCTTCAGTGGAGCGCGATCATGTAACGTAGCCGTGTGTCGCCGTTAGCGTGTTTGCTCGCGGTCTAATCTAGATGCATCTTAACTTTGCTGTACTCACGCACCATCTCAAATCAGGCACGACAGACCAGAGCCATCTTCGGAATTTTATTGTGTATTGCGTTGTGTGGTACTTTCGGGTCTGCTGAATTTCACCTACAATAGCGGCGCCTGCTTCTGCCTCGTTTCAGCACGCTGATTTTGGTGAGTTTCGCTGTTGCATTGCGTGTGTGTGAGCGAGTGAGTGTTGTTTGCAAATCCTCCCCAATAGCGTTAAGTTCTGTGTAATTTATGTTAAATTCAATGCTGGACATCGTCAGTATTAGAACGTGTAAATGGAGTCCATTTTTATTGTATTAACAAAAATGGTTCTCCATTTTGCATGCGTTCGACCTGAATAAATAAGTTCAGTATAATTTTGACTTGCCTATAATTGAGTAGCCGGTAGTTCTCACGGACCTTTTGCTTAGTTTACTGCTAAAATTAAGCTTTTTTCTATAACAGTAAACTCGTATCTGGATACCTCCTCCCAGAATTAAGCTTTTATTACTTACAGTGGTCCACTTTTACACTGCCCCTATCACACTCTTGTAAGTCCCTCTTATACCTTATGAAATCTCCGTCTCTGATGACTAAACAGAACATATTGGGAATGAGCCATCTGATCACACTCAAATGCAAGTGCATACTAACTTCCACACAAGGAAAATAAAACACATAGGTTCCTGAATTCGTGTAGCCACTGGTCACTTTCTCTATAAAGATAAAACGGAAATGCTGGCGCACTAGTCCTCTCCACCAATTACACGAAAAAAACTGACATCTCAATACAAGATGTAAATACGGAAAAACGATCACAAAAGAAGCGACGCCATCATACCGCTTCAGACCAATTTTACATATATCTCAGATTTAGGTAAAGTAAGAATACTATCTCAGAGTAATGCTCGTTTTTATTTATTTATTTTCTTTCTTTTAATACACTGACTATTCCGTCGGTTTTTAAAAGAATATTTTATTAATTTTGAATGATACACACGTCAAAAATGGGTAATAGTCTTAAAATGTATGTTTTTTTAAAACCGTTTGTCGACTGTTTTGCTATAATCAGGTATAGCAATGCATGTTATAAGTTTTACGTTCAAAGATCTTAAGGTGTTGTATAGATAATACATGTACATTGATCTTCAAAGAAGACTAGTGTGAAAGTTATAGAACATTGATACAATATTATACAAGATATCAAGTACAACATTTGTCTCAAGAATTGAAATTGAACAATATAAATCGGTTGATGAAATTATCTTACATTTAAGAGGTCAAACATTTGGAACATAGAAGGTTGAGAAAAAACTAAGTGAAACATCTGTGAATTTATGGTAAGGTAAAACAGTCAACAACCCGAAGATTGTTTTGAACACCGCAGTGCTTTAGTAGGCATGGTCTTGTTGTAGGTAGTATGCCGTTGCCTTCCTCCGACCTTAGAATTGACTTACACAGCCAGTTATAGAGGGACCTATAGTTTAACTTGGGTTCCGAACCACGGTGTTACTCGATATTTTTCACGTCAACAACACTGTCAGAGGTGAAAGAAGTGGAAAGTGACAGAAAAAAGCCCTACCCATAATAGCTCGCACGATCTATCAACTTCAACTTCGCTACATGAAATACTACTTTTGACGGCGACAAACACGCCCCCGCCTATTTTGTTCAATCTATCCTTTCTGAACACCGATAGATCTTTTGAAAATACTTCTTCTGATCTTATTTCCGGCTTTCCGTCTATACCATTGGAAAGAAAGTGACCGAAGGTGTTGTATAAATATAAGGACGTTCTCAAATATCTGAATTTAACCCTCCTGGCCACATGTAGAGATACTTTTCATAAATATGGGTTTGTGCACTATTTAGTAGGGTCTCAGTTTGCTATTTGTTTGATAGTATTTAATTCAGTTCAGTTTGGAATTTTTCTTTTCTCATGGGGACAGATAATTAGCGATAGATCATAGAGTGAAATGCTGCATGTTTATGACTAACTGGAAGTTAACTGCTAGGTATTACAATGACTGTTGTGTAAGGTTTCCCATACATTCAAGATTCATAGGAGACCTTACAGCACAACAGCAGTTCACAACATCCAGTTAGTTACAAACATGCAGCATTTCACTCTATGATCCATAGAGTATTAGCGGTCCCCATGAGGAAGTAAAATTCCCAAATTAAATTAAATTCTATCAAACAAACAGCTATAAACAATGGCTAACCTCCTACCTTGGTAGACTCCCTAATGATCGCGAAACATAAAATAAATGTCATTTCATTTCTTTTCCCTGTTCGTAAATCTCAGCACACCAAGAACATACTAAACGGTGTTCAATCACATATTTAGGAAACGTATCTCTGTATTTAGCCAGGAAACTGAAATCCAGATATTTCAAAACATACTCTTTTATACACAACACCATTCACCATTGCTTACTTTCTGCCTAATGGTAAAGACACCATTCCAGGCTTGGAAAAGAGTGGAATATACAAAATTACTTCTGACTGTGACAAATTTTACATCGGTCAATCGGTCAGGGCAATATGTACTAGACTGAAAAACACCACAGATGTTTGAAACTTAGGAAAGAAAATTTAACATTTCAGACCATCTGCTAAAAGAAGGTCATAGATGCTAGGTAACACATTAAGTCCTACACGATACAGAAGCAGAGGAAAATGAATTACTTTGACATATTGGAAATTAATAAACATAAGTCGACTTCCCCAAACCTTGTACTAATTGACCACACACAATTCCATTCTCGCCACTTATGTCTGCAGAATGGAACCAGGCCACAGGTCTCATGTCCCCGCTACAGATCCATGGCCTAATTGCTTTGGATTATCACAGAAGTTGAGCTTTTTGATTACACAATTGTTTATTTATTACTCTGTAATTGATATTGGACATTTCAACCAGTAATATAGGACATTTAAAGCAGTAACTATATTTTAATTTAGAATTTGAAATTTCAAGCAATGTATTTTATTCTGATCCTTCTATGATCCAAATGTTTGACCTTGTAAATGTAATTTGATCAAACGATTTCTATTGTTCAATTTATTTTCTTAGGATGAAGGTTGTAACTTGTATCTTGTGTCACGTCATATTTTATGAATAATAATTGTCACTCTAGTCTTCTCTGAAAATTCATGTACTTGTTTTAGCTATGCAGCAACTTAAGATCTTTGAATGTAAAACTTCCAAGCAGTATTGCTATATCCCTGTAGTGTTTACCTGACTCAGATATTTGTTATGTAACCTACCCGTATCTACAGAAAGCTATATATATATATATATATATATATATATATATATATATATATATATATATATGTGTGTGTGTGTGTGTGTGTGTGTGTGTGTGTGTGTGTGTGTGGCTGTGTGTGTGTGTGTGTGTGTGTATGTGCATATATATTTCCTATGGATTCCAAGACGGCTGACAAATTTTGATGAAATCATCAATAAATCTTCAGATTTTATAGTGTGATGTTTGTTAGTGATGGGATAAACATGTTCATTGATTTGGGAAATATAACGCGAAATATGGACAGTAATAATATTACTCTGACTTTTTAACGTTACATTTCAGAAAATGTTTTTCATTGTTCATATCCTATGTAATATAATTCAACACAATGTATACCATGCTTATATTATCCTCAGCGTATTTAATCTCTATTTATATACTAATATCACAGTCTAACGTATTCGTAAACGTTTACATCAGGCACTTAAACGACAGTAGCACCACCGGCGCAGAAAAAGTCAAACATGGTGGCGCTAGCAACGCACAGTCCACCATGAACAGTCACGGAAGCTACGCTAATGGTTCAAGCCGCAGCACTACAGTAGCAAGAAATGATATGATACACATAGAGACCTTGCATTTTTTAACGCTGTTATTCCATATATATCTCCATGAACCACAGACATTTCCGAGGTGGGGTTGCTTGTGTACCTCAGACATACAGATAGCCGTACCGTAGGTGCAAACATAGGGAAAGAGTAACTGTGGAAAGGCCAGACAAACATGTGTTCCTGAAGTGGGGCAGCAGAGTTTTCAATAGCTGCAGGGCAACAGCGTAGATGATTCACTGAGCTGGCCTTGTAACATTAGCTAACGTGGCTTTGACATACAGTTACTGCGAAAGGCTAAACGTAAGGGAAAACTACAGTCGTTACTTTTACCGAGGACATGTAGCTCTACTGTGTGAATATATGATGATGGAATCCTGTCGGCCGAGGTGGCCGAGGGGACTGAAGCACTCCAGTTACGGTCTGCACGGCCACTACGGTCGGGGTTCGAATTCCCCCTCGGGCATGGATATGTGTGTCGTCCTTAGGATAAGGCAGTTAATAAGTAGTTTGTAAGTTTAGGGACTGATGACCCCGTAGTTAAGTCCCATAAGCTATACAAACATTAAAAATAAAAAAAAATTAAAAGTCCCCCATCCGGAACTCCAGGAGCGAAGTACTCAGGAGGATGTCATCATCTGAAAAGACAACACTGGCATTCTGCGGATCGGAGCGTGGAATATTACATTCCTTAATCAGGTAGGGAGGTTAGAAAATGTAAAAAGGGGAATGTATAGATTGAAGAATGTAGAGATAGAGCGGATTTGTGTAGTTTGGTGGAAAGATGGATATCTGGTCAGGTGAGAACAGGGTTATAAATACAAAATCAGTTGGGATATTACAGGGGCAGGTCTAATAATGAATAGGAAACCAGGAATGCTAGTAAATTACTATGAGTTGCACAGTCATCGCATTATCGGAGTCAGGTACGAGCCGACACCTATGACAGTAGTATAAGTTTATATGCCAACTAGCTCTGCCGATGATGAGGAGATCGAAGAAATGTGTGTGGGGAGAATGTGGACGATTGGTGGTGGATGATTGGTGTGTTCAGGAGTAATTACTGGCCGACGCAAGGACTTTTTTGTGGTTCAGAATTGCGCTTTGACTGCTCAGAAGTATAGGGACCAGATACTTGGAGATACTACAACCTGTTGTTGTGCCCTATGCCGTAGCCAGAGCTTCACTGGTAGACGACATGCTTGAAGCTGATGGAATTGAACGAATGGAGTGGCCAGCTCGTTCATCCAACTTGGTAGACACATTACAGCCAGACCATCATCTGCCGTATGCTTGCAGAGTTGGATATAGCACTCATGGAAGAATGGCCCCTAAAGAGTGATATCTTCATACTGTCCTGCAACGCAGGTGTACAACTACAGTGACCGTCATAGGTGATCACACGCCATATTAGAGGGGTACGATAACTTTTCACTATTACGATAGCCCCAACGTGCCTCACTCTAAGTAAACGCCAAGTCCATTTCATGTGGAGAGATGAGACAGCAAAATAACCTAGTGTATCACATGCAAATTAAATTGTAGCCAATATCTGAATGAAATACGTTACGAGATTTGTGTTGTGTATGATATCTCACCTGATCCATTACTGTTTTGAGACATGTATTAATACAGCTACAATACTGTGTACAGTGTTTTGCTTCATTTGTTCGCTATAATGCAGAGGTGGTTTGCAAAAAAAGGGATAGTCCAATACAACAACTGTTAATTGAAAAAATTGAAATCGGTAATTTTGTATGGGGTGAACTGTCTACATAATGTATTGCGGTGCAAAGCGGAGGGTGCCTCGCTCCAGAATTTGCCACAGTTACACGTATCACCATGAAATTAGGCAGATACATGTAACTTTTTATACACAGTACAGGAAGGAGATGAACAGAGAGATGAGTAAATGGAAACTGAGCACGGGAGAGAATTATAGAGGCAGGGGAATGGACGGGTGCATAAGGGGGGGGGGAGGGAGAAGGAAGTAGCGGTTAGGGTAAGAAAGAGAGAGGGGGAGGAAGTGGACAGAGAGAGAAGTGTTGAGTACATGGAGTCACTCAATACTGTAATACTGGGTTTTAGTCTAGCTAATGCAGAGATCAGCTCAAGGCGATAAAAATGAATGTACGATATAGGCATAGAGTTGGGGGAAGTGATGAGCAGAGTGATTAAGGGAAGGAATGCCGGATGTATATACAATTACCACCCACATTTAGTATCTGTGAAGCATTGCTGGCTTCGCTATTGTATATTATTACTATTATCGACTATACCATATTAATATATGGATTGAACTTGAGTAGTCACGATTATTTCTTCTTTCCCCTTCCTTTCCTGTCGCTGTGTTCTTTCATGCGGTCTTCTTATCATTAATTTCCTGTTCCTTTATCGCGGGTTTTCCTGTTTAAATGTATGTTTATATATGATGTTTCTGAACCGCTGTCGATTGTTTATGTTGTCCTATAATGATTCCTGGTTCTTTAATGTCTTCTTCCGTTTCAGTTATCCATTTGGTCTTGAATAAAATTTCAACCTTCTCTTTGTAAATATGTTAGTTATTGTGTCTATGGGTTTGTAAATCTGTCTCGACGGAGTGTTGATTAGCTTGTTGCATACCTGCTCCTGGCTTTTTTCAATTACAAACCTAGCTGATAGTGTGGCAGAGGAATTTCCTTATCGCGACGGAGTGGCAGAGCGCCCTGCTCCGCTTTGCTGCGGAGTGCGGGGTTGCACCCGTCGGAGGTTCGTGTCCTACTTCGGGCATGGGAGTGTGTGTGTTTACTTTACGTAGTTTGCAAGCCTACGGATTGATAACATTGGTAGTTAAGTCCCACAGATTTAGGAATATTTGAAGATTTTTTTTTTTTAATTTCCTACTAGGACTAAATGGACAGGATTAGTTATTTTTCATTGCTATGAAATAAATTACTTGCACAATCTCAGCTGAGTGGAATACAGTATAATTATTTTGTTGAGTTAAAACTGGTTTGATCTTTCTACCTTAATTAATTTACGTAATTTGCATTAACTATATTGGAAATATTACATAACGTTAACATTGTTAATGGTAGCTCAGGTATGCATTTCTATGCTTTATCCGCTCTTCTATGCGGCCAGTGTGTGATTTCTGGTTAGACGACTACTAAAAGAATACTCTTACCCTCTTTGATGAACACGTGCTGCCTGCGCTGCTATCTGTTTGTAATTATCTCAGATCTTCAATGCACCACCCAACAATGGAATTTGGGTCCTTTGATCCTGAAAGTCAAAAAATACTAGTTGCTATTTAAAAAAAAAACTAACAGTGCGCATAGCTTTCTTAGACTATGAATGTAGCTGTTCTTGAAACTGGAAAATAATGACACAGAATAATAGCCCAGGAAGCTAGAGGAAAGTTTTCTTTATAGAACACAAAGTCTTTAATGCTGAAGTTTCCGACACGTGCTCCGCATTGAAATAGTTATGACTTCTCTGACTTCATCTGTCTCTTTCTCACTTCCAGACTCATCCCGCGTAATTATATGTACGAAATTAATTTCGTTCCAGCGTGGTGCAGTAACATTAGTAATAAAAATTTCTTCATTTCTTAAGACGGATGAACGTGAATTTACTCAGGTACGTCCCGACTTTGAATGGTTAGAGCCGATAGAAGGGTTAGAGAGTCACGCTGATTCTACGGCCTAAGATATCACAGAGCCATATCATGGTAATCCCTTAATAGTCTTAAACCTATTAATGTGGCTGGATTGTTTTTAATCATCATATAATGTTATAATTTAATGTATATTTACATATTTATTATTTATATCTCTTCTTTGTAATCAGGATTGAGGAGTAACGCGTTACTTGTAACGCCGTTGCCGCGACGGTATAGTTGTGCTCACTGGGGCGCCGTGCTACGGTGCGCGCGGCCGGTCGATGTCAAGGGTTCGGAATGGGTGTTTGTATTGTCCTTAGGTTAGTTCACCTTCGTTTAAGTAGTTTGTAAGCTACGGACTTATAACCTAGCAGTTGAGTCGAATAGATTTACAAACATTTTTGTAACGCGGTTACTTGTAACAGTTACTTTCCAAAGGTAACGCCCGGTAAGGGCGTTATTACTTTCCTAAGGTAACTTTAACTGTAACTAAGTTATTTTTATCGGTTCACGATTTAAAGGAAGTATCGTTACTTTTTTGTCACTAGTAGCATAACGTATTTTTTGTAAAAATCTCAAGACTGCAGAATACTAGGTGTTGATTTTAGTGGAGAGATGAAAGAAACAATTTTTATTTCTAAATTACATATTTTCAACAACGTGTGTTGGAAATGTATTAATTATATATTTCAGTACCATTATAACATTTACTAGAACCTATTCATTCTTAACATTATTATTTCATAATTATGTACGCAACAATGAGTATATAACAATCGCCTGACGCGTCACACGTAAACAGTCTCCGATTATTTTCCACACCTTTTGACTTGGAAAAGGAAGAAGACACACTCATGCCTTGGCCACCTTATGATGAAGTGTTCGAATTTTGATGTTGGATGGAAAAAATGATTCCTTCTGCTACAGAATGTGTCGCGGTGGGGAAACAGTACAAAGCAGTCGAAACTCCAAAGCGAACTTACGAATTCATGTACAATTACGTTTTTGCTTGCTCGTTGGCGTTAAGGCGTGGTTACAATGAGTTTGAAACAAGATCTGCAACGTTGCTCGCTGGAGTAAGGTACCGATTTCACAAAATGCTGGCAACAGGAAAGCTGCTTTCCGTGGCAGTGTCGGTAAAGAAACAATGTCCGTGGCTTTGCTAGTACTAAATGCTACTTTGCAGTGTTAGTGCTCTGTTTTTTCTTGTATCAACAGAGTTACTTGTTGTCTTTCCGTGTGTCCATTCACGAAATTAAGTAGACAAGAAGCAATGTTTACGAATTCGTCACCAAATAAGCAGAGGAGGCCTGTGAAATGTTTGATGTCATAAAAATAATTAAATAACAGCACGACTCCCTACAGAAAACTGATACATCGTTTGGCACCAGCCGTATATGAAATAGATAAAGCAATTAAGTCCCTTATATCTCAACACCGCAGCAATAACAACAGGATTCGTTATCTTATTTTGCAAAATGAGTCGTCATCAAGTTTGTTAGTTGATGGCCTATGAAAACGCGATGACAACAGTTTGTTTTTAAAGGGCTTTTTATGAAACAAAATTAATGTGTGTAGGAGGCAGCAGCGTGTACTGCACATGGACGTGAAAAGGGGATCGTCAGCAGCAGAGTCCTTGTCACATTCATTTGTAGTGTGAGTGACTTTAAGTCTAAAGTAGCTTCCTTCACTGAAATTGACAACTTGGAACGATGTGAAAACATGAGTAAATGTACTATCATTTAAATGTGTTTCAGTGTTATTAATATAACTGAATTACGTTTACCAAAGCCTTCATCCAAAGCTCTACAAACTGCGGGAACAATACTGAGACAAAGCTGCCTTTGAAATGTGGGATAAATATGCAACGGTTACATAGGTACTGCCTGTTGCCGAGAAACGAAGAGTAACAGCAAGTCTCCTCTTCACAGGAGTTGTTTTCCTGAACTTTGTGCCTTTCTTTGAAACAAGTAGCCCTGTAATACTCATTATAATTTCAAAATCTGACAGCGACATCTTGGTGAAGTTACAGAAAGGAGATATGTCTTCCAAATTCAGCTCGCACAGACTGTCAGCCAAATTCTGTTTGTAAACCTATGGGACCAAACTGTTATGGACGTACAAACTTCCCAAACTAACTTACACTAACGACAACAGACACACACATACTCGAGGGAGGACTTGACCCCAGGCGGGAGCGACTGACCAGTCTGTAACAAGATGCCTTAGACCACTCGGTCACTCCAGTGCGGCATTGTGTGATTCCCTTCGCATCATCTATGTTATGTGTTTTGCCCTCCTCGGATTACTACGCCTTATTCCTCTGTTTATTTCGCCGAGTATCCTATTATTAATGCAGTGCCTCATGTCACTAATTCTTTCTCTTGACCTGTCATGGCGTAGATCTCGATCAGCGTATCAGACGCTGCGAATATATAGTAAACAAATACTGCAGTTTTCACAGAGACGGGAACAACGAACGAGATGGAACGTAATTTTCATGAGATGGAACATTTGAAAAACGACAATTTATTTAATAATGCATTAAATATGTTTCATTATTAATTATGTATGTATTACTGTATTTAGTTATTGATTGACATTAAGGCTTCTTTCCTTTCTAAGCGAGTAAGGTTTATTACGGATTTCCAAATGAGTTACAATTACAGTTTTTAAAAGTAATTGTAAAAATATCTGTAATTGTTACAGTTACTTTCGATGTATAGTAACTATAACTGTAACTAAGTTACCTTTCAAGGAAACAACTTTAACTTAGTTACTTCAAAAAAGTAACTTCCCCAACCCATAAGTAATGTATTTTTGTATGCGTTTTACGTTCGAAGGAAACTGCAATTCCTGTGATGCGACAGTAGATCCAATGGCAAAATGAAATGATATTTTCCACAAAGAAAATTGGATAAATGTAATTATAATTTATGAAATTCCAACATGCTGGGTTATGAACAGCAACTTCTTTACTATTTATTTTACCTATTTGAAAACAACCAAATTTGCATAAAATGTTGGTTTTTATTAATGTCTAGTTTCGGATTGGCCTGAGCCATTCTCATGTCCTCCAAGTCAGTGTCATCTCTAATATACAAAGAAGTATATCTCTAAATTTACATAAAGTATTTCAACGACGCCTTGCTTTACCGAGAGTAGTACCTTTAGTTTCTGTAAATTTGGTGATACACCTTGTTGTATATTAGAGATGACACTTACTTGGAGGACTTGAAAATGGCTCAGGCCAATCCGAAACTACTTGTCGATAAAAACGAACATTTTAAGCAACTTTGGCCGTTGTGAAATAGTTAACATAAGGAATCATAAATATAGTGAAATAGATGCACATGCTTTGTATTGAGAATTAGTTGTTAGTCAGCCAGCATGAGAGCATGTCTTGTTAAAATTACATATGTTGTATAACTACATGAAAACAGGAAGGAGTTATGAAGTCTAAATCTTTTTATCCAGAACAATTATATAATATTTATAAAATACATTTTCATGGCGGATTTTAATGGGGTATTGTATTTAAAAATGAATTTAATAACTTTTAGAGATTATAAAATATATAATTTGTGAAGTTTTTGACAGTTCGCTTGATAAAAGAGTGTGCCTCAAACATTAACTAGACTTGCGGTACTGTGTAGATGTCATTGGTGACGAAGTAGCTATCATTTTGTGCTCTCCGTCATATTACAGTTCCAAGGAATGTTGATGTGTTTGATGTCTTAAGACCAAAGATTGGCTTGATGCAGTTGTCTACACTACCATATCCACCCCGCACATTTCCCTTCAGTGCTAAACCGATTTTATTGATGTATCAAGCATGTAACGAACCAGTCCATCCCTTCTCTTTGTCATAATAATAATAAAATTGGAAGAACCATCTTTGGCCGCATTGAAACCTTTATTATAATATATATATATATATATATATATATATATATATATATATATATATATATATATATATATATATTATAGATAGATTTCGGTCAGTGTATTACCATCTTCAGTGCTGCAAAAAGTAAAAAAATACAAAATTAGCCTCTAGACGTGAAGTCATAACAAAATTAAAAAACGTAATTCACAATATGCGGACGTATAAATCATCACAATATGAAGAGAAAAATGCAACACAGTATCATACCTAGAGTCGAAGCCTTGTGGGCCCACAAAAAATTGCACTTTGCATGTTTTAAATAATTTTAATGTGGTCGCTATGCAGCATACTCCCGATGGAGTCGTCTATAAGTGCAATAATAATAATAATTAGAGACTGTTCAGCGTTCAATCTGCCACCCAATACAATTCCTCCATTATCATATTGATGCCTCATTTAGACCGAATTAAAGCACTTTCCCCGTGGTCTAACTCGACTCCTTTTGCCTTCTATTGCCGAAACCAAGACTCACTTGGGATTTTTTCTACAATACTTGTAACATAACCCGACCATCTCAGCCTGTCTGATGTTACTGCTCCACCTATGGTGTTCATTCCCAGTTTTTTTTTTAATTCATTCCCTCATCACAGATATCATCATGCCATTGTTTCCATCTATTAGTTTGTGCAATCATCCTTGCTACTTTCATATCTGTAACCTAAACCTTATTAATAAGATAATCTGTATCCATCCAGCTTTCACTTCTACTCAAAAAAGTTGTTCAGAGGATATAAAGGTGGACTCTTGACTTAGTCCTGCTGCTGACTTCCTTATTGTAAAAGAGAGTAACCGTCAACATATGCAGTAATATATTTTCTTCCCTATTCTGTTCAGTACCTCCTTCTTATCAACATTTCAGAAGCTTTGGTAAATTTTGAAATTTTTCTCTCTTTTAGCGGAATTCGAAAACCCTATACCAACAATGTTAAATTTACTAACTTGGTTTCCCTTTATTTCAGGAACCAATGTAGCCATTGACATCAAACTTTTACAGGACATTAAACTGTATGATCTGAGTCTACTGAACTACAATAGCTGCTTTCGGAAAAAGTAATTTTTAATCACACGGTTATAAAATTTAGTATATTCTTTTGTACATTATCCTAAATAATTCAATGTAACATTATGTTCTTCTTTTATTCAAGTAGACTCGGGATCTGTATGTTATTACTCCCTGAAAATTTGAATACTCGTAGTGCTGTCTGAGATTTAGGGAAAAATGCAACAAAAAATGTAAATTTTCAGGAATGGTTTCTGAAGTTTCAAGAGACGGTAACTTATTTAATATATGCTAATTTTTTTAAAAATTTTTAGTGACTCAGATGCACGTTACACCATATCAATCTCTTGATCATTCTCCAAATTTCTTCTTTTTTTCTTCTTACTGGACTCTTTAGAGGACAATTGTGCCACATACTCTGCTTTATCCATGCAAACCTCGTTCATCCGTTCAAGTTATCTGATGCAGTTTGCTCCAGAATTAATTCCCATATGCTGTAGCACTTTCACTTATCAATGCTGTCATAATTAAAAGCAATAACAGCATCACTGATTCCCACTTCAGTGTCTTCATTCCAACAAAAATATTTTTAATGGTAAGTGAGTCCATATAAGATAACTGAATTGGGATTTTGATACCACGCAAACACTTCTTCAGTAATTCAGGATTTACCAGGTCTCAGTAAATAGGTTTTATGACATCCATGACTGCTGATGGGATGGAATGTTTGTGGATGTATAAACTGTTTGAGTACTGGGCATTGCGATAAATGCACCATGAATTAGGTCCAGGAGGGCAAAGGTAGTGTACTGGTTTTTCGTCTGTGGAAGAAGGTAGTCCATACTGTCGGCTTCATTTTCAACAAATCCTTCGTACTATTTCTAATTGCCATCCCGTAATACTGCTGTAGTTCATCAATCATTTTGTCTTTGATCCTGCCTTGGAAAAACGTTAGCGCTCAACATTAAAGGGTGTTTATTCTATGAAACGGTACGATACTTTTTTTTACAGTCCTATCAGTACAAACAAGTAATTTAACCTTCATAAAACAACAATAGACAACCTTGTATATCACAAATACTTATTTTATTAGATCACAAAGTGAAACACATAAAAATTTTAACAATTTCACCGGGGTAGTTAAGAATCTGGAAATGTAAAAAAAAAAATCCCGTTCAATCTCTTTAATGTGGCTAAAATATTGCAATATTTTTGTAAACATAGTCACTTGAGAATGACGCCATAGTGCGACGAAACTATTAGTGCATTGGTAATTAGGTGAAAGGAAATTAAAAGGATTTTTTTCTAGTAAGCGACTGTGGATGTAGAAAATGTGTGTGTTTTCTCAACTAGTTATCTAAAAATTAATGCAAAAAGCATACAATACAGATGGGGAATGTTGTTGTTGTGGTCTTTAGTCCGGAGACTGGTTTGATGCAGTTCTCCACCCTACTCTATCCTGAGCAACCCTCCTCATATACAGATAAGTACAGCAACCCACATCCATCTGAATCTGTTTACTATATTCGTCTCTTCGTCTCCCTCTGCGATTTTTTCCCCACACATTTCCCTCCAATGCTAAATTTATGATTCCTTGATGTCTAAGAATGTGTCCTACCAATCGATCCCATATTTTGGTCAAGGTATTCCAGAAATTCCTTTTCTCCCCAATTCTGTTCAGTAGCCGTTCATTAGTTACGCGATACACCCACATAATTTTCAGCATTCTTCTGTAACACCAAATTTCAAAAGCCTCTATCCTGTTCACACTGTTTATCGTCCATGTTTCGCTCCCATATAAGGCCACACTCCACACAAATGCCTTCAGAAAGGACTTCCTAACACTTAAATTAATATTCGTTATTAACAAATTTCTCTTTTTCAAAAACGCCATTCTACATTTCATATCCTCTGTACTGCGACCATCACACGTTATTTTACTGCCCAAGTAACAAAACTAATCCACCACCTTTATTGTTTCGTTACCTAATCTAATTCCTTCCAGCGTCGTCCGATTTTCTTAGACTGCATTCCATTACCCTCGCTTTGCTCTTGTTCATGTCCATTTTATACGCACCTTTCAACACCCTGTCTATTCTGTTCAGCTGCTCTTCCAGGTCTTTTGCTGTCTCAGAAATAATTACGTCATCGGCAAACCGCAATGTTTTTGTTTTAATTTTTTAAGCTTGAGGATTTTTTTTAATAATTTTTCTTAGAAAAAATACAGTTCTCAGTATTTTTCCAAACTGGTGAAAATTCCAACTATAAGACCTGTTACGACTATTAACGTTATCCTTGTTAATAGCGAATTGTTAATGAATAATATATTTACGTGACGAAAATAAGAATAACAATATTGAAGCTAATATAAATTAATTGAAGATCGAAATTCGTAACTGTCTCTTGCGCTAATTATTCGCCTGCATGACACCATTCCAGTACACCATCTGGAGGCTCGGGTCTACAGCCCCTTAACCTATCCCTGCCTCCCCCCTTATTCCGGCCCTTTGTCCGAACGTAGGGTCGCTGACACGCCATTGGCCACTGACGCCCTGACGACAGGTTTATCGAACACAGTGTCGGAAGGGAGGGTTCCCTACGAAAAAGGAAAAGTGGAGGGGGAGGTGGCGCTGGCCACGTGTAGGGTGTGTGCCTCGGCTACCCCCTGCACGCGCAGCCGTCCACCGGCCGGCGCTCACAGCCTCTCCCCCTCCCTTCCCTTCTCCCTCCCCCTCCGCCGTCTCTGGAGATGGGCCGGCGCGCCTCCCTTCATTCCTCCACCTCCACAATCCTGGCCTGCCTGGCCAAGGTGGGGCCCAAGTGTTGGCATGCAATGACAAATTTCTAGGGCACTCCGCCGATAATTAACATTCCGATCGCAGCCGGCCTCGAGTTATGTCTCTGTACGGCGGCGGCCGCCTCCACTAGCCTCCTCCACATCGATTCCTCCCTCCACAACCTCACCCCCCTCCCCGCCCATCCTCACTCCACACACCACTCAGTATCATCCCTTGCCACCCTTCCACGTCCGTCACAAGACAAACCACGCAATCACCTCGTAATCCATCCAGGTCACACATACTATCAGCCTTTCTCCAGGGAGAGAGAAAAAGTACACAGATTTTCCAAGGAGTGCAACTCCTATTACACAGAGGCATCAGGAGTAAAGTTTTTGTTTATATGTCTATTTAGATATTCCAAGACATTCATTCATTTATTTATACTGTTGTCACCATATTCTACTTGGAATTGGTTAAATAATTTCTGCACATGTATAGCGCCCCAAAATTTGTGTGGGTATGCTCGGCATACCCCACTGAAAATTTTGTTATTATTTTTTCTTTACGTTATATTTCTTGACTGTAATTAAAATCGACTCTCTCATCGCATTGATGGGCGGATGGCTTTTGTAATACAGCACTGTACAAAGATTATCTTAAAACAAAAATTAATTTAATTCGTAAGCATTAAAATCCCCGTTGACATGTCAGTAAAGTGACCGGTTTCTAAATAGTCCAAATGTTAATGGAATGTCGCTTGTTACGTCATTATTGTAAACTGGAGGCGGCAACTTTTAATTGTTATATTAAATAAATAGAAATGAAGTGGGTTTGGTACGATACGATGAAAATGTTTGTTCTATTAATTTAACGTTTATGTATTCTCTTAGAAATCGTGTTAGTGTAAGTCGTGACATTTTTCATCCTGGTTACTGAATGATGTATGATGTAACAATGGATTGTGAACCTACTGGTATCGGTAGACATGGTATGACAGCATATGTGGTTATGGACAATTTTGGTAATACTGTATAGAAAATAAGTATTCAGAAGAATGAAGCCAGGAAGACGGTCCGATGTAAGTATTTGCGATAGTGAACACAGAATTCACAACATAGCCACATCATTAACTGATATGCATGTCTCAGAAGACGAAAAAGCTACAAATGGTTTTAGTAGTTACTACAACGGGAAAAACAGGTTCAAATGGTCGCACAACCCACCCAGTAGTTCTAGATCGTGAAATTTAAGTTAACGACTGTTAATTTCTATACTGTGTATTAAAAATACTTTTCTCCTTTCAGAGATTAAAATGGTCCTAAATTAACACCAGATGAATCAAAAAGGAAGAAATACTACTAAAATAAAAAAATAATTACTTTAAACTTACTTATGTATTTGGAATTGAAAAATGTAGACGTTAAAATGAAGATGTTTTGTATGACGGCTTTTTTGTTTAGAAATACCTGTCCGGGAGAGGGGTGCGCTGCAGGCCGGTAACTGCCCCCAACCCTCGAAACGCCACTGAGCATACGCCAAGATTTTCAAAACGTCGGCGCCTATGTTAAGCTCTATCTATTTTTCAAAATCCGAAAACAGAAAAAATATGAATGTGATGGAGGAAATAAAAATCTGCATGCATTTGGCAAAAACTGCAAATAATATTAAAATGAAAACATTTAACTCAGAAATAAAATATATACTGAGAAATCTTATAAAATTTTATTAATATTGATAAATCAGACAGCTCTATAGTCTGTATGGATATTCCTCCGTATGCGAGACACTTCAACTGTTTGTTGCATTTCTCCAAAATGTTTCAGCTCACATTGTGCTGTTATCAGTGGGATTGTTTTACTGTTTGTCTGAAAATTATATTACTACTGTACAAAATGGATTTTGATATATGTCAAACAACAACTAAGTTGTTTTCCAATAAATATTGATGGTGGCGTTACGCTAATGTTTACAATTGGCATATGGATACAGCTGACCGCTATTCTTTTTTTTTTTTTTTTTTTTTGATGTTTTATTTGGCTGGGTCGCGCGCGATATTCAAGTGTTTACTGGTAGTATTCTCTTGTGTTTCTCTGTTGACAGAGAATGTGGGAGTGATGCAGTATTGTGGACGGGTGTTTGATATTTACATATCGTATATAAGTATATCGACAAAACAAGAAACTAACGAGTAAAAATAGAACCGTAAGTAACAACAAATACGACAAGTTTTCCGAAACTCAAAATTGAAAAACGATAAACCGTTTGTTTTGCAAAATGTGCACTTTCACGGCCGGACATGTCCTCCGCAGACGGGGACGAAACGTTGGGTTTCGATAAGAAATTCATCCGTCCACGACATGACAGCCCGGATAATTTTAATGGACATATTTGTTTTGTCTTGCAGATGACAAGTTGTACGAAATTATTACAAGAAGTAATACGTACTTCACTGTGAGATTTTAACGTAGCCTAATGTATGTATATGTAAAAAAAATTGAAAGTTGTATTTCTAGACCTAATTGTCGGACAAACTAAAATAGATAATTCTATCTGCAAACTCGAACTACAACACTGTTAAAGATCTTGTAAAAAAATTTTTACACGTATATCAAAAAGGTATTTTGTACAGTACAAATATAATTTTCAAAAATAAATAAACAAATAAATAAATAAATAAAAAATAAATAACTAAAAATAAAAATAAAAAATAAAACAAAAATAATAAGAAACAGACGATGGCACTAAATGTGCTGCTACAAGTTTGGTGGGAAATGTAACAAAATATCGAAGTTCCTTGCATATCCTCACCATTAATTAAGCAAGCACGGAAGAAAGGATCAACATGAAAGAATTATGGCTATAAACTGATTTTAATTAAAGAGCTCCACTCTTTCTTTATAGTTAATTACTCTGATAGGTATTCTTCATTAAGAAAACTCCCTCTAACAGAGAACATTCGACAAATGTCACGTATCCAAATAATAGAGGAATTAGCATATATCACCAAACTATACCAGGTTTTAGACGTAGTGAACTGCTTAGATGCTGACTTTGATGCAATTGTTATTTCAGAGCTTAACTCAAACAATGTCACAATTACGAGGCTTCCTCTACCAAGATGCAAGTTAGCTGCCTGTTTTTCCAGTTCTTTGAAGTGTTGGGGAGTGGCCCTGTACGTGAAAAACAGGAATTCAGTTGCGTCCATCGAAGTTGTTAAATACTGCACTGAAAATATAGTTGAGTATTCTGCAGCAGTGGGTGATTTCAGCAAATTTGAATTCTAATTGCCCTTTGTCAAACAATTCTGCTCAACTAGACAGGGTACTACATTTACTTCACTGGAGGTACAAATTTTTGTGTGTGTGGGGGGGGGGAGGGGGGGACTTCAAAAAATTGCGTAAGAAGTTACGCAAGAAAACCGATTCCTCTACAACTCTTGAATTCCTATCATCAGTTGCAAACGGTACTCTTTCCAACGAGAGTGCAGGAGAACAGGACAACACCCACAGAAAACACTTTCTTTATTATTCACTGTTTGTATGGGTAGGGACTGGAATGTGTGATGGATTGTAAGACGTACGTGTGGCTAGAGTATGGGCACGTAAGTGTATATGAGTGTTGGGGCAGAAACTAGCGAAGCTTTAGGCTGGGGGATTGTGGGACCGTAGGATATATTGTGGGGAGAGTTCGCACCTGCGCAATTCAGAAAAATCGTAGTGTATAAATTTTTACTTTGAAAGGTTTTTGTGGTAAATGTCTCTTGAATATTTACTCCTGATCATTAAAATTGCTACACCACGAAGATGTACGTGCTACATACCCGAAATTTAACGAACAGGAGGAAGATCCTGTTATATGCAAATGATTAGGTTTTCAGAGCATTCACACAAAATTGGCGCTGTTGGCGACACCCACAACATGCTGACATGAGGAAACTTTTCACCGATTTCGCATACACAAACAGCAGTTGACCGACTTTGCCTGGTGAAACGTTGTTGTGATGCCTCGTGTAAGGAGGAGAAATGAGTACCATCACGTTTCCGACTTTAATGAAGGTCGAATTGAAGCCTATCGCGATTGCGGTTTATCGTATCGCGACATTGCTGCTCGCGTTGGTCGCGATGCAATAACTGTTAGCAGAATATGGAATCGATGGGTTCAAGAAGGCAATAAGGAACGCCGTGCTGGGTCCCAACGGCCTCGTGTCAGTAGCCGTCATGACAGACATCTTATCCGCATGGCTGTTGCGGATCGTGCAGCCACGTCTCGATCCCTGAGTAAACAGATGGGGACGTTTGCAAGACAACAAAAATCTGCGCGAACAGACGTTTGCAACAACATGGACTATCAGTTCGCATACCATGACTGCGGTTGCCCTTGACGCTGCTTCACAGACAGGAGCGCCTGCGATGGTGTGCGCAACGACGAACCTGGGTTCACGAATGGGAAAACGCCATTTTTTTCGGATGAATCCATGTTCGGTTTACAGCACTATGTTGGTCGCATCCGTGACTGGCGACATCGCGGTGAACGCACATTCGAATCGTGTATTCGTCATCACCATACTGGTGTATCACCTGGCGTGATGGTATGGGGTGCCATTGGTTACACGTCTCGGTCACCTCTTATCCGCATCGACGGCACTTTGAACAGTAGCCGTTACGTTTCACATGTGTTACGACCCGTGGCTCTACCCTTCATTCGATCCCTGCGATACCCTACATTTCAGCAGGACTGTAATAGCAAATAATGAAAAGTCTTTCACTACTACATAAAATGGTGACTACATCACTTTTTGCCTCTTATAGCATCTTGTCTGTCTATAGCATCTTGTAATAATGTTGAATGTTTGGCTGATCATTTTCAATTTTCCGTGTAGTTGAATGAGCTCGAGCACTCAGTGTAAGATGTGTGGCTATTCCTTTTATCGCAAATAAATAACAATTTGTGAATATAAAGACTAACTACATTTAATAATTATCATCAATAATGTCAAATTTAAATAAAAATAAAACTACTATGGGATTATAGATATAAGAAATACGCAGCTGTTTAAATACCGTCACTGTATTGAACGTGTAACTGAATGATTTATTCGAATTCCGTTTGTTATCGTTGTGTGTGCGTCTGTGAAACAACACACTTAATCCTTATAAAATATGTTTGAAAGGAAGCAAAGGAACAGAATTTTAATAACACAAGAAACAATAGAACACTATAACATCCAATCTGCGAAATCTTAACATTACAATAATATTTACCAATTGAAATTATTCTTAACGACATAAACTGACGCGTAACACATCTAACATTACAATTCGTCCTACTTTTAGTTACTACCACTTATGATTTTGAACATAGCATGTCTAAAGCAGCAACGGTAACAGTTGCAGAATGACATGTTGACCATAGCTGTTTATTAATTCTCAATGCTACCGGTTTCGGTTATGTACCATTGTCAAGGGTTAGCAGAGATTAGCTAATAGCTTGACAATGGTACATAACCGAAACCGGTAGCATTGAGAATTAATAAACAGCCATGGTCAACATGTCGTTCTGCAATTATCTGAAAGCTGTTATGCCCCATCTATTCACCTTTATAAACGGTAACAGTGTAATTTACTGTCATATGAAACATACAGCCCCAAATTTACTTTAAATTAGATGCAATTTTAACACCATCAAAGGGTTTTATTTATTTGACATACCCCATTACACAGTTATATTACATATTACCGTCTAAGAGTGTCTTAATCGGAAGAAGAAAATTATGAGATGAGACGTAAGAACTTAGAGTTCATTATGGTCATATCGTATAAAATTATGTAAGTTTGTACATAAAAATATATGCTAGGTGAATAAAAGTAGTTTAAAAAAAAATTATTTCCCTCAAACCCGCTAGCATTCACATACCATGTATTTTTATGAACAAACCAATTTTTTTTTATATACGGCATGCGCATAATATGCTCAAAGTTCTCACGTCTCTTATTATAATTTTATTGTTCTGATGAAGGCACCCTTAGACAGTGTTGAAATCTTATAAAGTGTATTTATTTTAAAGCGACTTTTTTTTAATAGAGCTGAGTGTTTCCTTTTACATTACTTGATATTAACAATGTTTCTTACATTTCGCGGAAGATTCAACAAAGTTCATTAAGACAAGGTACGCTGATTAATGAAATGAAAGATTTTTTGTTTAAATAATATTTGTTTTTTACAAAGATAAAAACCAAACAATTTATAATTGAGTGACTACATCAAGTTTTGAGTTCATTCAATTTAGAAATATTATTAGTTCAGAAAGTAGGTTGACATAATATTCAAGTAGAAGGAATCCTAATGACCACGGTACAAGCCTAAATATCGTTCAGTTGAAAGAGATCGCCGCGGTGGAGTAGCCGAGCGGTCTAAGGCGTCTCTCTGCGGAGCGCGCGGTTGCTCGCCGTGGAGGTTCGAGTCCTCCCTGGGGCATGGGTGTGTGTGTTGTCCTTAGGTTAGTTCACCTAGGTTTAAATAGTTTGTAAGATACGGACTGATGATCACGCAGTTTGGTCCGATAGAATTACAAACATGAAAAAGATCTTCTATTTCCGTTTCGGGAATAAGTGTGCATTCCAACAACAGGAAAAAGAGGAAAAAATACTTTCTGAATGTATTCCATTAATGAACTAACATCTAGTTAGACCTTCGCAGTGACAATGATTTCTGAGATGCGGCAAACCTTCCACGTGATCTGCGTCGTGGCTGCGGCATCTGGAGCAGAGGTATTGCGTTTCACGTGCCACAACGAGTTCTGTGCGTGGTGGTGAGACTAAGTCTGTCCTACTAGGAAAAAATTTAACTGAAAAACCCCATCAAATAATTTACATTATTAATTACGTCTGTATGCGTCAGCAGAAAGGCAGTAATTACTATAAAATTTTAATTCCTGACAAATAAAGACCAGAAATTGTTTCTAACGATGTTCAAATGAGTGATGGATCGCAAACAGATACCTGTGAAATCTCACATCAACTGACAGAACTGTATATAAAAACGCCACAAAATTGCGTGACGTTTGTCACTGTTATAGATCAATTTGTTTCTTGGTACATAGTGTCACGTTGAAAACTGTAGGTGGTCCGGAATTCGAAGCCTGGACGGTAACAGAGCACAACACTTTACACTTAGAACACGTTTAATACTAACATAAAGCGTACACTCAGTACATACTGACTCCTGCTTGGAGTGCTCCACTATTTATACACAGAAAGAATTTTCTGGAACTTACAAGTACATCAAACATAAGAATCATGTAGAACATTCTAGTAATAGCAAATACAAAGACAATTTTCTTCAGCCCGTGGTAGGTTTTGAACTGGGGATTGGATGCACAGCCATCTGCGATGCAAACTACAGCACGACTCGTGTTGTGGGAAGACTCCCGGCAATATGTAGACTAAAGTAAAACACTATTTAGTTCATTCTGAATTCTTCTGATGGACTGGTGTTCAGTATTCTATTATTCTATTGTTAACTTTTTCGCTAACTCAGCTGTTATGTGTAGTCCACGAAACATATGTTTCAATCTGTGATGGAAGCGCCTTTCATTAATATTCCGCAAGACATACTGTGGGGTGATAGTTTTACTTAAAGCATTTTGCTGCGGTATTAAAGATCTGCAGACAGTTTAAGCTGCAGGAAATTTAAGATGAGGACAAAAACGTTTCTTTTTTTATTAGAAAATTCCACGGACTACTTCCAGAAATATTTATCATAAAAAATTTAAACACAAGTCACACGAGGAAGGAAAGACTTTAGTCAGTTTCACGATTATCTACTTATCACACAGTACGGTATATTTCATTTATCTACCTTTCTTAACATCAGAGGACCGAATTGAAGACCAAGTCTCTATGGTCATGGAACAAATCAGCAACAAAGAAATAGTAATATATAAAGTGGAACGTGTAGCAATCCTATGAACACGTCAAACTTAAACATAAGTAAGTGGTCATGAACCTAGTTATTTAACTGCATTTTGGATGCTACATCAATATTGCAAACAACAAGCTGTTGTCATCAGCAAAATTACCTGTTATACTAGAATTATATCATTTATATAAATAAGAAACAACAGCGGCCTCAGAACAACAGACCCCTGTTGCACTGCCCACTTAACTGTGCCCAATTTTGAGTGTCCATAGCATAAAAATTGGTCGGAAGTTGTCTACATTATCCCTCTCTCCTATTTACGTAGTGATTTCACAACTGACTACTTCATTGTTTCAGGAAACTGACCTTTCCGAAAGGAAATATTACAAATATTGCCAACTACTAGACTAACAGAGGCGGAACATAGATTCTGTTAGATACTCCATCCTATCCATAAGAGTGCTTAGTCTTTAGTGATATAACTACTGACTTAGTTTCTCCCTTGTCACTTATCACGGAAGGCTGATTAAAGCAACTGTCTCGGAATGCTAGTTGCTTGTGAGAGTTATGGTTCTGTTTAAATTACCTGCTTTATTTAGAAAGTTATTAATGAATACTGCAAATTTATATGACTTATCAGTAAAAGAAAAAATTTCAGTTACGAACTGATTTTATATCCTCAACTTACTGTTCCTGCCCAGATACGCCCTTCACAACTGGCCATATTCTTTTAATTTTATCCTGAGGATTAGCTATTCTTTTTGCACAACAAATACTTTATGACTTTTTCATGACATTTCTCAGAACCTTACAATACTGTTTGAAATAGGTTACTCCAGCATGATTCTAACTCTTTATAACATTCTGAACTGATTCCCTCTTTATTTTATACGAAATTCTTGTTGCTCTTGTTAGCCAACGAGGCTGTTTGTTAGTCACAGTCACTTGTTTTGATAGGTTTAACGGAAAACAACTTTCTGAAATCATGAGAAACGTATTAATGAATGAATTATATTTATCTTCTGCATTATCAGCGCTATACTCAGCTTGCAAAAGTTGTACCGTAGTTACATACAATGATGCCTCTATTGCGACTGGTTTTGCTTCTCTAAATTTTTTTATTGCCTCTTATTAGGTGTTTGAGCACAACGAAACAACTCTAGCTTCAGGAGTTTTTTTCTCTAATCAGTGTCAGGGAACCTATAAATAACAACATTTAGAAGTTAATTTACACTAAATCTAACCACAACTTCACACTATTCAAATATATTTTTCGCGCAGTGTCTTGAAACATCGATGGCCTCAACTTTATGATCGTTTTTCACGTAGATGGGCACTAACCCACACTACAAAGAGCTCCTAAAAAAGCACCTATCTTGTAGACTGGTAAAGTTAGCCTATGAATTACAATATAAGAAGTACTCTGAAATATTAATTACGTCGGAGTCAAGAAGTATAAGTAGTTCATTAACTTTAGCCTTAATACCTTGTATATATGCGGTGAAATATTCGTATTCTTTTATTACATACCTAAAATTTGTCTAAAGTGGTTCCTTTGTTAGAGACCCTGCTTTTAATCCTTCTTTATCAGCTGACGTAAGTGTAAAAGGTGCAGGTGTAATACGAACAACTACTGTAACATTCATGAGTGTTTCCTACAGCCATCACGACGTTGTCACCTATACGCTTTGCCAATTTTAGATTCCCATACCTACTGAGGTGCAGACCGCGTCTAGTGGTACCCGACTGGCTATATGACTCAACTGGGAGCACTGAAATGGATCTGAATCTTATTCTTACGAGCTAATGGCCTTAATTAAATTAGCTATAAAATCATGAAATAATTAATTTTCAGTAATATGAAAAATATTTATCACCAATCACATCCGATTCCAGTGCAATTTGGCAAAGTCGGTGTTTTACTTTGTTGTACAGTCATTGACTATAGAACTATTTTTTCAGAATATCTACGGCGAAAATCAGGCAACTACGAAATTCTATCTCGAAAGCTCTCACAACGTTCAAGAAAGATGGACTTAGAGGAAAACAGTTCAGAACTGTGTGTTTATCTTCGTTGCACACTACACAACAAATACTATCGCGTCCCGAGATTCATGAAAGAAAAACGTAAAATTTTCCCGGCGACCTCGAACTCTGGGACCAAGGGAGACAATACATAGTCCATGTAACTTTATGTATTTATTTTTTTAACAAATTACCGCGTTCATCGATTGACTTGTAATGAGTAAACATTTTATATGGATGATTGACTTTATTGAGATATTGTATCAAATTATGTGTAATCACATATTTCATTATTTTATGTTTCATCCTGAGCCTAGCAATTTAATCATTATTTCTCTCAAATATAATATATAAACCTGCTAGTATCCAGACAAGATTACGTGTTAAAATTTCCTCTTAAAAACCGGTTTTAGTGGAGCTTTCTGCCACCATCATAGCTCAAATCCAAAGGAGAACATCAATAAACGCATCTCCATCTTGAATGCCCTTGAACTCTGAAAATCGTAGACCACGAACATAGTACACTGCAATTTCTTTCCTTGTTGTTTGCTGTGCACTACGGTTCGGAGACAGGCTCGATTCATCTCTCTAACCTACTCTCTCCTAAACAAGCCCCTTCATCTCCTCATAAGAAAGCAATCCACATCAATTTGGATTTGTTTACTGAATTCGTCTCTTGGACTCCCTCTGCGATTTTCCCACTTACTTTCTTCCAAGGCTAAATTCGCGATTACTTGTTGTTTAAGAATGTCTCCTACCAATCGATTCCTTCTTTTAGTCAAGGTATGCCAAAAATTACTCGCCGCGGCAGAACAGCCGTGCGCACTAATCCGCCCGGCTGCGGAGCGCTCTGCCGTTCGCCGTCGGGGGGTTAGAGTTCTCACTGGAGAATGGGTGTTTATGTCGTCCTTAGTATAAGTTACTTTAATTTAGTGTAAGTAGTTTGTAATCTTAGGGACTGATTTCCAACGTAGTTAAGTACCATAAATTTACAAACATTTGAACATTTTAACAAAAATTACTTTTCCTGCAATTCTGTCCAATACCCCCTCATTAATTATGCTATCTACTCACCTAATCTTCAGCATTCTTCTGTAGCACCACATTTCAAAAGCTCTATCCTCTTCCTGTCTGACCTATTTACCGTTCATGTATCACGCTCGTACATGGGAACAATCTATTCAAATGCCTTCAGAGAAGACTTTCTTACGCCTAAAGTAATATTCGATGTTAACAAATATTTATATTTCAAAAATTCTTCTCTTCCCATTGCCATTCTGCATTTTCTAGCTTCTGTACTGTGACCATCACATTACTGCCAAAGTAACAAACTCATCTAAACCTTTATTGTTTCGTTAAATAATCTAAATCCTTCAGCATCGCCTGATTTTCTTAGGCTGCATTTCATTACCCTTGTTTTGCTGTTGTTAACGTTCATCTCGTACGCTGTTTTCAGCTCACTGTCCATTTCGTTCAATTGCTCTTCCACGTCCTTTACCGTCTCAGAAAAATTACAATGTCATCAGCAAAACGCAATATTTTTATTCCCTCACCCTGAACGTTAATTCTTTCTCCAGATTTCTTCCTGCTTTCTTGTATAACTTGCTCAAGGTACAAATTAAATAACACTGGAGAAAGGCTACAACCACTTCATACTCCAGTCACAACCACTGTGTTCCTTTAATGCCCTGCTTTTTGTACAAGTTGTAAATAACCTTCTGATACCTTGGTTTTACTCCTATTAAATTCAGAATATGAAAGTATTCCAATCAAGTTTTCTCCAAATCTACAAAATCTAGAAATGTAGGTTTGCCTCTTTTTAATCTATCTTATAAGTCGTAATGTGAGTATTGCCTCCTGTGTTCCTACATTTCTCCTTAATAAAAACTGATCTTTCCTGACGTTCACTTTTACCGGCTTTTGTATCCTTCTGTAAATAATTAGTATTAAATGTTTGTAAACATTTCTTATTAAACTAATGAGTCTGTCATTTTCACGCTTATCTGCGCCAGCTTACTTTGGAATGGTGATTATTACATTTTTCTTGAAGTCTGAGGGTATTTCACGTGTCACACATCTTACGCGCAAGTAGAAATAGTTTTGCCAGTCAGGGACCTCAGTGGCTCCGAGGGAAAGTCGTACTCAGGGACCTTGCTCGTCTTAGGTGTTTCAGTGCTCTGTCAAATTCTGCTCTCATGTTCATCTACTTCCTCTTCCCTTGCTACAATATCGTCTCTCAGTTAATTTCTTTTGTAGGGCCCCTCTTATATCCTTTGCATCTTTCAGCTTTCCCTTCTTCTCTCAGAACTGGCTTTTTACCTGAGTTCTTCATATTCATGCAGCTTTCTTTCTTGTCTCCAAAGCCTCTTTTATTTTCCTATAGGGGGTATCTATTTTTCCCCCTAATTGGACATTCTTCTGCAGACTTGCATCTGACTTCCAGCCACTCCTGCTTAGTTGTTTTGCACTTCCTGTCAACCTCATTTCTTAGTCGTCTGTACTCCATTTTGCCTGTTTCGCTTGTTTCATATTTTTATTTTCTAGCTTCTCCTTTGATCAATTAAAATTAGTGTTTGCTGTAGCACTCTTGAAGAAATTAGAAGATCAGCAATCACTAATGCAACGACCAATAACATTAAGTATCACTGGGGTATGGAACACACGACTGGGTTTATTAAGAGGCATAGACTCCGAAAACCGCAATGTTTGTCAAAAGCTAGAGTTAATGGGATTCCATGAGGCGCTGTAAGGCTTGCGGAAAGCGCTTCTGTTCCCCGTCGGAGGTTCGAATCATCCCTCGGCCATGTTTGCGAGAGAGAGAGAGAGTGTGTGTGTGTATGTGTGCGTGTGTTTGTATGTTTTGTTCTTAGCATGAGTTAGGTTAAGTAGTTTCTAAGTCTAGGGGCAAATGATAACTGCAGTATGCTCCCATAGCTTTACAAACATTTGAGTTAAAGGGATCAACAAGCAGACTGTGACTGAATTTTTCTATTTGTGCGAGAAGACTGGAGTTCATTCTTGACGAAACGGGTTTGTCGTTCAATAATTCTCCATCTAAAATAGTGACAGCAAAAGATTGCAGTGAAGTACTGAAATTAAATAAGTAAAGAGGAAGGAAAATTATCACTATGCTTGCTCCAGCGGTAGAGGCGTTTTTATTCCGCCCTTCGCTATATTTACAGGTGTCGGATTTTGAGATATATACAAATATCAGAAAGAAAGCAGAGCTAATGCAAGTAAGAATCATCGCCGTCAAGTAAGTGAGTTGGATGATTTCTTTTAGAAAATAAAGTTGAGAACTTAATGAGATACCTTTTGTGGTTTCTTGAGGCTTCATATTATATTTTTCAGAATTAGTCAAAATGGGAGACTGGATACAGTGCCATCAATATGCTACATGGTTTCGTGACATCTACATCTACATACATACTCCGCCTTACTCACAACTGTCCTTACATGCTCGTTCCATTTCATATCGCTCTGCAATGTTACGCCTAGATATTTGAACGACGCGACAGCATCAAGAAGCTCATTACTAATGCTGTATTCGAAAATTATGGGGTTGTTTTACGTACTCATGCGCATCACCTTACATTTTTCTACATTGAGAGCCAGCTGCTAATCTTCGCACCAACTAGAAATTTTGTCTAAGTCATCCTGTATGCTATTACAGTCAGTTACAGACGACACCCTCCCATACACCACAGCTTCATCAGCAAACAGCCGCAAATTACAACTCTATCCATCAGGTCATTTATATAGATAGAAAATAATAGCGGTCCTATCACACTCCCCTGGGGCACGCCTGACGATACACTCGTCTCTGATGAACACTCGCCGTCGAGAACAACGTATTGCGTTCTATTACTTAGGAAGTCTTCCAGCCAGTCACAAATCTGTGAACCTATTCCATAAGCTCGTATCTTCGTTAGCAGTCTACAGTGTGGCACCGCGTCGAACGCCTTTTGAAGTCGAGAAAAACACAATCCGCCTGTTGCCCTTCGTCCATGGCTCGCAAGATGTCATGTGAGAAAAGGGCAAGCTGAGTTTCACATGAACGATGATTCCTAAACCCGTGCTGATTCATGGAAAGAAGCTTTTCCGTTTCAAGGAAATTTACTATATTCGAACTGAGACTATGCTCCAAAATTCTACATGAAACTGATGTCAACGATATTGGCCTGTAATTGTGTGGGTCAGTTCTCTTTCCTTTCTTATACACGGGAGTCACCTGTGCTTTTTTCCAATCACTAGGAACTTTGCGCTGAATTAAAGATTCGCGATAAATGCAAGCTAAGTAGGGGCCAACGCCGCAGAATAGTCTTTGTAAAACCGAACAGGTATTCCATCCGGACCAGCAGACTTTTTCGTATTTAGCTCTCTTATCTGCTTCTCTACACCGGAAATACCTATTGCTATGTCCCCCACTTCGGAATTAGTACGTTGATCAAATGATGGTACATTAGTGCGGTCCTCCTGCGTGAAAGATTTCTTAAAGGTTAAATTTAGAACTTCAGCTTTCCGTTTGCTTTCTTCTATTACTGCCCCGGAATGATCAACGAGTGACTGGACAGTGGGCTTTGACCCGCTTATCGATTTTACATAGGACCAGAATTTTTTCGGGTTCTCGGAAAGATCTTTTGCTAAGGTATGGCTGTGATAATTATTGAATGCTTCGCGCATCGATCTTTTTATAGACGCACGAATCTCTACTAACTTTTGCCTTTCATCATTTGTGTGTTATTTCTTGAATCGAGAGTGCAACAGCCTTTGCTTTTTCAGCAGCTTTCTAACATTATTATTATACCACGGTGGATCTTTTCCATCCTTAATCGTCTTTACTAGCACATGTGTCTATGTGCAAGACGCAAGAAAAATGTTTCCTTGTGGTAAATGCTTGTGAGGTGGACACTGAAATACAGGGGGTAGTACAGCCCCTTGACTGGGAGGAATGATAGAAAATGATCGTGCACTAACATATCTGGGAATTTTACTATGAATCATTTAAGTAACTGGCATTTTCTCTGCGTTTTAGAGCAGAGTATCGACTCCACAAGGTGACTAACTTAGCAGTCCTTTGGAGAAAACACAACGAACTGTAAATATTAGGTTTTGTCTAAAACGGTTACTCATTGGCCGTAGTTTAGTTTCGTGTTTGTTTTTTTTTTTTTTTTTTTTTTTCTTAATGAATGACCCTAAAGGAGCGTTTAAAAATATGGAACACAGAAAAAAGGACGTACACAACTTATATAGCAACAATTCTGGAAGACTACAAGATTTAGAGCATGTTGGAATTCATAGAGGTTACAATACCACTAAAAGTGAGATGCACAATGACCAATTGCTAATCATAGGAAACAGGAACTACAGTACTAATATAGCAACAGTTCTGAAGCACTACATGTCTTAAAGCGTTTTGGTATTCATAAAGGTTATAACACCACTAAAATGCAAAGGAGTTGTACCATTTATGAAGGCAAAGATTGCAACAAAATAATTTGTCCAAAGAAGCAAGATCCAAGAGAAATAGGGCAGCAACGGATGAGGTAGATGAAGTAGAAAGAGCACTACAAGCCAGGAACCTTATATTTCGTATGATTCTGTTGGCATGTATAAATTATTTTTTGAGATGTGATTTTATCAAAATGACATTTTTCAATATATATGATAATTTTTATCGAAAGTTATAAATCTACACCTATGAATTATTTACCACGTAACGTAGATGGTGCCGTGAACAATGGGTGAAGAAGATAAAGGAGGAAATGCGTACTACCAGCCAGGAATATTATATTTTGTAAGAATCAATTTGCTGTGTACACATTTTATTCTCGAAATGCCTTTTTCTGAAAATGATACTTTTCAAGGTATATGAAACCTTAACTCAAAAAGTTATAAATGTACACGTATGAATTATTTACCAGGTAACATGGAGTCGTAATTTTGTTTATAAGTCTACTTCAGTAACATTTACACTCATACTTTCAATTCAAGAATTTAAATTATGATAATTTACATCATAAATTACTTGTGTAACAAAATTATAATAACTTTCTTTTCTGTTACATTAAAGTGATACTAGAGCAATACATTAAGGAAGACATTAAAGAACATGTAGTAAAATCTGATATTTATGTAATCATCTGTTTCCGAGAGAACGTGATAATTATGTAATATATTCAATATTGACTCCCGTTAAAATGTTAGGATTGTGTCTTTTTTAAAACGTTTTTTATTATATAGTGTAAATGGGCGAAATAGCCCCACTGAACCCTAAATTGTTTAATAATTTAATATGTTGTCACCTTCGCTTTTTGTGGAATGTCTCTCTCAAATGAATTTTCCGTTGCTGCTTGACAGAAGATGATAATAATATCAAAAAGAAAAAACTCATCAAGTTGTTCAAAATAATTTTAGAGTTACTGACCGGCTTTCGGCTCCTTAGGCCTTTATTGGTAGTAGCTGAATGTCGCAAACATATGTTCACATATGTGCGATTGCCGGCCGCGGGGGCCGAGGGGATTGAGGCGCTCCAGTCACGGTCTGCGCGGCCACTACGGTCGAGGGTTCGAATCCCCCCTCGGGCATGGATATTTGTGCTGTCCTTAGTTGTAAGTAGTTCATAAGTAGTTTGTAAGTTTAGGGACTGATTACCCCGTAGTTAAGTCCCATAGACTCTACAAATATTTGATATGTGCGATTACAAAGTTGTCATTATCACAGAAGATATAAATTGACATATTTACAGGAAACTATTACATTTTTATAACACTGCATTACATTTAGTAAAATATATATTATTTTATAAAAATCCGAGCCTTATTTGTGGAGGTTAGAAGCTGACATGTTAAAAAGAAGGGATGGAGGGGTTGAGGTGGTTGCTTAGTAGAGGGAAGAATGCAAACGATTTGATCGTATAATAGTAAAATAGTATGTTCTGCCATGTGTTTATGGATTTGCAGGGACATAAGGACATCTTACTGTTTTTCTTGAAAGATTGTAAGATTTCACAGTCTATAAGTACGGTTTTTCGTGAAAAGATTTCGGTTAAATCTTTCTTTTTTAACCTTAGATTTTCTCATGTTCTGATAATCAAAGAGCTACAGCTCTGCCAGACTAACCGACATTTCTTTTTACACAATGTCTGCTTGAGATTTGATATACATCCACTCTGTGCCGGGGGCTGCATTTTATCTTTGTTGTTGTTTGGTCTTCAGTCCGGTCACTGGTTTGATACTGCTCTCCACATATACTCTATCCTGAGCAAGCCTCTTCATCACTTCTAATTTATATCAATTTTTTCTGCCTACTGTATTCGTCTCTTGGTTTCTCTCTGCGATTTTTACCCCACTCACTTTTCCCAACGCAAGGTTTCGCTCCCGTACAAGGTAAAACTCCACAAAAAGTCCGTCAGAAATTATTTCCTTACACTTAAATTAATATTCAATGTCAACACATTTATCATTTTCAAAAACGCTTTTCTTCCCATTGCCATGTTGCATTCTATATCCTCTCTATTGTGATCATCATACACTATGTGATCAAAAGTATCCGTACAACCCGAAAATCTTACTTTTTCATATTAGGCGCACTATGCTGCCAGCTACTAAATATCAGAAACCTCACTAGTTACTAGACACATTGAGAGAGCAGAATCGAGCGCTCCACGGATCTTGCCGACTTCGAACGTGTCAGTTGCTTGGGTAACACTTGTGTCAGAAGTCTGTAGCGAGATTTGCACACTCCTAAATCCATGTCCACTGTTCTAATGTGATAGTGAAATGCAAACGTGAAGGGACACGTACAACACGAAAGCGTGACTGCGGTGGAGTAGCTGAGCGGTCTAAGGCTCCTCGCTGCGGAACGCGCGGTTGCTCGCCGTCGGAGGTTCGAGTCCTCCCTGGTGCATGGTTATGTGTGTTGTCCTTAAGTTAGTTTACCTTGGTTTAAGTAGTTTGTAAGCTACGGACTGATGGCCACGCAGATTTGTCCGATAGATTTATAAACATTCGAAAATTTGAACGAAAGCGTGCCGCCCGACGTCGTCTGTTGACTGACAGAGACTGCCAACAATTGAAGGGTCAGACAGTGTAATAAATGGGCATCTATCTCGATCCCGACCATCACACAAGAATTCCAAAGGGCATCAGGATCCACTGCAAGTACTACGACAGGCGGAAGGAGAGACAACTTGGATTTCATGGTCAAGTGGCTGCCCATCAGCCACACATCACGCAGGTCAAGGCCAAACGACGCCTCACCTGGTGTAAGGAGCGTAAACGATTGAATAGTGGGAAAACGTTGTGAGGAGTGACGAGTCACGATATACAATGTGGCGATCTGCAGACAGAAATGTGGGTAAGGCGAATGTCCGGTGAACATAATCTGGTAGTGTGTGTAGTGCCAACAATAAAATTCGGAGGCGATGGTGCAATGCAGTGGTCGTGATTTTCATGGAGTATGCTTCCGCCCATTGTTGTTTGCGTGGCGCTATCACAGCAGGCCTACATTGAAGTTATATGGATCCCCCCCCCCCCGCCCGCCACACACACACTGTTGAAAAGCAACTCAGCAACTCGGGGATGGCGAGTGTATCTTTCAACACGATCGAGCAGCTATTTATAATGCACGGCCTGTGATGGTTACTCGACAGTAACATTCCTATTAACATAAAGAGAAATGCCAAGTTCGCAATTTTTATTTTTTATTTAAGACGACCGGTTTGAACACTCAATAGTGTCATCTTCTGGTCTCCTACAATTGGCGTTCAACCGCTTATTAAATCACTCCACCTATTATTTGGAAGATATTCCTGTGGATAGTCAAATATCAAATCTTGTACTAGTGGTTGGTTACAATTAGCTGCGGCGGAGCGGCTAAGCACATTGAGGCTCTATGTTACGAAGCGCGAGGCCGTTCCCCTGTCGGGGGTTCGAATGCCCCCTAGGGCACATCACTGGCTGAGCAACTCCATAAAACTGGCAGAAAAGTGCATTGTGGTGGTTCTGCGTGTACGTCTATTTTACCGTTTTAGTTATGACTACTCAGCAGAAGATTTTGTGTCTGACTATCCACCAGAACATATTCCAAATAATATATGGAGCGTTTTAATCAGCAGTTGTATGCCAATTGTAGGAGACTAGAACATGACACCACTGTCATGAATAAAAAATAAAAATTTCTATCCTGGCATTTCTCCTTATATTAATACAGGAAGATCGTATGAAGAGTAATTTAAGTAATAGCACTCCTTTAATAAATTGGCCTGAATAGAGTCCTGATTTGAATCCTATAGAACACCTTTGAGATATTTTGGAATACCGACTTAGTGTAAGGCCTCAACGATTTATATCGATACCTCTCCTCAGTGGAGCATCCCGTATAGAATGAATTGCCACTCTCCAAGAAACCTTTCAGCACCTGATTGACCGTATAAATGCTACATTGGGACCTGTCATCAAGGCTAAGGTTACAAATGTAGTTTGCACATAAGAAAATCTAAAAACAGAACTTAGATTTTGTTATGTGCAAACTTTAACCTGAGCTCTGTTGCTCAAGAACCATTTTCTTACTGTTCATTACATTTAACTCAATTGTTACTTTTGATGAAGACTTCCCTAATCGTACCAGAAACCATGGTTAAGTAAGCTATTACTGGCTTCTACATCTACATAAATTGCAAGCCATGTTGAAAAGCATGGCAGAGAGTTCATCGAAACGCTTTTAAGATGTTTCTCTACGATTGAATTCTCTAATATCTCGTGGGAAAAAGGAACACCTAAATCTTTCCGTTTTCGATCTGATTTCTTTTATTTTGTTTTCATGATCATGTCTATGTAGATGGGTGCTGAGAAAATATGTTCGCATTTGGAAGAGTAAGTTGGTGAAAGAAATTTCGCAAATAGATCTCGTCGCAATAAATAACGCCCTACTTTTAACTCGTGTATCATTTCTGTGACAGCCTTTATCGCGATAGCACAAAACGAGCTGCCCTTCTCTGAACTTCCTCTAAATCGTCTGTCAGTTCAACTTGGTGGAGATCCCACAAAGCGCAGCAATACTTCAAAATAGAACGCACAAGTGTAATGTAAGCAACTTTTTTAGTAGAATTGTTGCATATTTTGTGTTTCTGTGACTACTAAACGTAGTCTTTGGTTGGCTTTCCCTACAATATTTTCTGTGTGTTCTTTCCAATTTAAATTGTTTTTAATTGTTACTCCTAGGTATTTCGTTGAATTTTCGGCCAGATTTATCGTATAAAAGAAGTTTACGGGCTCCTTTTTATGGTCATATGGCTGACTTGACACTTCTTATTATTAAGGGTGAATTGTCATTTTTCTCACCATGCAGATAGCTTACCTAAATCCTTCTGCAGTTGCTTTTGATCTCCTGGTGACTTTACTAACCGATAAGTGACAGAATCATTCGCGAACAACCTAAGAGAGCTACTCAGATTGTCTCCTATATATATATATATATATATATATATATATATATATATATATATATATATATATATATATATATATATTTAAAAAAAAAAGAACAGGAACACCAGGGGCCCTATAACGTTTCCCTGGGGAACGCCAGATGTCGCTTCAGTTCTACTCGATGACTTTCCGTCAATTCAACGTACTGTGTCCTGTCTGACAGGAAATGACGAATGCAATCGCACAATTGTGGCGGTATTCCATAAGCACGCAATTTGATTAGAAGACGCTTGCGAGTGCCGAAAGTGCCGATAGTGTCCATAGCACTCATCACATCATGTTAGTAAAGAGCTCGCTGATACTTTCTGAATCCGTGTTGACTATGGTCCATTGCCATTGATGATAAGAAGTTCTCGCAGACGGTAAGTCTATCTTGCTTTTTGTCTCTCATAGTCTTCCTTTTTCTCTCCTTACGTAACACCATGCCGTATTGTGATGGTAGGGGGACAAAGGGTGAAGACGGAGGAAGTGAAAGAGAGGGAGAGGGAGGCTAGAGCAAGTAAGAAAAATCTAAAAGCACAACCTAGATTTTGTGATGTGGAAGTTTTTTTTTTTTTTTTTTTTTTTTTTTTTGTTCATCTGGTAGATCTATGGTTCGCGGTCGTTCGTTTAGTTTGTTCGTGGTTGTTCGATGAATGGTTGGCTCAGCTTTTTTTATTACAGAGGGCGTTCAGCCCCCTGACCGGGCGCGCGTCTATCTTGCTTTTTGTCTACCGCTAAGCTATCCCGACGCTACTTACGGTCCGTCCTCACAACTTAACTTCCGCCATTACCTCGTGTCCTACTTTCGAAACTTCACAATAGTTCTCCTGCGAGCGTTGCAGGACTAGCACTCCTGGAAGAAAGGATACGGCGGAGACATAGCTTAGCCACAGCCTAAGAGATGTTTCCGGAATGAAACTTTTACTCTGCAGCGGAGTGTGCGCTGATATGGAACTTCCTGGCAAATTAAAATTTTGTTCCGGAACGGGGACTCGAGCCTGGGCAAGCGCTCTACCACTGAACCATCCCGACACGATCTGCCAGGAAGTTTCACATCAGCTCACGCAGCGCTGCAGAGTGAAAGTTTCATTCAGTTTCTAATGTGTGATTACATGTAACTCAAAATTTTCGTCTAATGAAGGCTTCCCTAGTCATAGCCGAAACCATGGTGAAGTAAGCAATTACTGACTTTGCAAGCGATGAGCTCTGTTTTTAAGTGTTAATCTCATATTTCACGAACATTTCCTGTCTTAACAGACGTATTTAAAATTTTGATTTACTGTTTGTGTTTCTGTATCCATAGCACTGGCTGCCTCTTGAAACACAACTAGCACTGTACTGTGATAGACAACTAGCTCTTTACTCACACTAATTGATGAGTGCTATCAACAAACGATCTTAGACTGATTCCGTATTTCCAGAAGGCTTTTGACAGCGTACGTCATAAACAGCTTTTAATCAAATTGCGTGGTTATGGAATTCCGTTTTGTATTGTCACGATACAGGGGAGACAGCGTTGCAGGATCTGGGATGAGAATCATTACAACAACGGCGTTTATCGCTGCGGCGTGATCTTCTTATGAAACTCCAGTCGCCAATATTTTCCTCCGAGTGCAAAGATATACAGGGTGTTACAAAAAGGTGCGGCCAAACTTTCAGGAAACATTCCTCACACACAAAGAAAGAAAATATGTTATGTGGACATGTGTCCGGAAAGAGCTTATTTTAGTATTTACGGATGAGGCTTCATTCCAACGTGATCAAATTGTAAATTTTCACAATCAACATGTGTGGGCTGACTAGAATCCGCACGCAATTGTGCAATCACGTCATCAACACAGATTTTCTGTGAAAGTTTGGGTAGAAGTTGTTGGTATGTCTTGATTGGGCCTCATGTTCTTCCCCCTACGCTCACTGGAGCACGTTATCATGATTTCATACGGGATGCTCTACCTGTGCTGCTAGAACATGTGCCTTTACAAGTACGACACTACATGTGGTTCATGCACGATGGAGCTCCTGCACATTTCAGTCGACGTGTTCGTTCGCTTCTCAACAACAGATTCGGTGACCGATGTATTGGTAAAGGAGGACCAATTCCATAGCCTCCATGCTCTCCTGACCTCAACCCTCTTGACTTCCATTTATGGGGGCATTTGAAAGCTCTTGTCTACGCAACCCGGTACCAAACGTAGAGACTCTTCGTGGTCGTATTGTGGACGGCTGTGATACAATACGCCATTCTCCAGGGCTGCATCTGCGCATCAGGGATTCCATGTGACGGAGGGTGGATGCATGTATCCTCGCTAAAGGAGGACATTTTGAACGTTTATAAATCTACATCTACATGGGATACTCTGCAAATCACATTTAAGTGCCTGGCAGAGGGTTCATCGAACCACAATTATCTCCCACTCCATTCTCGAATACCGCGCGGGAAGAAAGAACATCTGAATCTCTCTTTTTGAGCTCTGATTTCTCGTATTTTATTCTGATGATCATTTCTACCTATGTAAGTGGGAGTCAACAATATATTTTCGCATTCGGAGGAGAATGTTGGCGATTGGAGTTTCGCAAGTAGCCCACGCCGCAGCGTGACACTGTCTTCCCTGTATGGTGACAATACGAAACGAGCTGCCCTTCTTTGGACTCTTTCGATGTCCTCCGTCAAACCCACCTGATAAGGATCCCTCACCTGGCTGCAATACTCCAAAATTGGACGGACAAGCGTAGTGTATGCAGTTTCTTTTCTAGTTCTGTTGCACGTTTTAACAAAGTGAAGTCATTCTGGTACGTTCTGTTGTTGTGTGTGTCCATTTCATGATTAATGTGATTTGAAGAGATATAATAAAATGAACTCTAACATGGAAATTAAGCGTTTCCGGACACAAGTCCACATAACATATTTTCTTTCTTTGTGTGTGAGGAATGTTTCCTGAAAGTCTGGCCGTACCTTTTTGTAACACCCTGTACTGTTGACTCCCACCTACATAGGTAGAAATGATCATCCGAATAAAAAACGAGAAATTAGAGCTCGAAAGGAGATATTCAGATGTTCTTTCTTCTTGAGCCTTATTCGGGAATGGAATGGTAGATGAATAGTATTAATGTGATTACTTAAAGCTTCCGGGCTGAGATGCCGTGGTCCATACATAAAACTTTCCCCTGACGTTTCGTCCTCGTCTGCGGAAGGCATCCTCGGAGGTAAAGCGGCGTACTGCAACGAGAGCGCGAGTAAGCGTCGTATATATAGGCAAAACAGAGGGCGCTGCTGTCAGTCACGTGGTGTCGGCTGTGCTGTGGTCTCTGCTATTGCCAACCTCCTCGATTGAAATTAATCGATTGTCATGCTGTTGCTGCAGTGTTGACATCCATATCTTATCAAGTTTGAGACCTTCTTCTTTTTTGTTATAATTATTTCGATGTTTAAAAATCTCAATGGCCTCTCTTGTACAAGCGCGCATAATAATGCGACGTCTTTGCTATGACGAACGTCTCGTTAAATTTTATTTCGTGGTCACCTTCTTGATACACGTGTTCGCCCAGACGAGTGTTGACACTTCTTTTAGTTGTACCTATATAAACTTTTCCACAACTGCAGGGGATTTTTATAGACACCTGGTGTAGCCAGGGGGTGTCGTTTACCTTTTGCAGATCTTAAAATTCTTTTATTTTCGTGGTTGGCCTGAAAAGAGTTTCCACATCGTACTTGCTTAAAAATTTTTAAATACGATCAGTGACCTTACTGATAAATTGTAGATAAACTTTCTCCTTGGGTTGTTGTCATTCCTCGTCCGTCCTAGTTGTCAGTCTAGGGCGTAGTGCACGCTCTATCCCCCTGTCTGAATAGCCATTCTTCTTAAATGTCACTCTAAGATGTTCAATCTCATCGTCTAAGTGCGCTGGTTCACAAATTTTGTGGGCCCTGTCTACTAATGTCTTAATAACGCCTCTTTTTTGTCGTGGGTGGTGGTTAAAATATTTTTGAAGATAACGATCAGTGTGTGTGTCTTTTCTATAGACCTTATGAGCCAATGATCCGTCCCCTCGTTTAATAACTGTCACATCTAAAAAGTTCAGTTGACCATTGGCTTCCTTTTCCATAGTGAATTGAATTCTAGGATTGATGCTATTCAGATGTAACAGGAAGGCATCCAGCTCCTCTTCGGCGTGTGTCCATATAACAAATGTATCGTCAACATTACGATACATTTGGCTGGTCTTTTTCTGGCTGTCAGCAGTTCCTGTTGCTCAAAGTTCTCCATGAACAAGTTAGCAACAGCCGGACTAAGAGGACTGCCCATGGCCACTCCGTCAATCTGTTCATAAAAACATTCTTATACTGAAAGTAAGTTGTCGTGAGGCAGTGTATGAATAATGCCACAATGTCACTAGGAAAAATATCCGCTATGCATGCGACAGCTTCGTTCACCGTGTAACGTCTCAGCTGCGTCCACTTAATCCTCGATGGGCGAAGTTGCCGTTACACTCTATTTTATGCTTAATCATTTAATAATTGTTCCAATGATTTGACGGTATGGAATGCGGACAATTACTAAGTTGATCTATAACAGTAAACTTTGTTAACTTCCTTTATTATGGAACGACAAATGTTAAAAACTCTTCCCTTTAAATACACTGATTAAATAACTGCGTAACACTACGATGAATGTCTACAAGACCACACTGAATCATTTCAATATGCAACTGCAACCCGTATGCGATACGACGGAATGGCAAAAACTTTAGCCAACACTAAACGCAGGTTACGAACTCACTGCCGACATACTACCGCCTCGCTCTGCGGTCGGCGGGAGACCAGTGTTGCCAACTATCAGTCAGAGAAAATGGCAAACAGTCCAACAAAAATGGCCATAAATGGCTAAATTATAATTTATATGTTTTATGCATAAAAATTAAAATGTGAAAAACACTCCCCTAGCAAAAATAAATATCATCGTCCTCATCCTCATTTTCTTTGCTACTGCTGCTGCAGATTTCACTGGTCTCCCTAATATATGTATCATTCGTACCAACAAGCTTCAGTATTTCTTCTGGGATTTCATATGAAAAACAACACTTATGTTCGCGTCTCAATCCATATCTTACACTGAGAATAGTAGAGAGTGTATTCGTTTTAAGTCTGTTTCTAAAAATTCTCTCGACTTTCGAATTGCAGTATGGTAAAGCTAAAACTGAAAATGCGAGTGAGGCTAAGCAAAAGGATTTCTCCTCCTGCATGACTGTACTGACTAACCTCTTGCCAGAATGTAGAAGTCGATGTTTGATTCGTCCATTTTATGTAATTAATATTTCGCCACTGGCTTTCAATTTTGTCGGCATTTTGCTCAAAACCTATTGCTAATACCTAACCAGTAATAGGCTGTTTCACTGTTTTCAATGTTTCTTTCACACTTAGTAGTGGTATTTGTTGGAGTACTGCAAAGTAGCCTATTCTGAAGCTCATGAACCACCTTTTTTGTGAAACTGACACATCCGTCACGTAAAGATAATTAACTATCACAGTCACAAAACACTGGTACAGCACACGGTATTCTTCCAACACTCAATGTTAACACACGTTAAAAAAGAGACACTTCACACTACACTGTTGTAACTTGTACAGCGTTTCCAAGCAAGTGCAACTACATACTGTTGGCCATTGTTTGTATGTTTCAAAACAATGAATCGATATGCGGAACTGTTTCATTGTCTCGAAACTTCCAGGTATCACTGTTTCGATACAGTGGTGTTTCATTTGTCGTACTTTGGACGAACGTTAAAAATAATAAATCAATAAATACATTTCTATTCAAAATAAAAACTTCAGAGTTTTGCATTTTTGTTGTAAAAATTATCGAATAATAAAAATGGCTAGAAATGGCTATAAAATATCGCCAAAATGGCTAGAAATGCCAGCAGTAGCTTTTTTTTCAAAAACAGTGGCTAGACACAACTTCAAAATGACCAGATCTAGCCATAAAATGGCTAAGTTGGCATCTCTGCAGGAGACTGCCGCACACCGGCCAACAAACAAAGAACATTCCAACCTAAGCATTGTTGACAGCAGCTCTCGCTGCACACCAACGATAACTATCGTTCGACCAAAACGTACCAAAGGGGTTTCTAACCTAAAACCCTGTACCCGGGATCATGGTAAACAACGACACGACATCAAAACTGACCAGGAAGCTTTAAGTAATGACGACACCTGCTGTGAAAGCCTTCATTCTATGATCAGTATGAAGGTGGTTCGATGAAACCTATGCCAGGCCCTTAAATGTGATTTGCAGAGTATCCAACTTTGACTGGAGAGAACACAGAAAATATTGTGAGGATCGCGAACCAAAGGTTACGTTTCATTGGCAGAACGCTTCGAAGATGCACCAGCTCCATCAAAGAGACTGCCTACATCACACTTGTGCGTCCTCTCCTGGAGTACTGTTGCCCATTGTGGGACCCTCACAAGGTGGGACTGACGGAAGATATTGAGAAGGTTCAGAGAAGGGCAGCTCGTTTTGTTTTATCACGTTACGGGGGGGAAAGCGTCAAGGAAATGTTGCACGAATTGGGGTGGAAATCATTAAAAGAAAGACGTTATTCATTGCGGCGTGATATGTTTGTGAAGTTTCAATCACTGACTTTTACCTCTGATTGTGAAAATATTTTGCTAGCACCCACCTACTTAGGGAGACATGACCATCCCAATAAAATAAAAGAAATCAGATCCAAAACGTAACGATTTAGGTGTTCTTACTTCCCGCACGCTATTAGAGAATGGAACGGTAGAGAAAAGTTATGAAAGTGGTTAATGAACCCTCTGCCAGGCACTTAAATGTGATTTGCAGAGTATCTATGCAGATGTAGATGTACAATAAGAATGGCTCAGACCCCGGATTACGTAAACGCTGGCGTTCGGGTTTCGCCACCAACGGAGAGGGGCGGTGGCACTCCAGATTGGCGCGAACGAGATTAGTGACGGAGCGGCGGCGGGCAGCGCCCGGCCACCTGGACGTGACAAGTGGTAATTAAAATCCGGGGCCGGCACTGTGCGCCGCACGCACTGCGCGCGGCCAGTGGAGACAGAGCCCGGCCCGGCCGCCACACGCAGAGCGCCAGCCGGGCAGCGGCGCCGTCTTGCGCTGACGGCTTTAATTTGTGCGTCCCGGCGTCTGGCTTAATCAGGAGGAGACGCAGGAGGCGCCCTCCGCCTTGTCGGAGAGGGCCTCACCCCCTCTCTCCACCCCACCCTCTTCCCACCCCTCCCCTCCTCCACCCTCCCCTTCCCTCCTCCTCCTCCTCTGCCCAGTCTTCGCTCCCCCCCCCCCTCCTCCTACTGCCTGCCTGCCGCCTGCAATTATTAATTAACGCTCTCCGGCTCTCAAGTGAAGGTATTAACAGGGCTTAGCAAAAGAGCAAGCAAACTCGCTAGAGCCGGGCGCTTCTGCAGCAGCGCCGCGCCGGATGGAGCGAGGGGGGTAAGTAAAGGCGGCACAGAGAGAGGGTATCACGTTGACGAAACAGGAAGTCATCCCTCTTACACCTTCCTTCCTTCCTCGGCGCGTCTCTCTGTGGTGCCCCGACGCCGTATCCGCCGCCGCACCACCCCTCGCGCAGACGCGCTCCGTTCTTCGCCTCCACCCTTTTGCCGTCTGAGGAGCACCGCACGTGCGGCTGTCGGACCGACCCGCGCCCACCCACTCACTGCTGCGATGAAAGGGTCGCCAAGCTACACTTCTGCAAGCGACTCCGTTAACGCAGCGCGCCTTTCTTTTTTTTGACGCGGAATTGTCTAGTTAGAGCAATAAATCGGTCGGAACTTTGAGAAACTCAATTACTTCCCGCCACTGACCAGCTACAGGCCAAAGGTTGTGACTACTTCTAGAGACGAACTTGCGCGGACCCTTATCCTCTTAATTTTAACTGTGTCTCTGCTGTGCGTTATTGGAAATTCCTGGTGTCTCAATCTCCCCTCGTATTCTTCATGTTCTTGTTACAATGCGAATTTATCAACGTCATCTTGCATTAGGTTGTAACCAGTCAGGAGTATAGAAACAACTACCTTGCTAAATTGAGGAAACAAATTTAAAATGTAGTTTGTATAGGTTATGGGACTGTCTTATGCAACTGTAAATTAGTCTACTTTTGACCAGACGCGTTTCGCTTTATTCTAAAGCATCTTCAGTGGTCAGCTGTGCAAGAAATGGTTTGTATTACATTATTTGATTTTTTACTAAATTCGATCGGTAACAGTTCTCATGCAATTGGATTGTTTTGATTCTAAATAAATTGGACTACTAATATTACTCACGAATTTTTATGTTTTCCTCTTCATGTGTGATTTGTAACACATTGCTAGTTGCTGTCACTGCCTATATTTACACTTTTTACAGTAACACTTTTTACAAAGGTTTTGAAAAATAGCCATTTCTGTGGCCTGGCAGTCTCTGTATTTCGTTTGTTTTGTGTCTGTTTATTGTCTGTGTTCTTTGCTTTCGAGTTCTTTGCTTTCGAGTTCTTTGCTTCGTGCTGTGAGGTGTGTTTTTGTTTCGTTTCTGTCAAAACAGGCGTCTGCTAGCAACTGTGTGTGTGATGTTCTGACTGTATTGTGTGTTTATAAATATGTTTCTAGTTTCAACTAGCGACTTTCTGTGTGTGTGTGTGTGTGTGTGTGTGTGTGTGTGTGTGTGAGAGTGAGTGAGAGAGAGAGAGAGAGAGAGAGAGAGAGAGAGAGAGAGAGAGAGAGAGAGAGAGAGAGAGAGAGAGAGATTCTCAATTTGTGGAGGTGTGTATGTGTGGGTAGGAATTTGTTCTTGTTGTTATTTTATGTTGTCGTATTATATGGTGGTTTTGTTTTATGTGGTGGTTTTGACCACATAAAACAACAACAACAATTATACAATATTGCATCTTACAGTTTATGAAATATTGGCAATTGAAAATCGGTACTTCTGACACTCGCCGATCGTCAAAATTCTAAGGTACTGTTAGTAGACAAACGTCGACTTTCGTATATAGATATTGTAACGAAAGGTAAACTTGAAACATCCGTAAACATCAATCATGTTTCCGAACGCATTTTCGCTTGACGATAAAGAATGTGCCAACTTGTCAGTGTAATGAAAGTGATGAAGTGCTGGACTCCCATCGGAGTGAGTGGAGTCTTGATTCTCACTGGGATAAATTCCTTTACTTTTTCACTTTTCTGTACTGTGTGAGAAATTATTTCTATTTTCTGTGGTTTGAATTTTATCTTAAACTTTAGGTGCAATCAGTGCACTATTGGATTCTTCCATGTTCACATATGAACTGTACATAACCAGTTTCGAGAGTGGAAAGTTGGCGGATTACATCTAAACATGTTGACTGTATTAGCATAAAAGCTCGATAGTCTACAACCGCTGAATATAATACACTTAGACTCATTTGACGTCCGTACTCGTGAAAAATTGTTACATTAAAGCATGTGAGAAGCACTTGATTACGTAAAACCAACAAAATCTAAGGTATTATTATATTTAATAATGAATATCGAATGTCTGTTATCGAACTACACATAATTACAGAAGTATAAAATATAATCAAGTAAGAAAAAAAAGACAATACATTTTCGATACTTCGAGGTGACCGGAACAACCTCGAAATAATGAAAACTCGCACTATCGAAACGTATATAGAAAAAAGGAATAACTCAATGTTAAAAGGAACATAGGTGTCTAACACGAGGACCCCAAACTTTCGGTGAACAAGAGTACCCATTACAACTGGCTATGTATTTCCAAATTATGCTATTCTACAGGTTATAATCTACGAAATATTGGAAGTCGAAATTCCGTACTCCTGTCTCTCGTTCACCCACTCATCATCAAAATTCTATAGTACTTCTAGCAGGCAAACAATAGGCAACTTTCGTATTTAGATACTGTTTATTGTAAAGAAAGGAAAAAAATTCTCATATAAAAATTCAAAAATTCAAAATGTCAAAAATTGAAACTCCCTCGAGAGTCATAAGTACAGCTTTGATAAAAATTCAAATATAACTCCCGTTTTCGAAGGCATTTTCGCTTGAAGATAGGGTATTTGCTAACTTGTCAGTCTAATGAAAGTGTTTTTATGAGATCATTGCATATTAGACGACAATGACCCCTACCCAGAGGTCATTACGGAAATGCTGACGTCATCCTTTGTGGAATTACGCTACGATCAGCGCTTTTAGTCACATACGATATATTCCATCACGTTCATTCTGGCAATCCAGTATTATTGTATTACATAATTGATGAACTGATTTGTAGTGGTTGATATTCTGGGAATTCATGAGATCATGTGCTTACGACAATATTCCGAGAAATGGGAGGTGTAATATTATACAAGTGTCCTGGGAATGGCGCTTATGTCACAATTGAGGGTTAATTGATAACCAGTGCTATTAGGACGCTGTGTAAAATTATAGAGCCACAGATAGTGATGTGGTCATGCATTTATTGACGCTTTTCAATAAAAAATCATCTTCAGAATCATGGAAGGGGGTTTACATAACAAAATTGTATGGCGTCAAGGCCCTGCTGAACACAATTTCCTTTGCAGCTAAAACTATGGACCCAATTGACCCAATTTGAACCCAATTTGAAAATATTTATTGAAGACAGTTTCTTACAATAAGGATTCGATAATGTTGCATATTAGCACTTTTAACTTGCTCTTAATTTACTCAGTTTACACCACTGAGACTGAATACTTGATAATCTTGTATGCCAACTGTAACGTTCGTCATACTCTTAGTTTGTGACATCTATGCACCCAAACGTCAAAATTTTTTTCATGCACCTGTATTTTCGGGCGACTTTGCCTAAAGCTGTCTAGCTGAATATGGCAGAACATTATTATTTTCATCATCATTACTTTAAGGTAAAGTATATAGTTGTTCAGGATGGGCGAATATCATGTATTTCGATAACATCGAAATATAAAAGTTCAAATTCTCCAGGAAATGACGTTCGCAATGCGTAAGGAAGCGCATGAAGTCAAACAGGTGAGTATAATAGTGGAGGTGTATATCCGTCTACTGCAACCTGTACCATATGCGTTTCGCTTCTTTATTGGTGAAATATATTTGTTTTTGTGTAAACTTGCTGTACTGTTGTACATATTATTTTTCTATATTTCGCAGTATGACAGTTATCAGTCTTTGCAATATTAAAATTTTGATATACTAGGTAAGAAACAACTTCTGCAGCACAAGCATTTGCGAAGTTGATTTAATTTTACAGTATTACTTTCGGTTTTTGTGTTTCTCCATGTTTATCTTCATGGAGCTGTTTGTGTGTACTCCAGATTAAAGTATATTTTGGTTCTTGATTAAAAAAATTATATCATCACATCACTGTGTAATGTGTAATGATGTGTAAAATGTGTAATGGTGATTAAATATATCTCGGTCACTATTGCTACGATGACAGTTAAACTTTACAAACGTTCATGGGTATATATGTCAATGTTGACATAAAATTTAATCGAAATCCGTAGTTGTCGAGCGGGCTGGCCTGGGGATGTTGCACATACATATTTTCTGAATGTGGATAAAATAAAAAAAAATCTGACTTTGAATAAACACGGATTATGTTCATGTGGTGATGCTGCTTCAGAACTATTCCAGAGATTTGACAGGCAGTAGACTGCTCCGTTCACACCATCAACAGAACAAGCTCTGCTAACGCCTTGCACGTCTCTGGAAACGGCTTCTGCACAACGCTGGTGACTACCTCGAAAGAACAGATAAAGGTGCAAACATGTAACTCTTTTGGTCCGGTTGTGAATAAATAGCTGCCAGTATTTAAGTTTCAAGCCCCGCATTATAAATAATCCACTGTCTATATCGATTTTTTTAGTTCGCTTGAATTAATGGAAGAGACTGAAGATGGTAGTATTGTAATTCCGAAACCTGCTGCATAAATGAAATTACATAGATTTAGGACTGTTGGTGGATAAATAAATAAATTAAAATTACTTTTGTTAAAATTACTTACTTCTAAATTATGCATTCTGACAACTGTTCTTGTTTCGTATTCTGGAGTATTTGTTTCGTTTTCTTTGCTGAAAGAACTCCGCATAGCCGTATTCAGAAACACTACTGTAGCAGCACTGCCGTCATTAGCATCACCTTTGCTATTGCTTAGTGAAGGTATTCATTCTTCAGAATTCAAATTTTGTTAAATGAAGGTATCAAATTCCTAAGGTCGAAGACTCTTAGGCTTAAACTCTAATTAAATTAATGTGCTGAGTACAAGAAACACACCAATTCCCAAGAAAGAGCTGGAACTTCCAGTGGGAAGCCAGAGCAATACGTGACATTGTGCTTCAGACCGCGCGGCCACTTCTGTGTGGCTTATTAATGACGTTTCTTGCAATTACATCAGAGTTTTTTTTTACATTCTATCAAATTACAACAGAAGGAAGACATAGCGAAACACTATCTGTGTATTTATGCAATACTATCGAGACACCCTGCGCAAGGATGGAATTTATATTCTATATCTATAAAAATCGATGTGTGTTGGTATTTCATTCGTTCTAAGTTACTTGATAAAACGCAGTGCATACTATGCTGATTCAGTCTTTAGTGTGTTTAATCCTCATTTACATATTACCATGACAGTGTAACGCACATTTAATAGTTTATGGGCCGATTGTATACCCTTGGTTACTGGAGATCAAAATTAACTTTAGTTCAAAAATTAAACTCAGCGTACTGCTCCGCACTATTGCATAACACTAGACCTATATCCGCCGAAGCACGGAAAATGCTTGACAACACCGCTAAAATCAACTATCTACATAATTATTACAGCTCGACAGCAGAGATTAATCGATAAACAACATTTGTTATCGAAGCTTTCGTATTGTAAAGGTGGAAGGAAACAAAAGGGAAAAAGACCTATACTGAAATTTCTCCCAACAGAAAAAAGATTTGCTTCCAGATATCATTTTGGGACGATATAATAACACCATAGAAAACATTACACCCCATGAACCACAAACATTGCCGAGGTGGGGTCGCTTGCGCGCTTCAACGATACAGATAGCCGTACCGTAGGTACAACCCCTGCGGAGAGGTGCCTATGGAGAGGCCAGACAAACGTGTGGTTCCTGAAGAGGGGCAGCAGCCTATTCAGTAGTTGCAGGGGCAGATAGCCTTGTAATATCAGCTAATGTGGCTTTACCACTCAGTTACTGCGAACGGCTAAAAGCAAGGGAAACTACAGCCGTTACTTTTCCCGAGGGCATGCAGCTCTACTGAATGGAAATATGATAATGGCATCCTCCCGGGTAAAATAGTCCCCCATTCGGATCTCCGGGCGGGGACTACTCAGGAGGCTGTGGTCATCAGGAAAGACAACACTGGAATTCTACGAATCGGAGCGTGGAATGTAAGATCAGTTAATCGAGTAGGGACGTTAGAAAATATAAAAAGAGAAATGGATAGGTTGAAGTTAGATGTAGTGGGGATTAGTGAAGTTCTGTGGAAAGAGGAACAAAATTTCTGGTCAGGTGAGTACAGGATTATAAATACAAAATCAGTTGGGGGTATTACAGGAATAGGTCTGACAATGAATAAGAAAATATGAGCCGCGGTGGATTAGCCGTGCGTACTGGAATGCCGAGCTACGGTGTGCGTGGCCTTTCGCCGTCGGGGATTCGAGTCCCCCCTCAGGCATGGGTGTTTTCGTTGTCCTTAGATTAATTTACCTCAGTTTAAGTAGTTTGTAAGCTACTGACTAATGACCACGCAGTTCAGTCCGATAGATTTACAAACTTTGAACATTTGAATTTTAAGAAAATATGAACACGGGTAAACTACTATGAGCAGCGCAGTGATCGCATTATCGTAGTGAGGATAGACACAGTGTCAACACCGACCACACTAGTACAGTTTTATATGTCAAATACCTCTGCAGATTATGAGGAGATGGAGGAAATGTATGAGGAGGTAAAGGAAATTATTCAGACGATTAATAGAGACGAAAACTTAATTGTGATGGAATACTGGAATTCGGTAGTAGGAAAAGGTAGGGAAGGAAAAATAGTAGGTCAATATGGACTGGGCAAAAGGAATGACAGAGGAAGCCGCCTAGTAGAATTTTACACGGAACATAATGTAATCAGGAAAGTAGGTTGTATAAGCGGAGGAAACCAGGAGACACCTGAAGGTACCAGATATATTTTATAATGGTAAGAAGTAGATTTCGAAACTAAGTTTTAAACTGTTAGACATACCCAGAGGCAGTTATTGGTCATGAACTGTAGTGTAAAAATGAAGAAAAAAAACTTCAAAAGGTAGGAAAATAAGGAGATGGAAGCTGGATAAATTGAAGGAAGTTATTGAGAATTTCAGAAAAAGCTTTAAGCAATAATTGACAGAAACTTGGGGGAATAAAGCAGTAGAAGATGAATGGGTAGCGTTGAAGTATTGAAGGCTGCAGAGGGCAAAATATGTAGAAGTGCAAGACCTATAAAAATCCTTGGATATCACAGGAAATACTAAATTTAATTGATCAAAGGAGAAAATATAAAAATGTAGTCATGAAACAGGCAAAATGTAGTACAGGTTACTAAGAAATGAGATTGACAAGAAGTGCAAAATAGTTCAGACGGATTGGGTGTAGCCAGATGCAAGTCAGTAGAAGAATGTTTAAATAGGAGAAAAATAGATACCACCTACAGGAAAATAAAAGAGACATTTGGTGACAAGAAAAGCAGCTGTATGAATATAAAGAACCCAGATGGGAAACCAGGTCTCAGAAAAGAAGGGAAAGATGGAAAGGGTATATAGAGGGGCTTCACAAAGGAAATGATGTTAGACACAATAGTGTAGGAAGGCAAGAGAAAGTAAATGAAGCTGAAATAGGAGATACTATACTGAGGGAAGAATTCGACAGAGCACTTAATGACGTAAGTCGAAACAAGGTCCCTGGAGTGGTCGACATTCCCTCAAAACTACTGAAGTCTCTAGGAGATTCAACTACGTCAAAACTATTTCACCTGGTGCGTTAGATGTATGAAACAGGGAAAATTCCCCAAGACTTTAAAAAAAATGTAACAATCCCAATTGTAAAGAGAGCAGACGCGGACAGATGTGTAAATTACATAACCATTATTTTAATAAGTCATGGTTGCCAAATTTTAACACTTATATCTTGATACGATCGCTACCAAACTTCATAGAAACACTCGCTGTGTTATTCTTAAGATGTCATTAAAACTGCTCCAGCTGTCTTGGAGTCTATAGGGAACATACATACACCCTCGTTTGCGGGTAAGATGATGACTGCAGACGGGTAATTTGTCGAAGGAAAACACAATTAGATAAAGATGAAAATATCCTTTTAAGCACAGAAGTGGAATGCATTTGCTTTGCGGTTCGTTTTTATCGGTGTGAGTCCAGTACAAGCAACATGGGCCCATTTACGACAGCATGAACAACCATACAATGTCTCCAATTTACCACAGACATTGCTGATTTGACAGTTTTTCTCAAACGTAATCATGATTTTCGTCGTCGTCTTCAGTGTAGCTGACCGATGTCGAAGAATTTGTTTTGTTTTCTCCCCTTGGTCCCATAGTTGTCATTCACTTTCTCTGCTTTTTCTTTTATATTTCTTATTGTTCACTTTGGCTTCTGTTTGTGATGTGCAGTGAGGGCAACCTTTTCTTCTGCTTCCTCTTAGAAATTGCAGACACCACTGCAACATTCTGTACGTCATGCACAATGCTCATCGATTCCTGTGACCATTGCTGCCTGATGGCCCTTCATTTATACTTGTTACGCTCGCTCAGTACCGTAAGAGAGTATGAAAAGCTCATTAAATGATTTACAAATCCTTTGGGAAAGGTGACGAGTCGTCATCTTGACCGCCCGGTAAATTCGTCAACTTACCCGAAACGGCCATTCACAGTTTATACCGAAGAACAATTAAATTCACTGTGGAGTTTAACATATACGTCAAAGAAACGGCATGGTTTATAATTCGCTAACAACTGAAGCCAGCTTTGAAAAATTTACCACACGTCTTACAAATACTGAAATTTTACAACAAACATAGACGATAGTGTGTCTGTGCTAAATGATGTCGGTGAAATTTAGTGCATGTTGTAGCCCACGCAGAGTGCTATTCGCTTCATTGCTACTCTGTCTCGACAATCACATTAATTATTCATCATCTTACAAGGAAAGTACTTAGCCTCGAACAAACAGAAATACACCAAAATCGTATGAAAGATAATGTAAAGGTCTCTTATTGCACTAGTGGTACTCCCGCATCTGCAAAACTCTGCAGTCGCCCATTAGAGGCCTCTGCGTGTGCCATGCCGCATTGCACTTTGACCTGCCGGTGTTGTGAAGTGTTGGATGGGTCTGCGATTGGTAATCAATTCTGCTAATATAGTGTGACTGGTTGAGGTGATGTTACGAAGAAACCTTCTTCGTGTAGATGGTATTGGTGTAGAAGATGAATCATTCCCATGTTACCTATTATCTATTATAGTGTTTCTAATCTATGCTCATATTTCTCCGCTGTAATAGATACCAGGAAACATGTTAATGATTCTTCTTGTACACCAAGACCGTATTCACGAAGAAGGGCTCTTCGGAATTTCATCTCAACCAATTGCAATACATTAGCAGGATTGATTACCAATCGCCGACCCATCTGACGCTTCACTACACAAATAACATCACGAAGCGCAACTTCACAGGCACACTGCACCTACACTACTGGCGTACCGGCAGGTCAAAGTGCACTGTAGGAAGGCACACGCAGAGGCCTCTAACGGACGACTGCAGAGTTTTGCAGATGAGGGAATATCACTAGTGCAATAAGGGACCGTCACATTATCTGTCATACGATTTTGGTGTATTTTTGTTTGTTCGAGCTTAAGTACTTTTCTTGTTAGACTCCTCGCCATCATATACAAATTTTCAAATGTTCAAATGTTTGTAGAGGCTATGGGACTTAACTACGTGGTCATCAGTCCCTAAACTTACAAACTACTTATGAACTAGCTACAACTAAGGACGGCACAAATATCCATGTCCGAGGGGGGATTCGAACCCCCGACCGTAGTGGCCGTGCAGACCGTGACTGAAGCTCCTCAGTCCTCTCGGCCACCGCGGCCGGCAAGGAAAGGCGGGATATGACGCGGGATATGATTCATACAAAATATAATGTTCCTGGCTGGTAGTACGCATTTCTTCCTTTATCTTCTTCACCCATTGTTCACGGCACCATCTACGTTACGTTATAAATAATTCATAGTGGTAGATTTATAACTTTCGATAAAAACTACCATATATACTGAAAAAGGTCATTTTGATAAAATCGCATCTAAAAAACTAATTTATACACACCAACTGACTCATGAATTTTCCTTCTTCATCTACCTCGTCCGTTGCTACACTCTTTTTCTTGATATTGCTTCTTTTGACTAATTATTTTGTTGCATGTTTGCCTTCATGTACCGCAAATGGTCCAAGTCCATCGCACTTTTAGTGGTGTTATAACCTTTACGAATACCAACATGCTCTAAGACATGTAGTGCCCCGGAACTGCCGCTATATTAGTACCGTAGTTCTTGTTTCCTATTATCCGCAATTGGTCAATGTGAATCGCACTTTTAGTGGTGTTGTAACCTTTAGTTATGTCGGCCTCGGTGTCCGAGCGGTTTGCGGCGCGCCAGTCACTTTCTGCACGGCCACTACGGTCATGGGTTCGAATCCCCCCTCGGGCATGGATATTTGTGCCCTCCTTAGTTGTAGCTAGTTCATAAGCAGTTTGTAAGTTTAGGGACTGATGACCCCGTAGTTAAGTCCCATAGACTCTACAACAGTCAGGCCACCTATCCTTAATATTCTACTACGTTGATAAAACTGCGCACAAGCCACCACTGTAGTGAATCACCGGTTACAAACGTAGGCGTACTGGTGAAGTGAGTGCTTTAGCGCTAACTGTGACACGGGCTGCACTCCAAGCAGAGAGCTGTCTCCACACAGTGGCAGCGAGTGCTCCTATGAAGTGCTCCACACCACCGCCGGCGTGGGACAAAGCGGCCGCCGCCTCCGCTTAGGTCCCGAGTAGTGAGGAGTGGGGGGGGGGGGTGGAGGCAAGAGGCAAGGGCTCGGTAGGGAAGGGCTGCGAAGGGCTGGTGCGGCGTCATTAGACTACCGCCGCCGCCTTGAGCCCTTATCGAGTTATCGCCTGCCCCCGCACGCCCACGCCCGCCGCTGATAAAATATGCGCCCCGCCCCGCCACCTCCGCCGCCGGCCGCGCAGATAGCGGCGTTAGCGCGGATCGGCGGCGCCTTTGACGGTGGGAATCCGCGCAGCCGGCACCGGCAGCCGGCCTGCTCCGGGGATTAGCGGGGCTCCTTAGCGCTCAGTCGCCGCCTGACGGCTCCGCAGCCCTCCCAACTCCACTGCCGCGGTGGCTGCCGAGATACTTAGTGGTCGGCCGGATCTCCAACGTCTCCGACAAGCGGAGACGTATATCAGCATATTTCACACATAACGTTTTACATAGCCTTCTTTCCTGCAAACTGTTCAAGCAATTTCCTACATTTCCTTAACCTTTTAACTTACCTGTTTATTGCACAAAACTTCAAAAACTCACCTTTTTTTCTAGGTTTGTTTACGCCTTTAAAAATTATACATAGCTTTCGCACTTAAACTTTGCTTCTATCATGAAAATCTAAGAAATTATGTAATATAGAAGCGGGAATAAAGTGTTATCCCAGGGTCAGTAAAAATCTATTACAGATATTCGTTAAAACACACAACAGATCACTGTTCTTCCTCACTGGAAGATATCAAAATCTTCAAATGTTTGCAGAGCTTATGGGACTTAACTACGGGATCATTACTTCCTAAACTTACAAACTACTTATTAACTAGCTATTACTAAGGACGGCACAAATATCCATGCCCGAGGGGGGATTCGAACCCCAACAGTAGTGGCCGTGCAGACCGTGACTGGCGTGCCTCAGTCCCCTCGGCTATCATCTCGAGTAATTAGAAGTATGTGAAATGCTGGAACAACACCCAACTGATAAAAAAAGGACACAATATTATTATGATTTTGAACATGTCCTGTCTGTAGCAGCAACTGTATTAACAGAAATTTACTGTGCGAGAAAAAGAAGCCCCAAAAGTTTCTTAAAATATAACTGAAATTTAACTAGATTTCGACTACCACTAAGAGTGTTTTCGTCATATTAAAACTACAACATGATACTTTTACACATAGAGCTAAATGTGCTCATGTTGAATGAAGTTAGTTGTAAAACATATTAGCTACTTAAGAACTAGTAATCTGAACAGTAGCTCATAGCTGCTAGCCACTACGTTTTACTCTGCAGATTGATAGTTCTTAAGTAGCTAGTATTTTAGAACTAACTTTATACAACATGAACACATAATGTCTCAGGTTATAGTTTAATTTGTGATGAATACACCCTTAGTCATACTCGAAACCTAGATAAAGTCCAATTATTTTAAAGCACCTTGAAGGGCTTTATTTTCTAACACAGTAGTGGTTCACTAAGTACTCAAATAATTCGCGAATTAAAAAAAAAAGGCCTACTAGCCTACGAGTTTAATCGGTGTTCCATTACAGGGACGGGAAAAATTTAGGAGTCAAGATGCCAAGAACCCGTTGACCCCACCCCCGACTCCTCCCATTCCCAGTCCCCATAGTGAAGTTGATATCTGGTTGTCTTGCATTTTGTTCAAGTGTTCAAATGTTTGTTAAGCTTATGGGACATAACTACGGGGTTATCAGGCCCTAAACTTACGCGTTCGAACGTCGCGTATATCCAATACTATGCATGTGAAGGCGGGGCACATTGCTAGTTTCTAATAAAATATAAAATTTTGTTACTTACTGAGTTACAACAGATAGTTGCAAACATCGTGATGTATAATAGTTAGGTCGTGGAATGAAGTGTATGAAACAACCTTTTACAATATTAAAAGTGGCGTGGCATGACAGACTAAACACAGAGCGACAGTGAACAGTGCTTATGTGAAATAGCCTAGAGTGCGTTATACTAAAGACAACACAAACATCCATGCCCGAGGGGGGGATTCGAACCATCGACCGTAGCGGCCGTGCAGACTGTGACTGGCGCGCCGCAGACCGCTCGGCCTCTGCGGCCGGCTGTCTTGCATTTTACCGGTAGTAAATATTCCTTCCTCCAGAATATCATTTCCCCACTCCTAAGCTCACCAGTCTTCATTTCAGTACGAATAACGAACCCGTTTTCGTGTAAAGAAGGAAGGAAGACTTCATTAGTTCGGGACCCCATGCTCGTCATACACGTACTCACGAAAGAACCGTAAGCTCCTTGGGCCAGAAATAGAGACAAATTAAAGTCATAAATGATACAATTAGACGCGTGTAACGGATTGCGCATTGACAAAATTGGAGGGAACATAACAATGTTCAGCTCACTTTAGTAAAGACGAGAAGTTAACCCTTTAATGCATGACTTTTTATTTGAAGCTATAAAAGTACCACGATTAATGTGTAGTAGGTATATACTGAGAAAAATATTGATAAAAAAATTCTTTAAATTATTGTGCACTAGCAACAAAACGTTGTTAGCTATATAGTGTTTCCCTAATTTCACTATTATGCCTCTCATATTTCCAGAAAATAACTCATTATGCAACAGCAGTATGTGACTACTTTTAAACGGAAAAAGAGTACTGATGTAAACAAACGCATATGTTGGGAGTAACTCAATGCAGTTAACTGTCGAAATGATGCAGTAACACTCTGCAAATTATGATTTTTAGGACGAGCTACTACTAGCAACTACAAATGAATTTTTGGTAAAATGTTGATCAGTTTGAGCAAAATGGGAAAAATAAGGTATGTATCTGATCAGCTACACTATGCATTAACCCTAGAACGGTCGGCCGAAAAATAGTTTCAGGAACGGTCGGGCTGGGTCTGTGGGTCCCAACAATTAAAATGCTTATGACAAGTGCCAAAACAGTGTATTTACATCAACTGACGAGTTTTTATATTGTTTAGGTCCTAGAAAATGCTGTAGGAACATTATTTCAAAGTTCTGAATTTCACAATTGCTGTGAAATAAAAAAAAGGTAGAAAATATACTTATTTGTAGTAATAAACGTAACCACACTAGATTATAAATAAATTGGATTGAAATACAACTATAAATGAGAATAATTTGTAGAACTGAGAAGCAGACTTGTTGAATTTATGTTATATAAATCGAAATTGTGCATATAATGAATAGTTTGTGTGATATCGTCCTCTAAAATCGTCACTTTTCGTAACAGACGACACAAACCATTTCTGCATGCACGAAGCACAACTATATTTTGCAAATTTTGCAGAAGTATTTAGTTTTTTTGTCCTTACATTTATAGCATCTTCCCCTTCATCCCCACTTATTTCACTATAGGTATCATGATCACTGTTTATTTAGAAATCTGGGTCCGCGTCAGAATCGTCAATTTCATTATCATCATCGTATAAATTGTTGCAAATTTCACAGTATGAAACACTTTCTCTTGAAATTTTATATTTTAAATTATTGGCATCGGAAATAGTTCACAAAATAATTTGAAACTGGATGAAACACCAATTTCTGCTACACTCCATCCCCCCCCCATTCCATACAATTATCAGCTATTCCCCTTCTTCTATAAAACAATCCCTAACAAATAACCATAAACTTTGCGCACACCCACACTCACACCTTACATACCTTATCTCCACAGTCACACCATCTTATTCACCAATTACACACACACACACACACACACACACACACACACACACACACACGCACACAACACCCTCCGCCTGCTACCTGCTATTTACTTATAAACTTAATATATCCCCCCCTCCCCCACATACTACTTATGCCACCACCTTGTTAAACTGCACTATGCAAAAGTCACTACCATTTTGATAGTGACTTGTTTATTTTTATTTTAAAAACCAGACACCACTTACTCTTATTGTATCTTAAAGCACCATGATCTGCTCTACATGATTATCCTCTTTGGTATATTCCTAGCAATTTGACTGCTTAACTCTCTGCAGTTGTCTGACTAGATGTACCAATTGTAACACTAGGTTAATATTACTATAACCATTCACATTTCTTTGCACATTAGTTCACGCATCTTAAAACTTATAACCCACATCCTTAACTTATTTGTTGTATGATAATCACTTTATTAATCTATCCTCATTAAATTTTGAAGCCATAGACACAATGACAAATTCTTTATATTGACAGATGCCCTGACAGTGACATTCTAAGCATCCTACTACTGTGTCAGCTGGTAGTTCTGAAATATTCCGCCTATGGCGCCACTTATCATTGTACTTCTAGACTACTGAATTTTAATCTGCTAAGTGACTGATTTATCAGTCACCTGTTCCTCTCTTTATGCTTTTCTTCAACTACTTTGAGTATTACTGTTTTCCCATAGCCTTTTATCCCTTATTTATCGTGACTCTTTTACTATAAGCCTTATCCATAGATACTTTGGTAGCAGCTGATTGTTATTCATTCCATAATCTTTGCACTTAGCGTTGATTCCACTGCTAGCATGTATATTTATTAAGCAACAGTACAAAAATGTAAGTGTTAATTTTATCCCACTATATGAACTTATCTTTATTACTATCTGTTTGGTTCGAAACTGCTTCATATTTCTGTAATCGACTTTTATACGTTCTATAGCCTTATTGTATACAAATTCACTTGTTTGTCTGTATAGAGACCAGAAGAAGGGCACTCAAGCGCCCGAAACCGGTCGTAAAAAGTTAAAAATATATAACGACAAGAAACTGGTTGCTGCATTTCATTAATTTATACCAAATAAAAATACACCCGCACTGGTAGAAATCAATAACGTAAACGGTCGGGCTGGGTCTGACAGACACTCCCGATTTTTGGAGAACTGCCGAACATTGCAGAAGGGTTTTGGAACATATCCTGTATTCAAATATTATGAATTATCTCGAACAGAACGATCTATTGACCCAAGGTCAACACGGATTTAGAAAATATCGTTCATGCGATACACAACTAGCTCTTTATTCACACGAAGTGATGGGTGCTATCGACAAAGGTTCGCAAATCGATTCCGTATTTCTTGATTTCCAGAAAGCTTTTGACACCGTACCTCACAAATGGCTTTTAATCAAATTGCGTGGTTATGGTATATCGCCCCAAATTTGCGATTGGATAGGGGATTTCTTGTCAGAGAGGACACAGTTCGTAGTAATCGATAGTAAGGCATCGACTAAGACACAGGTGATATCGAACGTTCCACAGGATGGTGTTATTGGTCCTCTGCTGTTTCTTATTTACATAAACGATTTAGGGGAAAATCTAAGTAGCTCTCTTAGGTTGTTTACAGATGATGCCTTCATTTACCGTCTAGTAAAATCATCTGAAAATCAAAACCAACTGCAGAATGATGTGAATAAGATAACAGTATGGTGTAAAAATTGGCAAGTGACTCTAAATAATGAGAAGTGTGAAGTCGTCCACATGAGTACGAAAATGAATCCGTTATACTTTGTTTACAACATAAATCAATCAAATGTGAAGGCCGTAAACTCCACAAAATACCTAGGAATTATTATTACTTCAGACTTAAATTGGAAAGAACACGTAGATAATGTCGTGGGAAAAGAAAACCAGAGACTGCGTTTTATTGGCAGAACCCTTAAAAAGATGGAACAGAACTACTAAAGAAACTGCATACACTGCGCCTGTCCGTCCATTTTTGGAGTATTGCAGCCCAGTGTGGGATCCTTATCAGGTGGGTTTGACGGAGGACAACGAAAGGGTCTAAAGAAGGGCAGCTCGTTTCGTATTGTCACGATACAGGGGAGACAGCGTTACGGAAATGATACAGGATCTGGTGGGATGGGAATCATTACAACAACGGCGCTTATCGCTGCGGCGTGGGCTACTTTGCGAAACTCCAATCGCCAATATTCTCCTCCGAATGCGAAAATATATTGTTGACTCCCACTTACATAGGTAGAAATGATCATCAGAATAAAATAAGAGAAATCAGAGCTCGAACAGAGAGATTCATGTGTTCTTTCTTTCCGCGCGCTATTCCAGAATGGAATGGGAGATGAATAGTAAAATTGTGGTTCGATGAACCCTCTACCAGGCACTTAAATGTGATTTGCAGAGTATCCCATGTAGATGTAGATTGTCTAAACAATTTAAAACCTTATTCATGATGTTAACGCTTTCTTTTGCATGTTTTAGGAAGCTGGCAGAGCGCTCGTGTCAGATCAGCGACTATAAGCATATATAAATTCATGGAGATAGAAGCTAGTAGGTCTCACAGACCCAGCCCAGACCGTTCTAGGGTTAAAGGGTTCAGCAGAAAAATCGAAAACAATACTGCGTACACAGTGGCGCGCGCGCTGAGCTGGCAGCCGGCGCTCGGGCACGGTCGCGTTACGGCACAAAGAGTTGGCCGGCGAGGTTCCAACCGCGCGTGAATAACGTCGTTGGGGGCTAACCGAATCGACGCGCCGCCGCACGCTGGGCGCCGCGCGGAATTCGCGCTCGTTATACGGCGGCAGGTGCGCTCCACAAACGCCGGCCCCACCCGCACCTGCGCCAGAAGAGCGTCCGCACCCCGATGGCCGACTAATTAACCGGCCGCGGGTCGCTAGTTCGCGCGGCTGCCGCGCAGTGGAGCAAGGAGTCGCCTTTCCCCCCACCCCACCGCTACGGTGCTAATCATGGCCGGCCGTGTTATGACGGCGTTTTTGGGCGTCCACGCGCGCCGGCGTCGCCTCTGCCGCGCCGATGCCGCTGTGGGACATCCCCAGCGGCCAGCCGATCGTCGCGTAATCGTTTAACGAGTTTAGAATCGCGGCCGGCAACTCGATTGCGACCGACAGACAGGGCTAATTATGGCCCTCCGCCCGGGAGGGACTGATTTTATCGGAGCGTGAGACTGATTTGATTTTTGGTCGGGGGGCAAGGACAATACAATTTCTCGCAGCAGCGCACCGCATTCCGCACGGGCTCGCCTGGCGGTGCTCTGCGCTGGGGTGAGGCCGGCCGAGCGTCTACCGACGCTGGCTGAGGATTATCCCGGATGCTCTGGCCTCAGATCTACTGTGGAGAGCGTAGGACCGATTAGTGTTAGTGGATTATAATAACAGGGCATAAACACGTTTTAAGTGAAACCAGAATACAATTTACAGATGGTAGGGTAGTAAGTTAGTCATTTGTCATTTTGCCTCCACTCCTCCTCCACTAATTTTTTTTTCTTCCAAACAAATTTACAACGGCACTTGTGCGTCTCGGTTGCACAGTGGTAGAGTGCCAGATTACAAATCCAAAGGTCGCGGGTTCGATGCCCACAAGGTACTAGGATTTTTATCTGTCACTTTCCAATTCTTTCACCTCGTGCAGTACTGCTCGTGTGAAAAATACCGAGTACTATCGTGCAGGGCCGGATCTAGGACATATGACAAGGGGGGCAAACTTAAATTTGCCGCCCCTTCTTTCAACCCCCCCCCCCGTAACAATCGACTTTTTGACGCTAATTGGGTTACGTATTTCTAAATAAATGTCATAATCTCACAACATGAACTTACTTTATTTAAAACTTCCGGGCTCATAAGCCGTGGTCGATTTATAAAACTTTCCCCTAACGTTTCATCTTCGGCTGCGGATGAGATCTTCAGAGGTAGAATGGCGAACTGCCATTCTACCTCTGAAGATGTCTTCCGCAGCCGAAGATGAAACGTTAGGGAAAAGTTTTATAAATCGACCACGGCTTATGAGCCCGGAAGTTTTAAATGAAGTTGACGCCGGCCGTGAAAGCTTACATTGTATGATGAACTTACTTTATTCACTGAATTAAGATCAAAGGAAAACAGAACAATTTAATTAATACAAAAATATTACAAGATTACTCATCGTACAAAAATCAATTCAAAATTTTGCTTTTCGAACTTTTTTGTTGCAAAACTGTTTTTGATATCACCATAGTTTAGAGAAGCAGCTCTTTTGTGCTCTGTGGGTATTATACTCAGATTTGTTATGCAGTCGTACTCCTCAAGTGTATTTAATTAGTTTCAGCTTCCTGAAACTTCTTTCTTCAGACGAAACAGGAACTAGAATGGTAAGATATATTTTAACACTGTGGTAAGGTAGAGATACCCCTCTACCAATTTATTCTTATAAATTAAACTTAATGTTGATGATGCAGTGGAATCTTGCAAGGCTCTGTCTACTGCCAGCGCATGTTGTCTGAAACTTTCAACTTCAAGTTATTCCTCGCTAAGATCTTCTGCCAGTTCCGCTGCTTTGGCCTTCAAGTCCTCCACTTCCATTTCTCGAATTTGCACACCACACAGAAATCTAATTTTTGCACCAATTTTCTCAAGTACGGTAAACCTGGTACTAAGCTCTGTCAACTATTTCTTATTTTTTCTGTGAATGTTGGATACTTCATCCTCATAAAGCTCATCGGCTTCTATCTTCGAATCCTTTTTTCGGAGAATACCGTTGATACCTCATTATCTTCTGCTAGCACTCGGATCTCAGAAATAGCTTCAGAGGTACAAGAATGCCAGGAAGTTTTGAGAAAGGCCAAAAGTCCTTGAATGTTTCGAACAGCTTTATCAATTGTAAAGTATTAACTTCGCAGAAACTGATTAACATGAGCAATTTATTTTAATATTGCATACCAGAAACAAGTTAAAGTAATGAATTTGAGTTTTCTCATATCCTTTAAAATAGATCTTGTCTCTGATTTTGTTTCTGGTGTTGACAATTTATAAGTTTCAGTTTCTTCCAGGGCCTTCAAAACTTTATAAAAATGCTTGTAAACAGCTTCAACCGCATCTACTCTTGCAGATCACCTAGTCTTGTTGAATGTCTGCTGAATTTGCTCCTACTAAATTTAAAGAGTGAGCAGCACATGGTACGAAATAGGTCAATTCATTCTTCTGAAGTATTCTTGACTGGACCCCTTTGTACTTTCCAGCCCTGTTTGCCCCATTGTCATGAGGCTGCCCCCTGCAGTACTTAATGTTCAACCCATCCTTTTCCAATTTTTGCAGTATGTCCTGACTACGGCCTTCTCCTGTTTTGTCTGTAACTGTAAAAAAGTTAGTAAAACGTTCCACAACCTCTGAGTCATTCGACTTGACATATCGAATCTGCGCGTTGTGGCTGATATCTGGAGTGCAGTCAAACATCAGTGAAAAGTATTTAGCAGCTAAAATATCTTTAATTTTATCTTCTTTTATTTTGTCAGCAAGTAGGTCACGCAACTCATCTTTTATATTTTTGCCAAAATAGCTAATCTGGCCTTTCTTGTGGCGTTCAATACGCAGACGAATGGGGACATTATAGTATGATATGAGATCAATTGTATTTAGAAATTTGCCGCTATGTGGATCATCAAAATCACCATATTCTTTTGTTCCTCTAAAAGAACTCCCTTGCTTAGCTAGATAAAAGACAGCATCAACAATACAGTGAGATTCCTCCTGTTTTATCTGTTCTTGCTGACCAGTGTGCGATACTTATCAGGTGGGTTTGTCGGAGGACATCGAAAGAGTCGAAAGAAAGGCTGCTTTTTTTGTATTGTTGTGATACAGGGGGAGACAGCGTCACGGAAATGATACAGGATCTGGGATGGGAATCATTAGAACAAAGGCGTTTATCGCTGCGACGTGGGCTACTTACGAAACTACAATCGTCAACATTCTCCTCCGAATGCGAAAATATATTGTTGCCTCCCACTTACATAAGTAGAATAAATACGTGAAATCAGAGCTCAAACAGAGAGATTGTTGTTCCTGCGCGCTATTCGAGAATGAAATGAGAGATAAATAGTATAAAAGTGGTCCGATAAACCCTCTGTCAGGCAGTTAAATGTGATTTACAGAGTATCCTGTGTAGATGTCTATCAATTCCACCGCTACCGAGAGAGGACTCTAGACCCTTAATGCTTTTGACTTTCATTAAGAAGTGTGTGCACCTTAAATTAATTTTTTTAAAAGGACTGGAACGTTATTCAAATTCACCTGTTCTACAAATATTACCTTGATATGAAATATGAATATTCATTTATCTGAAAAAGGAAATCTAATCAAATTAATAAACCTTGTGCATTTACTTATGCAATAACGCAAACATCTCCCTCATTCTGGCTAATATCTAGTAGATTTTTAAAGTTTGTTTAGCTGAAGTACCTGTGACAGGGCAACACTGAAGTCAGCAACCAGGAATTTTAGTTTTATTAAATTATTTCGGTATTTATTGCGGTCATTTTACTTTTAATAATTCTGTTTCAGTTAGTTTTATTAAATTATACCAAAGAGATACATTCTGTAAAAAAAAAAGGTCAGTCAAAATTTCCGGCCTCTAAATTCCGCCACCCGGGGCAACTGCCCCCTTTGCCCCCCCCCCCCCCCCCGGCCCTGCTATCGCGGTTCGGAGCCCACGTTAAACTGGCTGGGCAAGTCAGTTCGAAGGTCGGAGGAAGGCAACGGCATACCACCTCCAAGCAGGACCATGCCTAGTAAAGCACTGTGGTATGGCGTTCAAACCAATCTTCGGATTGTTGACTGCTGTATCTTTTTTTTTCTTCTTCTTCTTTTTTAGTTCGGAATTAATGCCTCATATTTTTTACGTGGCGTATCCAGAAAATATGTACCGTTTTGAGAATATATATATATCACCAGAAAGAGACTTTCTTAATCTACTTTTCGCCATAGTTTCCACTGTTGTTGAGGCACTTGTAGTGGTCTCTTCTCTGTAGATGTCTGTACTTGGCAGTTCCTGTTGGTCCTCCTTGGTGTAATGTTACATGAATGTGCGACACCAGTTATTGTGTTATTTCTAACACAGCAAAAAGCAGATTAGCTTATTACAAGGACATGAAGATTGTGGCTTGGTCCTTCGAAACTGGTTGCCAATATGTAATGAAATGAGAATATAGGTGACAGTGTTATTTTTCGTGTTATTTTACATGTTGGCTGGGAGGCGGTAAAATTATTTTTGATTAAGTAGACAACATCTATAGTCTTAACCGCAAATTTATTAACAGTGATGACCAGCTTCAACTTATTTCTGAGTCATCATCGGATCTGTTTACGTGTTTCTCAATAGTTGTAACTCACAACAGGCAGTATAACCTTCCAGTTATCAAATTTCAAGCCAAAGGATGGGGTACAACATTTGAAGAAAACCACGTTGGCTGCTGCACATATATGACAGATGTTGGTGAAAATATTTTTGGAGAACAGTAGCTAAAATCAGGCATTGCTGGTTAAAATTCACTGGCAGTGTCTTGTACATGAAACACACAGTATTTAAAATACCTTGTCACGACTATAGATATTGTCTACTTAATCGTGTTATCATTCATTAAAATCCGAGGATTGGTTTTCAGCAGTCATGATGGCAGCAAGTCTCCATTCTTAATGTCTTTCACGATTTGGTTCATGTATCTCGAGCGTGCTCTTCCTCTTAGTCTTTTCCTCCCAACTTAACCCTATGTTATTGTTTTCATGAGTCGATGTGTCATTAAATGACCTGTAATTTGAAATCTTCTTTTGACAATTGGGCTCTAAACCATCTGTTTTCACCCGCTCTTTCCAATACCACTTCATTTGTAACTTTGTCATTCCATTGTACTTTGAGCATGTGTCAAGCATAATATATTTGAAAGGAATTTAGCCTCTTCCCTTCCTCAAGTCCCAGAGTCCGTGTTTCAGAGCCACAGCATTACTGATACTCTTAGAAGTTAAGAGCTTTTTCTTTCTTTTCAAAGCAGCTTTTGCTTGTGCAATTCTGTTTCTTACTTCTACCTTGCTTCTTCCATCCCTGGTCATCCTACCATCTACATACCTGTACAGATCTTTTCAAGTAGTACATTGCCTACATGAAATTGCAATTTAGCATGCCATTCTTTCTCACATGCCATAAGTTCTGTTTCTGCTTTATTTATGTTCAACCCATAACTTCATCCATTCTATTTAGGAGATTTACAATGTTTTCTTCTCTCTCAGATAAGCAGTTTCATCCGCATGTACCAAGCAAGTGTGAGCTGTGTAACAGTACGAGAAAGAGGAAGGCATGATTTGAGCAGGAGAATGGCCAGGAAGTGTTCTACCTCCTCTACTGTTCGTCATTGTAATGGATGAAATAATGGCAGGAGTTGCAAAACGGGGAGGATATGACAGCGAAGATGTTTGCAGATGGTATGGGGTAATGGAGAAGGAGAGTACAAAGGAGAATAAATTCATTGGAGGAGTTGGTGGCTCAGTATGGAATGCAATTTAATTCTAACAAGTGTGAAATTATAGCGACAGAAGATTGGAGGGGATATAGTAAAGAGGGTGGGCAATTTTAAGTATCTGGGAAGTGTGGTTGAAGAAATTGATATGGGGATCAATAGATCCCTGCAAAGTGTGCGAAGTCTGATGTGGAGCAAATACGTACCCCAGAAGAGTAAGCGTGTGATATTCCAACAATAAGTATGTATCAGAAACGTGGGTTATGAAGAAAAGGCAGGAGAGCAGAATCGAGGCGTGTGACATGAAATTCTACAGAATCAGGATTGGAATAACTAGATTGGATAGAATGAGAAACGAAAAGTTTGGGGAAATTGTGAAGGAGAAGCAGCTAAAAGAGACAGCAGAGCAGGTGGTATGCAAAGTGGCAGGATTCTAAAGAAGACTCATGAGATAGAATCTGGAGGCAGGACACTAACAAATAGACGGATCTAGGGAGTAAAGTAAGGAATGTTGAAGGGAGAAGGATGGGACAAAGAGCAAGAGAAAAAGTGGTGGGAGGATAGGGAGCGATGTAGACGCCTATGTTCCAAGCACACTCGGCCAGAGGCTGCAGACTCTAGTAACTGATAATAATGATAGTAACGTATCTGACTCTTCTACGTATAAATTACAACTAATTGGGGATAAGCACAGCCTTGTCGGAAACCTTTTCGTATCTTCACCTCTTCGTTGTTTGTCCGTCCCTAGATAACTGGTGTCTCGTTTTTGTACATTTAGCATTTCATTTTTCTGTCTTTTTAGTCTATTGCAAATTTTCGAGTACATGAAACATTTTGTTCCTTTTGACATTATCAAATGCTTTCTCTAAGTCTACGAAAGCTATATCTGTTGCCAGGCTCTTTTCTAGTCGCTTTTCAAGAACTAGTTTCAGGGCAAATATTGCTTCCCTTCTCTGTCTTTATGGAATCGACACTGATCTTCTAGGAGTATGGATTTAACTGTTTGCTACGTGAAGTTACGTGAGTCATTAAGATTACACTCTCAAACTTAATATGGTTCGATTGAGATCAATGTTAGTGTTTCCCTCAGAAGTTTCGGTGCCCGAAAGTTTTAGGGCAATTAATACCAAAATTTCAAATGAATTAATTCAATAGTTGTTTTTTTAATATATATATATATATATATATATATGTCAAAGCAATAAGTCAGAGCGGTGAATCAGAAGGTTGCAAATGTATTTAGATTTCGCCACAGGATGGTATGGATACACATGTATTATTAAAAAATAGGATGTACTGTGTTGGATACGCTGTATGGATGAGAGCCTCTTGTATGGAGATGTATCGCCAGTTATGCTGTTGGAAATGATTTTTTCGTCTATTGACTTATACATACAGCGATTCACACTGCTTAAATGCGAATATAATTCTGTCCACCCATATAGAGTATATGCAATGTTTGTAAATTGATGTCTACAACTCAAAGTGGGTCAGTATTCATCAGTGGGAAGCAAGACCAGATTGCTTCAAGGAGCGCACTTAGCGAAAGTTGTATAGTGTCGGCCCTCATTTTATTTACTGAGTACATCCAATAGTTTAGTTGAGATTTCTAGAGAAGATGAATGGGCATTGGGCTTAGGGAATACATCATGAAATTATCAGTGGTATTATCGCAATTTGCTCTATAGTAATGGAGCAAATGTGGGTGAATAGTTTCAGTGAGTACCAGAGGTAAATCATATATTTGGATCATACAAAATAATAAAGTGATGCGTTACATGACGCAGAATAGCGGTGTTTGAATTGTAAATCAAATTATTTGCTCATACAATACCTATCTTTATTTATTATCAGTACTCAATCTGTGAAGTGCCTTAGTTTAACTGGCATGATGGGTTTTGTGAAAGGCTGGTGTCTGCCAATGACCGCCTGCAACCCAAAAGGCTGGTGTCTGCCAATGACCGCCTGCAACCCAGATCTGGAGCGCTCCTTGAAAGGATTTCTGTCTCATGGTATTGGGCACTGAGTTCTTGGTAGCCATAGGTTTCGTCAGTGTAATGTCATGTGTGGAAAATTTGGGTTATGAGGGTTCCCTCAGGTGGCGACTTTTAAAGGGAACTGTAGCACAGTACGGTATTATAGGTCTGGGTGTTCGTGTGTGTTGTGAAATGTTTGACTGCTGAATGTGGGACTCATCATAAAGTCTTGTTATTGTCTTCAAAGTGGTGGTAGATCTTTGTGGGTTATATTAGCGACGGAAATGATGCTTATTTTAATACAGAAATGGCTGCTCTGTGAGTGTCCAGTACTCTCTTTTTATTTATGGCCAGGCAGCTGGCAGCGCTTATTGCTTGTTGCGCTCTCTGTAGACCTCAACAGGCGATGTGCTGAAGTGTTTCAAAGAGCATGCGGCGTATCTAGAGTCCCATTCATGTGGGTCTGCATTAGACGCTGTAAGGGTGATGAGTGGAGGGTTTGAAATCTCCGTAGGCTGTATGGTTTTGAAATGTATTGTGTAGTTTGCATGAAACACGAATTCAGAGTTTCAAAGTGGAATAGTGATCTGTCGTGTTTATTTGTATTTTCTCAGGTAGTTACTTCTCAAGATGGTGTCAATTAGGTATTCCATTGAGGATTAGAAATTGTGTGCAGTTAGCTTCTGGCTGACTAGTGTATCTCTACATGACAGACATTGGAAAGGTCTATTTCTCACCAAGAACTTTAAGTGCGTTGCAGTCATGAATGCCTCTTATATGGAACATGCAATTTTCAGTTTCTCCTGTGTCGCCAAGACAAGATGGCTGTTCACAAATGTAGTAGACTTAATCTGTCTACAATGTTAGGAGGAGATCCAATATTATGAAAGGTTCAAAAAGGATAATGCCAAGATTGCTAATATATAATTTTATTTCTACGACCGGTGCCGATAGCCTCTGCCATCATCTTCTGGTCAATGAAAGGTTATAAAGTCTTCATCTTGTGAAGTCAACAGTTATTGTTTAAATTAAAGAGCATAGATGCACTATTTCATGGTAGATCAAATATATATTTATAACGTTATTGCACTTCACGCGAACTTTTGTGGTGGAGTTATTCTTTATTTTATTTTTTATTTTTTTCTTTCCGCACAAGAGGCACTGGCCTTTCTTATTCGTTTCTGACGTTCCTGCCGTGTCAATGATGGGAACTTCCCCTTCTGGAATTTCGAAAATAGTTCGGCAGTGATATGATCCCCAACCTCCTTTTCTAGTGTTTTTTCATCAATGTCCGCTGTATTTTCTGACCCATGTAATAAATACTGCCATGAAAAGATTCTTTTACAAGTTTACATAAAAGGAAAATGGAAGACACTTTCAAAATCATCAGAATGAAACTAGTATAACTGAAGCAGGATTGAGGTACGCAATACCCCAGTACCGTCTTCATTGAGAGACGAGGAAATACTGAGGGCTTTGAGTCGTGACGGGAAGGGAAGGTGGGAGGAAGAGGCTAAAGAGAGATTTATTGAAAAATACCTAGAGCTGCAAAACCGCAAGTCTCTGCACTATGCTGCAGCAATGCGAAATTCCCCAGCGCATCCGCTCGAAGGTTACTTGATATTCGATCGATGTTCCCAAAATGAACGCCACTCGACAACACGCGAAGATGTGGCTGTGGACGCCTCAGTAGCAAGCACAATTAGGTAGACGTGTCTACATCTACACAAATATCTCTGCAATCCACATGTGTTGTGTCCAATTTAAGTGGTTCGTAATCGTTACTTCTAGGTATTTACGGAAATTGACGGCCTGTAGGTTTCACTGATTTCTACTGTAACTGAAGTTTAACGGATTTCTTTTAGTGGTCATATGGATGACCTCACATGTCTAATTATTAAGGGTCAATCGCCAATTTTTGCTCCATGCACATATCTTATCTAAATCATTTTGCAGTTGCTTTTGATCTTCTACTGACGTAACTAACCGATAAGTGACAGCATCATCCGCAAACAACCTAAGAAAGCTACTCAAATTGTCTCCTAAATCGTTTATAAAAATAAGGAGCGGTAGGGGCCCTATAACAGTTCCCTGGGGAACGCTAGATGTCACTTCAGTTCTACTCGATAACTTTCCGTCAATTACAACGTACTGTGTCCTGTTTGACAAGGTTATCACGAATCCCATCGCAGAATTGTAACGGCATTCCTTAAGAACGGAGTTTGATTAGAAAACGCTTGTGAGGTACAGAGTCGAAAACCTGCCGCAAATCTAGAAATGCGGGATCTATTTGACATCCTTTGTCGATAGCACTTATCACATCATGTTTGTGTGTGTCCTGGGGTCCAACCAATGGTCTCCCGGTTGTATGTCTTTGAATGGCAGAAACTTTGCGTAGGTCACAGGCGACTTTCACGACCAGAGCGCATCCTATCGTTCTCGTCAATAATCTTGGGTGAGTACCTATGTTATTCCTGATCTCCTTCCCGAAAGCTGTTACTGAAAACCAGATTATTCTATCAACTCAAACTGTCAGTAGCGGTGGCTGATCATGACTAAAACTGCTGCTGCTACTAACGCTGCTACTGACAAGATAGACAATGCTAACTCTGTCGGAGTCTTTGTTGCGTGGTTCAGATCTCGAACCCGGCCACACGTAACCAAAGGATCAAGGAAGGACTGAGTAGGTTTTTATTCACTCGCACATAATTGGACAGTTGACACAATTTATTTAGTCTGCAATACACAGATAATAAAATAGAATTTGCAGTTTAAATTAATGAAAAAATAAACAATCCAACGCCATAATGTCAAATTTTGAGGTCAAGTTGATAATTCAACACCACAGAAACGCCTGAAGGGCGACCTTAAAAATGCAATTAATATAAACCTTATACCTTAAGGGCTGGTGTTTAATATGTGAACTTCGAAACAAGAATCTTTGGTTAAACCTTAAATAATACAGCTAAGATGTAAAACAATAAATCTTCAAAAAAAAAAAAAAAAATCATATTCGAGCTAACTGTCTTGTAGCAGGCCCCAGACTTCCAGAAGATTTAACTTTAATACATGCCACTACTTCGCGTCATTTTCCATGGCCTTCAGACATCACCACGTTAGTAACAGCAGCGTATTCGCTAACCACGAGTTGCGAGTAGATGTAAACAGCATGAGAGCAAAACACAACACTACAACAATTGTTCTGCAGGAGGAAGGATTGAGCCATCACTGTGTTCAACAACGGCGACGAGACAATTCATTTGCATCGGTATCAACCGAGACCGTCGACCAAGCAGAAGAATCCCAAATCAGGCTAAACGCACAGTTAAACTGTCAAACTCACAATAGTACTGTCTCACTGTAGCATAAAATGCTGCTTTCCGCTGTCTTGATAGACGCGTTTGTGGCTAGTTCAAACTTCATGTGTGCAAAACACACCGACAGTTATCGCCATAGCCTTCGGAACACATCAAGGCAGCTCGGTCAGTCGTTCCATTGGTCGGTATGGCTGCAACTAACACGTCACGCAGCGCAGCCGACTCTGACCACTTCCCAGATAGCGACGTGACGTACACATCCAATTTACTGCCCATACCGCGCGTAGCGTCACTCTCGTCTCCAGCACACCTCTAGCCACGCCCTCCAGAGACCCTTCCACTTGTCTCACTAGGCTCTGTGCCAAAGATAATCAGTCGATCGAAACTAGCCGATCGCTGATGGAGATCATCGATCCGACTCAGTCTTCTTGGCCTTGGAATTATTCGATGGACCTGACTGGAGGTGAACGTCTTCAGAGTCGTTGTCTCTTCTGTCACACTGTACAGTTTCTAGAAAGATCGATCGCCAAGTCGCTCTGGAGGTCAATACACTATGTTGTTTGCTTCTGGTCACGTTGCTTCGAACTGTCACGTATGGTTTCAGGTGAGTTAGACGGACGATGGCCTGATTACTGAATCATCGGCTTCCATATGAATACCCTTACAACTCACAGTGTAAACTTAACATTTCCTCTCAGAGAGGACACAGTTCGTAGTAATCGATGGTAAGGCATCGACTAAAACAGAGGTGATATCGGGCGTTGCACAGGGTAGTGTTATTGGTCCTCTGCTGTTCCTTATTTACATAAACGATTTAGGGGAAAATCTAAGTAGCTCTCTTAGGTTGTTTGCAGAAGACGCCGACATTTACCGTCTAGTAAAATCATCTGAAGATCAAAACCAACTGAAGAACGATTTGAAAAAGATATCAGTATGGTGTAAAAATTGGCAGTTGACTCTAAATAATGAGAAGTTTGAAGTCGTCCACAGGAGTACGAAATAAAATCCGTTAAACTTTGTTTACATTATAAATCAATCAAATGTCAAGGCCGTAAACTCCACAAAATACCTAGGAATTACAATTACTTCTGACTTAAATTGGAAAGATCACGTAGATAATGTCAGGTAAGGCGAACCAGAGACTGCGTTTTATTGGCAGAACCCTTAAAAGATGCAACAGAACTACTAAAGAAACTGCATACACTACGCTTGTCCGTCCTTATCAGGTAGGCTTGACGGAGGACATCGAAAGAGTCCAAAGAAGAGCAGCTCGTTTCGTATAGTCACGATACAGGGGAGACAGCGTTACGGAAATGATACAGGATCTGGAATGGGAATCATTACAACAGCGGCGCTTATCGCTGCGGCGTGGTCTACTTACGACACTACAATCGCCAACATTCTCCTCCGAATGCGAAAATATATTGGTGACTCTCACTTACATAGGTAGAAATGGTCATCAGAATAAAATACGAGAAATCAGAGCTCGAACAGAGAGATTCAGGTGTTCATTCTTTCCGGGCGCTATTCGAGAATGGAATCGGAGATAAAATAGTATAACGGTGGTTCGATGAACCCTCTGCCAGACACTTGAATATGATTTGCAGAGTATCCCATGTAGATGTAGAACATTGTGCAATCCACTCATAATTTGCCCGCTTGGTAGTTTTTCGGACACATTTCTTTAGAAGGACGACTCATTTAATGTATGGATACAAGGAGAAGCACGACCGGCCGCAGTGGCCGAGCACTCTGCGGCGCGCCAGTTACAGTCTGCACGGCCGCTACGGTCGGGGGTTCGAATTGCCCCCTCGGGCATGGATGTTTGTGTCGTCTTTAGTGTAAGGTAGTTCATAAGTAAGAAACTTCCTGGCAGATTAAAACTGTGTGCCGGAACCGGGACTCGAACCTGGGACCTTTGCTTTACGCGGGCAAGCGCACTACTGACTGTGCTATCCCGATACGACCCACGATGCCGCCCCACAACTTTACTTCCTCCAGTACCTCGTCCGCGAAAGGCAAAGGTCCAAGGTTAGAGTCCCGATTTCGGCGCACAATTTTAATCTGCTAGGAAGTTTCAAATCAGCGCACACTCCGCTGCAGAGTGAAAGTGTCATTCTGGAAACATCTCTTAGGCTTTGGGTAAGCCATGTCTCCACCATATCCTTTCTTCCAGGAGTGCTAGTCTTGCATGGTTCGCAGGAGAGCTTCTGTGAAGTTTGGAAAGTAGGAGGCGAGGTACTGGCGGAAGTAAAGTTATGGGGCGGCATCGTGAGTTGTGTCGAGATAGCACAGTCGGCAGTGCGCTTGCCCGCGAAAGGCAAAGGTCCCAGGTTCGAGTCCCGGTTCCGGCACACAATTTTTATCTGCCAGGAAGTTTCATATCAGCGCACACTCCGCTGCAGAGTGAAAGGTTCATTCTGGAGCTCATAAGTAGTTTGTAAGTTTAGGGACTGATGATCCCACAGTTAAGTCCCTTAAGCTTAACAAACATTTGAACGTTTTGAAGGAGAAGCACATCCTAAGCAACAAGCACAGTTTGGTAGACGTGTCCATTGCCATGGATGATAAGATGATCTTGCGGACGGCAAGTCAGTCTTGGTATTGGTCTTCCACACTCTTCCTTTTTCTCCCCTTATGTAACACCTTTCTATGATGGAAGGGCTAGAAAGGGTGAAGACGGGAGAAGAGAGAGAGAGAGGGGGGGGGGGAGAGGAGAGGCAGAGCAAGTTGCGGCAGCCGTAGGCCGTCCGTCCGGTCCGGCGCGTGTGTTTGGTTGCCGTAATTTATCACGGCGCCGAGTTGTAACAGCGGCCTAGGGAGGGCGCGGAGGAGCAGGAGGAGGAGGAGGGAGGGTGGGAGGGCAGGAGGAGGGGGGGATGCAGATGAGACGCGGCCCCCTTCCCTCGCCACTGTGCGCGGCGGCGCCTTTTGCAGACGCTGACCCGCCGCAGCGCGCTACCCGGCACTAATTAAAACTTGGCTTTTGTACCAAAGACGCCGGCAGCCATCTCGCAGCCGGCGGCACTTAAAGGATGTCCGGCCCACTTGCTGGGCACCAGAGCCACCTGCTCTCCCTCTCCTGCACCAAAGGCATCGCCAGGGTCCATTTTCTTTCCTGAAATTTCACTCTGCCGAATTAGTCGCGCTTCTAAAGACGGTATACAGCTTCTCTATGTCCATTCGTCACAACATGGCACCTTAGTGTGTGTGTGTGTGCAGCATTCTCAGTCCGTTGGTTTATGTATGTAAGTGGCGTCCGTTTCCCATATATGTCTGAAAGAACAGACATAAGTAATTCGAAGACGGTCTTCAGTGCAGACGTACTCCTGAGCCGACTTTTCCACCTAGTAACGTAGTGCAGCGGTAGCAAACTGGCCCCCATTTGAAAAAAAAAAAAAAAATAAAATAAAAAAAAAAAAAATAAAAACCGTGTTGGTTGCACAAATATGGTTTTATTTATCTTCTCATGTGACTTGTTCCGGTAGTAGGCATCATGGGGAAATTTCAAAAATCCTAAAGTGAACTTGACATAAATGTACACTATTGGACATTAAAACTGCTACACCAAGAAGAAATGCAGATGATAGATGGGTATTCATTGGACAAATATATTATACTGGAACTGACATGTAATTACATTTCCACGCAAGTTGCGTGCATAGATCTTGAGAAATCAGTACCCAGAACAACCACATCTGGCCGTGATAACAGCCTTGATACGCCTGGGCATTCAGTCAAACAGAGCTTGGATGGCGTGTACTGGTAAATATGCCCATGTAGTTCGAACACGATACCACAGTTCATCAAGAGTAGTGACGGACGTATTGTGACGAACCAGTTGCTCGGCCACCATGAGCAGACGTTTTCAATTGCTGAGAGATATGGAGAATGTGCTGGCCAGGGCAGCAGTCGAACATTTTCCGTATCCAGAAACGCCCGTACAGGACCTGCAACATGCAGTCATGCATTATCCTGCTGAAATGTTGGGTTTCGCAGGGATCGAGTGAAGGGTAGAGCCACGGGTCGTAACACATCGTAAATGTAACAGCCACTATTCAAACTGCCGTCGATGCAAACAAGAGGTTGCCGAGACTTGTACCCAATGGCACCCCACACCATCACGCCGGGTGAAACGCTAGTATGGCGATGACGACAACACGCTTCCAATGTGCGTTCACCGTGATGTCGTCAAACAAGGATGCGACCACTACGATGCTGTAAACAGATCCTGGATTGATCCGAAAGATTGACGTTTTGCCATTCGTGCACCCAGGTTCCTTGTTGCGTACACCATCGCAGGCCACATTATCAAATTCAAATGTTTGTTAAGCTTATGGGACTTAACTACGGGGTCATCAGTCCCTAAACTTACAAACTACTTATGAACTACTTACAAACTAGGACGGCACAAATATCCATGCCCGAGGGGGGATTCGAACCCCCGACCGTAGTGGCCGTGCTGACCGTGACTGGAGCGCCTCAGTCACCTCGGCCACCGCGGCCGGCGCCACATTATCAACGTTTCTAAAGGCTAAAACCAAAACATAATCAACAGTTTTTCTAATTAGGGTAAGCGTCCTCAATAAAACGGAGAATATTGTAACAAATTTTTAATATCCATGAGAAAAGAGAAAAATTTGTAAGACGGACGAGATTCATGTCAACCCAAAATCTTTTCTGGACTACGCACAAAATTTATAATGAAGAAATTATCAAAGGCATTGACATGCCTTTAAATACTAAAAAATGCTTAATGAACTGGAGAACTTGAAAATAAAATTAACGTAAGTGTAGATAAGACAAAGTCGGTTAAACGAGTAGAAACAACAATCAGACCGTAAATATGTTGCAACCCCGACGGCTAATACCACAAAATAAACTGGAGAAAGCTGTGTATATATTCTGTTCTGGACGATATTAATTGCAAAAAAATTTGTGAGTGCCTAAAGGTACCCAAACAGGAAGAAGAAATAAGATTAGACTCAGACTTAATAAAGTCGTTATCCTCGTATAATAAGTGAAATCAATCGGACCTGCACTAAATCCACAGAAAGTCGTCGCAGTTATAGCAGCGGAGAGCAACTTCTTTGCGGATAACAGGTTTTTACTGTTTCTGTAGAGTACCTGCTACTGCTCACTCGGGTCTTCTGACAACTTTCACTCTTCACAAATGTCCCTTCTCACAAGTGTTCCAACCCCATAGAATCGACGAATATACATTGATCAACTACATACATTTATGTCACTATCGTATTATAGAGGACCTTTATTAAATGGTCATATCATGCTTTTCAAATTTGTCTAGATTCTTACATTATGCTCTGAAGATTGTCTGAAACACGTAAGGACTGGTACAATAATGAAACTATCACCGTTTGGATATTTTTCGCCAGTAGCCTAGCACCTTTTTTTAAATTTATTTTAATTACATTGATAATCATGGTTGCATACCTCCACCAAGACACCAGAAGACATACGACTTCTCAGTATTTCACCTGCCTTTTGAATCGCACCACAGCAAACTTGGTTCTCCACTAAGCGGACCCCGACCTTGCGTGGCTAATGGAGTTACTATAGGAATCGTGACGACATGGCAGGGTGTCAGTGGTGTATATATTTCCGTCCACAGTATGATTATGCCCCTTCAAGCACCTTTAGATGCTGTGGCTCTCAGATTAACGATCACATTGGATATTACCATCTGCAATGTCAATATTTCCCCAGTTGGTGAAGTACCCAAACATGTATTGGCTGCACTGGTTTCCCAGCTACCCCTCCCTTTCTACTACCGGTTAATATCAACGCCCACTACCTCTTGCTGGGTTGCACCATGATTACTGGCCGTGGAAGAGATGTTGAGAATGCCGTGCTGGAGTAGGCTAGAGGTCTGGATCGCCACGTTACGGATCGCAGGGCCTCCCGTGTCGGAGGTTCGAATCCTCCATCGGGCATGGATAAGTGTGTTGTTCTTAGGTTAGTTTAACTTAGTTTAGGTAGTGCGTAAGACTAGGGAGTGATGGCCAACGTAGTTTGGTCCCATAGAATTACAAGCATTTTATATGTCGAGAATTTCTCAGATCAATCACTGTGTTTTAAAATCTGATGCTGCAACACGTTTTATTTGGCAACAGACCTGTCAGTTTGCAGGCCGTGGCCTTCCACAATCTGTCCACTGGAGAAGTCACGAATACTTGTTGGGTAGTGACAAATTTCTATCACTACCCCAGCGTCAATCCCCTCCGTGTATTCCCAGGTGTGCTTGAAATAAGGCAGATTGAGGCGTGTCACCACCATTGCCAGCGCTGAACCTCTCCCACACGACACCACCGACGTGGTGGTCGATAGTGTAACTAGGACAATTATATCTGCTGCAGATCATATAATATCTTGTTCTTCAGGGTGTCCCCGGCGAAAGACAGCGCCAGAAGTCGTTGATGCCATTAAAGACTAAGCCGGCTGTACAGAGACATAAGTGGCAACCGTGTCTAGGTAATGTTATCACCTTTAAACGAAACCCGCCAGCTATAAAAAAGACGGAAACCGGAGTTTTGGGAAAGGTGCGAATCAAAATATCTCCACGTATGGACGTCTACTAACAAGAGAAACCCCATAGTTTGAGAGCAAAACCTCATGCGGAAGAAATGTGTTTTATTAGGCGAGGAGCAAAACTAAGATCATACGTGTGCTAAACCTACCATTTTTCCCATGAAAATACAGGAAACATGTACCGCCGTATAACGTAATATCAAAGTAAAAAATATAAAAAAAGAAACATTTACTGTCTTTGGGCTTAATTGTTACAAACACGTGTTCTTTTGTGCAGCGTCAAATAAAGAAAACCCACTGGTGATGGTACAGACGTCCTACCTCACACAGAAGCAAGAAGAGTTTCGAATTACAGGAAGCTTTTATATCTAGCAATTTTAACCGCTAACACGACAAAAACAAGAGCTGCGAATCCAAATCATGAATACATTAATTAGGGTGAAGTACCAGGACAAACCTCAACGATAATATTATATTAATTTTATTATAATTAATTGATAACTGCGATCCTGAATATCAGAGATTTGATTTTATGATAGTCCTTTAACAATCTATGCCAGTGCTGGTAATGTTTTACATTTTGAAATGCATGTTTCGTTGCAATTAATCAGAATTTTTTTGGATGTATGAAACAAACTAATACAATATTATTTTGGTGAAGAATTCAAATATTTCATAAATTGTTGCAACAGCGACAGAAGAAGCCAGCTTACGTTTGTATGATTTATTATGCTTGACAGTATCCGACTTCCCTCAATGTGCAGTTGAAAATGTTGCATGGCAGACTGATGCAGCTCTCCACGCTACCTTGTGAGAGGCTCTTCATATTCATCTGAAACTGTTTACTGTTCTGAATGAGTACCCCTATATTTTTACATAAGTTACCGTTTCTAGCGATTAGTCATCATAAGTATACCGGTACAGTACTGGATTTCTACTGCTTAGTTTACGCAAATAATTTCATCCACCCGTTTTTACACTCATGGTAAATATTAGTCTCTGCAACAGGCTTATTTTATTGTATGTAGCACTGGACAGCAGTTACATACATTTTTCTGGCGTTACTGTCAGGGCTGTATCAAACTTTCTTGTAATATTACACTTCAACATGTACCTACATACGCAGAAAACCACCTTATGGTGCGTGCTTCAGGATACTTAATACCACCCTTACCATTTCCTTTCTTGTTATACTCCAAAACAAAACGAGGAAATACTATCATTTATAAACTTCCAGAGGAGCTCGAATTAACCATACCGTACCTTTCTGTTAATGTGAAACATAGCTAGATCTTTACTCACATGAAGTGTTGAGTGGGATCTCACATCGACTCCATATTTTTATATTTCCGAAAGGCTTTTGAAACACTACCTCACAAGCGTCCTCTAATGAAATTGCGTGCTTATGGTATATCGACACAGTTGTGCGATTAGATTCCCGATTTCATGTAAATGACAGAAAATCGTTGGGTAAAACGGAATTTAAAACTGACGTTTCCCAATGTTATAGGGTCCCTTCCATTCCTTTATAAACTATTTAGAAGACAAACTGAGCAGCTCTCATTCTGTTCGTGGATGATGCTATCGTTTGTCAGTTAGTAAAGTCCCCTGAAGTTCAAAATTAACTGCAATATGGTTTAGATAAGATATCTGCATGGTGCAAAAATTGGCAATCAACAATGAAAAGTGTGAAGTTATCCATATGAGAAGTAAAATAAATCTGTTAAACTTCATTTACACGATAAATCAGTGAAACTTAAGGGCCGTAAATTTAACTAGATGTTTAGGAATTACGATTACGAACAACTTAAATTGGAAAGAAACCACATAGAAAATATCTAGAGAAGACGAACCAATGGCTGCGTTTCCTTGCAAGAAAGACGCCGCGGTGGAATGGTCGGGCGTTCTAGGGCGCCTTGCTCGCCGGGGGTTCGAACATGGTTGTTTGTGTTGTGCTTTGCATGTGTTACTTTAAGTAGTTTGTAAGCCTAGGGACTGTTGACCAGAGTAGTCATGCCCCATAGATTTACAAACATTTGAACACTTAGAAGATCCAACAGTTCTACCAAAGAAACTGCCTACACAACACTTGTGCGTCCTATTTTGGAAAATTGCTCCCCAATGTGGGATCTCCACCAAGTGGGACTGACGGGTTATACAGAGGAAGTTCAGACAAGGGCAGCTTGTTTTGTATTATCACTATATAGGAGCGAGAGTGTCGCAGAAATGGTGCACGATTTGGGTTGGAAGTCATTAAAAGAAAGTCGTTATTCGTTGGGACGAGTTTTATTTGCGAAATTCATGCCACCATTTTTCTTTTCGAATGCGAACAAATTTTGTTAGCACACACATGGTCATCTCAATAAAAATAAGAAAAATGAGATTTAAATCAGAAAAATTCAGCTGTTCTTTTTTCCAGCGCGCTATTAAAGTCTTGAACGACAGAGAAACGTGGTAAAAGATGTTCGATGAAACATCCGCCTTGAAAATGTGAGTAGCGGAGTATTTAGGTAGATATAGATATACAAAATTTAAGTTTGTAGCAGTGAGTCATTCTGGACAACATCACTTGTCGACCCTCGAAATTTCCTCAGTCGTGCTCCTACAAAAGGACGTTGTTGTCCTCCCTGGGATTCCCATTTGTGTTCCCGATTCGTCTCAGTAATAAACGCATGTTAATCTAATCTCACGGTAACAATTATTGTAGCCTGACTCCTAATTGCTTCTACACCTTCCGTCATTACGACCTGATTGGAATTCGAAGCGATAGACAAGAACCACAGACATTGCCGAAGTGAGAAGGCTTGTATGCCTCAATGATACAGATAGCACTACCGTAGGTGCAGCCACAGAGGAGGTGTATCTGTGGAGAGCCAGAGAAACGTGTGGTTCCTGAAGAGGGTCTGGATCATTGACTGAGCTGGCCTTCCAGGATCGGCTGACGTGGCTTTGCCAAGTAGTTACTTTGAACGGCTGGAAGAAAAGAAAACTAGTTACTTTTCCCGACGACATGCAGATCTCCTGTACATGGCATCTGTGGTGTCGCACAAGTTTAAAGTGCGCGCCACCTACTTTCGCCGCGCGCCGCCATGCACGCGCGGCGCGGCGTTCTTACGACGTCAGCCACGAGCGCCTCTGCTACAACTCCGCTCGTGGTCACCACTGAACGACATCGTTCACTTGGGACTGAGATAGGAACCAGTTAACACTTCGGAATCAGATAGGCACCAGTGAAGACTTGGCTATCGGATAGGCACTAGGAAGGCCTCTAGCTCAACTATGTATCAGCATTCTGCAGTACTGAGCTATGTAAAAGTTAAGTATTACTAAGTCTCTAAGAAATATATATCTCGTTCTAATTTACTCTAGTGTTTCTAGTTTCTGCTGTCCCACTGGTTGTCACCTCCTACCTGCACAAGCGTGCATCCTTTATTTCTGTGTCGGTCTTTCTACTCGGCCACCGAAACCTACGACGGAAACGAGACACAAAAGCGGCGACGAGGCTGGGACACAAAAGTGGCGACGACACTGGGACACAAAAGCATCTTCTACGGGGAAATATTCTGGAGCCAAAAATGCAAGTTTTTACCATCCAATTTATTTCAACATATAAATCAACTAAGCCGTCTACATCATCGATGAATTACACAAAACAAATCACATACTGATATTGGTTCTAGTGTGCTGTTCTTTTTTTTTCTTATCAAATATTTCACTCTTTTGGTGAGTTTTAATGAAATACACTTTCAATATTAATTATTTACTAACACGAAATAAGGAAGGAAACAAAAAACAAATTGCGAAAAAATGCGAGTAACTCAGGCGCATAATAAAGAAAAGAAAATAATATGAGTAACTTGGAGATAAAGAAAGCCAGTGCAACGACAATGCACTAAACGGAAATTTTACATCCTATCTGTAGGTCAGAAATACATAAAATTGTAGGTATACTCTTAGTAACCACGTAAACATGAATAAGTGATGTACTGCAATGTCAAGAAATAGAGAATCGGGGTTTCTGTAATAGACGATTCAACTGTACTTCGTGTCAACGATGTGAGTCATAGGAGAGATATTCCTAATCCAACAGCATGGACCGAGCTGACGCCCTCGAACTTAGCAGCCGCGCTGTGGCAGGAACCGTAAGCTGGCACTGCCTGCAGGAGAGTTCGGGAAGACTGCGCGCCGTGTCTTGCGGGCGCGGACTCCATTACGCCGCCAAACAAAGATAAATGACGCTCTGCCGACCAGTAATTACGCCGGAGCCGTCCTTCAAACAACGAAACAAACTTTTTTCCGACTCCTACACCCTAGCCGCCAGTGTGTATACCCGCAACGCTGTAAATCTTCGCTGGGAACGTGGGGTGGAAAATATCTCCATTCGTGAACTTGAAGGACGTGGAAATACAGTATAGTCGCTGAAGCGAAGAATTTTGTTTTACAGTAGAGCAGGACTCTATAGGAACACAAGTACCAACACAGTATTACTCATATAAGTTACTTGAGAGCTGGGTTGCTTCTTAAAGTATTTCATGTTCTTTTCAACTATCCACGAATGTTTGGCCTATAAGGAATGGCAGCTTCGCGGTAGCATACGTAACTACATGTCACACCGTGTCTTTCGTCCCGAGATCGTCAGCTACCGTTTCGTTAATGTGTATCAGTGGCTGGCAAAACGCCAGAAATATCATTAACTAAATGTTGACGATTGTTACGTCTAACTGTAGCAACTACATACAAAACGATACGAACTGTAAAGTATACTGCAGACCTACATATGTCCATTGTTGAAGAAATTAATTACTTTTTTAATATAAAACTAGCTAAAAGTCCTGCGTTGGTTGGGTATCTATTGATTCCATACTCTCGCATAATATCCCCCTCTAATCCTCTCTCGCTCTCTCTCTCTCTCTCTCTCTCTCTCTCTCTCTCTCTCTCTCCATCTGTTCCTCTCCCATCTCTGCCTACCTCGACCTTCTCCTCTCTCCTAAGCCATGTCTCACCTCCTATCCCCCCATCTCATTTTCAACGCTTCCGCCTCTTTATCTCATCCTCCCCCACCAATAAGAACTGGAGAATAAATCTGTGAACTTTCGTTGTCATCAGTGAGACACTGTCAAAATTTATTGCAACGAACCCTTTGCTCTTTACCATTCTCTGAGTCGGAGATTTCTGAAAATCCTCTCCATGAAAACATTAATACAAGAGCAAAATTTATAATATTTAGTAAAACTATGTCACTGTCCGTTCTGGATTTTTCTCTTGTAGTGTTCATAATTTGTTCAAGACCAGAATTAATTTGTAAGTATGTATCGAAATCTGTGAGGATAAAGTACATTCCGCCATTCGCCATCCATTTTATGAAGAATGTTGCATTTCTTTCTCTTTTAGGGTTGTTTTTGTTGTTGTCTTCAGTCCGGAGACTGGTTTGATGCAGCTCTCCAAATACCCTATCCTGAGCAAGCCTCTTCATCTCCACATAAGAACGGCAACCTACATCTGTCTGAATCTGCTTACTGTATCCATCTCTTGGTCTTCCTCTGCGGTTTTTACCCCACACACTTCCCTCCAACGCTAAATTCACAATCCCTTGATGTCTAAGAATGTGCCCTACCAATCTATCCCTTCTTTTCGTAAAGGTATGCCAGAAATTTCTTTTCTCCCCAATTCTGTTCAGTACCTCCTCACTAGTTACGCGATCAACCCACCTAATCTTCAGCATTCTTCTGTAGCACCATATTTTTTATATAAATATATAAATAATATAAATATTAACCATATTTTTAGGGTTAAGTGTGTAAAATTTCATCAATGTCGTAATAAAACTATTGATTTTCCGAAATTTCAAACAATCAAAGAAACACACCATGTTACACTCTTCTGCATATACAGGGTGTCCCAGTTATCTTGCTCGTCCAAAATATCCAAATACTTGCATTAAGCACCAAGTCTGCTACTCCGGGCACTGCAGTTGCATACGTCTTTCTAAACTCATCCCAGTATTTCCAAGGCTCTACCACATATAAGATAATAGGGGTATTTCTGTATATAGGTATAGGTGATCCGTATAAATCAATAATAGGTCGAAACGCTATAGATATTTGTGTCTCAGTATTATCTATGAAACGAAATAATATACTCCGTATTGGAAGCCTCATTATACATTGATAATATTGACACTAAATACCGTATATAATGTTCAGAAAAAAATATGTAAACGTATCCCGACATTTTGTAAGGTGGCAATAATTTGAACCTTGCAATAGTTGGAAACCACACAATGTATCATGCTCATATTACGTTAGATGTACTGTGGAATTTGAAAAGAGTCGTGTAATTATGGAGATGGATCTTTAATACTAATAACTTCGCTTCACTTCCAACTGGGTGGTTGGATTTTTGTAACAAAATTGTGTAATGTACAGTGGTGACTACAACACAGAGGCGAGGACAATGGATACCCGAGCGTGGCCACTGTGAATCGTAAGTAGAGAGGGCGCCGTATGATGACTGAGAGATCATTACCGTTGCGCGCATGTCGGACCACGAGACGCGGATTCACAGCCGTAGCGAAATGTGTGTATCAACACGGTAGGGAGAATGGAAACCTGAAGCCAAGGTGGAGGACGACGTGGAGGTATATGTAATAATGAAAATCTCTATAAACTGGTTATTTATTTATTTATTTGTTTATTTATCGTATGGCATATGACATCAGCATATATACAAATATAATTAAACAAAAAACAAGAATATTTATACAAATATCAGTAAAATATTGTACAAGAGCTCATTTTCGGTACATGTGAGTGATCAATGACATATTGTGACAGAACACTTGGAAATATGTCTTGTGAGAGAAGCTTTTGGCTACACATCAATGTCCAGATCTTGAATCCACTTCATGGCCTGAGATGTGGCTTCTTTAAAGTCCTCAGCAGAGCCACTATATTTTCTTTTTGGACACACTATTATAATGTGCTCCAAAATCACAACTTGGGCTGTCCGTGAGTCCCGACTTATAAAGCATGGTCTTACATCTGGTATGGCCACTTCTGATGCGGTTGAGCTTAGTCCAGTCTTTTCTTGCGAAGTTGAACGCTCTTAGTTCTTTTAAGGGATCACTTATGAGGTGATGATTACAGATTGAATTCTCCCACTCCTTTTTCCAGTTCTCTTTTAGGTTGAAGGTGACCTCTCCTCTTATATAGCAGTTATTCCATATCGGCTTTCGTGATTTCAAACGGTAATTTGACAATTTTTTTTATTACATCCTTCATAGGTAAACATGTTCCTTCATTTACTTTTACTATTTTTCCCGTTCTTTAAAAGATGCGAAGTTGTTAGTATTAAAGATGGTATAGGCGTGCGTAGGCCAACAAAGATATGCTGAGGGCAAGTCCATTATAACAGTTGTCTTTTGTAGGCACTTAGTGTTGCTACAATGGCAGATTATCACAATTTAAGTGAGTTTTAACGTGACGATATAGACAGAGCACCAGCTTCTCCAAAATTGAGACGAGGCGGATATTTTTCCGTAGGACCATTTCAAAAGTCCACCGTGAATATCAGAAATCCGCTGAAACATGAAATCTACGACATCGCTAGGCCGGAAGAAGTTCCTGCAAGGACGGGGCCAACGACCACTGAAGAGAATCGTTCAGGATGACAGAAGTGCAACCTTTCCGAAAATTGCTGCGGATTTCAATGCTGAACCATCAATGTTACTGTCTGAACCATTCAACGAAACATAATCGATGAGGGCTTTCGGAGTCGTACGCCCACTTGAATGCCCTTGGTTTACGCCACACCTGGCCCCTTCAACACCGACATTGGACTGTTGATGACTGAAAACGTGGTTCTTAGTCTGACTAGTTTCGTTTCCAATTTTATCGAGCTGATGGACGTGTGCGGTCATGGAAAGAACCTCATGTAACCGTAGACCCTGCATGGCAGCAGGTGACTATCCAAGCTGGTGGAAGCTCCGTTATGGTCTGGGGCGTGAGCAGTTGGAGTGATACGGAACCCCTGATTAATCTAGATACTAATCTGAGAGGTGACACGTACGTACACATCTTGGATGATCACCTGCATCCATTCATGTCCACTGTGGATTCCCACAAGTCCATAATTGCTACAGAGTAATCCAGAAACACTCTTCTGCGTTTAAATACCTCCGCTGGGTACTAAACTGCTCAGACATGAACGTTATTGGACATATCTAAGAAGCCCTGCAGAATGCATGGTTTCAGTTACATCAAGCAGTAGTCAAGTCTGCAGCATCAATATCTTGGGCTACCTAACTGCTGAAGGAAGGCAGATGCACATGACAGATAGTCCAGCCTTGTGACAAAGGGAAAGTGCCCTAATAAAATTAATTCCGTGATTTTGACAGCAGATTCGGCCCTTTCGTGAAATTACGATTGGAATGATATCTGTCGCTGGCTGATCCGCCCAATACTTTACAAGTAGCATAATTTAATTGCCAATTTAATTACATAAAGTGAATTTTCCCCGACAAGTAAGAACCTCCACAGGTTTGACTGACACCTTGACTCCCTACTGGCGGAGGATTTATAATTTTGTCATGTCCCGTTTAATTAATACGGAAATGAAGCAATATCGCGTACTCAGGAAAGCCCCGTCTGGCCGTTAGTTTAAATTCGCTTCTTCCTCACCAACGGCGGAGGGACTCACGCCTTCGCGCCGTTTGGCGGAAGAACCGCTATTCCAGGTGTCCCAACCACCCAGGGCGCCGACCCTTGCCGCACGGGCCGCGGGAAGGGCGCAGAAGGCGCGTTGTCAGGTTGGCTGCAGAGCCCCTCTTCTCCTCAGCGGAACAATACAGTGTCCTGGAGTGACGGACATAAAACGCACCCAACGCCCAGTTTTGCGCAGTTCTACGCCAGTGCTAGTTGAGCCAGCAGTCGTCCGCTATTTTTATCGGTTATGTTTCCGCCAGGACGAGGAAACGTGTTCGCCAAGCAACGGGCGAAAATGTACGCGAGGTTACCGTTAGGACTGTAGCCGTTGCCCCTGCCTGGGCTGTTTCCGTGAACTCTCAAAGATACGTAATGTTTCTCAGCGCACTCTCTCTCTGCTAGTGGTTGGACTATTCGAGTTTGAATGAGTTTACTGAATTGACTTTCATAGTGTCTTGATCCTGCAGCGAGACTTATTAATATTATTTCATGTGTAACAGTCACCTCACATTCTTCTTGCTCAAAAGCACAATACGGACAGTTATACCGAATAAACCTGTTTGCTTACTTCGTCTGTAACTCCTCCACTGCTGTCCTATTAGTAAGGTTCAATAGCACTGAAACCCTGCTAGAAGAGACGAGTTCGATGCCACCCACGGTCAGGCAGCTGCAAAAGTACAGGTGAAGTGTACGATCGCCACTTCTCCAAGGGGCGGAAGTAGCAAGCAGTCAATTCCAAGGTTCGAAAGTTCCCACCAAACAACCTAAAGGGCTACAAGTCGATCTCACGTTGTGTTGCGGCAGTTCTGTGTGATGGTAGGTACCTACACGTAGGTGTACGTGTTTCTTTGGTTATGCAGTGTAAAACTGACGACCAACTGGTGGCAATTATCGTTAGCCTGGTGACACGTGTGTGTTGTCCGTAGGTTAGTCTACCTTAGTTTAAGTAGTTTGTAAGCTACGGACTGATGACCACGCAATTTCGTCCGATATATTGACAAACATTTGAACATTTGAATTTGACAATATTCTTAGCATCTTTCTCATCACAAGCAAATAAAATTTTGTTACAAGCAAAACATGAACGAGAGCTCACGGTCTACGGGCATATCCATTCCTCGGCATTTCCTTTTCCAGAATTTCGGTGGCACCTTTAGACAGATCTTGAGGGCGAGTGTCAATCCAAGCCGTAGTCCTTTTGTCACCTACAACTCTTGAAACAGTAGATTATTTCTTTGATACCGTTGCCATATAGCCTTTCTAAAAGTGTCTCACAGTTTTCACTTGCCTCGGTTAGACGCAATAATTCATCGGATTTTTCCATTTGTCACTTAATAATACCTTTTTTAATAATTTTGAAATATTAAATCTGTTACTGCGATCAATTTTAATAAATTAAAAAGGTGTTTTTAAACTATTATACTTGATCCGTGTAATAACTTGTACATTTTATTTAATCTATACATTCCATTACCTTATGTACGACTGTATGGGTGAGGAGTACCAGTACAGAGTATCGTCGATATTTAGCGATTTTACGACGTAAAAGTATTGAGTTGTATTTACATATATAACGGGTGATCAAATAGTCAGTATAAATTTGAAAACTTAATAAATCACAGAATAATTTAGATAGAGAGGTAAAAATTGACACACATGCTTGGAATGACAAGAGGTTTTTTAGAACCAAAATAAAAAAGAATTGCTAGACGTGTGAAAGATATCTTGCGCTCGTCGTTCGGTGATGATCGAGTGCTCAGCCGCCACTTTCGTCATGCTAGGCCTCCCAGGTTCCCATACCTCAGTCCGTGCGATTATTGGCTTTGGGTTTACCTGAAGTCGCAAGTGTATCGTGATCTACCGACATCTCTAGGAATGCTGAAATACAACATCCGACGCCAATGCCTCACCTTAACTCTGGACATGCTATACAGTTCTGTTCACAACATTATTCCTCGACTAAAGTTATTTGTTATGCTAATTATTGCTTTTCTAATCAGATGAGGCGCCATCTGTCGGACATTTAACGAACTTTTTTTTGGCTTAATAAAACCCTATGTCATTCCAAGCATGTGTGTCAATTTTTATCTCTCTATCTACATTACTCCGTGATGTATTAAATTTTCAAATTTATACTGACTTTTTTTATCACTCGGTACATCGCAAATCGCGTAATTTTCCGACATCTGCTGCTCTTCTAAAGATGAACAATCGATCTGAAACACATGGAAATTTTTGCCGGACCTGGACTCGAACCCCAGTCTCCCGCTTTTTGCGAGTGGTCGCCTTAACCACTAGGCAACCTGTGCACGCTTCCCGGTCAGACACAACTTCCATCTATTACTCTTGTCTCTATCCCTCAAATGCTCGTACACATTATTGTGTAAGTACCGCGAGAGGGAGAGACACCATACTACCACCTTAACCCTGTCACGACATTTATGTTTGTTATTAACTATCCGTTCCAAAGAAACAGACGTTGGTGGTGATCCGCAACGGTAGTAAATATTTACATCGCAAACCGCGAAATTTTCCGACATGTGCTGCTCTTCTAAAGATGGACAATTGATCTGCTATATCAGTTTGTTTTGATTTGCAGCGCCTTTAACAAGACAAGTTTGCGGGCAGTGTAATCTAGTTTGGAACATATTTTAAATATGTCTCAATAACCTACGCTGAAATTATTATTACCTGACATTTCAGGAAGGAGGCGATCTCATTGGATTAATCAGCAACTCAAAATCTTCAAATGTTTGTTTAGCTTAAGGGACTTAAGTGCGGGGTCATCTCTCCCTAAACTTATAAACTACTTAAGAAATACCGTATAGGCCGTGCAGATTGTGACTGGCGCGTCACAGACCGCTCGGCCACTTGCGGCCGACAATCAGCAACTCCTCCAACGAAATGCAGCCAAGATCGCTTTTCCGCAGTCCTTCATTTTGTGTTTTTACTATGTACCATGTCATCATCTTTATATCAATGGCCAACATTTTGAAGACAATTGATCTGAAGATGGCCGCGGTGGAGTAGCCGAGCGGTCTAACGCGTCTCGCTGCGGAGCGCACGGTTGCTCGCCGTGGAGGTTCGAGTCCTCCCTGGGGCATGGGTGTGTGTGTTTGTCCTTAGGTTAGTTTCCCTAGGTTTAAGTAGTTTGTAAGCTACGGACTGACGACCACGCAGTTTGGTCCGATAGATTTACAAACATTTGAACATTTTTGATCTGAAGATGATGACGTAGCTCATTGAAACTGGTAGTCAAAGACAAAATAAAGTATTGCAAAGAAATGATCTTGGCTACATTCCGTTAAGGGAGTTGCTGATTTACGCTGATTTTGTTATCATTTATTGGCGATGGCAAGGTAGCGTCATTATATTAAAACATTTTTTTTATAATACAGGTATGCTTAGTCAGATTTTAAGTGCATGTTTTCCACATGTAAGAAAGTAATCAGCTTGTTTCGGCGTATGTTATTGATGTAGAATTACACATGGAGACAATGGTTCGAAAACACAATATAAGAGAGGCAAATGGAAACGACACCGCAGAGCATAACATAAATATCAGTGATGCTTAAGAAGGAGTCTTGCTAAAAATTCACAATAGAAATTGAAGAAAATTATAAGAAGATATTGTACCGCATATTAGGAACCAGAAGAAAGCAATAAAAAAGATTCTTCAAAAGCCTTCAACAAAGAATGGAGGGCATTGTAGGAAAAAGTATTCAGAGAAAATGGAAAGAATACATACAAAAGCAATTGAAGTTAAGGAAGAAACAAATACATATAAATTTTTGTACTAGCTGTATTTTGTTTTCTCTTCTTTTGCTGCAGACCGTTTTTTTTTATTGATTTATTTTTGCTGACAAACTACTAAACTAACCTACGAACAACACACACACACACACACACGCACGCACGCACACACACACACACACACACACACACACACACACAGACATACACACAGGGAGGGAGGACTCGAACCTCCGACACGGAGTAACCATGAACTTCGCTGCAAGGCGCCTTAGAGCAGTCGGTTATTCCACCGCTAGCGAAATGACCCTACGCACAATCAATGCCATATTGTGATGCAAAGGCTGTCCGACAAGTTAATGAATACGTTTGGCTAATAACTAGCCGTAGTACTTGATTTCCCAGGTATTTATTCATTCCAAGTTCTTGTCACTCCAAGTAGGCTTTTCTCCTCGCCACTGCCTCCTACCCCCCCCCCCCCCTCTCTCTCTCTCTCTCCTCCCTTCGTTTCCTCCTGTACTCCTCTTCCTCCAACGATATAAGTTATCGATCCTTCCCTTTGTCATGTTCTCCCGACTGCCGACAACGTTCTTTCCTTTCCTGTTCATCTTCTCTTCCTCGTCTCTCGTCCCAGTTCTCAGTTCTCTCCCTCCCCCACCCCCCTCCGGCCCCCGATCATATTATTCTCCGTTTATCTCCTCCAACACCTGATTCAGTCCACCTCTTCCTTTCACTGTCAGTGATGATATGAAAAATTTCAATGTCATCTGTCATACGCTGTAGATTTCAAGATACCCTCTCTTCAAGCACGGCACGAAATATTGCGTAAACAGCGATCTTCTTCTTGGACCGAGCGAGGTGGCGCAGTGGTAACGCACTGGACTCGCATTCGGGAGGATGGTGGTTCAAATCCACCTCCGGCCATTCAGATTTAGGTTTCCCGTGATTTCCCTAAATCACGTAGGCAAATGATGGGATAGTTCCTTTCAAAGGGCACGGCCAATTTCCTTCCCCATCCTTACCCAAAACTCCGAGCGTTAGCTCCGTCACTAATGACCAACATGTCGACGGGACGTTAAACCCTAAGCTTCCTTCCTCCTTATCCTTGCACTGTTCTCTTTGTGTCTCTTTTTTATGGTCAGTAAAGGGTGGTCCAGGAAAATGCACTCAGAAAATGTTCAAATGTTTGTTATGCTTAAGGGACTTAACTGGGGGGTCATCAGTCCCTAAACGTACAAACTGCTTATGAACTACCTTACACTAAAGACGACACTAACATCCATCACCCGAGGGGGGACTCGAGCCCCCGACTGTAGCGGCCGTGAAGACTGTGACTGGCGCGCCGCAGAGCGCTCGGCCACTGCGGCCGGCCATGCGCTATGCGCTCAGAGATTAAACTAAAACAACGTCGTTATTCAACTCTTAATGAGGAAACCGCGCAAGAATCGTACTATGCCTGACGAATAAAACAGACATTTTCACATACAGGGTACAATTCATACGTCACACGGTGTACTATCAGTGATAAGAGAAACTCCCCACCGTACTCTCCTCATTCTTAATGATACAGGACGTAATGGAGAGTTCATCAAAAACTCTACGCATTTCTAACAGGAAAACAGAAACAAGTTGTATGGAAGTGTGAAGAAAAGGCATATACTATAAAGACTTAATGATCCAAGTGCTTCATATTCAACATCGAACAGAACAGCACATACTCGATAGTGTGGTTTATAGCGATGGTTCGTGACTACCATGTGGAAAGGCCGTGTTCTAACCATATTCAGTCAGTGTTTTTTCCTTTTATTTTTCACATGATTATGATCTGTCCGTCCGGTTATTGACAATTAACATCTCTGTTCCTTTTTGGTGGTCTTCGCAAAAGTCATACTATACGATAGTTAACAGAATGTGAGTGAAGTAGAAAGAATGCTGCGCGAGGCCCCTTTTTTCTGTCTCAACATATTGCATACTTTATTTGGATAATTAGAATTTAAATAACAATATTGCTGATGCTCTTGATTGAATAATAAAAGTATTTGATTGCTGATTCATTAATTATTAAGTTTTTATTCGAATTCCCCCCTTCGGGCATGGATGTTTGTGTCGTTTTCATAAGGTAGTTCATAAGTAGTTTGTAAGTTTAGGGATTGATGACCCCGCACATAAGTCCCTTAAGCTTCACAAAAATGTGAGTACGAATGCAATGCCGCCACAAGTAAATGTTGTGAATAGTGAGCTGTGGTGAGACAGCCTCCGGTCTCATGTTGTTAGTTCAGAGAGTTTAACTTCAACAGATAATGATAAATCTGAAACATAGAATTAAAATTTGTAATGCGGCCGATAATCGAAGCAGGACCTCCATGCTTACTAGGCAGACGTCTTACCGTTAGACTACCACAGCACTAACCGTTTCTGCCCCTTGGTATAATCTAAGTACGATTTCCCTCCACGTCACAATTCAGCTTCTGTGTTCCAAAGATAATTGCCACTACTGCCAAGGCTCTCCATGCAGCGGAATAGCACCTCGGCAATTGACATATTTATATCACCTTAACAGCATTGTTCCAATATGTCCATTGCCGAGATGCTATTCCGTAGCATGGAGAGCCTTCGCAGTAATGGCAATTATCTTCGGAACACAGAAGCTGAATTAAAGTTTGTGACGTGGAGGGAAATCGTACTTAGACTATAACACTGCGCCTTAATTGTTAGTGGTGTGGTAGTCTAACGGTAAGATGTCTGCCTAGTAAGCATGGAGGTCCGGGTTCGATTACCGGCCGCATTACAAGTTTTAATTCTATGTTTCAGATTTATCATTATCTGTTGAAGTTAAACTCTCTGAACTAACAACATGAGACCGGAGGCTGTCTCACCACAACAGCATGTGGCAGTTGGTGATGATTGATCAAATTCTGGCAGCAAGTACACATACAAATCATTTATATGCACAAATAGATTAAACATAGAAAAACATCAAACAAAGGAGAAGAGTATTATTTGCAGAAACTTACCACGTCCACTAACTTTACATTCGAAGAAAGACACCCGCTAGTATTTGCAGGTTCCCTCAGCGGAGTTGTGCCGCTATAACAGACGTCGCCTGTCACGTTTTTCGGGGTGGCAAAAAAATACGGGGGTGGCTGAAGCTGTGAACCACGTGCGGCACCGCGGGGGTTGCGATCGTAGCCGCCTTATTGGCGTCGGGGTGGCTGGGTGGCTGGGTGGCGGGCGTCAGCTGTTGCACGCGGCGCCGCGTCGTCATCCGAGGGGAGGCCGAGCCGCTCCTTATAGCCGCCCGGGGTGGCTCTGCAGCCGCACAACAAGTACAGTCGCGGCCGCGTTACAAACAGGGTCTCACATCAAAAGTTCTTCAGAGGCTTGTTAAGCTCTCGGTACAAGACAGTAGACGCAACAAACACTGTTACTAGAGGACCCGTGCGAATACTTGAATGTTCACGCATAGCTTTCTTCAGAATCAATAAGTGAAATTGTTTAAAAGCTCAAATGAAAAACCTTGATCCGCTGAATGTGTTAATTAGAACCGGAGATACCGTAATACAAACCGATTAAAATATTCAATGCAAGGACAGAAGGTTACCACGTTTGAATACAAATACAGGAGGAAGAAGAAGTGAAATCTGGAAGGTGGAAAGAATATATAGAGAGGCTCCACGAAGGAAATGAACTTAGAAGTAATATTGTAGCAAGGGGAGAAGAAGTAGATGAGTATGAAATAGGAGATACTATACTGAGAGATGAATTTGACACAGCACTGAAAGACCTAAGTCGAAACAAGGTCCCTGGAGTAGATGACATTCCCTCCGAGCTACTGAAGTCTCTGGGAGAACCAGCCATGACAAAACTGTTTCACCTGGTGTTTAAGATGTATGAGTCAGGCGAAGTACTCTCAGACTTTCAGGAAAATGACATAATCTCCATTCCAAATAAAGCAGGCGCAGACAGGTGTGAAAACTACAGAACCATCAGTTTAATAAGTCATAGTTGCAAAATATTAACACGAATAATTTACAGAAGAATGAAAATGCTGGTAGATGCCGACCTCGGAGAAGATCAAATTGGGTTCAGGAGAAATGCAGGAAGACGGAAGGCAATAATCACTTTACGGCTTATCCTAGAAGATTGATTAAGGAAAGGCAAACCTAATTTCTTTCTTTTGTATGTCGACCTCCGTAGCTCAGTGGAAGCGTCGCTGACTACCACGCAGGGGGCGCGTGTTCGATTCCCGGCAGGTGACTGGGTGTTGTGTCTTGTCCTAATCATCATCATCGGCACGTAAGTCGCCCACGCTGCGTCAAATAGAATGACTTACACTCAGTCGGACGAACAATCCCGTATGGGATCTCCCGGCCAAGAAAGCATACACTCATTTCCATTAGCTTTTGCATATTTGGAGAAGGTTTTTGACAATGGTGAATGGAATAACCTCTTTCAAGTTCTGCAGCAAGCAAAAGTTCAAAAATGTTTGTTAAGCTTATGGGACTTAACTACGGGATCATCAGTCCCTAAACTTACAAACTACTTATGAACTACTTACGAACTAGGACGGCACACATATCCATGCCCGAGGGGGGATTCGAACCCCCGACCGTAGTGGCCGTGCAAGCAAGAGTAAAATATAGGAAGTGTAAGGTTATTTACAACTTGTACAAAAACCATACAGCGGTTTCAGAGTTGAAGGGCATTAAAGGGATGTAGTGGTTGGGAAGGGAGTAAGACAGCGTTGTAGCATTTCTCCAATGTTATTCAATTTGTACATTGAGCAAGCTATAAAGGAAAGCAAGGAGAAATTTGGTGAAGGAATTAAAGTTCAGGGGGAAGAATTAAAACATTGCGTTTTGCCGACGACATAGTAATTCCGTCAGATACAGCAAAGGACCTGGAAGAGCAATTGAACGGAATGGACAGTGTGCTGAAAGGTGCATATAAGATGAACATTAACAAGAGCAAAACTAGGGTAATGGAGTGCAGTGTAAGAAAATCAGGTGTTGCTGAAGGAATTAGATTGGGAAACGAAGCAATAAAGGAGGTAGATGAGTTTTGTTATTTGGGCAGTAAAATAACAAATGATGGTTGCAGTACAGAGGATATAAAATGCAGAATGGCGATGGGTAGAAAAGCGTTATTGAAAAAGATAAATTTGTTAACATGGAATATTGATTTAAGCCTAAGAAAGTCCTTTCTGAAGGCATTTGTGTAGAGAGTTGTCTTGTATGGGAGTGAAACATGGACGATAAACAGTGCGGGCATGAAGAGGATAGAGACTTTTGAAATGTGGTGCTACAGAACAATGCTGAAGATTAGGAGGGTGGATCGCGTAACTAATGAGGTGGTACTGAACAGAATTAGGGAGAAAAGGAATTTCTGGCCTACCTTGACTAAAAGTTGGAATCGATTGGTAGGACACATTCTTAGACATCAAAGATTTGTGAATTTAGCGTTGGAGGGAAGTGTGTGGGGTAAAAACCGCAGAGGAAGACCAAGAGATGGATACAGTAAGCACATTCAGACAGATGTAGGTTGCCGTTCTTACGTGAAGAGGGTTGCTCTGGATAGGGTATTGTGGAGAGCTGCATCAAACCAGTCCTCGAACTGAAGACCACAACAACAACACTAAGAGGACCCGTACGAATTCTTCGGACCGTTAGTGGAATGACAAAAAAGTTGGGAAAAAATGGAAGTAAAGTTGAATGTTCACACGTAGCTTTCTTCAGAATCAATCAGTGCAAGTTTTTAAAAGCGCAAATGAAAGATCTTTATCTACTGAGTGTGTTAATTAGAACCGAAGATATCGTAATACAAACCAATTAAAACATTCAGTGCAAAGACAGAAGGATACTGCGTTTGAATAAAAATACAGGGTGGAGAGACTTAAGTTAATTCTGTTACTTGATGACATATTTGTGGATGAATACCTTTCGTTTAAAACAAAATAAAGGAAATCGACCGGGTAGTTTGGTATGGCCGACTGACTTTAGTTTTCGTAGATTCCTTTAATATAAAAGATTATCGAAAACTACTACGAAATCTTTCTTTCTCAGTATTGTTTTCATTAATCGCCTGCCCCCCCCCCCCCTCCGTCAAGCGGAGGCTTTCCTGTCTCAAATAGGACGAAAACAAAATGAAAACGATTACCACATATTAGTCCACTTTAGGTTACGTTGGTAACGGGCCTTTTGACAGCTCGGAATTAAAACGAAAATAACAGAAAAATTCACTACAAACTCATTCCCTTATGTTTCTACATACTTCGTATCGTTTCAGAGATATTAGACCTATTAGACAAAACTGCTATGCTCATCAGTCCCTAGATTTACAGGGTACTTAATTTATGCTAAGGGCAACACACACACACACACACACACACACACACACACACACACACACACACACACACTCATGCTCGAGGTAGGACTTGAACCTCCGGTGGGAGCGGCCGCTCAATCAGTAGCACGTCGCCAGAGCACCTGGCAACTCTTGCTCGGTGAGTATTTTGTAAGCAGCTTCGATGTACTATACTTACTGTAGATTCTTCCTATGGCCGTCAGTGTGGCACCTGTCTTCCCACGATTTAATCCAAGCGGTCTTTCCTCTTCACATCGTTCATTATGTACACTCGCAGATATGTAATTAACAAAACTTTTAAAATCCTTTAAGATCTTCTTGTTCCTACAACGCTCCTGTTTGTCCAAGTCATTCATAGATCCTCTTCCAAGCTCCTCTTTTCTGTCACAATCTGTCCTTTTGCATCTCCTCCAATTGCAGTTATCTTACGTTCACATCGCCTTTCATCGGGTCTCGCCATCTTGGAGGCGGTCTTCTCTCTGGTTACATTCATTAGTGTGCATGCAGTTATACTATAATAGTGTTCCTCTTTAAATCTCAGGAAGTGCCTTCAACTGTTCTTAAAGATTTCTTCGATCTTCAGGGAACTTTCTATAGGTCTATGCCATCCTCATTATTCAGTGAAGCCAATGAATTCTGAAATAGCCTACAGCTTTCATCGTTTCCACTGTGACGTTATCAACTCCAGCAAATTTGTCTTCTTTCATATCTAAAAGAGCTTTCCCCACAACCAATATCAGTAGATCTTCTGTTGCTTTCATATAATTCTTACGATACTTTCGAAACTTTTTGCATCATCACAGGATTTCCTTGTTTGCCAATGGCTTTTTAAGTATTTTGTTTTTGATTTAAGTTGTTAACTATATGCCACATAATATCCTCTTGTTTTTCTCAATACGCCCATGTGTACCTTCTGTTTAATTTTCCATTGTTATCTTCTTCCACATCTACATCTACATACATGCTCCGCAATCCACGGTAAGGTAATAAATGTTACATCTTCCTGCTCTTCCTAGTTGTTTCCATTTGTCTGTGTTGTAATCCATTCTGTTTTTGAACTCTTTCTCCATAAGTAGTTCTTTGTATTGACTGCATATGCTCTTCCCTCATTCGATCAAATGTTCAAATGTTTGTAAAGCTTATGGGACTTAACTGCGGGGTCATCAGTCCCTAAACTTACAAACTACTTACGAACTAGGACGGCACAAATATCCATGCCCGAGGGGGGATTCGAACCCCCGACCGTAATGACCGTGCAGACTGTGACTGAAGCGCCTCAGTCCCCTCGGCCACCGCGGCCGGCCTCATTCCATCATGGCGATTCTTACTATCAGATGTCATTATGCTTGTTTCTTCTGGTTCCTTGAATACATCTCTTTCAATTTCCTCCACTCTGCCACTACATTCTTCCATGTGATCTCAGGAGGCTTTGTTTTAATCATTTCCTGTATACCTATCGGGAATCTCTGTATTTCATAGAAACAGACACGCATAAACACATGATAAATCGCACTCTCCCGTCCCGAAGTTGTGTTAGTACAAGACATTAATATTAACAAAGCGTTACAGATCACTAACTGAAACAAGTTAATCCTTATCATTTCGATGCGTATACTATAGCAACTAAATGTTAGGCTTCACAACGTACACAAATCACCTAGGAAGACGTCTTCACTAATAGAAATCTCAGGATAAAAAAGGCGTGACGCTACCGAACAGGTAGCCCAGAAATAGAAAACTACTTAACAACTCATACAATAGCTTTTGACCAGGAACCACAAACGTCTCTTCAATCTAAATAGCACTCGCTGAGCTCTACACAAAAGTTTATAAGATTCAATCTACGGAAGAAAGGATGGGAACAGCAAAAGGCGCCGAGATATATAGGACATGTACGTCATAAACGTGATTATGGGGTACATTAAACACTAGATATGCATGTATTATTCCACACAACAGGTCTCGAAATGTGTGGCAGGTTTCTATAGGCCTCCATGTGACCCTCCGCCCTAACGAATGGAGATGCAGCCAGCGCCCCATAATAACACCGTCTAGAAACAAGACATCACAACAGTCAGTGCCACGTCACACCAAGTGGGCCGCGATCGCTAGCTGACTGGCTGGCCGCTAAGGCATAGCCCACTGCCTCGAAGCGGCCAGTCAGTCAGCTAGCGGTTGCAGCCTACATGGTGTGGCGTGACTCGGACTATTGTGAAGTCCTGTCTCTAGATAGTATTGCCCACACTGTGTGGGTTTCCTTGACCGGAGCCGCTATTTCTCAATCAACTAACTCGACAACTGGAACCACAACACCTGAGAGCGCCCTGCTTGTCAAAAGCATTCGTCAGACCGGAAGGTGACCCATACAAATCCTAGCGAAGACCAACAATATCTTTGCTGAAAAACCAGGAGTCGTTATATTCACTGCGGACCACCCTTTGACTTGAAAGGCATGTAGCCACGCTAACTACGCGAATCACTATATTCAAGTATTAAAATGCGACTTTGCATATCAAAATAAATCACTCTACTTATCATTCTCTCGAATACATAACAACGATTCAGCCGAAGGTCAAATATCACTCGTAACCGAACTCGAACAGGCCGGAAAGCGCCAGATTTTTAACTCATTAGATACGAGGTACGTCCAGAAAGTAAGTTCCGTTTGGTTATATAAAACAAACGTGTAAAGATACAGAAAAAATATTTATTGTACTAAAATCTACAACTGTTAAACTACTTTTCTACATAGCTGCCGAAATTTTGTAGGCCCTTGTCAGCGTGGCACAAGTTTCTGTATGCCTTCTACATAGAAGGTTGCCGCCTGTGTATTCAGCCATGTGGTAGCAGGTTCTTTCAGCTCGTCATCGTTGAAGTGTTGACAGGACAAATTTTAAGTGTAACAAGAGGATTTCCATCAAAAGGTGGTGTTTGTTTCCACGATAGTGCCCGACCTCATGTGGCGAATGAGACCAAACAACTCTAAGGGAATTTCACTGGGACGTGTTTGATCATCATCCGTACAGCCCGGGCCTCGCTCCTAGCCACTTTCACCTCTTCTTACACCTAAAATCTGTCCTTGGTGGTCAACATTTCAACGATGATGACGAGCTGAAAGAACATGCTACCACATGGCTGAATACACAGGCGGCAACCATCTATGAAGAAGGCATACAGAAACTTTTGCCACGCTATGACAAGTGCGTACAAATTTCGGCAGCTATGCAAAAAAAGTAGTTTAACATTTGTAGATGTTTGTACAATAAATATTTGTTCTGTATCAGTACACATTTGTTTTATATAACCAAACGGAACTTACTTTCTGGACGTACCTCGTATTTAAAACAGAAAACGTGTGTGAAATCGCAAAGTTTAACCCAAGTGGGTGTAAAACGTAATACGATGGCCAGGGCTTGCAGCAAATTTGTTTCACCGCGTATTCTGCCATAAGCAGTGTGCTGCCTTCCTAGTGTTATGACTGGAACTGGTCGACCGTCTAACCCGCTGCGTGGCATTGGCATTCCTCATGCCTGGATCTACACAACTTTGTGCTGGTTGAGTGACATTTATGGACAATCTAAGGAATTGTCTTAATTCATAATTGGTGTGAGGTCGTGGTTGTATTACTTATTTTGTCAAACAAGTAGGCTCTACCACACATATCGTGTAAAAACAGTACAATATCAGATAATCTTTACAAGAATCTGTACAAGAATCTTAAAACATGAGACCGTAAAAATATAAAACGTAATAAATTTTTTAAAGTAATTAAATAAATAAAAAAAAAGACCGGAAACAAATTTTAAGTTTAAACCCAGCTTATAGGTATATTGGTTTTTTTCTGAATTTATATTTATTTATTTTTTATTTATTTTGTTTGCTCACACTTGTTATTTACATGTATTCGGAATCTCTACCACTGTGATTTCAAATAATCTTGAATATTCAAATTAATGATGAGTCGATTTACTTTGCTTGCAATTAAATACCACATCTTGTAGTCAACACTTAAATACTGAGTTCATGTTTCAGTTTGTGTAATATACAGCAATGGTGTATAGTACGAGTAGTCTTAACTGACATAGTTAATGCATTTTTTTCTCGATTTATCTCTAAGTAGTTATGGTGGCAGTCTTATGATTCGTTTACAACTGTTGACAATCTGATGTGAAAAAGTAACGAAACCCACGGCGCTGTCTACTCGATTACGTATATACAACGTAATGTTCTGCCAAATAAACAAATTAAGTTCTTTCCCAATCGTTTTCGTAATGGCGCTTGCCTTACCCTTTCCATTTCAGGCCGTAAGAAAATTTAAGACCGTGCGAGAGAGAGCCGGAGTAATAGTTTATTCGCAGCCTTTCTGTTCGCAAATTAAGACAAATTATAGAGCCAGGGGCCATTAACTAAATGCAGAAGCGATTCAATGAGCCTCAACTTTTCTATTTAAGAGCACACTCAAGTGATTAAAGTGCCAGGCACCTTAATCGCGGGCGCCGGATACCCGCTATGCGCAGAATTCGCAAACGAGATAAGGTAAATGAGTTGTTCGGCGCCGCGATTACATTCTCGCGAAAGTTTGCCCGTAATCTGATGTACGGGCCGCGCCGTCTGCACAAGGGGCACGACGGGATAAAGTGCCTCCTGGGGAGCCATGCACATCTCTTTTGGGGCTCCAGTTTACTAATGTAAGCGCTGTCTCAAACAGTTAACAGGATGTTTAATGAAATAAAACAGGTTCAGGGTAATGTATTACTAGAATAACTCCTATACTAACCACATCATGGCGTAGAAACTACATACGTCTCATTGATGCAATATTTTTCTCTATTCATATTGTCAGGTTGCCTTCCGTTATGAAGGATATAGCGCGCGCGACTGCATTTAGTTTTTCCAAATAGATGATTTACTGCGATCAGAAGGAAGGATGATTACTGTTCAACGCCCCGTCATTAGAGGGGTAGTTATTAGAGGAGGAGCTTAAGCTCGGATTATTTGGATAAGGATGAGAAAGGAAATCGGCTGTGCCCTTTGAAAGGAACCATCCCGGCATTTGATTTGGGGAAATCACAGGAAACCTAAATCTGGATGGCCGGAGGTGAATTTGAACGACCTTCCTCCCGAAAGCAGCAGTCAGGGTTACATGTAAATTAAACTGTGACTAGTATTCTCAATTGTATTTATGGCGGTTAAACGCAAGCAGACGTTTAGTATACTGATGTAAAAATGTATGCATTGGGAATGGAAAGTAACTTGACGAAATCTGGATTTGCACAATATAGAAGTCTTAGAAATAACTACTCATTTCTCCAAATCACCTATATGTGTTTTTAATGAAGTCATTATGGCGCCTCGTTTCCCACCAGTGACAATAGAAACATGGTTTTAAGTTTCGGATTTTTATATACCTCATTTTGCACTGAGGTACATTCAGTTGGGCCCCTTCGACAGGACATGCTGAAACAGAAAATATTGATGGATAAACGACAAACAGAAACTTGTATCTATGCAAAATATACTGCCAATAATAACTGAAAAAGCTTAGCCCTGACCATGTTAACTATCTCCTCCTTTATCTATTCACTTTTTTCATGTTCCTACTTTTGTTTCATAGCCTAATTAAAAATTTCAATACACTTTCATAGCATAGTTCCAATATATTACTTTGTATAGTCTGCTTAACGGCAACTGTAGTTGCCTATTTTGTTTGTAATAGCATATTTGGTCACTTATACCAGTAACCATAATTAAAAGAATTATATAAATACAATTGTTTCATTAGGCTTAATAATATAAATTTCAAAATTTGACTTGTCGAAGATAATACAGTTTGCTTAAGGCAATGTTGATGAAACGTCTCAACACAACGTAATATTTATAGTTATATTTCTTCTTTCTAGTAATTTGTTATATTAAATGTGTCAGATATTCTACCTATGTTGAATAGTATTACGCAACAATCCATATGCACCAGCTGAATATCTTTCCCCCTTCAACTTTCACACCAATATTTGTTCATATTTCTGTAGTAGTCTCAAAACACTGAGTGCGAGCTCTCTTTTCACTTTTCTTCTTCTTGTCACTCAACATAAGGTAAAAAAAAAAAAAAAAAAAAAAAAAAATTACAACCTTTAACCGTCCTGTTCTTTCATCGATTATGAATTGCTGATGGCAAGCGGGGTGTATTCAGCCTTTTGAGGCGAAAATGAGGAGCTACGTTTTTGAGAAGTAGCGGCTCTGGTCGCGAATTTAACAGAATAGTCGGAAGTTCAGGGCGCTGACCACGTCCCCATCCATAAACGCATCCGTTAATGCCTTCGGGCGGAACATGACACGGCGGCCGGTCGGTACCCGATGGACTTATCGAGGCCTTAGTGGGTCGTAGTTTTTAAAACTATTTTAAGAGACTATATTTTCTCAGATATAATAATTTACAGCGTTTCCATACGCCAGTATCGTAACGATATACGTGCAGTGAATTGCAAATGACGTCGAAAGATTTCAGGACAAGTATTTTTAGTTATTATTAGCGGTATATTCTGGATAGATACAAGTTTCTCTTTGTCTTTTGCCCATCACATAATCTCTATTTCAGCATGTCATGACGAAAAGGCCAAGTGAATCTTCCGTACCTCAGTGCAAAATAACGTATATAAAAGTACAAAACTTGAAGCCAAGTTTTTTATCGTATTGTGGGACACGGGAGGCTGTACTGGCTTTATTAAAACACAATGTGATTATCGTATATGTGACATGCAGCAGTCAGTCATTATTTCTAAAATGCAGAGCCAAATTTCCTCAAGTGATTTTACTTTCTTAATACATACAATTTTACATAAGTTATAATTAAAATAAAAAAAAACAGTTCCGATAGAAAAATTGTTGTTTATACTTCATAACCAGTTTCCGTCTATTGCAGACCACCTTCAAATGTATATCACCGTGATGGCAGGCGGTGGCGGTGATACAAAAGGCCACACATACGTGAACTACGGCCTGCTTCGTCACCGCCGCCGTCAACCATCTGAAGATGGTCTGCAATAGATTGATAACGATTATGAAATAGAAAGAACAATCTTGTCATCGGGACTGTTTGTAATTTTAATTACAACTATTTTATCAAAATCGCTGTTAATCTCCAGTATGCTTTCTAAAATTTTTACATCTTTTTACCTGTCACAGTTTAATTTAGATATAAAAGTGATTGCTGCAAATCACCTATTTGGAAAAATCAAATACAGCCGTGGGTGTAAAAACGTTTATATTGGAAGGCAGCCTGACACTGTGAATAGACAAAAATGTTGTAGCGCTGAAATGTACGAGATGACGATAGAAACCGTATGTCTCAAGGGAACGGGAGCTCGACCCACAGTGATCTGCTTAACAAGGGCCGGCCGCGGTGGCCGAGGGGATTGAGGCGCTCCAGTCACGATCCGCACGGCCACTGCGGTCGGGGGTTCGAATCCCCCCTCGGGCATGGATATTTGTGCCGTCCTTAGTTGTAAGTAGTTCATAAGTAGTTTGTAAGTTTAGGGACTGATGACCCCGTAGTTAAGTCCCATAGACTCTACAAACATTTGAACATTTGAGCTTAACAAGGGGAGGGCGGAATGAAAGTCTTGGAGACAGCCGGGCTGAAAAGAAAATGCCACGGTCCCACGACGGTGAAACCCCCTCCCCCCTCCCCCCTCTCTTTCTCTCAATCAAGAACCTCTAACGGGACAGACTTCCCACTTCCGCAGATTTTCTGCTGACTTGGCGGGGACCCTCCGAGAACTGATTAATGATTAACTCAATTTCGTGTCCCTTTTCCCCGGCGAGACTCGGGGCCTTTTATTGTGGACTGGCCCGGGGAAAAAGGTTAAATAGCTGCCGGGCTGCTGATAATTAAAATCGGAGCCCGGTGGGAGGGGGAACGCCAGGCATTGCTAACCAGAAGGAGTCCCCGCGGCTGCATTGAACGTATGATCGATTAGAGCTAATCAGCGGATCAGCGGCTCCGTTTCTTCGCCGCCGGGGAGACGCGAGGAAAAACTCGGCGACGACTCCGCTCCTGGTGCGGGGGCGGTTGGAGCCCCGGCCAGATCTCGCCCTGGCAGTCTGGCTACGTCCCCCTCGAGTCTCGTATCGGCAGTCTTAATTACTGCCGCCTAATGAAGAGCTTATGAGGGCGCCTCGTAAAAACGTTAACACTTCGGGCCGGCGACGACTGCGGAACGAGGCGCCACTGTCTTCCGCCGGGGCGTTCCCCCTCAGAGGGGCGGGTTCCTTCCAAGACTTCTGAACCGACAAGGGACACCTTTGACCTCGAACGCTCGGAACCGCTCCAAACTATGCTTGGAATAACAAACAATCCTAAACGAAACAGTGGTATGCGCCATTGCCATGCAAAACGCCTGTGACGTTACAACAACGCACAACGCCCATTTAGAGCGCAAAGCGCGCTAGTTTGACAGCGGAGAGCGTCGAACGTTGCGACGGGTGAACAGGCAATCGGCCACTGCGACGAGGTGAGACTCACCCGGTTTCCCATCGGCGGGTGGAGAGCTCATATTGAGCACGCTGGCTGACGTGACGTCAGGTCCAACTGCCCGCCGGAAAACGGCATTGTCTTTATTTTAAGATTCGAGGCGCGTCCAGATAGTAAGTTGCGTTTGGTTATATAAAACTAACTGGTTCAGATAAAGAAAAAATATTGATTGTACAAAAATCTACAACTGTCAAACTACTTTTCTACATAGTTTCCGAACTTTGTAGGCAATTGTCATAGCATGGCACAAGCTTTTGTGTGTCTTTTTCATAGAATGTTGCTGCCTGTGTATTCAACCATGGGGTAACATGTTCTTTCAGCTCGTCATCATCGTTGAAGTGTTGTCCACAAAGGACAGAATTTAGGTGTAAGAAGAGGATTACAGTCAAACGATGTTTTTTCACGTTAATGCCTGACCTCACACACCGAATGTGACCAAACAATTCTTACGGAAATTTCAATGGGACCTGTTTGATCATCCTCCATACAGCTCGGACCTCTCTCCTAGCGACTTTCATCTCTTCTTACACCTAAAATCTGTCCTTGGTGGTCAACGCTTCGAAGGTAATAAAGAGCTGTTACCACATAGTTGAATACACAGGCGACAACCTTCTGTGAAGGATGCATGGAGAAACTTGTGGCACGGTATGACAAGTACTTACAAAATTTCGGCAGTTAAGTGGAAAAGTAGTTTAAGAGTTATAGAATTTTGTGCATTACAAATTTCTTCTGTATCTGTGTACAATTTCATTTTATTATCAAACGGAACTTACTTTCTGGACGCGCCTCGTATTAGTAGAGTTACAGACTAGCAAGGAGAAGCAAATGAAAGAGGAGAACAGCGCGATTCAGATGATGTGTTGACATAATTTATATTAAATTTATAAGTTATTCAGAAAACTAATATTTATTCACTTGGAAAAATCCAGAGGCTAAACTAATTGAAGTACAGTAACGAGTGAGGGCTCAAATGAAAGATCTCATCGAGACGCAAAATTTGGTAAAGTCATATCAGCTGCAACATTTATATTGCGCATAATACTGAACTTTTAAGGAAGAACAATAGTGATTTGTTAATAACAATTGATACAAGAGAGATACACAACAGCGAGGCAGTGAAAAATTGTATGTGTCGTGAACGCACAATAAGATCTGTTTAGAATATATTATATTTGGGTTTTTTATATGTTGTCGTTGTGTAAATTAAATTACTGTTATTTATCAGTCGTAATTTTTTAAAAATTTATTAGCACCGTGATTCTGAACAGTACATTGTAAAGAGGACTACAAAATCTACCTGAAAACACTTTACCTAAGTGATTACTTAAATATTTATTGTGTGAAGAGCGAAAGACTTATTTATCGGTCACACTGAAAATATTCATTTGTTTAAACTTAATATTTTGGGGGTATTATTAGTGTTAGAATTAAAGTAGGCCGGCCGCGGTGACCGAGGGGACTGAGGCGCTCCAATCACGGTCTGCACGGCCACTACGGAGGGGGTTCGAATCCCCTCCTCGGGCATGGATATTTGTGCCGTCCTAGTTCGTAAGTCGTTCATAAGTAGTTTGTAAGTTTAGGGACTGATGACCCCGTAGTTAAGTCCCATAAACTATGCAAACATTTGAACATCTGAATTAAAGTATGTATTCGCATTAGAATATAAGAGCGCATCTAACGATGCCGTCATAACAAGATTTCAGTCATTATTTAAAAACTTTTGTACACTACTGCGAGAATCACTAAGGGTCGTTAGGTGACGTATTACTGGAATGAGATCACAGATCGTATATAAGTGGCTCCGAGAAGCAAATGTTCAAATGTCTGTAAATCTATCGGACCAAACTGCGTGGTCATCAGTCTGTAGCTTACAAACTACTTAAACCTAGGTAAACTAACCTAAGGACAACACACTTTCCCACAGCGAGCAACCGCGCGCTCCGCAACGAGACGCTTTAGACCGCTCGGCTACTCCACCGCGGCGCTCCGAGAAGCAGCGATGATTCAGTCCACGGTAGTTCAACCTCGATGGCAGACGTGTGTTGCGAGTGGAGTGGAATCGAATGAGACGATAGGTGATCAACATAGCCGCAGAATCCGCCGCGCTAGACTCTGAAATATTTTCGGATGTGTGTGGACTATGATTTTGAACAGTAGTCGGAACTCAGAAATTATTCATCGGTTCTTCATTTCAGGAACATTACCAAAATGATTAAATATTCATATAGATATTTTGTTAGCAATATTGGGGGCTCGGGCTAATCATACCAGACGGAGTCAAACGAATTTAGTGGTTCTTACCACACGTAATCATGCAATGGGCTTAAGTAAAAACGCTACTCTCATGTTGTAGTCAGTTATTTAGTGGATGCCGCCCTAGTTAAAAATTCCCTAACTTTGAAGCTGAAAGTTTAGTTTTTTATAAATAAATATATATAAGTCATCTCCTAAGACAAATTGGGTTGAATTAAGGGTTCGAACCATTACACGTCCCCACTCATCTGCTACCACCACTAGATGGTGGCATAGTATAGATGCACTAACCAGTGCTCCAGTTGCGTGAGTTGTATAGCTGCAGTACGTATTTGTCTCTTGGAGTGATCGCAAGCGAGTTACTCTGTAAACTGTGTATAGTGCAGTGATATCATAAAGAGAATTAATCCTACGCATATGGTCTAAATATACGGGCCAAGTTGCGACGTCCTGAATATGGAAATGACATAAGGGTCGAAGATATTAAATAACATAATAATTAGAACACAGATTAAGAAAAGGGAAACCTACATTTCTAGATTTTGTGGTTATAGAGAAAGCTTTTGACATTGTTGACTGGGATACACTCTTTCAAATTGTGAAGTAATCAGAGATAAAATATATGGATCGGAAGGTTATTGAAAACTTGTACATTAAACAAATAGCTGTTATTAGAGTTGAAGGACAGGAAAGGGAAGCAGTGGTTTGAAAGGGAGTAATACAGGGTTGCAAACTTTTTCCAATGTTATTCAGTTTGTACATTGAGCGAGCTGTGAAGAAAAGAGAAATTTGGAGACTGAATTAGAGTACAGGGTGAAGAAATAAAAACATTGCATTTTGTTCAAATGTTTGTTAAACTTAAGGGACTTAACTACGGGGTCATCAGTTCCTAAACTTACAAACTACTTATGAACTATCTACAACTAAGGACGGCACAAATATCCATGCCCGAGGGGGGATTCGAACCCTGACCGTTGTGGCCGTGCAGACCGTTACTGAAGCGCCTCAGTCCCCTCGGCCACCGCGGCCGGCTCATTGCATTTTGTTGATGACATTCTGTCAGACAGCAAAGGACCTGAAAGATAATATTGAACGGAATGGACATTATGTTGAAAGGAAAGTATAAGATGAACGTTAACAAAAGCAAAACAAGAGTAATTGAATGCAGTCTTAGAAAATGCTGAATAAAATAAATAAAACGATGCTGAAGAAAATAGATAAAACGATAAAAGTGGTAGATGAGGTTTGTTCCTTGGTAAGTAAACTAACACATGATGGTCGCAGTATAGAGGATGTAAAGGGCAGAATGGCAATGGCAAGAAAATCGTTTTGAAAAACAGAAATTTTCTAAATAGAATATTAGTTCCAGTGAAAGGAAGGCTTTTCTCAACGCATTGTGTGGACTGTTGTCTTGTACTGGAGTGAGATATGGACGATAAATAGTTTAGACAGAAAGAGGATAGAGGCTTTTTAAATGTGAAGCTACAGAAAAGTTCTGAAGATTAGGTGGGTAGATTGTGGAACTGTTGAAACGTTTCTCAGTAGAATTGTGGAGAAAAGGAATTTTTGGCATACCCTGAGTAAAGTAAGGGATCGTTTGGTAGAACACGTTCTTATACATCAAGGAATCGTGAATTTAGCATTGGAAGGAATTTTCTGGGTAAAAACCGCAGAGGGAGACCAAGAGATGAATACAGTAAGCAGATTCATGGAGTTTGCCGTTCTATGAGGAGATGAAGATGCTTGCTCAGGATAGAGTAGGGTTGAGAGCTGCATCAAAATATTTTACGGACTAAGGACCACAACAACAACAATAATAATTCAGAAATATAATGGCGACGACAGAGAAATAAACGATACGCTGGATAGATATACGGAATTTGAAGGACAGGAGGAACATGAACCTGAAGATTACTCTTCAAGCAGTATACGACTTTCAGCAAACGGAACAGTCGAGTCTCACTATACAGATCCTCGCCACCTAACAAGATGAGATCCATTATATTAAATAGCATTGATGGCAGCGTAGTATAGCAAACTAATGAAGTGCTGTAAGTGCCTAAAAGTAAATCAAATTGCACAATAATTCTAAAATATGTGTCTAGGAAACGTTGAACAGGTGCTAGTTTCAAAGTCAACTAGTCAACAAAGTACAAACTATAAAAAGAGTATGTAATATCGCAATTTGATAGTGCAAGGAGGTATGGATCTACAGTTCACTATTGGCATCTGTAGACGCGGGAACTAGAAGAGGCTAAAAAGGTTGGCTTGGTCAATTTCAAAGCCTCGGTTTCCTTTATCGACCATCTCAAGGCTGAATTTGGCATTTCATACAGGCACATTACTACATTTTTCAAATGTAAGGACATAGAAGGCGATATACGTCAGAAGGCACAGTTTGTGGAGGGTGAACATGTTTACAACAGAGGAGTGTATGGAGAAGGAAGGAAGCTTGGAGTTCAACGTCCCGTCGAGGGTGTGGAGAAAGGCAATTTTTGGATCGGTGACCAGATACAATTCTAGTACGAAATGTTTACAGCATGAAGACTGTCACACAGAGGGGAGAAAACTACAGGTAGCGTGTTGCAGTCTGCACACACTCACAGCTACGCAACTGATATGGCTTTATCAATGGCAGGCAGACTAGCAAACAAGTTATACATATGTTTTCAAGAGACACAAGGCGCTTTCGGTCCGGATGTTTTAAACAATCTTGAAACAGCCTGTCCAGCCAGCAAAAGTGGAAAAATGATTAAAGAAAATATGAAATATTTTCTAACTTCGGTCCTTGGCGATCATGCAACAAATGAAATGTGCATTTTGTTGTATGATTCCTGAGTGGGTCCTACATATCGTACCCTACTAGATGCAAGTTTTCCTAACAAGGACGTTACGCTGAATATCTCGCCACCGAAAACAACAAAATATTACCAACCTCTTGACGTTTACTTCTTCCCGCAATATAAACTCTTTATCAGAAGGATTATTGATTTTGTAAGACTACAAGGTGCCAAACCACAAGAGTAGGTGCCCGATCGTTATTTCATCGTGAAACTTCACTCTGTGATTTACAATCAATTTGCTGCACCTACGTGATCAGCCTATTTTGCAACATGCTTGTCGAAACTATAATTAATGTGGCGTCTGTTATTGGACTGCGTGAATGCAAAAGTGATTTGGAATTTAATAAGGTGGTTTTAGTTAGGAGGGCGACTTTAATTTACCCTCGATATGTTGGCATAATTACGTATTCAAAACCGGAGGCAAATATAAAACATCGTCCGAACTAGTTCTGAATGCTTTTTCTGAAAACTACTTCGAACAGTTAGTTCATGAACCCACTAGAATAGTATACCCTTGATCTCCTAGCAACAAATAATCCTGAGCCAGTAAAGAGCAACAAAACAGATACAGGGATTAGCGAACATCGACTTGTAGTAGCGAGACTGAATGTCGAAATGCCCAAATGCACCAAAAATAACGAAAAATGTATCTATTCAATAAAGCAGATAAAAATTCGCTTCACGCTTTCCTGAGTGATAGTCTCCAGTCTTTCAAAACTAAAAAGGCGAGTGTAGATCAGTTGTGGCTTACTTTCAAAGACGTAATATCAGTAGCAATCGAGAGATTTATACCAAATAAATTAATAAAAGAGGGGGCTGACCCCCCGTGGTACACAAAACAGGTCAGATCAGTGTTGCAGATCAAAGAAAAACATATGCAAAATTTAAAAAGACACAGAATCCACAAGACTGGCAATCTTTTACTGAAACTCGCAACCTAGCGCGGACTTCAATGCGAGAAGTCTATAGTAGTTACCATAACGAAATCCTGTCTCGTAATCTTGCAGAAAATCCAAAGAAATTCTGGTCGTATGTGAAGTACACTAGCGGCAAAACACAAACAATACCTTCACTACGCGATAGCAATGGTAATACTACCGATGACAGTACTGCTAAGGCAGAATTACTAAACACAGCTTTCCGAAATTCGCTCACCAAAGAAGAACACTCCAGTATTCAATCCAAGAACAGCTGCCAGCATGCGAAACTTAGAAGTAGATGTTCCTGGAGTAGTAAAACAACTTAAGCCACTAAACAAAAATAAATCTTCCGGGCCCGATTGTATACCAACTAGATTCCCCTGAGTATGCTGATGCAATAGCTCCGTACTTAGCTATAATTTACAACCGATCACTCAGCGAAAGATCCGTACCCAAAGATTGGAAAGTTGCCCAAGTTACTCCAATATTCAAGAAAGGCAATAGGAGTGATCCTCAAAATTACAGGCATATCTCATTGACGTCGATTTGCAGTAGGATTTTGGAACATATACTTCGTTCGAATATTATGAACTACCTCGAAGAGAACGACCTATTAACCAGTAGTCAACACGCATTCAGAAAGTATTGCTCTTGCGAAACACAGCTTGCCCTTTATTCACATGAAGTGTTAAGTGCCATCGACAAGGGATCTCAAATCGATTCCACATTTCTGGATTTCAGGAAGGCTTTTGACACTGTACCCCACAAGCGGCTACTTATGAAATTGCGTGCTTATGGAATATCTCCCCAATTGTCCGGTTGGATTCACGATTTCCTATCAGAAAGAACACAGTTCGTTGTAATTGACGGTAACTCATCGAGTAAAACAGAAGTGATATCTGGCGTTCCACAGGGAAGCGTTATAGGTCCCCTACTCTTCCTCGTGTTTATAAACGATTTAGGAGACAATCTGAATAGCTCCCTTAGATTGTTCGCGGATGATGCTGTTGTTTATCGGTTCGTGAAATCAACAGAGGATCAAAAGCAACTGCAAAGCGATTTAGACAAAATTTCTGTATGGTGCGAAAATTGGCAGTTGACACTAAATAAAGAAAAGTGTGAAGTAATACACATGACCACTAAAAGAAATCCGCTGAACTTAAAATACGCGATAAATCAGTCAAACATTAGGGTCTTGAATTCTATCAAATACCTAGGAATTACAATTACGAACAACTTTGACTGGAGAGAACACACAGAAAATATTGTGGGGAAGGCGAACCAAAGGTTAAGTTTCATCGGCTGAACGCTTCGAAGATGCACCAGCTCCACCAAAGAGACTGCCTACATCACACTTGTGCGTCCTCTCCCTGGAGTACTGTTGCCCCTTGTGGGACCCTCACCAGGTGGGACTGACGAAAGACATTGAGAAGGTTCAGAGAAGGGCAGCTCGTTTTGTTTTATCACGTTACGGGGGGGAAAGCGTCACGGAAATGTTGCAAGAATTGGGGTGGAAGTCATTAAAAGAAAGACGTTATTCATTGTGGCGTGATCTGTTTGCGAAGTTTCAATCACCGACTTTTAGTTCTGAATGTGAAAATATTTTGCTAGCACCCACCTACTTAGGGAGACATGACCATCCCAATAAAATAAGAGAAATCAGATCGAAATCGGAACTATTTAGGTGTTCTTTCTTCCCGCGCGCTATTAGAGAATGGAACGGTAGAGAAAAGTTATGAAAGTGGTTAATGAACCCTCTGCCGGGCACTTGAATGTGATTTGCAGAGTATATATGTAGATGTAGATGTTTACGTCCACTTTGTTTTAACCACTTCATCGAATTCCCACATCTGGACTTTGATGAACACTTTCACGTGTGTGGTACTGTTGTGTAATGTGCGTGTGTGTTTTGCGCTATTATTAGCACTTTAAGCAGAAAGGTTTGACGTTAATGATTGAAAATATAACGATACACTAACCCCATTAAATTACATATAATTTTCTTCCTATGGTAATGATATCTTGTTACTTTGTTTCACTTTGTTAAAATGTTACTTGAGGTGCAATGCAACGTTTTTCATGGAAATGACGCACATTACTGTCCTGTTCATACTGCCTGTTGTTGCAAGGATGGTTTCATGTGGTTCAGAGCGTTCGACATCAAAGGTGTACTCTGTGAATCTGTGCTTTGCGCCAAAAGGAGGACAGTGCTAAATTAGAAACAATGCAGTGTCTTCACTTTTCAACCTACGAACTTAAGGAAACATTGGGTTTAATTCGTCTTCGTACATCGGTTCGACGCCGAGTCCCTTCATTGCACCAAAACAAGGGCAATATTGAAATACAATCGACTGAATTTTCTCGCTTTTAAAGTAAGGGCGTAAGCAAGAAAAAGTGATTGATCTGCCAACGAGGATGGAGTCAACAGGATTATCCAAAATGAATCCAGACCACAAATTTATACATTTTTGCAATCACCATGCAATACATGTTTCACAAGAATGATTGTTTTCCACATCATTTTCTTGTCGTTCACGGAAAAAAAACTCAGCAAATGTCAGGTACTCCTGGTCTCGAGAGTTATAGGCGTTTTGGTGCTTCGCATACGTGGTCCGATATACCCGTAACATAAGTCATTTTCAATAGCTTTATCTAAAATTCGAGAAAAAGAAATTTAAAAGGGGAAAATTTAACGGGAGCAAACTAAGAGCAACGGAATTTAGGTGATGATAAGGTCATTAGATTAGGTAACGATACAATAAATGTGGTAGCTGAGTTTTTTTACTTTTCCAGTAAAATAACGTACGACGATCACAGTACAGATATAAATATACTATGATTACCGGAAGAAAAACGTTTCTCAAAAAGAGAAATTTGTTAACATCCAATATTAATTCAAGATTTTAATTAATGGAACTCCTTTATTACTACTTTTGGGCGTGGCCCGTTGTCAGACAACCTGCGTAAATATACAATCATTAGTACAAGGTTCCTGCATTGTCAGTCTTAAAACTACGTTAAAACAACACATACAAACATTTTTACATCGTTTACAATATAAAATGCTAACACTTCAGTAACGTCTATCCTAAGGTGGCTGCTACATAAGTATGAAAATAAAAAAAAAAACACTTGTCGGAGTTATTTAAGCTCACCAGATGGCGCGCGGAGCATTTTGATTGTCATACTTTTATAGCAGCCACCATGGAAAAAACGTCACTGATGTGTTAGCATTTTATATTTTAAACTATGTACAGTGTTTTATTTTAATGTCGTTTTATGATTGTTTGTGCAAAACCCTGGTGCTAATTAATGTAAATTTAAACAGGTTATGTGATGATGGGACACGCCCGAAACTATTTATAAACAAATTCCTTTAATTTAAACCTCAGCGACCTATCAGAATTGTTTTATCGTTGTTTTATACCCGTCAAATAGTGACGTTAATCGTGGTTGCATTGAAAATCTTTGTATTTTTGATTATAGATATATCTATAACTTATCACCAGGGAACACAATGATGGTATAAAAGGCTGCAGAAAATCAGTTTCACCATTAATGAAATAAGAAGTCAATGCAGCGCAAGAACAATAAAAAAATATCAACCAGAACAGCAGATACATACAACTGATTGATACAACATTCTGTACCTCCATAACAACGGTGTATCGTGCTACGCAAATACGGTGATCCAATGTGTGCTACAGTTGTCACTGTTTGTAGAATGTATCCGAACCTTCGTGAATGAGAACAATGATAAAGAAACTTACTCCTACAAAATATGCTAAAGCTCATGCAATTTTAAAGTTTGTTCGAGCATCCTAGAAAACGTAGCTACGCTGAGATTGTTCGGAAATAGGTAAGAAACCATACCGCGTATGCGTACAACGAACTAGTTCAGCAAAATGCAATTTTACATGAGCTCACTGAATAAATTGTTTGTTCTCCTGCTTCCAAGAAATACACTGCCGATGCAAGCTTGCGGATACCCAATTAAAAATTAGTTCACCGCGCGGGAGTAGCCGAGCGGTCTGGAGCGTCATGTTGCGGGCAGCGCGACCTTCCGCGTTGGAGATTCTAATCCTCCCTCGGGATGTGTGTGTTGGTCCTAGGTTAGTTTACCTTAGTTTAAGTAGTTCGTAAGTCTAGGGACTGATGACAAAAGTAGTTTGGTCCTATATAATTACAAACATTTGAATATTTTTAACTTTAAAAATGAGTTCCAAGATCAGATTCTAATTTCAGTACATCCCATCAATGGAAAACAACCATTCTAACATTTACTGAACCCGAAGCAGCAGTGAATCAAATGTGTAATCTGCAGAGCAAGTAGATGCATGTTCAAAGAAACTTACGAAATTGGATGTCAACAAAGATATTTGATGTTTTCGAATTCCATCACGAATCAGCAAAAAATAAAGGAACAACAAAAAATTTTGGGATTAAAGGTTCAGTTCAACCAATATATATATGGGAAACGTTTCAAAACAATAGCTTGAATTATGCACAGTGGAGAATCGTCCGAATCTGCTAAGTCTGTAAAACTACCAGAGGAGACCTGAGTTTTCCGCATAATTCGTAGTTACTAGAAAATGTTACTTACCAATAATATAACTGTCTGATGCATTGTTAACAATCCCATAATGTTAAATCAACATACGCGCGTTTCATGTCAGTGGAGGTGTAAATTTCGCCATGTCAGTGGATAGATGAATGTGAACGACTTGAATTATCATGAAATTCCGTAATCGTATAAAACGCAATCTCACTTGGACTCGAAAACATTCACATTTTTATGGAATGTATCTGATAGTGGTAGACTATGTAGTACTTTACGTCCTAAAAGCAGTTTCACATTCAGATGAATGATAAACCTGCTTAAATACATTAAAGCACATTAATAATTATATCTGACGTTTGTACAAATGTATTAAGCTATATATAAATAGACTATCCAAGGTCTACTCACCATTTATTTCATATTATATGCACTCTACTGTAGCAGATAAAAGACGGGAACCGACTGAAAAACGCTCCTGCACAGGAAAGGCGAATATGTTGTCTGAGAGAAAAGTGTTGAACCAGGTGCCTCAGTACTCATTTCGACTTCACAAAAACTTTGGTACACGAAAGTATTGGCATTTTTTTTTTATTTTTTGTTGGAAGTGAATAGGAGAGAGATAGTGAAAGATGGAGAGAAAAAGGATTCAGATATAAAACAACGGTGGAAGTGTGTAATATTGCGCTTTCTTTCTTCCGATCAGGTGTTGGAGTAGTAGTTACTGTTCGTAGCCGCCATTAAAGTTCACTAACGTTACAATATTACAGGAAAATAATTTGGTGGATATGATACATTTAGGTAACTTTATGAATAACAGACTGAAAAGGAGGCGGAATCTGACTTTAAAGTTTTGCGGCGGTATAAAATGGAATAAAAGCAACACCTGAGCACAATATTACACAAAGAAACTAGCAGATTCCGCGATGACCTATTTCCATAATACTTACATTAAGTTGACTGGATGTAGCAGATGATGCTGTAATACTCTTGCTGCATTGTTTAAAATGATGCCTAGTTTGCTTAGCGCTGATTGTACTAACTGAATGACCGTGAAAAAAGAAATTATATATATGAAGTTATCTTTTGTGACGAAATACTGTTTAAACCGATCGGATTTCGTTTAATTCCGAAGATTTCCTTGCAGGCATTACTATCAAGTCGCGTTCATAAAAGTTACATGTAATGGCATCTAAAAGTTTCTAGTAAATTATAGATACAAATCCAACACGGCCCAAGCATCATGTTACATAATCAAGATTATTGCTGGAAAAATAGAAACAGTTCATAAATCATTAAAAGGTGGGTCATTTTAAATAAGTAAAAGGTTTTAATTTTATCAACTATATTTTCATCATATTTAAAAAGATAAACGATCTCACACACTTACATTTGGTAGTAAGGAAGTCCCTGTCATACGTCTGATCTTAGCGAAGAGTAAAATGTAAAAGACGAAGTGCACAACTGCGTTCTGGGCAGCTCGTAAAAGATAGATGAACATCAAAAATATAGGAAGAGCGTAATTAGCTGCCAGAAAAAGCTGTGGTCAGCGATAAGCATCGCAAATAAATTATTTATCGAAAGAAAAATTTTAATGTAATACTACAAGTGGCAGTTCAGGAGAAAGGTGTAGGCATGAAGTCAATAGCAGTGAGAAGCAAAACGAGATGCTGGAAATCGGGAATAGTGGCAGTAAGAAAGCAATATAGATGAAACAGTGGGAAAAGTGAGATTAATAGAGATCATAAATGAGCGATGAGGGGCTGGTTCTGCGATACCATCGAATTTTTTCACGAAACAGTTTGTCCAGTTTCTCATAACCGCTGTACCCGCGTCTTAAAGTGTCCAAATCTGCGGGTCAGACCACAAGCAAACCATTCCCATGGACATATCTGCAAAGGATACAATCGTTATTGAAGAGAATGAAAGCCCGCTATAAGTGAGAAAGAATGGAACACTGGGAACAGGAGAGGAAATCAGTGACACAATTTCAGTGAGGCAGAGAGACAATGGAAATGGTAGAAACAGAGAGCGGTAAGAAGTGGCGAGGCAAAGGGGTGAAGACAGTGAAAGTTTCTTACAGATAGAAAGTGGCAATCGGCGAGAAAGATGACAAACGGTCAGAGACATATATACACACAGACCGTGAGACGTCATTGATAACTATATGGGATTAACTGGGCAAAAGTACCGGGTGATCGAAAAGTCAGTATACATTTGAAAACTTAATAAATCACGGAATAATGTAGTTGTAAGGGTAAAAATTGACACACATGCTTGGAATGACATGGGGTTTCATTAGAGAAAAAAAGTCCAAAAGATGTTCGACAGATGACGCTTCATCTGATCAGAAAATTAATAATTAGCATAACAAATTAACATAAAGCAAAAAATATTTTCTTTACAAGAAATGCTCAATATGTTCACCATCATTCCTCAACAATAGCTGTAGTCGAGGAATAATGTTGTGAAAAGCACTGTAAAGTATGTCCGAAGTAATGGTGAGGCATTGGCGTCGGATGTTGTCTTTCAGCATCCCTGGAGATGTCGGTCGATCACGATACACTTGCGACTTCAGGTAACCCCAAAGCCAATAATCGCTCTGACTGAGGTCTTGGGACCTGGGAGACCAAGCATGACGAAAGTGGCTGCTGAGCACACGATCATCACCAAACGACGCGCGCAACAAATCTTTCTGGCGTCTAGCAATACTTTTCTTTTGTTCTACTAAAACCACATGTCATTCCAAGCATGTGTGTCAATTTTTACCTCTCTATCTATACTATTCCGTGATTTATTAAGTTTTCAAATTTATAGTGACTTTTTGATCACCCGGTATTTACAAGGTTTTGCGCTAAAAAAGCGAGAATAATTTCGCATGCCAAAACTTTTGGTGATGAAGTCAAAATGAGGATTGAGGCAGCTTGTTCCACACTTTTCTGTCATTGAACGTATTCCCGTTATTTGAGCATTTTCAGTTGGTGGTTTTATACTTTTGTTTCAAATACTGCATGGAATGTACGAAGGGAATAACATGCATGTGATTTTACTAAAGATATTATCAACGTTACCACAACAACTCCACAAATCACTTTTAAGTGCCTGATAGTGGGTTCATCGAAGCGCTTTCAAACTATTACTCTATCGTTCCATACTCGAATAGCGCTCGAGATGAAGAAACATCTAAATCTTTTCATTTTAGGTATGATTTCTCTTATTTTATTATGATGACCGTGTCTCGCTATGTAGTTCCAAGCCAACAAAATATGCTCGCCATCAGAGTAGGAAGTTTTTGAAATAATTTGTATGACAGATGTCGCCACAACGAATTATTCCTTTCTTTTAGGCGCCGTTAATACTAGGGCTATATAAGATAAGCAATATGTAATAACCGATATTTGCGACGATATATTGCTAGCTAGGTTCACAATAGCAGGAAATAAATCGGCGTGACGTGGGCGATAAAAATGTCGTGAGAGCACAGTTTTCACTGCTTCAGAATGATGATTAGTTTCTGAATTGTAGTTGAGACGTTTCGTGTGTCAGAATTCTAAATATTTACATCGTGAGTTAAGATAACAGTCTGATTATTTCCCTGTCTTTTACATAGTAAAAAATAAACAACACACTCACCAGTGTCTTTACTTCTGATGCAATTTCTCTTCTTGCGGCACTCGTCACATCTGTCTTAGTGTAGTTCCTGATGCACTGATGAGATCTCACTAAATTATTGAAAGCACAGAATTCTCTTCTTCCCTCCACGTTCACAGGTCGAAATATCGCTCGCGACTAATCGCTCAGGAGACCGGCAAGCGGTACTTAAAATATCACTTACGATATGTTGCGCAATTGCCATCTTCTACATATCAATTATCTGTCCGTGCGTGTTGCGTATCGTATATCGTTTACGATATATCGCTTATCTTATATTGCCTTAGTGTGAACGGCTCTTTAATGATTTCCAACCCAACGCCAAAAGCATTTCCTAATACTAACTAGTATCGCTGCTCTTGCCTTAACTTTTGCCATGTACTCTGTCAGTCCCATTTGTTAAAGATTCCACACTGACCAACAATACTTCATAATACAAAAACAGAAGGGCAGTGTAAGAATATCGTTTAATACAGTTTATGCTTTCTCTAAGTTTCGCGCCAACGAAACGCAGGCGGTTGCTTCTCCCGAAAACATTTTCTGTCAATTATCTGCAATTATAAACGACAGAAACACCTCGAGAAATTAATCGATTTTTTATTCTAGTTTGTTACTGAGAATTTCTGCTCTTGAAATTTTGTTGTGAACAAAAATTTACAATGCCTCTGTGTTGTATCTGATTTATGAAGTAACTGGAGTATCGTAAGATAGTATTTTGCAGACTGTTTATAATGGCTGATGGCTGTTCTTATGAATTGAGTTCGAAAGTTTTACAGAACGTGTTCAGGGTGTGAGGGGACTGATATGGAGCCGTTTATTTCGCATATCAATATATTAGGTGTTAAAGAAGTTTTCTTGGTTAAAGAACCGTGTGACGCAATAGTAGAAAGGGTGAGAGAGAGAGACAGTATATGAGCTTGTATCCCGTGGGAAAGCTCCGCCCCTATTGCAAGTTGAGATCTGATTGGCTCCCGCCTATACTAGTTGTCCGCCAAAACTTCAAGCTTCTTTTATTAATATTTAACTTTCCTATGTCTATTAAAATTATCTGTATACTTTTGTGCTAAGCTATATTTCGGTTAATTCAAAGATTTAATTATTTGTATATTCTGTAATAAGTTCAACAATGTTAGTCTAGAAGTTTCGCTTGGCGCCAAAACGGTGGCTTGTGGCGCGCAGCGAGAGGCGGCGGCAGTCAGTCGTGCGCCTACCGCGATACCTTGCACATTCATGTTAGTTCAGTGCGGGCAAGGGACAGTTTATACGTTATGCAACGTTTATATTTTTAACATTATCAGTCTGTATATTTGTGTTTGGATATACACTGGCATTTCTTCAATAAAAACAAGCACTGGCATTCTACAAAAGCTAAAGTTATTCGTAGTGCAGTACTTCCTAGCCACATCTCAACACCTCATTTAGCATCACTTCAAGTACAACGGATGTGCGACCTGTGTGCTTCACCTGCGCAATGGGACATCTACTACGACAGAAGACACAAGGTTAGTAAAAAAGCGAATTCAGACATGCACTGAAGTTGTATGTCGACACGGCACCTCGCGTGCAGTGCTGCCCTGTTTACAAACCAGTGCACTGGCTCGAAGTACGATGGTAACATCGCCGAGGGAAGGCATGAAAGAGGGGAGGTGTTTTAGGAACTTTGTCAACTATGCACTGACCTTCCCTCCCTGTCTTTTAAAAAGAAGCCCCGCCGTAAGTGTATCTGGTGTAAAACGTGTCCGCACGTCGACGTTTGGGTTGGCTGCTGGACGGCAGTCCGGGGACCCCAGTTTAGAACCTGTACACGACATGGGCACGTCGATGCAGACAGTGAACCATAGAGTTCAAAAGGTATACACAGCCCAGTTGCATCTGTTGGTGGCAAGCAGAAGGCGAGAGACGCAGACGGTATGCGCCTTTTCCTCCTAAATGCACTCTCCAAGAGTGGCTAGATGGAGGACCATAAATACTCCGCCTGTCTGATATGTATTGTATTTTCTACTCATTTTGTAGCATGTTGTGCACTTTCACTGCAGGAAGGTTGCCATAATGCTCCATGTTTACTCGTGCTAACCTGTTACTTCATGCGATTGTCCTGAAGTGTGTAAGAACTTTCCATTGGTTAACCACCTCTGATAAAAACTGTACTGCTGAAAACAATTAGTGGATCGGATGATACATCATACACAATATACATATGGTAAAGTATTTTATTCACATATTGCTTACATTTGTAATTTGCACGTAACAGAGTACGATATTTTACTGCCTTAACTATTGACTTGAGGTTTACATGACGTTTACATAGAGAGGTGCTCCATGGGGCTACCGTAATAGTGAATGAAGTCCTTCTGTTGCCCTTTTATCTCGGACGCCCAGTACAGTTCAACACCTGCGTGGCTTGGACCGTACGGGGTTATCAGTCAGCTCTTGAGGGACATTTATCCGTTGTTCCATGAGTGTAATACTCAGCTCTGCAAACGTAGCGGAAAATGCTGGTCTGGCCGCAATGCGTCTGCAAAGTGCACCCCAGACATGCTCAGTTAGGAATAAGTACGGTGAAGAAGCTGGCTCCCCCATTAGTTAAATTCCCTCAGCTCCGAGCATGTTGTGCACCAGTGCAACTCTGTGGGGACGAGAGTTATCGTCCACCAGAAGGAACTCATCTCCTATGGCACCAGTATAGGGCACAAAAACAAAAAAAGGATCTCTATACCTCTGTGCAGTGGATGCACTATTCCGAACGGCATGGAGGTCCGTACGTTCGCCAATACTGACTCCAGTACACACACTATTCGTCCACCATCATCGGGATTGTTCCGAGTTCCACGTTCTCTGCAAATGAGGGAACGACAATTGTTCCACTGAACACAAAATCTTGGCTCATCTGTGAGCAAAACCCGATGTCATTAATTAGGAGTTCGTCAAGTTTCTGCAGGATAAACGGTGTCGTGGTTTTAATGCGACACACACCATAGGCCTCCGTGCGTAGTGGACACGTTTTCGAAGGCGATTTTTGAATGTTTGAGTTGATATTGCGCGTCATGTTTCTGCCCGGAGGGTGCGTTGCAGCTGAGTTGCATTCAGCCTCGTGTCACGACGGGTTGTTAAATGGAGATAACGCTCATCTCTTGCTGATGTTACCTGTCGACGACCTTGCCTTCTTTTAACTGTTCCCGTTATCTGATATCGCGTCCAGGTTCTGGAAGTTAAACTTCGGAATACTCCAATAGAGCTATAGCCACCTCCCTCTTTCCCGCTTCCAACTTTTTTTTTAGCTGTACATGATCGATCATTCCAAATCTCAGATAGCAAGAATTTCGACCGAGACCAGGAATACACACTATGCAGTACGTGACAGTTTCAAAGATGGTGCCGGCTACTAGCTCCACGTGATGTCACACGCTACAGCGGTAAGACGAAACTGCCCACTCCGCCATGGCACACACGCTATTTAGTCCCCCACAAGATACCAGACGTAGTTACTGCAGTAGGATACCGAGTCAATTATTTTAATCCTGATGACGATGGCTGAATTTGACATCGATCGAAAGGTTCAAAATATAATTTGACGTGACGCGGATTACATACCGACAAAACTCAATTGAACCATCAAAACCATTACTGTTTTTATCGTGTCATTCTTCTGTTACTATCTAATGACCGCTTGGAGCGCTAGCATCGCTTCAGATGCCAAAAGGCTGTACTATTTTCCGTATTGAGTTCCACACAGCGCTTCCAGATTTTGTTTTCCTCAATAACGAGGAAAGTTTGAAGTTCTTGAGAAACAGGAGCGTACTTCGTTATTGGGATATTTTCTCTCTCTCTCTGTCTCTTTCTCTCTCTCTCTCTCTTCAGTCACTGTGTTTCCAAGGCAAGCGATACACGTTTCTTTTTATCGCCTTCCAATCGGTGGCTCCAAGATTTCAAAAAACGTTTGACATATGTTGCAACTACGCTATATTCTTAGGCAATTTACTCTTATGCTGTTACCAAAATATAAATAAATAAAAAAAATAAAGAAATAAAAAATAAATAAAAATGGACTCACAATCGGGAGGACGGAGGCTGAAATCGACCACCGGCCATCCAGATTTAGGTTTTCCGTTACTTTCCTAAATCGCTCCAGGCAAAAGCCGGGATGCTTCCTTTCAAAGGACACAGTCTATTTCCTTCCTCATTCCTAGCCAAACAATCCGAGCGCAAGTTCCGCCTGTGCATTAGCAGGCTGCCGAAGGGGCGTTGATTAATACTGTTCGTTCGTTCCTTCCTATTAATTGTATTTTGACTCTGGTAACATCATTTGTATTGGCTTGTAGCTGTGCCATGTGGCTGTATTAGTAAGAACAGTAATGTTTGTAGTCGATTGTGCAAGTTGTACTGAAGATGGCTATTCAGTAGCCGAAATTGATCTGTAATAATAAATAAACAAATTTACGACCAATGCTGGATTTTCTTTGGATATTTAACGTTTTATGATCGCGATGCACACTACTCCTAATGGAGTCTTCATTTCAATTGTGTTTCATGTTTCTGGCTGCTGCTGTTAATGTTGATTGCCTTAAGCTATTATCTATACAACGTAGTTTGTTGCTGAACTGTTAGTTCTAGTCATTCCAGAGCGATGAATGATCAAGTGTGTGTGTGTATGTGTGTGTGTGTGTGTGTGTGTGTGTGTGAGAGAGAGAGAGAGAGAGAGAGAGAGAGAGAGAGAGAGAGAGAGAGAGAGAGAGAGAGCACGCGAAGACTGTTGATTATATTAACTTGGTACCCAGTTTCAGAGAACACGCACTTGCATCTCTTCAATCTTCCAATACTGATAATAAACTGCAAGGTATCCAGAATAAAAATAAATTATGCTTAATGGAAATGATGTGCAAGGAATCCCAGATTAATTAAGTTTTATGGAAATTGACCAATACTGCGTACTACGTATGTGCAAAACTGAACTTTTTAAAAACTGAATAATGTGGCGACTATAACCACTGAGGTAAGTCTTACAAAACATTAATATGCGCAATGGACAGGCCCGGGAAATAGGGGAAACACAAACACTAAAATTTATGGCCCTGTCTAAAGTACTCCCAAAGGGTACAACGAAACTGATTAACTTGGGTAATGAAAGGGGGAAACAATCGGACTGCGACACAGATAAAAAGAGAAAATTTGACTTACCTCGTATATTCTTATTACAAAACGTGAAACAGGAAACAGCAAGCAATTCACAGCATGCAAGTTCATAACTTGATTGATGTCAGTATTAAAATAAGCAGAAATGATAGGTGTGTAGTAATTAAGTTAAACAATAATCATAAATGAAGAAAATAAAGAAAGGGGGAACTAATTACGAAAATGAGAACGCAGAAAGCGAATTTAAGATCAGAAATTATACTCTTAAAGAAAGATGAAGTAGAAAAAATATTACGAAAATTTAAATTAACATGATGCATTACAATACTGGCGTGCTGCAACACATACTTGACGACTGCCTTCTCCAACAGGTTCCTTACCACTACCGACGTCCTCGCGCTACCTCACGCAACTGGCAACTAACTGCTCTCTCGCAGTCTTAGCGCTTACTGTACAATCGAACTTCCGATGATCACCGCGCCACTTACAATATTGATCTGTGACCAGTTCACAAAATTCACTACATAAATAACTGACGTACAATGTAGAATGACAAACCGTATTAATAATAATTAATAATACGACTTTATAAGTATTGTGTGAACACTATTGTGGCCTAAATATTATAGAAAAGTCATTAGGTCAGGCATACTAAATTTAAACGAACACAAAATCCCCAGGATTGGCGATCGTACACAGATTCACGAAATTTAGCCAGGATTTCAATGCGAGATGCCTACAATACCTATCACAACGAAACTCTTTCTCGAAATTTGACAGAAAACCCAAAGAGATTTAGGTCATATGTTAAATATACTAAGGGAAAAACACAAATAATACTCTCACTATGTGATAGTACTGGCGATCCTGCCGATGAGAGAGCTACTAAAGCAGAGATACTAAACATAGCTTTTAAAAACTCATTCACCAAAGGAGACGAAACCAATATTCCAGATTTCGAATTACGAACAGAGGCCGTAATGAGTAACATAGATGTAGATATCATCGGAGTAGTGCAGCAACTAAAATCACTTAACAAGAACAAGTCTTCTGGTCCGGATTGTATACCCACTAAATTTCTATCTGATTATGCTGAATCGATATCCCCTTACTTAACAGCCATATACAACCGTTCTCTCATAGAAGGATCTGTACCAAAAGATTGGAAAGTTGCACAGGTCACTCCTATATTCAAGAAAGGCAGTAGGAGTAACCCACTAAACTACAGGCCTATTTCATTGACGTCAATTTGCTGCAGGGTTTTGGAACATATTATGAATTATCTCGAACAAAACGATCTACTGACCCAAGATCAACACGGATTACGAAAAATGCGAAACACAACTAGCTGTTTATTCACACGAAGTGATGGGTGCTATCGACAAGGGTTCGCAAATCGATTCCGTATTTCTTGATTTACAGAAAGCTTTTGACACCGTACCTCACAAACGGCTTTTAATCAAATTGCGTGGTTATGGTATATCGCACCAATTTGCGATTGGATAGGGGATTTCTTGTCAAAGAGGACACAGTTCATAGTAATCGATGGTAAGGCATCAACTAAAACAGAGGTGATATCGGGAGTTCCACAGGGTAGTGTTATTGGTCCTCTGCTGTTCCTTATTTACATAAACGGTTTAGGGGAAAATCTAAGTAACTCTCTTCGGTTGTTTGCAGATGACGCCGTCATTTACCGTCTAGTAAAATCATCTGAAGGTCAAAACCAACTGCAGAACGATCTGAATAAGATATCACTATGGTCTAAAAATTGGCAATTGACTCTAAATAATGAGAAGTGTGAAGTTGTCCACTTGAGTACGAAAAGAAATCCGTTAAACTATGTTTACATGATAAATCAATCAAATGTGAAGCCGTAAACTCCACAAAATACCTAAGAATTACAATTACTTCTGGCTTAAATTGGAAAGAACACGTAGATAATGTCGGGCAAGGCTAACCAGAGACTGCGTTTTATTGGTAGAACCCTTAAAACATGCAACAGAACTACAAAAGAAACTCATACACTATGCTTGTCCGTCCATTTTTGGAGTATTGCAGCCCAGTATGGGATCCTTATCAGGTGGGTTTGACGGAGGACATCGAAAGAGTCCAAAGAAGGGCAGCTCGTTTCGTATTGTCACGATACAGGGGAGACAGCGTTGCGGAAATGATACGGGATCTGAGATGGGAATCATTACAACAGCGCTTATTCGCTGCGGCGTGGGCTACTTGCGAAACTCCAATCACCAACATTCTCCTCAGAATGCGACAATATATTGTTGCCTCCCACTTACGTAGGTAGATGTGATCATCAGAATGAAATACGAAAAATCCGAGCTCGAACAGAGAGATTCAGGTGTTCTTTCTTCCCGCGCTCTATTCGAGAATGAAATGGGAGATAAATAGTATAGTAGTGCCAGAATGAAACTTCACTCTACAGTGGAGTGTGCGCTGATATGAAACTTCCTGGCAGATTAAAATGGTGTGCCGGAACCGGGACTCGAACTTTGGACCTTTGCCTTTCGCGGGCAAGCGCACTACCGATTGTGCTATCCCGACACGACTCACGATGCCGCTTCACAACTTTACTTCTGCCAGTACCTCTCCTCCTACTTTCCAAACTTCACAGAATCTCTCCTGCAAACACGCAAGACTAGCACTCCTGGAATGAAGGATATGGTGGAGACATGGCTTTGCCGCAGCCTAAGGGATGTTTCCAGAATGAAACTTCACTCTGCAGCAGATTGTGCGCTGATATGAAACTTCCTGGCAGATTAAAATTGTGTGCCGGTACCAGGACTCGAACCTGGGTCCTGTGCCTTTCGCGGGCAAGCGCACTACCGACTGTGCTATCCCGACACGACTCACGATACCGTCTCACAACTTTACTTCCGCCAGTACCTCGCCTCCTACTTTCTAAACTTCACAGAAGCTCTCCTGCAAACACGCAAGACTAGTACTCCTGGAAGAAAGGATATGGTGGAGACATGGCTTAGCCACAGCCTAACGGATGTTTCCAGAATGGAACTTCACTCTGCAGCGGAGTGTCCGCTGATATGAAACTTCCTGGCAGATTACAATTGTGTGCCGGAACCAGGACTCGAACCTGGGACCTTTGCCTTTCGTGGGCAAGCGCACTACCGACTACCGATAGCGACTGTGCTATCCCGACACGACTCACGATGCCGCCTCACAACTTTACTTCTGCCAGTACCTCGCCTCCTACTTTCCAAACTTCACAGAAGCTCTCCTGCAAACACGCAAGTCTAGCAATCCTGGAAGAAAGGATATGGTAGAGACATGGCTTAGTCACAGCCTAAGGGATGTTTCCAGAATGAAACTTCACTCTGCAGCGGCGTGAAGTGCGCTTGCCCGCGAAAGGCAAATGTCCCAGGTTCGAGTCCCGGTTCCGGCACACAATTTTAATCTGCCAGGAAGTTTTAGTATAATGGTGGTTCAATGAACCTTCTGCCAGACACTTAAATGTGATTTGCAAAGTATCCCGTGTAGATGTAGATGTAGACTGTAGGGACCTTACAAACTAATTGTTTGAACGAATTGTTAGGATTGAGATATTTGGGGAAAAGTAGTCAAAATAGTGTCATTTGGAGGAATTTTCGGTCCGCAGACTCTGGCTTGGCGACTGTTTGCTTTAGCCTGTGGTGCGGGTGGCGGGGTCCCGCAGTGGCCAGACGCCGCCCTCTCCTCGGAGGCGGCGACTTCAATGGAAGATTTAATTAAACGGCGCCAAGCCTCCTGATTTATCGTGCGGCTCAGCCGCTGCGTAGAAGACACGCCGCTGTGCGGGCCGCGCAGACTCCACCAGACGGGCATCCTGCGCTCTCGCCGCACACAAACACACACACTGTCTTAATTCTCTCTTCACTGCTTTCTCGCATCAGTATTTCTCTCTTTCAACTTACACATATTCTTATTAATATTCCTTCAGAGGGATCGATTGATAGGACACAGTCTTAGACATCAAGCAATTGTGAATTTTGCGTTGGAGGGAAGTGTGTGGGGGTCAAAGTTCAGAAGGAGAGCAAGAACTGAATATAGTAACCAAATGCAAATGGATGGAGGTTTCCGTTCTTATGAGGAGATGATGCATGCTCAGGATAGAGTAGGGTGGAGACCTGCATCAAACCAGTCACCGGACTGAAGACGACAACAAACACAACATTTAAACATAAGTAGCTTCTTTGGATTCGTTTTATAACCAGGACAATTTGCACGTTACTTAGAATAACATACGAACTTCATTGTGTCATGTATTTCATTTTACACGTTCTTAACTTTCTTCTACGGAATAGCAACGTTGACTGTGGAAGAATGACCTTTACGTTTTAGTAAAAAACGAGACTGTTGCAAGAATGTGAAGGCACTTTCTAATTTTATGTCGCACAGTTTATCAGAAGACATTTATAATTCGCTGCATTTACTGACGTAACATGCAACTTTTATAAGAGTCTTATATACATGGATATTTTGTTATTATTTATGTAGGCCTGTATCACAGAACGTAACGAACATATCCACAAGCGCGGAAATAACTGATTTCGTAGAGGTAAAGCTGGAATTCCACTCTTTTGATTTCGTACTCAGTGTGATTCCAGAACCTGAAATCGTCGCGTGAAGCTCGTTGAGGCACACGTCTCGTATGCACAAGTCGCACCGTCTCCGAGCGTTCAGCCGCACGTTGGACTCGGCACGTTGACCACACACGTTCAGACACACGCTCCGTGTGCCGACGGTTTAACAAAAATCACATCAAAATATAGACGCGAGCACTAGGCCACTCCTGTCGAAAGTCCGTCAGATCAATGTTGAGCGTGGCACGAGGGTATCGATGATGCCACGGCTCACATTATAAGGATAAGAATGAGAATGTGAAATAATATCCAATCCATGGTGTACAACAATGTTCCAATGTTTGTATAGTCTATAGGACTTAACTACGGGGTCATCAGTCCCTAAACTTACAAACTACATATCAACTACTTACGAACTAGGACGGCACAAATATCCATGCCCGAGGGGGGATTCGAACCCCCGACCGTAATGGCCGTGCAGACCGTGACTGAAGCGCCTCAGTCCCCGCGGCCGCCGCGGCCGGCGGTGTACAACAGCAATCAGTTAGAATAAATATTACTTCATATCGTCTTGATTGCAAATTTTTTATTAGTTAATGGCGCGTTTCGCCCTTTAGCAGGGCACCTACAGATTATCTGCGTGACAGTATTAACACAAAATTACAAGGCGGATTTACAAAAGGTTATAATAGTACATGGGCTTATTTTGTGTTAAGGAGACAGTATAAATGGTAAACAAAGCTTACAATGCACTCTCCGTGATGTGACACCATAAGTTGTTATTGCGGTGTTTCTATTTTTCTGGAATGATTTTTTGGATTTCCTTGTGGCCCTACAAATGTTCGGGTAACAAAGAATTACAATTGGAACATACTCGGTAAAGATGTGAGAAACACAAAACCGATTTTTAAGATTACCTTAATCGAAGCGGTGGTCTCTGATGACACAAGATAACCCCGTGTTTACAATTGCGCACACGGGCGGTGGGCGGGCGTGGTGTGCTGCTCCGCCGACTTGTACAGACTAAGGGAATGTGGGTGGGGAGTGACATAGGAAGCCGATGTATAAGACGGGATGTGTGAAATCTAGCCATCTGAATACAAATTTAACGAAAGGGAGGTTATTATGCAGGACAGAAGTTTATAATTTATGTTGGTATTTGTAAATGAGAGGAGTTTTATTTGAACAGAGACATCATAATATCTAGGAATGTTTGATCTTTGCATGCCAACTGATCGTTTAGGAGGTGTGGGAGTGGGTTTGACATAGCGAAGCGCGCTTACTTTGGACACCCACATCTCCTAAACGATCAGTTGGCATGCAAAGATCAAACATTCCTAGATATTATGATGTCTCTGTTCAAATAAAATTCCTCTCATTTACAAATACCAACATAAATTATAAACTTCTGTCCTGCTTAATAACCTCCCTTTCGTTAAATTTGTATTCAGATCGCTAGATTTCACCTGTCACGTCTTATACATCGGCTTCCTATGTCACTCCCCACCCACATTCCCTTAGTCTGTACAAGTCGGCGGAGCAGCACACCACGGCCGCCCACCGCCCGTGAGCGCAATTGTAAACACGGGGTTATCTTGTGTCATCAGAGACCACCGCTTCGATTAAGGTAATCTTAAAAATCGGTTTTGTGTTTCTCACATCTTTACCGAGTATGTTCCAACTGTAATTCTTTGTTACCCGAACATTTGTAGGGCCACAAGGAAATCCAAAAAAACATTCCAGAAAAATAGAAACACCGCAATAACAACTTACGGTGTCACATCACGGAGAGTGCATTGTAAGCTTTGTTTACCATTTATACTGTCTCCTTAACACAAAATAAGCCCATGTACCATTATAACCTTTTGTAAATCCGCCTTGTAATTTTGTGTTAATTTTGTCACGCAGATAATCTGAAGATGCCCTGCTAAAGGGCGAAACGCGCCATTAACTAATAAAAAATTTGCAATCAAGACGATATGAAGTAATATTTATTCTAACTGATTGCTGTTGTACACCATGGATTGGATATTATTTCACATTCTCATTCTTATCCTTATAATGTGAGCCTTGGCATCATCGATACCCTCGTGCCACGCTCAACATTGATCTGACGGTCTTTCGACGGGAGTGGCCTAGTGCTCGCGTCTAGATTTTGATGTGATTTTCGTTAAACCGTCGGCACACGGAGCGTGTGTCTGAACGTGTGTGGTCAACGTGTCGAGTCCAACGTGCGGCTGAACGCTCTGAGACGGTGCGACTTGTGTATACGAGACGTGTGCCTCAACGAGCTTCACGCGACGATTTCAGGTTCTGGAATCACACTGAGTACGAAATCAAAAGATTGGAATTCCTGCTTTACCTCTAGAAAATCACTTATTTCCGCGCTTATGGATATGTTCGTTACTTTCTGTCATACAGGCCTACCTAAATAATAACAAAATGTCTATGTACATAAGGCTTATAAAAGTTGCATGACTACGGTCGGGGGTTCGAATCCCCCCTCGAGCATGGATATTTGTGCCGTCCTTAGTCTTAGCAAGTTCATAAGCTTAGGGAATGATGACCCCGTAGTTAAGTCCCATAAGTTCTACAAACATTTGAACATTTTGAAAGTTGCATGTTACGTCAGTAAATGCAGCGAATTTTAAAAGTCTCAAGACAAACTGTGCGACATAAAATTAGAAAATGTGTTATATGACATTCTTGCAACAGTCTCGCTTTTTACTAAAACGTGAAGGTCATTCTTTTACGGTCAGAGTTGCTATTCAGTAGAAGAAAGTTAAGAACGTGTAAAATGCAATACATGACACAATGAAGTGCGTATGTTACTCTAAGTAACGTGCAAATTGTCATGGTTATAAAATGAATCCAAAGAAACTACTTATGTTTACATGTTGTGTTTGTTGTCGTCTTCAGTCCGGCGACTGGTTTTATGCAGGTCTCCGCCCTACTCTATTCTGAGCATGCCTCTTCATCTCCTCAGAAGAACGGCAACCTACATCCATTTGCATTTGCTTACTATATCCATTTTTTTGTCTCCTTCTGAACTTTTACCCCACACACTTCCCTCCAACGCAAAATTCACAATTGCTTGACGTCTAAGAATGTGTCCTATCAATCGATCCCTTCTTTTAGTCAAGGTATGGCAAAACTTCCTTTTCTCCCTAATTCTGTTCAGGACCTCTTCATTAGTTACGAGATTCACCCACCAAATCTTCAGCATTCTTCTGTAACACCACATATAAAAAGCCTCTATCCTCTTCCTGTCCGCACTGTTTATCGTCCATGTCTCACTCCCATACAAGCCAACACTCCACACAAATGCCGTCAGAAAGGACTTCCTTATGCTTAAATTAATTTTCGACGTTAACCAATTTCTGTTCTTCAAAAACAATGTTTTCCCATTGCCATTCTGCATTTTATATCCTCTGTACTGCGACCATCAAATGTTATTTTACTGCCCAAGTAACAAAACTCATTTAACACCTTTACTGATGCATTACCTAATTTCATTCCTTCGGCATAGTTTTATTTTCTATGACTGCATTCCATTACCCTTGTTTTGCTCTGGTTAATAAAAACACACTGTCCATTCCGTTCAGTTGTTCATCCAGGTCCTTTGCTGCCTCTGACAGAATTACAATGTCATCAGCTAAAGGCAAGGTTTTTATTTCTTCACCCTAAACTTTAATTCCATCTCCAAATTTCTCCTTACTTTTCTTTATAGCTTGCTCAATGTACAAATTGATTAACATTTAGGAAAGGCTACAACCCTCTCTTACACCCTTCACAACCTCTGCATGCCCTTCAACTCTGATAACTGCTATCTGGTTTTTGTATAAGTTGTAAATAACCTGCCGCGGTGGAGTAGCCGAGCGGTCTAAGGGGCCTCGCTGCGGACCGCTTGGTTGCTCGCCGTCGGAGGTTCGAGTCATTCCTGGGGCATGGGTGTGTGCGTTGTCCTTTGGGTGGTTTACCTTAGTTTACTTAAACTAGTCTACGAACTGATAACCATGCAGTTTGGTCCGATAGACTTACCTTTTTTGTAAATAACCTTTCGATCCCTTTATTTTACTCCTGATGATTTCGGAATTTAAAAGAGTGTATTCCAATCAACACTGACAAAACCTTTTTCCAAATCTACAAAAACTAGAAAAGTAGGTTTGCCTTTCCTTACTCTGCCTTCTAAGATAAGCCGTAAAGTGGGGATTGCATTCCGTGTTCCAAAATTTCTCCCGAATCTAAACTGGTTTTCCCCAAGGTCAGCTTCTACCAGCTTTTCCATAGTTTTTTATATATTTCCTGTTAAAATTTTGGAACCATGACTTATTAAACTGATATATCTGTAATTTTCACACCTGTCTGCACCTGCTTTCTTTGGAATGGGGATTATTACATTTTTCTAAAAGTCTGAGGTTATTTCCCCTGTCTCATATATCTTACGCAGCAGGTGGAAGAATTTTGTTATAACTGGCTCTCCCAGAAACTTCAGAAGTTCTGAGGGAATGTCGTTCACTCCAGGGGTCTTGTTTCGACTTAGGTCTTTCAGTACTCTGTCAAATTCTTCTCTCAGTTAATCTCCTTTTTCATCTTCATCTACATCCTCTTCCTTTCCTACAATATTGTCCCTAAGTTCATTTACTTTGTAGAGCCCCTCTATATACTCTTTCCACCTTTCAGTTTTTCCTAGTTTGCTGAGAACTGGTTTCCCATCAGAGTCATTTATATTCAGACAACTGTTTTTCTTGTCTCGAAATGTCTGCCGGCCGCGGTGGCCGAGGGGACTGAGGCGCTCCAGTCACGGTCTGCACGGCCACTACGGTCGGGGGTTCGAATCCCCCCTCGGGCATGGATATTTGTGCCGTCCTTAGGACAAGCTAGTTGATAAGTAGTTTGTAAGTTTAGGGACTGATGACCCCAAAGTTAAGTCCCTTAAGCTTAACAAACATTATTATTATCGAAATGTCTTTTTTATTTTCCTCTTGGCGGTATCTATTTTTCACCTATTTATACATTCTTCTATAGTCTTGCATTTGCCTTCTAGCCACTCCTGCTTAGCTATTTTACACTTCCTGTCAATTTCATTTTTTATTCGCCTGTTGTCCATTTTGCCTGTTTCATTTACTTCATTTTCATATTTTCTCCTTCCATCAATTAAATTTAGTAATTCCTGTAATATCCTATTTTGTCCTCTGTTGCCTTCACTATTTCATTTCTCAAAGCTACCCATTCTTCTTCTACTGTTTTATTTTCCTCCGTTTTTGTCAATTGTTGCTTCAAGCTCCCTCTGAAATTGGCAAGAACGTCAAAAAATGTTCAAATGTTTGTAAATCTATCGGACCAAACTGCGTGGTCATCAGTCCGTAGCTTACAAACTATTTAAACTAAGGTAAACTAACCTAAGGACAACACACACACCCATGCCCCAGGGAAGACACGAACCTCCACGGCGAGCAACCACGCGCTCCGCAGCGAGACGCTTTAGACCGCTCGGCTATTCCACCGCTGCGCCAAGAACGTCAGGTTCCTTCAATTTACCCAGGTCCCATTCCCTAACTGTCCTACCTTTTTGCAGTTTTTTATCAGTTTCAGCCTACAGTACATGACCAACAAATTATGGCCACAGTCTATATCTGCCCCTGGGTATGTCTTACAGTTTAAACCTGGTTCCGAAATCTATGTCTTACCATTATAAACCATCTGGTACCTTCCAGTGTCTTCTGGTCTCTTCCATGTACACAACCTTCTTTCATGATTGTTGAACCTAGTGTTTGTTATGATTAAATTACGTTCCTTGCAAAATTCTACCAGGCGATCTCCTCTTTCATTCCTTTTTCCCAGTCCATATTCAACTATTTTTCCTTCCCTTCCTTTTAATACTACCGAAACCAGTCTCCCATGACAATTAAGTTTTCTTCTCCCTTAATTGTCTTAATAATTTTCTTTACCTCCTCATACATTTCTTCGATCTCCTCACCATCGGCAGAGCTAGTGGGCATATAAACCGGTCCAGTTGTGGTCGGTGTTAACTTCGTGGTTTTCTTGACTACGATAATGCGATCACTGCGCTCCTCATAGTAGTTTACCCGCATTACTATTTTCTTTTTCATTGTCAGACCTACTCCTATAATACCACCAACTGGTTTTGTATTTGTAATCCTGTACTTGCCTGACCAAAAATCCTATTCCTCTTTCCACCGAACTTCACTAATCTCCACTATATGCAACTTCAGCCTATCCATTTCCCTTTTTAAATTTTCTAACTTTCCTACCCGATTAAGTGTCTAACATTCCACGCTCCGATCTTTAGAATGCCATTGTTGTCTTTCCTGATGATCTGAGTAGTCTTCGCCCTGTGATCCGAATGGGGGACTATTTTACCCCCGGAATATATTACTCAAGAGGATGCCATCATCATATACTCATACAGTAGAGCTGCATGTCGTCGGGAAAAGTAACGGCTGTAGTTTCTCCTTGCTTTCAGCCTTTCGCAGTAGCTCTGTGGCAAAGCCACATTAGCAGATGTTACAAGGCCAGTTCAGTCAATCACCCAGACTGTTGCCTCTGTGAGTCAGTAAAGGACTGCTGCCCCTCTTCAGGAACCACATGTTTGTCTGGCCTCTCCACAGATACCCCTACGATCTGGTTGTACCTAGGTACGGCTACTTGTATCGTTAAAGCACGCAAGCCACCCCACTTCGGCAATGTTTGTGGTTCATGGGGGTGGTGTGTTTACATAGCATAGAATATTATGCAGAATACTTTTATGAAATTTATATGAAAGTCTTTGGTCTATCAGAAAACCTGAATGTAAGAAGAAAAATGTTTGTTTCCAAGAAGTCTTGAACCAGCGCCGTGGGATATCATCTATTTCACACTCCACGATTTTACTGCCTACCCTATGCCCACTAACATAGTTGGACTCCTGCGCACATCGCTTTCGAATTTTTATGTAGTTCTACGATTAATATAATTACTTTAATTGTTATTAGTGATGTTATTTGTGTTTGCGTGTGCACCGGCATCGACGTCTTAGTGTTTTGTTTACATCTGGTGGCGAGTGGTTCCAGACGTAGTGGTCTCCGAAAGATAAGTTACAATAAGTGTTTGTGTAGTGTAGTTAAATTATTAACGTTAGTTGATTTCAAGAGGTGTTAGCACGCCATTTATTTATTAAATTTAGTACTTGTCAACCGGTATCTTCTTGCTGTTTTTAACCTAATTTCGGAAGGGAAACTTTCCGTTAGAGTGTTTTATTACTCTTGTGCTCTCATTGTGTTTAGTTAGTTTATTAGTGGCGCTTGATTTATTTCTCTTCTTACAAACAACAGTGTAAAGTTTTTGTTGTGGTGTTATTCGCTCTCTGTTGATACCAGTAGCAGTAGCAGTATTACTTGTTGTTAATTGATTTGTAGAGACTGAGATTTCTTGTTTGCTGTACTTAAGGTACTTCATCGTTCTTTTGTAGAAACGTAACTTGCAAAACATAGACGTCTAGCTTTCCTTAACAAGTAACTATACAATTTTACCATGAGTGAAAAGTGTAGGCTCTGTCGTAGTGTCATGCGTAGTGGGCTGCAGTATAGGATTTGTGGTAAGTATTTTCATGGGGGGCGGGGGGGGATGCAGTTGGGAGGTCAGTGGGAACTGTGGTGAGGTTCTCACCTGGAATTGTAGGATATGCAGCAGGAATAAGATAGAGGAGAAGGAGCGTTTGATCTGTGCCTTTCAGGTGCAGTTGAAAAACACTGAAGAGGAACTAGGTAGGCTGAGGAGGGGAAGGGGGGCTGGGAAATGGGTATGGGAACTCGCATTTGGCGAGAAGGCAGCTAGGAGGAGGTATTCTGATAGCTTCAAATTGAAATTTGCAAACAGGTTTGACGAACTGTCAGAGTGGAGATGAACCTCATATAGCAGAAAGTGTAGGAATTATGCAGCACACAGCAACTGTTAGGAAGCTGAAATCTGTAGAGATCTGTCAGGAAGAAGAAGGTTCTGCTGTTACCCAGTTCTCATGGCAGAGGTGTTGGCCAATAGTTGCAGCAAGTACTTCGGAGTGAGTACCAAGTCACCAGAATAGTGAAGCCCAGTGCAATGCTAAGGTTACTTGTAACATAGGGGACCATGTAGCGATAGTGGGTCGGGAATGGTCTTGATAGGGGCAGGGAGTATGATATAGGTGGTGATCTGGAAAGGATAGCAACTCAAACTGGTGGCGCAAATGTGCTTTTTGTGCGGCTGTTTCACTGTCATTATAGGCCTCGTCAGGCGTATTAACACGAGGCTTGAGGATCTGCTGATGACGAAGGGCATGGATCACATTGCACTGGTGCTGGTTGAGACTATCCGAAGGTCGGATTTCACTAGTTGCGGTCTACACCTCAATAGGTATGGGAAGGGGAGGTTGGCAAAACACATACGTGACAGTATACTGGGAGGTAGGAGTGTTACTCAAGGAAAAATTCCTTTAGTAGTTGGTGTCAGGGCTGCAACCCCTTTTAGACTGACGACAGCTGATTGGTATTCTTGCTTAAGGGAAGTCCCTCTAACAAAGGTACCACTTTCGATAAAGTATAAGAATCTAAGTAATAAGGGAATTACTAAATTTCATCAAAATATACAAAGTATCAGAGATAATGAACTTCTTATTGATGTTGACTCATGTTATTGGTATTTCAGAGCACTTTTTAAGTGATGTGACAAGTCTGAGACTTCATGTGCCAGGATACAGGTTAGCTGGCTTCTTCTATCGAGTTCCTTGCAGTGTGGGGGAGTGGCCATGTGTGTTAAAAACAATTTCTCACCAGAGTCATCGATTTTTCTAAACACTTCACAGAAATGGTATTTGAATGTTGTGCAGGAGTTTTAATGTTACTGGAACTAAACTATTGTTATTTATATGTTCCCTGTCGTAGATTTAAAAATGTTTCTGCCCAAGATATTGGTTCGGGGTTCACTTTATACGAATTATAAATATTTTTGTGTGTGTAGATATTTCAATATTATTTGTGTAAGTGATACCTCAAGAAAATGTCAGCTCAAAATTTTGGTAAGGTGAGTGTTAACAGCCATAATGTATTTAATAAAATGCATCTAGAACCATCAACTCTTTTATTAAATCCTTAAAATCGACTAGATCCATTTCAGGAGCATCATCATAGATAAAAAGGTATTTTAGTGAAAGTAACTACTGCTGTTTCCAGTCACGTTTTTTTATTTAATGCTTTTGATTAACTTGTTTTAATACCTTCATCTATGATGATGGTCCTGGACCGAAAATAGTCGATTTTCAGGATTTAATAAAACAGCTGATGCTTCAAGATGCATTTTATTAAAAAATTCAGCTTTAGATCTACTTAATTCCTATAATCCGATACAAACAGTATTCTCTCCAGCATGAATTCAAGGCAGTTGCAGTTCTACCATTGACAATATTTTTGTTCATACTTCATAATTAGATTGGGAAGAAATTACATGTGGTGTCCCTCAAGGATCCATCTTAGGGCCATTGCTTTTCCTTGTGTACATTAATGACCTCTCATCAGTTACACTGCCAAAAGAAGATTTCATTTTGTTCGCAGATGAGACAAGTATTCCAATAAATAGTATGTCTAGCTTAGTTTTAGAAAGGTCTGCTAATGATATTTCCATTAACATTAATGAATTATAGCCAAGTCATTAAACTTTGAAAAGACTCACTAAACGCAGTTCAGAACACGTAAGTATATGCACAAAGTATGAAGAAGAGCAGATAGAAGAAGTTGACAGTATAAATTTCTGTGATTACAGCTTGATAATAAATTCAGTTGGAAGGAGCATACCGCAGAACTGCAGAAACAACTTAACAAATCTGTATTTGCAATAGGAGTGTATCAGACAGATATAGACTCTAACCATATGTTTATGGTTATTAACTATAGACTGAAATTTAAGGAACTTCAGAAAGGTAGGACTATAAGGAGATGACATGGGACCTGGATAAATTTAAGGAACGTGAAGTTCTTGAGAATTTCAGAGGAAGGTATATGCAGCAATTGACAGAAACGGGGAGAAATAAAACACTAGAAGTGGTATGGATAACTTTAAGAAATGAAATAGTCAGGGCAGCAGACGAACAAATAGGTAGAAAGGCCAGACCTACAAAAATCCTTGAATATCACAGAAAAAATTAAATGTAATTGATTAAAGGATAAGATATAAAAATACAGTCAATGAAGTAGGTAAAATTTTAGTACAGAGGACTAAGAAATAAGATTGACAGGAAGTGCAAAATGGCTGTATGAATATCAAGAACTCTGATGGAAAACCAGTTCTTAGTAAAGAAAGGAAAGCTGAAAGCTGTAAAAAGTATATAGAGGGGCTCTACAAAGGAAATGAACTTCGAGACAATATTGTAGGAAAGGAAGATGAAATAATACTATATTGAGAGATGAATTTAACAGAGCACTGAAAGACCTACGTCGAAACATGGCCCCTGAAGTCTCTGGGGAAACCAGCTATGACAAAACTATTTCGACTGGTGAGTAAAATGTATGAGTCAGGTGAAAGACCCTCAGACTTTAAGAAAAATGTAATAATCCCTATTCCAAAGAAGGCAGCTGGAGATAGGTGTGAAAATTACATAACCTTCAGTTTAATTACTTATGGTTGCAAAATTTTAACTCGAATTATTTACAAAAGGATGAAGAGGCTCATAGATGCCGACCTCGAGGAAGATCAGTTTGGATTCAGAAGAAATGTAGAAACTCTGGAGACAATACTCACGACTCATCTTAAAAGAGATTAAGAAGATACTTTGAATTGAAATTTATGCCGCGACCGGGATTCGAACCCGGGACCTTCTGTTTAATATCTTAAGACAATCCGTACAGTCACTGTATCGATTAAGGTGTGGTGGCTTAGTGGTAGTACCTAGCAAGCAGGAGATCCCGGTTTAGAATTCCGGCCATGGCACAAATTTACATCTTAGCAACTCTTTCAGATTTACATATCCCATTATCGTTAACTGCAACATTTTAAAAAAATTGTCAGATGCAATAAGTAAGACTTAATTAGTAAATGTTTAAGTTTCAAAAACACTATATTTGGTCAATAGCCACAGAAGACAAAAATTTATGATGAAGCACTGACCTTATTAATGTTGAGCATGGTACAGGACTAATGTGTGCGGTAGGATATTTCCTTTAAAATGCTTCAAGGCAATGCTATCATTATTACGTTAAAAGTCTAGAGGTTTCTACAAGCCAACGTCCAAGTAAATTCTTGTCATTTGTACCTACATCAATAAACGTAATTCTTCTGTTACTAACAGTACACCACATACACACTGTTGGAGAACAAACAATACTAAGCATAATAACTCACCAATTCCTTACAATAGGTTTCAGAACGATGCGAAAGTAGATGCAAAAGGTAAGTTCCGTCGAACTTCAAAATTCGTCAGTGAAGCAGCCAGTAGAAAATTAATTAAAGCTCAAACAGGGAAGTTTAAGGTTCTCACTTTAATACTGACCTACAGCTGATAATTTTAACTGAATACTTTTACGCTTTTCGGATTATTGTTGCTGTTGCGACGATGAGTTTGTGTGTTTCCACTAAGCTGGAAGTCACTTCCTTTCAGGTTTGAACAGCGGCATCCGTGGCTCATCCATTTTTTCAATCGATGAGAGAAAGTCCCATTAATACCATCATCCAGCATCAACATTGCATCATAACATGCAACACGCGCAGTCTTGTGGTAACCCGTCAGCATTCTTGTCGTCAAGATGGGGAACATTTTTCGTGATTTCACGTCACCGTGCATCATTGTGTGCCCAGACCCACTTGAAAAGCGATGTGTTTCACACTCCGTTGTCGATCCTCCAAAACAATTTTGTCCATTCGTTCTATAACACTGCCGCTATAGTCAGGTTACAAATAATTACAGTACGAAACTACAATTGTTCCTTTCCATAAACAGTATAGCAATAATGTTTCCCTCCAGAGGACATTTATCAAATTTGTGTGAATAATCCTACAGATTAAGGGCATCGTTAGTAATTTCCTCATCTCACATTCTTCTTCGATACCTAGATTAGGATGACTGGCTCTAGTTACAAAGTTGATTTGCAATTAGTATTTAAAAAAAAATCGTTCTGCATAATCTCTGACTGAAGTATATTGCAATTTGTGCTGTACTATTTAAAACTCAAATAAAATTCAGACAGTAACTGCTTATAAATACAGTGCGTTTATTACTGAATAACTTTAAGATAGTGAGAAAAATATTGAATAAGCTTTTATAAACCAAAATTATCCCTTCGCACTGATCTGCTCCGTTTCTAATAGTCATCCTTAAAGCAATATATTTTACTCAACATAGGACAATAGGAATAACCATTCATTGAATCAGTGGAATCTAATTGTTCCAGTAACAGACTGTAAATCTTTCAACAAATCATTGCAGACAATATGCCTAGCCTGATTGTTTATAAAACATTGTGTTATTAATTATGTCTGTTTGTTACTGCATTAATAAATCAAGGTTTCACTTTTATGTCAATCACTTATGAATGTTTATTCTGTTTCCTTTTGACACTGAATTTAAAATCACTATAGGAACACGTAAGTAAGATATATGTTGAATAACAGTATTCATTGATCATCTTTCACTCTGTGACTGTATTGACATGAATCACTTCACTGCTGAATTAAATTAATTGCAATATCTTTTGTTTAACACTAGATGACGTTCGGTTGGATGTTGAGCAGCACTGTAAGCCTAACACAGGCGAGCTGCGTTTATTTTATTTTTGACTTTCTAGCCATTTGCTAGCATGTTGCATAATTTTATAAGTTTGGACTTGAGCAGACTGCTCGTAATTGCACGTCTTATGCTTTAATTTTTTATTCTTCTGATGAAGGCACCCTAAGATGGTGCCGAAATCTAGATCAATGTGTTTTATGAAATTTTGCAACTGGTTGGGCTGAAATTTGTCAAATATTTGTAAACCTACAGTCGCTGTTTAAAATCACTAGTTTTAATGATTGTGTTTTGTGACAAAGAAAATTGGTTTTGATTTTCTCACCAACGTATATAAAGTGGGGACCCTGCTTCATACCAGCTCTTTAAGCAGCATTAAGTCCAAAATTCATAACCAACAAGTGACTAATAGTTCATTAATGTAAATAGGCTGAATTTAACACACTTTCGATAACTTGAGCATGTACTGGTCTGACTTAAACACGTAAAAATCAGTCACAGTAATTATGACTGTTTTGTGCCAGCCTACTGACCTAACATAACTGTCACTCACTTAAGAAAATAATATTGTAAATATGTTAATTTACTCTGACCAGTTTAACTATAGGATTCTAGAATATTTTATAATAAAATGGTAAAGGATGAATGACACATGACCAATTAGTGGAATTGACACCAGTTCACGTTAAACACTTATTTAACAAGAAGAACACTCTCACAGATACGTAGAATGTTACTTGAGAGTCGTTGTCGAGGTGATGGAGGCAAATTTTAACATGGGACCACTGATATTCCTTTTCGTAAGACCTTACACCACCTTCTTTCAGGTACATATAAAACATGCCCTATAAAGCATACATGTGGCAGTCCCAAATCAGTCACTTGACAACCCTCGTCTAAACATTGCCTGAAACTCTCTCTTGCACACGCCATCTTGCTTTCTGTATTTGATGACTTTTTTATTATTATAACTCAAGCGTTGTCATTACAAAGCAATGACACATTAAAAATTATTAAAAATACATCTTTCTTAGTACAATGAATTATAACCTATTGTCTAAAACTGCCCTGTTAGTAGTTAACACTTGACAATAATGGAACGAGAATCACGGATTTCTCTCGCAGCTGTTCTTTATAGTGTAAAGGGAGCCGAATTAGTTTGTGACGTACGAACATGTTAGACGGTGTTTCGAAATCTATAACTACATTTCTTTTTTTTCATCCTGCTTCCTAAAAGGTTTTTGCACACTCTTGTTAATGAAACACTTCTATATACCGCAATATTTCGAGTTATTCAAAGGTAACAGCGTTTTCTATGAGAAGTGCATTTGTTCCATTTTGTAAACATTCCGCGCAGGAGTTCCGACTGTCTGGAGCGCCACGTAGCGGATCGCGCTGCCTCTGTCGTCGGAGGTTAGAATCCTCCCTCGGACATGGATGTTTTGTGCCGTCTTTAGTATAAGTTAGTTCATAAGTAGTTTGTAGGTTTAGGGACTGACGACCCCGCAGTCAAGTCCCACAAGCTTCACAAACATTTGTAAACATGCCATAGAATACATAACAACGAATTGCCAACTTTCACTTCTGTATTACATGGACATGAACTGGATAGGTACTGAAACTTCCTGGCAGATTAAAATTGCGTGCCGGAACCGGGACTCCAACCAGGGACCTTTACCTTTCGCGGGCAAGCGCACTACCAACTGTGCTATCCCAACACGACTCACGATGCCGCCTCACAACTTTACTTCAGCCAGTACCTCGCCTCCTACTTTCCAAACTTCACAGAAGCTCTCCTGCGAACCATGCAACACTAGCACTCCTGGAAGAAAGGATATGGTGGAGACATGGCTTAGCCACAGCCTAAAGGATGTTTCCGGAATGAATCTTTCACTCTGCAGCGGAGTGTGCGCTGATATGAAACTTCTTGGCAGATTAAAATTGTTTGCCGGAACCGGGACTCGAACCTGGGACCTTTGCCTTTCGCGGTCAAGCGCACTACCGACTGTGCTATCCCGAAAGATACTGATATAATGACTGTTGTAAACGACGTAATAATAGCATCAACTTTGTATATAGATTAAGCACTAGAATTCTGTGGAATACAGTATCACCATACTTATTACATTTGTTAGAACACAGTCATTGTTGGAATCAGAATATTCGCCTTTTACTTTAGCGCACAACAAAAAAGCATGAAGAAGGACATATCTGAACTACAGAAAAGGTAATACAATATACGTTAAACGCGTTCAAAGCAACCATGCCAAAGACATACATTTTAGTAGACGCATTGATTTTAATTAATGACTTTCAACATATTCCATAAATAATGAATCAACAAGGTATTTTGTAGCAATATACACACTTCCCTTCCGTTTCATTAAGGCATGACAGTTGCCACAGAAATGTAGGACTTCATTTATATATGAAACTACCACTATCAGCACGCAGTTTAGCATATTAATTATTAAGGTATCCCCATTTTTGTGCATATGATTCAGAGGCCCATTGTTCAATTCGTTAGTATGTATTTCACGGTATTTTCATGAAATCGAACAAACTCACATTTCAGAGAGAGAGAGCGGTCTTGCATATGCACAAGTGTAAATATTGCGTTCTTTCATTAACAGGAATGTCCGAAACACTTTCAGGAGCCAAGCCAAGCCAAGCCAAAAAAAAAAAAAAAAAAAAAAAAAAAAAAAAAAAAAAAAAAAGAGAGAGCGAGAGAGAGAGAGAGAGAGAAAAGAAGAAGGAAAAAAGAATTGTAGTGGCGAATACCGAAGCAATTCCGAAGTAATTCCAATGCGCTACCCACTACATTACGGCGAGCAACTATGAAGCTATTCCGTAATTCTCGTACCATTGGTGGCCGGTGTTTAATGCTAATATGGTGTTTTTGTACACTACATTATAATTTATAGTGCTAAGAAAGAAGTGTTTTTTTGTTAATTCTACAGTGCGCCAATGCTTTGAAATGACAACGCGTGAGTTATTATAAGAAAATCATAAAATACAGAAAGCATTATGGCGTATGGCAGAGAGGAATTTCACGTGACGGATTTCCGAACGCCTGGTTCACTTAAAATCAAATTACAGTGTCAAATCGCCGTTATTTTTGGCAAAGTATCTCTGAAACGGTGCGACGTATGGAAATAACATAGCAGAGCAAATTTGTTGAGAATTTTCTCCTGTAAAAATACGTTTATTCAATTTTCGTTTCAAATGAACTGTTACATTATTTGCAATTAAATTTCCTGCTGTCAAAAGGTCATCACAAATGGACTTTTTTTAGTGTTACTAACCTATGTTTTTGTCCGAAATATTTGAAAATGGTAGGTTCTAGTCACTGGTAGCCAACAATTACGTCTGTAAAATTTGATGCCGATTGGTTGAACGGTTCTACCTAAAAGTAGGAACAAGTTACAGACAGACACACTGTCAAATGATTATTATTTCTGCAAATATCTCTCAAACGATGCGAGTTATAAAGAAAAAAAAAGAGAGAGCAAAGTTGTAGAGAATTCACTCCTCTACAAATTAGTTTATGCAGTTTTCCGTGAGATTAACGGTGAAGCCGTTATTGCCATTTAAATTTCGAGCTGTCAAAAGGCGATCGCAAAGGCCCACTTTCAGTGTTACTACCATAACCTAAAGTGAGCCAAAATAATGTTCAAAAGTTTGTTAACCTATTGGACCAAACCGCTCTGGTCATCCTTTCCTTCACTTACTAAATTCTTAAAGAAATTTACACTGAGGACAACACATACATCCATGCCCGAGGGAGGAACCTCCACTAGGAACGCCCGCCCACTCTGTGCCATGATGCCTTAGACAACGCGGCTATTCAAGCGTGGCAAAGACTGGTTCGAAATGTTCTGAAAATACAAAGACGAAATACAACGAATAAGTGTAACAATACTGGAAGAAAAGAAATCGACACTCAAGTGGGCTACTGAACGGAAAATAATATTATATACAAAATACAAACTAAGATAAAATAAAATGAATAAAAAAGAGACAAACCTAAAACGAACACACACAGTTCATCATATTGAAAAACAAATCTGCAAAAACTTGCGAGATTAAACTCGCAGCTTCACATGGAGAAACTTTTTCACATAGAGGTGTACCACTGCACTGAGTCGCTGTGTAGCTCTTCAGCTGGTCCTGGTGACTGGCACAACGACTTCATGTCGTTAATCCGCCGGGCGGAGTTGAACCAGAACGGGCATTCCTTTGCGTCCCGGAATTCGACGGTGGGCGTTATATTCCGCGCGGCTAAACGTGCAGGGCACGCTCGTTTAAACGTTACTAGGATTAATTACTGTGGCACGTGGACAGATATTGCTAAAGGATTCACATGCAACTAGTATAAATTATTGTAATTAATGATACAGGTATACGAACAGCGGGGACAAATAACTAGGAAGCAATACAGCTCTAAATCTCATATAATAACTGTGGATGAAACAAATATACGAACGTAGTAATAGCTCTTTAATCTCATATAATCTGAAACTGCGTTACTAATCAATACTGAGAGAAAAAGTATTTACAAATGCAGACAAAATGATGGTTTAGAACAACTGGTTTTAATAAAAATTTGTTTTTTAACATTATAAACAACCAAATATCAAGCACTGGTTGTATAAATTTAGTACAACTAAATCTGTAATCGTGGTGCACAAGAATCGTAATGGGGTGCAATCTCTAATTTATTGCCGTTAACTTTATTTAATGTTGTATTAAGAAAGGAATGTGTTATAGTAAATGAGTAATAGGAATCAGTATAATCTAACACGCAGTAAATAAGGCAATACACAAATCTTAAGAAATATAACTAATTAACTTTGATACACTGTGTATGCAGCGTGGATTTACCTCAACGCTGATGAGGTTCACGCACCGTGATACGTGCTCCGCCCATACCATTAGTTCCCACCATGCACAGTGTGTTTTTTATCAGACCTAAATATATACTTGTTTAAGTGAAATGGCATATTGCGAACTAAACAGTTTTAATTGTAACGTTAAATTTTAAGTTCCTGTAAGTAACATTCATAACGGGAAACAGTGTATGAGCTTTCATGACCAATGTGCTTACCGGAAGGGGAAGTGAATACTGGCTAACAGGTCTATGAGAAGCATTACGGTCTGAATAAAGTTATAAGGAGGCACGTCCTGCCACTAAAATTCAAATGTTCCAGTGTTTGTTACGCTTGACTTAACTGCTAGGTCATCAGTCCCTAAACTTACAAACTACTTATGAGCTACTTTATACTAAAGACTACACAAACCTCCATGCCCAATGGCGGATTCGAACCCCCGACGGGAATGGTCTAGCGCATTGGAGCATAGCGCCTCAATGCGCTCGGTCGCTCCGCCGCGGCTGCCACTAAAAGTGCAGTTTGGAAAGCAAGTACGGCTTAATACATTGTTTACAGCTGATTTATTAATTGATGTCTTACAGCATTTTGTTTAAAAATGAAATGATACCTTCAATACAAATTTAATAAAAATCTAAATATGTACTTTGCTTAAAAACAAACAAAGAAACAAAACAAAAAAAAGCCAATAAAAGTGGTAGAGGAGTTTTGTTAGTTGTGCCGTAAAATAACAACGATCGCAGAATAATATTTTATCATAAACTGATATAAAATGCAAAATTATAATGGGAAGGAAAGCGTTTCTGAAGAAGAGAAATTCGTGAACATCCAATATCAAGTGTTAGTAAGTCTTTTCTGTAGGTATATGTGTGGAGTATCGCTTTGTTCCGGAGAGAGAAATGGACGATAAATACCACGGACAAAAAGAGTGTAGAAGCCTTTTAAATGTAATGTTACATACAAATAGTGATTTGATAGGTAGATCGCGTAACTAATGAGGAGGTATTGGACCGAATTTGCAAGAAAACTCGGGATTAGGAGCTTTTGCACAGAATAAACTAGAGTGGAGAGCTGCATCAAACCTGTCTTCGGACTGAAAACAACAACAGCATACTCTATGCAGTACGAGATTTGGGTTTCCTGGCTTGACAGTAGAGAGTTTGGTAGCTGATTGTGTGTCCCTATCTGTGTAATAATAGCAATGACTCGGCTTCATTCTGCCAGTTTTCAAAACTAGCTCCTTAGCATATCCATGTGTCCATCCTGGGATACTAGACAATTTGTTACACAAGCACACACACACACACACACACACACATACACACACACACACACATACGCACTCATTCATGCAGCCTAGCGAATGAGCGTAGGTGCACGCGGTGAAGTCACATCCTCGGTACTCAATTCACCCTGTTGTATTTTGTGGACATGGGCGGGGGAGAACCGACTTAGACGGTCTGCAGTCGGCGGCTGCTCCAACGGATCCTCTGGAGCTCCCCTTAAGATTAAAACCGACACCAGAACACAGGGCCCGAGGATAAGTACACGGCATGCGCTTTAATAAGGCGGGGAACTGGAGGAATAAACACGGGGCGAACGAGGGAACTGATTAGAGAGTGATGAGCAAACACTACGAGGGTGGAATAAGAGCCGCATGCGGCAGCGGAGAAAATATCGCGCTGGGGAAGGTGTCCGAAATGCCGGAAGGGGGTGGGGGAGGAAGAAAGGCGAGGGCAGAAGAAGGCGCCATCAGAGGGTCAGAGGGGGAGGGGGCCGAGATTCGCGATATTTCACATTTCAGCGGTGGTGCACAGGGGCGCAGGCTGTCTGTCTGGATATTTAATTAAAGCCCAGCCGGCGCTTCTTGACAGATTGGGATCCAATGGGCGGTACACCAGCATCGAGAGCCTCGTCTCTGGCGAGGGAGCAGCCTGGGGAGATTGTGCGACTGAAGGCGACCCATATTTAAGAATGAAGGCAACGATTTGTTCAGCACGCAGCTTAAATCAAGACGGTAACTTTGCAGATATGATTATCGGAACCATACGTCCAATCATAGCGTTTCTTGGTCCATGAGACTAAATGGAAGTGATTTTGACTAAAATGCACCACCATAAGGACAGGGCACTTGTTTGGGTGCATAATACTGCAAGAAAACTTCGTGCGTAAACCTGTTGATGATTTGGAGCCATGTAGGGGGTGGAACTTAGTGTACATATCTTAATCTGTAAGACATATCCAGGTGGAAATATATATTCTAACCATAACTTATTGGGTATAAACTGAAAATTAAAAATTAACAATATGCAAAAAAGTGGAACCTGGGTAAACTGAAGGAACCAGAGGCTGTCCACAGTTTCAGACGGTGCATTAGGCAAGGATTGACTAAAACGGGGAAAGTAATACAGTAGAAAAAGAGTGACTAACTGTGAGAGATAAAGTAGTGAAGCCTCAGTAAGGATATTGGTAGAAGGATAAGACCTAGAAGAAATCCTTCGATAATTCATGAAATAATTAACAGATGAAGAATGAAAACATGAAATACAGTAAGTAAAGCAGGCAAAAGGGAGGAGACGCGGCTAAGAATAAGAATTTAAAAAAAAAAAAAAAATGTTCAAATATCTGTTAAGCTTAAGGCACGTAACTACAGGGTCGTCAGCCCCTAAACTGCTTATGAACTAACTTACACTAAAGACAGCAGAAACATCCATGTCCGTGGGGAATTTCGAACCCCCGACGGGGGAACGGCCTCGCGCATAGGAGCATAGCGCCTTAATACGCTAGGGCAGCTCCACCGCGGCGACTAAGAATTAGGTTGACAGGAAGTTCAGATTGGCTAAGCAGGTATGACTACAGGACAAGTAAGTAGAAGAATGTGTAATTAGGGAAAAGATAGATACCACTTACAACGAAATAAAAGCAAGGTATGGACACAAGGAAAGCAGCTGCATAAATATGAAGGGGTCGGATAGAAAACCACTGCTAAGTAAAGAAGGGATAGCTGAAACGCGGAAGGAATATATAGAGGGCGTATGGAAGGGAAATGAAGGTAGTATTATAGAAAACAAAGAGGAACTAGAAGAAGATGAAACAGTGTATATGATACTTTTGTGTCTCGTACGTCCGCCGGTCGTCGTAGGTGTCGGTGGCCGAGAAGAAAGTGACCGACACAGGAATAAAGGATGCACGCGTGTGCAGGTACGGAGGTGACCAGCCAGTGGGACAGCAGAAACTAGAAACACCAGAGTAAATTAGAACGAGATATATATTTCATAGAGTTTTGGTAATACTTAACTTTTACATAGTTCTTGACTGCAGAATGCTGATACATAGTTGACTAGAGAGGCCTGCCTACTGATGATTCCTAGTGCCTATCCGATACGCAAGTCTTAACTGGTGCCTAGCTGATTCCCAAGTCTTAACTGGTTCCTATCTCAGTCCCAAGTGAACGATGCAGCAGTCGTGGCCACGAGCGGAGTTGCAGCAGAGGGCGCTCGTGGCTGACGTCGTAAGAACGCCGCGCCGTGCGTGCATGGCGGCGCGCGGCGAAAGTACGTGGCACGCACTTTAGACTTGTGCGACACCACAGATACTGTGTGCAGGATTTGACAGATCACTGGAAAATGGACTAGATGATTCTCCCACTGAACTTCTGACATTCTTTGGGAAGAGCCAGTCATGCAAACATTGTTCTACGTGGTGTTCAAGAAATATCAGACCAAGAAGAATGTAATAAGGGATCGATTACTATAAAACATTCTGAAACATCAAGGAATCAGAAATTTAGCATTGGAGGGAGGTGTATGAGGTAAAAATTGTAGATGGAGATCTGTGAGAGGAATAGTGAGCAGGTTCATAAGGATATGGGATGCCGTTCTTATTCAGAGAAAAAGAGACTTGCACAGGACAGGATAGCGTGGAGAGCTGCATGAAACCAGTCTTGTGACTGACGAGTGTAAAAACAACATTTGACACTTGTACAGAAACGACCTATTACCCTTCATCCACATCTACATCCACGTCTACATGAATACTCTGCAATTTACAATCGCTTCTCAGATTTTCAGATTCTTTACGTTCCAGTCTTCAATAGTGCCCCGGGTAGAACGGGCACCAGAGCATTTTTTTTTTTTTTTTTTTTTTTTGAGTTCCGATTTATCAGTTTTCTTATGATAATCATTAGGTCACATAAATGTATCACTTCGAGGAGAAACGTTTGTGATTAAAATGTCATAAACCATACACCGCAGTGAAAACTATCTTTGAATTGATGATTGTCGCCCTATCTCGCACGTATTCGTAACACTCTTTCTTCCACTGTGTGGTACTGCTCAGTATGCTGTCCTTTTCTGACATTTTTCGATGTCAATTGTCACTCTACATTTATATCCGTTTTCTGCAAACACTATACAGCGCGTACCGGAAGACACCTCGTATTACTACCAGTCATTTCGTTTCCTGCTCCATTCCTAAAAAGAATGCCTCTTTACGTGCCGTAAGTTATCTTATTTTGTTATTCTCACGCAAAATATAATTTGGCAGCAGTAAATCTTTATCTTCATAGAGCGCGCATCTAAATACCCTCAACAGTGTTCAGCGGAAACAACGTCGTTTTGTCTCGAGGATTGGCCATTTGAGCTCCTTAACCATTTCAATAACACTCGAGTGTTGATCGTTGATAAGCTTAGCAGTTAGCCCCTTAATTTCTTCTGCATCGTCGCGGTGGGGATCCACGGGATTAATACTTAAGGAAAGGTCCATTAATGTTGTATACGCCGTCGCCTTTACATACGGACCATGTTGTTGTGGTTTTCAGACCAGAGACTGGTTTGATGCAGCTCTCCCACCTAATCTATCCTGAGCAAGCCTCTTCATCTCGTCATAAGAACGGCAACCTACATCCATTTGAATTTGCTTACTATATTCATCTCTTGGTCTCCCTCTGCAATTCTTACCCCACACACTTCCCTCCAACGCTAATTTCACAATTCCTTGATGTCTAAGAAAGTGTCCTACTAATTGATCCCTTCTTTTAGTCAAGGTATGCCAGAAATTCCTTTTCTCACCAATTCTGTTCAGTACCTCCCCATTAGTTACGCGATCCAGCCGCCTAATATTCAGCATTCTTTTGTAGCACCACATTTCAAAAGCCTCTATCCTCTTCCTGTCCGCACTGTTTATCGTCCATGTTTCACACCCATACAAAGCAACACTCCACACAAATGCCTTTAGAAAGGACTTCCTTATGCTTAACTTAGTATTCTATGTTAACAAATTTCTCTTTTTCAAAAACACTTTTCTTCCCATTGCCATTCTGCATATTATATTCTCTGTACTGCGACCATCATTCGTTATTTTACTGCCCAAGTAACAAAACTCATCTACCTCCTTTATTGCTTCGTTTCCCAATCTAATTCCTTCAGCATCACCTGATTTTCTTAGGCTGCACTCCATTGCCCTTATTTTGATCTTGTTAATTTTCATCTTATATGCTCCTTTCAACACACTGTCCATTCCGTTCAATCGCTCCTCCAGGTCCTTTGTTGTCTCTGACAGAATTACAATGTCATCGGCAAAACGCAATGTTTTTATTTCTTCACCCTGAACTTTAATTCCCTCTCCAAATTTCTCATTGCTTTCCTTTATAGCTTGCTCAATGTACAAATTGATCAACATTGGAGAAAGGCTACAACCCTGTCTTACACCCTTCGCAACCTCTGCATCTCTTTCGCACCATTCACTCTGATAACTGCTGTCTGGTTTTTGTACAAGTTGTAAATAACCTTCTGTTCCCTATATTTTACTCCTGCTTATTTCAAGATCTGAAAGAGTCTATTCCAATCAACATTATCAAAATCTTTCTCCAAATCTACAAAAGCTAGAAATTTAGATTTGCCTTTCCTTAATCTATCTTCTAAGATAAGCCGTGAAGTCAGGATTGCCTCCCACGTTCCTACATTTCTCCTGAATCCAAATTGAACTTACCCAAGCTCGGCTTCTACCAATTTTCCATCCTTCTGTAAATAATTCGTGTTAAAATTTTGCAAGCATGACTTATTAAACTGATGGTACTATAATTTTCACGCCTGCCTGCACCTGCTTTCTTTGGAATCAGGATTATTACATTTTTCTTAAAGTCTGACGGTATTTTCCCTGTCTCATGCATCTTGCGGACAAGGTGAAATAGTTTTGTCATGCCTGGCTCTCCCAGAGACTTCAGTAGTTCTGCGGGAATGTCGTCCACTCCAGGGGCCTTGTTTTGACTTAGGTCTTTCAGTGCTCTGTCAAATTCTTCTTTCAGTATAATATCTCCTATTTCATCTTGATCAACATCCTCTTCCCTTCCTACAATATTGTCTCTAATTTCATTCCTTTGTGTAGTCCCTCTGGTTTTCTATCCGAGTTCTTTATATTCATACAGCTGATTTTCTTGTCTCCAAATGTTTCTTTTATTTTCCTGTAGGCGGTATCTATTCTTCCCCTATTTATACATTCTTCTACTGACTTGCATTTGTCTTCTAGCCACTCCTGCTTAACTATTTTACACTTCCTGTGAATCTCATTTCTTAGTCGTCTATACTCCTGTTTCACTTACAGCATTTTTATATTTTCTCCTTTCATCAATTAAATTTAGTATTTCCTGTGATACCCAAGGAGTTTTTGCAGGTCTTGCCTTTCTACCTATTTTGTCCTCTGCTGCCTTCACTATTTCGTTTCTCAATGCAACCCATTCTTCTTCTACTGTTTTATTTTTCCACGTTTCTGTCAATTGTTGCCTAAAGCACCCTCTGAAATTCTCAAAACCTTCAGGTTGCTTCAATTTATCCAGATCCCATGTCCTTATTTTCCTACTTTTTTGCAGTTTTTTTCAGTTTCAGCCTACAGGTCATGAGCAAAAAGTTATGGTCAGAATCTACATCTTCCCCTGGGTATGTTTTACAGCTTAATACCTGGATCCGGAATCTATGTCTTATCATTATAAGATCTACCTGGTATCTCCCTGTGTCTCCTGGTCTCTTCCATGTATATAACCTTCGTTCGTTATTCTTAAACCAGGTGTTTGTTATGATTAAGTTATGTTCCGTGCAAAATTATAATCAGGCGTTCTCCTGTTTCATTTCTTTTGCCCAGTCCATATTCACCTACTATTTTACCTTCCCTTCCTTTTCCTACTACCGAATTCCAGTCACCCATCACAAATAAGTTTTCCTCTCCCTTAATTGTCTGAATAATTCCTTTAGCTCCTCAAAAATTTCTTCGATCTCCTCAGATCTCCTCATCGTCGGCAGAGCTAGTAGGCATATAAACTTGTACTACTGTGGTCGGTGTTGGCTTTGTATCTATCTTGACTATGATAATGCGATCACAGCACTGCTGATAGTAGTTTACCCGCATTCCTATTTTCTTATTCATTATCAGACCTACTCCTGTAATACCCCCAACTGATTTTGTATTTATAATCCTGTACTCGCCTGACCAGAAATCCTGTTCCTCTTTCCATCGAACTTCACTTATCCCCACTATATCTAACTTCAACCTATCCATTTCCATACGGACAATATCTTCCTACAATTCTAACAATAAATAGAAGTGGACCATCCACCTTTCCTGCTATTGTCCATACACGATCGTTCAATTTCACATCGTTCCGCAACGCTACGCCTAGATCAAAGCCGGCCACGGCGTGGAAAATAACATGCGAGCCAGTTATGTGGGTCACTGCGACCAAGTGAAGCTCGAACTATCTCGACTCTGCTCGGCGTTTCTCGTAAGTATTCGGTAGAGCGCGATATTTCATGTTGTAGTGCGATGCGGCTCTTCCTCATATACAGGGTGTAACTTATAAAATAATAGGTGACGGGAAATTTAATGCGGTAGGTCAACACAAGAAATGTTACACTTTCTGCGGAGCTATGAACATAGTTTATTGTATCATTTTCCAAAGAGTTACAGCACAAAGATATAATTTTTTAAATGGAACAATAGTTTTTTCTATCTTGCATTGGATTCGTTGAAACCAGCTGCGTCCAAATCAATTTAAACTACATTCATATCACTGATAGTTCGGGAGTTACAACCCTTCAAAGTTTCAGGGTCAGATACCACAAACGCTGCGCATGATGCATTGCGCCTTCTAAATGTGGTGCGGCCGAGTTGTAACGTCGCCGGTGTCACGGAGCGACAAACTTCCTCGATGCGCTGTTAGACTGCCGACTGTCGCCGCACAAGGGTGTATACCCAACAGTTGGAGCCACACAAACAACCGGGGCTCAATATACCACACTTACTGACATCGGATGACGGTGGCATACACGAACAACGAGTACGATGACATGTTGCTTATGCTCGGCGATTGCCGACACGATGCCACTAAAGCAGCCACGGCGTATGCCGTGAGTATCCTAGGCGAAGAGCCCCGGCAGCCATTATGTTCTTACGTGCCGAACAACGACTTCGGGAAACAGGTAGTTTGGTAATGCGCCGCAGTAACAGACGAAGACCTGCAAGAAGTGAGGAGTGTTTTAACTACACTACACCACGATCCTCATATCAGCTTATGAGCTGTTGCTGCAATCGCTGGTGTGTCTCACATCTGTGTGGCGTATAGTACACAGGTTTCACCCGTACCGCCTGTCACTGACCCAGGAGCTGCATGGGAACGATTTCCGTGCAACAGTGACATTCTGTGAGTGGGCCATGCGTAATTTCACGCTGGAGTCTTTACAAAGTGTTATGTTCTCTGATGAGTCCACGTTCACAAATTATGGTGCAATAAATCGCCGTAACATGCACTACTGGGCCGCAGACAATCCTCGGTGGGTACGACCTGTTGACCGTCAACGTAGGTGGTCTATTAACGTGTGGTGTGGAATCCTTGGGGATGAAATCATCGGTCCACACTACCTCCCAGGTACACTGACAGGTGAGTTAAATCGCGCTTTTATAGCCGACAGTTTGGGTGGTCTCCTTGAACATGTGTGTCTACACACGAGAGTCCATATGTGGATGCAGCACCATAGTCACCCAGCCCATTCTGAGCTTGCTGTTGTGGAACAACTAAACAACAGGTTTGCAGGAAGATGGTTGAGGCGGCATGGTCCTCATTCATATCCCGCAAGGTCACCCGATTTAACACAAGTAGATTTCTTTTTGTGGGGATATCTAAAGGATCGTGTTTATGTCACTGAGCCCACATCCCCAGATGATCTAAAACGGCGCATCAAGGACGCATGTCGCTCCGTCTCACCGGCGCTCTTACATCTCGTCCGCAGAACCTTTCGACGGCGACATGCACACACATTTGAAAATCTCATGTAAATCAACTTCCCACCGGCATAACATCTATCACTCACCACAGAGCCATGTATTACGTACAGCGTGTGGTATCTGCCCCTGAAACTTTGAAGGGTTGTAGCTCCCAAACTAACAGTGATAGGAATGTAGTTTAAATTGATTTGGACGCAGCTGGTTTCAACGATTCCAATGCACGATAGAAAAACTATTGTTCCAAATAAAAAATTATATTTTTGTGCTGTAACTGTGGAAAATGATACAATAAACTATGTTCATAGCTCCACAAAACGTGTAACATTTCTTGTGTTGAACTACCGCATTAAAATTTCCCGTCACCTATTATTTTATAAGTTACAGAGGCAAATAAACTTAGAGAAACACCCTGTATATGGTAAAAAATGTAGAAAACTGGAATGCATCATGCAAAGAACCGAGGACGTAGGATGCACGGTTAGTGTGAAGTAAAGAGGTTGGCACAGCAGAGGATTTCGTAGAAGACCGTGTCAGAACATTCACAATACAGATCCCTGGAAAAGAATAGAATGTGGAATATTATCGTTTCTCTGCTATCGAACTACTATATTTCTTTTTGTTTGTTGCAGGGATTCGTGAATGTCTTCAGCCAGGGAACAGAACAATTACCAAAATAAAACAGATGACCCAGTGTGTACCTCAACATTACCGAAGAGTTGGACACTTCAGTAGAGAGAACGAATAAGGAAAATTTTCTGGAACTGACGGAATGTACGAAAGTCAAACAGCTAGGTGAGATACTTGAGAGGAGCCAGCTGATGCGATTCAAACTCTGCAGATGAGTTACTGCTACCTCGGACGGTGCAGGGGTTGGGGGGGGGGGGTCTGGGGGTTGTACGGGAGCGCGTGTGCCCGCGGCCCGCGGCGGCCACCCACTCGACTGATTACTTCCCAACTTGGTCCACTGCTGCCGCTCACAGGAGCAACGCCTCGACTTGCCTTGCCTTGCCGACTGCTGCCCTTCCGCCGGTAGTTGCCAAGTTCCCCGCACTCCTCGCTGCTCCATTTCCGCCGTAAGTGCTCCAAGTCAGTACGGTCTGCCGTTAAGGGCCCACTGACTTTACCTGCCAGGTGTAAAGCCCAGAATAGGATTCAGTGTAAGGAGTACTATGGTGTTCTACGAATAGTTCAACTCATCGACACTATTAATCTCTTGAGATCAGGAAAACTCGGAGCCGGCCGCGGTGCCCGAGGGGACTGAGGCGCTCCAGTCACAGTCTGCACGGTCACTACGGTCGGGGTTTGAATCCCCCCTCGGGCATGGATATTTGTGCTAGTTCATACGTAGTTTGTAAGTTTAGGGACTGATGACCCTGTAGTTAAGTCCCATAAGCTATACAAACATTTGAACATTTTGAAAACTCGGAATGCACGGCTTCACGGCGCTGTGTATGGGTAAAGTATCCACGGGCTTCCAGGCGCTTCAGTTGTCTACAATCTGTCGCTGACTTGCACTTTGTTCCCTTATTCTAATCTACATGGCTGGTGAAATGTTTACTTCGAGGCATTGACTGCAACAGTCTTTTAGTCCTTGTCAGGTGCTTAGGAGTATGGACCTATTATCTAGAACAGATAATGGCCGTTTGCAGCGGTCTCGTTCTACATCTACATCTACATGTACATCGATACTCTGCAAATCACATTTAAGTGCCTGGCAGAGGGTTCATTAACCACTTTCATAACTTTTCTCTATCGTTCCATTCTCTAATAGCGCGCGGGAAGAAACAAAACCTAAATCGTTCCGTTTTCGATCTGATTTCTCTTATTTTATTGGGATAGTCATGTCTCCCTAAGTAGAAGGGTGCTAGCAAAATATTTTCACATTCATAAGTAAAAGTCGGTAATTGAAACTTCGCAAACAAATCACGCCGCAATGAATAACGTCTTTCTTTTAATGATTTCCACCCCAATTCCTGCAACATTTCCGTGACGCTTCCCCCCTCCCCCCCCCCCCCCGTAACGTGATAAAACAAAACGAGCTGCCCTTCTCTGAACCTTCTCAATATCTTCCGTCAGTCCCACCTGGTGAGGGTCCCACAAGGGGCAACAGTACTCCAGGAGAGGACGCACAAGTGTGATGTAGGCAGTCTGTTTGGTGGAGCTGGTGCATCATCCAAGCGTTCTGCCAATGAAACGTAACCTGTGATTCGCCTTCCCACAATATATTCTGTGTGTTCTCTCCAGTCAAAGTTGTTCGTAATTGTAACTCCTAGGTATTTGGTAGAATTTACGACCTTAATGTTTGACTGATTTATCGCGTAATTGAAGTTCAGTGGATTTCTTTTAGTGGTCATGTGTATTACTTCACACTTTTCTTTATTTAGTGTCACTTGCCAATTTTCGCACCAAGTAGAAATTTTGTCTAAATCGCTTTGCAGTTGCTTTTGATCCTCTGTTGACTTCATTAACCGATAAACGACAGCATCATCCGCGATCAGTCTAAGGGAGCTATTCAGATTGTCTCCTAAATCGTTTATATACACGAGGAAGAGTAGGGGACCTATAACGCTTCCCTGTGGAACGCCAGATATCACTTCTGTTTTACTCGATGACTTACCGTCAATTACAACGAACTGTGTCCTTTCTGATAGGAAATCGTGAATCCAATCGCACAATTGGGAAGATATTCCATAAGTACGCAATTTCATTAGAAGCCGCTTGTGGGGTACAGTATCAAAAGTCTTCCGGAAATCCAGAAATATGGAATCGATTTGAGATCCCTTGTCGATGGCACTTAACACTTCATGTGAATAAAGGGCAAGCTGTGTTTCGCAAGAGCGATACTTTATGAATCCGTGTTGACTATTGGTTAATAGGTCGTTCTCTTCGAGGTAGTTCATAATATTCGAACAAAGTATATGTTCCAAAATCCTACTGCAAATCGACGTCAATGAGATAGGCCTGTAATTTTGGGGATCACTCCTATTGCCTTTCTTGAATATTGGAGTAACTTGGGCAAGTTTCCAGTCTTTGGGTACAGATCTTTCGCTGAGTGATCGGTTGTAAATTATAGCTAAGTACGGAGCAAATGCATCAGCATACTCTGAGAGGAATCTAGTTGGTATACAATCCGGCCCGGAAGATTTGTTTTTGTTTAGTGACTTAAGTTGTTTTACAACTCCAGGAACATATACTTCTAAGTTTCGCATGCTGGCATCTGTTCTTGGATTGAATACTGGAGTGTTCACTTCGTCTTCTTTGGTGAACGAATTTCGTCTACCAAATCACCGTAACAGTTCATTTCTACTTCACATAGAGCTTCCTGGCATTCTTCCTGAAGCTCCACAGTGATATCCTGTGGAGACTTTTGAATCTGCCATCGGCCTTACTTATGATTGTGTGTCTCGCTCTCTATCTGCACGATTTCGGGCCAACGTGGAATTTAGACGGACTTCAGCATAGACTACCTGCTAAGAGATTTCCTTAATTTCTCCTGGCGAATAACAACTTCGAAAAATTTACGAGTATGCAGCCAGGTATCAAAATGGACGACGGCCCATATTTCGGCAGGAGACCACCCTGCCATTTTCAGGGCGAAACCGCTGTGAGGAAGCAATGTGCAACGATGTTTAAAACCTCGATTTTCAATTAGTAAACAGGAAAGACAACACACACCGAGCAAGCAAGCACACAGTGCCGACACGACCAAAGATGAAGTTGTGCATCATGTCCATTCTCCTGCCGCTGCTCGCATTAAACAACGTGCTGTCTTAGCTTTTGTTCAAGGTTAAATCTAGCTTTGGCACAGAAACGGATGAATTATGCTGCCACAAAAGTCTTTGGTCACCTACCAAACAGCATCAAAAGCCTGACAGATAGCCAAATAGCATTTAAAAATAAATTAAAAGAGTTTCTGAATGGTAACTCCTTCTACACTATAGATAAATTGTTAGATATAAATTAGTAAATCTGAAAAAAAAAATTGTTCTTTAAAGTAAAAAAAAAAAAAAAATGTGTTACCCATTTTATAATTCCGACATGGAATCAACTAAGATTATTTTATTGTTTTTATTATTATGACCATGACCTAAGGAAATCTATCTGACAACTTTTATGTAAGTAACTAACTTATACCACTGTAATGTACTTTATATTTCATATTACTTTATAGTAATTCCATACGGCGGTCAGGTCTTTTGAAAAATTTTAAATGACTGAGGTTCCTAACGCCTACAAAGTCATTTTTTTTGTATATATTTCTTCCTGGGTGGGCTCAGGTAGGTAGTTAACAGTCATAATGTCAGAACAAGCTACGCCTTAAGAAACAAATACTGATCGAAGAGGTGAGCCAAGCACAACTGGTTGCCATTAGGGAAGCGAAAACAGTGGAGTCACCTTCAGTGTTTCCATCTGTAGACTCTATGGCCACAACTTTGTTACTCGATTGTATGTGGAAATCACGGAAAGATGTGTGTTTACTTTATTCGTAAATCTGGATACAGCTGCTAATTTATGGAATTAGCCGAAGGAACAATTTTTTAATGTAGCTAACATTGTTAGGGGGCTTTCTACATGTCCCATGAGAGTTTGAGAGAAGCTAAATCATTTGAGCAATTACAGGAAGAATTGTAGAAGGTGGAAAATTACGAGAAGGTACCGTCGAGAAAACCATGAAGAATCAGTTGAGCGTTTTTTGGATCTAATCCGTAAAATTAACATTGGTCCATAAGAACTTACACTGGATGACAGTGTAAACGCAAGAATTTTTCTGGATAGTGAGGAAAGTGGCTTGGGTGCACTGTTCCGGGATTTGCAACAGGAAATGTCTATGAAAGTTCGAATGGAGTTCCTTAAAATATCAGAAAATCATTAATAATTGTGGTGGCGTTAGAAGAAGGAGATTCTATAACAAGGACGCGAAAAAAGACGGTGTCCAATTAAGATGTCAAGTGTTACACGTGAGGAAAGAATGGAGACATACATCGCCATTTTAGGAAACCTCAGTGTAGTCGGTGTAACAGTTTGAGCACGGTGAACGAAACTGCAGGCGTAGGTATTGACAAAGTCACTAAGGTCATTCGTAGGGTGAGTTAAACGGTATAGGCGACGGGGTGTCGACTGCGCAAATGCTCCCAGTAAGACACCGCTCATGTGCAAAATCAGTGGCTTTCTGCCTATGGTGTACTTGAATGATATCGTTCTATTTTCCAAAGACATCATTTACTACGAATACGCACGATTTTTCGATCGTTTGTGTGTCGCATGTCTAACACGGGGCGCGGAAAATTGTTACACTGTGCTACAAGATCCTCGATATATAAGGCATGGAAGTCGCACTGATTCATGATTAGTGGTGGTCCTAAATAATTTTCCTACACCCGTTACAGTAAAACAAGAGAAATCAAAGATATGCGCCAAAATTTGCAAACATTGCAAGGCCTGTCACTCAAACGCTTAAGAAGGGAGTAAAATTCCAGTGGACTCGGAAGATGAGATAGCTTTCAACAAATTGAGGAATTATTAACATCAAGTCTTATACTAGTTTTACCAGATTTCAATAAACAATTTATTGTCTCGTGTGAAGTGAGCAATTACGGGCTGGGAATTATATTAAGCCAGGAAGTGGATTGTAGGAGTAACCTATGGCTTATGCATCTAGACAGCCGAATAAGGCTGAAAGAAATATTGCGACCACAGAGAGAGATTTGACTGCATTAATTTTTGGGGTAAGTTAATTTCGTTGTTATTTACATGGAAGATGGTTCTAGGTAATGTCTGATCGTGCAACACCTTAGTGGTTTCTAGGGTTTAAGGATCCCTCATGTAAAATGGTGAGGCGTCTTAGCGAATATGCTTTTGAAGTAGTTTACTAGCCCGGAGCTTCGAACGCAAATGCCGACGGACTCAGCCGATAAGTACGTAATACGAAATGTGCTGGTACAGCCCTTTCAGGCCCTGCATACACAATAGTAAGTTTCTAGTTTTGCTCGCTTTATTTCCTTGTGATTCACGCTAGGAGGTTCAGGCCTGCATCACTCAATTGTGGATAGACTGTGGTAACGTGCGTAACGTGTTTTAGCTCCATGTTTCTACAATGAGTGGTACCAGCAGTCGGCAAACTTCCAGCACACTTACAACGGCAGCAAAAAAGACTTGTTGACAAGGTCTTGATATCCTTGTCTTGACATCTGACAGTCAGTTGATTTTGTATGATCCTATGATGTCATTATGTGATTTCTTTCAAAAAGCATGATAGTATAAGATTGTGCAGATCATAAAAATTTCTGGTGAAGGCCCAGACCGGACTATTGTGTGGGTTCAAAAATTTTTGAAAATAAATTTGTTTTCCTTTTTGCAATGAATTACTGTATGCATGTTTTATCTTTAACGTCCCTCTCTATATTGTCACATCACCTATAACCTTGGGTCTGAAAAGGGTAGACAAATATGACTGAAAAGCAGTGCAACACACGGAACCAGACTGCCAGCGATTCTCCAAGCGAAATTATGTAGCGAAACTTTTAGGCATTTCCATGACACGCAGACCAAGGAGCAACTAAACGTCGTATAGCGCAAAATTATTGGTGGAAGACTAGTCATCATAATGCAGACCGGTGCGTGATTGTACCTCCCTGTGTACAGAGAACAGAAGATCGAACTGAAAATATTACCAGAGGTGACTAGCCAAGGCCCACCAGCACAGACATCTGCAGGGATCCTTATGTTCTAACGACAATTGTTTTTCACGATTTGTGTCTATGATCACCATGTCAGACCAATAGGCAACGACAGTAGCTGAAGTGTTGCTGAAACAGTAGACTATGGTAAAAATAATACCAGAAGATGGCGCTTATCTGATATCGGAATTATCATAGCAGCTGTGTCTTTAGACCCGCAAGCCGACGCTAGAACAGAGGGTTCACCGAACAATAGCAAAAATGTTAAGTTACTGCGTTAATTATCAGTACAGCAAATGTCTGCGTATGAATTGGCAGGAAAACGATGTCACCTTTCGAGTTTTGTCATCAGTGAGGATTTTGCGAAAAAAATAAAAATAAAAGCCATTTGGAAACGAATAAAGGACTAAATACTTAAGCGCTAGGACTTCAGGAAAGGCATAACAACAAGCAGTGTTGGCCAAGTACCATGTAGGACAATGGGTAATGATACCCACTCCGTACGTTCCGAGGGGTACAACAATGAAGTCTGAGTGAAGATATGAAAGTCACTTTCAGATGACTGAGGTAACGTCACCCATCCACGTCAACTTGCAGCTCCCAAAACACAAAATTGTTACACAGGTAACAGAGGTCATGGATAGCGATTAGAACAGGTACAGACTGCAGTATCATCGCGTGTGCAAGGCGCAATAGAGCGGTGGATGGTATGGCCGCTGATGTTCTTGCCTTTTATCACCCTAAAACAAATGAAGACTGGAAATGTTAAAGGATGTAAGTGCCATTTTTTGACTTTCGGGGTTTTTCACTGCTAACCGATCTATGTTTTCCCGCCAATACGCTGCGAAGAGATTTACGTACTCCAGGTATTCCTTGTAGTTGCTACTGATCCCAAGAGATTTCACTAGTCCTTTGTTCAGATGGGCCTGCTCTGTTAATGGATCTATGTGCCACAGGCATCTGGCGCTAGCCGAACAACAGTCTGTAGTCCAGGTTATGCCACAACACTATTGTATTGCTTACCGAAGCCGTTGCTTGCTATCTAAAATGACGTACCTGTTAATAATGATAATACGAACGCCAGTGATTTTGGTTGTGATGGAAATATTGGGTAAGAAACAGGATAAGGCAAGATTAAGCGGAACGTCGTATCTCACGCAGAAGAAACAGAACAAGGAAGGAATGCTGCAAAACAACCGTCATCTGTTACATATGAAGTAAACATGTAAGATGAAAAAAGCCTACATTATCCAGTTGTAGCAGGTTGATATACATATTTTTCGTTTGTTTTGTGTTTAGGTGTTCTGCAAGTGTAAGTACAGTTGATATAAAAACTCAGCTCTCTGCTCTGAACCAACAAGGCAATTACCTGTTGGGGCTTATAGAGGTTTTTCTTAGTCAAAGACGACGCCATGGGACGACTGCTAATAAAATCAGACAATTGTTACGAAGAAAAGATCAGGTTCTGAAGTTTTCAAAGACACAGCTTTCTTTGATCAAAATAAACAAACAACAGCCTGGTATTGTGTCCTGCAAAAGAAGCTTTTCCGATCAGTGTGCTAGGGAGAATTTTCACGTCCTGAAGAAAGGCAATACAATGAAAGACACTGCAGTTGTGGAATTGATAAAACTTCCAGCTACTGTTCCACTGGAATCAAATAAGAAAACGATTTTTCCACTATTATTGATTACGTGGACGAAAACAACAAGCACTTTTTCCGACAGCTGTTACCTCCATAACGTCAATGTTGTCTCATGGCACATAGACCTATTAGCTATGACAAAACCTTTTGCACTTACACATTTTTGTATAAAAGGCTACGTAACTTTTTGATTGTTGAACATAAGTAGAAAAATCTTTGTCAACATTTGTATAAACATGTAAAGAGTTAATTTGTGTTTTGTTAGAAATAAATATCCATTTCTCACAGAGATGTGCAGTTCTTTTCGTTTCCTCAACAATCTCATTTTCGGCACTTAGCACCTTTAGCAAGTCCACTCTTCAAATACCATCATCATCATCATCGTCGGAGCAGGATTTAGCTCTCATTTGCACACCAACGATTCATATGATTCGGTTTTTGACGTTATTATGGTCGCTCCACGGGAATTATGAGATTGAACGCGAAATGGCATCTGCAGCTGCTGTTACGGTGGTCTTCCGTCCTCATGCAACTCTCCACGCTTTCTCTCCTTCTTCATCTCTCAGTAGGAACGGCAACACACACTCATTTGAACCGGTTTACTGTATCAGTGTCGGGTTTCCATATTTATGGAAAGTAGGAGGCGAGGTACTGACAGAAGTAAAGTTGTGAGGACGGTCCGTGAAGAGTGCCGGGATAGATCAGTCGGTAGAGCGCTTGCCGCGAAAGGCAAAGGTCTCAGGTTTGAATACCGGTTCCGGCACACAGTTTTAATCTGCCACGAGAATATAAGAATATTTGTGGTCCGATGACTGTGAGAGCTGAAATGATGTGGGAAGAAATTAGCAGAAACAGGATCGCTTCAAGGGCCTTGTAGCTGATGGAGGAAATCAATCCTTTCGACCTCTGCAGAAGATGGGCCATAGAGTTAGAGAAAGCGCGAGCCCTGATGCCCAAGACTGCTGTGTACGTGGAATTGCCCGATCATTAGAAACGTCGCCGAGCACGGTACATAAAATACTACGCAATATTAGATTAGATTAATACTTGTTCCATGGATCATGAATACGACACTTCGTAATGATGTGGAACGTGTCAGGTTAATGAAGGGTGTCTCTACAAGACGTTACATTACACAAAATATTACATGACACTTTTTTTTCTTTTTTTTACTAATTTATATCTAAAAACTCATCCAATGAGTAGAAGGAGTTGTCATTAAGAAATTCTTTTAATTTATTTTTAAATGCTGGTTGGCTGTCTGTCAAGCTTGGTAGGTGACCAAAGACTTCTGTGCCAAACTAAGATTTAGCCCTACATAGTGAAGATCATCCTTTCTCCTGGTGTTATAGCTCTGCAGACTGCTATTACTTTTGAACTGGGTTGGATTATTAACAACAAATTTCATAAGTGAATATATATACTGTGAAATTACTGTGAGGATACCTAATTCCTTAAATAGAAGGCTGTAGGATGATCGTGGGTGGGCTCCAGCAATTATTCTGATTAGACGCTTTTGTACAATGAATACTTTTTTACTCAATGATGAAGTACCCCAGAATATGATGCCATACGAAAACAGTGAATGAAAATAGACATAGTAAGCTAATTTTTATGAGAATCTTATCACCAAAATTTGCAATAACCCTAACAGTATACACAGCTGATTGTATTGTGCATAGCTATTCGTAGAAATTTAAGCATATGCAGAAATGGCTTCCTGCTGACCTGCCAGCCCCCATAACGATAGCAATGAAACATTTTGTGGACAGATGAAGCCACCTTAAGAGTTATGTCAATACACAAAATTGCATGTTATGGGAAACGCAAAATCCAGTATGACGTGCCGCTTGATTCTGCGAAGGTAACTGTCTGGAGTGGGGTCTCAGTATAGTTTATGATAAGGCCTATTTTTTCGAGGAGATGACTCCTGCGCGTTCAGTTGCCTGTACCGACACTGCTAACCGGAATAAATATCTATGCAACCAGTTCATTCCCAGCCTTTAAAAGCGTGGATGTCTGGATTTTATCGTTTTCAGGCACGATAGCCAGTGATGAAATTCTTCAGGTGCCACCTTCCGAGTGACACACTTATCAGCCATTTTCCTATAGGCTTCCCGTCAAGGTCATCAAACACAAATCCGTCTCACTTCTGGCTGTAGGGTTATTTGAAAAGTTGTTAATTGACAATACCTGACATCGCAGGTATGGACGCGATCTGACAGACCAATAGCCTTCAAACGTAAAAACCAGAAACGAAAAATACTTATTTGTTTCATGACGACCGGTTTCAGTGGGCTATGCGACCATCATATGGTCATATCAATTGTTACAAGTTAGTCATCTACTATAAAAATATAGATTAAATGGTACGTCAAGCTTGTTAAGCTGTTGATTTTTTACCTTATTATTATTATATTTAGACTAAGTGCCACGTTGCCCGTACCTTTTCATTTTCATTTTTAAATAAGATGACCAAATTGTAAAATTTGATATGGCCAGATAATGGTGGCATGGCCCACTGAAACCAGTCGTCATGAAATAAATAGTTTGAAGATTGTTATTTCAAAAGTGTTGTGTTCATGGCCACATATGCAAATTTGTCAGAATAAAAGGCACGCATTAATCAACGTATTCACACTATGACCCCGGACACACCGCTGTCTGTTGTGACACATGACACATGCTGCTTATCATTTTCAATTTTGAGCGGAAAATGGTGGACAGAATATTGAACATGACTTGGACAAGTCCCGTGATATTTAACAGGTTTTACATTAAGCGATTTTTCTGTGGGTTTTGGTCCAATAACAGTAAAAAACCGATCTGTTACGAGATTTTTTTCAGATTTTGGCTCAAGAAGAATTAAAGACAATTATTTCCATCCGATGTGGTACGATCTTGTTGTGGTGGATAGGCTTTCCAGCCGCGGTGGAGTGGTCGACCGTTTCAAGATGCCTAGCTGCGGAGCGCGCCGCTGCTCGCCTTCGGAGATTTGAGTCCTCCCTCTGGCATGGGTGTATTTGTTGTACTTAGTATAAGTTAGTTTAAGTAGTTTGGCAGCCTAGGCTCGTATGAGCAGCGTAGTTAAGTTTCATAGATTTACAAACATATGAACATGTTGGACTTTCCACTAATAGTATCAGAAATTGTGCATGACTTGAACATCAATTGTCGGCATCCACTTTCCGTCAGCCGCTTACAGCACCAACTATTTATGATGTTAGGAACTATTGTTATTTATTTATTTGTATTTTTTGTTTGCCATTCTGTTTCCCCCCTTCGTCAAGTATGCGCAGTTAAAATCTGACCTATGTTTATTTTTGTAAATAATTCAAGTGAGACTTTATTTACGGATATCATATATATAGTGTTCAACTTTAACGTTTCATTCAGATATCTGTGAAACAACTGATACTGAAATACGACTTCCAAAGCCATGAACTTACGGCAGGACTTTGCGAACGTAAATACTATCAGACTATCTAAAACGGAAACAAATATTATTTCCAACACCGACTTTCTTATATGGATATGCCTTTGTTATTCATTATGCAATTAACAGCGTGAAAAATCGCTAAACAAATGGCGTTGCTTACATCAGTTACGTCAATTACAAGTTCGCCACAAAGCTTTTACACTTTATTTTTATAAGGTAAGAGGTTTCGATCTTTGCTAAGGTCATCATGTGACCGACTGTTTATGCCGAGACAATGAGCAGTTACCGCATGCTAATAGCCTCGGCATCAACACGAGACAATCTTAGCGTAAATAAAACACAGTTACCTTATAAAGATAGAGTGCAAAACAATTTTTGCGAACTTGACTGACATCTTCATACTGATACATAAAAATGGCCGCGTGGTGTACAGCGTCTTGCTCTGAGTTGGGCAGGCGTCCACTTCCAAGGTTCGAGTCCTCGCTCGCACATTAGAGTTTATGTTGTCCTTCGCGTACGTTAGTTTAAGTAGTTTGTATGTCTAGGGACTGGTGACCATAGCAGATTGGTTCAATTGGTTTACAAACATTTGAACATAAAAATTGTGGTGATTATCTAATATATTCAGATATAGGAGGCGATTTAAGTCCCCAAGTTTGTACACATCAGGTGTTTTTTTTTTTTTTTTTTTTTTTTTTTTTTTTTTTTTTTTTTTTTTTGCCATTATCGCTCGTAAATATTTCTGACAACAAGTTGCAGGGAAATTTCATCGCATTGTTCAGATAACGTAAGTAATACTTTGCCAGCCATGTATTTTGCGCCTCGGTTGCACAGTGGTAGAATGCCAGACTATATATCCGAAGACCCCGGGTTCGATACCCGCCATGTCCTGGACTTTTATCTATCACTTTATACTTCTTTCGCCTCTGGCAGTATTGCTCATGTGAAAAATATCGAGTAGCACCGTGGTTCGGAACCCACATTAAACAGTAGGTCCCCCTATAACTGGCTGGGTAAGTCAGTTCGAAGGTCGGAGGAAGACAACGGCATACCACCTCCTAACAGGACCATGCCTAGTAAAGCACTGTGGTGTGCAAACCAATCTTCGGATTGTTGACTGCTTTACCTTTTTTTATACTTGTTTTACCATAAAACTTTTACATGTGACATACTAGTGGAATGTCTTGTCATACAATATAAATGTACACACAGTATTCCACTTAAATATTTCACCCAAGACATCTGTGGAGCAACAAATTACTAATGAAAGAAATTAATTTGAGACATTCTGAAACGTAAAATAATTATATGCAAGCGTAGGCTTTCGCGGCAGTAGTCACTGTCAAAAAAATTCTTCGGGGTATGAGACAGCATCTTCATTTTTATAAAATCTACTGATGTTTCGGATACTGTTGCAGGCAGCCTTCATCAGTGTCTGTGTCAGACACAGACCCTGTTGGAGGCCGACTGCAACAGTAGCCGAAACGTAAGTAGATTTTATTAAAATTACGACGACGCCTCATAAAGAGAATTTTATTGACAGTAAAAAATTATAATTGGTAGTAAAGACAACACTTGGTCGCAAATATGAAGCCTTTTTTACCTACGTTTCGACGACTACTATGAGTGCCATAATCAGAATATTTCTAAAATTGTACGTCACATAATAAAATAAAATACAAGCGATAAATCCTAAGTCACAATTTGTAATGAAATAATGCAGCAGGCTAGCCACTAAAAGGCTGTTCACACGTTTGAAGGAAGTATCAACTCTAGTAGTAAAATAGACTTTACCTTTGCGACCGATGGCTGTCGCTGAAAACCGCGGTGTAGTAGCCGAGCGGTCTAAGGCGCCTCAGTGCGGAGGTTCGAGTCCTTCTTGGGGCATGGGTGTGTGTGTGTATGTGTGTGTGTGTGTGTGTGTGTGTGTGTGTGTGTGTGTGTGTGTTTGTTGTCCTTAGGTTAGTGTACCTTAGTTCAAGTAGTTTGTAAGGTATGGACTGATGACCACGCATTTTGGTCCGATAGATATACAAACATTTCACCTTTATTATTATTATTATTATTATTTTACTACTGTGAAAAATAATTTTTAACACAATCGCATGTTCTGAATGTATATGGCTTTGTTATTTCTTATGCAATAAACAGCATGAAAAATCGCAGAACGAATGCCGTCGCTTACATTGCATTACTTTAGTTTTATCACAGGATACCGAGACGCGAAGTTGATGCTTGAAATAAATAAAGCGCGCACCTAGAGCACAATTACGGACGGCTTTAGGCTTATGCTTGAGTCTCCAGATTTGCGCTTGCTGCGCGCTTCATTTATTTCAAGTATCAACTTCGATTCTGAAGATGTATTTTTATGTATTTTGGACCAAAAATATGTGTAATACTGAATAGACGAATATGTTTGAAAACGATGGTAATTTTTCTCATATTCATGATAAAAGCTGGTTAAATAGGTAAAACGAGGAAGGGTGGCGTCAGAGTATATCACCAACGTTTTGTACGAACTGTAACTGGCGTATATACTGGGTGTCCCACTCAACTGTTTCACCCCAGATATCTCTGAAACTACTAGAGATATTGAAAAATGACTTCCACGGTCATGAACGCAAGGCAGGGGCTTAGGATAGAAGGTACTACGAGACAGTCTAAAACGTAAAGAAATATTATTTTCAACGCAATGTTATTCTAAATGGATACCCCACATTATTTCTTAAGCAGTCAAAATCATGGAAAATCACAAAAAGAATCTCGTCGGTTGCATCGCGATGCGTCAATTACATCCGGAGAAACGGCGAAGCGAAGTTGACGCTTGAAATACATGAGGCTCGTTGCTAGCGCGTGTCCGAAGACTCAAGCGAGACTCACGGCTGAGTCCTCGGACACTCGCTAGCAACGAGCCTCATGTATTTCAAGCGTCAACTTCGCTTCGCCATTTCTCCGGATGTAATTGACGCATCGCGATGCTACCAATGAGATTTTTTTGTTTTGTTTTGTTTTGTGTGTGTGATTTTCCATGCTTTTGACTGCTTAAGAAGTAATATGGGGTAGGCATTTAGAAAAGCATAAGTTTGCGTTGAAAATGATATTTTATAATTTTCAAAATGACAAGCCAAGATCGCACACTAACAATTTATTAAATGACGACCGGTTTCGGTGCACTGCGTCACCATCATCTGGTCACATATATGTTATAATCTGGTGCAATGTTGCACTCGTTATTTTATACCAAATTTTTTTAACAAGATGACCAGATTATATGTGACCAGATGATGGTGACACAGTGCACCGAAACCGGTCGGCATTTAATGGATTGCTAGTGTGCGATATTGGATTGTCATTTTGAAAACTATAAAATGATTAGATCGCCTCCAGACCAGACTATGTCAAGTAATCTTTAAATAATATTTCTTTACGTTTTAGACTTTCTCATATTACCTTCATTCATAAGCCCCTATCGTACGTTCATGACTGTGAAAATCGTTTATCAATATCCCTTTAGATCCAGAGATATTTGGAATGAAACAGTTGAGTCAGTGGCGTAGCTATCATAGGGGCCCCTCGGCCTTCGTGAGCGGCGATCGAAAAAAGTTACAGTACAGCGTCGAATTTTTTATTTATTTATTTTTTACCCTCCCACCCTATCGTCCATCATATCCTCTTCCCCTCAAACCAAGTTTTCCACAGTAGCCGCACTAGGCCACCGGCTGGCGGAACAATGTTTCTAATTGGGCCTTCACAAGACGCCACTATGTGGCGCTGCTGACAGGCGAAGCTGCCAGCCAATGTGTCCAACAATCGGCACACTTCAGTCGGCGTAGCAGCAGAAGTAGCGGCAGCATCAAAGCTGCTCACAGCAACAGCTGTGTCTTCCAAGTGTTGCGGCGTGCAATGTGAAGGATCGCGCTCGTCCAAGTACAGTATAAATGCATTTACTATACAGTACTTCTTATTGGCAAACAGAAGTGTACAGTTCGAATATCCGAATAAACCGGTTTTCCGAATATCCATGTCCCCAAATAATTTCGGATAATAGACGTTACATTGTATAAAATATTTTAGTGGAATGAAGGAATTTCGACTTTTAATTTCTCCTGCCGAAATTGATCCCAACATGGGCAGTTCGCCAATTATGTAAGGAAATTATAACAAAATACGCATTATTAGAATGTGAGGTTACGGAAGTATTTACCGCAGTTTTATTCTTCTGCAGCAGCCGAAAGGGCGTTCAGCAAATTAAAAATTATCAAAACGCATCTGAGGTACAGAATGGCTCAAGCTCGAATCGGACATTTGGTACTCCAAATCTAGATTTAAGAGACCTTATTGATGATTTTGCAAAAACCAAAGCCAGGAAAAGATTGTAAAATAATTGTTAAAATAAAATTGACTACTTTTTAATTGTGTACCCACATTATTACTATGATGTACTGCAGTCAGGAAAACACTTACCGATAATTACCGATCAGAAATAATATCTTTGCCAACATCTGCAATCTAACAGTTTGAAGCATTTTATTACTCCAGTAGGTATTCTTTCATTTTGACTTTGGTGCGTGAGGAAATGTGGTGTCGCACAAGTACAAAGTGCGCGCCACCTACTTTCGCCGCGCGCCGCCATGCACGCATGGCGCGGCGTTCTTACGACGACAGCCACGAGCGCCCTCTGCGACAACGCCGCTCGTGGCCACCACTGAAGGACATCGGTCACTTCGGACGGAGATAGCAACCAGTTAGGACCTTCGTAATCAGATAGGCACCAGTGAAGACTTTGCTATCGTACAGGCACTAGGCAGGCCTCTAACAACTATGTATCAACATTCTGCAGTACTATGTAAAAGTTAAGTATTGTTACATTTTGTGCAATATATATCTCTTTCTAATTTACTCTAGTGTTTATAGTTTCTGGCTGCTCCCCTCCGTACCTGCACCAGCGTGCTGTCTATATTCCTGTGTCGGTCTCATTCCACTCGGCCACCGACACCGACGACGAGGCTGGGACACAAAAGCGGCGACGAAGTTGGGACACAAAAGGAAACACGAACGAAATCCCCACGACTTGAAAAACGCCACTCATTAAGTTCGTGATACACAATGAGGCGCGAAAAATAATTATGAATTTTTTTTCAAGGACTAATAGTATTCGTGTTACAAGAAATAGAAAAATTCCCAACTTTTAGGAAACAATGTTATAACACATTGAATGCCACATGAGTTAAATATAAATCACGGGAAGTCTTCTCTTTGGGCCACGTGAAGTAAATACAATTCACGGACATTATTCCACTTAAAGCTCCGTGGTACAGTTGTAACTCACATTAGCGTGCTGTGACTTGGTGTTACAGTACGTTATGGCCCCAGTAACAAATCATGTTCGTGGCCTCCAGGTTTCAAGACCTCAAGAGTACTTATTGACACTTGAAATCGTGAATTATACAACTCACATGGCCCAGTCATATTGGAGTTTCCTTGTTTTTATAATTTATTATTGTGTGTTACATATTACTTATACAGTAGATTGTATATCACATACAGTTTTATTTACATTCTCCAACTTTAATTGCAACAACAGTGAAACAGACTGAAAAAATTGGGTAATTCCACTTTGTATCTCTAACACTTGCATGCACTGTGCTTTATGAAGAAACACTCTTCGCAAAAATATGAGTCACAATTTCTTACATTTCCATGTAGTTTGTTTGCATTTCTTGACAGTTTGCTCTCGTCCAAATCCATTCTTCATTTTTTCGTAGCATCCGTACACCTAAGACTTGCTGCTCCCATGTTCACTAGAGCACAATCTGCAGGCATCTCGGTAGCTACGGTGAGATATTTCTGAGGGGCTTCGGCATCTTCTGCATGGAGTAGTCTCAAAGTCACTTCCTCTTTGAATTCTGTGATTGAGATGATCTTGTTGTTGATGTGTCGGTAAATCACAAGAGCATTTACCATTGCTGACCCTGTCAACAGTTCAATTGCAAGCTTCCTGTACCATTTCACACCCTGCCTCAGACAATAAAGGACTTCATTTGGTGAGAGAGAGCTATACATGACTGATTATAGTCAGTTAATATTGCTGTTTTTTCTTTGTGCTCCTCTTCTTTTGAACTTCAGCTTCTTCCTCTCCATGAACAGTACTCAGCGTCAACACATTCCATTTCAGTAGTATCTTCATCTTCTTCACTTATGTCCATAACTTCATTAAAAGCATCTGTACATGCTTTTGTTCATCTACATAACTTCTACAAGACACTTTATTCTGCTACAATATCACTGTGTTACGGAGCAAACAACACTGAACAAAGACTGTAGTAACAATGCAGAAAAACAATAATGGAACTGTACGCAAATAATGTTGTGGAATGAAAGACTTACAGGAGTACCAAGCCAAGATTATTAGAGACATAGAAAATGACACACCTGGCACTTTACTCTGGCGCCATGTGAGTCATATGCAAAACTCACACCAAAACACATGAACTAAGGTACTAAATTGCAATATTTTCAACTTATTTGTACTTAAATAGCTTACTTAAAGAAACTAAAGCAGAATATGGAAAAAAAGTAAATGGTCCCGAGGGGTCGGTAACCCAAGTGTATCTTTGGCAGCCAATATGTTAATATAGTTATTCTTAAACAGAATGGACTAAGATAAAATATTAAATGTATACAGCATATTTAAGTGCAGTGGAACAGTATTGGGCATATGACTTGTCGTGGGTATGTGACAGATGACAGCAGGAAGGGGTTGGGGGGGGGGGGCGGGGGTTGTAGGGCAGAAGGTACGGGAAAGGGCAGACCTCTGGAATCATCAGGCACTGCCGTTCTGTGTGCGCCTGCAAAACGAATAGCGAGAAGCGAGCCTCCACTCTGTCTACCCCATTACGTCACAAAAGAAAATTACAAGGTGTTTTACAAAGCTATACCAACCCTTCCACAGTGCACCTCAAAAATCACAGATGACGTACTGCGCAGACACACCTGGAGAGTGCGCATTTTCCACAAAATGCGTTGCGCCAGGAAACAGGCATGTTTATTTTCCTCGTATGCGTTAATACTGTAATTTTTGCGTGAAACCATAACAAACAAACTTTCACAATTATATTAGAGAGTACGATTACATATTACCTGATGCGTGACGCACAATAATTTACTTAGTAGTATTTGGGTTTGCCTTATTATATACAGTATTAGTGTAAAGAGGGCCCCAATGTCATTTTTGCCCCGGGGCCCTTGGTGACATAGCTACGCCACTGAGTTGAGTGGGACACCCTGTATACTGCCACTGCCAGTATAGTAAAGCTGCTCTCGAGACACACCTCAGCTTCAGGAGGTGTCAAATATCTGCTCCAGTGAACAGATCCGGAGCAAGGACTGCGATCCACGGATAGAATTCTCCTCGAGAGAGAGAGCGAGAGAGCAAGTTGGCCCGGACGCGTATCGGCAGCGCAGGAGCTCGCCACTTTGCGGGCCAAGGTGGGTCGTGAATTAGCTAATGACTGTGGGGGAGGGGGCGTGGCACAATGGGCCGGCCTGGGGGAAGGGGAGGGGAGGGGCAGGGAGGGGCCTTAATTTGGCGGCGTGGTGCGGCGCGGCTGCCGGCTAGCTGCTTACAAGCCGGCTCGGCTCACTTGGCGGGCTTCTTCGCCGGCACGGGCGGCGGGCTGTTTGCTCATCCTCACAGTGAATACATTAAATGGGCCGGCGCGGCCCGTCTTAAGCCTGCGCCGCTTGCGCCTCCTTTGATATAATCCCTGGCCGTGGCGCCCGCCCCTGCACACAATAACCGAACCACTCAGGCCGATTATTGCAGCCAGATTACACGCGAGGCTAATGCGCCTCCTTCTGCAGACCCTCCCCCCCCCCCCCCCCCAACACACCCCGTCAACCACCTCCCCACTTCCGCCCACCTCAATCCGAGCCGACGAGGCGTCTTCCTCCACCCTGCGGCGGGGATGTTTCTGCCGCGATCGGCAGGTACACGACACTCACACACACACAACCTGAGCAGCTTTGGGGAGGTCTTCACTTTCGGCTTTTCCAGAGTCATCACTGGATTAAAACCACCCAATAGTGTACGAGTTAATTATGTATATCAGTGGTTCCCAATATTTTTTGTAGTGTGACCTACGATCTTCTTGGACAAACAAGGTCAATTATCCAACAGGAACAATCTCTAAAGTCAAATTCATGGGAGAAACATCAGAAGCATTTGACATCCTTACTGGTGTCCTTTAAGGAGATGGACTCTCCCCCCTTCTATTTAACTTGATACTGGAGAAAATTGTGAGGACATGGGAAAAAGAAATTAACGGAATTCAACTTGGAATTAAAAAGGAGCAGAGAATCAGGGTGAAGTGTCTGGCTTTCGCGGACGATCTTGCTATTCTAACAAACAATCGGGAAGAAGCAAGACTCGCAGTGGAGAAGCTTCATGAAATCTCACAGAAAACTGGGCTACAAATCTCTTATGAAAAGACTCAATACACGGAAAACAAGCCTGCAGATAGTCTCCCCATCACAACTCAGTATGGAAAAGTGGCACAAGTTTCTCACTTCAGATATCTTGGAGAGATGATCCAACCATCAGGACTGAACTCAATAGCCAATCAAGAAAGGGTCTCAAGATTACATAGAGCATATAAGCTAACTTGGAACCATTATAATAAGAAATCTATTTCTGTCAATGCAAAACTAAGGCATTACAACACAGTAGTCCTACCAGAGGCACTCTATGCTGCAGAAACTACAGTGATTCATGGTCATACGAAGATCAGAGAGATTGAAAAACAGGAAAGAAAAATTTTGAGGAAAATATATGGTTCAGTGCTTCGGGAAGGAATTTGGATAAAGCGCCCTACTAGAGAGATTTACAAAGACATGGAAACAATAACGGACGCCATCAGAAAGAGAAGGATGAAATTTTATGGACATATCACCAGGATGAATGAAACCAGGCTCATAAGGCAAATATTTGAGATAGCAAACAAAAGCAAAAACAAGACGAAGTGGATCACTGAAACAGAAAAGCATATTAAAGAACTGGGAATCACACAAGACAACATAAACAATAGAGAACAGTTCAGGAACATTATAAAGACACATAAACTTAAACAAGAACACACGGAGAAGAGAACAGGAAAAAAGTGTTCAGAAGAACGCAAGAGAGAACACAGTGAACGCATGAAGAGAATTTGGGAAGAACGAAGGAAGAAGAAGAAGTCATAATTATTCAAGTTCAATCGCTCTCTTTAAAGGGAATAATCGAAAATAATAATAATATCATCATTAGAGACAGATAATGCCTTTCAGCGTTCAGTCTGGAGCATAGTATCTCTAATAAAATTCCTCCATGATCCCCTATTCAACGCTAACATTGATGCCTCGTCTGATTTATGACTTTTACTTCAAAATCATTCTGCACCGAATCTCAATACTTTCTTCTTGGTCTACCTCGACTCCTCTTACCCTTCGCTGCCGAGCTCATGAGTCTCTTAGGTAACCTTCCTTTTCCCATGCGTGTAACATGACCCCACCATCTCAGTCTGTTCTCTCTAACTGCTTCATCTATGGCGTTCATTCCAAGTTTTTCTTTGTTTTCCTCATTATGGACACACTCCTGCTATTGTTCTTATCTATTAGTACCTGCAATCATTCTTGCTACTTTCATATCTGTAACCTCTACTTTATGAATAAGGTAACCTATCTTTCACTCCTATATAACAAAGTTGGTCGAAAGATAGAGCGGTGCACTGCTAACTTATACTTACTTCCTTCTTGCAGAAGAGAGTAGATCTTAGCTGAGCACTCACTGCATTAACTTTGCTATAGCTCGATTCCAGTTCTTTCACTATGTTGCCATCCGGTCAGAAAATACATCCCAGATACTTGAAACTGTCTACCTGTTCTAACTTTGTTCCTTCTATTTGGCACTCAATCTGTTTGAATCTCTTTCCCACAGACATTACTTTCGTTTTGGTGATGCTGATCTTCATATCATAATCTTTGCACCTCTGATCGAGCTCTGAAATATTAGTTTGCAACCTTTCAATTGAATCGGCCGTTACAACTAAGTCATCCGCATATGCGAGACTGCTTATTTTGTTTTGACCTACTTTAATCCCCGCCCTGACAGTCTACTGTTTTCAATATATGATCCATAAATAGTATGAATAACAGTAGTGGCAGGTTACAGCCTTGTCTTACCCCTGAAACTACCCTGAACCATGAGCTTAATTTGCCATCTACTCTAACTGCTGCATGACAGTCTACGTAAAGCCCTTTAATTGCCTGCAGATGTTTGCCTCCTATACCATACTCTTGAAGAACTGACAGTAGTTTCCTCCTAGGAACACGGTCATAAGCCTTTTCCAGATCTATGAAACATAGAAGCAATTACCTGTTCCACTCATAGCACTTTTCCATTACGTGCCGTAAGCTAAAGATCTGGTCCTGACAGCCTCTAAGAGGCCTAAGCCCACATTGATATTCATCTAACTTGTCCTCAATTAATACTCGCACTCTCCCTTCAACGACACCCGAGAATATTTTGCCTACAATGCTACTTAAAGAGATACCTCGATAGTTGTTGCAATCTTTTCTGTTTCCATGTTTGAAAATTGGCGTGATTACCGCTTTCGTCCAGTCAGACGGAACCTGTCCCAATTCCCACGCCTTCTCAATTATCCTGTGTAACCATTTGAGACCTGATATTCCAGTATATTTGACGAGTTCCGGCTTAATTTCATCCATCCCAGCTGCTTTATTGCAGTGTAATCTACTGACCATTTTCTCCACTTCCTCAAATGAGATCCTGTTTCCATCGTCATTCCTATCCGATTCTACCTGAAAATCTGACACATCAGTGAACGTTTCTCCTACATTGAGCAATTCTTTAAAATATTCCCCCCATCTGCTGAAGGCACCCACAGGATTGACTAGCAGCTTTCCTGACCTGTCCAAAACACTTGTTAATTCCTTCTTCCCTCCCTTTCGAAGATTGCTAATTACGCTCCAAAATGGTTTTCCCGCGGTTTGACCCAGTGTTTCTAGCTTATTTCCAAAGTCTTCCGATGATTTTTGCGTGGAGTCTGCAATTATCCGTTTGGCTTTGTTTCTTTCTTCAACATAAGTTTCTCTGTCTGCCTGATTTCTAGTATGGAGCCATTTTTGAAATGCCTTGACTGTGTCATTCCACCAAGCTGTCTTCTTGTTCCTGCCTTTACACACTACAGTTCCAAGACATTCTCTTGCTCCCTCCAGTAGTGTGTCCCTGTACCTTGACCATTCCTCTTCCAGTGACTGTAAATCATTACATTCAACTAACTGGTACCTTTCCGAGATCATTGTTATGTATTTATGCCTAATTTACTTGTCTTGAAGCTTCTCCACTCTTATCCTTCTACACATGGACCTGACTTTCTGCTCTTTTGGCCTCACTAAACCAATTTCACTACAGATTAAATAATGATCAGTATCATCAAAGAACCCCCTGAAAACACGCGTGTCCTTAACTGTCTTTCTGAATTCCTGGTCTGTTATTATATAGTCAGTGACAGATCTGGTCCCCTTCCTTCCCAAGTATAGCGGCGAATGTCCTTATGCTTAAAGAAGGATTTTATGATAACTAAGCCCATACTGTAACAGAAATCTAACAGCTGTTTTCCGTTCCTGTTGGCCCCATATCCTCTCCAAACGTACCCATAACCTTCTGTTCGATTTCCTATCCTGGCGTTGAAATCACACATGAATAAAACTCTATCCGTATCCTTCACTCTAACAACCCTACATCATTAAGTGCATTGTAAAATCTGTCCATCTCATCTTGATCTGTCCCTTCACAGGGTGAATACACTATCACAAACCTAATTTTCTTACTGGAGATGGCCAAATCTATCCACATCAGTCGTTCATTTACATGCCTTATTGCAATTATGCTGGGTTCGATTACTTTCCTGATTTAAAACCCTACACCCCACTGTGCTCTTCCTACTTTGTCTCCTGACAGGTAGACCTTGTATTCTCCGACTTCGTCCTCTTTCTCTACCCTTACTCTAACGTCACTAACAGCTAAAACATCTAACCCCATCTTACTTGAAGCCTCCGCCAGCTCTACTTTCTTCCCAATATATATATATATATATATATATATATATATATATATATATATATATATATATAGAATTATATGTAATATTAAACTGAATTAATTATTATATGCAATTGCTTTGCTGAGTAAGACTTTTGAAACTGTCCAAGGAAACCTGTATAGCCTACAAAAAACGAAACTGTAATTTCTCAAATAAAGCGCTTATTTTTCACATTTGAATGTAATGTATAGATTCTGTTGAGATTTTTGGTATCGAGTAATAATACTAGAAGACAGATTAAGGAAGGGCAAACCTGCATTTCTAGCTTTTGTGGATTTGGAAAAGGCTTTTGATAATGTGACTGGAATAAACTCTTTCAAGTTCTGAAGCAAGCAGGAGTAAAATATAGGGAACGGAAGGTTATTTATAACTTGTACAGAAACCAGACAGCAGTTATCAGATTTGAAGGGCATGAAACGAATGGAGTGGTTGGGAAGAGAGTAAGACAGGATTTTAGTCTTTCTCCAATGTTAATCAATTTGTACATTTGCGATTAGAAATTTGGAGAACGAATTAATGTTCAGGGTGAAGAACTAAAAACATTGCGTTTTGCCGACGACATAGTAATTCTGTCAGATACAGCAGTGGACCTGGAAGAGCTGTTCAACGTAATGGACAGTGTGCTGAATGGTGCAAATAAGATGAACATTGTTGTTCTTGTTATGGTCTTCAGTCCGGAGACTGGTTTGATGCAGCTCTCCACCCTATTCTATCCTGAGCAATCCTTTTCATCTCCTCATAAGAACGGCAGCCCACATCCACTTGAATCTGCTTACTATACGCGTCTCTTGGTCTCCCTCTGCGATTTTTACCCCACACACTTCCCTCCTATGATGAATTTACGATTCCTCGATGTCTAAGAATGTGTCCTATCAAGCGATCCCTTCTTTTGGTCAGGGTATGCCAAATATTACTTTTCTCACAAATTCTGTTCAGTACCTCTTCATTAGTTACGCGATCTACCCACCTAATCTTCAGCATTCTTCTGTAGCACCACATTTCAAAAGCCTCTATTCTCTTCCTGTCCGCACTGCTTATAGTCCATGTTTCACTCCCGTACAAGGCAACACTCCACACAAATGCCTTCAGAAAAGACTTCCTCGCACTTAAATTAATATTCGATGTCAGTAAATTTCTCTTTTTCAAAAATGCTTTTCTTCCCATTGCCATTCTGCATTTTATATCCTCTGTACTGCGACAATCGCATGTTATTTTACTACCCAAGTAACAAAACTCATCTACCAACTACATTGTTGCATTACCTAATCTAATTCCTTCAGCATCACCTGATTTTCTAAGACCGCATTCCATTATTTTTGTTTTGCTCTTGTTGATGTTCATTTTATACGCTCTCTTCAACACACTGTCCATTCCATTCAACTGCTCTTCCAGGTCCTTTGCTGTCTCTGACAGAATTACAATGCCATCGTCAAAACGCAATGTTTTTATTTCTTCTCCCTGATCTTTAATCCCTATTCCAAATTTTTCATTGCTTTCCTTCACTGCCTGCTCGATATACAAATTGAAAAACATCGGAGAAAGGCTACAACCCTGTCTTACTCCCTTCCCAACTGATGCTTCCCTTTCCTGCCCTTCGAGTCTAATAACTGCGGTCTCAATGCTACCCATTCCTCTTCTACTGTTTTATTTCCCCCTGTTTCTGTCAATTGTTGCCTAAATCTCCCTCTGAAATTCTCCAGAACTTCACGTTCCTTCAATTTATCTAGGTCCCACCTCCTTATTTTCCTACCTTTCTTCAGTTTTTTCAGTTTCAGCCTACAGTTCATGACTAACAAGTTATGGTCAGAGTCTATATCTGCCCCTGGGTATGTCTTACAGTTAATAACTTGGTTCCGGAATCTATGTTTTACCATTATAAAATATAAATCTATCTGATACCTTCCGGTGTCTCCTGGTCTATTCCAAGTATACAACCTTCTTTTGTGATTCTTAAACCACGTGTTCATTCCTTTTGCCCAGTCCATATTCACCTAGTATATTTCCTTCTCTTCCTTTTCCTACTACCGAATTCCAGTCTCCCATCACAATTAAGTTTTCCTCTCCCTTAACTGTCTGAATAATTTCCTTTAGCTCCTCATATATTTCTTCTATCTCCTCATCATCGGCAGAGCTAGTTGGCATATAAACCTGTACTACTGTTGTCGGTGTTGGCTTCGTATCTATCTTGACAATGATAATGCGATCACTGTGCTGCTCATAGTAGTTCACCCGCATTCCTATCTTATTATTCATTATCAGTCCTGCTCCTGTGATACCCCCAACTGATTTTGTACTTATAATCCTGTACTCACCTGACCAACTACATTGTTGCGTTACCTAATCTAATTCCTTCAGCATCACCTGATTTTCTAAGACCGCATTCTATTATTTTTGTTTTGCTCTTGTTGATGTTCATTTTATACGCTCTCTTCAACACACTGTCCATTCCATTCAACTGCTCTTCCAGGTCCTTTGCTGTCTCTGACAGAATTACAATGCCATCGTCAAAACGCAATGTTTTTATTTCTTCCCCCTGATCTTTAATCCCTATTCCAAATTTTTCATTGCTTTCCTTCATTGCCTGCTCGATATACAAATTGAATAACATCGGAGAAAGGCTACAACCCTGTCTTACTCCCTTCCCAACTGATGCTTCCCTTTCATGCCCTTCGAGTCTAATAACTGCGGTCTGGCTTTTGTACAAGTTGTAAATAACTCTCCTTTCCCTGTATTTTACTCCTGCTGACTTCAGAATTTGAAAGAGTGTATTCCAGTCAACATTGTCAAGCGCTTTTTCCAAATCTACAAAAGCTAAAAATGTAGGTTTGCCTTTCCTTAATCTATCTTCTAAGATATGACGTAAAGTGAGTATTGCCTCCCTAGTTCCTACGTTCCTCCTGAATCCAAACTGATCTTCCCCGAGGCCAGCTTCTACCAACTTCTCCATTCTCCTGTAGATAATTCGTGTTAAAATTTTGCAACCATGACTTATCAAACTGATGGTTCTGTAATTTTCACACCTGTCTGCACCTGATTTCTTTGGAATGGGGATTATTACATTTGTCTTAAAGTCTGAGGGTATTTCGCCTGTCTCATACATCCTACACACCAGTTCAAACAGTTTTGTCATGGCTGGCTCTCCCAGAGACTTCAGTAGCTTTGAGGGTATGTCATCTACTCCTGGGGCCTTGTTTCGACTTAGGTCTTTCAGGGCTCTATCAAATTCATCTCTCAGTATAGACTCTCCTATTTCATCTTGATCTACTCCCTCTTCCCTTCCTACAACATCGTCTATAAGTTCATTTCCTTTGTAGAGCTGCTCTATGTACTCTTTCCACCTTTCAGCTTTCCCTTCTTCGCTGAGAACTGGTTTCCCATCTGAGTTCTTGATATTCGTAGAGTTGCTTTTCTTGTCCCCAAATGTGTCTTTTATTTTTCTGTAGGCGGTATCTACTTCTCCCCTATTCATACATTCTTCTACAGATTTGCATTTGACTTCTAGCCACTCCTGCTTAGCCATTTTGCACTTCCCGTCAATCTCATTTCTTAGTCGTCTGTACTCCATTTTGCCTGTTTCATTTACTGCATTTTTATATTTTCTCCTTTCATCAATTAAATTTAGTATTTCTTGTGATATCCAAGGATTTTTTGTAGGTATTGCCTTTCTATCTATTTTGTCCTCTGCTGCCTTTACTATTTCATCTCTCAATGCTACCCATTCCTCTTCTACTGTTTTATTTCCCCCTGTTTCTGTCAATTGTTGCCTAAATCTCCCTCTGAAATTCTCCAGAACTTCACGTTCCTTCAATTTATCTAGGTCCCACCTCCTTATTTTCCTACCTTTCTTCAGTTTTTTCAGTTTCAGCCTACAGTTCATGACTAACAAGTTATGGTCAGAGTCTATATCTGCCCCTGGGTATGTCTTACAGTTAATAACTTGGTTCCGGAATCTATGTTTTACCATTATAAAATATAAATCTATCTGATACCTTCCGGTGTCTCCTGGTCTCTTCCAAGTATACAACCTTCTTTTGTGATTCTTAAACCACGTGTTCATTCCTTTTGCCCAGTCCATATTCACCTAGTATATTTCCTTCTCTTCCTTTTCCTACTACCGAATTCCAGTCTCCCATCACAATTACGTTTTCCTCTCCCTTAACTGTCTGAATAATTTCCTTTAGCTCCTCATATATTTCTTCTATCTCCTCACCATCGGCAGAGCTAGTTGGCATATAAACCTGTACCACTGTTGTCGGTGTTGGCTTCGTATCTATCTTGACAATGATAATGCGATCACTGTGCTGCTCATAGTAGTTCACCCGCATTCCTATCTTATTATTCATTATCATTCCTGCTCCTGTGATACCCCCAACTGATTTTGTACTTATAATCCTGTACTCACCTGACCAGAAATCCTGTTTATCCTGCCACCGAACTTCACTAATCCCGACTATATCTAACTTCAACCTATCCATTTCCCTTTTTAAATTTTCTAATTTTCCTACCCGATTAAGAGATCTAACATTTCACGCTCCGATCCGTAGAATGCCAGTATTGTCTTTCCTGATGACAACATCCTCCTGAGTAGTCCCCACCCGGAGATCCGAATGGGGGACTATTTTACCTCCGGAATATTTTACCCGAGAGGATGCCATCATCATATTTTCATACAGTAGAGCTGCATGTCCTCGGGAATTGTAACGGCTGTAGTTTCCCCTTGCTTTCAGCCGTTCGCAGTAACCGTGTGGCAAAGCCACATTCGCTGATGTTACAAGGCCAGATCAGTCAATCATCCAGACTGTTGCCCTTGTAACTACTGAAAAGGCTGCTGCCCCTCTTCAGGAACCACGCGTTTGTCAGGCCTCTCCACAGATACCCCTCCGCTGTGGTTGCACCTACGGTACGGCTATCTGCATCGCTGAGGCACGCAAGCCACCCCACATCGGCAATGTCTGTGGTTCATGGGGGTGGAAGATGAACATTAACAAGAGCAAAACAAGTGTAATGGAGTGCAGTCTAAGAAAATCAGGTGATGCTGTAGGAATTAGATTAGATAACGAAACAATAAAGGAGTTTTGTTACTTGGGCAGTAAAATAACAAATGATTGCCGCAGAATAGAGGATATAAAATGCAGAATGGCAACGAATAGAAAAGCGTTCTTGAAAAAGAGAAATTTGTTAACATCTAATATTGATTTAAGCCTAAGGAAGTCTTTTCGGAAGGCAATTGTGTGGAGTATTGCCTTGTATGGGAGTGAAAGATGGACGATAAAAAGTGCGAATAGGAAGAGGATAGCGGCTTTTGAAATGTAACGCTACAGAAGAATGCTGAAGATTAGGAGGGTGGATCGCGTAACTAATGAGGATGCACTGAACAGAATTGAGGAGAAAAGGAATTTCTGACTAAAATAAGGGATCGATTGGTAGGACACATTCTTAGACATCAAGGAATCGTGAATTCAGCATTGAAGGGAAGTGTTTGGGGTAAAAACTGCAGAGGAAGACCAAGAGATAGATACAGTAAGCAGATTCAGACAGATGTAGGTTGCTATTCTTATGTGGAGTTGAAGCGGCTTGCTCAGGATAGGGTATTGTGGGGAGCTGTATCAAACCCGTCTCCGGATTGAAGACCACAGCAACAACAACAACAATATTAATTTAGAGAAAAGTACTCATCTTTTGTTCGATTGGAGTACAATATGACGTGCAAGGTTCCTTGCATCACTTTAAATAACACTCCGCTTGGTTCTTTTCTTCAAGTTATTCATGGAGGTAATAACAATGTTCATTTACATCTGTTTGTACACAAGTTTTTAAACAATATCATTGGTAGTCTTGTAGCAGTACATATGTTTTACAAACTTGAGACATCGAAACTTCTTGACAAATCACAGTGCCAATTGTTACAGATCTCGACGCACACGAACTCTGACTTAGAAACACTCATGGCGATGTAGCTGACTTATGTTTACAATTATTGCTGTACAAAACAATTGTGATAACAATTATGAATATTGACCTACATGTGAAAGAAATCGAGTTAATTAATAAACATAACGTAGAATAATAACAGTAAAAAAGACTTGATATTTACACAAAAACCTCCAGATTTGTTTAGACATATAGCCGGCCGCAGTGGCCGAGGAGACTGAGGCGCTCCAGTCACGGTCTGCACGGCCACTACGGTCGGGGGTTCGAATCCCCCCTCGGGCATGGATATTTGTGCCGTCCTTAGTTCATAAGTAGTTCGTAAGTAGTTTGTAAGTTTAGGGACTGATGACCCCGTAGTTAAGTCCCATAAGCTATACAAACATTTGAACATTTTTTTGTTTAGACATATTTATAATGAAATATTAAAATCGTGTTCACAAACAATGTATGTGTTTATTTTTCTATTTTTCAGTTAAAGATCGAATGAACTGTTTTATTAACATTTACATAAATATCGTACAAATACAGATACATTTTATGATTCTGGTTCTCCTATCTGATTTTCACAAGTGTCCACAGACGAAAAATGAAGGACAAGTTCCTTACATATATTTACATATTTAAATGGCAGAATTATTTACAATTAAACAGGTATCGTATAAAACAGGTAATATTCTGTGATGTTGGTTTTCTAGTCTGAAGTTCACATGTGTCTAAATACGAAAAATGAAGGAATAGTTCTTTAGACATATTTACATATTTCATTGGCAGAATCTTGATGTTACAGGGAGTATTTCTGTTGAAAATAATATAATTTTATAGTTCTGATCACAAGTGCATTTTCATTTATACAGTCTTTATTTCACTTTAAATAATGAATTTCGAGCTCTTTCTGGAAATTTCTATACGCATATTTTCGTTAGGGCGCTACAAATGAAGTCTATCGCCATCATTCAAATCACTTACTATGATTTCAAACATAGTAACATTGTACAACCGATTTAGTCTTTCCAGTTCGAATAATCACGTAACTATACAGCACTTAACCACCCGATAGCGCCGTTGTTGAGTGGTCCGGAACCGCGTGCTTCATTTATGACTGCTGACGAGTTCCAGAAAGGTCGTTATGTTATAATATATATCAGTCTTTCCCAAACTGTCAGTCGGGACCCATTAGTCAGTCGTGAAGTCTCTTCAGGTGGGTCGGCGGACGATTCTAAAATATCCAAGTAAAATATGTACACAACTAAAAAAAATAAAAAAAAATGATCGCTTATTTCACGAGGAAAGTTATATAATCTGAAAAGTTATGTACAAAACCCGTTCTAAAAAGGAAACCACGAGGTTAATAACGTACTCATGGCGGTACGAAAAGAATGCAGTCGTAACATTTGTTCGTAATTAGGGAATAACAACGCTGCGTTCTCTTCCACTTGCGACTAGTGTCATATGAGAAACCTTGATTCATTCATTCTCTGACTACAGGATAGTACCTTATTTGCTTGTTGTTTAGTGTGCGTATACGTGTTTATAGTGGCAGTTTGTATTATTTTATATTGCGTTTCTACTTTGTATTTGTTTCACGAAGAGCGCGTTAATTATGATTGCATCGTCCCTTACCGAGTGAGGACGGAGAATTTAGAAATACAACCTGGAAGAAATTAATGGCATCCACAACTACCTAGTTTCGTCCCATTTTTATAAATTTTCATTTCTTTTCGTGTGGTCTGCCGTTGGCAGTCCATTCAGTTTTATTGAAGAGCAGCCCGGTGCACGGAAGCTAGCGACAGATGATCGCCTGACCGTCAGAAGACTGCTGCAGTGCGCCCGGTGCTTTTCGGTCGTCCGTATTGCGGGAATATCAAACGTTCAATTTCATTTATTTATTAATTACAGTTTGTTTTTCGTAACTCCGGCTCTATGACAGATTACGACCATGTTCGATGATATTAACTACAATTTTCTTATTAATTAAAAGTACAGTTTATTTGAAAGATTTTCTTTCTAGAAAGTGATGTCGTGTTGGCTGCTTTGAACCTGCCAATCGTGTGGAGGCTTCTAGAACTAAGGCCGGTATTACACTATCAAATTATTGGACAAAGAATTGGGCGAAAAAATTGGATGAAATATTGGTCATATTTTTTGACAAAGAAATTGGATGAAAGGCAAAAGGGGGTATTACACTATCATCCAATATTTTGTCAAATTTGCTTCAAAATGGCGGTGTAATGCTCAGCTATTGTTTATACTACAGTTGCGTTGTGTCCGCATTTAGAAAAGGAGGAGGAAAAAAGAAAAGGAAACACACTTGGATGAAACCGTGGGTGTCAGAGCGAGACAAATAACATTTGTTACGGGACCGGGAGGATTTTCCTTTTTTATGCCGTCGGCAGAACAGCCAGGCAGTACACTGCTAATTATTTTGTCGCTCTTCATCCTTCACAGTTTGCAATAGAGTAACAAAAAGGCTGACTCAAACAGTGTATACGAATAAGAATGTTAAGTTGATAAACCAAGTTTCATTAAATAACGTTTTAAATGGAAAATGTGAGCACTGACAAGGAGGATAATCTAAATTGTTTATGACGTTATTAACAATGTAAGGGGGAAACATTGCTGATAAAGTAAATAGACTCTATTTATTTCCTTACGAAAATTGGCTGACGTATTTTTATGTACATAGATTCGCTTGCAAACAGATGTTGATGTTTTGAAAGTTGTTTCATTTTCCAGAACTTAGCACACCACGCTACCAAAATCATACATTGTAAAATCTGCTTCAGCCGTATTAAGATTTAGGAGTATTACTTCTTCAATTCTTATAGTATATAATGACTTTTTTACATCAAGGATTGTAATTCAACCTCACTTTTGCCGCAGGGTAGTGGGCTACGCGAATTGACGTGACGGAGATTGTGAATTGACCTTGCCACCTGTTATATAACGCTCCATCTGATTTTTTAAAATTTTGTTGTTACTAGAAAACACTACACAAACATTCCACTACTAGCCATGTTTACGAATACGAACGTTATGTCCAAGTAATGTCAGATATTTAACCTCCAAATAAAACATCTGTAGTGGCAAGGAAGCTGTATACTACTAGCTCTCCAAGCGGTCACATTTCTCACTGCAGGAAACAGAAGACGAGCGATTTCTTTGATCAAATCTAGGCCGAGGCGTAGATTGGATGAAATATTGGACGATGTTCCCATTACACTACGTCCAATTTTTCTTTGTCCAATTCTTTGACAAATAATTTGATAGTGTAATACCGGCCTAAGGCGCAGAGCAAGAGCTTTGTTTCGAGTGGTAGTCGGTGGCGCGCCTCTGCATAGGCGCCACGTATGTCGAGGTGCGGTTCTATGTGAAAGTGTTATCTGGCTGGTGTAAATTTCGTTGGTGAGCCTTAAGAGCTCTGAGGAAGTGCATTTGCGTGATTTTCGTCCGATGACCTTGCCCCAGCATTTCGTGAATTAAGCGAGCTGTTGCTCTGGTGATAGCGAGAGAGTACGACGAGGTTGTTTTTGTGGTAGAGTTGCTTCAAATACTCAAATTTTAATAATTATCAGGTGCTCATCAGATTAACATTTAGATACCGCGAGAATATTGATGATATCTGTACATATGGCTCCAACGTTACATGCCACATTGATCGTAATAAATAGAAGTTATTTCAAAAGACCATTATTATTTCAAGTAGGCAGAGACAGTTTCCTTGCTACCAATTTCTAGCATCACACATCGAGAGCTGCACTACGTTAGAATCTGCGACCTGACGAGAGAAGATATCCGATGGGACTGAACATTTTGTCAGGTAAGCAGTCCTGACCTGTTGTGGTGCATGCAAGTAGGAGAGAACACTCACCACTGAATAATAGGAACTTTCAGTGATAGTAGAATTCACTTAGTGTATGTGAATCGCGTGTAAAGGTCGCTTGGCGAATTAATCAAGTGCTATGCAAGGCATGCATAGTTGGCATCCCTGAATAAGTAAACTTCGTGCTACCAGCTCGTAATGTAGGACTAAAAAAAACTGTTGCCAGGTAGCAGCCGAGAGCTTTACAAATAGGTGTGACCTTATATTTAACTTGGTAATGTGTGTTGTGAGAAAGACCGGTTACTAACAGCTGTTAGAACATTATAATCAACAACAAAATTTGCATTGTACAAAGAACTTATCTCCTTTCTAACGGCTGAGAATAGAGAGTTATAAACCACGTATATAAAGTCATAAAACCGCGAGCGATCTCAGTGTGTTATATCAAAATGTTGCTATCTGTCATGATCTTTAACGTTAGTTTGTTTCGTTTTGTCAATTTGCAACTATACTAGTGTATGTCATTATGTTTTTTTATGTGCATAGTTGTATGGGGACTAATCACAGACACACACACAAACACACACACACAGACAAACACAGTGAGGTGGTGAAAGTAATGGAATTGTGATATGCGCAAACACAGAGAAGAAAACAATGCAATGGAAATGCGGTCAGAAAAGTGTAATGTATACTTGTGTCTATGGATGGACAAGACCTGTTTTACGAACTTTTATATTTCTTCCAATTAAAAACATAGAAGACAAAGCCACAGTTAAAACAGCCATAAGAAACATTGTAGTTCAAAACTGAATAATGTACATGTTTGTAAGCTCAATAAATTTCGTGTTCTCTATAGTATTTTGTGTTACTATCTTCCTAACCCTTACGATCGTCATAGTGCCGTCTCCCAATATTTTGAACTTGACAATTCCTTCCGTTTTTTTCTAGCATCATTTAAAGCCAAACAAATAAGAAAAAGCATTGGTAAATGAAATAACTGTTTAAAATTTCTTCTCGTTTTAAAAGGTTATAATTTGCAAGCCAATCCCATAGTTACAGCGAGAATGTTAGGCAACATAGATGGGCTTAAATTTATGAACACTAGTATTGTAGGAGGCGGAGATTGTACGAGGTACTGGACTTCATAAAATTGACATAATGTGTGGAGTGGAAGTAGTGCTGTGATAAGAGCATGTATTACGTAGTGTATAGACGCCTTGTGGCGCCAGTACAAAGAGGTGCGAGCAGATTCGCGGCAGCAGGAGTAGACTTCGCAGCGCGCGTGCAGCCAAGTCAAAATAGACACACTTCCTGGGTAGCACGGTAGTAAGTGACCAACGTCCAGTTCCCCCAATCTGACAATAAATAAAAAATAAAAGCGATTTAGACATTGAATAAAGAATAACAGAAGGTACGAAACGAAAAGAAAGAAAACAGCAACTAGTTAAACTACTGAAATACTTATTTCATACCGCTTCTGGGCATTTTTTATCCTTCTACAGAGGTATAACAATGACCTCACACGCCAAATACGTCTACATGTCTGCACGGCTCCGTTGCTTGGTGAACTTTAATTTCCTATATTTCTTTTATATCTCGATTCCTTTCAAACAGTAATGTTGGATGTGACCTTAATCCGACGTGCATCGTATTAAAAAAAGTTCTTTTTTTAATAATGAGTGATTAGAATATAATATTTTGTACATATTCCAAACGCAATTCAAACATTCTTTTGAAACTAGTGGTTATAAAAAAAATATTTCCACATGAAATCATTGTCACTAAAATTCGACATAAGAATTACTTAGCTTTAAATAAATTAGTATAAATACATAAAGTTATTTTTTAAAGACTTAAAATGTATTATTTTATTAACGAATCAGATAGCATGTTTTTTAAATCTTAAATTTATTTTCATCACAAAATAATTGTAAAAAATTGATATTGTATTAATTTATTAGAATGCGTATTACTGATACATATGTTTTGTTCGTTACAACACAGTGCAACATTGCATTTGGTACACTTGATTCATAAATAGGCCTTTATTTATTTATTTATGTGCTTATTTAACCTGACCAGATTAGGGTCTTAAGGTCCTCTCTTACATTTTACCAGGAACAACATACACAAAGGATTTAAGAAACAAAAACATAGTACTAATAACATTAATAATAATAATAGATGCTAATACTAATACTAATAATAATAATGATAATAATAACACAAAAGTTACAGTATCAATAGTAATTTGTAGTGCATGCCAATACTAATAATAACAAGAGATATTTACATGGAGATTGATTGATTTAACACATATTAACTAAGTTTAATATAAACAGAAAGAAAAGATTAATGAAAGAAGAGAAGACTGAAAATGAAAGTGCCACTGGTTGTTACGAAGTGGAGATAAATATGAGTTAAGATCTCTGCTGACGAAAGGACAGGGAAACATTTGTGGGGGGAGGAGGAATTGACAACAATGAGCTACAGATTGGTAAGTGGAGAAAAAGATGGCTGTTGTGATAGAAGGTGGTCCCTTAGTTATCTTGTGAAGTCTGGAATTGATTTAATCTCTCTTAAATTTTAAGGAATATGGTTCCACAGACGTGTTTCCGATACAGAAAATGATTTAGAGAAGTTACAGTGTTATGTGATGGCACCGAGAAAGTTTTATTTTACCGAGAGCGTGTGTTTCTGCTGTGCTGAAGGTTTGCAATGAATGAGGAAGCGATTCAGCAAACATAATGTATGGTGGGTTCGACGCTTATCTGCACATAGCCAAGATAACTGCTCGTATGCAGGACTGATATGTTCGTAGAAGCGTAGATTACAAATGTATCGTACATAAGAATTTAACGCCGCTCCAGCATATGTGAATTTTCGTGTGACAGTCCTTGCTCCATAATCTAGGATGGGAAGTATTAGTGTCTCAACGAGTTTCTTTTTCAGCTGCAAAGAAAAAGTGAATGAAGTGACACATATAACTTCTTACAGACTATGGTTGTGTGCTCTGTCCAGTTCTTTATAAGAAGTCTGTTTCTTTATTTTGATACTAAATGCTATGGCCAGGGTCCAATTTGGTCAAAAGTTCACGTCAAAAACTGTTGTATAACATCCATTCTTCAGATGTGCACTTGCAATATCTGCTCGAAACTTCAGCAGTGATGTTAATTTAGCATTTTCTGCTCACAGCGTCACATATAAAGCAGCGAAGCCTTCAGACAAGCCATGTCTGATTCTTATTATTTTATGTTTATTCTTAATGTGTTGGATGTAAAAAACATTCATGGTTTGCAGATCTTTGACTACCCACATACATCTTGGGGAATTTGTATTGACAGCTACTAAAATTTCAACCCCTACAGGCGTACCGTTAGACGCGGTTATAAAACGTCCAATTAAACTTCTGCCTTGAGGCAATGCTGACTGCTCTGACGGATCATCTTGAATTTGACTATCCGATACAATTTCTTTGGCTGATATTTCAGCTGCGAGGGTGTATCCGAGCGGTCTGGAGCGCCAAGTTACGGATCGCGTGGTTCGAATCCTCCGTCGGCATGGATGTGTGTGTTGTCCTTAGGTTAGGTTAACTTAGTTTAAGTAGTAAGACTAGGGACTGATGACCAACGTAGTTTGCTCCCATAGAATTACAAACATTTGAACATTTGATTTTTTGATATTTCAGATTCATCGCCAGATAGAAGAAGAAGAATGTCATTGTGGCATAGAGTTTCATGTTGTCCTCGCTTCACCTATCAAGAAAATGTGATGCAACAATTAAAACTATGAAATATTACATAACAATAAACACAAAACAGTTTTATGATAGAAATTCAGTTTTAGATATCTCATGCATATTATTGCAGAAATGATTCTACCTGGCGTCAATTGAAGTTACGTAATAATTACATTAAGAAAGACATATATAACTATATGTATTACTCCTGTTCCCATAGTGGAATTAGGTAAATGTTGTTCAATATCCGAGACTTTCAGTATACAAAGATCAAAACAAAACGCAATACATGCCGTTCATTAACTAATGCCGTAGCAAAACTCACAACACTGTTTTGTTATGTACATTAAACAAACGAGGACTCATGAAACCAAAAGCCACTGGAACCTGTTTGAAAAAATCTCAGAACTACGTGAAGCGATGCCAAAAAGCAGCACTGAAACCTTCAGTAGCTTAAAGAAGCCAGAAAGCCACGCAGGAATTGCTGCGAGGTCTAAGGCAGCATGCTACTGATTCCGCGGCAATCCTTGGCTTGGGTGTGTGTATTGCCCTTAGCGTAAGTTAAAGTAGTTTGTAAGCCTAGATACCAATGACTCTAGCAGCTTTGTCCCTTAGGTATAGTAACATCTGAACGTTTGTAGCTCGGAATGCTCAATGATGTCATCTGGAATCATACAAACAGGAACGGGTAGTAATAATTTGATTATAATAGTCCTGATAATGATATTATTATGATTGAAACTAATCACACGTTATCCGTCAATGTTTTAATTTGAATGTTAACATGAAAACAATAAAACATCATTTCCTTCTGTTTATGATGACAAAAAGATTGTGCACCATTTTTCTTTATACGAGACCCCAATTACGCTGCATGGACATTACGTGGCTCAAAGTTGTATCAGATTGCATACTGGCAGTTTAGTTCTTCAAAGGTACCAGTAAATAATGCGATAGAAACTCTGTTCTACTATGTATCTGAATAGTTCCAGCTGGAAACAGGAATAAAGATGAGACTCCACATTCCGTCTATGAATTACATTTTTGTTAGTGTTCTTTGTTTATTGGAAAAAAGGAAACTAGATCACGGTTTAACGTCGTATAGACGTCAAAGTTACTTGAGGCGAGACACAAGTTCCAGATGCTTCAAGGGTGGGGAAATATTCCGCCATGCTCTTTCGAATAAAGAATCCCGGCGTTATAAAACAGCGATCAGCAAATCTAGTTGTCGGACTATTTGAATCGTCTTCTTTCCGAATATTTTTTTATTAGATATTAGATATTAAATTTCATTTATAACTGTTAAGTACGTGCTTTCAAAAACATTTGTATTACCACTGTATAGACAATCATGTTTGCTTATACAATTCATAGATTTTTTTTTTCACAAATTGACTTACAAAATTACATCCGTCCATATTCATATTAATTTCGATTAACTTCACTTTCCATTGCCTTTCTAAGGCGGTGATGAGAAAAATTCTAATGCTTGTAACAAAAAGCAAAGTCTCTTTCACAGCAGGAAAAAGAAAATAATGAAGGAGACGAGATAGGATGTAACACTTTAATCAGGAAATAACATACTATCACTAAAGTTAAGCCCGTAGTCAGGATTTAATGTGATTGTAATTTCGCTAGCGTGTGTGGTGAGGAGGGGGTGGAGGCGAAAATCGAGCATACTTTGCACAGGCACATTAGTGGCAGGTGCGGTGTACGCTCTCTATAACGTGCAGTTTTACGTGGACTGCTCGGTCAGGTGTTGCAAAATATAGCTTATGAAATACGCGGTACCACATCGGGGTAAGCATGCCGCTGAAAACATGCCAAGAACATTAGTACTGATTTATGTAACTGCCAGCGGCCGGGCACCGCTAGTTATGGCACGAATTCACGCCTCTCGGTAAAACCCAACCTCAATTTGTGCTGTAAGCACAGGGTAGCTAAAAATTGCGTTTACCTTACTAATACGGCCTGCATACAGTTTTAAATAGACTTCGTTTGACTTTTGTCGGTGAATGTTGCTTCGAAACTACAACGAAGCTCTACATTATATATTTTTGATGCTCTGTTACGTATTTTATTGTTACTGTTGCATTCTGATTATTACGGATTCACAGAAAGTAATAAGACAGTCCTTTTGACTTCGGAATATTAAACGTAAGGTATTGACTAAAGATATGATTCCGTTCTGAGGACATACAATGCCGGAAAAAAAATATTACAACTGGAAAGACGACTTCCATTTTGATCCGATGACGGAACATGCACCCTGGGAGACAGCATAGATACTGATAAAAGTTTCAACACAGTTTGCCAACATGCTGCATAGTGACATAGTTGTCTGTGAGTATCCAATCTTTTTTAGTGGATCTGGACATGAATGGGTTGCGTTTTCATACCTTGCTTTCAGTGCACATAACTATTGATCTACAATGAGGAGGAAGTTGTGATTTTGGACGAACACTGAATGACATTAACTTAGGCTGTAGTAGAAACTTATTGAAATATCTGTTATAGCTGAAGAATTACAATATTTTGCCTAACAGATGTTTTTTATAATAGACGTTCGCATTCTGGAACCATTTACTGGTGCGTCGTCAGTTTAATAGCGTTTGCACTGTGGCATTCGTAGGAACATATTATACCTCTTGTTTTGTAGTTTGTAGTTTGGAGTATATTCGAAGAAATATAAAACCCATTATTACACTTCATCACTATTTTGACAAAAAATTGCCGTTAAAATTATATACAGAATGACAAACATAGATCATTTCTGGAATAATTAAGCATAATAGAAAGATGTAGTGGAAACTTATTGAAATATCTGTTATAGCCAAAGAATTACAATATTTTGCCTAACAGATGTTTTTACAATAGATGTTCGCATCCTGGAACCATTTACTGGCACATTCTCAGTTTAATAGCGTTTACGCTGTGGCATTCTTAGGAACATATTTTGCCTCTTATTTTATAGTTTGGAGTATATTTGAGGAAATAGAAAAACGCTTATTACACTTCATTACTATTTTGTCTAAAATTACCGTTCAAATTATATACAGAATGACAAACATAGATCATTTCTGGAATTATTAGGCATAATAGAAAGATAATGTTCCATTCTTCAAGTGGGAGATTGACGATATTTGTACCTGGTTTTCTGAAAATGTAGTTTCGAGAAAATGAGAAAAGAATGTCCACAGTGTTTTTGACTCACTGAATGCCACTTTCAGAACGTTCCAGTGGTATAATTTTGCTGCCCAGCTGCTTCTTTATGCTCTGCAAACTTTTTAGGAGTCTATTCCTTACTCTGCACTCTTTAGGGGTGGCTTCCGCAGCCCTTTCAGCTTCAACTAGTCGCTGACGCTCTATAGCAGTCAGAGCAGCTATCAATTATTTCCTGGTTGGATGCCTAATTTGTCCATTACTTTTGTACTGCTAATTACACCATCATTCAAACAGATAACAGCATCAACCACACCTATTTTGAGTACTGTCCATCCAACATACACTGTTTTCGGTACTCTTAGCCACACGAAATTGTAGAAACCCTCATTAGGACTTTGTGTACGGCCACGTAGACATTTGCTAAGTAATTTTTTTATTCTTTTATTGTTTCCATGACTGTGGCAGGCATGGAATGTTTATGGTGATATTGTAACGCACTAAATTTTGGTGACACTAAAAGACACGTGACAAAGCCACTGAATCTGTCAGACCAGTCCTCAGACAAAGGAAGAGTGATTTATAAAAATAATACGTCAAATTTAATTATAGATTCTAAATCCAGATGAAATTCCAAGTTTATTGATCACACACTCAGACGAGTAATTAGGTGATTAATAATCATTAAAATTTCGTCACACGATTATAGGCATAAAACAAATTTTTCCAGGTCCACAGGCACTACCGACGTTTTGTCTGTATAGTGGAGTATCGGTTGGAGGGAGCAGCATAATTTTCGCACTGCACATTTAACTATCACAAGAAATGGCCAATATGGCGAAATCTTTCTTAGTTTTCTTTCGGCTTTTATTTCAAACCGTAGCTGTAGCACGCGGTGGCGGAGGGAGACGAGTTTTCGCGTTCTCCGCCCCAGTTCAGGCGACCCAACATGACGGTTAGAACACCGCCGCTATTTCGATCAGGAGATAGGTAACCATGTTTCCTTCCTCGTCTGTTAGGTTGGCTACACGGACCTTTTCGCCAACCGCGGAGGTGCACATGAATGCATTGGTCACTTCTTTAAATAGCCTGGAGATCAGATCCCGAACCGCATCCCGTTGCAGTTCCTGGAGGTATCGACATCGGGAGATCAGCGTGCGGAAAAATACCGTCGTTTAGTGACACGTGCTTCCCATTAGCCTGGGAGCAAGCAGCCTGTCCTAGATTTCCGTGCCGGACTCGACATGATCACCAATGCGACATACTTCGCATCGCCCGTGGTCGCGACCGTCTTACTTCTGCATTTGCGCCGTCTATCGGGAGCGGTATGTAGCGTGTTAAATGCCTTGATCCGACCCCTGTTATTGTGATCGTGGCTAGTTTCTTACCTTTAGTCTTAAACTCCCTCTGAGGGGGGTATTTTGCGACTTGGCCAACAGCAAGCCTATTCCACGCCCAGTGGCTGCATTCAACTTCTAAGAGTTTATGATAATTTGTGACAGGGCTACCTCTCCTCTGTGTGCTTTGATATTAATATATGTTTTGACTGGCTATCCCAACTTTCATTAACTGTAGCTTCCCTTACTGTTCCTTTTTGTAAACCTTTTACCAGGCGCTGAAACCACTGCTGTAAGAGGAGAAGTCCGACCGCCTGGAACATAAGATCTGAGTTGCTGGTCAGGAAACAGTCGGAGATTCTTTGAAGGATAGTTGTCTTTCAGGTGGAGGCAATTTTTTTCTTTCTAATTTTCAGTTTTTTCACGTCCAGGCCTCTACTGGGAAATGTTTACAGCCCTAAGGCTCTGTGTGACATCAACGTGTGACGCAACCAGGCGCCCTGATTCGGAGACGCACTCGTGCTTTCTAGGGCCAAATGAGTCAGTTTGAAAGGATTTCTAATTGTGGCCTTCCCAGAGAATTCTCCCTTTCGGAGAATTGTCACATAAGTTGTTAGTGTTGCGTCAGTTACGTAACGAAGGTAATTGCAATGGTCACGAAAGCATTCACATATCCGTAAACGAGGATCTGGATGTGCACGCAGCTTAGACGTCCACTAAGATTGTTGCACTGCAAGTGCAGCAGTGACAAATCTTACAGCTACAACAGCATACAAAGAGGTGTCAACACGAATTGTTGCCAACCAATTACTAGCACAGAGATGCACACTTCTATAGTCCATTCGCAGAGACGAGACAACAGAGGTAGACAGTCTGAATCACGTGCTAATGACGTCTCATTGCCAGCTGCCGCTAAGGGTAGACAACAAACGCACGACTGCTGCAGTAGAGGCTGTAGTCGCATTGTGCACTGCCATTAAAACTGTCCGCGAAACTTTTCAAGTGCTGGTCGTGCATCGTAAGCAAGGACATACGCGGGTTGTAACTTAAATATTGGCAACACTGATGTGGAGACTACCAAGAAATCTACTACTGTCGCTGATAGCACACGTTACTGACATACCTAGCTTACCTCCGAGCAAATGGACTCGCCCGGCCCGCCTCACCGGTCTGCTCACAATCAAGGGAAACACAGTCACTTTGCATACGAGGGTCTAACGTAAATGTGTCAGTATGTTTTCGGAACAGAAACGACGGAGAAGGATCAAGATTGAATATGCCAGAGGTCGTACAGCATGACAGTGCCATCAAGGTCTTCAAAATGCGTACGGGGATCGGCATTTACATAAAGAACAGTGGCACGCTGCTTAAAAGCCTTCAACGAAGGTCGCAAACTGTAGCGGACATACCTCGGGCAGGTCATCTTAGCGTCTCTGAAGAAGAAGTACATACCACTGCCGCTTTAGTGGACATTGATTGACGCCAGACGATACGTACGCTCAGCCACAAAACCGGATTAGCGCATGCGACTGTGCTTCGCATTCTAGAGGAACGCCTGCTCATGCGAAAAATTGCATCACGGTGGATTCCGCATGACGAAAATGCAGAAATGAATGTTTTACTACGCTGCTCAGACGCAGTTGGAGCACTGTGAGCGTGAAGGAGAGGCTTTCTCACGCCGTATCGTAACACTCGATGAGATGTGGGCCACATAGTACGAGCCAAAACCAATCCAACGAAGGGCGTCATTTGGGTCGCCGCGAAAGTCGAAACTGCTTCAGAGCCCCAGTATGATGAAAGTTATGGTGCTTCTCGTATGCGACTTTGATGGTGTGATCCTAATGCAATACGTTCCTTCATGGCAGACCGCCAATGCACAATATTAATGTGCAAGCTGTGGCTGCTCTGTTCGGTCGATGGCACTGGGATGTACTGTATCGTCCATCATACTCCCCCGCCGCGGTGGAGTAGCCGAGCGGTCTAAAGCGTCTCGCTGCGGAGCGCGCGGTTGCTCGCCGTGGAGGTTCGAGTCCTCCCTGGGGCATAGGTGTGTGTGTTTGTCCTTAGGGTAGTTTACCTAGGTTTAAGTAGTTTGTAAGCTACGAACTGATGACCACGCAGTTTGGCCCGCTAGATTTACAAACATTTGAACAATTGTGTCAAATTCTACCGAACCTACACAACTTGATGGCATTTTCAGTCCTCATAAGAAACGATTGCAAATATCAGCTTAAAACAGTTCGGAGAAGAAAATTATCCTTTATATGTATGGGTCAAATGTGTTTTACATCCAACAACAATTTAAAAATACTGCACATTCCACAGGGGCCAGTGACTGGTCCGTGTATCGGATGGTTCGTGAACGAGTAAGCTAATCAGACAAAATCATCATGGAATAAAATTCTACAAAAATAAAAAATAAATAAATAAATTCGACAGAAGTGCCATAACGATCACAGCGCACCAGTTTTCCTTTCGCAGTGAGCTCCTACCACTGATGAAATCCTTACGTCCTTTAACGAAGATGCTGATCTGCAGGACTTCAGAAGAACCACCTTGTACCGTTTAATGAAAGAGAGAAACTCAGGTACGCCAGTCGTGTGCATGAAAGCACGCTTGCCGACAAAGACAGATCATTCTGTGAAGAAGGCGTTATTTAAGGACAAAGCACGCCAGAAGGGTTGGAAAATTTATTACTTGGACGAGACCTGATTACAATATAGGCTATAAGCGGAATAAATTCTGGAGAGATAATTCCTTATCATTAGCTAAATAACACTTCCTCTATGGTTTCTCTACAGGAAACAAACCGGCGCCTGGGAAAAGAAAACAAGAGATAATAACACATACTGGGAGCGAGACAGGTTTTGTGGACGAGTATTTGTGAATTTTCGAGTCGGAAAAGACTGATTACAATGAAGAAATGAACAGAAAATCTTTCGAATCTTGGATTTCCAAAGTTCATCCTCGCCTTTATGATAATGGTGTTATTGTATGTGATAATACATCATATCATTCCCGCAAACTGAAATACGGGCTTCATTGAACAGAAAATTATAGACTGCTTTCGTCCAAACGAATACTATTTGAGAATGATATGTTGAACCGATAACTCCCGGCTATCGTCGAGGAAAATAAAGCAGCTGATAATTCTTATGTTTTTGACTCTACGGCAAGTTCAGTAAACAAACTGTATTAAGATTGCCGCAATGCCACTGTGAACTGAGTGCTATTGAACTTGCACGGCCACATATTAAAAATTACGTCGAACTGTATGAAGTGGAAGTACTTCTGACTGAAGCAGTCGCTGAAGTAACGCCGGATGTGTAGCAGAAATACGTGCTACAAGTAAAAAAAAAAAAAAAAAAAAAAAAAAAAAAAAAAAAAAAAAAAAAAAAAAAAAACAGAAAAATCAATGTGGGACACGGATAACACTGTGGAGGCTCAAGAAGAGAGTTTAATTATTAGTGTAAATAGTGGTTGCAGCAGCTTATGACTCCTCCTCAGACGGATAATTTTTCTGCCTGTGCTGAAAAATAAATATACAAAGAGCTCGCCCGTTAAAATTACTGGTGAGTACTTCAGTTTATTTTTCTTTTATTTATTTATTTTTCTTTTTTCTTCGTTACAAATCCAAGAAAAGTGCTTGTGTCACAGGGAGCAAGTAAGAGTGAGGTCTTCGTTTTGTAATAAGAACACACTTCTTTCCTGTATTTTTTCTTGATTTTCGAAGTGTTAGCTTTACGCACACTAAGCGTTCTACTGTCGAGACAGTTCGCCTTCGGTTTTCTCACTCCTGGTTGGCACACTTATGACAAGGCACATGTGTGAGGAGTCAACACTTGTTAGAAGACAAGGGCGAGCATGTAGCAGGCGGTCTACAGGGGCACCCACAACCTCTGTCCCGGCTAGCAGTTGCTCTCGGTTGCTATACCTGTGGATGTTGTGCAGAGCCAATTTTTTCCACTTAATACGACACGATACGATACTGCGGTTATATCACACATGGTAACGATTTTACTAAGTCTAAGCTTATTTCTCCTACCTCTTTGTGTATCCTCTGGCGCTGCAAAGTTTGTACGGACTGACTCGTTTAGGCGACATTGTGTTATCTTCATCTCTAAATCTACATATATACATTTTTCACCATCTCCAATGGTCATGACGTTCATTACGTAATTTTTGATGCGTTTAATTACAGCAGGCCGATATAAACGTAACCAGGAATGATTAATGGAAGAAATGGACGGTAGGGAATTGACTATCATTCGTTATCTAAGCTTATTTTAAACAACATTTATTACCAAACCCAAGTAATAGTTTCAGAACTCACAACAAAATATTGAAATATGAATCTTTATCAAAATGTTTTTTGAAATAGACTCTTTTGTGTCCCAGTCTCGTCGCCGTTTTTGTGTCTCGTTTCTGTCGTATGTGTCGGTGGCCGAGTAGAAAGACCGACACAGGAATAAAGGATGCACGCTTGTGCAGGTAGGAGGTGACCAGCCATTGGGACAGCAGAAACTAGAAACACTAGAGTAAATTAGAACGATATATATATATATTTCTTAGAGACTTAGTAATACTTAACTTTTACATAGCTCAGTACTGCAGAATGCTGATACATAGTTGAGCTAGAGGCCTGCCTAGTGCCTATCCGATAGCCAGTGGGACAGCAGAAACTAGAAACACTAGAGTAAATTAGAACGATATATATATTTCTTAGAGACTTAGTAATACTTAAGTTTTACATAGCTCAGTACTGCAGAATGCTGATACATAGTTGAGCTAGATGCCTGCCTAGTGCCTATCCGATAGCCAAGTCTTCACTGATGCCTATCTGATTCCGAAGTGTTAACTGGTTCCTATCTCAGTTCCAAGTGAACGATGTCGTTCAGTGGTGGCCACGAGCGGGATAGCAGCAGAGGGCGCTCGTGGCTGACGTCGTAAGAACGCCGCGCCGTGCGTGCATGGCGCCGCGCGGCGAAAGTAGGTGGCGCGCACTTTAGACTTGTGCGACACCACAGACTCAAAACCCAAAAGAGGAAGATGTCACAATTAAGGAATACAATGATTGGCAAGGCTCTAGTACAAGAACTGGCACTAATAAATTTATCTCCATTGCGTATAAAGGACGGTTAAACTATTTAAGGAAAAGCACTTCAAAATTATATACCCAAGATTAAGCAAGTAACATCAGGGTACAAAACCACATCCAACAACTTACACACTTTAAGTGAGATAAGATTTACAACAAGTAAACCAAAAGTGTAGGAAAATCTAAATGTGAACAGTGCGCGTACGTCTTCCGTTGGGTCCGTCAACGCGCTTAGCACGTAGCGTTCCTCGTGACATCACCAAGTGTCTCACGTCAGCGGGAACCGCCCAGTTCAACAACAAGCGTCCGTACATATACAGATAATTGAGACTAAAACACAAAAAGATATACTTCAGCTTTAAGATACAAACACATAAAAGTAAGACCCTGAAGCATCTCCCGTACCTCCCAATGAAACAGATTGAGCTTAAGCGAAACTCGGAACTTTAACAACCAAAAGATTTTAAAAAATAACTTAAGCCCTTTTTCTATCTTTTGGGATTAGCCAACCACTAATCATCAAAAATGTTCAAACCTCGGCCACCGCGGCCGGCGAAGAATGAACTCAAACCAGCAATATACTGAACACTTATTGCAGAAGGGTGATGCCATACTTGAATGTTCAATTTACTTAATTTTTATGTTTTTCGTATACTGGAACTTTTTTGGCAGGGCGAAGGTTTGTTTTTTGTTTAATTTTATTTTTGAATTATTGGATACTAGCTCTGAACCCGTTATTGCCCGAGTGTATATTCATTTTTCTGGTCTTATATTAGAAACGAAAATTAAAATTCGGTAGAGATTTCATCTTCATGTATTCATGAAAACAGTTTAGAAATTATGAAACAGTAAAACAAAGAAATATGCATAATGAACAAATTTGTAAGTGCAGTATTCAAAGAAAGAAAAATAGTAATGAAATGTAAATGTATAACTTTAATTTCATTCGTAATTTGACTAGAAACAATATTTGTTGTTACTTGTTCAGGAGCTAGTATGAATAAATTCTTTGGTGACACCATCCTTGAGCAGGTACAATATGTTCAAATGTTTGTTAAGCTTATTTGACTTAACTGCGGGGTCATCAGACTCTATATTTACAAACTACATTTGAACTAACTTATACGAAATACAACACAAACATCCATCCCCGAGGGTGGATTCGAACCCCGGACGGGGAACGGTCTCGCGCATCGGAGCATAGCGTCTCAGTGTCCCCGGCCACTCCGCCCCGGCATGAGCAGGCGATATAGAGTTGTTCATGTGAGAAACATAGAGATGTCAAATCCACTCCTAAGTATTTAACAGAGTGTACCTGTGATTTGCTAATCGTAATAGAAAATACAGGTCTCACAGGAAACTGCAGCCTCTTGAAGTTAACGGTAGATATGTCGGAATAAGGAGTATTCAAGGGATGTACACAGATTCATTCTCTCACTTTCCCTGCAGGATGATGGTGGGCTTTGGTGGTTTTGCATGAACCTAATTATTTGTATCGTCATAACTCATGAAATATTTATTCCTTTTTTATCTTATTCCTTCTCTTTCTTCCCTTTCTGTCCATCAGTTTCAACCTTACCTGAATTTCCATGCAGGTCAATACTTATGATGTCATATATCCTTGACTGTGTGTTCTACAATAATATAATGCACCAGATTTGCAGAGGGTAATATTAGGAAACCGTCTGCGATGAATAAACAGTGGAGGAATGAAATCTCGTAAATCACTCAGAAAGTTTTTGTAACTCAATGTTTACGACGTCATATCTCCTGAGCTATGTGTCGTATGTTGTTTTTAACCCCACATAGATTGTTTGTCTGATATTGTTATTTTAGGAGGAGATGTGCAAAAATAGCGCCTCATGTAGCAGTTATTTGGAAAATTCGTTGTTTACGACGTCCTATCTCCTGAAATATGTGGCGTACTATGATACAAATTCCAAGGTATATGTGCCTAAAATCTGCAAAATATGTGGTGATTGGTGTTAGTAGTAAAGACGTAATAAATTGAAATCTCATGCGTGATGATGCGGTTTTTCATGAAGCAAATTGTTTATGACTTTATATCTAATGAACTATAAGTCGAGCTGTGGCATAATAACGCAGGAATAATCAGTGGTATATATACTGTGTGTGGAATGTCTCGCAAATTTATTTTACAGTTTAATAGTAATAAGTAGCAACGCCAGGCCACATGCCGTAGATATGAACATCGGAAAAGTAGTAAGCGTTAAATTTTTTACTTTCTTCATTTTGTTGGGATTGTTAGCGAGAAAATGTTTCATAAAGATTTGAGATTATATTTAAAGTATATTACAAGACGCTAAGTGCTCTCATTCTCAAATAGTTGACGAAAAATCACGCTATCACGCGCTGGAAAATGGGGAAGTTTTCATTGTTAATTACGTGATATCGTGTGAAATACTATCGTAGTTGGTTTTTGATGCCATAGAAAATGTTTCCTGACCTTAAAGAATACGTGTACAAAATCTGGTTAAAATCGGTCAATTAGTTTAGAAGCAGATATAAAATATTATCACATGATAATTCGTTTTTCACGAATGTCATTGTTTATGACGTCATAACTCCTGAGGTATGTAACGTAGTTGGATCTTACCCCGACAGCGATTGTTGCTTGATAATAAGTAATATGTGTACCACGTTCGGTTGACATTGATCCAGTAGTTTAGGAGATGATGTAGATCATACATCAAATTTTGAAAGATGTTTAGAGTGATCAAGCTGTACTTGTTTCGTGCTAGCTCTCAAATGCTTGTAGAAAACAAACGTCCTTGCAATTAAAAAAAAAATAATAACTCCCGTATCACGATAGATGAAACCATTCCCTGTATACATGGTACAGAAAAATATTGGTTGCGCTTTATATTTGACGAAAGCCACGTTTCCTCAGACCTAGACGACACCAAACAGGCTGGTCATTTAAACGAAATGATGGCAGGTATGGCGGAAGGGCCAGTGTAGGAACTTCCGAGGCAGCCTGCGCCTTTCAAAAATGTTCAAATGTTTGTATAGCTTATGGGACTTAACAACGGGGTCATCAGTCCCTAAACTTACAAACTACTTATGAACTAACTAACTAACTAATACTAAGGACGGCACAGCCAGCCGCGGTGGCCGAGGGGATTGAGGCGCTTCAGTCACGGTCTGCACGGCCACTACGGTCGGGGGTTCGAATCCCCCCTCGGGCATGTATATTTGTGCCGTCCTTAGGGTAAGCTAGTTGATAAGTAGTTTGTAAGTTTAGGGACTGATAACCCGGTAGTTAAGTCCCATAAGCTTAACAAACATTTGAACATTTTAAGGACGGCACAAATATCCATCCCCGAGGGGGGATTCGAACCCCCGACCGTAGTGGCCGTGCAGACCGTGACTGGAGCGCCTCACTTCCCTCGGCTACCGCGGCCGACAGCCCGTGCCTTTACCTGGGTGTCCCGGAATTATCAGAGCTGTCAACAAATTCCGTTTTCTCACAAACATGTCTTGACACAAGTGCCACAAATTCGCGCTGCGCTTCTGCGAGACTGTCCAGCGCGTAGCATTGGTTACCCGCACTGTCTCGATTTGGTGAGTGACGTATAGTCCGTCATCCACTCACGCCCTACCACAATTGAGCACAGAGCGTAGTCAGGAAGACAGAATGGCTGGCCGCGGTCTTCAGAGATAAAAGCAAATCCTGTCTGCACACAAGTAATGACCGTTTGAGTTTATGACGTAGACCTGGACAGCGCTAACTTGAAGAGTGCATTAATCTAAGACACGCTGGCTCCACTCCAGGCTTTATGTTCTGGGATTTGTAAGCTACAACTCTCGTTCACCTTTGGTGTTCGTGGGGGGAACAGTGATCGGCCCTCAGCAAGGGAATAATGTTGTGAGATCCATTACTTGGCTATTCCAGCAACAGGAAGTTTGGATTGGACCTCTCTGATCATGCGGACTACAGTACTGTTCTTGCTTCCATGGATTTCAATTTTTCCTTGCACCTCAAGAAATTCTTTTCCTCGGGTCAGAATTTTGGCAACAGCGAAACCTGTAGACGACTGTCACACTACCTCTATATGAAAGACAGATTTCTCCCGCTTCCAAAAATGTATAGTTTATTTACTTTTATATATTTTTGATAGTCTACAATGGTATTTGAACAAATGTCTGCACATTGACCACGTTGCTGGTTCAGGCAAGCAATATCACCGTAAACATCCCATGCCTGCCACAGTCATGGAAACAATAAAACCAATATACAGGGACCTTGCCGAAAAATATTACTTAGCAAAAATGTCTACACGGCAGTACACAAAATCCTAATGAGAGTTTCAGCAGTTGCGTGTGGAAATTAGTACCGATAACAGCGTTTGTGGACGTCCAGTACTAAAAATAGGTGTGATGGACGCTGTTATCTGTTTCAATGATGGTGTAATTAGCAGGACAAAACTAATGGACAAATTACGCATCCAACCAGGAAACAATATGAAACCCAGCCTAACTGCCATAGATCGTAAGCAATTGTTCTAGTTGTAAGGGTTGCGGAAGCCACCATTAAAGAGTCCAGAGTAAGAGAAAGAATCCTGAAAAAATCTGCAGAGATGCCGCAGGAATGTTCTGAAACACTGTGAACATTCTTATCTCATTATCTCGAAACTACATTTTCAGACCATTAGGCACAAAATCTTCGTAATTGTTTTAGCTACGTTCACCAAATTTCTCCAAATCGAAGAATGGGGTAACAACTTCGTATTATGCCTAATACATTGAAGAAATGATCTATGTTTGTAATTCTGTACATAATTTAACGGTAATGAAATATGATAAGTTTTTTTATGTTTCCTCAGATATACTCCAAACTACAAAACAACAAGCATAACGTTTTCCTACGAATGTTGACAGCAGCTTGCCACAGTCTAAATGCTGTTCGATTGACAACGCACCATAAAATGGTTCCATAATGAGAAGTAGTATTATAATACAACTATTAGGCAAAATATTGTAGTTCCTCAGATATTTAAAAAAAAATTCATATCAAAGCCTGAGTTAATGTGATTCAGTGTTGGTAATCGCAATTTTCTCCCCATTGTACATCAAGAGTAATGTGCACCGAACGTCAGGCTTGAAAATGCAACCCTCTCACATACAGGTCCTTAATTCAAAAAGTTTAAATGTATCCTCTATCGGACGCACAACAAGCGTGACGAGTAGCAGTCGTGGATGAAAAGATGCGACATCGCCTCCTCTGCCCAAAAATCCAAATATTAATTTCTCATTATTAAAGCGTTTGCGACGTAAGTCGTAACCCAGTATCGTTTTATTACATTCAAGAATTTCCTCTTGTTGTCCTGCCTTTGCCTTACGAAATGTTCCTAATTCACTCGCCTATCTTGAAATGAATGTTAACAGTTCAAACATTTACCGTATTCATAAGCCATGGTTCTGAAATTGTATATCTATAGCCTCGTATTGATTTTCAGGCAGAATATCACAGTTCCGTTTGGTAGATATTTCGTGGAAGGGGTCCAAACTCCCCCAGGGTCAAGCAGGAAATCCCGTTATACTTGAGACAGGCCGTGTATCTATTTCATGAGCTAGTGTGTGGCTAGTACTCCATGAACAACAATTACTCCTATATCACCCAAACGAGTCCATACAGTTGTTACTCATTATATACGAATGGTCGTATTGAGTCAGTAGTTTCTCAATATTGATCGGTCATTTTTTTCCAAAGCGTACTACTTCCTGTTAAGACTACTTACTGATAAGAACTCAGTAGATAATGATGGTGTTTCGAACGGCATTCAATGATTGAACATCGTCAGTGCAGTATCCCGAAATCTTATATATTAAAGGAATCTTCGAAAACTAAATTCAGTCAGCCAGACCAAACTACCATGCAGATTTCCTTCGTTTTTGTTTTAAACGAAAGGTATTTATTCACATATATCTCATCAAGTATGAGAATTGACTTACGTCTCTCCATCCTTTATTTTTATTCAATCCCGATATCCTTCTCTCCTCTTACTGAATATTTTAATCGGTTTGTCTTATAATATCTTCGGTTCTAATTAAGGTACGGAATTCTTTTTGACCTAACAACACTCAGCGGATCAAGCTCTTTCATGTGCGCTTTTAAATACTTGCACTGACTGATTATGAGGAAACATTTCGTTTCGTTCACATCTATGGCAAAGCCGCTTTCCAATTATATAAGTTTCATTGGCCACTTTGTATAATTATTTTAAAAATCTGTACTTCAGTTACCGTGTTCGATGTTTACGCATATTATCCGTTGATGTGTTCTATGACACATGATTAAACACGATGCATACCATGCTTGAACTCCGTTCAGGACTCCGCTCAATTGTATAACGCTAAACTTAGTTTTTCCAAAAACCGTTTCGGAGTGATAAAACGATACATTAGAACGAAAATAAAGAAACTACGGCATAGAAAGTACAAGCAAGAAAAGGAATTTCTATTGATTTTAATTTTCCTAATAATAATGTGATATATTATGGAAAACAGCCAACATCGCATATAATCTTTTTTCAGGTGACCGTTTCGGCAGAAACTGGCATCATCGGATAATTCATTTCATGGATCACAAAGTAAATCTTATAAAAAAGCACTTATTCACCTATATTAGAGTCGGCTTGTCACAATACAAATAAAATATGAAAACTATCATGCTTTAATATGATGTGGCCACGCTAAGTTTTAACTTTGGGTGACTGTAAGATCTGATGAAGCTAGTTTACGCTGCAGAAACCAGTAATCTGAATGAATATCATAAGCGATAATGGCTGTTTTCCACAGTAAATTAACTGAACAGATATTCCCCCTCCCCCCAATTATGACAACCTTTATAAGACAATGCGATGAGTTCTTTTGCCCTACAGTAGCATGGTGTGTTGTGGCGGCCTTTTTTTTATTTTTTTAGCGCCCCTTTCGCTCTGCATCCTACATTTCTGAAAAGTTTTTTTTAGACACTCCCGTGCCTCTGTGCCTCTCTACCTGGGGAGCCGCCAAGTCTCAAAATTTAATTTACTTTTTTATAGCAATACATTCTTTCGAAGTAGATGGGGGCGCCATCCTGGGCCTCCGACAGCCGTAGTCCGCCACTGTGTTGTGAAGTGGTAGTGTTCTTATAATTATTTTTTATGACCAATGCAGTACAGACAACTCTTGATAAGGGAGAGAAACAATTCAGCTTGTATGTAGATTCGAATCCGAAAACCTTCAGAAATTTTTTTCCTTCGGTTTTATCGGTTTCTTGTTTCGGTTTGTTCTATGTTAATCGTTGGTCAGCTTTTCTGTTACAGAGCTCAGGCAGCTTTCTGACCAGACGCACTGAGCTATTGCGCTGGGCCGAGCAAAGTTACTGCGTGGTCTAAGGCGTCATGCTACGCACTGGAAAGCCGTTTCTCTCGGGGGTTTGAGTTCTCTATAGGACATGTGTGTGTGTGTGTGTGTGTGTGTGTGTGTGTGTGTGTGTGTTGTAATATTTCTGGCTTACAGCCATCATATTAAGAGTTGGGAATTGCTTGAGTACAGGAAATTAGAACCAGTAACCGACAGATGGTAGAGGCTGGTGAGAACCACGACAGGTGCTACCAGCAGGTCGGGTTCCATGGGAAAGAGCAGTGGCGAGTTTCGCCGAATTCTAGGGAAGTCCACGAGTGGCAGGCACTGAACGCCGATTCACTGTAGTCTCGGCAGTCACGCGCCACAACGCTATCATATTTTTATTCAAATGTTCAAATGTTTGTAGAACTTATGGGACTTAACTACGGGGTCATCAGTCCCTAAGCTTAAATACTACTCATCAACTAACTAAGACAAAGGACGGCACAAATATCCATGCCCGAGAGGGGGAATCGAACCTCCGACCTTAGTGGGCGTGCAGACCGTGACTGGAGCGCCTCAGTCTCCTCGGCCACCGCGGCCGGCATATTTTTATTAATGCTTAATAAACTAATTACTTATTCCACGTCAAACTCAAGTTAGGGAATATCTCAAAGCCAAGCTGTGACCTAACTAGATAACATATATTTACTCTTGCAAAATTAATAAACAAAACAAGTAATATAAAACGGACGATGCACGGCGGCCATGTTTGCGCGCCAAATTGCGAAGAGAAGGCAACCTTGCAACGAGTTACCACACTTCAGTCCAGAACATGCACACGTAGGAGCAACATGTAGCTCTGGCATATGTAGGCGGTCATAAGACATGGATTTATTATTTTATAACAATGCGAAATAACAAAATATTGAGCTTCCAGTTTAGACAATGTTTGGCAAGCGTATGTTTATACGCGGTTTGCTAGTTTTCTGCATTCCTTAAATAAATTTGCTGGCATCCCAAGAACTTCAGTATTATTCCGTAATTAGATCAGTTCCTGCCAATAGTTTAATAATTTCAGCCTAACTTCTGCGTGGGAAAGACAATTATAGAAGACGTTAAGTTGGTTAACTAAAGAATTTCTACTACTTACACCGTGCAGTGGAGAGTAACTATAACACTCGCGTATACTGTTATTGCGGTACAAACGCAAACTGTTGTGCATCATACACGGCAACATGGAAGAGGAAAGAAAATGATATAGGACAGGTTAACATACTCCGTATGGAAATTTTCCTGTTGTAGTGGTGTGAGTGTGTGTGTTGTCCTTCATTCAAGTTAGTTTCAGTCTAGAGACTGATTATCAGCAGCAGCTTGGTCAAATAGGTTAACAACAATTTCAACATTTGAAATGCCGCGCCGTAGAGTCTACGGGCAACCGCTTAGCCACAACATATCCAACTGTGGTGTACCTGTTAATAGTACATCGATACAAACGTAGTTTTGTTTTAATGATCGCGTGCATGCGGTTGTCATCGCAGGATGTTTTCAGTAGTAAAAAAATTAATACCAGCCATATGACGACTCCATAATGGATTGTGTGCCCGACCACCGCAATATAATAATAATAACAAACTGTCAGCTTGGTGGTATGACACAGAATATTTATTTAAAAACATCGCATATAGATTCCATTTAATGATTACATTATCGGTGCAGTTTCGAATCTTTAGGATAGGCGATATTCTTAAATAAGTACTAGAGGACACGTGCGAATAGTTCACATCGTTAGTGGAATGACAAAAATTTTAGGAAAAAAGTGCAAGTAAAGTTGAAGTTTTATGCATAGCTTTCCTCATGATCAGTCAGTGCAAGTATTTAAAAGCGCACACGAAAGAGCTTGATCCGCTGAGTGTTGTTAGGTCAGAAAGAATTGCGTACCTTAATTAGAACCGAAGATATTGTAAGACAAACCGATTAAAATATTCAGTAAGAGGAGAGAAGGATATCGCGATTGAATAAAAATAAAGGATGGAGAGACGTAAGTCAATTCTCATACTTGATAACATATATGTGGAGGAATACCTTTCGTTTGAAATAAAAACGAAGGAAATCTGCAGGGTAGTTTGGTCTGGCTAACTGACTTTAGTTTTCGAAGATTCCTTTAATATATAAGATTTCTGGATACTGCACTGACGATATTCAATCATTGAATGTAATCGATATGCGATACTCTGAAATAAATATTTTACGTCATACGACCAAGGTGATCATTTGTTATTATTATTACTAACAGCACAGGTACTTCTACCGCAGCTGAGTGAGGACATATGAGATGTTCACTGCAAATATTCATCAAGAATAGTCACAAAAGCGACTATAGCTCTGAAGTGAATGTTTTCATATCAACCGGGCGTATTAGACGACGATATGCCGCGAGAGGTACTTGTGTACCACGACAGTCATCTAGCTGTAGAACAGGTGGAAGTGCGAGGTCAACCCTTTATCACAGTGAACAGTTAAAACATATTAATTTGTAGAATATCCAAACCACGAAATTTTTAGTTACGTTTTTAAAAATTGTAGTTCATTAATTTGTAAACAGTTGTTCGAATTCCGACAAAAGGCTGTACTAGCATAAATCAAAAAGTACACAGTAATGTGTGTTCCTATTAACCCTGATGGCACTGACGTGCTTTCAGAAGGATGAGAACGGCAGCTAAAATTTTTATTCTTGCCTTTAAGAATTCGTGCACAGTGTCATATTATATTTCTTTGAATAGCCTGCTCCCATTGTAGATCAATTTTAGGTCGTATTGTCGATTGAAAAATGCTTGGATCCAGTTGCAAATTTGAATTTCATACAGAACATATGGAAGACGTCCTCGTAGTTAGGTTTATATATCTGAAACTTTCTTCGATTCTTGAGACATTTGTATCTATGTATTTCATCTTAAATGTTGTTTTAATAATACTCAGATTAAAATTATAAAAAAAAAATCATTTTGGCATCATTCCAGAAAGAAGGGCAGTATTGCAAAACTAATGACGTGATTGTGAAAAAAATCACTTATAACGATCTTTTGCGGGTATATGAAGGTAATTAATAACTTCTGAGAAAAAATTACACCAAAAATAATTCCGCGCTATTAGGGTTACGCTAGCTTCTCCGACTTCAAATACTCTAACTCTCCAGTTGAGCATAACCTATGTCGTATTAAAATTATACACTGTCTTACGGAATCTACCACCCATAGAGCAAGGTGGCGCACTAGAGTCGCATTCGGGAGGACGGTATTTCGCCTCAGGCCATGCAGATTTGAGTTTTCCGAAATTCCCTAACAACTGCACCTGGTAAATGCCTCGATGGTTCCTTTCAAAGGGCACCGGCTTTTCTTTCACCATCCATAACCAAAAATAATCCGAGCTTGTGTATAGTTTCAACTTCTTCAGGACGCGATCTTCTTCGATTGTGAAAATGATGCCAAAGGTCGTCTTTTTACATAATAGATTCGTCAGTCTAGCTGCCATCGTCAGGTCTCTACAAAAAATACAAAGAATTATGTAACATCATCTGTATACAAAAATATTTAGCAGAGATTTTATTTGCCAAATACATATACACACCATTTAGGTAAGTGTACTAATTTGATACACCTTCTCACTAAGTGAATCTAGATTTTGTCTACGGTTTTCCTCCAATATGTACTAGCGGTCGCATATAATTATATCCACGGACATTAGGAATAACACAGTATTACTATAATAACTTTGGTAGTGTTATTTGTAGGAGTTAAAGGATTTTCCTCCCATAATGGATCTTCAAAATTTATGACAAAGATGGATCTCCAGATTCTTCTTCAAATTAGTTCTTCTCGAGATTTTTCTTCAGATTAATCAGATGCAGTGTAAACTCCGCCACCGTCTAGTAAAATCACTTGAATATGAAAACCAACTGCAGAACGATATAAATAAGATATCACTATGGTGTAAAAACTGGCAGTTGACTCTAAATAATGAGAAGTATAAAGTCGTCCACATGAATACGAAAAGAATTCCGTTAAACTGTGTTTACAAGATAAATCAATCAAATGTGAAGGCCGTAAAGTCCTGTAAATACCTAGCAATTACTATTACTTCAGACTTAAACTGGAAAAAAGACGTAGATAATCTCGTGAGAAGGTGAACGGGAGCCTGCGTTTTATTGGCAGAACCCTTGAAAGATACAACAGAAATACTAAAGAGACTGCATACACTACGTTTGTCCATCCTTTTTTTGCAGTATTGCTGCCCAGTGTGAGATCGTTATCAGATGGGTTTGACGGAGGACATCGAAAGAGTGCAAAGAAGGGCAGCTCGTTTTGTATTGTCACGATACAGGGGAAACAGCGTCACGGAAATGATACAGTATCTGATATGGGAATCACTATAACAGCGGCGTTTATCGCTGCGGCGTGTGCTACTTACGAAACTCAAATCGCCAACATTCTCCTCCGAATACGAAAACATATTGTTGACTCCCACTTACATAGGTAGAAAGTATCATCAGAATAATATATGATAAATCAAAGCTCGAACGGAGAGATTCAGATGTTCTTTCTTCCCGCGCGCTATTCGAGAATGGAATGGGAGATAAATAGCATAAAGATAGTTCGATGAACCCTTGCCAGGCACATAAATGTGATTTGCGGAGTATTCCATGTAGATGTAGCTGTAGATGGCGCACGAGACGATAAATACAGTAAATTCGGAGTTTAAAAATTACAATGTGAAGGATGCGATAGCTTCTACATAGCACGAAGAGGTAAATCGTGTTTTACAGGATTCGAAGAGCACACTAGTAAACACAGTACGTGAATCTTTGAGGAACGTTTAATATCATCCAAGCATATAATCGGTGACAGGAAACACAGTATGAAAATTTTGCACCGGACTCCAAACGGTGAAAAACTGAATACAAACATATATAAAAATTGGAAACAACATAGTAAATCCATTCTAAACGATCAATTAGAAATTGGAGATCACAACTTTTTAAAATATATTTGAAGATCTATTATGAGATGAAACCTTAAACTCCTATAAGAAACACTACCAAAACTGTTATAGTACAATTGTGTTATTCATAATGCCAATTGAAGTAATTGTATTGCAACCCTAGTAGCTATTGGAGCATAACAATAAAAACTATCTTAATTCTTAATTTTATGAAGGATTTTGAAGACATTGCTCTTCGCACTTCTTTTCTTAAGCCTGCATGTTTTTTGAGATATGTGGATGATATTTTCATTGTCTGGCCACAAGGAATGGAAGCCCTTCATCGGTTTCTGGATCATTTTAACTGTCTTCATCCACGCATAAAGTTTTCTATGGAAATTGAAAAGGATGGTAAATTGCCTTGGGGTGTTTTAGTTCATAAAAAAGAAAATGGGACTTTGGGGCACAGCGTGCACCGTAAACCGACACATACGAACCGCTATTTCCACGCTACTAGCTGTCATCCACCGCATGAACGGTTGGGTGTTCTACGTACACTCGTCAAAAGAACTTATGCCATTTCTGATTCTGAATATTTGACACAAGAATTGGATCATATTAAGGTTGTTTTTAGGCAGAATGGCTACACTAATCACCAAACCAGTCGAGCTTTCCAATTCGGACCACCACGTGAACCACTCATGGACACTTCAAAATCATTGGCATTTTTACCTTATGCGGGAAAAAACCTTCAAAAATACGACATCAAAGGTATCTTATTTCCTTTGTCTAAAACCAGAGCTCTTCTAGGATCGGTAGAAGATGATTTGGGTTTGAGGAAGCCTGGAGTATATAAAATCCCCTGCCACTGTGGAGGAAGCCTGGAGTATATAAAATCCCCTGCCACTGTGGAAAGGACAGACAATTCGTACGATTCACGACCGTTGTGTAGAACAACAAAGGCACAGACGTCTGTTACAACCAGAAAAGTCTGCAGTGGCTGAACACTGTCTTAATGAAGGGCATAACATGCCATTTAAAGACACGGAATATTATTGCTCCAGCCTCACGTTATTGGGATTGTGTACTTAAGGAATTTATCGAAATAAGATTGTCAGATAATATTATTAATAGGGAAAAAAGATTTCCATTGAGTAAAACGTGGAATCCCGTTTTATCTGATATTGAACAACAACGGTCTAGTTTTCGACCAGCTCCTCCTTTATTTTCGATTACTCGCTTTGGCTAACTTCTACCGCTGGTGGCGCTGCAATACTCTTCACTTCCCAGAGGGCGTTTTTCCACTTCTTGCACATGCGCACTGGCCTGTTCCGGCGGTAAAAAGGAGCCGCCGTAACTGATGTGTCCTCACACCAGTCCTGCCTGAAGATGGCGGCCAGGTGGACCGCCGAAATATCGTATCATTAGATCGACATAATCCGGTCGCAAACCCGTGAAGAGCAATCATTATTACGCAGGGAAAATCTACGAAATTATATCTTAATTCACTTAGTGAAAAGCTACATCAAATTAGTGTACTTATGTAAATGGTGTGTTTAAGTGCGTATATAAAGAAGGCAAATAAAATCTCTTGTAAAAAAAAAATAAATAAATAAATAAATAAAATATGCAGATGTTACATTATTTTTTGTTGACACCTCTGAAGATGACAGCCAGATTGCCAAAACTAGTTATATAACAATTTAAAAAATCCAACAAAGCTACTTTTGACATTTTCACTAATACGAGCTTGTGTTGCGTCTCCAACGACCACACTGTCGACGGGACGTTAAACCCTCATCTTCCACTACCACCTGCTTCAGTTTGACCTAAAATGTTTGAGACAGCGTGTGCACATCGCAACGCTCGTCCCGCACCCAACAGCAACGGAAACTTAAGCAGAGGTGGCGGCGCCGCCGTCGCCCCTGCGCTTACCGCAACCCGCGTCGCGCGGGCACCCCCGCAGTTCATTGCAGCCGCGGCGCGCGAGGAGGTGAAAACTGGTTTAATTACGCGAGATGAACAGCCCGGCGGGGATCGCGGCACACACGCGTGATAAACGCGCGCCCTAAGCCGCCGCCCGGCTCCTACAGTAAACAAGCACCACAAAGGCCCTTGATATAGGATTTTTAAATTACACGACATTTTTTCTCCCTCTCCTTCGGCCGCGTCCCTTGCCGTGGCACTGCCCCACTGTCCCCGCATCCCCCACCCATACCCCCCTCCTCCTCTCTCTCTCTTTTTCTCTTTGTCTCTCGCCGGCGACCCGTTTTATTACACGCTGCCCCGGAGTCCGCAGAGCCCCGTACGTACCACCACGCCACCACCACCACCACCACCACCGTCGTCGCAGTCGCCGCCAGTGTTACTCCAGTAGTTTTAATGAGTTTTCTCAATTTTCGGCCTTTTTGGAATTAATTACAGAGCTGTCGCGCGCTGCCGCGCCGTGCGGCGTCGCAGGTAGCGGCGTCGCTGGCGTCGGCGTCGGGACGCCCGGTGGAATGCGCCCAACCTGCTGACTTATCGGCGTCGCCGACGACGCCAGCGCCGCAAAAACGACCCCGCGCTGCGGCGGCTGCGGAAATGAGCTTCTTGATGACGTATGAGAGGCACCGTGGTGCCGCACCAGATTGTATTGCTCCGCACACATCTCGCCGCCGAGGTCCTTTTATAAACACCGCCACCAGGTGGCTCCCCCTACTGCAGCCATCCGTTGCCGAGTGACACGCTTTCAATTATTAACCGTGACAAAGATCTAGACAGAGGAAATAGTATTCATTCTTTTGTCAGCTCTCTCTCCCACACACACCTTGCTCCTATAACAGCGTCCGAGTAAGCCCCCCTCTCTGAACACTCCATATTTTTTTTAACTTTTGTTTTAATGCTCACTACCACTCCGTCCTTTCCATTTCTTCCCCCTTCCTCCCCTCGAAGCTATACACCATTTGGAGAGCAGCCTTTTGAAGCCGATAGGAAAAAATGTATTCGCAAAAATATATTGCGGCCTTTTAGCACGGCGAGACCGTTGCGAATAGACGGCGGAATAATCGACTTTTGACGTCCTCTCGCGTTTATTTGCTGGCCGATTCACCCGCCCCCCCCTCCCTCTTGCGCCGCCTCTTCGCTTTCCTAAAACACGATACGTTCCTTATTTATAGCCACACAAAAATGACATTTTCCGGGTGGCCTTCGCAGGGGCGCCACCCCCTTCACTTTCAGTGCGAGGGTTTCGACCGATGCAGCCGCGGGACGGAACGTGCCAACTCGCACGGCCAGTCCGGCCGTCGCAAATCTCACGATTTATGCCTCAGGGAGGTTTGTGGCGCGCGCGCACGCTGTAGCCGCGACGAACGAACAGCTGTCACAACACTGTACACTACAAACTACACTACACATGTGGACTAAGGTACTCTCCGCCTTGCATCGTACGAAGTCGTAATGTAGACTGCTGTTTCACTTGCTTTTAAGGCCACGCGAGCAAAATTTGATCAAGATGAGAATAAAAAAGTAGTTTGATATCTATGTCCGTCGTGAAGTACCCTCCAACACGCACCGTGCGAAATGTTATGCAGACAGTGACACGTCTCTTGTTGTGAAGCTCACGTGTGCAAAAATTCATGAAGATCAGAATTGAACTGAAGCTTCCTGTCAAACTCTGCTCTAAAGCACCTGTTCCAAAATACCCTCGGCCATGCACCGTACGAATTATTATGTAAAGAGTGCCATTTGTCGTGATATGAAGATCAAGCATGCTATGGAAGCGTATAAAATGCTAATCTGATTCGAAGTGGCAATGCTCATACATAATTACCAATTTAGATTTGAACGATTTTTCAGTACTTTCTTTGGTTTTTCCCTCTTTACAATCCTTGTTATTCACCCCCGCATTAAAGCGAACAAGACAGAAAAGGAGTTACTGAAATTGATCCATCCTTTTCAGAGATTTACGAGACTAACGCACAGAAAATGATTTTAAACACAGATTTGTAGTACAACCCAAATGAAATATAAATATACTATTTTGAAAACATGCACGAAACAATAATGGATGTGTGTGGTTTCCAATAACAATACGTGAATGTCGAAAATACAATTGTAGCCAACTTCTGTAATGTGGACCGATGAGATTCTAAGAAACAACATTTAGGGAAAACCCATTTCTAGGGTCCTCCACATTTAAATGGTTAATTCGCAGTAACACACGTATACTCGTCAGCATATATGTCACAAGTGCTAGGTCCTGAGGTTTGCAGTGGAAATCAGTGCAACGTAGTAAAGAAGCCTGTTCATAAAATTTCTTACTGAATTCGTTATTTCGGTTTTCTTCTACATAAAACTAATTGTCTACTCACCATAGATCGTTATCACAATATTTGAAGATAGTTTGTAATACTTAATTTCTTAGTTCCGTATAGTTACGATGAGTGAACCAGGAAACAGAGGTAAAACGATGAGATTGTCAGAGACGTTATGGAGGAGATGTGAGACAGGGAGAAGGAAATGAGAAGATGGACAGAGTTATGGGGTGGATAGAGGTAGGAGGAGATAGATTGAATGGGGATGTGATATGGAGTAGACAGACTGAATTTTGAAAACTGTTGCTTTCCTCAAAGACAATTGTTCTTTGCATGCTCCAGAGGCAGCAACCCATCTGATATTGAAGTTTATGTAAAATTTAAAAAAAATTAAAGAGAGAGAGAGAGAAAAGAGAGAAACTAAAACTTTAATAAATTCACTCCTTTTACGATGAATCAGTACGAGAAAACAATTTTTTTTTCGGAACTTCCAGTAACCCCAAATATCCTCAGCACTGCAAAATAGGGAATTGATATCACACGTATTATCGTAAGCATCTATGTTTGCAAGAATTCCTTTATTTTCTCCCCCATACATTTTATACCATACCATGTCATAGGGAGGCGTTTTCTGATTTAACTAGTATCGTTAAATACACTATAGAAAATGAAATTGTTGCAGGATGACATCATGAGTGTAAACACCATATTTCAGTACAAACGGTGGTGAAAATAGACTGTAAAGAAGTGCCTTGCAGAGTAGGTTGTGCTAAGAAATAATAAAAATGAATTAAATGTGCTTTGTCTGTGAGTGACGTAAAAATTTCGCAACATTAGTTACCTTGTAATGGTTATATTTTGTCGTAACCCTCCATCCCACCATGCATGGAGAATGTACTGTGTTGCAGCTCCAAGAATTAATGATGCAGAAATCGTATTTAAAGATTATCGGTAACGGTCGTTTTAAACACGTCAATCTCCGAACCTAAAGGACGAATTTAGATTGGGTTTTCACAAGTAACTTGAACGTAGCTTATAGATACATGTAAGTCTTATCCCATAGAAATTGGAACACAGAAAAAATGATATCACAATACGAAGTATTATCTGAATCAGTCACTTATGTTTTACTTAACGTTGAAATATTACTTGTTGTTATTGGCAAATTCTCAGAAAAATGGATAGGAGAGAATAAAAACCGTATTAAATTGGTTTCTGAATGAGAAACCGAATGGATATGTAAATTATTTTAAATCGTGGAAGGTGCCAAAGGAGAATTTCCAATAAATGTTGATACAGCAAATTATCCACGAACCGAGAAGTAATATCTTAATGAGTTGATGCTACATGTGATATTTGTACCTCAGTCAAAATAGTCATTAATGAAACTGTAAGTTTTACCTATGTTCTGCACCACCAAAATCGATATCCATGACGCAAGGACATGAGCTTCACCATTGAAGGCATAATTGCATATTATGAGAAAATTATTCCAGCTAGCTCAAATTTAATTTATTCCGCTCGTGGAAATAATAAATCAGGCAACATATCTCAGAGACGATATTATGGGTGGTAGAATACAAGAACTTAAATCAAATATAAAAATTCATCGAATCTTCCCTCCAATAATCAAGCCTCGCTTTCTTGATCATGCCGAACGCATTTCCTGATAATACATATTACTAAATTTGGATCTAGATAAAGGAATGATCAAAATAAATGAGGCGTACGAATACAAGTTTTAAATTTAAAAAATGCTACTTCATTAACCTCTAAACGTTAAGAAACTGAAACTTGCACAGTCTAACAAGCCTCATCATTGTCGAGAAAGTATATGAGTCAAACACCACTCCGCTGCCTAACAAAAGCAATTCGTCGTATTTTGTTTAATGCATAGGTAAGAGTCTTCCTACTATCTGCGATAGCTTTCAGATTTTCGATTAATGCAAGAAGAAAACTACCGTCCGTAATATTTTATTGCCTCCCCGAAGAGCGAAAGTAGTTTGAAATATGAAATTAAAAATTTGATTGAAATAAAGAGTGAGAAATACCCTTGCAAAATATGCAATTTAATCTTACACCCACTTTTCCTTAGCTTTAATATCATCACTAATTACATGATACACATACAGTATATTACACCATGGATCAGAAGAAATCGATTGAATTAGTTAAATTAGACAGAATGAAACTGTATAAAATGGTGGTCCCATTTGTGTTATCCAATTTTTTTTTTTTTTTTTTTTTTTTTTTTTTTTTTTTTTTTTTTTTTTTTGAAGAGCATTTTAGATCTTAGACCATGTTTTACTCTATGAATTAGCTCTGAAATAGAATAAATTTTCCTACGCAAGTGCTACTCCACTATTGCATGTGTGCATCATTACTTCTCAATTGCAGTCGCATGTGACAGTTGCAGCCCACGTGAGATAGAGCACGCATGCACTCCCCCTTCGTTATCGGCTTCAGTTGAGGCTAGTAGCTTAGCATGCCGCCTTGTGTGTGATTGTTCCACACACCCAATATGTTGCAGCAGCATGGTGCTCATACCATGTACCATTTTATTCGTCCCCCTTTTGTTTTGCTCAAAATAATAATGCTAATCTATTCTTAAATAATAGTTAAATTAGAACTGGACAGAGGCAAATCAGCAAATATTACTAGGCGGTGGTAACGTGTGTCGCTGTAAGGTTTGGAAATAGCTTACACAGCTACATAACTCAGTCACGCTGGGCCGAATGTGATAAAAACCCCAAACAAAAGGAAAACACACACTGGGGAAAGCGATATAAATAGTGGTGGGTCTGAAGCGAAGAGATGGTCATCAGCTGTTGCAACTGGACCACACTAGGAGTGCAAGGTCGTCTAAAGGCAAGCCAAGCTATGAGATGCTGCTGCATTCTAAGGGTGGGCACCCAGTACCAGACGCAGTGCTGGTCGACGCCGTCACCATTGTCGGGGTGTTTGGTGGCAGTCAGCACTACTGGGCAGCGGCGTTGGCCCCACATGTGCTTCCGCAGCAAGGCCATCGCTGCCAATGCCACCTGACTTGTTTAGTTAAGCATTGCTGGGTACGAGACCATCGCCACACATTGCACGAATATTGTATCAAGAATATTAATGAAGGCATTCATTGAAAGCACTTCTTACTGGCGTCAGACAATTCGGCACTCCCAATTTGACTCCCTTCTACATTGGAGTCATGACAACAAGCTTTAACTTTCCATTGCGCAGATTGAGTGAAAAGTTCATTATTTGATTGCTTTATGATGGAAGGTGGTGTGAATAGGCTTGGTTTTACGGCGGTTGCTTTGATGGAACGGTCGTTTCGTGTTGGAAATAATTCTGTGTTTGATACCTGTTGGACGTATTTTTGTGGGATTGACAGGTAAATCTGCACCTGGTAATAAATTCAGTCATGGTGAAACAGTGTGGCGGAGTTAGATAAGTAATGATTCACAGGGAGAATACATTCTTTAGTTTTTTTAAATATCATGACTAGGAATAAAAGCGTTGCTATAGCAGAGTAAGAGAGACAAGATGTACCTCAGAAACTGTTTGTAGATTGTGGGAAAGGATAGGGCAATTGGAATCACATAAGTCGAAGCCGTGTGAAGCGTTGGAAGTATAGCTGGTAGCGCACAAAACAACGAATCTGACAACTTCAAGTTTAATTACTCACTTTTCTGGTAAGTCGATCGAGGATATGTGGCTGATTTGAGAAACGTAGCTAATATCGAAGATTGATCCGATGCAGGGTTGTTAATGGTAACAAAATTGAGGGTGGCGAGAGATATAGAAGTGTTCGCATGGTATACTGAGGCTCTGAGGGGAGCAGAGATATTCGATGTTTAAGGAAGCTTTGATTGAGATTTATAGGAAACAAAATAGTGCAGGCACTATAGGGAGTAATTGACGCAAATAACTAAAAAGGCTTATGAGTCGGTAGAGGAATTTTCAGGGAGAACTCAGAAGATTAATGGATGCAATTATTAATTGAGGAGCGTTATCACAAAACTTAACATCTACAACAACAACAAAAAATCAGGAAACACATTTTATTGAATTAACTGAACAGTATACCTTGATGATGTCTTACAAAATTATATTGAAAACATAACGTCTAGATACATTGCATAAGGGTGAAATAATTTTACTATCACCTTCCAGTTGCAGATAAAAAGTACGTACAAACCATGATTTTGACAAAAACTGAACATCTACAGATCAATTACATTACAAAAGTAGTATTATGAGTTCTTTTAACCTACTGAAGTAATAATGATTTAACAAATTGATTCATATAGTTACTGCACTTCATTACTGTCATTGTCATTTTGATCACAACTCTCTAGGACCTTTCTATAGAACTCTTGGGCTTCTTCTGGTGATGTATCAAGGAACCTCAATAGTTTCTTTACGACTTCAGCTTTCTTGACGCTGACATGGTTTCTAGGTGTTATTAAACCTGAAAAATCAACGTCCTTAAAATTACTTTTTTTTCTTCACTTGAACTACGATTGAAGAGGAGAAGTCTGTTTGCTTATAAATAAGAACTCTGGCTTCAGACAGTTTGAATGGTAGCTTGTTTTTCATTAATCTGTTAGCAATGGTTTTGAAATCGTGCACATACCAGTCGTCACGCAACTAACATCCACAAGAAAACAAAACCTTTAATTTTTTGGACGCGTTATTGAGTAATAAGACAACAATAACGACCTTCAAACACTGCAGCCAACCTGTAAAGTTAAAGACAAAGGACTTCAACAGTAAACTCTTAGCTCTATGCCTAACTGTGACAATATGTGTGACAAGCAGTAGGTATATGTTCAGTTTTGGCAAACTCGGTTTCTGGGGAAGTCGATTTTAGAAAAATTTCACAGTTTTGTGTACAAGATTACACAGGCAAATATTAAGTTTCGATACAATCCGTGTCCTGTGATGGATACATATCATTTATAAGTACACGAGTATACAAGTAACTTATTTTTGCAAATTTTGTAGATGCTGAGTTTTGTGAAAACGCTTCTCTTTAGAACAGGGTACAGCGTTAAATCAAGAAATTTTAAGAGGAGCAGAACAAAAAGCTTCGACGCATTTTCAAGAGGGTAACCGAGAGACATGTCTAAAGGGGAAGGACGGATCACCTTAAAGTTTTCTAGCAGCAGTGACACTAGCGGTTGAATACAAAGAGGTAGATGCATCCACAAGAGTGCAGACGAAATGCTAGATGTTTGCACACGATATGAAACGGTATGGCTGTGGTCGTTTAGGGCACATTTGGGAGTGTTCTCGCCAGTTACACGGTAATAGTGGCAAGTGGCAGTGGCCACAGAGGTGGCGGTAAATGGCAAAGAGAGCTCGAAATTGAATGCTATGAGTTGTTCGTATGCAGAGATGGATTGTGCTGAGCAAGGAGTAACGAAAGGAATAAAATTTAGGATATTATGAGACGATCCTAGTGTCAGATTTCCTGTCAGTCTTATGAAAATATCGACTTCATAGCAAGTAGACTGGAACATCGTGGATTAGTTTTCCGTTTTAATGAAGTGGTTTCCACTGTAGCAACGTCGCGGGGGAATCAGGCATCCACGACAAACCAAATAGACTACTAACAATGACAATGAGGTTTCATCTGCGTAATTACAAACATATTGGTACTGGGAAGCCGCTCTTAGATCAGGCATGTTGTTTTATAAAACAATAAGGCTAGTACATGTACAGAAGATTAACGGTGAAACTGTAATACTGGTAATAGTAGATAATAGTCGTGAAGTTTAAAAAGGGTGTGTTAATCGTGAACATGGTGAAGATGGCGACTGGGATATGATGGGTGTGATCCACAAGCAGACACCAAGCACCACTAAAACTGTGATATGAGCAGAGTTCAAGCGTTTATACACTGACGACAGGAGGTGTAAGGGGAATTTGTTGGTTGAATTTAAGGATTTGTTTTTTTTTTCCACAAGGTCCATTAACAGCTACAAAAATAACACAGCATCGAATACCAATGGTAGTTTTAGCACCCATATATTGCAGACCATATATGGTCCGAAAGCACTACTTGTACTTGAGGAGTTTATTGATTAACAGTTATGTAGTCATAGAAGAGAGTAATAGTGCAGGGGGGTGGCAGAAATAGTAGTGATGCCTAATCAGTTGCTCTATAGGTCTAAAAAATATGTTATTTCTCTTTGTGAATGTTGTTATTTGAATACTGAAACCTTAGACAATAGGGACCAGTGCAGATTACTGGGTATGAGGTCCACCTGATATACTAAACACTGTTTTTATTTGGCACCCAAACTAGTTTCAGCACCTCTGTGCCATCATCAATGGGCTTTATATTTATTTCATGCTGTGAAAAACAAATTACATTTATTTTACTATTGTGCTAGTTGTAAATTTAGGCCTAAAAAGTCGTCAGTCTTATTTTGGTTTTTTACCTTAATTTACATTTTGTGGTCATGTGGGACCCTTTTTATATACTTATTCAGAACATCTCAGAGCACTAAAACGTCACAGTTCCCACAGCACATTTGCAGACCACCTAATAACTCACAACCATTACCTAACCAAAATAGAAACAGACCTAAAGATATTAAAATAAAGCCACAACCTGTACCACAAACTCACAATAGAAGAAAATTACCACATACAAAAAGCAATAGCAGAAGGAAAATCAGTCATGAACGAAAACACCACCCTATGCAAAAATACATTATTTAACCCACTACATGAATTGTACAGAAAGGATGACACAGGCAGCTAAAACACACACACACACACACACACACACACACACAGAGAGAGAGAGAGAGAGAGAGAGAGAGAGAGAGAGAGAGAGAGAGAGAGAGTAGAGAGGGAGAGGGATAAAACAAACATCATTCAAATCGACCGCCATTCCACTGGAGAACAGCTGAAAGTCAACTGACACAGGTGCTGTTTAACAAAGTAAACAGGCGAATTTTTAAAGTGGAAAGTGGTTGTGATTAAAAAAGTCCACAAAAATATGTGTATTACGTGTGTACTATGCGAAACAGGGCGGAAGAAGAAGTATGTAACAAAAGAAACCGTAAGTAATAGATAATAAACAGACGATAAAAATATCCCCAGATGCCAATATTACGTTTTCGCACCATAAGTAGCGATTTAGAAACCTCACATGTTGTTAAAAGAGATAATTTTGGTTGCAGATGACAACGCTACCACTTCATAAGTATATAAAAAGGGTCCCACATGACCACAAAATGTAAATTAAGGTAAAAAAACCAAAATAAGACTGACGACTTTTTTAGGCCTAAATTTACAACTAGCACAATAGTAAAATAAATGTAATTTGTTTTTCACAGCATGAAATAAATATAAAGCCCACTGATGATGGCACAGAGATGCTGAAACTAGTCTGGGTGCCAAATAAAAACAGTGTTTTGCATATCAGGCGGACCCCATACCCAGTAATTTTTACTGCAAACACGGAAAAGTAAGAGCTGCAAATCAAGAAAATGATGAATACCAGTGCAGATATTTTTCGAAATAGTTGTTACAATCAATTGGAATTTTTTCCCAGAAGATCAACCGAAAATAGCATTTTCTTCGATGTGTGGTCATTGACAATATACGAGGATGCCATTTGGACTGAAAAATTCACGTGCTACATTCAGAAGGGTGTTAGACCGGGTTCTGAGTGGTCTGAAACCTACGCAATGTATGATTTACGTTGATGATATGATAGTCTTCTCAAGTTTGCGGATCAGCATTTACAACGACTAAGAAAGGTATTTCTGAGATTAAGAGCCGCTAAATTTACGTTAAGCACAGAGAAATATAAATTTGTATTAGAAGAAGTTGCATATTTCGGTCACCTAATAATCAAAGATGAAGTGAAAACAGATCCTAGGTTAGTAACAGCTGTGTATAGGAGTTACACTCATTCCTCAGGATTTCGAATTTCTATACGTGTTCTGTCAGGGGCTTTTCTGACATTGCCAGACTATTGATACAATTTCTTTGGACTAAAGAATGTCAATGGACACTTAAAAATGTGAAAGAGGTTTGGCAGTAAGTCCAGTTTTAGTATATCTACATTTCAGTAAAGAATTTATTTCATCTTGTGACGCGTCTGACTGTGATTTAGGCTGTGTGTTATGTCTAGAAACTATTGGGTTAAAGCAGGAGTCTCCAAATTATTAGACTGTGAGGGCCACATATCAAGTTTCTATTCTCAGTGGGGGCCGGACCACACAGTGTGACACTACCGAAAATTGGAATACCAGCCGTATGATAACCTTTATTTCTCTTTAGTACACTTATTGTGACGTATGAAATTTGGCTTCTGAATTCAAAATTTTCTCGAAATGTGGAGCAAACATAGCCCACTACATGAGTAATATAATTGATAAGCCTTCGTGACTAAAGTTACTTTTCTGTTTATATTTCGTAAATATCAACAAAGAAATATTTTCATTCTTGTGGGTTGTGCCAAATTCTTGTAACAAAGCTTCTGCAAAGTCTGGCTGTAATTAACAGTGAGTGGCTTCCCTCATTTTGAAAATTCATGATCAGATCTTCAACTTACTTTTCTAAATTTAGTTACACGAAACCGTTTCCTTAAGATTTTTTGTTTAAAATGTAGTCCACGTTTTAATCTTTCGAATTTATATTGTCACGAGTGGTGCAGTGGTTAGCATCGCATATCACTGTGCTTGCGGTTCCCAGTTCAAATCCCGCAACAGGAGAAAAATTTACTTCTATTTACAATTTCTAGAACTACGCGTTTCGTATGTTTGATGTACTTGTAAGTTCCAGAAAATTCTTTCTATGTATAAACAGTGCAGCACTCCAAGCAGTAGACAGTATTTACTGAGTGGACGCTTCTGTTAGTAATAAACGTATTCTAAGTGTAAAATGTTGTGATCTATTAAGGACCAGCCTTCGGATTCCGGACCAATGTGACACTTTCTGGTGGAGGCGCCGGGTATCCAGCAATGCATCTGCATCATCGTGGTTCCAATTAGGCAGCGTAAGAGCCTTCGCTTATGCGGACAAGAACCGGAATATAAAGAGTATACTGACTACCTCCGTCCGAAGGTCTGTGTCATCAAAAGACCCATGGATGCCAAAACACCGGTAAGCCAGCTGCACATCAGACACTAATCGGTGTTCTTGGGAGACGCTGGACAGGATCCAATTAATTGGCTGAAAGGATTGAACAGAGTCGCCAAGTATAATAAGTGTGCTTGGCAAACGTATATTTCTACCTGGACAGGACGGCCCAGCAGTGGTTTGGAAATGACAAGCTCGATAGCTGGGAAAAATTCCAGGCAGAACTACGTTTGGATACCACCAGCGGCAAGTCCGCTTATCAGAAGAGCAGTTGAAGAACAGGGCGCAGCGACATGGTGAGTCAACACAGTCGTATATACAGAGTGTTTTGGCCCTATGTGACTTAGTTAACCCGGATGTGACGGAGGCCAATAAAGTTTCACACCTGATGAAGGGAATTGTGAAAGACATGTGTCAAGCTCTTCTATTAAAAGACGTTTCGATGACATAAGACTTTATCCAATGGTGCCAGAAAACTGAAGAGATGCAACAGAGGAAGAAGTATGGCAGCCTCGCGTGTGTAATCCCCATGCCCGTTGTGGAAGACCAGTATGACTTTGCTTCTCTCATACGACAGATTGTGAGACAAGAATTACAACGGTTTATGGTAGCTGGGACTGTGGGGCCAAGTGAAGAAAAGATATGTCATGAGAGAGTCCACGCTGCTGAGGAAGAGGTATTTGAAACATTAGCACCTGCCATCCCCGCCAGTCGCACCCGACGTGAAGAATGGCTTCATCCTAACATGACTTACGCCGCAGCCGCCAAACGGCAGCTTATGTACCGAAACACGCTACCACAACTAACTCCTCTAGCAACTGCGAAACCTCGCAAGAGGACAGTTAACTGGAGAAGACAACTTGCCATTATGTTTTCACTTTGGGCTTCCTGGGCATGTCTTACTATACTGTAGGGAGAGAAGACGAGTATTTGACAATTATTTTGACGCAAGGCGCTAACCATCAGAGCAATCTTTTCAATGGCAGTCGACTGCAGATAATTACTGTTGACCTATGGTATGAAGCCCGTCGCTGTATCCTGGATGTGGTCGCTCTCCAACATGCTGCCACCGTTCACCGATGCGGTACAGAGATACCTGCCGCTCGCCTATGTGGCCACCGCAGATGAAAATCCTCATGGACGATGGTTGCTAAGATGTCGGGAAGTCTCATTGACGTCATTATCGACGGCCAACCTGTCTGGGCACTAGTCGATACAGGAGCTTCCTTCAATGTATTCTCAAATGTAGCCATAACCCCATGCTCGAATGGGACTTTCTTCAGGCATTACAGGCTGTCATTGGCTGTGGAATATTTGAGCTACAAATTGTGGAATCCGATGCGTCGAGTACATGTAACCATGTAACACGCACTCCCATGGGAGGTTGTTTGCTGTCGATAATGTTGAGATCCCACCGTTAACAATGAGAAGAGTTCCAGTCAGCAGCCGAGATGACCAGTTATATGGCAAAATGCTTCTCGATTACAAAAAACTAATCATTATAACAAAGGAGATCTACATATCTACATGACAGCGGCTATCATAAGTATTACAGATGGTCGAGGAATACTTTGGATCACTAATTATCACGAGCAATCGCAACTCATTCCTAAAGGAATGTGTGTTGGTACAGCTGAACCAGTCCACGATGGTGAGCTCATTGTCATCGACGATCTCTCATGCACTGCTGTTAGTGCCCAAGGAACTAGAGGAAACTAATATGGTATTTCATATAGGGCCCGGTCTGATGCATGAACAATGTCAGCAGGTGTTAACCATCCTACACCAATTTTCAGGTGTATTCCAGGCCAGGCAGGAGAAGAGCCTGATGAAATGGCCAAGATAAAACACTGAATCAATACTGGAGATCATCCACCAATTAGCCATTGTTCGTACAATGTTGCCAGCCGTAAGACGGGTAATTTGGGAGGAAGTGGACAAGATGTTGCAAGATGACATTATTCAACATTCAAAGAGTCCCTCGTCATCTCCAGTGGTCCTTGTGAAGAAGAAGGAGGGACGTTACGTTTCTGTGTCAACTATCCGCGGCTGAAAAAAATCACAAAGAAAGATGTCTACCCTTGCCATGCATAGACGACACCTTCGACTGTTTGAAAGGAGCTCCATATTTTTCAAACATGGAAATTCAGAGAAGTTACTGGCAAATCGAGGTTGACAAAGCTTTTATTATACCTGACGGCCTCTATGAATCCAAAGTCATGCCGTTTGGACTACGTAATGGCCAGGCAACATTCAAACGCATTATGGACAACTTGATTTGACACCTAAAATGGACTATATGTCTTTTTTATCTTCATGGCACTGTTTTTTATTTATTTATTTATTTACGAGGACATTAATGGAACATCTAAACCACCTGTCAACTGTGTTGAAGTGTGCTCAACAGCAGAACTTCACCTCAGCCCAAAGCCAGATAAAATTTCAGCACCTCCATGACGTGAGAACTTTCCTTGGGCTGTGCTCATTTTACCGTCGCTTCATACAAGGTTTTTGTAACAAGGAACGTCCATTGCAAGAACTTCTGCAGGGAGACGCAAAGTTTTACTGGAATGGGACGAAAGAAAGAGCTTTACGGGCACTTAAGGAGGCTCTAACTTCTGCACCAATTCTAGCATCATACGATGAGAATGCTCAGACTGAACTTCATAAGGGTGCAGTGTTTTTACAAATTCAGGAAGGTGCTAAAATTTGTTGATAGTCTATGCATCAAGAGTTCTCTCAAAGTCCTAGTTAAACTACAACAGAGAAGGAATGTCTCGCCGTTATCTGGGCTATCAACAATTTCTGGCCATATTTATTCTGTAATCCATATACCGTCGTGACAGAATACCACTGTTAGTAATAATGATAAAACATTGCATTCGAAATGCCAAAAGTAGGAACGCTCGTTCTTTCGTATGCAGCAGCACTATCCAGCGATCCTGTGGAAGAATTTCTGTAACTTTGTTGTTGGAAAGTCTGTACCAGAACCTGTTTTCCAAATCTTAGCTGACTAACTGAATGAATATTTCTCCGCGTCATTCAACTGCCATGCACAAGTAAACAATCACCTTGAAGAATTCCCAAGTCACATAACTAATGATGACACATTCCACCCAAAACACGTATCAATAAATACAACAAGGAAAGCAATATTGAGAATCGCTTCTGAATCCAATCCTCTGCAACCGTTTAGATGTCTCATTATTTGGAATTCGGAAATTTATTCTTTATATCCATCAATTATTTCTTTCATATCCATAACTTTGTTTCGAGTTTGTTCACATGTTAAAATGCGAACTAAAGGATTTTAATGTGGTTGAGCCTGCCACATTGAGAAAGAATAAAGGATTCATTTTATCAGTTCAAATACTAAACTGACATTTCTGAAATCTGTGTTTGTTACCACGAAATGCATAAAAAACTCTTACTAAGGACCTAATTAGATGGAGCTCCTCCCCACTAACGTGTGAAAGATGAATCGGGTTACTTCTCTGAAGGAGGCAACTTATGCAGGGGGACTCGAAGTCAGCTGATCATGCAACAGCGTGAAGAAGTGTTTGTTTGCAAAAATAAAACATCTTACGCCGGACAATGTCGTACTAAAACCACTCCATTCAGACCAAAACTGGAGAAGATAGTATTACATCACATGTTTTTAACTTATGTATCTTTTTTATTTTTTTTTTTATTTTTTTTATTTTTTTTTTTTTACTTTTATTAGTGACTAAGTGCATTGTTGCACTTCTTATTTTATCCAATTTTTTAACAAGATGACCAGATTATAATAAATATATGACCAGATGATGGTGACACAGTGCACCGAAACCGGTCGTCACTTAATAAATTGTTAGTTTGCGATCTTGGCTTATCATTTGGAAACTATGTTGTCATGAACTGTTCGGTACCGAGTAGTGGCAGTATCATAGGCACAATATGCATCCCTACAGAAACTTCTGTGGATTACAATGAGGATGAACTTTGCCATTACGTGGTACTCTGTGATGTCCATGTCTAACCACCCTTCTGTTTGTTGTAGTGAAACAGAAGTCTGATTCTCCGTAAGGAAGTTTCTGGAGAGTCACAGAAACCAGCAACTAGAACAACCCTTACCTGTTCCACTCATGGCATCCTGGCGCAGAGAACTACTGAATAAGAGGACTGTTTTCATGAAGAGAGACTGAATGCTTGTCAATGTATATCAAAAATAATAACCGCAGTTTTCATCCCTTTTATGGGGAGAATCACATTGAAATATATACCTATCTTTCGTCAAAACAATTATTTCCAAAATATGTTACTTCCTCCCTTTGCCTAAATTGTATCCAATGATGTTCTCCAAATGTTTGTAAATCTATGGGACATACTCTGGTCATCGATCCCCAGCCTTACAAACTACTTAAACTAATTTATTCTAAGGACAACAAATACAACCTGCCTGAGGGAAGACTCGTACCTCCGTCAGCGAGCAATGGCGGGTTCCGCTGCTTGGCGCCTTGTAACGCTTGGAGACAAGACTCAACCGCGGCATTGATGTTTTTATCGTTCAAAATACGATTTATTCGCGTTTTTTGTTTTTACGGTGTAAAATTTATGAACAGGAAATTATGGCTATTACGCTGAGTAGCTGTTATAGGTTACTTCTGTAAATTTTTCATCAGCTTTTGTACTTCTCCTGGTTCCATTGGTGCTAATGTGACCTCATGAGAATACTGGAAATATGCATCTCCTGACAAAAATAGTCGGAAATTTTATTGCTTTCACAACTTGTCCTGTAATTGTATTAAATGACGATTGTTGAATTTTATATGTACAACACATTAAATTTTATTCATTGATACTTGCACTAGACTGGGACACATACGAACGGTGTCATAAAATCTTGTCTACAAGGCAGATGACACCTCTCGCATCAGGAAGGGAACTCGCACTAAATGAGATTTAATTGAGATTAATTTTATTGCGTCATTCTTGATGTAAATGAAAGTGACGGTAAAGGACAGTTATAATCAACTAAGAAACTAAACAATGGCGAGTCAGTATCATTTTTTGATGCGTCAACTTTGGTCTATCGTTATGGTAGTTACTCAAGTGCACAAATATTTATTCGTTTCCTGACATATAATTTTGCTGTCAATAAGTCGCTTACTACCGAATATCTCAGTTGCCTTTTATCTACCACTCCTCAAATATCACGCAGAAGGTAAAAAAATTAAGAAACAAAATCTCTCCGTTAGAGCTCTTATGTATTATACATATCTTCTCATTCGGAGGAGAAAGTCTGTCTTCTAAACTTCTTACGGAGATATCGTCCAACCAAAAACTTTATGACTCTCACTCCAACTCGCGTATGATTTCGATGACACTCTCTCCCCTGTATCGCCATAATGTAATATGATGTTCCCTTTTGCTTCTTTATACAATCTCATTATACTAGGTTAATGCAACACATACCGCGTAGGAGATGGAGGAGCATAGCGTATGGTCTGTTAAGTATTTTTGTCACATTTGCCACGTTGGTAGGACGCTTTGTTAGACATCAAGGATGGCTCATCTTAGCATTTGAAAGAAGTGTGTATGTCGGCGGAGGGGGGGGGGAGGTGAGGGAGTGGGCAAATCTCAGAAGGAGACCAGCTCCAAAGGGTTGTGGATTCCTGTTATTATTCATAAATGAAGATGCTTGCGGAAGATAGGGTAGCGTTGAGAGCAACATGGAAGCAGTATTCCTACTGAAGACCAAAACACCAACAATATTTACTTCAACATACCACAAAGATTCAAAGTGAATTTCCCGAAAAGTTTTGAGATTTCCGTCGAATGTATCCGTTTGCTAGCTGAGTTATGAACTTCACGTGGCAATCCTATATCCTTGTAAGGCGAGCAAACGAATATGTCGGCAGTATGAAGGAAATGGGATACCAACAGCCTTAAACATACGGCTGTTGGTACCCCACTTCCTTCATACTCTTGACCAGCCGCAGTCCCGGTTCCACCAGCAATGATGGATTCAATAATATGTCGGCATTCGCAGGCCTCTAGTACGAAACACACAGCAAAGCTCAATTTCTTTAGATCAGCGCACGGAATTACCTAGACCAGCAAATGCCGCTCCAAAATTGACTGGTTCCTGAGAAGCGGAGACGATTGGACTGCAGCAGTGTGGCTCTAGGAAGAGCAATGCTGCGATCTGTGACACTTCAGTGTTAGTCGACGGATATGTCGACGCGTAATCTCAATTTCGTGAAGAATAATATAGAAGTTACAACAACTTTCACGTGTTAAGTAAAGAAGGCAAACCTGAAAGCTGAGATGGCGATATAGAGAAGCTATACAAGGCAAATGTACTTGAAGGCAATATTAAAGAAAGGAAGAGCAGTTGCACGAATATGAGATAATGGATGCAATGCCGCTAGAAAAATTTCAGTGAACACTAAAACAAGAGCACTGCAGTTCATATTTCCTCTGAACTGCTGATGATTTGAGGTTCAATCATGACGAGACTGTTCCACCTTGTGTGCAAGATGTAGAAGAAAATGCAAATACCCTCTGACTTCAAGCAGAGTATAATAATTCCAATTTCAAATAAACCAACCGTAGAGTAATGTGAATATAAGAAATTGTTGCAATATACTGACACGTATTATTTAGAGCCGAATGGAAAAACTGCGAGAATTCGATCTCAGAGAAGATGAGTTTGCATTCATGAGAAATGTAGACACCCATGAGACAAGACTCACATTGCGGTTTTTCTTAGAAGATAGGTTAATGTAAGTGTATACTTTTATAGCTTGTGTGTATTTGTAGAATACTTTTGACGATGTGAGCAGGAATACACTTTTCAAATTCTGAAAGTAGGGGGGGGGGGGAATACAGAGAACGAAAAGTGATATTGAACTTCTAGAAAACCCAGTGGATGGGAGGCAAATAAGACAGTGTTGTACATATACCCCAGTGTTTTTCTGTCGGTACATTGATATACCTATGAAGGAACGCAAGGATAAATTTGGAGAAATAATTAAAGTTGAGGGAATATATATAACAGTTTTCGGTTTTCTGATGGAATTCTAAATGTGTCAGAGACAGTAAAGGACATGGAAGAACAGTTGAATTGAACGGACAGTATCCTAAAAGGAGAAAACATGATGAATTTTAACTACAGCAAAAAAAGTGTAATGGATTGCAGTATAAGAAAATCTGGGTATGCTGAATGAATTACCTTACGTAATGAGTCCATAGAAGTAACTCATAAGTTTTGTTATTTGAGTAGCGAATGGACAGAATAAAGAATATATAAAAAATCAAAATGGTTATGGAAAGAAAATCATTTCTTAAAAAGAGGAATTTGTTGACATATAACTTTTTATATAAATGTTAGGAAGTCCCAACTGAAATTGTTTGAATGGAGTGTAGCAATGAACGGGTTGATATGTGGACGATAAGCGAGTTAAGACGAAATAGATGATACAAGATTTTGAAACCTGGTAGTACAGACGAATGCTGACTATTCATCTGCTACTGCAAATCCACTGATGAATGTTTGCGATCACATTTTACCATCTTCTCTATCTCTTCCAGCATGGAACAAGTCCCCGGCGTTTCTTATTCCTGTACACTGCCTGATGTTGCGGCGCCATGACATCCTTCTACTGTCCTGTCCTTTTTTGCTTTTAATGTTCCCGTCAATTAGATGGGTACAACGCGTAACTAGTGAGGAGGCACGGCACATAATTAGTGAGATGTGAAATTTCTGGCATCTCTTGTCAAAAAGAAGGGATCGATTGGTGAATGTCATTTTAGCATTGGAGAAAGAGGTGTGCGGTAAAAATCGCAGATGGAGACCAAGAGTCCAATACAGTAAGCTAACTAAAGGGACATAGTTTGCAAGAGGTGAACAGGCTCTCTTAGAGAGGTGCATCAAATCGTTTCTGGATTGAAGAGTACGACGCACACATAGACTTCTCGGTCAGATTTAAGACGGACTTTTGTCAGATTTCGGTGTAAGAGGACGACTCCTGCCCCTGGGGTGCATAGGAATCGGATATACCATTTTTATGTTTTCGTACGTAATTTGCTCGGCCTGTCTTGCCAGACCGATCACGGGTCGTGCCCCGTTCCTGCTGCTGGAGAATTACATAAGCATGTTCCCGACAAGAGCCTGTCGATTCGGCACTCCTTGGTGGCTCGGTTCTGCTGACGAGCTTACGCCACCATCGGGGAGTCGTAAAAACCCACCCACCAACCATGAGCCAGACTGGCGGTCACGTGTGGTACACTGTACCCAGACGTCAACGCCAACTTAAAGAAAGGTTGTTCTCTCGTCCAGGCCTCCGACCTGACTAGACCTCTTTCCTTCAGCTCACATGTTTCCATTACTTTGCCTCTGATGTACCTTTAGGAACAGGCGTCGACCTCTCATCGGGCCTCGGGTCCCATTTAGCAGCTTGAAACAAGGTAATAAAGCCCAATTAAGCCTTAAGACTACCTGACATCGCCTGGTCTAGAGACGATCAATTCGTTTTATAGTATCCAAATGATAAGCCAAGATCGCAAACTAACAATTTATTAAGTGACGACCGGTTTCGGTGGTGCACTGTGTCATATATATATTATAATCTGGCCATCTTGCTAAAAAATTGGGAATAAAATAAGAAGTGCAATTCGAGTATTTTGTAAGCTGTCATGTTTTTAACTTATGTATTTTTTTTATAGTGACTAAGTGCAATGTTGCACTTCTTATTTTATACCCAATTTTAACAAGATGACCAGATTATATATATATATATATATATATATATATATATATATATATATATATATATATGACCAGATGATGGTGACACAGTGCACCACCGAAACCGGTCGTCACTTAATAAATTGTTAGTTTGCGATCTTGGCTTATCATTTGGAAAGTATAAAACGAATTGATCGTCTCCAGACCAGGCGATGTCAGGTAATCTTAAGGCCCATTTTCATGTTAGCATAACTTCAAGTCTTTCTCGTTTAACTCCGTCCCCATTCCTCCGCTCAACCATCCTGGCAACTTCAAAAAACATTAACGGAAAGGTGTTGACGCATCAACAATCACGTGAAGTGTTGTTGGGATTCAAGCAGATTTGCATCCTGCTCCTGATCTTATACCTTTAATTCAGAATACTAAGGCATTCTTTTATGCATTTTTAATGATAGGTGATAAGAATTGAGGAAGATAGACAAATTAGACACACAGGTATTTATTGAACGCCACTTACAGTCTACGTCTGAGGAATCTACGGAGCGAACCTTAACCCTTGTGGAACGAGAACCAGAGATAAATGCGAAGCGCAATGTTTTATCTGCAGCCAATATTGCTAGGACGTTAACACAGGGCGGACTAACGATCGGCCCGCACAAGTCCCGCTCTCGGGGTATTTTCGCTCCTTTCCTCTTTTTTGCCGCCACCCTCTTCGTACCAACTGCCTTCACTTCTTCGCGTCGGGTGTAAAAGTTGCAGGGCTGGCCAGCGAACAAGCGGCCGGCCTCGTTAGGGGAGAGATTCACACTGGCGTTGTTATATATGAGTGTTATTACTCGCGGCCAAGTATGCAGACGACAGCGCCCTCCCCGAACTTGGGAGGCCAAAAACAGAGGCAAGCAACGCCGACGCCGCCGGCCATCCCCTCCCACCCTTCCCCCCGCCGCCGCTACAACTTTTTAATTAAGGCGAGGGAATGAGTTAAAGAAGCATTCCACACATTGTTGTGCCCCTCGCCTCGCCTCGCCTCCGCCAGACCCCGGCCGCTGCGGCGGTCTCCGCCGCCACCGACCCAGAAAAATAATATTGCAGTAACGGCCGCTGGTGGCAGCGGCAGTAGCGGCGGTCCGAGCACCGAGCCCTGCGGGACCGGCCAAGGAGCCGCAAATCGCCCCGCGGCGAGCCGCGCACCGCCCGCCTGCAGCCTCTGGTTTTTTCTGGAGTCGGAGAGTGATTTGGTGTCTCCTCGCTACTACCCAACCCATGTCAAATTTTGTCACTACCGTTAACTGTGGTGATTTAGGACAGTAAGTTAATCTTCGCTTTCCTCCTACATAGCAGAGAATAACCAGTAATATGAACCTTGTAAATTAATAAATGAATAAATAAATAAATTTAATATGTCTGAGATAATAAATTATTTCAAATCAACTCCTCTTTAGACTCTCTGGTCAGGTTCTGACAAGATTATGTGAAAATGCTGAAAGAGAACTGTTTACTTTTTTCTTATCACTATGGGCTAGACGTTGTGATGTCAATGCAGCTCGTAGTTTTTCGATTCTTGATCTTCAATTGTAATTGTGTGAACGAGGCGCGTCCAGAAAGTAAGTTCCGTTTGGTAATAAAATGAAATTGTACACAGATACAGAAGAAATTTTTATTGCACAAAATTCTACAACTCTTAAACTACTTTTCCACATAACTGCCGAAATTTTGCAGGCATTTGTCATAGCGTGGCACCAAGTTTTGTATAACTTCTTCATAGAAATCTGCCGCCTGTGTCTTCAACCAGTTCATGCATCAGTGATTCTGAAATCTGGGGGAAGTCCATAGCGAGAGCATTAATTGTAAACCTACGGTTTTCCTGGATCTTGTCATCAAGCGCGTGAACCAATTCTTCTGTAACCAAAGGTGGACGCCCACTTCGTTCTTCATCGTGCACATAACTACGCCCGCCATCGAACTGTCGGACCCATCTTCTCACCATCGAATCAGTCATCGCATTTCGTCCCAAAACATAGCAAATTTGCCGATAAATTTCACTTGGTTTCACTTTCCTCCCATTCAGAAACCGAATCACTGACCTGATTTCACAGGCGGCGGGATTTTCAATCAAGCACAACAAAGCGTACGTAACTGACAGCGATCTCCAAATCGCTCCTCCTTGCTACACATCGTCTACAGCGCATGTGCGGAACTGCAATCGCAGCGCTGCAGCGGAGATAAATTGAAACGGAACTTACTTTCTGGACGCGCCTCATAATATATATATATATATATATATATATATATATATATATATATATATATATATATATATATATATATAATTTTTATTTCTTTTTCATTTTTTTTTTTTTTTTTTTTTTTTTTTTTTTTTTTTTTGGGAATGAGACGTTCTGCACCGAACGGCTAATCCACTGTCCAATCTGCAATTATCAGCAATTCTGTGAGTACTGTGACGATCAATTTTACGATCTATTTCAGATAAAGTCCAGTGTGTATAATCTGCAGGTTCTTAATTGCAGATGAGGTAGCTCCCGTAGGCTACCTTTTTACTCAACAGAAATTGCATGTCGGAGAGATTAAATATCTGTTGACGAATACAGCAGTACTTACTTTTGAGTTGAAAAGTATATTGAGCGTTCGTGATACATCCATTAACATTCAATTTAGAAACCAATCATAGTCCCCATATTCAGAATACTCCAACATCCACCAGCAAAGAACAATCATTCTCTCTTCATAGCAATTACATAGAGATTTCATATGTGAAGAAAATTTTTACGATATATTTGTGATTAATGATTATGCTTCTAATACATATTCAATACTTCAAACATTCTAATTAGTCTTGAAATTAATTTACAACTTGACAAAATCTTTTATAGATAATTACATGGTTAAGAAATGAACTTACGTGACGCATACTACTGAAAGGTATCTTACAACCTCCACGCCTCGCTTATTTTACGTACGACAATGCACTTTCTGTGCTGCACGATACAACCAAACGATCACATTTAGAAGTAGTAGATTTACTGTCTTTCGAGAGTGGTCAGAAGATACGGTAAATTGATGTCTGACCAGGATAGATGCAAATTTATTACAATTTATAATTACACTCGTCACTTCCCCCCTCGGACGATATTCTAAATAATAAGGATTTGCGCTCCAGCATCCTGTAGCGCCGACTATTAAGTTTTCCATTTTTTTAAGTTTTTTTGCACTGATACTGGCGATCGTGGTTATAACAAACGCAGATATTCCAGTTATAAATAGCCTTATAATATTACGAAATTAGATGTCTTGTTGGGAGTTGTAATGTAAGTCCATTTTTATCATTAACTTATATTTGCTTCGAATGTAGAACTGTGTTAGATTTCCAGAAATTATGTAAATCGTTGTTTGGTGATGCTGTTCTAGACGCCATCTTTGGAACTCTACGCTCGACGGTGGTTCGAGTCCTCTGTCTGGCATGTGTGTGTGTGTGTGTGTGTGTGTGTGTGTGTGTGTGTGTGTGTTGTCATTGGGATAGTTAGTTTATGTCTAGGGACCGATGGCCACAATAGTTTCGCCCCTATGGCTTGAAAATATTTTAATCTTTTTTGTTAACTAATAATTAACAACAATTTAATTACTCTTGTAAGAGACTGTACACATATGTTAGAACCACTATTAGCAAACTTTGGTTCTAAATTAAGGTAGAATTCTCTTTACACTGTAGGAAAAATTGATAAAATACTGAATACTGTTATTTATATTCGGCTTTCGGCTATTTAGACCCTCATCAGGTAACGTAATACTATACACATTTTATTTTTTATTTTATTATTATTATTTTTTTCAGAGCTGACCGCCGTTTGACTGTGTTTTGTTTATTGTCACTACCTGGTTTCGGTCTTAGGCCATTTTCGTGATAAAAGTTGTCAGATTCGTTTCCTTAGGTCATGGTTATAATAATAAAAACAATACAATATTCGGAGTTGAGTCCATGTCGGAATTATAAAATGGGTGACACATTTGTCCCCGCATCTTAATTGAAAATAATAAAATAGGTGTCTCTTTCTTTGTGATCTTATGATGAACACATAACTATTTTATTGTTTTAAGGATTTGCCTCCAGCATCCTGTAGCGCCATTACCCGACTATCAAGACTTCCATTTTTTAAAGGTTTTTTGCACCCATTTTATAATTCCGACAGGGAATCAACTTCTAATATTTTTATTGTTTTTATTATTATGCCCATGACCTAAGGGAACATGTCTGACAACTTTTATCACAGCACTTGAAAATGGCCTAAGGCCAAAACCGGGTAGTGACAAGAAACAAAACTTTCAGTCAAATGGCGGTCAGCTCTTTAAAAAAGAAAATTATATGACTGAGGCTCCTGATGCATACAAAATCATAACTAAACAGATAGTTCACGCAAAAACAGTGACAATACATCGTTATGCAAAGATGGTCATACAAAGATATAAGAATTTTCTGACAATCGATTCCAGGGAACGCAAGTGGAATCTAAATAAATAACTTATATTACATTCAATCTAAAAATTGGAATATTTTGCCTTTGGAATAAACATACTGCAGGTGAGTTATAATACAGTCATAATATAAGCCCCAGAGAAACATTCGAATAAATTACTTTCTATCAGTTTCGTTTACTAAATAAGGGACTGAGAATTTATGATAATTTATTGTACTGATGGGCAATCTGTTGCATGGGTGGGACGGAAACTTTATTGAAGAGACTATAAAGAGGAGGGGGGGGGGTTGAAGGAGTGGGGTGGAGGAACAATAACTGGGTGGATATAAGATATGGAATGTGAGTATGAAACAGTTTGTGAGAACATATTTTCTAAACAGTTTGTTGAAACTGTTCCATAACCACATTCCACATGCTGAGTTATTGTTCCTCACCCCACCCCTTCAACCCCCTCCTCTTCATAGGCTCCTCAATACAGTCTCCTTTCCATATAAACAACCCACTACCCATCAATACAATAAATTATCATTAATTTGTGCCCCTTTAATTAGTAAACCAAAGCAATGAAATGTATTTTTTCAAATGCTTCTCTGAGATTTATATTATGAATATATCACAGCTCACCTGCGCAATATTTATTTCATATTTTCCAAAAATTCTAATTTTTAAATTCTCTGGTATCAATAGTCACAAAATTCGCATTGTCACTGTTATTGCGTGGACTATCTGTTGAATATTAAGGTATCTGATGATGGCCTAAAAAGCCGAAAGCCAGTTATAACGAACAAATGAATAAAATTATTGTGGAACACAAATAAAAGTACTGAAGGTTTTAATACGTTCCTCCAAGGACCGACTGAATATTCCATATATATATATATATATATATATATATATATAGATATATATATATATATATATATATATATATATATAATTATTAATATCTTCAAAATGACATTTTTGCCTGTCCAAAGTAGTAAAGTGAGTTAACGTAAATGAAGTGACTGTGACTTTGGATTCAATTATATGAAATCATGCATTTTTTAACCCTCGAATTCATGGTGTAGCTGATCAGCTACATATCTTCTTTTTCCATTATCTCTCAAACTTATCAACATTTTATCACAAATTCATTTCTATCTCCTTGTATACATAGTGTTACATATGCTAGTAGATCGTTCTACAAAATATAAATTTCAGCAGTTAGCTACGTAGAGTTACTCCTACCATGTGCGTTTGTTTACGTTAGTATTCCTCCTTTGCAGTGTAAAAGTACTCAATCACATACTACTGTTACATTATGAGTTTCATTCTGGGAAGATGAGAGGCATTATAGTGACATTTAATACATCAGGTACATTATGGTAGCACTATATAGCTGACCAGATATTAACTTTTTGTTGTTAGTAGTGCATTATAATTTGAAGGATTATTTTTCTTTTTTTATCAAAATTCTTCCTAGTATATGCAGTGACGTTATAATAACACCATTTGGAGCGCAAAGCGTGCTGGTCTGACAGCGAAGAGCGTCGAAAGTTGCGACGAGTGAACAGGCAGTCGGCCGGTGCTAGGTGGTGGGACTCCCAGCTTCGCTTTGGCAGGCCGCGTGCAAATGGAAATCCCGCTGGCGGACGTGACGTCAGCTCCAAATGCCATTTTTTTCGCCAAAAATGGCACTGTATTTCATTTAGATACTATGCTGTCACTATTAGAGTTACAGATTATCACATGGTGACAAATGAAAGAACAGAACAACTCGATTCAGATGAGGTGTTGACATCATTTTTATTAACTTTATATCAAAAGTTATTCGTAACACTAATATTCATTCACTTGGAAAAATCCAGAAGCTGAAGTAACTGAAGTACAGTATCGAACAAGGGATCAAGTGAAAGGTCTCATCGAGACTCAAAGTTTGGTATAACCATATTATTTGCAACACTTATATTGCACATATTAATGCACTTTTAAGGAGGAACAATAGTGAACTGTTATAACATTTAATATAAGATAGATACTCAAACAGCGAGGTAGCGATAAGTTGCTGGTGTCGTAAACGTACATTATGAGCTGTTTAGAATACATTATTTTTATTTACATTAATATGTTGTCTTTGTGTAAACTACAATATTTTGTGTATCGACTTTAATTGATTTAATGTTATGAGCACATTAATTCTAAATAGTGCATTGAAAAGAGAACTGGAAAATGTACCTGAAAAACACTTTATCTAAGTGATTAATTAAACATACATTTTGCGACGGCCGAATTCCTAGATAACAGAAAGCAGCAGGTCATTCTCAATGGAGAGAAGTCTTCCGAAGTAGGAGTTATGTCAGGGGTCCCACAGGGGAGTGTCGTGGGTCCGTTGCTGTTCACGATATACCTTGCGGATAACATCGGAAGTTCACTGAGGCTTTTTGCGGATGATAATGTAGTATATAGAGATGTTGTAATAATGGATAATTGTATTGAGATGCAGGAGGATCTGCATAGAATTGACGCATGGTGCAAGTAATGGAAATTAAATCTCAATGTAGACATGTGTAATGTGCTGCGAATACAGAGAAAGAAAGATCCTTTATCATTTAGCTACACTATAGCAGGGCAGCAACTGGAAGTATTTAATTCCATAAAGTATCTGGGAGTAGTCATTAGGAGGGATTTAAAATGGAACGACCACATAAAATCAATCATGTGTAAAGCAGATGCCAGACTTAGATTCATTGGAAGAATACAAAGGAAATGCAGTCCGAAAACAAAGTACAGTACAGTTGTTCGCCCACAGCTTGAATACTGCTCACCGGTGTGGGATCGGTACCAGGTGGGATTGATAGAGGAGGTAGAGAAGATCAAATGTCCAAATGTTCAAATGTTTAAGTTTATGGAACTTTCCTAAGGGGTCATCAGTCCCTAAACTTATAAACTACTTATCAACTACCTTATTCTATGTACGGCACAAATATCCATGCCCGAGGGGGGATTCGAACCCCCGACCGTAGTGGCCGTGCGGACCGTGACTGGAGCGCCTCAGTCCCCTCGGCCACCGCGGCCGGCGTAGTAGAGAAGATCCAACGGAGAGCAGCGCACTTCGTTACAGGATCATTTGAAAGCGTTACGGATATGATCGATAAACTCCAGTGGAAGACTCTGCAGGAGAGACGCTCTGTCGCTCTGTACGGGCTTTTGTCGAAGTTTCGAGAACATACCTTTACCGAGGAGTCTAGCAGTATATTGCTCCCTCCTACGTATATCTCGCGAAGAGACCGCGAGGATAAAATCAGAGAGATTAGAGCCCACACAGAGGCATACCGACAGTCCTTCTTTCCGCGAACAATATGTGATTGGAATAGGAGGGAAATTCGTTAGTGGTACTCAAGGTACCCTCCGCCACACACCGTCAGGTGTCTTGCGGAGTATGGTTGTATATGTAGATGTAGAATCGTGGTAGTTTTTATAGCTTCAAATAAAAATTACTGTATTAAAGGGTTAGTAATAAGTGCCACCCGGCCGTACTCCTTCATGACGTAGTGTCCAGTCACAGCACTACCTCCGGTGAAGGCGACCCTCGCGACCTCCGCCGTAGCTCCGCTTTGTCTCCACCGTGCCTTTCGCAGCAGGAACTGCGCCGGTGCCGGTCGGCGTGCGCCAGCCGGTAGATTGTCATCGCGGGTCCTCCTCGGGTCGTAGGCGGCCTTGAGCAGAAGGCGAGGAGGCGGCCGCGGAGGGGCTGCTGTGTAAATAATAAATCTCCGCCTTCGCCGGCCGGCCCGGCGAGTGATACATAATTCACACCCGGAAGGAATACATATCTCGCCTTGTCAAAGTGTGAATTTCCACTTCAAAAGCCCGCGAGGGGCCCGCCAAGGCGGCGGTGCAGTGCCAGCCGGCAAGGTGACATAACTCACGCGTTAGGCGGGTCTCCTATGCGCGAGGGGAAGGGTGCTTGCATGTAAGGGCCCGCCTCAAGCATAACATACATCACTGGCGGGGGAGGCGGGCGCGTTCATTATAACACATTCCAGGCGGCGCTTCCTCTGGCGGCAAATATTGCGCCCCCACCGCTCCCCGCGCCGCCGGCATCCCACGTGCCCGCCGCGCGGTCTACGCCTAGTTCGCGCTCCCGCCAATCGATGCAACTGACGGGTCTCTATATGCCTAATGCGGATATGTTACAAAAAACAAACCAGGACGCTGGTCATCGTACAGTTTTAAATGTTCGTCTTGTGATAACCAACTAAACTATCGCTCAAAAAATTTTAATCCCCAGGAAGTAAGATGAAGAAATCTAGTTATCAGCCTGAAATAATAATAAAAAAAAAAATAAAATAAAATAAAATAAAAAAAGAGAGAGAGAGAAAAAAGAAAAATCGCACTGACGTGTTTTACGGCCCAATTTAGATTTGTAGTGTTATAGGTTTTTGCCAAATTTGGACCCAAATAATAATGTAAATAACAATAAATTAATTGACATTTTGGATAAATGGGATTACTGCCGGATGTATGCGTCGTTCTGGCACAATATTTCGGCCGCGTAACTCGCTGCCTTCTTCAGGTGCTACCTGAGACCGTCTCAGGTAGCACCTGAAGAAGGCAGCGAGTTACGCGGCCGAAATATTGTGCCAGAACGACGCATACATCCGGCAGTAATCCCCTTTATCCAAAATGTCAAGATCTCGCCGGGAAAGCACGAAGAATTACAATAAATTAATTGATAAGACTGTCTGAAACCCTTTTAGAAAAGAAAAATACAGGTAGTGGCGGGTTTCGAATTACTGACTTTGAGCGTCACAGTCCAGCGACTTGCCCACTATCCTATGGCCATCAATCAAAAATTGAGCTCTTTAATCGCATACTATTGATGGCCGCTGTCAACCGATGCCAATATGGCATTTCTAGACACTGGATTATCATTTATCGTACGAAGAGCGATGTGTTTTTGTTAATTCTTCAGTGCGCCATTGCTCTGAAATGACAACGTGTAAGTTCCAGTAAGGAAATCATCAAATACGCAACGCAAGATGGCAGGGAGAGTTCTGAACGAGGAATGTCACGTGACATCTCCGAACGGCTGGTTTTCGTTAATTCAATGAAGGGTGTCAAATCTCCGTTATTTTTGCAAACTTTTGCAAACGATACGAGATATGAAAAAAACATAAGGGAGCAAAGTTATTCAATTTTCGCGTCAGATGAACGTTTTATTTGCAATTAAAATTACATTACAAACGGCTTTTTTTCCGTTGAACGGTTCGACCTAAAAAGTGGGAACACGTTACAGACAGACAGACATCGTCAATAGGCCGTTATTTTTGCAAATATCTCTGAAATGATGCAATATATGAAAAAACATAATAGAGCGAAGTTGTAGAGAATCTTCACCTCTACCAATTAGGTTATTCAATTCTCGTGTCAGATAAACGGTTCGTTTGCAATTATATTACAAACGGCTTTTTTTGTATTACTATCGTATTTTATGGCCGACACATTTTAAAAAGGAAGGCTCTGGTCTCTTTTAACATTTTCTTACAATAGGAAACACCAAAAACGTCATTCTTTAGATACTTTTAGGGACACTGAAACACAGAAAATCGAAAAAACACCGATGCTATATCTAGTGAAACAGAAGAAACAGACTCAAAATTCATAACTGAATATCTACAATGAGTCAATAGTCCGCTACCATCGCCCTTACTTTCTCACGTCACATCCTGTAACCAACTATAGGATTTTAGGATTTTAAAAGACAACAATACACAGCCAGGGGGGAAGGTGCCGCAGGCATATTAAAACATACCTTGCAGCACAACGTGTCAAAAAGCAGAACCATGAACTTACAAAAACTAGAAAAATGCTTCTAAAATATTTACTAATTATCGGATTTGAACTCGCGACCTTCTCGTTATGCATCAAGTACGCATCCACTACAGCACACGGGAACTTCAGAGGCAATAGTTGTGTTACTGAATGATATGTGTGCCTTTCTTACTTTGGGCGGGAGAAGCCGAAAATATTTATTTCACAAAGGCGGGTATAATTCGTAGGTTTCCGTAAGTCGTCTTTACGGTTCCCGCTTTCTCGGTTAACTTTCACCGCCCACTATTTCCGTATTACCTCAAGCCTTGCGAACTCAAGCATCATATAACAGTTTTTACTTCGGTTTTTACAACCAACAGAGGAACAATGAGGCATTTCCCTTGACTGCCGCCGCGGTGGAGTAGCCGAACGGTTCAACGCGCCTCGCTGTAAAGCGCACGACTGCTCGCCGTCGGAGGTTCGAGTCCTCCCTGGAGCGTGTGTGTGTGTGTGTGTGTGTGTGTGTGTGTGTGTGTGTGTGTGTGTGTGTTGTCCATAGGTTAGTTTACCTAGTTTTAAGTAGTTTGTAAGCTACGGACCGATGACCACGCAGTTTGGCCCGATAGATTTACAAACATTTGAACACTTTCTTGACTGCCCTTAATGATTATTTAATACATATTTTTACATTATTAATTACACTCAGTAAAAAACTTCAAACCAACGTTTAATCTGAAAAATTGCCACGAAGTTCTAATATCGTCAACGACCAACAAACAACACGTATATTACGTAAATAGAACCGACAAAAGACTTGCAAACGTGCAGCAGCGCCTATCGTAATACAACCTGTACGTAACTGTACAGGGAAATCGCTGTCAGAAGCTTTTAAGACACTCCACAGTACAGGAACACACACGCATGTAAAGCCCGCCTAATCTGGTAAAAACATGGCGTCTTGGACTCTCAATCAGGAGCGGTTTCACGCATGGCCACTCGCTCCCTATACAGGTTCTCTAAGAGAATTATGCATGATATAGTAATGAATGAACTTCAGTGACTCTTCAGAGTAAACATCGACAGTGGGACGGAAATAGGAGCTTTCAAAGTTCTGCGGTTGTGTCTTCAAGTGAGGCCTGTCTTACTATTCGAAAAATAGCACGTGAGGAATATATTACTTTGAGATGTGTCCCTTAGTCAGTTACATCTGCCAGAGGCTTCCATTACTGGCCAGTATATGGACAGATCTCGGAAAGGTAAACCACTCCATCGGAGTGTAAAAAATCAGTGCTTTTTAACAGAACTGCGAACGTAAATCCCGCAGCCGACGCCTGTGTTTTTTAAATGTCCATGCACATGATTATAGATACAAAATCAGGTGGGGATATTACAGGATTGGGTCTGATAATGAATAAGAAATTTGTGTTATGGTATATGGTTCCCTCCTTCACTTTCTTTGAAGTGACTATACGTATAATTGCAGGTATAAATTCCAACACTGGTCTTTTGCGATACACGTATGTGATATACATTTTTAATTAGAGTGGATCCACGGTGAACTTATTCTTTCTTACGTGATTATTGAATCATATGAACAGAATATCTCGGTAAAAGATATTATCGTTTACACTCTAATAAGATGCAACACATTTTAGTAATTATGTATACATATTTGCAGGTTATTGGTTACATCGTTCTAATATCTTTTATTATTACCACTTGACTTATCTTTAAATGCACTGTACATCTTTCACTCTGTTAATCTGTATTATTTTGAACATTTGTATATTCCTGTATTTTATAATAACGATTATGTTTACAAAGAAGCTATGTGAGTGACATCTCAAAGATAAATTATGTGCGCAGAGTGCACATTAACCACCTTTCTGAGGTGGACGGTTTTCATCTGTGAGCAAAGACTGGTGATGTTTTGTTTATAAGCGAGAGCTCGGCTCTTCAAAAATGTTCAAATGTTTGTAAACTTATGGGACTTAACTACGGGGTCATCAGTCCCTAAACTTACAAACTACTTATGAACTACTTTCGAACTAGGACGGCACAAATATCCATGCCCGAGGGGGGATTCGAACCCCCGACCGTAGTAGCCGTGCAGACCGTAACTGAAGCGCCTCAGTCTCCTCGGCCACCGCGGCCGGCCAGCTCGGCTCTACCGTGTTGTCAGTTGTCTACATCTACATCTACATCTACATCGATACTCTGCAAATCACATTTAAGTGCCTGGCAGAGGGTTCATTAACCACCTTCATAACTTTTCTCTACCGTTCCATTCTCTAATAGCGCGCGGGAAGAAAGAACACCTAAATCGTTCCGTTTTCGATCTGATTTATCTTATTTTATTGGGATGGTCATATCTCCCTAAGTAGGTGCGTGCTAGCAAAATATTTTCACATTCAGAACTAAAAGTCGGTGATTGAAACTTGGCAAACAGATCACGCCGCAATGAATAACGTCTTTCTTTTAATGATTTCCACCCCAATTCGTGCAACATTTCCGTGACGCTTTCCCCCCCGTAACGTGATAAAACAAAACGAGCTGCCCTTCTCTGAACCTTCTCAATATCTTCCGTCAGACCCACCTGGTGAGGGTCCCACAAGGGGCAACAGTACTCCAAGTGAGTGTTGGCTCGCGCTTCGCAATTGATAGTTATGTTTTGAATATCTGTTGGAGTTATGATATATTGTGGTAGTGTCTGTTGGCGGCTACATGATTGAAACTGTATTTCAGTTGTAAAAGAGCCGCGGCGGAGCACCCGAGCGCATTGAGGCACTATTTCCGATGCCCGAAGCCGTTCCCCGTCGGAGGTTCGAATCCCCCTCTGCCATGGGTGTTTCTGCTGTCTTTAGTATCAGGTAGTTCATAAGTAGATTGTAAATTTAGGGACTGATAACAGTCGCGGCGGAGCGGCCGAGCGCATTGAGGCGCTATGCTACGATGCACGAAGCCGTTCCCCGTGGGGGGTCGAATCCCCCCTCGGGCATATATGTTTGTGCCGTCTTTAGTATGAGGTAGTTCATAAGTAGTTTAGGGAGTGATGACCCCGTAGTTACGTCCCTTAAGCTCTACAAGCATTTGAACATATGACTGATAACCCCGAAGTTAAGTCCCATAAGCTTTACAAACATTTGAACATTTAGTTGTAAAAGAGTGAAGTTAAATGGGACGTTCACATTAGAGAGGGTAATAAACAACTTGTGAAGATTTCATTTCAGTTGTTCCTTTTTGAAGATTGACTAGTGTTTATATGCAGAGATCCTGTTATATCACGAAGTACCTGATCGTAATTTTTCCTTTGCTGAAAGTGTGAAAGTTTTTGTTGTTGTTGTTTTGTTGGAAGTGCGGCACCCACCGTTTGCAATCCCCAACAAGTATGTGGCGGTACCCTTTCAATAGGAATGCGGGTAAATTACGTCGAGCAGCAGAGTGATCACATAATCTTAGCCAAGATAGATAAAAAGCGAACGTGGACCATAGTACTACGGGTTTATATGCCAACTAGCTCTGCCGATGATGAGGATATCTAAGAAATGTATTAGGAGGTAAAGGAAATTATTCAGACGATTAAGGGAGAGGAAGTCTTAATTGTGATGGAAGACTGGAATTCTATAGTAGGCAAAGAAGGACTGAGTAAAAGGAACGAAAGAGGGAACGGAACAGAACTTAATCATAACGAACACCTGGTTTAAGAATCACAAAATAATGTTGAATAAGTATAAGAGACCAGGAGACACCGGAAGGTAACAGATAGATTTGATAATGGTAAGACAGATTTCGGAAGAGGCTTTTAAATAGTAAGACATACCCAGGGGCCCAAATAGACTGGAATTATATTTTACTGGTCACGAAATGAAGGTGAAACTGAAAAAACTGCAGAAATGTAGGAAAATAAGGTGGTACCTAGATAAATAGAAGGAACCTGTAGTTCTTAACAGTTTCAGAGGGACCTTTAGGCAACAATTGACAACAGTAGAGTAGAAAATATGTAGAAAGTCGAGACCTACATATATCCTTGAACATCACTGGAAATGATGAATGGAGAAAACATAAAAATGCAGTAAGTGAAACAGGCCAAATGGAGTAGAGACGACTAAAGAATGAGACTGACAGGAAGTGAAAATAGTTAATCAGGAGTGTCTAGAAGGCAAATGCAAGTCTGCAAACTTATGTATACATAGAGGAAAAATACCAAAAAACAGGGGATAAAAATGCAGCCCTTTAATTTTGCGACCGAGGGCTGCTTTTTTATCCTTCGACGTTGTAACGGTCACTATCAATAGCAGCTACGTTCAAAATTTTTGGAGGAAAATATATAACGCCTACAGGGAAATTAAAGAGATATTTGGAGACAATAAAAGCAGATATGTGAATATAAAGAACTCAGATCAGTTCTCAGCAAAGAAGTGAAAGCTGGAAGTTGGAGAGAGTATCCCTACAAAAGAAATGGAAATGAACTTCGAGAGAATATTGTAGGAAGGGAAGAGGAAGTAGAAGTTGATATAGGAGACACTATACTGAGAAAAGAATTTGACACACCACTGAAAGACCTAAGTCGAAACAACGCCCCTGGAGTGGACGACATTCCCTAAGAACTACTGAAGTCTCTGGGAGAGCTATCCTAGAGAAAGCTATTTCACCCGTTGCGTAAGATGTAACAGACAGGGGAAATATTCTTAAACAAAAATGTTATAATACCCATTCAAAAGAAATCAGACGCAGTCAGGTGTGAAAATTACAGAACCATCAGTTTAATAAGTCATGGTTGCAAAATTTTAACACCAATTATTTACAATGTTCAAATGTTTGTTAAGCTTATGGGACTTAACTACGGGGTCATCAGTCCCTAAACTCACAAACTACTTATGAACTACTTACGAACTAGGACGCCACAAATATCCATGCCCGAGGGGGGATTCGAACCCCCGACCGTAGCGGCCGTGCTGACCGTGACTGAAGCGCCTCAGTCACCTCGGCCACCGCGGCCGTCAATTATTTACAGAATGGTAGAAAAGCTGGTAGAAGCCCACCTCGGGGAAGATCAGATTGGGTTCAGAAGAAGTGTAGAAACACGGGTGGCAATACTCGTATTACAGCTTATCTTAAGAGATAGATTAAGAAAAGTCAAACCTATTTTTCTAGCTTTTGTAGATTTGGAGAGAGTTTTTCACAATGTTGATTGGAATACACCATTTAAGTAAAATATAGGGAACGGAAAGTTATTTACAACTTGTACTAAAACCAGACAGCAATTATCGGATTGAAGGGCATGAAAGTGATGCAGAAGATGGGAAGGGAGTAAGACAGGGTGGTAGCCTTTCTCCAATGTTATTCAATTTGAATATTGAACAAGCTATAAAGAAAGTAAGGAGAAATTTGGAGAAAGAATTAAAGTTCAGGGTGAGGAAGTAAAAATATTGCGTTTTGCCGGAAACATTGTAGCTGTGTCAAAGACATCAAAGGACCTGGAGGAGCAGTTGAACGGAATGGGCAGTGTGTTACAAGGTGCGTATAGGATGAACATTAACAAGAGAAAAACAAGGTTAATAGAGTTCAGTCTCAGGGTATCAGACGACGCTGAACGAAATAGGTAACAAAAAATTAAGGTGGTAGATGAATTTGTCACATCGGCAGTAAAATATCGTGTGATGGTCGTAGTACTGAAGATAGAAAATGTAGAAAGGCAATGGGAAGAAAAGCGTTTATGAAAAAGAGAAATTTGGTAATATCCAATAATGATTTAAGTGAAAGAAGTCGTTTCTGAAGACATTTGTGTGAAGTGTTGCCGTGTATGGGAGTGAAAAATGGCCGATAAATAGTGCGGACAGGAAGAGGATAGAGGCTTTTGAAATGTGATGTTACAGAAGAATGCTGAAATTAGGTGGGTGGATCACGTAACTAATGAGGAGGTACTGAACAGAATTGCGAAGAAAAGGAATTTCTGGCATACCTTCACTAAAAGAAGACACCGATTGATAGGGCAGATTCTTAGACATCAAGGAATCGAGAATTTAGCGTTGGAAGAATGTGTGTTGTATAAAAATCGCAGAGGGAGACCAAGAGATGAATACAGTAAGCAAACTGATATGGATGTAGGCTGCTGGTCTTATGAGGATATGAAGAGGCTTGCTCAGGATAGAATAGGGTGGAGAGCTGTATCAAACCAGTCTCCAGACTGAAGACCACAACAGCATCAACAACTAGACATAAGTCGGGTCCATGTCAGGTCCTGGCTGGGCACTTCTGCGTACACCGGGGAGTCCTACACGATATTAGGCACGTTCCTCAGTTCCTTTGACTCTTCAGTGTAGACAGACACAAATACTAATTTCACCTCTAACATAATTTCCTATGTTATATACCGGGTGATCAAAAAGTCAGTATAAATTTGAAAACTTAATAAATCACGGAATAATGTAGATAGAGGGGTAAAAATTGTTGCACATGCTTGGAATAACACGGGGTTTTATTAGAATGAAATAAAATTCAAAACATGTCTGACAGATGGCGCTTCATCTGATCAGGAGACCAATAATTAGCATAACATATTAGGGCAAAGCAAAGACGATGATCTTTACAGGAAATGCTCAATATGTTCACCATCATTCCTCAACAATAGCTGTAGTCGAGCAATAATGTGAACAGCACTGTAAAGCAGGTCCGGAGTTATGGTGAGGCATTGGCGTCGGATGTTGTCATTCAGCAACCCTAGAGACGTCGGTCGATCACGATACACTTGCGACTTCAGGTAACCCCAAAGCCAATAATCGCACGGACTGAAGTCTGAGGACCTGTGAGGCCAAGCATGACGGAAGTGACGGCTGAGCACACGATCATCACCATACGACGCGCGCAAGAGATCTTTCACGCAGCTAGTAATATGGGGTGGAGCACCATCCTGCATAAAAATCATACGTTCAAGCAGATGTTTATCAGCAAGGCCGGGAATGATGCAATTATGGAACACACCGGCGTACCTTTCACCCGTCACAGTAGCAGTCACTGATGTTTTGCTGTCCAGCGCCATCTGTCAGATATTTTTTGAACTTTTTTGTTCTAATAAAACCCCATGTAATTCCAAGCATATGTATGAATTTTTATCTCTCTATCTACATTATTCCGTGATTTATTAAGTTTTCAAATTTATACTGACTTTTTAATTATCCGGTACTTTATCTCCTTTAAATTTGATTTGGCTGAAGAGACGGTTGACTGTACAGCTGATAAGCTAACAGCTTCCCTGGCACCCTCCCTGTGGATGTGGGGGATGAAATCACAATTTAAGGAAAAAAGTGTATGGTTCTGGTCATCATATCATACCATACCATATGTTGTGGGGTGTAGGACTGCGTTGGTACAATTTAAAGAGAAGATGCCACAAATTTAGTTAAAGGTAAAAAATAATTAAATGAATACAATTACAACTGATACGTTAAAATCCTGGTTTCGTGAGTTAAACCTTAAAGTTCCATGTTGTCCGTAATATCTGCACCAGTCGGTGAGCACATATTGTGGCGCAATTTTCCGCGTAGCGTGAGACTTCGCCCTATATCGTAAAACCCTAACTGCTAGACTGTAGCCCTGCTGAATCGGAGCACACAGTTGATGAACGCAATGCTCAGTCCGGATGACTACGTTGCAGTCTAGATAAGCACGATTCCGTTTGGATGTACAATGTGGGACAAAAAGATTACCTGGACCGAATAATTTAAGGTCCCAGAACGGAACATTGCACATGCTCAAGCACATAAGCACGGGTGTAGAAATCTCCAACGGTATGTGCAGCTTCAGCTTGCTGTTTACATCGACAAATAGAAGCAATACAATAGTTAAGATACAGTATATTTTGAGAGTCATTGCACTTTAACTCAAGTATTATTTATTTTGGAAAACATTATTTGAGCATTTCACATGTTTCCTTGGGTGAGTGGATATGTTGACGGTTTATGAACGCAACGGGTTCGCGTTGGAATTCCACTGAAGTCATTTTATTTATTTATTTATTTATGCAACTCTTGCAGATAATATTTTAATATTAACTCGCTAAAAATTGTAGGCTTTCATAAGCTTTTAGAAAATTATATTACGTAATAATGTAATCTTTGATCAGACAGACAAATATTCATAGTAATAACATTGAAGATGGATTACTTTGTTTCCAATTCTTTCGACCGCCACGTGGTGTCTCGGCAGTTATCAGCTAGGAGACACGTATCTGTTGATTAGGATATGTCATAGGTCTACTTCAGAATGATTGATGTGAACGTTCCCGAGCGCATAATTGCTCTCTCTGTAAGCGGTGTTAGTGCATCTGAATCAGGACGTCGTTATGGCGTAGCTGCTTCCACAGCAAGGAGATGGATCAGACGATTCAGAGGTAATGGCGAGTTACGCAGACGTCCAATACCTGGAAGACCACGAGTTTCTACTCGAAGAAAAGATGATGAATTGGTCAGATCGACCCAGACTGCCCATTTCTCAAACATTCGGGAACTAGGGAAAGCTTCACATCTCACTGGCTCGTCGAAAACTGCTCTCAGGCGATTAAGCGACTATGGAATCAGGTCCCGTCGTGATTTCAGTAATACAACATGCTATGAACATATTCTTCAAAATGTTATAATTCCTAGAACTCGACTTTGTTACCCCGAAGGACGTCTCATTTACCAACACAATAATCATTCATCGCACACCATCATTAGGATTCAGAGCTGGTTCCAAAGGAGAGTATTATTCAATACCTACCAGGACCTACAAAGTCACCTGATCTCAATCCCATAGAGAACGTATCGGTTAAACTGAAGAATATAATGAGAATGCTGAAAAAAGTAAAACCAATATAATTTAATAACAAAAAGTAACTAAAGCAAGAAACATTTGCACCGCGATAAAAAATTAAAATAAAATAAGAAAGTAAAGGCTTGGATGGCATCCGATCCGATGCACAGCACTTAACAAGAAAGGCCAACAATCAATGAGATACCTGTCCTTTCACGGTACCGTAACGGATGAATAGTGCTACCGTAGTTGAAGAACGAATATTAAACTGGAAACAACAGATAATGGAAGGCACAGACACTCACTTGTCTAAACCGCGCGTAATGACTTAGAAAATTTTGCCTGTCTGCTGATAGATTTACCTTACCATTTTCAACATTTTTACTATGGCTATCATTTGCCTTGTTGTTTAAGGATTAGGCTATTACGAAATGGAAACTAGAAATGCCTATAATTGCACAATTTGTAGCGAATTAATGTTAAAAAGTATTACCTGCACAGGAATAAGAAAATATGTAAAAAGTTGACTCCAGTGGTATTTGAACCCCTTGTGTTCGTAAACCGTCATCCTATCCATTCAGCCTACGAACCTTATGTAAGAAGCTGTTTGCTGTAGTAAATCTAACCACGTGAATTTCTTATACCTCAACCTCTTCTACGTGCCCAAATAACATTTTCCAAAATAAATGATATGTTAGTTAAGCTGTTTTGAATCCCGACATATATTGTATTCTAACTATAATATTGCTTCTATTTACGATGTAAACAGCAAACTGAAGCTCCGCAGACCACTGGAGTTGGCAACACTCGCACTTCGGAACTAGGGCGTGCGCAATGCTCTGTTCTTGGATTTCAAATTATTCGGTCTGGGTAATATTTTTGTCTCCCCATTGTACACAATACAATCTATCTACAGGAGGCACATTCTGACTCTCCTTCGACAAATCAGATTTCACATGCTTCACTGAACTCGTACTGCGCGCCTTTTTACGGGATTATAGGAACTCGTGTTGTCAAGTGTTTGCTTTCCGTGGTGTGAGATTACCGCCTAATAGAAATACCGGTAATCAATAGCATTTTATAATTAAACAGTATGAAGTTCACTGCAAACATTGACCATGCCAATGCACTAAATGTTATACAATTTTAATCTTATTAATTATGGTAGCAATGTATGTACACAGTTGGGTGACAACATTTATAGTTAGGCCATATGTAGATATTCTCCACGTTGAGATTTGCTGTGTGCTTGTAGCTGACGGGAGGCCAGCGAGCAGGCCGACGTTGGTGGCTTGTTCCAACTTAGGATTTTCCAGTTCGTTTCCGGTGAGGGGAGAGAGGGACAATGGCGAGTGCCAGGCACAGTGCAATGCACAAATATTGTAATAATACTGGCATTTGAAGTAATACGACGCAGTTAGGAACCTTTAAGGCCCTCATTACAAAATAGCCTGTTGATAAACAAACAATACATTAGCTGATATAGTCACATCTAACGTAATATGTTTAATTGACAATGAAAAGTAATAAATTACCAACGAAGACAAGACAGTTACACAACTAGCATGGCAATGTTTGTTTATAAAAATAATATATTAACTATTTCTCATTTTATTTTCAATTAATCTCTTGTATTTTACCTTGAAGTATTCAGTTAAATCACTTATCTGTGGTATAAGAAATTGCACGATTATGATAAACAGTACAAAGGATGTTTATACTAATATAAAAACGTAAGAAAATATTTGTTTAATGTGTAGTGTAATTATTTTGATTTTAGTAAAGTTTTAGAAATGTATTGGCTGAGCGTTGTACTTTGGCAAATCGGTTAGAACAGCTCACATGCGGAAGTTGAAGACGTAGGGGAAAAAACCCCGGCAGTTGAGCTTTTGGCGCGCGCGCGCGCGCGCGAGGGCAGGAAGTGAGGACTCCAGAGCACGTGGTGAGCTGGCCGGGCAGCGTCGCTCTGCATCAGTCGGCATGTGGATCTCGAGGTGGTGACTTGAGATTTGTCTGTGGCGATCGCCACGTGTGGTTGCTCGTCGTAGACTGTACCAAGTTAAATCGAGTGCTACTGTGTGTTTGTGTATATTTAGCCGGTGGAACAAGGTGTGTATCGCATTGAATTAAAGTGACTGTGATTTGTTAATGTAACACGTGTCGTCGCATAGGCATGAACATAAACGGTGTTTGAGACAGCCACGTGGTGTGAAATCAATTCGCGACAAATATTCATTTTGTCTGGGGCTCACGAGCTATAACTTTATTTGGTAAATGTGTCGACGTACAGACGTATCAGCCACAGGGTTCAAATATTGTGAAATAAACAACATAAAGTGAACTTTCACGTGTTTTCAAAAATAGTAGTTAGTACACCCTTTTCTCTCATGAACTTGATTTTATTATGAATTTGTTTTGTTAATCATATGCAGGGAAGGAAAGCTGTGAACGTGTGATATCATCCCCTAAAAAACGAGTCAAACAGTCGCAATCACAGTTCCAGTGTTTTTGCTTGTTTAGGAATTTGGTTCGCAGCTGGTGGTTGAGAGTTTAAAAAATTAAACTTTCTCTATTTTAAACTCTTACCCCGACCTTCACCCTCGCAGTGGGTATATTCATTTCGTATAGTTTTTGGTTGTCTTTCTACATGTGATGCTACGCCAAACCCACGTCGAAGAGTCATGAAAGTATAGGAGAACGGAAGAGGACAAGCGTAAAGTTTCCAAATTCGAGTGCAAGGAAGGAAGGAAGAAAGCGTAGGGTTTAACGTCCCGTCGACAGCGTGGTCATTAGAGACGGAGCTTACGCTCGGATTTTCGGGGAAGGATGTGGGCGGAAATCGGCAATGCCCTTTGAATGGAACCATCCCGGCATTTTCCTGGGGTGATTTAGGAAAATCACTGAAAACCTAAATCGGGATTGCCAGAGGTGGATTTGAACCACCATCCTTCCGAATGCGAGTCCAGTGTTTTACCACTGCGCCACTTCGCTCGGTCGAGTGCAAGTAAGCGTACATTTTTATGTTACCAGGAAGTTTCGGGTCAGCGCCCACTGCCCTTTAAAGTGTAGGTTCACAGGAAAAGACACCATTATAATTTCTCGGAGACTGTACCTTCCCCTAAAGAGCGCCCCTTGTCGGCGAACACTCAGAGAGGAGAGTGTTCCCAGTGTCGGCACGTGATTTCCTTTACTACGCACACCGTTATTATCGAGGCCTCCGACGGGGAAATTTTGCGAAGCCCTCCGCGCCGATATTCCGTTTCTGCAAAAAGCCGTTAACGGTCCCGGCGCGGCCGGCGCCCGTTCCGAGACGTGCCGCTATACGGGCCTAATGGAAATCTCAACCCTTTGCAGCCGTAAAACTGCCCCGGCCGGCGCGGCGTTCAATTGCGCCCCCATAAAAGTCCCACCGCGGCACTACCGCCATTTTTACCGCGGCTGCCCCTCCTCACCCCCTCACCCCCTGCCCCGCCGTCTTCTAATTAGCGCAGACTCTCCTAAGACGGCGGCGCGTCTTCCCCGCTAAGCGCCGCTCGGCGCCCACGCGGGTTGCCACTACTCGGTGTGCCTCATTATCTGAATTCTCGGTAGAACAATAGCACTAATTAATGGCAATGCTCCAAGTCGCTCCAGCGGGACCCGGGGGGCGGGGGGGGGGGAGGCGAGAACCGGCTCTCCTTGATGGAATTATAGCCCATTATGAAAATGTGAGAAGATGGAGTAGGCGAAAGAGTGATTATTGCGAGCTCCGGGGAGTTGCGGAAGCGGGGAGCAACTTGCGCCGCGCCGCGCCGGGGGTACACTCCTGATTAAACCGGGTTTTAATCCCGCCGTCGTTAACTGCCTCGGGAAGTAGGTTAAGAGTTTCCACGGAGGCGTCGCGCCGGAGCCAGCTGCGGCGGTTTTCCCTATGCGCGAGTCTACGAGGCGTCGCTGTCGGTTCAGACCTGAAGCCCCGTGTGGGGAAACTGTCGCCATATCATGGCTCCTAGTTCAGTCAATGAGTGCTCAAAAGAGGGGTGTAGAGTGAATGGAATATGCGAGAATTTTTGACTTCAGGACCTTGTTAGGGATACTTAGGAGGTGAACATAATAAAAGTCCCCGTCCCTGGGGGGTGATCTAAAGCGGGGCGTGAGGTGGATAGGTACCATTTATTGGTTTTCCTCTCATATCTCAAAAACGATCGGCTTTAGGAAAAATTGTTCCGAATAAAAATGAAAGATAATTGAATTTGCTATAAAATTGTTTGTATACATTTATGTCGAATTCCCAACGGTTTTCGAAATATACGTTATTGAAAATCGAAAATTTGGGAAAAAATCATCTTTACCACACTAATTTTCTCAAAGATTTCCTTCCAGTGACTCACTTGATCGTTTCTCGGAAAATTTGTCAGAAAGAAAGTTGTCAAGCAACCTTATCTTCAGCCAATCAGAAGTTACATCACCTATAATATGTTTGCTCAGTTTCGACGTCCTTCTAGAAATGTTTTGAGGGGCTGTAACGTTTTTACCTTATGAAACGTTCTGGCATGGTAAATAACAACACTTTAACAATGACAAGAAGGTACTTACAATTGAAATCTTTTCATTGTTGTAACTTTTATTACAATATTATGAATGAACGTTTTTAGAAACACTGATAGTGATTCAGAATGATAAATAAGTGCATTCAAAGCAACATCTTTGTTTTTCTGAGGAGGCATGGTCAAGGTTCATTTATCTTCGTCAGTAGTAGAGGCGTCGTGCAACGAGATTGGTGGAGTCTCGATGTCACTGTCGTCTTCTTCATCCTGAATTAATATTCCGACTCCGTTGTTGCAGGTGCCCTAGCAGTTCAGGCATGTAACAGAGCAGCGTAATAACGCTTTTCTACAACCTCATCTGCCACTGTCACATTCTTTTGTGCATCGACAAAAAATCATCTTCAAGATTTCGTCAGGGGCAGCATCTAAGTCTGAGAGTTTCGGAACTAGTTGGCCATTCCAACCCCAATTCGACGTTCCTCTCCTAACCAAAGGCGTACTTGGTGGTAAGTTCGGGATGCATGCTGCTTAACAGCTCTTTCAGCTGGAGGGAGAGACGAGAGGTTAGGCTTCATGTTCCCAGCTGCTTTTGTAAATAATTTGTTGCGGAACTCGATGAGATATTTTGTGGTGGCTGGAGCTCCATACCATTATAGAGTACTCGTGATTCCCACTGTCTCAATGGAGTTGGGAAAGGAAGAACTGTTGGCAAATATCTCAGCAGCATGTTGTATGATTTTGGACTTCTGGTGCATTTTTGACAAACCCCACTTTACTCTTGCAATACGCTACGGATATTGTGTCAGAGTACCCATTAAAAACCACTGTACAGCCTCTCCCAAAATTGGTCTTCAAAAATCTAACATAAACATTGTAACCTGATATAATTTTTTCGACATTCAGTATGCATCAGAAGGATGTCCATAACTTCTAAAGATGAGGCATTACTATCTTCCCTGCCAGTGACAGGCCTGCGATGTTCGTCTTGGGGCTTCCCCATCGTTAACCCTTTCCAGGGGGTTAGGTACTGTCGACCTTGACGATATATCCTCTGCAGGTGACAATAAATGAGCCTCAACTACTCCACCTCAGAAACATGAAGATGTTGCGTTGAATGCGATGTTTTTTCTTCATTCTGAATTATTTTCGGTGTTTGTAAATACTTTAATTGTTTGATTCCTACTATTGTAATAAAAGCTACAATTATGAGAAGATTTCAATTGTAAGTACCTTCTTGTCATTGTTAAAGTATTGTTATTTACCATGCTAGCACGTTTCATAAGGTAAAAAGTTACAGCCCCCCAAAACACTCATTTCTGGAGGGACATCGAAACTGCCCGCACGTCTTATAGGTGATGTAACTTCTGATTGGCTGAAGATAAGGTAGCAAATGTGCATATCAAATTGAAGTAAATTTAATGCTCTACAACTTTATTTCCGACAGACTTTACGAGAAACGATCGAGTGAGTCACTAGAAGTAAACGTTTGCCAAAATTAGTGAGGTAAAGATGATTTTTTTCCGCAATTGTCGATTTTCAATAACTATATCTCGAAAACCATTGGGGATTCGACATAAATGTATGTAAACAATTTTATAGCAAATTCAATTATCTTTCATTTTTATTTGGAACAATTTTTCCTAAAGCCGACCAATTTCGAGATATGAGCGGAAAACCAATAAATGGTACCTTTCCACCCACCTCTCCGCTTTAGCTCACCCCCCAAGGGCGGAGACTTTTAGTATGTTCACGTCCTAACTATCCCTAACAAAGTCCTGAAGTCCAAAATTCTCGCATATTCTATGCACTCTACAATGCATTCATTGACTGGACTATCCACTGGCCAGGTGCCACCTGTATGTCGTGATTTCTGAAATCACGTGGATTTTCAGGCTTTGTTGCTTGCTTTACTTTCCGTATCCCGAACGGTGTCTCACTATGCTATATCTAACGAGAAAATAATTGCACATTTACTTTGTCATTTGGTGAAATGGGTAAGTCAATTATTATCAGCAATTTAGTTACAATTTTGTTTATGTTGGTAGTACTGTCGTTTTACGTTGGTGACGCATGCTTTGTTTATTTGTTGTGATATCTTTGCAATTTTCAAGCTGCTACGTTAGTTTTGTTGTCCCTGCCGTGCTGTTAATCATGGCTGCTCCGCTGTCTATTTGCACCAAAGAAGAGCAACGTTCAGTGATACGTTTCTTTGTAGGCGGAAGGTGTATCAGGGGTCGAAATTCATAGAAGACTTTCAGTTCAGTACGGGAGCAGTGTTTTGCCACAACGAAGTGTGTACGAGTGGATTGAAAAATTCCGAAATGGTCGCACGAGTGTTAAGCACGATGAAGGAGCCGGACGACCATTTACCACCACTAATGAAGAAACCATTGAGCGATCACGTGAAATGATTCTCTTAGACAGACGATTAACTATTGATGAAGTGGCTCTTCGTCTTGAAAATAGTCATGGTCTGCCCACTAAATTATTCATAACAGACTTGGGTTTCGTAAAGTTTGTGCAAGATGGGTCCCAAAACAACTCACACAGTTGCATAAGCAAACGCGCCTCGACATCTGCAAAAACATTTGGATCGCTATGGGGACAACTTCTTAGACAGAATCATTACTGGTGACGAAACATGGATCCATCATTACGAGCCGGAGAGTAAACGGTAGAGTATGGAATGGAAACATCCAAATTCGCCGTGCAAGAAAAAGTTCAAGACCCAACCGTCCGCAGGAAAACTGATGCTTACGGTTTTTTGGGATGCACGAGGCACTGGAACATTATGGTGAAAGGGGCACAACAATAAACATTGTACGTTACAGTGAGCTGCTTACTGACAGGCTATAGCCTGCAATTCGAAGCAAACGCCGAGGATTGCTGTCAGAAAGTGTTGTGTTGTTGCACGACAATGCCCGTCCGCGTACTGCTGTCCACACTGCTGAAACGCCCCAGAAACTCAAATTCGAAATACTGGATCATCCTCCATATAGTCCCGATCTTGACCTTTCTATCACTTGTTTGGTCCACTCAAACAGGCATTAAGGGACAGTCGATTTGACTCGGACGAAGCAGCGAAGAAAGAGGTGCATTCCTGGCTCGCAGTTCAACCGAAAACCTTCTTTTACGAGAGCATAAAGAAGCTTGTAGAGGGATGGACGAAGTGCATTGAAAAGCAAGGAGACTATGTCGGTAAATGTTCTTGTAAGTTTCGTATTTTATTACAATAAAATGTTATAACTACTTTGCGGATAATAATTGCCTTACCCTCGTATTTTGTGCAAGATTAATTTGACTGTGAACAGGTGTTTAGAAGCTTTTATCATACGCCTCATACAGCTCATAAGGGGAGGACGTGACTCACCGCCGAGGCTCAGACTTTTCAAGAGCGGCGTGTGTAGTAATGTGTTATTAATAGTGACAAGTAAGAATCCATGACGTAAAGGGGCCGTGTGACTCGTGGAAGGAAGTGGTTGGTATCCTTAAAGTGGGAGTCTAGATTTAGAGCAATTGATAGTAAGTGTTGGTCAAAATTTTCAGTGGGAACACAGGAACCAACCACAAATGGGCGTCCAGAATTCTTAATTTTATGAATTTAGTGGACCATGTACAAAATAGGTTTCCAGGGCGTTGTTGCAGAGAGGAAGAATAGTAATAACATGTACAAAGTTCCTGGCAGATTAGAATTCTGTGTTGGGACCGGAATTTGAACCTGCGACTTTGTCCTTTCGCACCGTGAAGCGTGCCGGGATAGCTTAGAGTGTAGAGCGTTTGCCCGCGAATCCAGGTTCGAATCCCGGTTCTGTCTAGTCGTTTGAATTTTTGAGAAGGATCTTGGGGATGCCAAGTTGAGGAATTCCGGGAAGGTGACCACAGGGTGGTTAGGTGGAAGAGATGCAGGATCACAGTTAGCTGGTGGTATGAATTAAGAGAGAAAGGTTCATTGTTGAGATTAGGTTGGCTTTAGTGCGAGGGACTGCTAGCAAAGTAGTGTCTCCATTGTAAGGAAAATCAGAATGAGAGAACGTCTCTGCTTCCAATATTATAAAATTTGGCTGTGACGGCTGAAAAGATGCTAGAAAATTCTGTGCTGTTGAGGTTTTCTTACAAGAAAGGTTAACAACAGTACTCAGGAGTTGTTTTTGTTTTGTATAGCATGGAGTGTTGGTGGAGAGTGTTGGGAATGTGGGAAGTTCTACGGTCAGAAAGGCAAGGTATGGGTGCCAGTTTTAAAGAAGAGAAACCCTACGAGTATGATAGGGGTTGACGAGTGGTGCACTAAGGTGGCATTAGGATATCATTAGGTTGCTCTTCCATTTGGTGGAGTGTAAGGCTGGAAATTTGTGTCTGACGGGAGGCCTGCTTTGGTAGTCCTTGCAGGTGCAGTGGTCAGCGCAACTGCCTAGAAAGCGGGAGACCAGGATTCGAATCCCAGCTGGTACACATTTTCATCTTTCCCCTTCGCAGTTCAAAAATGTTCAAATGTTTGTAGAGCTTATGGGACTTAACTACGGGGTCATCAACCCCTAAACTTACAAACTACTTATGAACTAGCTAATACTAAGGACGGCACAAATATCCATGTCCGAGGGGGGATTCGAACCCCCGACCGTAGTGGCCGTGCAGACCGTGACTGTAGCGTCGCTGACGGCTTGGCCACCGCGGCCGGCCATTCGCAGTTGATGTCATATATTCTGTGAGTATGAAAGAATAACAACTGCAGGATCAGAAGTGACATCGGTTCTTTCGGAATAAACGCCACACGTATATGTAAGAGATTCTATTCGAGAGATGTGATTTACGCAATGCGGATTGAACATTGCGTAAAGAGAAGAGATATTTCTGGGGTGACTGTGCCATGGAGACAAGTTTTTAATAAGTTTTTGAGGGAGAAGGAAGATGGTCTGATGGAAACTGAAAAGGTGAAGATCATTGGGAAAAGAGGAATGGGATCAAGAGAAGGAAATATTAAAGGTAACGTCATTAGGAGGGATTCCAGAACTTAGACAGCACTTAAGAAAAGGAATCTGGGATTCGGTTTTATCTAGGGATCCAGTGGGGCTCGGATAGTCTGTTTTACATGTCTGCTTGTGTTTCAGAGATCGTTAATGTAAATGTACATTTATAAGTACGGTGTTTCTATCTATGCTCTATTACTGAAACTACAATTAAATCACATTCAATAGTTGAGTAGCAATTTCATGATCCAGTATTCACCCACTTGATTCGGTTGAAATGTACCGGTACGTCATTTTCCTTTGATCCCCATTGTCGATTATGCCCTTTAACCCTCTGCGTCTGTAGGAATAACAAGTACTGGTTGTGAAATCTTACAGGCTGGAATCGCGGGCTCTGTGAAAAGAAACGGGAAGTGGAGCCGTAACGGGACTCTCGCACTCGGCTTGCAAAAACGCAGGGCAGGCGAGCATCGCTACGGCGCGCCGTCTGAACTAGTTGGACCAGCAACAGGGACCACAGACGCGCGTCTTCTGGGAAAGTTAGTGTCAGTATTACGGTTCTATATGAAAGATCGCACATGAGCACTGGATAGTTACCTACGTTTGAGGGGGTACGGCCTCTGTTTTGTAGAAGCTGCGGCGTGGGCTGCCACTCCTTCCCGTGGGAAGCAAGGTTCTGGAGGTGGACAGTTTTCGCGCGCGAGGACGGCGAGAAAGCGCATGATTGGCCAGAAGAATGCGTCCATGCGCGAGGTCCGCACGTCAATGTATCTTATTGGTTGCCACATAAATTAGAGCCAGTGAGATGAGCGGGCGGAATTTTAAGGAGAGTAAGATTTCCTTGTGATGGAAGAGCTGTGGCAGTGTTCGGTTCTGTCTAGGAGGGCTCCACAGAATGTGGCAGCCTTAGGAAATTTCCTGAATTTGGTAACAGCACATCCCGGTGTCTATTGCGTTGGGTGACAGCTAGTGCAAAGTTCGGAGATTTTGACGAACCTGTCTTGAGCCGTCGAACCGCACCGGCGACCAGCTGCTCTTTTTGATTTGACGAATCTGTTTCGTCGCGTCTCCCGACAGACTCAAACTCTCAACAGTGTCCACAGAGTACGAACGTAATGCCAGTGCCCATTATTGCTCATTACTCGAGGCACTCGATTTCCTTACGTGTGCGGGCCTAGTGTGTATCCGCACCGAAGAATGGATCGATATATATGTATAGAGGATGTATCAAAAACATGGCGAAGACTTACGCAGTTGAAAGTACACGACTATAGAAGCAAAAATTTCCCAGTAAATATGGGCGGCAAACGAGTCGTTTGCGAGATAATTACGAATGTATGGTTCTAAGCTGCCACTGACGTCATTGTAAACATCGTCCTACTTGATGAACTAGAACTCGTGTGAACAGCCTAGTGCGCGTGTGCATAGGACACAATACTTCGGCAATCGACCATGTTGCCATCATCAGGTGTGCTGTTGTACATCAACACACCTGATGATGGTAACATGATCGATTGCCGAAATATTGTGTTCTATGCACACACGCACTAGGCTGTTCACCCGAGATCTATTTCATCATGAAACACGCCTGGAGAAGTTGAACAACCACATCGTCCTACTTAGTAGACATTAATTTGAAATTTAGACTTTAGTATCAATATTTATACCGCATTTAGTTCACATTTCATTGATTTTATTGTAAATATCGTCCTAGTTACCTAGATGGAGCTCCGACACAATTTTCTGCTGCTGTGAGATGGCATCTAACGCACAAAACGGAAAAAGACGGATAGGTCGAGGCGGATCTGTACCTTGGCATCTAAGATCACCTGATCTAAATTCTTTCCATTACTGGTACAGTACACCCATTAATATTATTGAGGAACTGGAGTGGAGATTTGTATACGCTTGTCAAGAATTCCAAAATTATTCAGGGGTTTTCGAAAGAATTGAAATTCAGTGCAGAGACGACCACAATATCGCATTCAGATGCAAGGAGAACACTTCGGACACCTACTTTAACAGATAACCCATACATTTTCTGTCTGAACATCCGTTGTGGGACATCCGTTGCATCCTTACAGCCTAATTGCTCAGGTGTCCAAACTGGTCTAGTGTACAGAAGAATTGCGAAGCCTTAACGTGACAATGAGCTGCACCGGGACTCGTGGGTCTGCTTAAAGCCAGTACAGTAGCGCGCAGTAGTCTTTAACTAAAATTAAAAATAATGATAACATCAAAATGTTCAAATGCTTGTGTAGCTTATGGGACTTAACTACGGGGTCATCAGTCCCTAAACTTACTAACTACTTATGAACCAGTTAACACTAAGGACGACACAAATATCCATGACCGAGGGGGGATTCGAACCCCCGACAGTAGTGGTCGTGCAGACCATGATTGGCGCGCCGCAGTCCCCTCGGCCACCGCGGCCGGCAAAGATAACATCGTTCCAACATTTCAGACGCAGAATACAAAAGCCCTTGGAGTACCAGGTACTTCACCTGATGTAAAGAACACACGAGCAGTATATTTATGTTGCATTAATTAATAATCGTAAATATTCCGACAACGCTTCTTAATTACTAAATATTCCTATCTCTCTCTCTCTCTCTCTCTTTCTCTGTTCATCACTTCCCACTTTTTCGCTCTTTAGCCACTTCCCTTCTTTCACCAGTCTCTCTGAGCATCATGTCCTCCTTTCACTTCCCTCCCATCAACACTCCCCCTCCCCCAGCCCATCACCCAAAATGAACGAAAAGACCCTCTGCAGCTGTATAGGTTTGTTCTTGAGACTTTACCTTATGTACACTGACAACGTTTCTTGAAAGAATATTGGGTCTAGTGTTATAGCTAGGTATTTCCGAGAATTAGTTAGGCGACGAAGCCCGTTACCCACACTAATTGGCAAACGAACCGTTTCATGTGTGGTTAAAAAGAACTCCACATAAGACGTGACTGACTTATCGCTTGCAACGCTTAGTCAAACCAGCTGCAAACGACACGGCGCTCGCGTTACAAGCTATCTGAGTTGCATCCTGTCCTCAAGAATCGCCTTCTATTGCTTTGCGTTTGAAAACTCTTACTTTCAAATTATGTGTACTGAAATGCGAGTTTGACCACTCAGATTAGCAGCGGAGGGATGGAGGTAAAGAGTACAGTTTACGCAATAGTATTATAAATCAGAGAATTTTTTAACATTAACGAGAACCCAAAATTCAGTTACTCCAATTATCCTAGGGCCCACACAATGCCCGACTAAGTTCACATTTGCCTTAACAGATTCGAAAGAGCATTTAACAAATAGAAATTAGCCCACCAAAGAAAACATATGACTTTATCTAGACGGACACACAGACTGACCAAAGATAATTCAACATATTAGCAGGTGCACGGAACAGACATATATACGGGGGCACACCAACACTTACAGAAATGGGAAACCCATCCTGATCAATATAAACATTAATAAGCACCCGCCGGCCGCGGTGGCCGAGGGGACTGAGGCGCTCCAGTCACGGTCTGCACGGCCTCTACGGTCGGGGGTTCGAATCCCCCCTCGGGCATGGATATTTGTGCCGTCCTTAGTATAAGGTAGTTGATAAGTAGTTTGTAATATTAGGGACTGATAATCCCGTAGTTAAGTCCCACAAGCTTAACAAACATTTTTGAATAAGCACCCGTTTTAACAAAGAATAGACAAATAGGTACACCTGTTTAAATTCAGGACTTGACCTTAAATAGAAAAAATTAACAAAACTTAACAACCCCGCGTCTAACGCCCATTAAAGATAATATGGCTGCAATAAATAAATATAAAATACAAACTATATAGGCCCTGCATAAGATTGCACAATAATTCAAATGCTCCCGGGGATGACGACCCGGCCTGATCAGAGGACAGACAAACTTTTAATTTCAGTCCTAGGACTGGCTTCCAACCATGGGCAAAATGAGCTGCTGATCCTCCTCATGCGCCGAGACGTCGTCCCCTCGAACCAGATCCGTGCAGGAAAAACCCCAATAAAACCGTAAAATTACAACAAGAACCAGTGCAACAGTTTTCATCACTAAATACAAGCAATAAGACAAATAAATAAAAATAGATCGTGAATATCTGCCAATAAAGGTACAATTTACTAACAGTAAAACAATATTATGTAGTAGGCATCTACATTAACTAGTCAGATCTGAATTGCAAATAACACCACAACAAGGTTGTTACCTGCCTTATAGCGACTAAAAAAATACAAACACCCTGCCAAACTGATGGCACGTTCCATTTGAAATTACAACACTCCTAATGTCTATTACAGGGCTTCACAAGATTACAAATGACAATCTGTTCAAAGCGTTAGACGTAATCTTAACAACTCAGCTGGTAAATGCTCTTACTGTTTCCTGCTCTCATCGAGTCTAGCACATGATTTTAGAAGCATAATTTACTAACACAAAAGTAATGGGGGCAGCTCCTACGTATCAAAGGTCACACAATCTTGGTCTAATGCTGTTAAATGTACGAACTGTAAAAGGCACGTTAGACTTCAAAGGAAAACCCGACATAAGTGGCACAATCTAACGCAGCTAGAAAGGTTGCCTCATTTCCATAACTCTGGTGATACAAGTGAGCTTACAGTAGTAATAACATGTACAAAATGCTTACATCACCTTCTTGTTGTTGTAAAACGTAGGCGACGACTGCCTCAGACCGGTTCAAGGCATCCAACGTATAGATGTAGGGAGACGAACTTGCAATCGCTCACATTAAATCCAACATCGCCAATTGCTCACAACAAAACCAATACTAAAACAGATAATAAAATTGGCCTTACGAGAACTTGCCACCCACTAGTCATTTGACTTCGCAGACACTACATCAACGCCAATTGCACTCAGATCCTTATAAGCACGTAGTTCCAGCACAAGCCGACAGCATGACATGCAGACCGCACAAACGACTTACCGATGCCTCACCAGAGACGTCCTATTCCCGTCCACACGACATTCCCCGTCAAGGAAGATGAAGGACGGAGAGCACAATCCAAAGATACTAGCTAGTCTTTACGAACTATACCTTCAACTTCCGAATTTCCTAACGTGGCTTAGTATGAAATCTAGCCATAAGCAAGGCAGTCTTGTGTTCAACACGCGACGGTTCTGCCGACTACGCGGCGACTCTGCAATTTAATCCTGAAACGTACTCGCTCGGACATCAGAGCGGCGTCGTTGGGTAAGTGTGCCAGTCAGGGGAGAAAAGGTGAGGTGGATCACCGAACCGTCCTCGGGCCTATATTATTTCCGGGTCCGTTCCAAAACAAGCCGTAAAGTGAGTATTGCCACACATTTGTCCTAAATCCTATCTGATCTTCCCCCAGGCTACGGTGTTGCCGTGCAATTTAGATAAACAGATTTGCCTGTTGCTCCACATAGGAAAAGGTACAGGCAACTCCCGTGTATAAGAAAAGCAATAGAGCGGACCACGATATTACAGACCTATATAATTAACATCAGTTTGTTGTAGAATATTTGGAGATATTCTCAGTTCTAATATAGTAAATTGTCTTGAAGCTTCTGTTCATGTATCAGCACGGCTTTAGGAATCATCGATCGTGCGATACTCAGCTTGCCCTCTTCTTTCGTGACATCTTGCGTGCTACGGATGAAGGGAAACTGTTAGACTGCATATTTTACGAAAGGGGTTTGACACAGTACCACATTACAGACCGTTATAGAAGGTACGAGCTCATGGAATAGGTGCCCAATTATGTGAGTGGCTAAAATATTACGTAAGTAACAAAACCCAGTATGTTGTCCTCGTTGGCAAGTGTCCATCAGTGACTAGGGTATCGTCAGGGGTGTCCCAGAGGAGTGTGATAGGAGCGCTTTTACTTATGCATATAAATGATCCAACCGACAGGGTGAGTTGCAATCTGCGACTCTTTGCTGCTGATACTGTGGTGTACAATGTTCAAATATTCGTATATCTATTGGACTCAACTGCTGGGTTCGTAGCTTACGAACTACTTAAACTAAGGTAAACTAAGGACAACACAAACCAATGCCTGAGGGGGAACTCGAACCCCTGACGGCGAACGGCCGCGCGCACCGCACGGCTAATCCGACGCAGTTGTATTGTACAGGAGGGTAGTAGGATACAGGATGACGTGGAGCAAATTTCTATGTGGTGTAAAGAATGGCAACTAGCTATAAATGTAGAATAATGTAAGGTAATACAGATGAGTAGGAGAAACAGTCTCATAATGTTTGAATACAGCATTACTAGTGTGTTGCTTGACGGAGTCGCGTCAGTGAAATACCTAGGCGTAACGCTGCACAGCGATGTGAAATTGAACGAGGATATAAAGACAGTCGTGGGAAAGGCAAATGATCGACTTCTCTTCATTAGGACAATTTTGGAAATGTGTGATTCTTCTGTAAAGGAGACCGTATACAAAACGCTTGTTCGACCCAGTCTGGGGCAGAGTTACTCAATCTGTGCTCCAGGGGCTCAGCGAAGAGGTGAGGATATCTTGTCTTAATAAATGAGTGGGACAAAGATTTCGACTAGCGACTTTTTTATGCCCTTGATCGACGTGTAGAGAAGTATCGAGTAAAGTAGATAATAATATTTAGCACTTTCTATATGTCAGCATCCATGGCTGAATATGTCAGTGTTACGGTAGACGCACTAAAGGTGGGAAGTGCCGTGCTGAGTGCTGCGCCATACTTTCTCCGTGTGGTTAGCATGAAAAGGCACTGGTGGCATCTTACTTTGGAAGCTACAAAGTTTCTCAAACTGGTGAAGCCCACACTATCGCTGAAAAGCTTGTCAAGCCTTGTGTAAAAGTTGTTGAATATATGTTGAATGAAACTACCTCTAATGTCTTAGAAGCAATTACTTTGTCACATGATACAGTTTCACGACGAATCTGCGACTTATCAGAGGATGTAAAATATACTATAATTTCACGAATAAAATACACATCATTTTCATTTCAGATGACTGAATCAACCGATGTAGCTGCTTTGGCAATATTTATGAAATTTGTGCGTTACCCATACGTGGATTCTTTTCAAGGGGATCTTCTTCTGTGCAAACCATTGAAGACTACAACAACCGGAACATAAATTTTTAAATTATTGGACGAGTTTTTCACAGAAAATAACACACCACGAAACAACTGTGTCGAAGTGTGCATAGATGTAACAAAAGCGATGATTGGTAAGACGTCTGGTGCAGTCACAAAAATAAAATAAAAAGCAAAGTGGGTGCAGCAGTAGTCACTGCATACTTCACCGTCACGTTCTTGCAATGAAGAAATGCCACTTCTATGAAAACAGTTTTGGACGAAACAGTTCCAATAATAAATTTTATAAAATCAGGACCTAAAAAAAGCAAATGTTCAAAACTGTGTGTAGTGAAATGGGTACTCTGTATACGTCTTTTCTTCTTCACACAGAAGTAAGTTGACTCTCTCGTGGTAAAAGTTTAATGCACCTCTTTTAACTGAGAAATGAAGTGAGAGACTTCTTGACTGAAAATGGCTAATGGAATTAAGGAATTTAGCCGATATTTTTACAAAACTTAAAAATTTATGTCCGTCCATCCAAGAAAACGCAGTGACTATTTTTATGTTAATGTTCGAAGGATTTAAAAACAAGCCAAAGTTTTGGGCAGAATCACTCAAAACTGGAAGCCTGGATAGTTTTACAGTGACAAAAGTCTTCAGATAGGAACTCGATTAAGATATTTCTGGGGATATCGTAAATGAATTCGAAATTCACCTGTTACGTTTGTTTGATTATTTGAACTCATGTTTTCCAGATAGGTTGTAAGAAAATATTAAAGAAAAATGAAAAAAAGCCTGTTTGACCTTGCAGCAGTATGAATGCTTGCTTGATTTGATATCAGGTTCCGAGATTACCGAAAAGTTTCAATCTAATCAATCAGTCTCGGAATTTTGGTGTTCGCTAAACGACAAGTTTAAGATATTATCAGGTAAACTTCTTCATCTTCTGCCTTTCTCAACCACGTATTTATGTTAATCTGGGTATTCTGCACATGTTTCAACTAAAACAAAATACAGATCACATCTTAATGTAGAGAAAGAAGTTTTTCTTTCCTAAACCAAGGATAGCTTGTAACTATGTCTTTAAATACCTATTTATCTGTGTGTGTAAAAAATTGTAGATCTACAATACTTGCTCTGTGTTTTTTTTTTTTTTTTTTTTTTTTTTTTTTTTTTTTTTTTTTTTTTTCGTGTGCGTAACAACCTTGCTTCGCCAATATTACTGTCACTGGATTTGCCAAATGTGGTACATATCTACATATCTGAGACGTAAAATTCAATGCTCCGCCATTAGGTCCACTTTTTAAAAGTGCTCCTCGACTCAAAATGTTTGAGAACCCCTAGTCTTAAGTATTACTCAAGTGTTTGGAATCCCCACCAGATTGGTTTAAAGGAGGACACAAAGGCAGTTCAGAGGCGGGCGGTGAGGTTTGTAACTGGTAGATTCGATCAATGCACGAGTGTTACCGAAATGCTTCAGGAACTCAACTGTTAGTCGCTGAATGAGAGGCGACGTTCTTTTCGAGAAGCACTGTTGAAGACGTTTAGAGGACCGGAATTTGGGGCGGACTGCAGAACTTTTCTACAGCCGCCAACCTACATTTCGCATAAAGACCACAACGATAAGATTAAAGAGATTAGGATTCGTTTTTCCCTCGTTCTATACGGGAGTGGAACAGAAAAGCAAATAGCTAGTAGTGATACCGAGTACCTTCCGTATGTAGATGTGGATGTAGCTGGCATGTCCGACACCGGAAATGAATTGTAGTGTGAGGATATAATATTTAATAATAAAATAAGTACGGGAATTGTACTTGAATGGGCAAGTGAAGTTTAATAGCAGACAGACAGTGGGTTAGCGGCAACAGCGGTTACGAAAATCAGTTGTAAACAGTGGTGTTCGAAGTGTTATTCGTCTGAGGCACGTGCGCGCTCGAAAGGGGAACTCTTGCAATAACACAGGCTACGTGTTAATGTCTTTTTTTTTTTTTTTTTTTTTTTTTTTTTTTTAAGCTTATGGGACTTAACTACGGGGTCATCAGTCCCTAAACTTACAAACTACTTAGGAACTATCTTATACTAAGGACGGCACAAATATCCATGCCCGAGGGGGGATTCGAACCCCCGACCGTAGTGGCCGTGCAGTCCGTGACTGGAGCACCTCAGTCCCCGCGGCCACCGCGGCCGGCCAGGCTACGTGTAGGGCGTGACTTTGTTATCTTACGCTAACGTAAGCAGGTCACCGGAGCAGCCAGAACGTTCTAGTAGCAACTTTTCGACCATAAATGGACCCCTCTAAGCACAGGTCGGCAGAGTCATCGGAAGACGGACAAGAGTTCGGACCAAACAGGGCGCCGCAGTCATCATCAGAGGGTCGTGTCTTCGACACCAGAAGACCAGGGGCCGACGGGAGCCAGTCAGCTCCCATGCAACGCCGCGGAGGATGGAAGCGTAGCAGCGGCGACAGTGGCAGCTTACCGGGGCACCAGTCGGTGAGCGCTACCTTCATCTCCTGGGTGCTGCGCAGCCACCTGTCATCGCCCGGCGGAGAACGCGAGTTCGCCGCCCCTAGCCGTCACACGCCATCCCGGACAGTGCGGCACGGTCCTGCCTCCACGGGGCCTACTGTCTGCACAGTGCACGGCAAGCAGCACTTCCGCGCAGTCAGCTGACGCTGGCTTCCGCTGCGCCAGCATCTTCATTCAGCGCTTCCTGCAGCCGAGGCACGCACCCCAACGGTGTCCAACAGTATGTCATTCATTCCCTCAATGTAAATCTTCTTTCGAGACAGCCAGACCGTTTCGTTCAAGTACAGAGTTCCGTTTAGCATGTCACTTGTGTAACTGCAAGTATAAGGGGTTTCAAGTCCTCAGAATTGTTGTAAAACTTATGTTGAATAAATGTCTGAACTTGGAGTCTTCTGTTATTCCACATCCCTCTCCCTATGAGTCGAGTGATCCCATGTTCCACAAGAGAATGGCATCTTTGACAATTATGATGTCAGTCACATCTCAGTAAAACACGCTACAGGGAGTTGGCTGCGGGGTATTGGTTGAAAACAAGAGATCTAATCAGGATAGAAACAATTATAGGAGCCCGAGGGACTGGGAAAAAGGAAATCAAGTAAAGGGGTCTCCAGCTCTGGCAGGGGTACTGGGACCAAGAGGAGAGTGGTAGAAGAACATACGAGTTCCTCAAGAGAGGCTCAAGATGCATTACTTTCAACCAACTCTAGGGCTCATACACTTCCTCACCGGCCACGACCCGTATCCGACTTATCTATGTCGGTTCGGGAAACGGGAGTCTCCACGGTGTGACTGTGGGTTCGTGGAGGGAACACCAGAGCATGTCATATTTGACTGCCCGATATATGACCATCTAATCTCCATACTCAGGCAGCAGCTTCCACATCCCAATGTGAGAGAATTGCTACAGCCTGAGGATGCCTTTCACACCTTAAATGTGATGACTAATATTGTCTCCCAGTACATCAGGGAACAATATATTACCAGATTATGAGTTATTTTCCAGATTGAGACAGCTGCACCAGAGCCGTGCCGCCGGGGTGTGGACTGGCCGCCAGAAGTGGACGGGATCCGCCGCACCCTGGATCTACCGACTACGACGCTTAGTTTTAAGTTAGTTAGTTAGATATAACATTCATAGAATATATGACATCAACTGCGATTGGTCGAAGCTGAAAATGTGTACCCAGCCGGGATTCGAACCCGGGTCTCCTGCTTTCTAGGCAGTTGCGCCGACGCCTACACCACTGGGGACACAGTGATCACCGCACCTGCAAGGACTACCTAAGCACGCCTCCCGTCAGATACAAATTCCCAGCTTCGCCCTGGAGGCGTGCTTAGGTAGTCCTTGCAGGTGCGGTGATCACTGTGTCCCTAGTGGTGTAGGGGTCAGCGCAACTGCCTAGAAAGCAGGAGACCCGGGTTCGAATCCCGGCTGGGTACACATTTTCAGCTTTGCCCAATCGCAATTGATATCATATATTCTGTGATTATTAAATAATAACAACTGCAGGATCAGAAGTGACGTCTGTTCTATTGCAACAGATGCCACATGTATATAGTTAGAAATAGATTGCACAACACGCACAATTCACTCCCAGTAAAGGCAGTGCAAAGGGCCAGCCCTGTGCCAGGGGCACGTCTGCTGGAATTAGTTCAGCAGACAACGGCCAAAAGTAGGTTTGTATACATCTGGCACACCTGTACCATTGCAAACGGGAGCCGTCCGCGGTGGCCAAGGGGACTGAGGCGCTCCAGTCACGGTCTGCACAGCCACTACGGTCGGGGGTTCGAATCCCCCCTAGGGCATGGATATTTGTGCCGTCCTTAGTCTTAGTTAGTTCATAAGTAGTTTGTAAGTTTAGGGACTGATGACCCCGTAGTTAATTCCCATAGACTATACAAACATTTGAACATTTTTGCAAACGGGAGACACACGACCACACACAAAACATTCAAACGCGACACACCAAACACGAACATCAACACAGCACAAGAGATATAAACAAAGAGTAGTAGAAAAATGTAGAGAAACACGTAGAAACAAATGTAGAAATAACCAGATTGTTGAAAGTATAAATTAGAAATGTAGTTAAACATAAACGTAGAAAATTAAGACCCAATTGGTTTTTAGGTATTGGGTTATTGTATCATAACAAATAAAGAATTTAAAAAAATAAATATACAGAGTTGTGACGGTGTCTCTGGAGACACGTGATGGTCAGTCCTTCTCCCCCAGCAGCAGACAGGTAGGCGTCTCTGGTGGGCACCTTGGCGCCGGCCGCGGCAGCCCCTGGACGTCTGCCAGACTCAGATCCACGAACCGCCTCCAACCCTCCACCCCACCCCCCTCCCTGGCTTTCGCTCACCATTACGCCTAATGAGCCAACACGCCGCAGCTCTTACACGCCATAAATATTACACAAAAATACCGCTAATTTTTTCATACCCCCCTTAGATGAAAGTTTCTTCCGCCGCGTTTTTTATTCCGCGGGCATAATCAGGAGATGGAAAAACTACCCTCATGGCCCTAATTTGTTTCGCATTTCGCGCTGTTTTTTCCCAGTCCCGCAGTGGCGCGCCGCGACTTTTCCCCCCCGCTCACGTCAGACTGCGTTACGCCAGTCAGCGGGAGATCTTTCCGGTTCTTTTCTGCCCCTCGTCTTAAGTCAGGCCGTAACTCTCGGTGCCACTCCGCATCTTACCTCACCGCTGTCAAGTGGAGCGTATACTCTGTTCCACAAAAAAAGTAGGTGGTCTTTCAGATATAATGGCAAGCTCTTTTTCCTTAATGCTGAATGCAGGACACTTTAAATAATCTTCGTCAACATGTAATTTGTAAGTGATACGAATACATTACAGTCATCTTTATTGGTCATCCTGCCTTTTGTCCAGGTGTGGTATTCGACCATCACGAATTGTCCTTTGTTCTTTAGTATCACACATCTCTCTAGGGCCGCCGACTCCGTGGGTGCTCCGGGGCTCGTGCACCCCTCAAGAATTTTTTGAGGGTGCTGAGATTGAATTGAGATGGAAAATAAAAATATATAATTAAAAAGAAAAAATCGTGAAAAATCAAAACCTACCTTATGACTCAAGAGGCAATGCAAAACGTGACCATAGCGAGAGACGAGATTTCATACATGAAAGAAATGATCAGTTTTGTACGCGGGTCCCCAAGCGAGCAGTAATGAGTGTCCGTGTTTTTTCCACTATGCTGGCTTTATTAATCCTGAAGCACGTCGTTCCTTTAGACCTTTCAGGTGTAGGTATTTATGAACATTCATTTGTGTTCTTTCTGGAATTTAGTTTGAAGAATCAGATATTGATGCTAAAGTTAATCATTTTTCATTTATCTTTGTCACTTCCCTTGTTATTAAAATTAGTGATTCAGTTGAAATTTGTAATGCATTTCTCTCAGGCGTAAAAAAACCTTGAACGATATTAATACTGTCAGAGATGTTATGTTATCTCGACGTCATAAAAGTTTCGATGAAGTATACAGTTCTTGCTTGGAACTGACCACAAAAATTTGATGTCGGACTTCAAAATCTCAAACTATTTCAAAGATATCTTTAAACCTTGGTGACGCTGTTCTTCCAATCGCTTTCGTCAGAAACAAAAATTTTAGATTAGTGTACAGCGAAAAATTATTTCATTGGTCGTGTAGAAGTTTTGGGGTGTTACTTATATCGAAATATCCACTTCGGCCAATTACATCGATTTATTGTAGTGTCTTAATGGAGCCATGTTTTGATTTTCTTCCTCCTCCTTCTTCATTCTACCTTTAAAAGGCCAGACAACTGGCTATTTACTGTTATCAAATATTTCTCATTCAAAAATGCATGAACATGATTTTCAGGAGGGTTGCTTTCGAACATTTGTGCACAGTGATATAGAGCACGCACACTGATTTTCAAAAGTCGGCGCCTCTGCATCTCTTGCTATCCTCCTTGAATATATTCATAAGTTAGAAACTTCATCCGTCGATTCATTTCATTTTGTTAATCGTCCTTTTAATTCTTTACGTAAGTGTCACCGGCATCTCAGAAATTGGCTTTATTCACTACTTTCCGTACTTACGTATACTGCTGATATACAGGGTTTCCCAGCTAACTTGCTCACCCAAAATGTCTCTGGAACACCAACAGCTGTTGTAAATCACCGGTATCAATGTAAGGCAGGGTTTCATGAATGTAAATATTTTGAAAAATTCTAAAACGAAAGTATATGTGTCTTTTAATACAAACTTATATATTTTGAAATCGACACCCAATATTATTTCATCAGCAATTTATAGCATGACAAATCACATGTACAATGGCGTTGGTTGCATCTCAGTATGCCAAATACATACCGTGATATTGCGAAGCGAACTTGACGGTTGAATTACATGAAGATCGCAGTTAGCGCGCCCCGAGATACATGCGAGACTCACGGCTGAGTCTCAGTTTAGAAAATGTTTTTTTTTTTTTTTTTGTCTCTGAACCGATATTTCGTTTCAATATATTTGTAATGAGAAAATAAGCATACGTGTTATGCAGAGAAATTGCCCTCAAACGTTTCATATTGTTATGCAAAGTAATGATTATACACAGTTTTTAATGTTAAATATTTACTGTATTTACTTCTTATTTGTGTAAAATTAGTTAATCACGTACAACAAGTGTTTGATATGTGACTTTCGGAAAACAGGAATACCACTACACTCGCATTTACTTTAACTAATAAGTCATCCATACATCAGGTAGCAGGTCAACTACAAAAGTTTAATTCCGATGCGAATCTGCAGGTGATCAGGAACTGTTTCAAATATTTGGAAGTTAACAGAGGGCTCAGTATTGTAGTTTCTTTATGGAAGATCTAGATTACAGTCAATTTGTGACCGACCTTAGTAATTAAAATATACATCAAAAGATATTCAAACTTTTACCGATCAATCTGAATAGAGAATAGCCTTCAACATGGCCAAAACCAGTTATATAGTGAAACGATACTGTCGTTCCGCTTCACGATTTTAAATTGTTTTAAAGTCAAATTTGTTCACTTTCCATTGGAAGTGGCGCCTATTTAGATGATCAGTCGGCTATGGGGCCTTTTATTATAACTTGTTTCATTCACCCAAGTATATGAGAATGGAATCTGATTTATTTATTTCTCTATGAGAAGATGGCATGCTGGATTGTACTGTGGAGGTGGTGGCAAGTGCCAAAGAACTTGTATTGGAGAGCTGGGAGATAGATTAGTTTAAGAACTCAAACAGCTGATGCCTGTTGCAGACGACAGCCAGTTCGTTGGGTGCGCCTAGGGCGCTGAGCTTCGGCAGGAAGGCCTTCAGCCAGTAGGAGCACTGGGCGCCAAAACCAGATTCGGTTGGCGTGCGAACAAGGTCTCCTAGAGAGAGCATGCTGTGACCTTGGAGGACACGCACGTGACGGGAAAGTGCGGAAGATTTTGGTTCCACTATGGTAAAGCACGGAGGATTTAATCGTAATTAGCCCCGTCAGTTCAAACTGTTGCAACGGTTTAGGAATTTCAAGTTCCTACAAATTTATCAGTATTTTGGTTGACGAAATTAATTATTTTAAGAAGTTTGCTACCGAACAAAAGTTTAACGGTTTTCTTGGAGACCAGTATCCGTTTGATATCGAATGAGTCTCTTCATTGCAATATTTTGGGAGGAATGTTAATTAAACGATAAATAATTACTTTGTGGCCAGAAAGTCTGTTGATTTGGTTAATATTTGTGTTCGCAGTTTAACACTTAAAATTTTCACTCACATGGCAAGCAGTTCAGATTATGTGTCTTTACAAGACTAGTTTGGTGAACTATCTTGGAAGGAATGCTAATTTAACAAATCTCAGTATGTCGTCCTGTTCACTAGATATCAGCCTTTTCTCAAGCCAACATATCTCTATCCCAGTTGTACTGTAGCGCTTACGGTAAACTTTTCATCACTGAAATATCCTTCCTTCCCCTTTATAATATGGATGCAAGTCCTACCTTATGCGTGAGAGATCTTATAGGCTTAAGGTTTTTGAATCTATAATTTTGTTGCTTGTAATTAAATTTAACTACGGAGCCAAATGTCAGGATCTGAAAGCCAAGACAAATTGTAAAATTTTCTTACTTAGATGTTGTTTAACTGTTGCACTGTTCCGTGTCTTTCTGAACCAATAAATATGGTTAAAAGGCTACCTAACTGTTTCCATTTGCAGTTTGTTAAATTTCTATGGATGGATTGCTGCCTGAAATACCTCTAGGCTTAATTTACTGCTGTTCCTACATATTTTTGGACCCACTTCTCCCTAATCTTTGGACTATGGCTTGCATGGTACAGGTGTATAAATAGACCTGATTTTAATTTCAGCTTGAGACCCCGATGTCGAACATGATTGCCTCCTCTGGTATTGGCTCCTGGGGAAGAACGCACTAGAGCAGGCCTCAGCAATGTGTCCCCTATGCCTAAGTCCGCTGCCAGCACCTCCTCGGGCACGACGCTTGCCGGCAGCCCTTCACTCCAGGGGCCTTTTTCGCGGCTGTTCGGACGTTTAGCAGCTGGAAGTTATGTCACGTGACTGTCCCATATGTAAACACAAGGCTGCAGTCAAGGTCGTTAGAATATTTGACTGCAGTCTTGCTCCTAACGAAATTTGTTGTTGGAACTATTGAAGAATTAAGTTTAACATGAGCTGTGTAATTCCCGCCTCATATTGTAATCGTTCATCTACAATAAACAGAATGGGGTAAAAGTTAAGCAATAAGCCGTCATCGCAATTTTCTTAGTTTATATTACATGTGCAGAGGATGCCCAAAATACTCAACGGAAACGTGTTTCTTTTCTTTTTCCCTGTAATTATCTGGAACCTTTAATTATTATAAAGAAATGTGATTGACATTTCAAAATAAATGTGGCGAAAACGTTGACACTGTACTACACTGCAGATCAACTTACCACCACGACTTATTTCGCATGCACATTAGTTGGCTTCGCCAACTTAAAGTAATTGTTACTATTGTACATAACGTACACTATGGATGACTGTCATTACATTCACGATTTCAGGTGTAAGCTGCGCACTCTCACATTTGGCCAATACAGGCAGTATCCTTAAATGATTAACAAGTACTCGATTAACATTTTCCAGTTGTGCCTAAAATGGTTAAATTTGTAAATGTAGTTATTGAACTTAATGAAGTATAGCAATGTATCTTCTGAATACATAATCAGGCATAACTGAAGACTGGGATACCATTGTCAGCCTTGACCCATGACGTCATCAAAATGTCGGAAAACCAGTATACAGGATATCTTAATACTTCTGTATTGAAGGCTGGATAATAAATAATCTGTAGTTATCCTCGTAAATTAACAGACGTTCGTAAAAAATTTTGCTGTGCGTGCGCGCGCGCGCTCTTGTGTCTGTGTGTGTGTGTGTGAGCGCATCCGGGCGCGTTAATTATTTTGTCATAACAAACGTGACAATTACACAGAAAATAACAGACGACTTCGTTGTTACACAGAAATTCCGTAGCATGACAATCATCCATTTTTTGGTCTTTGATTCTCAATGCACTGCAGTAAAAACATGACAGAAATTCCTTTACTTTATTTATCATCTCTTATTCATTCAAATACTATACCAAAACTATCTACAATAATGGTAGTATTTAGTTGTTCAGTACAGTTTCATGTCAAGTACATAGATGTCAAAGAATTACCGGATAGGACGTTACTCGAATGGAGCATAGTGGGTTAACATTTTATTTGCTGGCCTTTTTAGGAAATGCATCTTGATAATGCAATTCGATATTGTTGACACTTCCTTTTCCATTTTTCGACACACGAATGTTCTCAGGTAAATGAACTTCATGGTGAGTGTAAATGTTCTACCGCATTTTGAACTCTGAACTGCATTCCTCACACTTTTGGAACGTTTCGTGTTAACCACTCACGTTCACCAAAAGATAGCAACAACTAAATAACAAAAAACACCAACAAAGAAATAAATAAGCAGTTTTTGTAATCTTCAGTCCGCAGACTGGTTTGATGCAGCTCTCCACGCTACCCTGTCCTGTGCAAGTCTCTTCATCTGTACGTTCGGCAACCTACATCCTTCTGAACCTGCTTACTATATTCGTCCCTCGGTCTCTCTCCACGATTTTTACCCCACACGCTTCCTTCTAATGCTAAGTTGACAATTCCTTGATGTTTCATAATGTGTCCAACCAATCTATCCCTTCTCTTAGTCAGGATATGTCAGAAACTCCTTTTCTCCCTGATTCTGTTAACATCTCCTCATTAGTTACGTGATCTACCCATCTAATTTTCATCATTCGTCTGTGGCACCACATTTCAAAAGCTTCTATCATATTTTTTTATCTGATCTCCTTATAGTCCATGTTTCACTCCCATACAAAGCTACACTCCAGACAAATACTTTCAGAAAGGACTTCCTAACATTTAAATTAATATTGGGTGCTAAGTTTCGCTTCTTTAGAAGCGCTTTTCTTCCCATAGCCATTCTGCTTTTTATATCTTCTTCACTTCGGCCATCAGAAGTTATCTTGCTACCCAAATAACAAAATTCATCTATTACTTTTATTGTCTCATTACCTAATCTAATTCCTTCATCATCGCCTGATTTTCTGACATTACATTCCACTACCTTCGCTTTACTCTTGTTAATGTTGATCGTATATCTACCTTTCAAGACACTGTCCATCCCATTCAATTGCTCTTCCAGATCTTTTGCGCTCTCTGACAGAATTACTATGTCATCGGCAAACCGCAATGTTTTTATTTCTTCTCCCTGCACTTTAATGCCCTCTCCAAATTTCTCCTTCCATTCCTTCACTGCCTGCTCATTGTACAGATTAAAGAACATTGGGAAAGGCTACAACCCTGTCTTACTCCCTTAGCAACCTCTGCGTCCCTTTCTTGCCCTTCGACTCTAATAACCGCTGTCTGTTTATGTATAGGTTGAATATAACTCTTCGCTTCCTATATTTTACCCCTGCTACCTTCAGAATTGCCACGGTGGCCGAGAGGACTGAGGCGCTCCAGTCACGGTCTGCACGGCCACTGTGATCGAGGGTTCGAAACCCCCTCGGGCATGGATATTTGTGCCGTTCTTAGCTTAGCTAGTTCATAAGTAGTTTGTAAGCTTAGGGATTGATGACCCCGTAGTTAAATCCCATAAGTGCTACAAACATTTGAACATTTTGAACCTTCAGAATTTGGAAGAGTGTATTACAGTCGACATTGTCAAAAGCTTTCTCCAAATCGACAAACGCTAAAAACGCAGGTTTTCCCTTTCCTTAGCCTATCTTCTAAGATAAGTCGTAATGTGAGTATTGCCTCCCGTGTTCCTACATTTCTCCTAAATCAAAACTGATCTTCCCCGAGGATGGATTCCACAAGTTTCCCCAGTCGTCTGTAAATAATTCGTGTTAGTATTTTGCACCCACGACTTATTAAGCTGATAGTTCTGTAATTTTCACACTTGTCTGCACTTGCTTCCTTTGGATTAAGCAGTAACGAAGTTAAAACGGAGCGCTCAGTGTGGCAGAAAAGAACAGGGTGAAAAAGGAAGACATGTTGAAACAAAATTGACTAGTCACGTGACGTAAACTTCAGACAGCTAAACGTCCGAACAACCAAGTGTGTACTGCCGCGAGACAGAAACTGCACTGCAGGCCTCCGCCGTCCTCGCTGCTCCTGCTTCTTCTTCTGGAGCCGGTCCCCCGCTGAGGAAGAGTTTTTCATTAGTCAGCGGCGCCAGCCGGCGTGACAAATCTGAGCGCCCCGCCGTCGCCGTCGCCTCGCCGCTGTCTCTTTAATTACGTCACAGCTTTGATTGGGCGCCGAGGCTGCCGACGCCACCGCCACCACCGGTACCGTCTCTCCAGCCACCAACTACCCGTGGGGCCGGGCCTCGTTGCTGTGCACCGGTAACTACCTTACTTACACAGTCTACCAGGGTCGTCCACAAAGTAAGTTCCCTTTCTATTTCTATCCGCGGCAGCGCTACGGTCGCAGTACCCAGCCAGCGCGACGGTTGCTCTGACTCAAGGAGAAGACATGTACGTGGTTAGAAGATGGGTGAGACTGTTCAATGAAGGGCGTCTTCAAGTGCGCGATGAAGAACGCAGTGGACGCTCGTCTATGGTTACTAGTGGACTGGTTCACACAACTAAAATGAAGATTAAGCACAAGATTACACATTATGTCCTTGCTATGGAAGTTCCGCAACTCTCCCGACCACTAATTCATGAAATTTTTACTGAAAAACTGAAATTTCTAAAACTTTGTTCACTTTGAGTACCCAAAATTCATACTGAACAACACAAAAAACAACGGATGGGCAGTGCACTTTAGTTTCTGACACTGTAAAATCAAGAACGCTATGGTTTTCTTTCTCGGATAGTCACGGGGGATGAAACTTGGGTATCGTAAAACACCCCTGGAACAAAACGGCAATCAATGGAATCGATGCACACTTAAACCCATCGAAGGTTAAGCCTAAGCAAATCTCGACATCTGGAAAAGTCATGTCCACCGTTTTTTGGTACAGAAAAACCCTTTTGCTGATTGATTGCATATCACGAGGCCAAACAATCAATACCCATGGCTACTGCGAGACCATTAAGAAATTTCGTCGCGCAATACAGAATAAGAACCTCACACGGCGAATGTGACCAAACAACTCTTACGGGAATTTCACTGGGATATGTTAGATCATCTTCCGTACAGCTAGGACCTCGCTCCTAGCGACTTTAATTTCTTCTTACACCTAAAACCTGTCCTTGGTGGGCAGCACTTCAAAGATGATGACGAGCTGAAAGAACATGATTGAATACACAGGCGGCAACCTTCTATCAGGAAGGAATACAAAAACGTGTGCCACACTATGACGAGTGCCTAGAAAATTTGGGATGCTACGTAGAAGCGTAGTATCCCAGTTGCAGATTTTTGTACAATAAATATTCTCTGCACACGTTTATTTTATATAACCAAACGGAACTTTGTGGACATAAATCGTATTTCCTTTCTTAGTTGGTGACAGGAATCTTTATTTATTTTTGTAAAAGCATGTAACCAAATACACCACTCTAGCAGTGGCGTAAAAATTTATAGCAGTCGTTTGGCAAGAATCCTGCACCTTGTAATTTTCATTCTTCCATATTAGTGCAAGTACTGTGATGTGAGTGGAAGAGTGCACCAATGTTTGAGATATTACTTTCCTATAAGAGTGGAAAGAGTTTTAAAAAAATGGTTTACGTTAAGCGCAAATATCTGCTGTTTGCTCAAATTGGGGAGCTAAGAAGGAAGGGGTCCCCCATGTGTCTGTCTTCGGTCCTATGCTGTTCTTAATATATATTAATAACTTTCCAGCCTGTATTCACGAAGGTGCACAGGTAGTGCTTTTTGTGGCGATACAAGTATTGTTAACAGATATGACAAACTAGAATGATATGATGACATTGTGAATAATATCGTTCAGAAAACAGAAAATTACGTAGTTCTCTCCAGACACATTAAAGACTGATGAAATACAACATATACAGTTGTGCACCGTAAATAGCATGGCACAATTAATAAATACAAACTTTAAACAAAAGTCTTTATGTAAGGTAGAATATTCAAAAATTTTAGGAGTATGCGTCGATGAGAGATTGTATTGGAAGACACACACTGATGTTTTGCTAAAACGTTTGAGTTCAGCAACTATTGCTGTTACTTTCGTTGCCATTTTGGTAATAAATTTGATTACTATGCCTATTTTCATTCATGTATTTCATAAGCAGCATATGTTTGGGTAATTAATTAGGGAGTAAAGATAGTCATAGTATTCATTACCCAAAAGCGTATAACAAAAGTAAATACTGGAGACATTTATTTAAGAACATAGGGACCATCACAGCCACTATATATATATATCCACCCCGATGTTCCACAGACATTGCCGAGTTGGGGTGGCTTGCGTGCCTCAACGATACAAATAGCCGTACTGTAGGTACAACCAGAACGGAGGGGTATCTGTGGAGAGGCCAGACAAACGTGTGGTTATTGAAGAGGGGCAGTAGTCTTTTCAGTAGTTACAGGGGCAACAGTCTGGATGATTGACTGAGCTGACCTTGTAATGTCAGCTAACGTGGCTTTGCCATACAGCTACTGAGAACAGCTGAACGCAAGGGGAAACTACAGCCGTTACTTTTCCCGAGGACATGCAGTTCTACTGTATGAATATATGTCTCGCAGATTGCTGTAGTCGACACACTGTGAAGGAACTCAGAATGTTGTGGGTCGCCGATGCACGTTTGTGATAGCGCGAGTCGAGTCCACTGGATCCCGCATTGCTTGGCACACCATACGGCGGTCCTACTTCGGGGTGGAGTTTCTTGATTGACTCAAATCTCCATGACGTGACTGGCTGCCCTCGTGCACCTGTTGATTCCAGGATCGGGCCACTGTGACGACATCTGAACGGCCCAAGTGACTGGCAGTTACATGATACTACAATCCCGCCTCACGCAGTCCAACGATACGAATTCTGTCAAATTCGCTCAGTTGGTGGATAGGCTCTTACTGCACCTAAACGCCTTGCATTACTGTACGACTCACGCCAGTTCTCTGGTACCAACTTTGAAACATCGGGGTTTTGATATAAAGAATACCTAAATATAGTCTTTCTGCTCATTGCAGAAACGTGTAAATCTAATCATCATTGCTATGCAAAAATTCCAAAATAGAATAACATTGGACCACTCCTTCTCCGCATATCACTTTCGTAGATAGTCAGTCTATTATTCGACAAACTAGCGTCACTGTGTCTGCATTATAGCTCTACAGCCTGGGACTAGTTCTTCTACATATACGTCCATATTCCGAATGCCACCACACTGTCCATAGCGCAGATTACATCGTACTGTTGATATTATTTTCCTTGCCTGTTCCAAATGGAGCCTGGGAAAATCTATTGCTCATATACTTCCATAAGACTCCTAAAATCTCTCGCGTTTCTTACGCGGAATGTAAGGTGGTGGCATTAAGATCGTTCCACAATCAGCTTCAAATTCTGCCCTCTAAATTTCCTCGTCTTCCCTCCAGAAATATCCACTTGAGTTTCCGAAACATTTCCGTAACACTCGCATGCTGATCGAAACTGCCAGTAACAATCTTGCAACCCACTTCTCAAATTCTTTTATGTCTTCCTTTAACTCGATCAGGTTTGCCTCCCAAACATCATAATAGCCAGTACTATTCTTTAATTCGGTTTTAAAAGGACACTATGGCAAATGGTTTTTCTAAATCGATATGTTTATGACAAAAAACGCTTACAGTTAAAATTTGTACGACGTGCCCTTTAACAACATTTACTATACTAATGACATGATGCTCCTCTAGTAATTAAGAATGAACCAAAATAATGAATATGATTGTGCTGCTGTTCCCCGGCTCTCTCGCTAAAAAGAATCGTATGCATCAGATAATAACAACTAAGCATATCCAACATCATCCTTTTTCTCACATAATCACTCCCACATGAATATTGCAACCTCCACGTACAATTTTGTTTTAATTCCAATAAATTAAACATAAAGCTCTTTATAACTTGACAAGAAGTGTTTTGAAATCAGAATCCAGATACTTATAAATAATAACGATTAGGTGTTCCACTAAATTAAGCCACACCTGCAAAACATTAATTTATCTTTCTACGTTGTGTTTAAAAACAACTATAGACTCAAATGGAATTCCGTTCTTAACGTACATGGCCAAGCCCATACACTGCCAAGAACTGTAAAAGAAAAAGGCAGCTAACCTGTATTCTGGTAAATGAAGCCTCTTAATTTTCTTAGAAATGTTCTGAAACATCAGTAAAGTCAGAATCAATATCTATATGCAGTTCACTAACTTTATCTGTAATGCCTTGTATATTTTTATGAAATACACTAATTCCCTTACTGTTTGGATACCTGAACTTTGTCGAAAGTGTTTCCTTTATTAGAGTAGGAAGACTTATCAGCTTACTTCAAGTGACTCCCCTAACCCCTACGGTGCCATCTGAAAGCTTTTTAAGGTGCAGGCCATGCGTAGTGAAACCCGATATTTTGATAGACTCACCCGGCACTAGAGCAATGTGAGCCATCCCCTATGCCATCAATGCTTTCTCTAACCTCATGTTAACCATGTGATAGCTGTACTTGAATTTTTCATATTCCTGTACTTAAGAAAACATTTCTGCCGTTTTTGGTGATTTTATACTTAGCCCTATGTTCTTAACCGTTAACACAGCTTTCTTCGGATCATTCTGTTTATTTAGTTGTTTTTCCTTTATTCCAACATGCGTCTTGTAGTTCAGTCTATTACAGCAAGTTATCAGACACACAGGCACTGTTGCATCTAAAGAAACTTACTAATTCGACCTTCATCCGCCATATTCAGTCCATCGCTAAATGAATGTCAGAGTTCTTTGTCCTCCGCTAACTGAAAAGGTAGAGCTCACGACTCTTCCACTATCAATACAATCATCAAAATAACCAATAAGTTCTTATTCTTGCATATGCGAGGAAACAGAGCAACATTATTCTCTTTGAATTTACCCATAAAATATAATTTTAGAAACTATGAAGGAAATACTGACTTTTGTGATTCACTTTTTTCACAACAGATGTCACTGCCTACTTTATCGTTCGGTTTTTGCGTTTATATCTTCTAACGATCTATGAGGAAAGAAAGATTCTCAGTGACAGCAATATGGGAAGAAAATACGTATCTTAAAAGTGTATTGTGCTTAGCGTAACTTAGTTTATGTACTGTGTAAGTCTAGGAATTCTTGAACATAGCAGTTTATTGTAACCGTATAAGCCTTTGACATTTTTTTAAATCCACAGAAATTCGCGAAATGATTTCACTTCTTCCGCGTTGAACGATTCTCTTCAGCCATAGTTGGTCCCATTCTTGCAGGACCTTTCTTCGGCCGCAGAGATGTCTGAGATACGATATTTTACAGGAGTTTCACAGTGAACTCCTGAAATGGTCGTACGGTAAAATCCCCACCGCTTCGTTGTTTCAGAGATTCTGTGCCCCATCTCTCGTGTGATGACTATAACACCACGTTCAAACTCCTTTACATCGTGATAACCTGTCATTTGAGCAGTATTAACCGATTTAACCGCTGTACCAGACATCCGTTGTCATATATCCTCTCACTCTTACATTCGGTGAATTGTCCTGTAACACTGACGTAGATGGACTATGCACTATAGTTGCATTACTGTCCTTCGAAATAGTCGCCTCCCATAGCTATACACAGCTTAGGTCTGCGATATTTGTCCTGAAAACTTTGCAGGAAGTCTTTCTTTAGGGTGGTGTTCAAAAGCCATGTCCCGTTTCGTTGCATGTTGGGAATATTGGTCAACTCTCTTCCCTTCCTAAGTGAGTTTCAGTCGAGAGAATAGAAAGAAGTCTGGAGGATTGAGATCCATCCAGTATGGTGGATGTTCAGCACCACATCCCATTTTTTTTTTTTTTTTTTTTTTTTTTTTTTTTTTTTTTTTTTTTTTTTTTTTTTGGCCAGGAACTGTTTAACGATATTGGCTCTGGCTGCGAGAGCGTTGTTGTGAAACTTGATACTCCTGACATCCAACCAGACGAGACGAGGTTTTCTAACACCAGCTCAAAAGAATATTTCGTACAAATTTTCTAGGACGTGTATTGCAGAGCTCAGCGATGCACTGTTATGGGAGGAAACTTTCGAAGGACAGTAAGGTAACTGTAGTTCATAGTTCATCTAAGCCGATCTTCCAGAAGTATTCATCGAAATTTATTGTCAGAGGTTGTACGAGGGGCGTTTGGAAAGTCCTTGGAAAGTTCGAGGGATGGCACCATCGTTGCGTATCGAGGTCATGTTTAGTTAGTAGCATCTCTGGAAAGGACACACACCAAGTTTCAGCCATGTTGGTCAATTTCTTTGTTTGGCATTCGTGTGAATCATGAAAGTCGAGTCATTGACAAAGAATGGACGAAAAGGAATTTCCTGTGGTGATTAAAAGATTGCATCATGAAAGGCAAAACGCCTCGTGATACCAAAGAGAAGCTTCATAAAAATTATGACACTTTGAACCTTTCATTAGAACTGTTTATAAGAGGTTTAAAAATTTTCCGAGTAGCCGTATGGGAACAAGTGACGCTGAGTGTTGTGGACCCAGGTAGAGGTTACGTCTTTAGAAATCATTGATAAAATCCATGATATGGTGATGGATGACAGAAGAGTTAAGGTATGTGAGATTGCTAGTCTTGTGAGCTTCTCTAATGAAGGGGAACACAATATTTTGCATAAACATTTGGACATGAGAAAGCTATCCGCAAAATGGGTGCCGCGATTGATGACGCTTGACCAAAAACGTAATCGTGTGAAATGTTGCAAGGAAGGTTTTTCAGCAATTCAAGAAGAATCTGCAGGACTTTAAGTGTCGCTTGTCACTGTGCATGAATACATTACTGTACTCCTGAGTCCAAAGAACAATCTAAACAATGGGTTACCAACAGAAAATCTGGCACCGGAAAAAGCGAAGACTGGTCCTTCGACCCGAAAGGTTATGGCGACGGTATTTTAGGATTCTCAAGGGATAATCCTCATCGAATGTCTGTAACAGGGTGAAATAATTACAGGTGATCGTTATTGGACCGTTTGAAAACCGAGTTGCAAGATAAACGCCGGCGATTAGCCCACAAAAAAATCCTTTTCCATCACGACAATGCAGCAGCACACACCTGAGTAGTTGCGGTCGCAAAATTATTGGAAATAGGTTTCCAACTCGTTTATATACACCCTATTCTCAAGACGTGGGTCCCTCGAACTACTATTTGGTCCCCAATTTGAAGAAATGGCTGGCGGGTCGAAGATTTCATTCAAACGAAGAGGTGATTGCAGAAACTAATAACTATTTTGCAGGCTTCGACCATTTCTACTATTCAGAAGGAATCAACGAATTACGACAGCATTGGACGAAATGTATAAGTCTAAAACGAGACTATGTTGGAAAATAAAAATGGTTTTCCCCAAACAAGTTAGTAGTTTTTATTTTGCACAGACTTTTCAAACGTCCCATGGGATACTCTGCAAATCACCTTTAAGTGCCTGACAGAGGATTCATCGAACCACCATTATACTATTCATCTACCATTCCACTCTCGAATAGCGCGCGCGAAGAAAGAACATTTAAATCTCTCGGTTCGAACTCTGATTTCTCGTATTTTATTCTGATGATGATTTCTACCTATGTAGGTGGGAGTCAACAATACATTTTCTCATTCTGAGGAGAATGAGAACAGACTTTTTAAACGCCCCATGGGATATTCTGCAAATCACATTTAAGTGCCTGTCAGAGGGTTCATCGAACCACCTATATACTATTCATCTACCATTCCACTCTCGAAAAGAGCGCGGGAAGAAAGAACATTTGAATCTCTCGGTTCCAACTCTGATTTCTACCTATGTAGGTGGGAGTCAACAATATGTTTTCGCATTCTGAGGAGAATTCTGGTGACTGGAGTTTCGTAGGTAGACCACGCCGCAGCGTTAAGCGCCGTTGTTGTAATGATTCCCGTCCCAGATCCTGTATCAATTCCGTAACGCTGTCTCCCCTGTATCGTGACAATACTCTTCTGTCAGTCTTCTGTTTACATATCTCTCTGTTTGCATACTACTTACGCCTAAACCAGTTTCTTTGGCTCTTCAGTGTAGGTCCATCCACGAATATATGATGGTCCATGATTTATTGATACGAAGGGCAGTGTTTCTACAAGCATCAGAACATTTGGTGGCTCACAAGCGTGTTGCTGTCAGAGCGCCTTTCCATCGTCAGCGGAGTCGGGCGGCGGCCTCCGGCGTGCCCTGCGGCGGTAGGCGTGCCCGGGCGGCGGCGGTTTTTCCCCCGCGACCGCAAGTGGCGACCAATCCTCGAGGTGGGCTGCGGCGTGATTAGGCTGCGGCCGCGGCTGTGGCTGTGGTCGCCCCTCCCACGCAGGGCCCGCCCCCGCCGCCGCCGCCGCCGCCGCCGCCACGCCTGCGCCGCGTCTTGTGCGCACCGCAGACGGCCGGGAAGCACTCATTGATTGAGGCCACGACGCCGCCGCCGCCGCAGCCGCAGCCACCTGCCGCCGCAATGGTGCCCGAGCCGACGGCCGACGGTCGAGGCCGCAGCCCGGGCAGCGCGGGCCAAGGTCACTGGCCGGCCGCCAGCCGCTGTCTGCGTTGGACAGACTGGACGCAACGTCGATGCCCAGATTTGCCGAAAGTGGACTTGGGGTTCCAGCTGCCAACTCGTATGGAAGCACGTTTCACCGTAGGACCGATGACCTAGCTGTTTGGTCCCATCTACCCATTAACCACGACCACGACGTTTCACCGTGCGAAAAATGTAAATTCTTTGAAGAATTTGAGATATTTTTTACTACACATCGTCGAGCATTCTTCTGTTCAGCCCTATATCTCTAACGTCGATCAGTTATAGAATGTTGGAACACGTATTATGTTCGAGTATGGTGACTTTTCTGGACACTAGAAATGTTCTCTGTAGGAATCAGCATGGGTTTCGAAAAGAAGGCGATCTTGTGAAACTCAACTCGCGCTATTCGTCCACGAGAATCAGATGGCCTAAGACACAGGTTCGCAGGTAGATGCCGTGTTTCTTGACTTCCGAAAGGCATTTTATACGGTTCCCCACAGTCATTTAATGAACAAAGTAAGAGCATATGGACTATCAGACCAATTGCGTGACTGGATTGGAGAGTTCAACTACGGGGTCATCAGTCCCTAAACTTACAAAATACTTACGAACTAGCCAATCCTAAGGACGACATAAATATCCATGCCCGAGGGGGGATTCGAACCCCCGACCGTAGTGGCCGTGCAGACCGTGACTGGAGCGCCTCAGTCCCCTCGGCCACCGCGGCCGGCGATTGGAGAGTTCCTTGATAACAGAACGCAGCATGACATTCTCAATGGAGAGCAGAAATAAGAGTGATGTCAGGTATGCCACAGGAGTGTCTTGGCAACGTTCCTATTCACACTATATATATATACGAGGCGCGTCCAGAAAGTAAGTTCCTTTTAGTTATATGCAACGAACGGGTACATATACAGAAAAAAATATTGATTGTACAAAAATCTACAACTGTTAAAGTACTTTTCTTCGCCGGCCGCGGTGGCCGAGGGGATTGAAGCGCTCCAGTCACGGTCTGCACGGCCACTACGGTCGGGGTTCGAATCCCCCCTCGGGCGTGGATATTTGTGCCGTCCTTAGTATAAGGTAGTTGATAAGTAGTTTTTAAGTTTAGGGACTGATGACCACATAGTTAAGTCCCATAAGCTTAACAAACATTTGAACATTTTACTTTTCTTCATAGCTACCGAAATTTTGTAGGCAATTGTCATAGCCTGGCAAAAGGTTTTGTGTGCCTTTTTCATAGAATGTTGCCGCCCGTGTATTCAGCCATGTGGTAACATGTTCTTTCAGGTCGTCATCATCGTTGAAGTGTTGTCCACGAAGGACAGATTACTGTCAAAAGATTTTTTTTTTTTCACGATAATGCCTGACCTCACACACCGAATGTGACCAAACAATTCTTACGGAAATTTCAATGGGACCTGTTTGACCATCCTCCATACATCGCGGACCACTCTCCTAGCGACTTTCATCTCTTCTTACACCTAAAATCTGTCATTGGTGGTCAACACTTCAACGATGATAAAGAGCTGTTACCACGTGGTTGAATACACAGGCGGCAACTTTCTGTGAAGGATGCATGCCAAACCATGTGGCACGCTATGACGAGTGCCTACAAAATTTCGGCAGTTATATGGAAAAGTAATTTAAGAGTTGCAAAATTTTGTGCAATAAAAATTTCTTCTGTTTCTGTGTACAATTTCATTTTATTAGCAAACGAAACTTACTTTCTGGACGCGCCTCATATATATTACCTAGTGGATAACATCGGAAGTTCACTGAGGCTTATTTCGTATGATGCTGTAGTACATGGAGAGGTTGTAACAATGGAAAGCTGTATTCAAATGCAGGAGGATCTACAACGAATTGACGCCTGGTGCTGGAAATGGCAATCGAATCTCAATGTAGACAAGTGTAATGTGCTATGAATATATAGAGAGAAAGATCTTTTATCACTTAGCTACACTGTAGCGGGTCAGCAACTGGAAGCAGTTAATTCCATAAATTATCTGGGAGTAGCCATTAGGAGTTAATTAAAATGGAACGACCAAATAAAATTAATCGATGGTAAATCAGATGCCAGACTGAGATTCATTGGAAGAATTCTAAGGAAATGCAGTCCGAAAACAAAGGAAGTAGGTTACAGTACACTTGTTCGCTCACTGCTTGAATACTGCTGACCGGTGTGGGATCCTATCAGTTGGGGTTGATAGAGAAGGTAGAGAAAATCGAACGGAGAGCAGCGCGCTTCGTTACAGGATCATTTAGTAATTGTGGAAGCGTTACGGAGATGATCGATAAGATCGCTTTGTTGATCATTGGTTAACTTTGTCATCATCTCATCTCTTTTTTTAAACATTAAATCAAATGTTCAAATGTTTGCGAAGCTATGGGAACGAACTGCCGTGATCATCAGGCCCTAGACATGTCAAGAAACTAACTGTAGGACAAAACACAAGCTGTCTCTCTCTCTCTCTCTCTCTCTCACACACACACACACACAACCACACACACACACACACACACACACACACACACACACACACATGCCTGAGGGACGACTCGAACCTCCGACGGGTACAAATGTCCAAATGTTTGTTAAGCTTATGGGACTTAACTACGGGGTCATCAGTCCCTAAACTTACAAACTACTTATGAACTACTTTATACTAAAGACGGCACAAATATCCATGCCCGAGGGGGAATTCGAAACCCCGACCGTAGTGACCGTGCAGACCGTGACTGAAGCGCCTCAGTGTCCTCGGCCACCGCGCCGGCCCTCCGACGGGTATAGCCGCGTACTTAGCAGCAAGGCATCTTAGAGCGAACGGTCACTCCCGCACGGATAAACGTTGACTAAATATAGGCTAGTGCTTGTACAGGTTTTCCCCAACCCTAGCTTATTTCAGTGAGTGAAAATAGAGAAAATGAGGGCAACATTGCTGGCTGAAACTAGTACAACATAACGAATACCAGTCCCTAATGATTGAAAAAAAGCATAGGTCATTCCCGTTTTCAAGAAGAGTCAACGAAAAGAACTACAGTGCTATATCTGTGATGTTGTCTGGTGCAGAATTTTAGAATAAGGCTTGGGTATTTATTGATGCCTGGAGACCGGAAAACTGTTGCGTATGAACGAGTTTTGAAAGCGACGATAGTGTAAAACTCAGCTTGTACTGTACGTCCACGGAACCCCAAAGGCAGTAGACGCAGCCTTCAAGGTAGATTCTATCTTTTTGACCCTCGTCAGGCGTTCGCAAATCCATACGGTCGCTTATGCGAGTCTGCTTTCACATACCTTGCTAGCGATGCACATTATTCTTGAACTACAATGCAGTAGAAGTTGCGATTTTGTACTGACACTGAATGACATTAAATCAAGCTGTAATAAGAAATTTATTCAAATACCTGTTAAAGATTAAGAATTACAATATTTTGCTTAATAGACATTTTTATAATACAAGTTCGCATTCTGGATCCATTTACTGGTGCATCGTCGATCGAACAGCATTTATACCGTGGTAGGCTGCGTTGACATCCGTAAGAACACATTATACCTCTTGTTTAGTACTTTGGAGTATATCTGAAAGAAATAGAAAAATCTTCATTACACTTCATAACTATTTTGTATAAAAATTACAGTTAATATTATATTCAGAATTACAAAAGTAGATCATTTATGCAATTTCTTAGGGAGAATACAAAGATACTGTCCCATTCTTCAACTGGGAGAAATTTGGTGAACATAGCTAAATTCATTATGAAGATATGTGTACCTAATGTTCTGAAAATGTAGTTTCGAGAAAATGAAAAAAGAAAGTTCGCAGTGTTTTTGAAACACCGTATGACGCTTTCTGAACATTCCAGTGGCATAATCATGCTGCTTATTTATCCTCTGCAGACATTTTTCAGGACTCTTTTCCTTACTATGGTCTCTTTAGTTGTGACTTCTGCAGCCCTTTTAGCGTCATCTAGTAGCTGAAGACAGAAGTCAGGGTATCTACTAAGTAACTGACTACAATATGAGGTTTGCGTTTTTACTAAAATTGTTTATCTCCCCTGCATGATTACGTCTAGCAAGAACCACTAAATCCGTTAGACTCCGTCTGGTATGATTACCTCGAGCCCCCAATATTGCTAACAGAGTAGCTAAATGAATGTTTAGTCATTTGGATAATGTTCCTAAAATGATTGCTATTAAAGTTCGTTGTTCTGTCCAAAAACCCAAGTCAGAATGCGATAAAAAATTTCTGCATGATTACGTCTGGCAAGAACCACTAAATCCGTTAGACTCCGTCTGGTATGATTACCTCGAGCCCCCAATATTGCTAACAGAGTAGCTAAATGAATGTTTAGTCATTTGGATAATGTTCCTAAAATGATTGCTATTAAAGTTCGTTGTTCTGTCCAAAAACCCAAGTCAGAATGCGATAAAAAATTTCTGAGTTCCGACAACTGTTTCAAAACCAAGTTCCACACACGTCCAAAAATTTTCAGAGTCCAGTGCGGCAGATACTACGTCTATGTTCATCACCTGTCGTCTCATTCTATTCCACTGCACTCGCAACACACGTTTGCCATCAAGACTGAACAGCCGTAAATTGATCCTGGGCCGCTCCCGGCACCCACGTATGTACGATATGTGGGGTCTTTCCAGTAATACGTCCCCCTGAGGAGGTTCAGTGGCTCTCTCAAAGGTGTACAAAACGTTTTAAATAATGATTGAAATGTTGATATGACGGCATCGTTAGATGTGCGTTAAGATTCTAATGCGGACAGGCACTTTACTGTAATTTCTAACAGTAATAATACCCGCAAAATTCTTAAGTTTAATCAAATGAGTATCTTCAGCATGACAGATAAATAAGTCTTTTTGTCGTCGCACGATGATTATTTAAGTAACCACTCAAGTAAAGTGTTTTACAGATAGATTTTCCAGTCCTCTTTCCAGTGCACTGATCCGAATTACTGTGCTTATAAATTTAAACAAATTACGGTGGATAAATAAATTGATTTACTTTACACAAAGACAACATATTAAAATAATACATTCTAAACAGGTCATTATGTGTGTAAACGACACCTGCAACTTATCACGGCTTATAACAAGTCCCTATTGTTACTCCTTAAAAGTGCTTTATTATTCGCAGGATAATGTGGTTATACGAAACTTTGCGCCTTGATGAGACATTTGAGCCCTCGCTCTTTATTGTAGTTCAATTAGTTTAGCCTCTGGATTTTTCCAAGTGAATAAATATTAGTTTTTTGAATAACTTTTTATTTAAATTAATATGAATGATGTCAACATATCATCTAAATCTTGTTGTTCTCCTCTATCATTTGCTCAAATCAAAATGTTCAAATGTGTGTATAGGTTACGAGACTTAACTACGGGGTCATCAGTCCCTAAACTTACAAACTACTTATGAACTAGCTAACCGTAAGAGCGGCACAAATATCCATGCCCGAGGGGGGATTCGAACCCCCGACCGCAGTGGCCGTTGCGAGGGTGAAGGTCGGGGTGAGAGTTTAAATTAGAGAAAGTTTAATTTTTTGAAACTCACAACCACTAGCTGCGAACCAAATTCCTAAACATGCAAAAACACTGGAACTGTTATTGCGACTGTTTGACTCGTTTTCTAGGGGATGATATCACACGTTCGCAGCTTTCATTCCCTGCATATGATTAACAAAACAAATTCATAATAAATTCAAGTTCATGAGAGAAAAGGGTGTACTAACTACTATTTTTGAAAATACGTGAAAGTTCACTTTATGTTGTTTATTTCACAATACTTGAACCCTGTGGCTGATACGTCTGTACGTCGGCACATTTATCAAATAAAGTTATAGCTCGAGAGTCCCAGACAAAATAAATATTTGTCGCGAATTGTTTTCACACCACGTGGCTGTCTCAAACATCGTTTATGTTCATGCATATGCGACGACACATGTTACATTAACAAATCACAATCACTTTAATTCAACGCGATGCACACCTTGTTCCACTGGCTAAATATTCACAAACACACAGTAGCACTCGATTTAACTTGATCCAGTCTACGACGAGCAGCCACACGTGGCGATTGCCACAGACAAATCTCAAGTCACCACCTCGAGATCCACATGCCGACTGATTGCAGAGCGACGCCGCCCGGCCAGCCACACCACGTGGTCCCGAGTCCTCACTTCCTGCCCAGGCGCGCGCGCGTGCGCGCCGAAAGCTCCATTGCCGGGTTTTTTTCCCCTACGTCATCAACTTCCGCATGTGAGCTGTTCTAACCGATTTGCCAACGTACAGCGCTCAGCCAATACATTTCTAAAACTTTACTTAAAATCAAAATAATTACACTACACATTAAACAAATATTTTCTTACGTTTTTATATTAGTATAAACATCCTTTGTACTGTTTATCATAATCGTGCAATTTCTTATACCACAGATAACTGATTTAACTGAATATTTCAAGGTAAAATACAAAAGATTGATTGAAAATAAAATGAAAAATAGTTAATATATTATTTTTATAAACAAACATTGCCATGCTAGTTGTGTAACTGTCTTGTCTTTGTTGGTAATTTATTACTTTTCATTGTCAATTAAACATATTACGTTAGATGTGACTATATCAGCTAATGTATTGTTTATTTATCAACAGGCTATTTTGTAATGAGGGCCTTAAAGGTTCCTAACTGCATCGTATTACTTGAAATGCCAGTAGTATTACAATATTTGTGCACTGCACTGTGCCTGGCACTCGCCATTGTCCCTCTCTCCCCTCACCGGAAACGAACTGTAAAATCCTAAGTTGGAACAAGCCACCAAGATCGGCCTGCTCGCTGGCCTCCCGTCAGCTACAAGCACACAGCAAATCTCAACGTGGAGAATTTCTACCTATGACCTAACTATAAATGTTGTCACCCAACTGTGTACATACATTGCTACCATAATTAATAAGATTAAAATCGTGTAACATTTAGTGCATTGACATGGTCAATGTTTGCAGTGAACTTCATACTGTTTAATTATCAAATGCTATTAATTACCAGTATTTCTATTGGGCGGTAATCTCACACCGTGCAGACCGTGACTGACGTGGCGCAGCCTCCTCGGCCGCCGCGGCCGGCTCTATCATTTGCCACTACGTGCTAGTCTGTGAGCCTAATAATGTCAGCGTAGTATCTAAAAATAAAGACAATTCTGTTTTTCGGCGGGAAAAATGGCAGTTGGGCTTGACGTCATGGCCGCTAGCGGCCCGCCAGTGCGGTCTCCCCGTGCTCTCGGCCCGCCGCGCCGTTGGGAAACAGGGTGAGGCAGTCGATTGCCCGTTCACCCGTCACAACTTTCGACGCTCTTCGCTTTCAAACCAGTGCGCTTTGCGCTCCAAACATTTTTGCACGTTGTTGTAACGTCACAATTGGTTTAGAATATGTACATAATGACCTCGTAGATAAGTCAAAATTACGTTGAAGCTTTTTTGGGATGGTGCTCTGTTATATCGAGAAGTAACAACGCACGATATTTGCATCGAAACGCAGGAGGATCTGCACTTTTTCAACGCATGGCGCTAAGAGTGGCTGTTGAGTCTAAAAAAAATAAAATAAATAAAAATAAAAATAAACAACTAGCGTAACCTACGGAGAAGACACAATCAAAAATCGTCAGCTATGTCACTCCGCTACTTCATAACAATCACTTTTAGAAGCTACTTCCATAAAATATCCGCTAGTATGTATTAGGGGTAACATGAAATATAACGACCACATAAAATTAATGGTGGCTACGACAGATGCCATACAGTGATTTATTGGATGAATTCTTAGGAAGAATACTACAAAAACAAAGGAAGTATCTTACGAAACACTCTTCGACCAAGACTTGAAAATTGCTCATCTCTGTGGGGTCCGTGAGACCTGGGGCTGATAGAGAGGATCCAAATGATTCCAGCACGCTTCATTAAAGGATCATTCAGTAAGCGCAAAGGTGTCACTGAGAGACGTTCTGCATCAAGGTATGGACTACTGTCGAAGTTGAAAGAGCATACGTTTCTCGAAGAGCTTGCAAAGCTATGGCTTCCTCATATGGAATCTTTAGAATAGGCCACGATGATAAAATTAAGGAGATTTGACCCTTCACGGAGGCTGAACAAAAATCTTTTTCTCACAAATCGAACGCGACCGAAACAAGAAATGAAGGAAGTGATAGTTTACACAAAGTGCTCTCCGCCACAAACCGTGATGTGGCTTGCGACGTGTAAATGTAGATGTGGTAGTTTGATTTTCTTTTATTTTTCCAGGAAATGAGGGGTCCATGGTAGTTTATAGCTAAGAACTAGCTGCATACGGCTACACTAGTACTTTATACCAAATAACAAACGCAGGCTAATATTAAAGAACGCAATTACCAAGCATGACCTGAGTTCATTGAATTGTTTGTTTCAATGTGCAGATATTTTCGTGAACAAGCAGTGACTGATTCATCTTGAAGCATCCCTGCATAACTGTGTTGCTACACTTCCTATATCTTCATCTAAGAGACATTCAGTGCACAAATAAATCATGATAACGTTTGATTGGGATGTTGTTGAGCCTTCAACCAGTACTGTAGCACTATGTTGGATGTATTAAAATCAAAAGTAATTGCGTGATTAGTCCTTGAAGACACAGTAATTAATCCTTTAAGTGTGAATGAAGTGTATTTGTATATATCTGTCTGCCGCGTTATGTGACTAATAGCAACATGGTAGATCTTGTAAGGCAACACAGCGTATTTTGGGCTAAATATAATACTTTGCTCTAGGCCAAGCGTTGACAGTTTGCATCCAGTGAAGAAGCCACGTTTTTGAGTGATCATTTGCAATGGTGAAAGTAACACGTTTATCAGAATCAGCAGCTCCTTCTACAAAGTGTCGATAATTTCAGTGACAGTGCTGAAATTTTTTTAAGACACGGTTGCTGAAACCTGTAAAACATAGTTCGATTCAAAAACAACTGACGACGAGACACTACTGCAACAGAAGTTATCTAGTACATACGTGCGTGCTGGTTCAATTCGCTCAGTATTACTAGCGGTGCAATTATGCCTATGAAACAATAACACGTGATGACTTGCTTTGAGTGTATTGTGCAAAATAGTAGCTGAACAGACTACTTTACACGCACTACAGTTCATAGCTTCTCATAAAAAATTTAGCACCACGTTCCAGGGTACGCATTTGGCAGGATACTACAAGTGAGTCGCGGTGGAGTGGCCCAGAGCTGTAAGGCGCCTTGTTGCTGATCGCGCGGTTGCTCACCGTCGAAGGCTCGAATCCTTCCTCGGGCATTGGTTGTGTAAGTGTTGTCATTACCATAAGTCAGTTTAACTAGTTTGTAAGCCGAGAAACTGATCACCGTAGGTTTTAATGCCCTTAGATTTATAAACATTTGAACATTTATTACAAGAGGTGAAGAAAAACTGTAATTAGAATTCACGATCTCCAAAGAATTGTTCACAAACCATAAGACAAGATGTACTTTTGAAAGAGAAATTTGGAAACGAAAATATGAAGGAAAACTTTTATATGTGGAATAAGTGTCCAGCACAGCAACGGTAAGGAGCGCTGCCACATATTGTTCACTGAGAACTGGTCGCTAATCTCGAACTTGAGGAGTCAATCAGAAATTATTCCAAAAATATTAAAACGCCCTGAGTAAGTAGATATTAGCAGACCTAACAGTGCTCACCAATCATCTTCTCATCCTCAGCTTAAAGACAGAATCTGATTATAAAACAGAGAGATGTAGGGACAACACACCATTTTCCTTTATGCTGTCTCTTTTATTGACCTAGATCCAGTACCACTCGATCAAGTAGGATATAAAGTGTTAAAGTGTGTGCATCGCAGTATATTATCAGAGCATAACAAGACAGATGGTTTTATGTCGAAATGATAGGAACCAGTGCATCCAATGGGGCTTATACATTAACACACTAAAAATGAAGGATTAATACAAAGGCACCTTACGGACTAGATCTTTGTATGTCAAGCTGACAATTTCCCAGCGGGCTAAATTGAACACGTTCACAGATAAAGCTGCTGTTTCGTGGTAACGCCTTTGAGACCAACGTTCAAAAAATTCAAATGTTTGTAAAGCTTATGGGACCTAACTAGGGGTCATCAGTCCCTAAACTTACAAACTACTTATAAACTAACTAAGACTAAGAACGGCACAAATATCCATGCCCGAGGGGGGATTCGGCCCCCGACCGTAGTGGCCGTGTAGACCGTGACTGGAGCGCCTGAGTCCCCTCTGCCACCGCGGCCGGCGAACATTTTCCGTATCCAGAAAGGCCCGTACGGGACCTGCAACATCCGATAGTGTATTATCCTGCTAAAATGTAGGCTTTCGCGGGGATTGAATGAAGGCTAGAGCCACGGGTCGTAACACATCTGAAACGTAACGGCCACTGTTCAAAGTGCCGTCGATGCGAACAAGAGGTGACCGAGACGTGCAACCAATGGCTCCCCCTACCATCACGGCGGATGATACACCACTACTATGGCGATGATGAATGACGCTTCCAATGTGCGTTCACTGCTATGGCGCCAAACACAGATGCGACTATCACGATGCTGTAAACAGAACCTGGACTCATCCGAACAAATGACGTTTTGCCATTGGTGCACCTAGGTACGTTGTTGCGTACACCATCGCAGGGGCTTCCGTCTGTGATGCAGCGTCAAGGGTAACCGCAGCCGTGGTCTCCAAGCTAATAGTCCATGCTGCTGCAAACGTCGTCGAACTGTTCGTGCAGATGGTTCTTGTCTTGGAAACGTCCCCATCTGTTGACTCAGAGATCGAGACGTGGCTGCACGACCCGTGACAGCCATGCGGATAAGATGCCTGTCATCTCGAATGATAGGGCTACGAGGCCGTTGGGATCCAGCACGGCGTTCCGTATTGCCCTCCTGAACTCACCGATTCCATATTCTGCTAACAGTCATCGGATCGCAACCAACGCGAGCAGTAATGTCGCGATACGATAAACCGCAATTGCGATAGGCTACAATCCGACTTTTACAGAAGTTGGAAACGTGATGGTGCGCATTTCTCCTCCTTACACGAGGCATCACAACAACGTTTCGCCAGGCAACGCTGTTTGTGTATGAGAAATCGGTTGGAAAATTTCCTCATGTCAGCGCGATGTAGATGTCGCCACCGGTGCCAGACTTGTATGAATGCCCTGAAAAGGTAATCATTTGTATACCACAGCATCTTCTTCCTGTCGGTTAAATTTCGCTTCTGTAGCACGTGATTTTCGTTGTTTAGCAATTTTAATTGCCAGAAGTGTACATTAGCTGAGAATATTACCTTGTAGCTGTCATCCTACCATCAAACACTCCATGCATAGTCTTGCATTTGGAAACAACAATAAATATCAAAGAGTATTTGTACTGTTTGCAAATGATATAATCGTCTCCAGTTAACTCAGCTGAATAATGTTTTTTCATACATCTGTATTGACCTATGGGAAGTGGTGCTATACAAACAAAAGCAAGAAATAAAAAGTAAACATTATAAAATTATGAGAAGTGACTTGTTAACTGCATTATGAGAATAGTAGCATAATCCACAACTAAGTAATAACTGACGATGCTCAGACACTATGTTCATTTCGCGATTACGGAACACGAAATAATCGTCAGCTCAAAATAGTTCAAAACAAAGTGTGTGGAATAACACACCAAAACGCATAGATTCTCCGGTAGAATCACAAACACTATTCATTTACAGTCCCGTAACGAAATTCGAAAAAGTTCAAGTGGCATACATTAGCCTTTGCCAAAGTTAAAGTCTCGCCGAAGCAGCTGCTTACAGCACAACAATCACAACAACGTTTCGCCAGGCAACGCTGTTTGTGTATGAGAAATCGGTTGGAAAATTTCCTCATGTCAGCGCGATGTAGATGTCGCCACCGGTGCCAGACTTGTATGAATGCTCTGAAAAGGTAATCATTTGTATACCACAGCATCTTCTTCCTGTCGGTTAAATTTCGCTTCTGTAGCACGTGATCTTCGTTGTTTAGCAATTTTAATTGCCAGAAGTGTACATTAGCTGAGAATATTACCTTGTAGCTGTCATCCTACCATCAAACACTCCATGCATAGTCTTGCATTTGGAAACAACAATAAATATCAAAGAGTATTTGTACTGTTTGCAAATGATATAATCGTCTCCAGTTAACTCAGCTGAATAATGTTTTTTCATACATCTGTATTGACCTATGGGAAGTGGTGCTATACAAACAAAAGCAAGAAATAAAAAGTAAACATTATAAAATTATGAGAAGTGACTTGTTAACTGCATTATGAGAATAGTAGCATAATCCACAACTAAGTAATAACTGACGATGCTCAGACACTATGTTCATTTCGCGTTTACGGAACACGAAATAATCGTCAGCTCAAAATAGTTCAAAACAAAGTGTGTGGAATAACACATCAAAACGCATAGATTCTCCGGTAGAATCACAAACACTATTCATTTACAGTCCCGTAACGAAATTCGAAAAAGTTCAAGTGGCATACATTAGCCTTTGCCAAAGTTAAAGTCTCGCCGAAGCAGCTGCTTACAGCTCAGAGTCTAAGAACTTCAGCTATCCTGGTAAGTTCATCCTTCTTTCAAGACAAGAGTGTTCTTATAGTCCACAGGAGCTCTCCTTAAGAACAGACCAAATATTTTACTCGACCACGGCAGTTTTCTGCCCTTGAAACTCTCACTGGGAGAACACCGTTCTCTCTAAGAGTTGCTTAGTTCTTAATATGGAAGATTTGTTTTGACTTAACTCTGACCACTTTCACACAAACTTAATATTTTGACAATAATAAACACAACATTTGTAAACAGTCAACTTTTATGAAATAAATAAATATACAAGCCAGGCTTTATAAGCTTGACTGGGCACATAACACTGTGATTCTTTAATTATTCATAAGCTAAGAGAGTGTCCATCTTTTCAGTATCTGCCACAGCATTCATTAAGACGTTTCCCTTTCACCCTTTACAGTTTTCCCCATTTTGACGGTTCTCTGTTGTCAACCAGCGTCTTCTCTGGTCTTAAGCGATTGATAGTGCGAAACCGAACTACCTTTCCTTGCCCTCTGAAATGGAAGCAACAAATTTCGCCTGTTTTCATAAGGGTCCAGGAAGTAGGTTAATTATTTGGCACACAGAGTATGTATCTGTTATATCACACACTCAAAGAATTGTTTGTGTCATTTTTAATTTTTTCCCTCGATCAGTGAATGAAACCAGAACTGATCTTAAAATTGCTGAGAAAAAATGACCAGTGACAGAGGTCACAATAATGCCAACTGGCTTTCAGTACCATGAAGAAAGCGTTTGATAACTCTAAATTGTTATACTATCGAGACATATACATAGGATTATGCTTACTTAAAGATGCGTCTTCAGCTGGCTTGGGAGTATGTCTCAATTCATTCAATTCAGAAATATGCATTTTTTATGGTGTGTCATCTCCATCATGCCCTGAGGTTTATGCAGACTTGGAAGTTACCCCACTGCCTAGCACCAGCTCCAAAATTCAGTCTGTGTTGCATATCATCCTCAGGTCTACCAGTTTCATGTTCCAATCTGCTATGCATCTCCTCGTCAGCTCTACTTTGTAACAAGTGACATGGAAACATAATCAAAGTATTATGTAAGTGGTATACATAAACACATTGTAAACCCATGATATATTGCGTAAAAAAGCGCAGTTTTTTAACCGTTGTGTAAAGTGTAATAAACACGACTGAGAGAAGAAAATTTCATTTAGTCATGAATGACGTTGCAAAAGAGTATTTTGAAACAGTGTAAAACAGATTTTTCTATATTCATTAACGAATTAAAGGAATAAAAATTTTAAGTTTTTTCTCAACTACAAGTTTTCAAGGCCTACATTTATTTGATGCTGTAGGAATAAATAATGCTCAGAAGGTATAAAATCTAATAAATATGAATTTTAAAGAATTCGCAGAAAAAATCATTCAGTTTTTCCTGTATGGATACAGTTTCTAGCTGGGTTGATTATTTGCAAGCAAGATGTCTTGTCTATCTCTTACAGTTCTGATAACTTTTCAACAACTTTTCAGTCAGTTTATCCTGCAAATAAGATTAGTATTCGCCAGTTATTACTTCATCCTTTGCAACGTAATAGGTGTCATGAAACTATACATGAGACAGTTAAAATATGTTTTGGATTTGGGATCACATATATCATGTCTTGTTTGGTGCTACTTTTTCGATTACTTGATTCCTGAGACATTGGTGATTCTCTGGTGAGTAATGTGATTCATTTTTCCATTTCTTTGATATGATTAGCAACCTCGATGCCGTAATGTGCAAACTGTATGTCATATTACTTAAGTACTGCCGATGTGTCAGTAGATGTCATACATCATGAACTCCTCTTTTGTGAAGAGCTAAGCTTGGTCGCTTAACTATACGAAGATACAGCCAATTGATATTTTGAATGGATGATGAGTTTCGGGGAGCAAGCGCTTTTTCACAACTGCGAACTCAAGAGGACAAGGGGTTCTGTAAATCACTATCCCACCACCATAGAGACCATAGAAAATAGATTTAGCAATAAGAAACATCTCGTACTCCTCAGAGAGAGTTTCCAAATTGAAAAAGCATTTACAGAAAAGAAACAAATATGAAAATACCAAGTGAACATCAGCTACCAAGCACTATTTAATCTCCCTCAAACCCACCACATAATATGAACTCATATTAAATCAAAAATCCCCTACACACACACACACACACAGAGAGAGAGAGAGAGAGAGAGAGAGAGAGAGAGAGAGAGAGAGATACGCTGAAATTATATTTACAAACAGACACACAATACTGTTAGAACATCATACACAAAACCCTAGCAGACGCCTATTTTGAAAGAAACAAAACAAGAACCCATCTCACAGTGCGAACCGAAGACCTTATAAGCAAATAACACACATAGGAAAGACAAAGAAAGGCTTCAGTGGCCGAGGAGACTGAGGCGCTCCAGTCTGCAAGGCCACTACGGTCGGGGGTTCGAATCCCCACTCGGGCATGAATATTTGTGCCGTCCTTAGTCTTAGCTAGTTCATAAGTAGTTTGTAAGTTTAGGGACTGATGACCCCGTAGTTAAGTCCCATTAAAAAAAAAAAAAAAAAAAAAAAAAAAAAAAAAAAAAAAAAAAAAGACAAACACAACCTGCCACAATTCAGAAATGGAGAGTTTCTGACTACCTTTTTTAAAATAAAAGTGCTATATGAGATGGAAACATAAAAAGTGGGTAATCTTATTAGTTAATTTTATACTGAATAAAATAAACCCAAAGCATGATAACTGTCCATGATCGAATTTCGTAAAAACCACACAAAAACGTAAAACAAAAAATATTTTCTGTCCAGTTGAAAACTAAAGATACTTAATATAGCGCAACGCGTTTTGTCTAAAGTAGACTCATTTACAGTTGCAGAAGTCGGTAACCTGTCCTATACATACTGCGTAACTGCAACTGCGGAGAAGGAGGCAAAAAAAAAAGCAGAATTATGTTTAAAGTTGTGACAACAATTCGCCCAAATTCAAAATCTGTAAGTCGTAGGCGGAATTTGACCAACTATGGACTAGAACTTCGGTAGTGAAATGTCTGCGGTGACCAGTTTCAATGCCAGATGCCACTAAAGTTTTGCAGTCACTGCCCAATATGTGTACAGGCTGTTGTCAAAGTAGTTCGTTCTTTCAAATGCGCCATAGTCGACCTATTCCTTCTATGTTCACAACGATCATCTACCAAATACTAACGACAATACCATCGATGTTACGATGGGATTTATTTCCATCTATGCCATGAGCAAAAGGAGGGAAGTTTATGACGTCTTCGTTTTTTCTGAACTTTTTCCCATTTTTCTTACTAACCATTATATTCCCCACTTTTTCACGTAACTGGGTGACGGGGAAAAGGTTAGCTGCATCCATGTTTCCAAATTACGTTAAAATTTGAGAGCTAGAACTGTTATGGCCACAACTATTTTTTACACTTTTTCTTCATACGAAACATATGTTTGAGATGATTCTTGAGTTTCTCCCGGCGTATTTGATAGTCAAAATATCCACGAGTGCCCGTTGGACACTATAGACCGGCAGTACACCCGTGGATATTTTGATTATATGTTTGAGATATTTATGTCCATTAAACGGGTCTTCGCTACACTCACAAGCAAAGTGGAAATCGTAGAAAATATTAAGTGGCGTCAGTTGTGATGACTGGTCCAATGGAGCAGTGTATCACCCGGAAACGTTTTTGTACAAGTCCTGAAGCGATTACCACGAAATTCTACTTTCATTTGGAGAATTATGTCAAATTCACAATGGCTCAATACTATATACTATTGATGGCACACCGTTTACAAGGTCAGTCGATCAAACATGTGAAAATTTCATCTGCATGAACCCAAGCATTATTCTACCAAACAATGGGTGGGTTCAGCATAAAGACTACCCGCTTCTTTCTTAATATTATTATGTTGACTCCAATACAGGCGATCACGTAACTTTCACATTACCAATAATCTGACCAACTTAACACCGCCATGATGACACTATTCGTTTGAATTTCGTTTCTGGTGTAACCTGTCCGATTTAGTCACCTAGTTCACAGTAAGAATAATGTTTGCTTTAACTCTTTAATAAGAGTTAATGCTGTCTCATTTACGCCTCATACCCGAGCCAAGGAAAACATCCCACATCCCACATGTTTATAAGATATCTTGTAAAATGCTTTCCTGACAATACAATGTTAATTTGTAGTTAAAGGACAATGCATTTATGTTTGTTATTAAGTGTTCAATATTTAGCAACGCGTTGGGATTACTTAATTAGATGACAAAATCTCTCTCCATTTGATAATAGAACGCCTCTTCATTTGATGTCAGAATTGTTTTCCTTTCACTTAGCCTACTTCACTACAAGCACAGTGGGCAACATCGCGACCGGATTGAAACAAAGTCAACGAGACTGCAGCACGAACTTTGATAGAATAGATAGACATTGTACATGATGGAACGTAAGGAGTATATGAAATAATTTTAACTTAATAACTCTTAGCACTTAAGCTATGAGTATAGTCCAGTGACAATCTAAATGTGATGGACGAAACAATATTATGACCGTGGAGCATACTACATCTTGTTTCAAGTTGGCACCATTGCACTGAGACGTGATCACAGAGAAAAAGTGACGCAGAAAGCCTTGGACCTTACCTACAGTATGTTAGTCGTTTTGTTCTGTGTCGGGTAACACAAATAAGCGATAAAATACGAGATCTTTCAGACTTCCTAAGAGGCCAACTCGATTTTGCGCACTTAACTGGAACATCTGTAACACAGTCGGCTATACTGTTCAACATTTAACTAGCAACAGTATCCTCGATAACAACAACGTTCTCAAAAACAGGTAAAATATCATTGGCAAAGATGAATATTAGGTGAAACTCGAAGTTAACTGACAAAGACGGACGAGCATTAAGAACTACAGAAAGTTCAAAACAGTAACTGTGTTACATGGGGCTAAGCTACCAAACACAGCCCGCACATTACTATCCAAGTTCGGTTGTCTTTCTAGTTTTCGATGTAAAGCAAGTGTAAAATTATAAATTCATACACTTACATTAATTTAAACCCGTGAAATTTCTTTCTACGGTAGTTCTATAGGAACATGAGACTTGAAAAAATAATTCTGCAGCTCAACTGCCTTCTGTGAGTCCCAATTCTACACTGGACTAACGGCTGACATAATTTCCAACATAACTATTGCAATTGCTTATCTTACAATAAATTAAATTTCTTGCTTTGAATTCAACTTCATATATTATCGAATAATTTTACCGGAGTGTTATAATTAAATTGACGGTGCTCTGGGTGCAGCGGTACAGGCTGTATACATGGCATCTGGGTATATTCAGTAATATGTGCGCTCAGAAATTATGGTAAAAACGTATAGTTCCAGTTTCTACATCCAGGCGGAAGGATGGCGCTGTAATCAGTCAGAATGTGAAATGTATCGTGCTTTCTGTGGACTATTGGTGTAAAGGGTTAAGAAGGTCAAAGTTTTCCCTACAAAATGCAGTGGCTCTGCTGGCAACCCAGGCAGCGCTGCATTGCGGAAATATCGCCGACAGAAACAGCTACAAATACGCCCCAAATATATCCATAGATCCCCAAATAGGTACATAGATATGATCAAAAAATTCGAAGAAGCAGGTGAATTAGGTGGTGGTGGAGCAGGGACAGAGAGGCGTCTTATTGCCCTGAAGGTTGTTGGTGAAGTTGAAGTTGCTGTAGCTGCAACCGATAGTGCAGAACATGTCTCAAATTGTGCAGCCAGTGCTCGACCTTTGGCACGAGAATTCTCTCTTCCTGATCAACAGTTCAAAAGATTTTTGTGGCGCATTTTACGCTGGTTTCGGTACAAGATTCATAGCGTAAACCAAATGTAGCTTCTGGATGGGCTACAACCCCGTGACAGTTCCCTTAGATTTTGGCACTCATAGAAATGGATGACATGTGGCCAAGGAATATTCTTTAACGGAGAGACATATTTTACTCGTTGTGTTGGAACAATCATTGCACTCTGTGACTGTGTGGTGTGGTTTCACAAGCTCCTTCATTCAAGATCTCTCTCTCTCTCTCTCTCTCTCTCTCTCTCTCTCTCTCTCTCTCTCTCTCTTTTCTTTTTTTTTTCTGGGGAACGACACCTCGTGGGCCTATTATGTGTACAGTAACAGCTGCACGTTACAAAGGCTCTTCGTGTAACAGCTGATTTCGGCTTTGTAACTACGCAATTGTGGCCGCATCACAACTTTCATGCAGCATGAGATATGCGACGACACAACATGTCGCTCACTATATGAAAGACACGCTTCGAGAAACCTTCAGTTAAGACGGCATTATTCTCTAAGCACTTTCAAGACGTATGGCCTTCCAGACACCACGGCCTAAGTCCATGTGACTTTTGGTTTTGGGGATATCTAAAGGATCATATCAGGGATGTATGCTGACTCCCCCTGATCTGAATTGCAGCATACGACGATATATTGAAACATTACTCCGTTAATCCTGCGGCCAAGTGTCCACAATCCAGTGTTACGTAAGCAGCATGTTGCAGAGTCGGGAAACCATGTTGTGACATCTCACCATATCATTATATTAATATGCTAACACGAAACTGAGGGTACAGATTTTAAATATTAATCATACAAGAAGGCCAATAAAACGCGCGTAATTCGAAAGTAGTTTCTCATAGATGTTGCAAATATAAAAATTATGTTTGCACGTAGCCGTTACTAGTTGTATAAAGAAAAAGAAATTTTAGGATGATACTCCAAATTCTCCAAAGGTTTTGCCACAATACTACAACTACAAAGCGGTATAATGGTACAGGTAAAATTAGTTCAGTCAGTTAGCGCTTTCAGTTCCAATTTTAGGTCCCAGGATCAAATCCCACTGCCTCCACTTTTTTTTAAATTCTTCGTAATGTTCAATTCTTAACTTTTAAATTTAGTTTTTAAATATAATTGAACAATTCAGTTTATGAAAGCAATATTGTAATAAGTCTCAAGGACAAACGTTTGAAAAAGTTGGGGTTCTATTAAGAAAACGTTTTCACATATGGTCAGCGATATGTTGCAGCAAGTAGAGTTCGATCCTTTGATCGTTTGAAATTTTATATTTGTGAACATAGAAAACAAGGACATTTAGCGAATAATGAAAGAATTTTTACGAAAATTGTTGTTTTTACTGAAGTTTTGTACTCTAAATTGTGAAATAAAGCAAGAAATTCCGTCATTTGTGTCTTTCATTCTCTCGTGTTTCCTCTTTGCCCTTTCTTTCTGTGGTATCGCACAAGTCTTAAGTGCGCTCCACGTACTTTAGCCTGCGCCGCCTTGAAAGCACGGAGCGGCGTTCTTAAAACGTCAGCCGCGAGCGCCCTCTGCTGCAAACCCGCTCGCGGCCACCACTGAACTGCTTTTTTTTTTATTTTATTTTATTTTTTTTTTTTTATTTTATTTTTTTTTTTTATTATTTTTTTTTTTTTTTTTTTTTTTTTTTGGGACTTAACTACGGGGTCATCAGTCCCTAAACTTACAAACTACTTATGAACTACTTACGAACTAGGACGGCACAAATATCCATGCCCGAGGGGGGATTCGAACCCCCGACCGTAGTGGCCGTGGAGACAGTGACTGAAACGCCTCAGTCCCCTTGGCCACCGCGGCCGGCCCACTGAACTGCATCGAGCACTTGGCAATACGACAGGCACCAGAACAGACTCTCATCTTCAGGCAGGCTTCTGCCTAGTTTCAGATAAACAATGTATCAGCATTCAATTACTTTGCAGTTATGAGACTTATGAAAGTTAATTATTGTAATATTTCTACGAAATATATATCTTGTACTAATCTAGTTTATGTTTCTAGTTTCTGCTGTCCCACTAGCTGGTCACCTCAGACTACGTACCCACACACGCGTGCATCCTATTTCCCCGTGTCGGTCTCTCCACCGACAACCAAGACAACCGGCGGCGACAAGGCACAAAACTTTCACCCGTTTTCATAGCAGTCACATATAACCCATACATTTGCAGTGTTCAGTAAATTACAATTACACTATTTTTTTTTCATTTTCATGAATTTGCAAACACAACTGGTCCTAACTAAAACTAAACATGCTAGAACCACCGTCATCCTTTTTTGGTCGTTCCTTCCATTTTCCTGCACCCACACCATATTGTGGCTGCTTACAGTGACCAATTTTGTCTGGCACCAATTAATGAACATATTCACGAAGTTTCAGCCTCCTACAACGCATACATCAGTACTGCAGTACGCGGAGCCTTGTCAGTTTATTTGTAACCTCCCTGTACAACGTGCCATTTAGTGAGACTAAAATAACGTTCCGCTTTTTCCCATTTTCCTGTCATGTATTTTTAATGTTATGTTGTTAAGTTAAAGCTTTGAGAAGCGAAACGGACACACTCCACATGTTGGGAAACTAAAGGCTATAGCAACTAGTAGGCCAGACTGGCAGCATGAAAGTTTCATGAAGTAAACAGTGAGGTAATATCATTGCCAACTGTAAACGCCACTGATGACGGCCACAGGGTGCGCTTTTTGAATAGAGGAATAAACAGACAACATCATACACTGTTGTAACGCGTTACAGTAGTACTGATGGTTCAAGAGGGTTGTAGCGAGAGAAAAAATGAGTAAACCTGCTGGTATAGCTGACCACCACTCAGGAATGCCTCAAGTGCGGAGTCAAGTGACATCAGAAAGCGTTGTTGCTGACCCTCCTTGGCAGAACAGTGCCGTTTTGCTTGTAGTTGACCACTATTGTTAGTGTAAAAACCATCAACATCCTACTCAGGGAGGAGAAAATAGGATAGAACTGAAATGTGGTTCCCTAGAAGCTTCAAAGAGATGGAATGCCACACGTTAGATTAGCTAACATATATAGGTGGCGAATAAAAACTGTTGGGCACCGGCTGAATGGGGAAATAGTAAGCAGCACAACCATTTAAAAAGCGCTTTTTATTTTGTTTATTTATTTATTAATCAATACGGGAGTTCTTAGTCAGCTGAATTGTTCACCGGATGTGTCCTTCCAAGTCTGTCTCTTCACTTGGATTGCCGACCCTAACAGTTTGTCTTCCAATAATGCTCCTAGTATTCACTATTTCCATATTTTCCACTCTAGAAGACTTACACCACACTTCTGTTGTGGTAACCGTGTTAATGCTTTCCAACTGTTCTCCACCTGCAGTAGTTAGTCTGCACTACAATAAAAAGATTTTTCACAGTTACTGAGCCCCTTGAGTTTCCTGAGCGAAAAATGCTGCCGAGTCTCACAACTGGCATCGCTCAGGATACCTAGTGGCAGTACTGAGTGTTGATACCTCAGATCAGTTAATGAGACCTCCACACAGAGAGAGAGTGGCCAATGTCCTTATAACATTCGCAACAATAACTGTCAATTGTTGAATATCACAAGAAATATTCATCTGGTATGTGCGGTGTATTGGCATTTTACTGCAACGTTTCGGAAAAGAGGAATCTGACCAGAAAAAAGAGTTTTATTTGTGTTATTTCAGATGTTCCTGCAAGCTTATTCACCGTTTAAGTTAGTAGCCTTTAAGATTAATACCCAGCACATTTTAGATGAGATCAATATGGATATATCAGCTATTTCTTATTCTATAATAGTGCTTCAAATCACTAACGAATGAAATCCTGAAAAAAGTTGACAGTGGCACTTTTCAGAAATAAGGCTCTAGTTATTACAATTATTCGCATTTGTATGCGATTTGCAATGAAACATATAACTGTGTTACAGGATTTATTAACTGACATTTACATTCGAGAAACATGGTTAAAATAAAAGTTAAAAAAGGATAGGTGGCAGGAAATTCGAACTTCCGACCTCACGATCTGGAGACTAGAATGCTACCATGTCAGCGAGAAGCAACATACAACAAACAGGCGGGATTATTTATATGTAATTGTGATGAGGAGTTTTAGATGTCCATTTTGTTTTCTTTCCTACGTAGATATCTCTAGGTGACATCATGCAGACTCAATCAGTAGGCCAAGACGATCCGTCCAACAAGTAGAGATCTTTGTGCATTCAATACTCCTGAAATATCCAACTACAGATGTGCAAGACAGCCAGCTGCGGTGGCCGAGGGGACTGCGGCGCGCTAGTCACGTTCTGCACGTCCACTTCGGTCGGGGGTTCGAATCCCCTCTCGGGCATGGATATGTGTGCCGTTCTTAGTGTTAGGTAGCTGGTAAGTAGTTTGTAAGTTTAGGGACTGATGACCCCGTAGTTAAGTCCCATAAGCTATACAAACAATTGAACATTTTTGAACATGTGCAAGACATGTGCTAACAACTTATGTCCTAATTTTTTATCAGGTGTGTCATATATAAAAATACGTCAAGTTTCAAGTACAGAAATTCAAACGTTCAAATGTTTGTAAATATATGGGACTTAACTACTTTGGCTATGTCCCTACACTTACAAATTACATACACTAACGTAAACTAACCTGACAATACTCACACGAACACTCATGTCAGAGGGAGGACTCGAACCTCCGAAGGGGAGCAAGTCGCTTTAGAGCGCGCGGCCATTCCACCGCGGCGCAGATATGTACATGAATGAGGAGAATTTGGATATACTACTTTCATGTGGTGAATGTAAAAGCAATGCCGCGCAAACTTTATAGCGTTGTAGGACTATCTATGCGGATTGCCAATGTCCGACGCGCCAGGTAATGGCTCGAATCATGATGACGCTAGTGCGGACAGGCTGCTTGAACGTCAAAACGAGAACAAGAAAGGCGATGCAACTGAGAGAGAACGCTAAGAAGCTGTTCTGACTACGAAGCTAATTAATCCACACAGTGGTATGATACATATTTACAAGGAATGAGCCAGATGAATGTATTTCGCATACTACATCAGCACAAATTCTATCCCTATCATGCGTCACCTCATCAGGCACTCGGGAGACAATTTCAAACGTCTTACATAATTTTGACGGTTTCCCCTTCAGCAGTTGCTCTTTGATGATGTAACGTTTACAAACATTGTCATAACGTGCACTACTGGATAGCCGAAAATCCACATTGGTTTCGTCAAGTGCAACATCAACGGTCATTGAGCGTAAACGTATGGTGCGGCATAGGCAGTTGTGAGACTACATCCCAGTCGTGCTGAATGGACAGTCGTACGCCCACTTCCTTATGATCATTTTGCCAGTGCTTCTAGAGGAAGCACCGCTGGATATTCGAATGTGTAAGTGGTTGCAACACAATGAATGTCCAGCTCACTCGGTCCGTATTCAAACCAAAAACTGGAGGAAAAATTTCCTGGACGTTGAATAGAACGATGTCTGATGTTCTGTTTTAAAGTAGTCTACGAGGTTTCTCGACTTGATCCCCCCCCCCCTCATTTTTTTTGGGGGGGGGGAGGCATACAAAGATGCACTTAGTGACAAAATCCTAACAACATCAGACGATATGCATCGTCCTATCGCCGGTACATGCTCTAACATACCATCCAGTGTAATTACATTTGTTCCTCGTTATCTCCAACGGCGATGGAAAACATATGATAGCCGGCCGCGGTGGCCGAGAGGACTGAGGCGCTTCGGTCACGGTCTGCACGACCACCACGGTCGGGGATTCGAATCCCCCTTCGGGCATGGATATTTGTGCCGTCCTAGTTCGTTAGTAGTTCATAAGTAGTTTGTAAGTTTAGGGACTGATGACCCCGTAGTTAAGTCCCATAAGCTGTACAAACATTTGAACATTTGAAAACATATGTTAAAATAAAGGATAAAGTTGTAAGATAGATCGAAACATATGTGCTTTGGGTGATTAACAAAGCATTGTTAGTAATTGTTTTATTACATTTACATGTCTACGAAATTGCATTGCAATGCCAAATAAGCTGACAGCGTGTATCGCACTTAGATGGTAACACTGTTATTATGCACTTACGTTACGAATATTTATTTTTTGGTGCACAGGTGGTCACGAAACAATTTTAATCAAATAAATGTGTCCCGCGGCGGTGGAGTAGCCGAGCGGTCTAAAGCGTCTCGCTGCGGAGCGCGCGGTTGCTTGCCGTGGAGGTTCGAGTCCTCCGTAGGGCATGGGTGTGTGTGTTTGTCCTTAGGTTAGTTTACCTAGGTTTAAGTAGTTTGTAAGCTACGGACTGATGGCCACGCAGTTTGGTCTGATAGATTTACAAACAACAAATGTGTCCCATATGGCACAATTTAGAGCAGTACAGGCTGAGACAGTAGTCCAGTAGCATGGATTGTACCACACAGAAGCACAAAGCCACGTACAGGAACCGACAGGTCAATTATTCCTTCTATAATTTATATTTCTCATACAGTAATTACTTTATGCATCGTATAAAACCTCTTTATTTACGAGAAATGAACAGGTGATTTCTCTGTTTCAGCTCACGTACATCCGGGAAGATAATCAAATGCCAAGTAGTTTTCCTACGCTCTTTGTGATACGGTAGATTCTAGCCTATTACGTATGTCAACATACAACATTCGTCGGTGAATCTGTATCCACTGTAATTCTTAAGTTGGTTCAAGGGGAAACAAAGAATTACTATAATCCCGAAGCCTATTTTATTTTATACAATTATGCAGCACGGGCCGAGATGCCTGCGTGGTAGTGTCTTCAGTGCTAAAGCCGAGCCGGCCGCGGTGGCCGAGGTGACTGAGGCGCTCCAGTCACGGTCAGCACGGCCACAACGGTCAGGGGTTCGAATCCCCCCCGCCGGCCGTGGTGGCCGAGAGGACTAAGGCGTTCCAGTCACGGTCTCCACGGCCACCACGGTCGGGGGTTCGAATCCCCCCTCGGGCATGGATATTTGTGCCGTCCTAGTTCGTAAGTAGTTGATAAGTAGTTTGTAAGTTTAGGGACTGATGACCCCGTAGTCCCATAAGCTTTGCAAACATTTGAACATTTGAGCTAAAGCCGATTGCGCCCATTGTAACCTCAAATTGTATGACATTTCTTGATTTTTTTACGACTTTTTTCCGCGTCAACATTACGAAACTCTAAATCACTGTAATTGTCTTCTCGAGAGCTATCGAATGTTGTTCGATTAAACAAGTACTTGCTTCAATATCTAAGTTGCTACTAGTGTTAGAACAGTTCACCAAACAAAAACATGCCCCTCGAGGCCCTAGCATGTGACGATAACAGCGTTTCGATATGTGTAACCGTTCACGAAATAAAAGGGGCGTTACGTCTGACATGACTCACCAAAGGTATGAATCCCACCAACAAGAAAATGACACGTTAAGTGTGAATGTACAAATACGGCTGATCGCTTATAGCAACACAGTTACCGCGGTGGAGTAGCCGAGCGGTCTAAGGCGCCTCACTGCGGAACGCGCGGTTGCTCGTCGTCGGGGGTTCGAGTCCTTCCTGGGGCATGGGTGTTTGTGTTGTCCTGAGGTTAGTTTACCTTAGTTTAAGTAGTTTGTAAGCTACGGACTGATGACCACGCAGTTTGGTCCGATAGATTTACAAACATTTGAATATTTGCAACACAGTTACAGCTGCGAACTAACGGAACTACTGGCTGTCGGGGGAGGGGGTGGGTATAATAGTACTGTGCGATAAGCTGAGAGAGTAGGCAGAACTGGAAGCTTTTCTACTCAAACTGATTTGAATCCCGATCCAGTACAAATCTGTAACTTTACCTTTGAATTTGTTTCAGTGCCCTGTAACAGTCGAAATGTTTGAATATTTCGATGTCTGATGACCCTATAGGTACACTCTAGCGTAGGTAACATTACTGCCTAGGATTAACTGGCCATTTTGGCTGTTCAGAATCGTTACATGGTACACAGTTTGCTCTACAATGGCAATGACGTGTTCCCAAAATGACAGAACCTCGGATTCGTAGATTCATTAGCTTCGTATTTGTTTAGAGATTGGCACAATGCATCGTTAGCTCTTAGTAGACAAACTCAAACAGCCAAAATTGGAAGTTATCATTAACGTATGTAACCGGTTTTGGTTCCAACACTCCAGTCCTACTTTCGCGTTTTATTACTTGGAGTTTTAGTTGTCGGTCCATATCCCGAAGTGTCAAATGTTCAAATGTTTGTAAAGCTATGAGACCAAACTACTACTAGGCTTACAAACTACTTAAAATAAGTGAAACTAACTTAAGGAAAACACACACACCCATACCCGGTGGAGGACTCGAACTTATGGTAGGAGCGGCTTCCCAGATCCTGAGATAGTGCCTAGAACAGTTTGGCTCGAAGGGTCACTTGAACACCAAGGTCTCTAATGTCACCTGGTTTTATTATTGCTTGCATTTATTACCATTCATTAAGCATAACTGATTGGATGCTTGCTTAAGTAATAGACTGCGAGCCTGAAGATGGTGTCAGTAGGAGAGCGAAACCGGTTGCCTAAACAAATACAAACTTATAATTATGGGTTTGGAGTTCGCCCCTCAAAACCAATAAACAAAGGTCCCATTGCACAAGACTGGTTTTGTTCGTACAAGGTTGAATTTGGCTTCTAGCCTGGCAACAACAGTCACCAGATCCCAACTTCATTGATTCCTTATTCCTACTGCGGAGAAAAGAGTGTGCCACTGCTATCTATCTCTATAAGCTCTGCCTGAACTTGTCCCTATGCGGTAGGAAGACTAGTATAAGACTCCAGAATGAAACTTTCACTCTGCAGCGGAGTGTGCGCTGATATGAAACTTCCTGGCAGATTAAAATTGTGTGCCGGAACCGGGACTCGAACCTGGGACCTTTGCCTTTCGCGGGCAAGCACACTACCGACTGTGCTATCCCGACACAACTCACGATGCCGCCTCACAACTTTACTTTACTTTACTTAGTAGGAGGCGAGGTACTGGCAGAAGTAAAGTTGTGAGGCGGCATCGTGAGTCGTGTCGGGATAGCACAGTCGGTAGTGCGCTTGCCCGCACGGTTCCGGCACACAATTTTAATCTGCCAGGAAGTTTTAGTATAAGACTGTGTTGGTAGCCACACAGGACGATTATTTGCCAATTCCGTATAGACTGCAAGCAGTTTGGAATACCAACCATTCTCATGCATCGTATTGCCTATTTCCGGTAAATACGAGATGATAGACTAAAGATGGGTGATAGCGTAACGCTTAGTACTGAGATTGCATTGAAGGGGAAAGATCGTACTGGAATAGTTTGTCTTTTCACACAAGACGCAATTTCGTTTTCAGTGGAACACTGAGACTTGCAACAATGTTTTACGATTGAAACGTGTATGTTTCGTGAGTAATCGGCATGTAAGGGTTTAGGTGTGACTTAATTGCGCATTAAATATGACATCTGATAAGTTAAAGCAAATCACCCAATCCTGCACCGTAATTTGCATACCTACAGATTTATTTTAATATCCAATAAGTTATTTTTTATGCAACTTTATCTTTATCACGAGTCGCCACTGTAATTTATATAAAATTACAGAAAAATTAACTGAGCCTATCCTAACCGTTGAATGGCGACAAGTCAAGATCTCACAATGATATATTAATACACATGAAAACATAACTCACAAAAATAAGTGAGAGGTTTTAATGAGGTAAAACAATTCCCAAATAAATGATTATATTTGACAATAAATATAATACAGCCTAACAACATTCAAAGTCTGTGACCAGTTGTCACTGTCAACATTTACAAAGTTCGAACATGAATTAATAAAACACTTAATATAATTACTTAAAAAAAGACTGAAAATGACTAGCTATATCTATAGATAGCGATCATGAATGCAACTATTTTGCAGCCGAAATCAGTCACGGATTATAAAACAAGATGATTACTGACAAACTGCGCGAAAGAGGCGGAGTAGCGATATTTACCTCTATTGTATGCGCTTTCGGAAGCGACACACGATAAGCAAGTAACCGTACGGTAAGCTAGACTAACTGTAGTCGCAAATGGCGATGCCACACAAGATAAAAGTTCGAAGTGTGGTACCAACATGAAACGTGTCCATATAAAATGTATATTGCTCAATTTGTAAGAAAATGTCTAATATTGTGACTCCTGTTTTGTGTCGACTAACTTGCTTGCAAGAAAATGTATAATATTGCAACTACTGTGTGTATCGATATGTGTACATAAATCTGTGAAGTTTCACCTTTGGCAAAGATTATATATCGCATAGCATTGTAGCTCGTGCGGAGAGACAGAGAGTCAGACTTGTGATTCAGCTCGCTTAGAGAGCAGTTGTGTTGGTATGTGGCTCCGATGTAGAGCAGAGGCTGCAGTGCCAGCAAGTTTGTTTGATTGTATTTGGAATATATTGCATTTCATATAATTGTGAAAAAGGTTGTACCACCTTTGGAATGAAGGTAATAGCAATTCATATAATTATGAAAAGGTTGTATCATTTAGGTAATGTAACAGTGATTGTTAATAATAAGTAATAAAGTTGACCTATCTTCTCTGTTTCATTTACGTAGTTAGAAGATTAACTTACTTCCTTTATTTGTTAATTAGTTATTTGTGGATTTAAAGTGCAGTATTGATTCTGGTAATCTTGTTGAACAGATTTCTTTATTGGTAACGCAATAAGTGACTGTTATGCAACTGATTGTTATTTCAGTATAATACTGAATTTTGATAATCTGCATAAAATTCTCGTAGTTGAACATTAAGAAAGTGGTTTGCGTTTTGCGTTTTTAATATCTTTCTCGCAATCAAATTTTTGGAGTATAGTCAGTGTGTGTTTCATGCAGGTGACATGTCATAGTTCCTTTGTTAAAATATCCGTTGCTCATATAATCAGTTTAATGCACTGTTTCTCATTTAACAGTATGTACATCAATATCAGGGCCATAATTAAACCAAATTGCTGTGTTAGTGAACAATGTACGTCTTCAGTTAAATTTTGATGAAGTTATTTGATGACTTAGTGATCTTGATTGTTAAACATCAGTATATGACAACTGTTTGGACTGCTACTAATATCAAATCAGGTTTTGAATGAGTAACTTTAAAATAAACTACTTCTGTTGTCTGATTAAATGATAGATTCAACTTTAAAGATCACGTACACCTTTTAAACAGACCAACACTCTGAAAAATTATCAAAGTTCCCGATCGACCAAAGCGGTGGAAAATACAAGTCCAAACTGAACAGAAAGAAATATTTCGCGACACGACCGCGGGTTAGCAGCACGCCGTAAGACCTTCCCGATCGCCGGTGCTCTCAAGAGTGTCCACTCTTTCTCCCCTTACTCTGCCCCTCGGCAAGAAACACAGTAGCCGCGAGGACAGCCACAGCCAATGGCGCGCTTTCCCGCCAACTACAGGCACATTCCTCCCCAACCTAGCAGAGTACCCACGCTTGAGCGCGTAGTCCAGCTAGATTCTTAGAAAATCTGCAATAAGATAATGAGCTGCCGCCATCAGGGCACCGCTATATACAGCTCTTTGTGTGACCTACCCACTGTGTGTGGCGCACTCTGCTTTCCATTCTCACCCCGCCTGGTGGTCCCAGCATTATAACTAATGTCCAAATTCTCGGTACTCCGCCAAGTTAACAGACGGGAGATAGCGAGTTCCCGTGAAGATCAAACGGCATCATCGCCTCAGCGCCCGCTGCATTTCGTTAAACCGAAGGCGCCACACCGGTGGAAGGCGGACAGCCACAAACGCCCATCGTAAAACTTCCGCCGGCGCACGAGGCAGGTAAAGAGCAGAGCGCGGCATACAACACGGCCACTGACCAGACCGGTCGCCAGGCCCCAGGCCTCCTTTGAAGAAAGCCCCGGACTCAAGGCTGACCGCTCGTACCTCGCCCCCGAGTAACGGTAACATGGAGAGCGTCCCTTCCACTCGCAGCCAAGTTTCCCCAGCAAGCCAGGCAGCAGAATAAATGAAATGTTCCTTCAGTAAAAAACCGTCTTGACTGCAAATTGTTTATTAATTAATGACGCGTTTCGCCCTATAGCAGGGCATCTTCAGATTATCCGACAGAATTTACAAAAAATTACAAGGCGGAATTACAAAACGGGTATAATGGTACATGGGCTTATTTTGTGTTACGAAGACAGTATAAATCTTAAATCCTCCGTGGTGTGACACCGAAAGTTGTTTTGCGGTGTTTCTATTTTTCTGGAATTGCTTACAAGGGAACCAAAAAATTCCAGATAAATAGAAACACCGCAAAACAACTTTCGGTGTCACAGCACGGAGAGCGCATTGTAAGCTTTGATTACGATTTATACTGTCTTCTTAACACAAAATAACCCCATGTACCATTACACCCGTTTTGTAATTCCGCCTTGTAATTTTGTGTAAATTCTGTCACGCAGATAATCTGAAATGCCTTGCTAAAGCGCGAAACGCGTCATTATTTAATAAACAAATTGCAATCAAGACGGTTTTTTACTGAAGGAATATTTATTCTCACTGATTGCTGTACACCATGGACTGGAAATCATTTAAAATGAAATGTAGTTTATATAAGAACTGAATTTAAGAAAATGAAGCTAAAACACCCAGTCCGCCTGTCAGAGGTAAAAGTATAGGCAATAATAAGATCAAACAGCAATAAAATTAAATACTGATGGATATAATAATATGCAATTAACTATGAAACATGATAGTAGAGAGGACAGACACAGGATGACGGAAAAATGACCAAAACCTATCAAGGTTTTATAGAGATTCCTCATTCCTTCTTAAATAACTCCCATGTATAGATGTCAAAAGAATTTTATTATCATAGCATCAGTACGTAACCTCAAAAATTAAAGTATCGACTTTACTATTCATTTTACAAGGAGGCCAATTACATATTATTCGATAGGTGCTTTCTATAGATGCGCACAAAATAAAAATCATTAGTCTACGAAGACTTAAGCGTAGAAAAAAAAAACAAAAAAAAAACGGATGCCTTAACACTGATGTTGCGTTCTCGAATGATGCATCCCTATTTACAATAATAACATATAAACATCGAAAATGATATCTACTTATGTCCTGTGTACCGATCAGATGCTTCACAAGTGGAAATGAGAACGTCATAACGAAAAGCCTGTAAATAATGTTGCTTAGTGTTTTCGGTGCCACGACATGACGTTACGATAGTATTGGGTGACCTTAATGCAAAAATAGGAAAAGAGTATTTCTTTAAATCCACCAAAAGCCTTTAAAATGTAAGTAAAATAAATGGAGTGCGGCTGATAAATTTTGCTGTGTCATCTGACACGATGACGATCATCATCCCTCACAAACAAATACATAAAAACATTTGGTATTCCTGTGATGGCAAAACAACAAATTGATCACTTCCGTATAGATAGCAAACATTGACAAAACCTTTACAGATGCTGAAATGGAATCTGACCACTAAATAAATATTATAATTGCAACAGATACTAATTTTCAATTCAAAAAGGTTTAATTTAAATTAGAAAGAACAACAAAATCTTCCTCTGAGCCCCTTAATAAACATAAAATGGAAAAGTTAAACATGGTTATCGTCTAAGGATGGAAGATGATAGAATAGTCTTACGAATCTTTAAAAGACCTATCAGGAAAAAGAGCGCAAATTAATAATCAACCAACCAGTTGCAATAATAGTAGTTTAATAAACTTGATCAAGGTTTCGACGGATATAAACACGCCTTCCTTAGAAATACATGTTGTACCTTTCCACAATGTGACATCGTAAGTTATAAATTCATAATCATTAAGCCTGAAATATGCGTAATACCAAGCCTAATGTTTAAAACATATTCTAAAGAAGCCTGGTTTCTATCCTTCGAAACCGTGATCAAGTTTATTAAACTACTGTTACTGCAGCTGGTTGGCTGATTGTTAATTTTCTATACTGTAACCGTTGCAGAGAAGCAGTCAGGTTTAAAATGTTGAGGACAAAGACCAGTAGTAAGACCAAGAAGCTCCTCGATGAACGAAATTTTCAAGCTATGTAGGCGTCTAATGTGGAAAACTGGCGAAAACTCGCCCAAAATAGAGTTCAGAGAAGGCAGTTTGTGAGATCGACACGAGATCTACATGTTCCAATTGTAGCCTGCTGGAGAATTAGTGGTATGGACTTCGTTACTTGTCTTTCTTTTTTTTTTTTTTTTTTTTTTTTTTTTTTTTCCTAGAAAATTGTAGGATCACTTGCTCCCTTTGCCTCAAAATTTGAATTAAGTTCAAAAGTTGAAATTACTAACAATGTAAAGTCCAGGTTGGAATTAAAAATTTTGATGATGGTAGTTTTCAGCTCACTGCAGAGAAATTCGTCGAAATGCAACAGATACTCTTGCACATATTACTTAAAGCTTTTCGCGATAGAGCTCGTCAGGAAGCAGGTGAATTAAACAGAACCTTAGCTCCTACAGTTAATCATGTAACACTCTTTGAACATGGCATTCCGAGACTGTTACGTTAAATAGTCGTCTGTGATGCTGAAAATATCGATATTAAGTCAATAATTAAATTTAAAGACTCTTATGGAAATATGGGGTTTCGTGACGGATTGAAGCACTCAGTTGTGAAACCTTTTCATACAAAGGAGAAAGGGATAATGTAGACTAGACCTATTTATGCCATCCGTTTTGGGTAAAGGTACTGAAAAGACTGGGTTTTCAAGGTTAATTGATCATTTCAGTTCCCATAATTTGTACAATATTTAGTTTGCAGGGAAACCAGGATTGTCATTGACTGTATAAAAACAGGAATACAGGAATGCAGTCAGGGACAATTTATATTCAGAGGATTTTTATGACACCGATCGTATTAAGCTGGACCGAAATTGGTTATGTGGAGCCAAACGTACTGGAATTCAGATTCAGGACAAATAAATCAGTCACAAATACTTAACATTGATTCCAGGAAGGCACCAGTTTGTTGAATAAAGTTATTTACAGTCATTGGAAAAAGAATGGACAAGGTACAGGAATACTCTACTGGATGTTACTAGAGAATGTATTGGGACAGTAGTATATAAAATCAGGAACCATCAGACAGCTTGGGTGGAAATACACAGTAAAGACCAGTAAAAGGTAAAAGAAGGTACTTCAAAAATTAAAGGCAATTAAAGAGTTGATGGTAAAATAAGTTAATTGTTCAGGGTAGTTTCAGGCTGTAACCTGTTTCCACTGTTGTCCATATTAATGGATCATATCTTGTAAACGATCGCCTGGTAGGATGGGATTTCAATAGATGCAAAGAAAATAAGCAGTCTTGCATATTTGGACAAGTTAGTGGTAACGGCAGATTCGACGGAAATCTAATATTTCAGAACTAGATTTGATATGTAGGGGTTATGGTATTAAGATCAGCATCTCCCAACGATAGTAATATCTGTGGAAAAGAGATTTAAACAGGTAGAGTGCCACAGACGATGAACAATGAACAGGTGGACAGTTTTAAGTACATGTATTTGCTCACAGGATGGCAATATAGTGAAAGAACTGGAGTCAAGTTATAGCTAAGGTAATACAGTGAGTATACAGCTACGATCTACTCTCTTCTGCAAGAATAAAGTCAGTGCCAAGAATAAGTAAGCAGTGTAGTTTTTAATCCTTAGACTACCTTTGTTATTTGGGAATGAAGGCTGGGTGAATACATATTATCTCTTTAACTCTTTAAGTACGAGTGACATACCGTACGCCGCATACTGTGGCTAATAGTTTGCGGGAGAGACGAGAAATCTCCATGACTATTATTAGATGCGCTTCGTTCACCACATGGCAGCTCTCTTTGGCAACACGGCGTATTCTGGGTCAATAATACCAGTTTGCTGTACGCCAAGCGTTGACAATTTGCGTCCAGTGAAGCAGCGCGTTATTGTACTTTTGCAAAGATAAAAATAAGTCGTTTAAGAGGTTGAGAGAGAGCTGCTTATTTTAGAGGGTGACGATAATTTCAGTGACAGTTCTGAGAGAATGTAGGGGCTAGTAAAGTGACTTCCGTTCAGAAAGTACTAATGACGAAACACCTCTACAATGGTGCCGTGGTGCTAGTTGAATTGGTAATCAACATTTTCTCAGTGGTAGTACTGGGACAGTAATGCCCCTGAAACAATATGACTTGATGACTTGTTTTGATGGTATTGCGGATGAAGCTTTGTGCAAAATAATAACTGAACAGACTAACTTACACGAACATCAATTGATAACTTTTCATCATAATGTAGCACCACACTCTAGGGTTCACAGATGGCGAATATTAAAGTGATGAGGAAACAGTCATGCTACAAGGAATTGTTCAGACACTAGAACACAAGATTTACTTCTCAATGGGACGTTCGAAAACGAAAAACATGATGGAAAACTTTTATGTGTGGAAAAATTGCGCAGCACCGCACCGCAACACATTGTTATCTGAGGAAGACTCATGCGCGCTAACCTCGAACTTAAAAATAGGTAATAAGGATGATGTCACAAATGTGATAATAGCAATGATGGTTGCGTATGCTTTGACTGTGTTGATCCGAAATATGGTTGCCGAAGTTGGAACATTATGGAGTAAGGAGAATAGCTTACAACTGATTCAACTCAATTCTTTGCATTGTTGAAAATGTTATATGCACTCCCAATGGGGCTAATGCGATTGCCCCACGGTTCTGTTCTGGGGCCGCTGTGGTTTCACTTTTATGTAAATGATGTGCCTCCTTGTAAAACAGGTAATTGTAAGACATTTCTTTTTGCTGATGACACCAATTTGCTAGTGGAGGAGGATGTTGGCAATATTGTCGCAGTATCAATTAATGAAGATAATGAATTCAGTTTATTACTTAATGAAAATATATTGATGCGAAATCACAGTAAGGCGGTTTTTACAGTTTCCATCGAACAATTCAATAAAACTGCCATTTTGATCACACAGAATTGGCACAGTAAAGCAACCTATATCCTTTTGAATTGCTTACTGTATTCGTCCCTCGGTCTCCCTCTACGATTTTTACACCACACACTTCCTTCTAATGCTAAGTTGACGATTCCTTGACGACTCTGAACGAGTTACAGCAACCAATCCTTTCTCTTAGTCAGGATATGTCAGAAACTCCTTTTTTCCCTAGTTCTGTTAAGTACTTCTTCATTAGTTAGGTGATCTAACCAACTAATCCGCATTATTCGTCTGTAGCACCACATTTCGAAAGCTTCTATCATCTTTTTGTCTGGACACTTTATCGTCCACGTTTCACTCCCATACAGGGCTACGCTCCAGAAAAATGCTTTCAGAAAGGACTTCCAAACGTTTAAACTAGCATTTGATGTCAACAAATTTCGCTTGTTCAGAAACGCTTGCAATTTATATCTTCTTTACTTCGGCAATCACAAATTAGTTTCTTATCCAAATAACAAAACTCATCTACTACTTTTATTGTCTCATTACCTAATCTAACTCGTTCACCAACGTCTGATTTTCTAACACTACATTCCATTACTCTTGTTTTACTCTCATTAATGTTCATCTTATACCCTCATTTCAAGACACAGTCAGTTCCGTTCAGCTGTTCATCCATATCCTTCGCTGTCCATGACACAATTACTATGTCAGCAGCAAACCACAAAGTTTTCATTTCTTCTCCCTGAACCTTAATTCCTTCTCCAAATGTATCCTGGCATTCCTTCACAGCTTTCTCATTGTAAAGATTGAACAACATTGGGGAATGGTTACTACTATCTTCTTTACTGCGGCCGTCAGAAGTTTTCTTGCTACCCAAATAACAAAACTCATTCACTACTTTTATTGTCTAATTACCTAAACTAATTCCTTAAGCATCTTCTGATTTTCTGACACTACATTCCATTACTCTCGTTTCACTATTTAAGTAGACTTAATTCAAATTTTCTACGTATCCGCCAACAGCCGTAAATCTATGTTGCTTTATTTTTTCGACTCGTTTCGGTAATACAGACCTTCTTCAGGCCATGTAAAGAGTCGAAATCGCCTTATATCACCAGATTTTAATGATATATCCCCAGTATTTGAACAAACATGTGTCACCTCACACATGTGACAGCAACTGTCAAACTAAAACATGGAGCTATATCGAGTTAGTAATCTGTCGCGTAAAGATCGTATTCAGGAATTGTTGGAAAGCTAAATGCAGCTTTGTTTACCATTCATTGTAACAGTGTCTGAGATAAGTGATACTCAAAAAATATGTGCACATTTTACATGGCATTTTCATTGCAAATCGTCTATTCTATCAACTAAAAAAAAAAAATATGTTCCTTCTTAAATACCAAGCCGCTACCACGCCGTAGCGGAGAAGCGAGGCAACTGTCCCCGAATTGAAGCGGCTGATCTCCGCCATTGGCAGGGAAGAATCCTAGTACTGCGGATGTGATTTGAAATGTATGAGACGCAACAAGAGCAAAATAACGCAAAAAAATTAACGCATGTCTGTTAAAAAAATACTGATTATTATTGCAGTCTGTTTAAAAAGTATTCTTAAATGAACGAAGTATTCTAATTTTCGAAATAGCGTCTGCATAGAGACACGAAATTTGAGTATTTCTGATAAGGTGGAGCACTTTTCATGGAGATATTTGCATAAGATGATTCCATGAAACTTGTGAAGTAGCAGAGAGTGCGATTATTTTTTAAATAAAACTTTAAATAGGCATTTCATTCGCACATTACTTTTTAACAGAGATAGTACTCCTCAAAGTGGTTGAGTATGCAACATTCGACCAAGTAATAACCATTTACGGAGTTCAATCGCCACCTGTTAAGTGGCTAAAAACAATTATTCGACCTACTTCTGCATCATACTTACATGTGATAAATACATCTCATAGGCCTAGTTATTCACTCAGCTCAAATTAGTATTTTTAATAATTTATATGCAAATCAAATATAAGTACTTGACATGCACAAAAGTAAGTTTCTCAATTTTAGAGAATCATTTGTAAGAGGAAACGTAAACAAAAACAAACGCTCATGATTTATTATTTCTTCATGAAAATACTATACGGTATACAAGTAATGACTGATCTGTGAAATGTAACAATGTTTCCGTATTGGTCTTTGCTTCCGTTTTCACTGTTACAATTAAAAGCAGCACACGAATGAACCATGTTTACGCACGATTGCCCTGCAAATGGCGGCTTCTGTCACGTTCAATGTGGGGACGCGACACTAACGCCAGCGAGCGGTCTAGTTTGTATTTAGTAACTCTATGTGAAATAGCCTGTAGATGTTGTTGTTTTGGTCTTCAGTCCGTAGACTGGTTTGATGCAGCTCTCCACGCTACCCTGTCCTGTGCAAGTCTCTTCATCTGAGAATACGTTCGGCGACCTACATCCTTTTGATCTGCTTACTATATTCGTCCCTCGGTCTCTCTCTACGATTTTTACCCCACACGCTTCCTTCTAATGCTGAGTTGACAATTCCTTGATGTCTAAGAATGTGTCCTACCAATCAATCCCTTCTCTTAGTCAGGATATGCCAGAAACTCCTTTTCTTCCCAATACGGTTAAGCACCTCCTCCTTAGTTACGTGATCTACCTCTCTAATTTTCATCATTCGTCTGTAGCACCACATTTCAAAAGGTTCTATCATCTTTTTGTCTGATATCCTTATCGTCCATGTTTCACTCCCATATACAAAGCTACACTCCAGACAAATGCTTTCAGAAAGGACTTTCTAACATTTAAATTAATATTGGATGTTAACAAGTTTCGCTTCTTTACAAAATTCATCTACTAGTTTAATTGTCTTATTACCTAATCTAATTCTTTCAGCATCGCATGTTTTTCTGACATTGCATTCCATTACCTTCGTTTTACTCTTGTTAATGTTCATCTTATATCTTCCTTTCAAGACACTGTCCATTCCATTCAATTGCTCTTCCAGATCTTTTGCAGTCTCTGACAGAATTAGTATGTCATCCGGCAAACAGCAATGTTTTTATTTCTTCTCCCTGCACTTTAATGCCCTCTCCATATTTCTCCTTGAATTCCTTCACTGCCTGCTCAATGTACAGATTGAACAGCATTGGGGAAAGGCTACAACCCTAACTTACTCCCTTCCCAACCTCTGCGACCCTTTCCTCCCCTTCGACTCTAATAACCGCTGTCTGGTTTTTGTATAGGTTCAATATGACTCTTCGCTCCCTATATTTTACCCGTGATACCTTCAGAATTTGGAAGAGTGTATTCCAGTCGACATTTTCAAAAAGCTTTCTCCAAATCGACAAACGCTAAAAACGTAGGTTTCCCTTTCCTTAGCCTATCTTCTAAGATAAGGAAGGCGTAATGTGAGTATTGCCTCCCGTGTTCTTACATTTCTCCTAAATCCAAACTGATCTTCCCCGAGGTCGGATTCCCCATTCGTCTGTAGATCTACATCTACATTTACATAGATACTCTGCAAATCACATTTAAGTGCCTGGCAGAGGGTTCATTAAGCACTTTCATAACTTTTCTCTACCGTTCCATTCTCTAATAGCGCGCGGGAAGAAAGAACACTTAAATCGTTCGGTTTTCGCTCTGATTTCTCTTATTTTATGGGGATGGTCATGTCTCCCTAAGTAGGTGGGTGCTAGCAAAATATTTTCACATTCAGAAGTAAAAGTCGGTGATTGAAACTTCGCAAACAGATCACGCCGCAATGAATAACGTCTTTCTTTTAATGATTTCCACCCCCAATTCGTGCAACATTTCCGTAACGCTTCATCCTCCCTCCCGCCGTAACGTGATAAAACAGAACGAGCTGCCCTTCTCTGAACCTTCTCAATATCTTCCGTAAGTCCCACCTGGTGAGGGTCTCACAATGGGCAACAGTACTCCAGGAGAGGACGCACAAGTGTATGGACGCAGTCTCTTTGGTGGAGGTGGTGCATCTTCGAAGCGTTCTGCCAATGAAATGTAATCTTTGGTTCGCCTTCCCCAAAATATTTTCTATGTGTTCTCTCCAGACTAAGTTGTTCGTAATCGTAACTCCTACGTATTTAGTAGAATTTACGACCTTTAAGGTTTGACTGATTTATCGCGTAATTAAAGTTCAGCGGACTTCTTTTAGTGGTCCTGTGCATTACTTCAAACTTTTCTTTATTTAGTGTCAATTGCCAATTTCCGCACCATGTAGAACTTTTGTCTAAATCGCTTTGCAGTTGCTTTTGATACTCTGTTGACTTCACTAACCGACAAACGACAGGATGATCTGCGAACAGTGGAAGACTCTGCAGGACAAACGCTCGATACGGGCTTTTGTCGAAGTTTGGAGAACATACCTTTACCGAGGAGTCTAGCAGTATATTGCTCCCTCCTACGTATATCTCACGAAGAGACCGTGAGGATAAAATCAGAGAGATTAGAGCCCACACAGAGGCATACCGACAATCCTTCTTTCCGCGAACAATACGTGACTGGAATAGGAGGGAAAATCGATAGTGGTACTCAAGGTACCCTCCGCCACACACCGTCAGGTGACTTGCGGCGTATGGTTGTAGATGTAGATGTAGAAAAGGAATTTCTGGCATACTTTGACTAAAACAAGAGATCGATTAGTAGGACACATTCTTAGACATCTGGGAATGGAAATTTTAGCATTGGACTGAAGTGTGTGGGGTAAAAATTGCAGAGGGAGACCAAGAGACGGATATAGTAAGCAGATTCAAATGGATGTGGGTTGCCGTTCCTATGAGGAGATGAAGAGGCTTGCTCAGGATAGAGTGGGGTGGAGAGCTGCATCAAACCAGTCTCCGGACTGAAGACCATATAACAACAACAACTGTAGATATGGGCAAAGTAAACACGTGCAGCGCGAGATGCGGCTAGCCAGCCACCCCGACGGAGCGTGGGTGCGGCCCCTGGAAGCGCGCGCTGCCACCCAGGCCGTCAGCCGCCGCCAGGAGGTGGCGCCTCCGCCGCCGCTTTCGCCCCCGCCACCTCCTCGCCCGCTGCCGCCGCCGCCGCCACCACCGCCCCAGCGCAGCAGCACCGACGGCCGGGCGACGCGCGCGCCACCCCGCGGGCCGCCGCGGAAGCAGCGGCCCCCTCCCTTCCCCTGCGCTCCCTGCCTTTCTTAGCGCCTTCTTAAAGTAAGCGGGGGCGCCGCCAAGGCGCTCGCCGACGGACTTTCTTTTCTTCGCGCCCCGCCTTAGCTCCGCGCCTCCGCCGCTAGATGGTGCAGAGGGCTCCGGGAGGAGGGTCCAAGACGGCGGCGGCGGCGAAGAAAAAGGCGGCAGCGCCTTGAAGAAGGGGAAGTAAGGAGGCGGCGGCTGGCGGGGGCGGAGCGCCAAGAAAGAGCGCGCGCGCCGGAGCCGTCGCAGGCGACACTCGGGCCGCGGACGCCCGCCGCGGCGCAGAGCTGCGGCTGCGCTGCGCTGCGCGGGCTGCCGGCCGCCGCTGCGCAGGCGTAGCTCCACCAGCCGGTCACTGGACTCCTCACCATGTTCTATACAGGGTGTTACGCTAACGTGTGGCAATAGTCATCGCCAAGACATTCAAATTATTCCTCGACTTCCGGAAGCAGTACGTTTTCCTTGCGCACTGACACCTATTGAACAAACTTGGAGAGTACGTATATCCGAACATCTCTGTGATCACAGTGAAGAGAGAAGAAATTTTAATTCTACGTGTAATTCGAAGGAAGGAAGGAATCTTAGGGTTTAACGTCTCGTCGACAGCGTGGTCATTAGAGACGGAGCTCACGCACGGATGTTTTGGGTAAGGATGGGGGACGGAAATCGGCCGTGCCCTTTGAAAGAACCACACCAGCATTTGCCTTGAGCGATTTAGGGAAATCGCGGAAAACCTAAATCTGGATGGCCGGAGGTGGATTTGAACCACCATGCTTCCGAATACGAGTCCAGTGTGTTACCACTGCGCCACCTTGCTCTGTCGCGTAAGTGGTAAACTGGTTGAAACCATATATCCAGACACTCTGCGGGCTTAACGGCGACGAAACAGAGCAAGACACACAAAAACCAAGTGTTCTGAAACATTTTTCCAAAGCTGTTTCACAGACGAAAACTGCACTGTAGTTCCTCCTGAAAGCCGTCGCACAGACGACAAAACTGCAGATATTGAAAAAAACTTTTAGTCGTGTTGAAAGGAAACTGAAATCTCTCATCACCGGTAACACCGCTGCACCTGATGGGATACCAGTTCCATCGTCAAGATAGGACACATGATACTGGGAGAAGAACTTGACAGAGACTCGATCTGTTCACTCAGCAAGCTGTCAAGGAACGCTACGAGAAATTTGGAAAAGATAGTAAGGTTCATGGTAAGAAATAAAAATTTTAGATTTTTTTTGTGAGATAAGTCTTTTAGAAGACCTAGAAGACCAATTAAATGGTACTCGAAACTATTCCCTTGGAGTAAATGATGTTTCCTTTGAACAGCTCATACCGTTGGGAGAGCCTGTCATGAAGAAACTGTTACACCTGCTGCGCAAGACGGAAGAGAGAGAGAAAGTACTTTCAGACTTTCCCAATTCCGAAGGAAGCAGGAGGAGACATTTCCGAAAATTACAGAACTATCAGTACACCAAGTAATGGTTGCAAAATACCTTCCGAATTATTAATGTAATGTAGAACACGTGAGGCAATATATTACGACTAAACTTAGAAGATTGATTAAGGAAAGGCAAACCTACGTTTTTATCGTTTGTAGATTTATAGAAAGCTTTTGATAACACTCCAAGTCTGAAGTTATCAGGGATAAAATATAGGGAACGGAAAGTTATATTCGACTTTTATTGAAACCAAGCAACAGTTATAGTAGTCGAAGTACATGGAAGGGACGCAGAGGTTTTTGAAGTGAGTATGATATGGTTGTAATCTATCCGAAATGCTATTCAGTCTGTTCAATGAGCAAGCTGTGAAGGAATGCTGCGAGAAATTTTGTAGTAAGATTCATGGCGAGAAAATAAAAATATTTGCGTTTTTTTTAATTACATTATAAGTCTTTCAGAAGACTTAAAAGACCAATTAAATGGTACACTCATTGTCTTCAAAGAAGGGTATAATATGAACATTAAGAAGGTCAAAGCAACAGTCATGCAGCGTAGTCTAATAAAATCAGCTGATCTTGAAGGAATTAGATTAGGTAATGAGATAATAAATGTAGTAGATGAGTGTTGTTGCTTCGGTAACAAAATAACTTCTGATGACTCACGTAAAGAAAATGTAAAATGCAGAATAGCTATGAGAAGAAAATCAAGTCTGCAGAAGAGAAATGTGTTGACATCCAGTATTAATTTAAATGTTAGGAAGTCCTTTCTGAAGATATTCGTCAGTAATGTAGCATTATACGGGAGAGAAAAGTGGTTGATAAATTTAGACAGATGCTTTTGAAATCCGATGCTATACAGGAATGCAGAAGATCAGATGAATAGATCACGTAACTAATGAAAAGGTGCTGAACAGAATTGGATCAAAAAGAAATGTCTAGCGTAACTTCACTAAGAGACACAAAGGAATTAGCTGTATAACATTGGAGGAAAGTGTGTAGGTAAAAAAGACAGATATAGACTTAACAGACAAATAGTGTAAGTAGGTTCAAAAGGATGTACGTTGCTGTTCATAAACAGAGATGAAGAGCCTTTTACATGACAGTGTTGTGTGGCGAGCTGCATCAAACCAGTCTCTGAACTTGTATGTTCCAATCCGCCCCTCTTTAGTAGCAGTAGTGTGCAGTAGGTTTTAAGAAGAGCGAAGACATCTTAAGGATTGAACAAGCAGGACAGGTCTTTCCTAATTTCAAAAAGAGACAGGTGCACAAAGCTACTGACATATTTATGACGTAGGGCAGTTGTAGAATTTTTTGTAGCACTTTTTATGTTCGAGTATTATTACATTTCTGGAGACAGGAAGCCTTATCTATAGAATCAATATGGTTTCCGAAAGCAACGATCATGTTAAAGGCCACTAGCGCTATTCGTCCACCAAAGCTGATGAACAAAATGTGAGCATATGGAATATCGGATCAAATGTGTGACTGGATTAACTCTCTCAAGGGAGAGAAGTCTTTGGAATTCAAAGTGATTTCTGGCATGCCCAAAGGGAGTGTTCTAGTACCGTTTCTTTTCACAATATATACAAATGACCTCATAGATAACGTCGAATGTTCAGTCAGACTTCCCACTGATAATCCTGTTATCTAAATAAGCCGCAACACTAGAAAATTGTAGCAAAATTCATTACTATTTACAGCGCGTCGACGCTTGGGCAGTACTCGCAACTGATATTCACCGGTTTAAAGGTATTGCGAATACATACAAAGAAAGATCCTTCATTGTATGACTACACAGTTGCGGAACAATCTGCTAACAGTTACATCCATAAAATACATAGGAGTTTGCTGCTCTAAAACTGCAGAAGTTTATTTCTTTGCCCTTTAAGTATAATCAGACATCATTATTGCATAAAAACTCATACACACAACTTTATAATAATAAATAATAATAACAATAGTAAATATACAAAACTCCGCCGGTAGTGGTCCCAAGGTGGCGGCCAAACTTAGAAAATGGTGAGGAAGGAGGACGTGGATGAGTAACAACCTCGTTAAAAAACCTGCGTCCATCTATTGTCAAAGTAACAGGCGAAGAGACACAACAATTTTGAAAGTGGTAGAGGATTAAATAGTCCCAAAGACGGAAAAAGCGGAAGAAATGTCTTTATTTCTTAACATCTGTAGCGACTAAACACCAAAGATTCAGCTACATATGGCCTGTGTTCTCCATTCTAGGAACGGCCTACACTTATGCTGGCAGTAGCTTTAAATCACCTTTCGGAATGGCAACTCGATCGTTATAATAGCTCAAATATGAAATGGTGCTTCAAACCCAATCTCGGGAAAGGTACGGGCTGCTGGGGACTGATGACCACCGTAATTGTGTCCCCCTAAAACAAACCAACCATCACCCTGTTGGCGAAGCCCCGTTTTTAGGGTTCTCGGGGAACTGTGACGTAGGCACAATTAATGTGACGATCCATACTGGAAAGGCAGTAGAGTTGACAAAGTTCATGACAAAGAATAACATAAAAACGTTAGAATTTAGAGACGTTAGGCGGAATGGAAGAGGAACGAATGAAACAAGGAAAAGCTACACATTTTATTGAAGTGGTTGGTGAAAGTAGGTAACGTAAAACGAACCATGGAGGAGTATGCGCATGCATTAGACTACGGAAGTTGTAGGATGATAAAGATTCGGCTAAGAACAAGTAATGTAGTGAATGACTTCATCCAAGAAGCCGGGTACATTGAGACATTTCTGGAGAAATTGGAGAAAAATATTACAAATGTTGAAGCAACAGTGATGTGGACGTAACTGCAGAGATGCATAAGGATAGCTTAATGAGGGAGGAGATGATTATTCCAAAAGGATGTGGAAAGATGAATGAGGAAAATGGAAATTGGTTGATTTTTGTTTTATAAATCGGTTGATTGAGAGCAAAACAGACAACATGTTTGCAGCAAGAGAAGGACGAAAACGGTTATCGATTATCTTTCGTAAGACATCTAATGGATGTAACTTCACATTCAGGAGAATATTTTGATGGAGCCCATTGAGTACTGGTGGAACATGGAGTTGATTGGAATAGAAGGCATATAGGGAGAAAGAAAAAAGTAAAATTGATGTATGGATTTTACATAATAGGAAGGAACAGGAAATGTTTAGGAAAGTGAAACTTCCTGGCAGAATAAAATTGTGTGCCGGAAACGGGATTCGAACCTTAGACCTATGCCTTTCGCAGGCAAGAGCTGTACCATTGAGCTATCCCGATACGACTCACAGCCCGTCCTCACAACTTTACTTCCGCCAGTACCTGCCTCCTAATTTCCAAACTTCAGAGAAGTTTCGCAGGCGAGGTACTGGCAGAAGTAAAGTTGTGAGAACGGGCTATGTGTCGTGCCGGCATAGCTCAGTGGTACAGCGCTTGCCCACGAAGGGTAAAGATCCTATATTCGAGTCCCTGTTCCGGCACACAATTTTAATCTGCCAGGAAGTTTCATATCAGCTCACAGTCCGATGCAGGGTGAGAGTTTTATTCAGGTTTAGGAAAGTGTTCGATCTTAAAATCGTAACACTCAATGTGGCAGTGTGGAAGACTAGTGGAGGCAGAGAAAGCAAGGGACAAGAATACTCATACCAACATATGCATCAGAAACCAGGACACTAACAAGAGAAGAGATTCGAATCGAAGACAGTGAAACGAAGTTTGTAAGAAGTATGTAAGGGGAGAATGAGGACACAGAGAGAAATTAAAATGTTACGAAAGAAATTGGAGTAGAGAGGCTGAATGTCAGAAGTGAGAAAAACAGGATAAAGGGGTTTCGACACGTAAAGAGAATGGAAGAAGGAAGTATACCTAAGAGACGGATAGAGACTTGGAATGAGGGCAAGAGGAAGACCGATAACAATTTGGAGCAGCTCAATAAAGACCAGTTTCAGGAGGAGGTATCTGACGGGAACCAAACAGTGATGGAAGAAGAATTATCGAAAGACAGGACAGAGTTTGTTTGTTAAGCTTAAGGGACTTAACTACGAGGTCATCAGTCCCTAAACTTACAAACTACTTATGAACTACATACAACTAAGGACGGCACAAATATCCATGCCCCAGGGGGAATTCGAACCCCCGACCGTAGTGGCCGTGCAGACCGTGACTGAAGCGCCTCAGTCTCCTCGGCCACCGCAGCCGCCAGGGCAGAGTGAAGAAGTACCAGTAATGCAGCAATCAGATATTCTGGGTAAAGAGAAAACGTGAATAATAAATAAAGTAATAAACAACAAGCAAACTTCCCTACAATTCTGATTTTACGGTTCCTTGATATTTGAGGATGTGTCCCACCATTCTATCCTTTCTATTAGTGAAGATATGACAGAAGCTTCAATCCTCCTCAGTTTGGTTCAATAACTCTTCATTAATCATGAGATCTACCCGTGTAATATTAAGAATTCGCATGTAGTCCCGCATTTCAAAAGCTTCTATCCTCTTCTTGTCTGAACTTTCTGACCTTAAACTACACTCCCGTACAACGATGCACTCCAGACAAATGCTTTCACAAAGATCTTCCTAACATTTAGGTTAATATTAGATTTCGACAGATTTCTCTTCTTTATAAATGCTTTTCTTTCTAGAGGCATTCTGAATTTTATATCTTCTTTACTTCGACCATCAGAAGTTATTTTGCTACCCAAATGACAAGACACAACTGTTATTTATTGCCTCGTTACCGAATTCCTTCAGCATCGCCCGATTTTCTTACTCTATATTCATTTATTCAAATTTTTTTTTGTTAATGATCTTCTTATACTCCCCTTTAACACTGTCCGTTCCGTTCGACTGGTCTTCTAGGTACTTTGCTGTCTCTACCAGAATTACAATGTCATCGTGAAATCGAAAGGTTACTATTTCTTTTCTCTCTCCAAATTTCACCTTGATTTCTTACACAGGTTACATAATTTCCAAATAGAATAACATTGGCGAAAGACTATAAACTGGTCTTACTCCCTACCGAACTACTGTCTCCCTTTTATACCCTTCAATCATTATAAATGCTGTCTTGTTTTTGTACAAGTTGAAAATAAATATGTAAACAATTAGGCGGTCAGCTGTAGGAATGTACTGGTGTTCATTTATTTATTTATAACTTTCTTATATTATAGTGTATTCAACTCTTTCAATAAAATTTGTTAAACTTATAAATAAATAAATAAATAAACATCACAGTCCTCCAAACGACTGCCATCTTGTCTTTACTGTACATAAAGAGTGAAAGTGTTCCACACTATGAGAATAACGGGGAAATAGACATATGTGATTGTAAGATATTAAATAAATAGACGTAACACAAAACTGTCAGCCACGTGGGAGTAGCCGCATCGTCTATGACTTCCAGCCATAGAGTAGGCCCTCGTTCCTGTCGGAGGTCCGAGTCCTCCCTCTGGATTGGGTGTGTGTGTGTGTTTTCCTTAGTGTAAGTTAGTTTAAGCAGTTTGTAAGTCTAGGGACTGGTGAACATATCAGTTTCAAAATACTGTACAAGCAGAACCACGAGGCACAATGACTGCAGATTTGAACTGAAACGTACTTGACGTATACGAAAAACCAAGCTCGCAGTTTAATCAATATACTCGGATTTTCGATTGCCTTTGGGTCCAAAACGGCAGAAAAATCAAGTAATGTTTCGGTTTTTAATTGTCCCTGCAAAAAACGAAGGAAAATCACATATAGTTTCGATTTTTAATTCTCCTTAGGGCAAAATCCGCAGAAAAAGCACGTAATGCAAAACTTGTAATACATCACGGGACTTGCGCAGGTATTGTTCAGTATGCTCTCCACCAGTTTCCGCTAGACAACAAACCACAGTGTGCCAAGTGTAACAGTGTGAATATGTTGCGTGAAACGTGCCTTCGATTCAATGAAATTCGCTGTGTGATCAGTGAAAACAACACATTTCAAAAAAACCACAGTCAGAAGTCACAAGGATTTATGTCCGGTGACCTTTATGGCCTGGCTATATGAAAATTACGGCTGATAATTCTGTCATTTGAGAAATGGCTCTTGAGGAATTGCTTCACTATGCGCCATCGTGCATGGAAAAGACATGATACGCTGTTGAAGGCTTGGAATGACGTAGTTGTATGAGAGGTTTCTATACCGGTTATCAGTACGGGACAGGTAACACGATCTGTAGGAATCTTTCCTCGTTAAAAAAAGGGCCGTATGATAAAGGATGGTGTGAGCCCACATCACAAAGTTACCTTTGCAGAATGAAGCGGCATTGCGTCATATGAGACCGGATTTTGGCTTGCCCATTACATCTATGTGGATAAAATCAAATGTTCAAATGTTTGTAGAACTTATGGGACTTAACTACGGGGTCAACAGTCCCTAAACTTACAAACTACTTATGAACTACCTTATACTAAAGACGGCACAAATATCCATGCCCGAGGGGGGATTCGAACCCCCGACCGTAGTGGCCGTGCAGACCGTGACTGAAGCGCCTCAGTCCCCTCGGCCACCGCGGCCGGCTCTATGTGGATACTCTGCAAGTCACACTGAAGTGCATGGCAATGAGTTCATCTAACTACTTTTATGATATTTCTCTATAGTTCCATTCTCTAATAGCTCTCGGGAAAGAGGAACACATACATCTTTCTGATTTCGATCTGCATTCTCTTTCTCTCTCTCTCTCTTTATTTATTTATTTATTTATTTTACAATGATCATGTCTCCCCATGTAAGTGGGTAGTACACAATACATCTCTCCGCAACAAATAATGACTTTCTTTTAACGATTTACATCCAAACTCGTGCATCATTTCCGTGACATTCTCTCCCTTATATGGCGATAATTCAATATGAGCTGCTCTTCTCTGAACTTTCTCTACATCTTCAGTAAGTCCCACCTGGTGTGGATCCCACAAAACGCCGAATTATTCCAAAACAGGACGCACAAGTATAGTGTAGGCAATTTCTTTAGTCGAACTGTTACATCTTTTAAGTTTTCTGCCAATGAAACGTAATCTTCGGTTCGCCTTCCCTACAATATTTTCTATATGTTGTTCCTAATTTAAGTTTGTCGTAATTGTGCCCACCTACGTTTTTAATTGAATTGACGGCCTGTAGATTTGAGTGATTTACAGTGTAAATGTAGCTTAACGGATTTCTTTTAGTGGTCATATGGATGACTTAACATTTATCATTATTAAGGTCAATTGCTATTTTTTGTACCATGCAGATATCTTATCTACATCATGTTGCAGTTTATAAAAATAAGGAACTGTAGGGGCCCTATAGCACTTCCCTGGGGAACGCCAGATCTCACTTCTTCTCTACTATATGACTTATCGTCAATTGCAACGTACTGTGTCCTCTCTGACAAGAATCAAATCGCACAGCTGTTGCGATATTCCATAAGCAATCAATTCGAAAACGTTGTGAGGTACAATGTCAAAAGACATATGGACATTTAGAAATTCGGAATCTATTTCACATCCATTGTCGATTGCACTCACAACATCCTGTGAGTAAAGAGCTAGCTGTGTTTCACAAGAAGATATTTTCCTGCAATTTTCCGTACTGAGATAGTAATTAAGATGGAGATGAACTTCTTCTGTTCACAAAATGTTCCACTGCCAATCGTTATCCATTTCCATATGCGCAATAAATAGTTGAGTGCACTTGTGTCTCGTTGGCCTGTCACAAGGAAGAAACTCCTACAGATGCGTCAGTTTATGTTGAGTGGGATGGATAATACTGTTTAGACTTTTATGTACTGTGCTGGGTGGCATTTCTATTGATCGGGAAGTTTCGCGTGAACTGCAGTCTTGCGCATGATTGGTCATCGCTTCCTCTAACGCTACGGCCACATCTTCTACAGAGATCGCAGTGACTGATTTCGTCCCTCTGTCACATTTCACTTGAAACGCTCCTGTTTCTTCTAACTTCATCATATTCTTCAAAGCCATCACAGAAATCGAATTAAATCCTTTTCTCATGTTCTTTAATGACCGGAATTACCTTAAAGCTGCAACCTCAAATTGCAGTACATTAGGAAAAAAGAGTAAAGCTTTACAAAGAGGACTCTTTACTTCTTTGGGGTACCCTTGGCAATATGCAATAGGAGGCGCATGTATTGTGCTACGTTTCGTAATTTGCATAATATACCACACGTATTTTGAAAATAGGTGTCAATCTTTATGCCTAATCTTAAAAACGTGTATTTCTGTAAGTATAGAAATGTATGCGTAACAAAAGAAGAGAAAATTGTTAAAGGCACATTTGATCCGAATAAAAATTAGTCATAGCTTATCTTACAAGGTAAATTAGTTTACAGGTAATTAATTAAATCTCATCTCAGAAATACGTAAAAGAATTAGATTTACACAGGTGCGAGACATATATAGTTCTAAATTAACATGAAGCACGAACCATGAACTATCACGAACTTACAACAAGAAGCGGTCTGTTGCAGTACTGGCATTAACTCTAAATGCTTAAATGCAAGTAGCAATTATTGCAGACTAATCTTACGTGTTCAAGAGGTATCATCAGTAGTCGTGGAAACCTCCCTCCCCTATCCCTCCCTCCAGATAGAAGCATGAAATGACGTTCAAGTGTGTTAATTACTTGCACGTATTTCGATGATTTTTCTATAAACAAATATAACATCGTCAGATTTACAAAACATCATTGTGGAGCCACACACTCAGTATGCTGCGTTTCAACGTATTTTCATAGATGATAACATATCCCAAGACAACTAGGTAATCCAAACACAGATTTCATTTTCGATTTTACTACAGAGATCGTAGCATACACCAGTAATATTCTATGTAAAAACTGTTATTAGTAGCTGAATTAATACTCATTATATTATCTTCTTTGAAAATTTCTTATGTTTTTTAAAAATTATGTTGTTAAATATTGGCAGTCTGCTTAAACCACACAGATAGGTATGAGAGTAATTTCCATTTACCATGTTTTACTGATACGAAATGAGTTTCATTACAGCATTAATTTCCACCGATTTATTATATTTTATATTCCACTAAATAATATTTTACAGCCAATTTACTGTAAAATAATTATTGAAATAACATTATACTAAATGTGTAAGTGGTCACCAACGGCTTTAATTTTTATTAACACCTGATGACTAAGCGTGGAGATTTCTAGGGGGACAGTATATTCTGCTGGGGCACCAGTTACCGCTGAGTGCTAGAGCAGTTTCAGTCTAGGTAATTGCAGCTATCGGTAACTGACAGGCAATGACATGGTATACTTAATTCAGCGTTAGCGTGACACTCATGATAAAACAGACAGAAAATCTGACTGGTCAACTCGCGAAATAGACGTACCTGCGTGTTGCTTCGCCGTTAAAGACAGACCCGTATTTTGTACAAGATTTTGTTATGCTACCGCGAATAACACTTCAAGGTATTGTAATGAAGTGACAGACATCGAGGTTGCTGTTAATTAGCGAATTGTATACTTAATCCATGTATACCTTCTGTTACGCAGCAAACATTGTGACAGGGAAATGTGTTAAGATCTTGGTTTGCTCACTTTAGCAAGACGGAATAAGGTCAGCAGCCTTCAGTGGTTGGTTACTAAAGGCCAATGTTCCTGTCGTCAGCACTCTGGTGCTAATCCGGCCAGCCGGTGTCCCGAGTCGCGAACCAGCACGATATCCGACTTCAGAGGGGTCCCTGCGTGGATCCACTGGCTGCTGCATAGCTGGTGAAGGGATAGAGCACTTCGCAATAACAGTCTTTGCATCGCTTCCAGGCATCGCGGCGCGGCGCGAGCACTACCATCATACGAAACACCAAGGTTGCAGGTCGAAGGCGACGCCACCTACTGCTCTAGCTCCTGTCGAGCTAGCGCCTTCATCAAACTTATGTATGTCACGGAATAAAATGTGTCAAATATAATGTTGTTTCACTAGCGTCCCTTGGCGCTCCACCAGGTTCCACGCCTCATCCTGACCTAAAGCTTGGAACACACCGGTCGGCCCCAGCACTTCATTTGAATAAAGCGAACGCTCGCGTTCTGTACCAACCATTGACACTTCAGGTGTTCTCAACCCCAGTGTATTGGAACGTACTCTGACAACTGCTGAAGATGCTCTCTATTCTGTAGTGAAACACACGCGTGGAACTCCTTTAAAGAGGTGAGAAAAAGGCAGTCCTCAACCTTTGTGAGAATACTGTGCAGACGTATCCGTCGTTACCGATACGTCAGATTGCTGGAATGACATCCGAGGCGTAGTTTGTGTTTAAAGTATGTTCCTGTGCAACAAGAAAAACAGAATACACTTCGTACCCTCGAAATAGTGTGTTGAGCAACTGATTGGGTAAGTATTCTGTGCTTGTGGCTGACATAAATCAAGAGAAAGGAAATGTCGGTTTACAAGTTCGACATGCAACAGTTAAATGCTAAAAAGAGTAAGAATGTTTCGAGTAAAACGTTTCGATGTTTCGGCACCATTGGAGTAAGGGAAAATACAGAATGACGTGACTAGTGTCATACGAACCGTACAAAAGAGCGATGTAGGTCTCCGTGGTTTAGAATGTCTTTCACTTAGAAAGAAAATTTCGATGATCATCAGGATGCCTTACTAGAGGAAAAGCGTATGAATGTGATTCATTTCCTCTTATACGTGGTTCAAATTAACCAAGAGTTGTTACTGTTGGTGTTGTGGTGAAATGTGAATTTCAAATCTCTGTACTCGATTCGCGTGGCTTGAAGCGATGTTTAAATAAGCTTTGATTCTTCCATTTGTTGACTGAAACGTTGCTGAAGATCGTAAAACATCTGGTACTGTTTCTCCCATGTGAAATATGTGCTACGACAAGTACGCAACCATCACTATTTGCAACCTATACCAGTTAATTCTAATAAAGACTTAGAGCCTTCCAAGTAGGATGTTTTGGTTTTTCATGGCTATGGAACTGAGAGGAAATACATAAACATGGGCCAAGTGTCAAAACAACCGTGTATAGTAGTAATGGACGAGGACGAGGCGTTAAATGATTCTTCACTTAGAACGATCACAAGTAAGTATAATTCAGTAAACACTAACGTGTCTTACTAAGGGACGATCCGATGAACGTGACATCATTTCCTCTAATTAGTGGTTCAGATTTCCCAAAAAAGGGTTAGAGGTGGATATGTGGAGTAAAGTACATTTCGAAGCTCTGTATTTTATTCGTGCTGCAGGATCGGTACATACCGACACCCCTGAAATGTTGGTGATCATGAGACATCTGGTAGTGGTTCCACTGTGTAACAGACTTGCGAGAATGTGGATTCTGCCGTCAATATGGTAGTTGAAAGTGTGAAAACAATATCTGAGTTGGGTTGGGTTGTTTGTTAGGGATAGGGGGATTAAACTACTGAGGTTATCAGTCCCCCGGTGGAGAGGGGAAGGAGTGAGGATAGGGAAGGAGGGTAGAGGGAAGGAAATGCAGTCCGAGAAGTAAAGAAGGAAGGAAGACTGCATTAGCTCGGGGCCCCGTGCTCGCCACGCGCGTACTCACGAAAGAACCGTGAGCCCCCTGTGGGCAAAACGATATCTGACAGTATAAATATGGTAGAAGAAATTCTAAATATGCTAGATGAACGAGTAAAATATAGTTGACAGAATAAAAAGGAAAAAAAAGAGTAAAAAAAAGAGTAAGTAAGTAAGTAAAAAAAAAGTAAGAAAAAAAGAGTAAAAAGTAAAATGGAAGTCTTGAAATGGTTGTTGAAAGAGTAAAAAGGGTAGTTGGAAGCATTGAAATGGTTGTTGAATGAGTAAAAACGGTAGCTGAAAGTGTTTACATGGTAGTTGAAAGTGTGAATATATATTAGTCGATAGTGTAGATATGGCAGCTGAAAGAGTAAATTTTAGTTTTTGAAAATGTAAATATGTTACTTGAAAGTTTTAATAAGGCAGTTTAAATTATAGCTGTCGTAGTTGAAAGTGTCCAAATGAAAGCAGAAACTGTGTATATAAACCCATTGCATGTCTGTCTATGATGTAGTTGGTAAACTAGGCATGGTGGGTGAAACATCTAAATTTTGTCATTCTTGGCTGGTCAGGTGAATGTGAATGTTAGATGGTGTATTAGCTAATGGATTCAGTTTGTGTTCACTTCCAGATATATTCAACGAGCACGTCTATAAGTAGGTCATCTGAACTTGAGGAAGAAGAAGAAGAAGAATGGCTTAGAACAAAGAGGCAACAGTTCGCACATTGAATTTTTTTTTTTTTTTTTTCGTATCAAATGTTTGTATAGCTTATGGGACCTAATCACGGGGTCATCAGTAGAACTTACAGACTACTTATGAACTAGCTAAGATTAAAGACGGCACAAATATCCATGCCCGAGGGGGGATTCGAACCCCCGACCGTAGTGGCCGTACGGACCGTGACTGGCGCGCCGCAGAGCGCTCGGCCACCGCAGCCGGCCATTGAACTATCTAGTGATATACATTGACCATCTTGCAATGAGAGGAAAGAGTTCAAATCAGATTCAAATATTTGCAAATCTGGGGGACTTTGCTAATAAGATTATCAGTCCCTAAGGGATTACAAATTACGTAAACTAACTTAAAGTAACCCTAAGGCAACACACACACCCATGCACGAGGGAGGACTCAAACCTCCGATGGGAAGGAACTATGTGCTCACAGCAAGGTCCCTTATAGTGCTCGGCCATTCCAACATAGCAAGAGGAAAGAGAGTACGTTATAGAACTGCATCTCGTGATCACAGGTCACTGTGGGAGCAGCATGGAGTTGGGGTAAAATGCGTTGCCGGTATGGTGCTTCAAAAATGTTCAAAATTCAAATGTTTGTTAAGCTTATGGGACTTAACTACGTGGTCATCAGTCCCTAAACTTACAAACTATTTATCTACTATCATATACTAAGGACGGCACAAATATCCATGCCCGAGGGGGGATTCGAACCCCGACCGTAGTGGCCGTGCAGACCGTGACTGGAGCGCCTCAGTCCCCTCGGCCACCGCGGCCGGCGGTGCGGTGCTCTGACTCACTTTATACATATATATATATATAAACTTGGTGTTGTGTGTGTCGTTAGTATTAGCAGTATTATGTGTGAATATCGAGAATAACGACTGTTTGCGACGGTTGACAAATCTCGCCATTTGCCGAGATTTTGGCAACTTTCATAAACAAGTTTAATCGAAAATAGAGTGACAACATAAGTGGCATGTGAGTACTACAAAAAGTATATGAAGAGGGCAACATAAAAACTTGACCACTGGAGATTAATTGAAATAAAACGAAAAGCGTCTGATATGAAATAGACTAATTTTTACAGCCGCAAAAGACGGTGACTTATCACATATAAATTGTATAACTGCAACTGCGGAGGAGAAGGAGGTCATAAAGCAAAGAGGAAACATGTACAAAAATGGTCTGTCCACGCCTCAATCGTTTCATGGCGGAAACATCAGAATGCTCTCTTCCGTCTGCAGAAGGTAGTCTGTGAATTACATTAGATTAGTTGGACGTCCGCTGGTTCACTAGCGCAGATCACAAAGGAACGTCAACTGCGGCAGTCGAAGAGTCACTCTAACGCAAAACGAAGTACATGATGTCAGTTAGCTGCTAGGTAACGTCTGAATGCTGGACTGGCAAGTCCCACCCTGTAGTAAGCTGCGGCCACCCCAGGACCCTCTGAGACAAGTAACACGTTTTGCGCTTTTGCACATACTTTAACACCGAGACACCACTGTAATACCTATTCATTGCTGGAAAACAAGTTTTATTATCTCTAGAAATACATTGCATCATTATAAATAGATTTTTAGTGTGTGAGGATTATCAATCATCAAGATATTGCGTCGGCCAAGTACTAGCTTCAAGTATAAAATGTGGGGTGTGTACGCTACAGGAGGTAAGTTCCGTTACATTTGTCTCGCTTTTGCATGGATTTAAATGTTGATCGTCACACTAGCAGCAACATAGGATGTCCTCTCCATATAGAACATTTGCGAAGGTATAGAGTTACGCTTAGATTTTACTCTGAGCGGAAGTACAAACAGCTAGGGGACGCGATCGACATACTGTCGATTACACGTGTATCTGACACGAAATCTTAGAGGAAAACAGTTATCTTCCAGTGTAGTAGTCAGTTGTAACAATACACGCGCTTTCTGTGTCACGTGAAGACGACTTCGCAAACTGCTCTGTGTTTTTGCCATAGTGTTTTAAGCTATACGCAACCAACACATTCCTTTCCAATTTTTTTTTTTTTTTTTTTTTTTTTTTTTTTTTTTTTTTTTTTTTATAGCTTCAGTGAACGATGACAGCAATAAGATGCTGCAGTTCGTGAATGTTCTCGAACATTATTGACACATTCGAATGGAAAATGTGCAAGTGGAAGATAGAATTAATTGAATTAGACGACAGGAAGCAAATTATCGACGTTACACACTACTTAAAGTAACCATCACATAAATGAAGGCTTCCGCGGCCGTTGTCATCGTTGATAAAACTCTTCTAGGTATTGGACCGCATCCTCAATATATCAAATTTTCTGAAGGAGCGACATTTGTTGACATCCAGTATTAATTTAAATATTAGGAAATCCTTTCTGAAGGCATTTGTATGGAGTGTAGCAATGTATGCGAGTGAAAAGACAAATGCATGATAGAAGCTTTCGAAATGTGGTGCTACAGACGAATGATGTATATTAGATAGTAGATTACGTAACTAATGCGGAGGTACTCAACAGAATGGGGGAGAAAAAGAGTTTCTGGCATATCCTGACTAAGAGAAGGGATAGGTTGGTGCCAGACATTCTGAGACACCAAGGAATCGCCAACTTAGCGTTAGAAAAAAGTGTGTGATGTAAAATTCGTAGAGGGAGACCGAGAGATGAATACAGTCAGCAGATTCAAAATTATTTATGTTGCTGTTCTTATTCGCATATGAAGAGGCTTGCACTGGACATAGTAGCATGAAGAACTGCATCAAACCAGTCTGCGGACTGAAGACCAAAACAACATAAATAAAACTAAAGATCTTGTTTGCAATTCGATGCTATGAATTTCGTGGCATATTCGCAAAACACTTTTAAGAAAAGACACACTTTCCTGTGAACAAATTTTTATAACATGCTTGTTTTTTGTGGTGTCGTACAAGTCCAAAGTGCACGCCACCTACTTTCGCCGCGCGCCGCCATGCACGCACGGCGCGGCGTTCTTACGACGTCAGCCACGAGCGCCCTCTGCGACAACTCCGCTCGTGGCCACCACTGAACGACATCGTTCACTTGGGACTGAGATAGGAACCAGCGAACACTTCGGAATCAGATAGGCACCAGTGAAGACTTGGCTATCGGATAGGCACTAGGCAGACCTCTAGCTCAACTATGTATCAGCCTTCTGCAGTACTGAGCTATGTAAAAGTTAAGTATTGTATAAATTCTGTGCAATATACATCTCGTTCTAATTTACTCTAGTGTTTCTAGTTTCTGCTGACCCACTGGCTGCTTACCTTCGTACCTGCACAAGCGTGCTTCCTCTATTCCTGTGTCGGTACTTTTCTACTCGGCCACCGACACCTACGACGGAACGAGACACAAAAGCGGCGACGAGGCTGGGACACAAAATTTTTAATTAACAAGATCGTGCGAAAAACTTTTAGGGGATCACGTGACAAAAGAATTGTCGGTGGTGGATCACGGACGACCCTCCACGGCTGTTTACTTCAAAATGTATAGGGCTGTTCAGTTTGCTACAGCAAACAGATTATAATTATTCGGACTATGAATGACGTGATTCTGATTATTATTCAGTGCGCCATTGGTCTGAAATGGTAACGCCCGAGTTATAATAAGACATTCATCATATATGAAATGTAAGATGGCGAATTCCAAGGAAAGTTTCCACCAGAGTCCGAGGCGTCGTCTTCGAAACAATTCGGAAACTTGGTTATACGCGAAGGCATAGCTGCAGTGGCCTTTTTATCTTAGGGTCTATTTCTAACACTAAGTCACAGTTGCGACACTAGCCCTCGTAAGACGGCTGTCTACCGCCTTACCTAAATTTTAATCTTGTATTTTATTTAAAGTCGCTTAACGACACTCTATTCGTTTTCTGAGGCATGAGGAGTAACGTAGCCTTTCAGTCCTTGTTTTTAAATGTTATTATTAGTGATCGCATTTAACTTCATTTGTGTTAGATTTATGTTATTAATTTATTAGTGTGTCAATGTGGCAACATGAACGGCTTCTCCGTCTCGCTACCGTGCCTATAAGAGTGTAAAATGTTTTGTCTCTGCATGTGTGAGTATGAGAACTTTTTGGCGTGCTAGTGTGTCTGGAAGTATGAGAAATTTAGCCTTGGGCGATTCTCTCTGGACCTGCGTCGATAGGTGGCTAGTACCAACCCCTCTTCCTATGCTCTCCAAAGAGGTTTGCACACCCTTTCGTTGCAAGTTAGGTTGGCAAGAGGCTGGTGTGAGCCTATACGCGCCCTTGTGCGAATTTCTGCGTTTCCCCCACCAGCCCTGGCTCCCTGGGCTTTGCCGATTTTTGGGCGGAGGTCCAGGGTGGCCCGTCAAAGTCTCACTCGTTCGGTGTCTGTCCTTCGGAATGGTGAGTTAGCTCTGCTCTTTCAGCCTGGAGGTGGCAGCAATTCGTTGTTCAGTTAGTTCAACTTAGGCTTTAGAACTTACATTAATTTTCGGAGTGCGTTTCTCCGAGCATGCATCGAAAGATGCGCGACTACTAAGCAGGATTTTTGCTTCTTGTAACTCGTGTGCAATTTCACTGTTCGTTTTCTCTGTCCGCGAGTAACATGTACTCCACGTGGTGTGTTCTCAGAACAAAGCCTTCATTGGAACCTGTGTTTGTTCTATGCCCTTCAGGCTAGAATAACTGCATGTAACTTTCCATTTTCTGGTAGTACTGCACGATGTTCCCTCTCCCGCCTGTTGTAAACTGCTATTTCATTCTCGAACTTGTACTCTGTTCCCAACTGCGGTCTGTAAATTCTTTAGTAGCCCTGTACAACCTTTCTCATTTGCTTGCTTATGAAATGCTGCGCATTTCTATAGGTTGCATGCCGTATTTCATATTTGTTCTTCTGCAACTCCGAATTTATTAAACTTTGATGACTTTTGAGATAGGATTTCATCCTTCTCTGTAAAGTTCGTGCTATCGCATTTATCTGTGTTTCTTTAGTTTCCTCACAATGTTCTACGTATTTCGATGCGTTGCATGCCGTATTTCGTATTTGTTTTATCGCGAATCGGAATTTATTAAACTTTGATGATTTCTGAGAGCGGACCCCACCCATCTCTCGCAAGTTCTCCTATCGTGTTTCTATCGTTTCCTTGTAACATTCCACGCATTCTTATGGGCTGCATGCTATAGTTAATATTCGTAATATTTTAGTAACTGATTTTCTTCTTTTTACTGGACTTGAGAACTATGTAGTGCGCGCCTCAGTTAGTTTGCCAGCGCTTGGTTTAGCTTCAAATGCAAACAGATTTTGTTGGTGTACGCGCCATCTCCAGTTAAAAAAGAATATAACTAGCCACATACGAAAGTTATTTTTATTGTGTTGTGTCCTTCGCCTTGGCTCGCTGAAACTTCCCCTACGAGATCGACGGCCGTTTCTGCCTTGTTCAGCACGCTGTTTTTAGTAAGTTTCACTTGCATAGCGTGTTTGTGTGTGGATAAATGCTTGTTATTTGTAAATCCTTCCACAACTAAAATTCAATTCAGTGTAGATAAACTGAAATTTCTATTATGGGCATTTTTAGCATAAGGTATGATAGTGCTTGTGAGAATTTCAATGGAATGCGTTTCTATTGTGTAACAAAATTGGTTCCCCCCCCCCCCCCCCCCCCCACGTGCTTGTGCTTACACTGAATAAAAGCATTTTGTTCAGTAAAATCTTATCCTATTTTTAATACAGTAGTTTGAGAATACCTACCCCTTTCTTGATAAATATTGTTTCACATGTGCTGAGAACAGATTCATATGCGGATTATTATTAATATTTCCGTTGCGCCTCTTGTATCGTCCCCCACTTTCATAAAGTAATTTATTTGTGGTGGCTCGTTTCTTAGTAAGTGTGATTCCTGTGAGCTGCTATGTCAAATGACCGCTGCTTTTCTAACTTGCGGCTGTGAGAAAAATTTAACGTCAAACTAGTTCTCAATTTGGGCCAGGGAACAAGTTTCAGCAGAACATCAAGTAGTATAGATGAATCTTCTAATTGGCTTGTACACCCAGAACTATAATTTTTAAAAGTAATCTTTCTATGTTTTTGCTACTAGAATCATTTCATTAAATTAATGTTGTTCTTGATTTTGGCTCCTCTCGTTAAGACTCTATTTACTAATTTTATAACTATGAGTTTTTCATTAAATTAATTGATGCCAGATTTGATTACACTATTTAAGCGGTGAATTTTTGATTATTTACCGAGACTAAGATCAGTTTATTCTAGTAAGCAGACAGCTACAGTGAATATACTCAGCTAAAACAGCTAAATATCACGTTATAACTGCAGAGGCAGCAGTGCAGTAACTGAAGACTGTCATGAGACAGACGGTTGGTCTTTGTCTGTTAGGTAGGCTATATCTTGGTCCGATCGTTACCAAAATTCACAGATCAACTGCGGGGTTTATCTGAAAATGTCGTGCATGTTCAATCAAAATTGCTGCAGTCGTTTTGAAGTCCAAAAGGAAGTTACGTTCATTCATACATACATACCCGAATACATTTTTAAATGTTTTGATTGTATAATAATTTTTATAGGTTTAATTTAATGTATTTAAAGTAAATTAATATATTTAAATGACATAAACATATCGGAAAACAAAGTGGGCTGTAAAACAATCCAGTTCACTTTTAGATTATAACGAAATCCCTCCTTCCCCCTCCTCCACACACACACACACACACACACACACTTTCTACGTCACTCCTTGTCGTTCTACATCAGCTTCCCCAGCTACCGACATGCTCTCCTACTCTCCTACACTGTCACTCAGTTGCCTGAAAGCACATCTCATCCCTCCCGTCACGTTTTGTTGTACGCCCCTATTAACTCTGAGCTACCTCATAACCAAAATCAGCCATATTCAGCACCATACTGTGTTTTTTAAATATGTTGTCACTTGTTTAAAAACCTGTTAAGAACGGCATTCCATCTGCTGCTAGTTACCTCCCCCAAAACGAGGAGAAAAGTACCCTTTGGCAATAAAAATTATTACATAACTGCAAATAGTAAGAATAAAACTAGCAAAAAGTGAAACATTTTTGTACATTTCTATTGCTTCAATAATTTCTCTTGAAAGCAAAGTTTTTTCTGTGAGAAAGATGGTGACGTCGTGAACCACAGGAGGCTTGTGATCTGTAATAAATAAGTGATCTGCAAGGGACGAATAATATTGTTGGTACTTTCTTTGCCGAGGACGGTTGTTTGTATTTAATAAAAAATGAAAGCCGTGTTGTCTGACATAAGGAGGTGGACATAAGTCGCAACTTATTTTATATACATTTCAATTTTTTACTGGAGAAAGCATGATTTCTGTTTATGATAAAGATTATATTTTAAGCTATTGTTTGTAGTAAAGGCGACATTTTACTTGGCAGACACGGTTGAATCCTAGTAGGTATGGGTCCTAAAACAGCTGTATATTTTTCTTTACTTTCAGTAAGTGAAATAACGACGGTGTTAAATCTGTCACTGTTCTTTTCCTAAAATAGTGTCCACTATAATTATATCATATTTGTTATTTACTGCAATGGTTTGAATTAAACCAGGGTTTTCATGGCATCAAGGACTGGAAACTGCATTATCGATAGAGTAATCATTAAAGGCCTTCTTTTGAGAATGAGGGTGTGTGTAGGAAGCCGGCACTGCTCGGACTACCAGATTTTTTTATGGAGGATTCTGCTATCGACAATTACCAATGATAAACCCGTATAATTCACATAACGGGAATCATATGAAAGCTCACATCTGAAAGTAATATTCAGTGAATATTTTTATTAACACAATGAATTTTCTGCCAAGATTAATTTTTTATTATTATTTTGACCGGTTACGTTGCTCACATGAGAGCATCATTTTGTCTCATAATTATGTTTTACAAAATACGTCTCACGTAATACAGCAGTACAACAGGTCTGTCATAGAAATTAATACACATCTATAAAGCCACTTTAGGTGCTGTAAAAACACAGACTGTTGACGATAACGTACATACAGTATTGTTACAGCGCAAAAAATCTTAGATTCGCCAGCCAAGTTAGGAGGAAGCTGGTCGTAAATGCGACGTGTTTCATGATGAACTCAGACGCTGCGTCGCCTACAGTCAGCAGACTGTGGACTGCGACGGTCGACAAGCAGAGCGAGAGGGTACATTCGTCAGCTTGTAAACTTTTCATAACAACACGTAACTCTGCCATAACAGTTCATAAGACTGAGGATACGTCAGTAGTTTGAATAAACACTGCATTCACAAGTATGACGCATTCGGCCATTACTGTAGCGTGTTTTACTGAGATGTGACTGACACCACAATTGTCAAAGATGGCATTCTCTTGTGGAACATGGGATCACTCGACTCATAGGGAGAGGGAAGCGGAATAACACAAGACTACAAGCTTAGACATTTATTTAACATGAGATTTACAACAATTCTGAGGACTTGAAACCCCTTATTCTTGTAGTTACACAAGTGACATGCTAAACAGAACTCTGTACTTGAACGGAACCGTTTGGCTGTCTCGAAAGAACGTTTACGTTGAGAGAATGAATGACCTACTATTGGACACCGTTGTGGTGCGATACTCGGCTGCAGGAAGCGCTGAATGAAGATGCTGGTGCAGCGGAAGCCAGCGTCGGCTGACTGCGCGGAAGTGCGGTTCGCCGATCGCTGTGCAGACAGCAGGCCTCAGGGCCCCGTGGAGGCAGGACCGTGCCGCTCTGCCCGGGATTGTGTGTGACGGCTACGGGCTGCGAACTCGCGTTCTCCGCCGGGAGATGACAGGAGGCTGCGCCCCGCCCAGGAGATGAAGGTAGCGCTCACCGACTGGGTCCCAGGTAAGCTGCCATTGTTGCCGCTGCTACGCTTCCATCCACCGCAGCGCTAAGTTCAGCGTTGCGTGGGTACTGACTGGCTCCCGTCGGCCCCTGGTCTTCTGGTGTCGAAGACACGACCCTCCGATGACGGCTGTGGCGTCCCGGCGCTTCCGGCGGTTTGGTCCGAACTCTTGTCCGTCTTCCGATGACTCTGACGACCTGTGTTTAGAGGGGTCCATTTATAGTCGAAAAATTGCTACTAGAACGTTCTGGTTGCTCCGGTGACCTACTTGCGTTAGCGTTAGACATTTTAGTAAGATGACAAAGTCACGCTTTACACGTAGCCTGTGTTGTTGCAAGAGTTTCCCTTTCGGGCGCGCACGTGACTCAGACGATTAACACTCTGCCACCACTGTTTACAACTGGTTTTCGTAACCGCTGCTGCTGCTAACCCACTGTTTGTCTGCTATTAACTTCTCCATTCAGGTACAATTCACATTGTTATTAAATTTTATATCCTTACGCACTCTATTGATTTATTTTACACTTTTCATTAGTACACTCTACATTACGAACTGTCACATATGTCATAGCTTCGGCCGATTTCTATACATATACTCGCTCTTTTAGGAGTGTACTCACTTGGTCTTTGGAATCGATTATGCTCAGCATGGTAGTCGTCGATCCAATGATCTAATCACTGTATTCAACTTATGTCTCAGATAAAGCAGTGCAGACTAGTAGCCACTAGTCGCAACTAGATGAAGTCCGGAGACAACTATTACACTTCGAACCGACCGTTATCCGGAGAGATCGTGACCCGCTGTGTACCGTATGCACAACAATGAGTATGGTTGTTGCCTGAGGCCAGATAACTATTGATTGGTTGTGTCCTAAAGGCCCATGATCCTGTCGACTAGCTAGCTGGTGCTAATTATGCCGGCGGATCAAGAGTTCCTCTGTCATCACGGCATCCCACTTCGGTGGTTCCAAGCATGGACCCACAAGCAGCTGCATATACCGGAGTAGGGACCGAGGAAGCTGGTAGTCTCTGCTTCGACTACTTCTGCATGGGCATCTCCCTCCAAACGGCACAGCAGCCGGCACAGAGAAGACGCAGTGAGACGGCGGGCTGACGCGACCGAAGGTGACGTCACCTGGTGATGTAGCTCCTGCTGAGCTAGCGCCTACACCACGGAATCTTGTATCCAGTATAATATAACTGTAAAATATAGCACTACTTTACTAAGGTCCTCCAGCGTTCCACCAGGAATCGCGCCTAATCCTGACATAAAGCTGGGAACCTACCACTCGCCCCTCAGCAATATGAACGCCATAAAATATTTGCAGAGCACAAAAAGTGGCACTATACACGTACGCTAATTCCTATAACATAATTGTTTTATTGCTGTACTACATAACGTGTTTTATGTGATATCTAATTCTGAGATCAGATGATAATTCCGGTGATCATCAAAATCAGTCTTAATAAAACAACGATCTTGGCAGAAAATCCATTGTCTTAATAATTATAGTACATTGCACTTAACATGTGCTTCATGCTCTTCTTTAATAAGTGAACAACTGCTAGGGTCTTTGTGAATAGTGAAAATATCATACACAAACGTGGACCACGAAAGGATACCTAAAGTGGTAGTCGAATAAGTTTTGTGAAGAATTTATGAAAATATCTGCAATCGTGCCAGATAAATGGGTGCCCACGGAAAGATCGTGGGATTGCTTCAACAACTATCAATTTAACTACTGCTCGTCCGTCGTATTTTCCTTAAAGAAACGTATATAAAGAATATTTTTAATATCGAACGAAAATCTCTTTGGATATTGATCACACTATCTCACATTTTTTCATTATAGTAATTAGTTACATGAAAGCCTATTTATACATTTTTAAATTGATGTATTTCTTATATTGAAGTGAAGTTATATCTTACAGCAAGAGCTTTCTTGCTCATAATTTTTGTCCATCTGTGATACATGTTAGTATTGTTCATTAAAAAAAGGTTTTAAGTAATTACTGATCATTTTTTATTTCATATGTTTAATGCTTATTGACAGATTCTATGCAAGTGACCTGATTAAAAATATGTATTGCATGAGGACTCCCTTTCATAATACTAAATTACTTGATATGAAAGTCTGTACAGACTATTGCATCGATGCAGTCGATTGTTTACTGCACCAAGGCGGTTAGGAGATTTACCAGAAAGGTAAAATAAAGAAGAATTTATTTTCCGTAAGCTATTTTGGAGCCATTACTGATGTACGTAAAAAGACTATCCTGTTAAATACTTGTAATTAATGGATTCCCCATCACAATAATGCTCCAGTAGGTTCTCATTACTCAGATTTGAAAATGATGTAATTCTACATTGAAACATGTCATGTAGGAGATAAAATAGAACAAAATAGTTTCCTCGTAGCGTCTGTGGTTGTTACCTCAGGGTGACATTTTTGTCTTGTAATGAATCATTTACGAGACAGAATCACGAAATCATTCTTATTATTAATTTGAACCACGATTCGTCGGTACCACGATTGTATTATTACTATTCGTTATTTATATCCGCTCAAATAATCAATTCGTTTACGAGTCGCGAATCCTGTAATTATTATGCTGCCTTCTCCTTTGTATTATAATTGGCTTAAGGTGATATCATCAAAAGAGTTCCGAAGGAAAACTACAGTGCCTGAAGAAAATAATAATACATCCAAAAGGAGATGTCCAATATTGTTCCAGTTTGGAATACATGCATACAACTGATTTTTCAATAAATGATTGGATTTATTCGACTTCGTAATGTGTAGAACGGCTATCTGAGTTCCTTCATGTGTCACCGCCCTGTGGATTAAGCTAGTACCAGTCAACTGCTAGGAGTGAGAAAGTGAAGCAAGATGTTTACGTACAGTACGAATCACCCATGATGCAGTCGCATTAGACAGTCTATACTCCAAGTGAGAATGGAAATGGTTGTTCAAAAATGTTCAAATGTTTGTAAATCTGTGGTACTTAACTTCTTTCGTTATTAGTTCCTAGACTTACAAACCCCTTAACTTGGGTGAAACTAACCTAAGGACAACACATACAAACTCTCATGCCCGAAGGAGGATTCGAACGTGCGACGGTGAGCAACCGCTCGCTCCGCAGCAAGAAACTTTAGAACACTCGGTCACTACTCCGTGGCGGAAATGATTGTATGGCAGGTTTGACCGGGAGGTTTATCGTCTGAGCTACAGAAGCGGACGTACACCAACTGAATGCATTTAACAGCGGCCGTATCGTTGGACTGAGCGAAGCGGAATGGTCGTAGCGCGCAATTGTAAGACACCAAGAAACACCACGCAAAGGGAAGACGGTTGTATGGTGCACCATTCAATAAGGAATCCCATTATCTCAGCATGCGTAATCCGCGAAAATGATATGATCAAATGTATTCGGACTCATAAAAACACATACTTTTTCATATTAGGTGCATTGTGCTGCAACCTACCGCAAGGTGAAAGACGGCTGTCTGCCGTCTTCTCTAGGTTTTTAACTTTGTAATTTATCTAAGTTCGCTAGACGGGCTTTTCTGCTAAACGAGAACCCCTTTCGTTCGGAGGTATGAAGAATAGCATTTAATTTCATGTTTTTAAATGTTTCTATAATACTGTGTTAATCTTGCTGGTGTTTTATTATGCTAATAATTTATCATTCTGCATTCAGACCCCCCAGTAAATTCTCTTCTAGCCTTCTACTTCCCCCTTTATTAGCTTGCTTATGAAATACTACGTATCTCTAGAGGCTGCATGCCTTATTTCTTAGTTGATTTTGAATTTATTCCACTTTCCTGATTTTTGAAGACTGGACTTCGTCCATCCTTTCCAATTGCGTCTAACTGTATTTCTTTAGCTTTTTAAAGATATCCTACGTATTTCTAAGGGTTGCATGCCGTACCTATTTTTCTTTATCTTACGGAAATTGAATTTTGTATTTTTTACTGGTTTTGGGAACCATGTGGTTCCGAGCTCCGACTTCTAGGGTTTAAAGTTGAGTTCTCGCCACTGCTCACATCCCAGTGCCTTACTGTTGTGTATTCGTGCTTCGTAATCTATAATTCCGTTGATATTGTTGAAACGAACACCATCTTTAAGCACTTCGCCTTCTTTGGGGTGCGAATACGTACAGTAGCAGACATGTGCCGTGCGTCTCAGTAAGCTGTCATGCTCACGATTTGATTTAAATGGAAATTAATCTTGCTATTCGTAAAGAAAGACAAACCAAATCCACCTACGAAGTTTATTTTCCTTGTGTTGTATGTACATAGTGGTTCGCTGAATTTCACCTTCGATAGCGGCGCCTGCTTCTGCTTCGTATCAGCACGCTGAGTTGGGTGAGTTTTACTTTGCTTCCCGTGTGTGAGTGGCTGAATGCTTGTTAGATGTAAATCCCTCCCCCGACGATGTTCAGTTCAGATTACTTTAAGTTAGTTGTTCAATGGGATGCGTTTATATTGTTTAACAAAACTAGTTCCTCCATTTGCTCATGTTTGAACGGAATAAATAATTTATTGTCAGTGAAATTTCGACTTACTTCTGTATACTTGTTAATGAATAACTTCCCCTTTCATTTAATGTTGTTTTTAACCAGTGCCGAGAACAAATTCAAATGCATATTATCATATTTATAATATCGTTGCGCCATAAATGTTCTCACAGCCATCTTCATGAAATGGTTTAGTTCGGGGTGGCTTGTATATAAATGATTGCGTGTAATTCTCGTGATATACGACGTGTGTTGGCCACCGTCTCTGTGTCTTCCTGCTGCTAAAGTAAATTTTGAGTCAGTTCAAAATTCTAGGGTCAGCAAACAAGATTCTGTTGCAAGAAGTAGTTAGTAGTTCTCGCTAATCCTTTAGCTGGTTTTTACGGATAGAATTGTATGTTTAAAGTAAGCTTTTAACTGGCTCCTTTCAGCTATAATTAATTTTACAATTAACGGTGGTCTTTCAAAAGTACTCCACATTAGCGATCTCAGTAGCCACTAGACATCATGAAAGATGTCGGGACGCTCCGTGAATTTTAAGGATTTGGAACGTGATCAGGGTTTTGGGTATCACTTGTGTCACAAGACGGAATGTGAGACTTGCACACTCTTAAAGATCCCTAGGTCCACTCTTTCTGATGTGATAGTGAACTGTAAACGTGAAGGGATACGTACAGTACGAAAGCATATTAGCCGACCTCATCTGTTGACTGACAGAGACTCCCAACAACTGAAGAGGGCCGTACAGTGGTTAATAGGCAGGCGTCTATCTATACCATCACACAGGAAATCCATACTGCTTCAGGATCCACTTCAAGTACTTTGACAGGCGGGAGGTGAAGAAACTTGGATTTCATGGTAAATCGGTTTCCCATCAACCGCACATCACGCAGGTCAATGCAAAACGATGCCTCTCTTGGTGTAAGGAGCGTAAACATTGGACGACTGAACTGTGGAACACGTGTGGAGTGAGGAATGACGTTACACAGTGTGGCGATCCGATTGCAAGATGTGGTTATGGCAGATGCTTGGTGAAAAGTCATACTAGCGTGTGTCCCTTTCATTCCCTTCGTCTAATAACTGCTGTCTGGTTGTTGTACAAGTTGAATATAACCCTTCGTTCCCTATATTATACCAGTGATACCTACGGAATTAGAAATAGTGTATTCCACGTAAAGCGATGAAATTATATAAATACACTATATGAAAATGACAGCAGTTAGCGACTTGCAACAAGCTTTAAACAATATTTCAAACCTTTATTAAACTTTTTCTTGCTGACAACCACATCAAAATAATGAAAGGAAAAGAGTTTCTCGCTTACTACCTTTCCGCTCTTCATGGACTAAAACTGCATCATTCGGTATAACGTTACCATTTATAATTTCTACACTACAAATTGTAGCCGCAGGAAATTTCACTGACAGTATACACACATATAGCTCAATGAACCTTCGAAATTGTATCACAGTACGACACGTAGTTCATGAGATATGAGCACATTAACAGTAACGTTCTTAAAAAAAAAAAAAAAAAAAAAAAAAAATCCGCCCTATCACGCCCCAAGTTTTAATCTATTACTTCTTCACTACTAATTGTATTTGCAACAGATTTTACAGACATACAGCCCTTATGCAAATGAATACAAACTTGAAAAATTATACAGTTATACAACATATAACTCAATATGAGATCGTACGCATTTTATATATCAACTGCAATTATTATTTTGTACAATATGCGAATCAGTCTTATTTCTTATTTATTCACTGATAAATAGAGGTTCTTTGCGATCTTGGCTTTCTACTTTTGAAAATTATTAGATTCAAGAGTGTTGGTTCATTTGTTCAATACAGTGCATGGCAGACATATTGCATCTGAACGTGTAAAAGAACCGACTGTGCATGAATTAGAAAACATTATTCAGTCGGTATTTACATAAACGATTTGGGAGAAAATCTAAGTAGCTCTCTTAGGTTGTTTGCAGATGACGCCGTCGTTTACCGTCTAACAAAATCATCTGAAGATCAAAACCAACTGCAGAACGATCTGAATAAGATATAACTATGGTGCAAAAATTGGCAATTGACTCTAAATAATGAGAAGTGTGAAGTCAGCCACTTGAGTACGAAAAGAAATCCGTTAAACTTTATTACTTCAGACTGAAACTGGAAAGAACACGTAGATAAAGTCGTAGGAAAGGCGAACCAGAAACCGTTTTATTGGCAGAACACTTAAAAGATGCAACAGAACTACTAAGGAAACCGCAAACACTACGCTTGTCCGTCCTTTACTGGAGTATTGTTGCCCAATATGAGATCCTTATCAGGTGAGTTTGATGGAGGACACCTAAAGTGTCCAAAAAAGGGCAGCTCGCGCTTTTCGAGAATGGAATGGGACATAAATAGTATAAAGGTGGTTCAATCAACCTCTGCCAGGCACTTAAATGTGATTTGCAGAGTATCCCATGGAGATGTAGAACGGAGTTCTTCAACAAGCACCCGTAGACTTTTTTCACGTATCAGTAATCCATGTACCACAATATGGCGGACATCTACTATGCACTGGTTCTATCCACATCAGTTACGGCTAATCCAACGCTTTAGAGCACGGGATGAAGATGAACAATTGGAATATGCTCGCTGGATACTTGGAAATTTCCGAAATATCCCATGTTTACTCTTCACGGATGAAGCTACTGTCACTCGTCGCGGCATTAGCAGTTATTATTCTCTCCAGCGGTAAGAAGAGAACCCACATGCAGTTGCGGAGACGCATTTTCAATAAGGCTTCTCCATAAAAATGTTGTGTACTTTCTTAGACAATAAAATGATTGGCCCTGTTGTGTTACCGAATCATCTTATAGGATGATTACCTAGAATTTCATCTAAATGTGCTTGCAGCTTTATTGGAAAATATTTTCTTGACTAAAAGAATTCGTTTGTTATTTATGTTAATGAGATAAACAGTTGAAATACCTATATACGAGGGCTGAAACTTAAATAACGGCAACTACTGATTCACAACAGATACAAAAGCTTTACGTGCTTGCACCTGTTACTGTGCAACAAAGTAGTCACCAGCGTTATGCAGAATTCGTTGCCAGCGACGTGGAAGGCAAAGTATACCGTTAGTAGTGCTTGTCCTGTTGATGGTGTGAATGGAGCGGTCTACCGCCTGTCGAACCTCTGGAACAGTTCTGAAGTGAATGCCACGAGGTTCCTTCACATTCGGAATCAAATCAAAATCACAAGGACTTAAGCCCGAGAATTATGATGAATGGTACAGTACTTCCCAGTCCCATCGACCGAACAGAGTAGGCACAGCTTGTGCAGTATGCGCCAACGCATTGTCGTGCAAAGTGATGGGGTGGGAGATGGGGTGAGCAGACAGTGTTGCCCCTTCTTTCGCAAAGCTGGTCTTAGATGATGCTCCAACAACGAACAGTAATACTTTGCATTGACGGTTTACCCGATGCATGTCTGCCACAGTTTGCCGAACTTCGTTGAAAGCTTTCACCCAACGTGCCGCTGTTCTGTTCGGCAATGCCTATTGCCCGCAGTCATGATACACTGTCGTGTTGTACGACCTCTGGCACATTCAATCTTGATCCAACGCCGTTGTTCCTGTTCCGAAAACATAGTGACGCCGTTACGTTAGACCGCTCGCTCCCGTGTTTCCCACGATTGTGCGAACGTCGGTGACATGGGGCGGGCGAGTCGATTTGCTCAGAGGTAAGGTAGATATGTCAACAACGGTTCTGTCAGCGCCAACACTAGATTCCATTGCAGTGTTGGCATTATTTAAGTTCTAACGCTAGTAGGTGTCCAGATCGTGTCACAACTTAGCCCAAGCTTGACTGCAGAAAACAAGCATGCCGTATCGTTAGATTCTTTGGGACTCTGAAAGCCGGCCGCGGTGGCCGAGGAAACTGAGGCGCTCCAGTCACGGTCTGCACGGCCACTACGGTCGGGGTTCGAATCCCCCCTCGGGCATGGATATTTGTGCCGTCTTTAGTTTAAGGTAGTTGATAAGTGTAAATTTAGGGACTGATAACCCCGTAGTTAAGTCCCATGAGCTTAACAAACATTTGAACATTTTGGACTCTGAAAATTGTAGTAATCTGTTGACACATCATCTAAACATTATCCTTAATTGACACTTTTTGTGGACACTGGGCATCCAGGATCGTTCCATTTTGAATTTTAGCTTATGAGGTTGGTTGCAAGACGAAGCCTAGAAAGAAAGAAAGAAATTTAAGACGGATATCCTGGACTTAATTGATGAGAGGAGAAAATATAAAAATGCATTTAGTTAAGAAGGCAAAGGGACTATAAACGTCTTAAAATTGAGAATGACAGGAAGTGCAGCCTCGCTAACCAGGAGTGGGTACAGGACAAATGCAGATCCATAGAAGAATGTATAACCAGGGGAAAGATAGATACCGCCTACCGGAAAAAAAAGAGATATTTGTAGACAAGAAAAGCAGCTATATGAACATCAAGAACTCAGAGGGAGAACCAGTACTAAGCAAAGAGGGGAAAGCTGAAATGTGGAAGGAATATATAGGCGGCCTGTCAAACAAAATGAACTTGAAGGACGTATTCTAGAAACGGAAGATGAAGTACAGGAAGATCAGGTAGCAGATACTGTACTGCGAGAAGAATTTGACACAGCACTGAAAGATTTGAGTAGAAACAAGGCCCCTGGAATAGATGATATCCCGTCTGAACTGCTGATATCGTTAGGAGAGCCAGTCATGAAGAAATTGTTCCACCTGCTATGCAAGATGTATGAGACCGGAGAAATCGTAATTCCAATTCCAAAGAAATCAAGTGCAGACAACTGTGATAGTTACAGTACTCTCAGTTTAATAAGTCATAGTTGCAAAATACTAACACGAATTATTTACAGACGAATGGAAAAACTTGCGGAATCCAACCTTGGGGAAGATCAGTTTGGATTTAGGAGCAATGTAGGAACACAAAACTTACATTACGACGTATCTTAGGAGTTAGCTAAGGAAAGGCAAACCTACGTTTCTTAGCATTTTTTGATTTGGAGAAAGGTTTAGACAATGTCGTCTGCAATAAACTCTTTCAAAGTCTGAAAGTACAGGAGTAAAATATAGGGAGCGAAGAGTTATATTCAACTTATACAAAAACCAGACAGCTATTATTAGAGTCGAAGGGCATGAAAGGGACGCAGAGGCCGGGAAAGGAGTGAGACAAGGTTGTTGCCTTTCCCCAATGTTGTTCAATCTGTACATTGAGCAAGCAGTAAAGGAATGCAAGGAGAAATTTGGAGAGGTAATTGCTGTTTGCCGATGACATAGTAATTCTGTGAGAGACCGCAAAGAATCTGGAAGAGCAATTGAATGGAATGGACAGTGTGTCTTGAAAAGAGGGTATAAGATGAACATCAACGAGAGTAAAACAAGGATAATGGAATGTAGCATCAGAAAGTCAGGCGATTCTGAAGGAAATAGATTAGATGATGAGACAATAAAACTAGTAAATGGGTTTTGTTATTTGGGTAACAAGATAACTTCTGATGGCCGAAGTAAAGAAATAAAATGCAGAACGGCTATGGGAAGAAAAGCGTTTCTAAAGAAGCTAAATTTGTTGACATCCAATATTAATTTAAATGTTAGGAAGTCCTTTGTGAAAGCATTTGTGTGGAGTGTGGCATTGTATGGGAGTGAAATGTGGACAATAAAAAGTTCTATCAAAAATATGATTGAAATGTGGTACTACAGACAAATGATGAAAATTAATTTGGTAGACACTTAACTAATAAGGAGGTGCTTAACCGAATTGGGGAGAAAAGGAGTTTCTGGCATATCCTGACTAAGAGAAGGTATAGGTTGGTTGGACCTATTCTGAGACATCAATGAATCGTTAACTTAGCATTAGAGGGAAGTGTGTGGGGCAAAAATCGTAGAGGGAGGCCGAGGGACGAATACAGTAAGCAGATTCAAAAGGTTGTAGGTTGCATTGATTCTAATTAATGACTTTCAACATATTTCATCAATAGTTAATAATTGCTTAGGGAAAATGGTAATTTGTTGCAATGCAGCCACTTCCCTTTCGTTTCAAGTAACGACAGTTGCCACAGAAATCTTCGTTTATAAATGAAACTACCAGTATCAGCACGTTGTTTAGAAGATTCATTGTCACAATATCCTCCCCATTGTTGTGCAAATGCTTCATAAGACCAGTGTTCAATTCGTTGTTACGTATTTCACGGCATATTCACGAAAAAGAATAAACGCACATTTAGAGGGAGCACTCTCACATCTGCACAACTCTAAACAATGCAGAAGATTATTTAATTAATAAGAGTGCCGAAAACCCTTCTAGGAGCCAAGGCAAAAAAAACGTGGTATCAACAGGTTTCGAAATACCGATCACATGTAGCACAACGTAACGCACTACCCACTCTTCCACGGCGAACAACTACGACAGTGTCTCTTAATTCTCGTACTACAGCTGGCAGTTGCTAACAGCTGAAATGATATTTTTAGACACTAGATTATTATTCATCGTACTATGAACGACGTGCTTTTTTTATTCTTCAGTGCACCACTGCTTTGAAATGACAACACGTAAGTTATAATAATGAAATCATAAAATACAGGAAGGAAGATGACGTATCCTACAGAGAGTTCTGGGCGAGGAATGTCACGTGACATTTCCTTACGCCTGGCTTACGTCAAATCAAGAAATAGTGTCAATTCGCTGTCACTTTTGCAAATATCTCTGTAACGGTCCGAGTTACGAAAAAGAAAAGCAAGATAGCAAATTTGGTAGAGAATCTTCTCCTCTACAAATTCGGTTATTCAGTTTTCGTTTCAGATGAACGGTTTTCTCGTTTGCAATTACAATTTCATTACAAACGGCCGTTTTTAGTGTTACTAACGTATTTCTTGGCCGAAAAATTTGAAACAGGAAGGTTCTGGTCTCTAGTGGCCGCAATTATGTCTGTAAATTTGGTGCTGATCGATTGAACGGTTCGACCAAAAAAGTGGGAACACCTTTCCGGACAGACAGACATCGTCAAATCGCCGTTGATTTTCAAATATCTCTGAAAGTGTGCAAGATAGGTAAAAAACGTAAAAGAGCAACGAGTTAGGGAATTCACTCCTCTACAAATGTGTTTATTCAGTTTTCGTTTCAGATGTACGGTTAAGCCGTTATTTTCATTTACATTTCTAGCTGTCAAAAGTGCGATCGCAAAGGCCCACTTTTACTGTTACTAAATGTTCAAACGTTTGTATAACTTATGGGACTTAACTACGGGGTCATCAGTCCCTAAGCTTACAAACTACTTATCAACTACCTAAGACTAAGGACGGTACAAATATCCATGCCCGAGACCGTAGTGGCCGTGCAGACCGTGACTGGAGCGCCTCAGTCCCCTCGGTCATCGCGTCCGGCTTACTGTTACTGTTGTTGTTGTGGTCTTCAGTCCGGAGACTGGTTTGATGCAGCTCTCCACAATACCCTATCCTGAGCAAGCCTCTTCATCTGCACATAAGAGCGACAACCTAAATCTGTCTGAATCTGCTTACTGTATCCATCTCTTGGTCTTCCCCTGCGATTTTTACCCCAAACACTTCCCTCCAACGCTAAATTCACAATTCCTTGATGTCTAAGAACGTGTCCTACCAATCTATCCCTTCTTTTAGTCAAGGTATGCCAGAAATTCCTTTTCTCCCCAATTCTGCTCAGTACCTCCTCATTAGTTACGCGATCCACCCACCTAATCTTCAGCATTCTTCTATAGCACCATATTTCAAAAGCCTCAATCCTCTTCCTGTCCGCACTGTTTATCGTCCATGTCTCACTCCCATACAAGGCAACACTCCATACAAATGCCTTCAGAAAGGACTTCCTTAGGCTTAAATCAATATTCGATGTTAACAAATTCCTCTTTTTCAAGAACGCTTTTCTACCCATTGCCATTCTGCATCTTATATCCTCTGTACTGCGACCATCATTTGTTATTTTACTGCCCAAGTAACAAAACTCATCTACCTCCGTTATTGCTTCGTTTCCCAATCCAATTCCTTCAGCATCACCTGATTTTCTTACACTGCACTCCATTACCCTAGTTTTGCTCTTGTTAATGTTCATCTTATATGCACCTTTCAGCACACTGTCCATTCCGTTCAATTGCTCTTCCAGGTCCTTTGCTGTATCTGACAGAATTACTATGTCGTCGGCAAAACGCAATGTTTTTAATTCTTCCCCCTGAACTTTAATTCCTTCACCAAATTTCTCCTTGCTTTCCTTTATAGCTTGCTCAATGTACAAATTGAACAACAATGGAGAAAGACTATAACCCTGTCTTACTCCCTTTCCAACCACTGCATCCCTTTCATGCCCTTCAACTCTGACAACCGCTGTCTGATTTTTGTACAAGTTGTAAATAACCTTACGCTCCCTATATTTTACTCCTGCTTGCTTCAGAACTTGAAAGAGTTTATTCCAATCAACATTGTCAAAAGCCTTCTCCAAATCTACAAAAGCTAGAAATGTAGGTTTGCCTTTTCTTAATCTATCTTCTAGGATAAGCCGTAAAGTGAGTATTGCCTCCCGTGTTCCTACATTTCTCCTGAACCCAAACTGATCTTCCCCGAGGTCGGCTTCTACCAGCTTCTCCATCCTTCTGTATATAATTCGCGTTAATATTTTGCAACCATGACTTATTAAACTGATGGTTCTGTAGTTTTCACACCTGTCTGCACCTGCTTTCTTAGGGATGGGGATTATAACATTTTTCTTAAAGTCTGAGGGTATTTCACCTGTCTCATACATCTTACACACCAGGTGAAACATTACTACCGTAACCTAAACTGGGCCAAGAAATAATAATGAAATAAGATAATAATTGTAAAATAATGAAAGAGTGATGAAAATGCACGTTCCTTTTCATAAGTACTAGGTTCATTTGGACTTAAGAATCTCAGTAATATTCCATGTATTAAGTTAATAATTGTTTACGTTGCGTTTTAACCAGAAAATTAAGTCGACAGAAATGACAGTTTAATCTACGTTGCGTTTTAACCAGAAAATTAAGTCGACGGAATTGACAGTTTAATCTTCTTTGTTGTTTACTATTAGACCGTGTCCCTCTCCTTGTCACCAATAACCTGAACGTAAGAATTTTGTACATAACTTCTGCCAACCGATACAACGTAATATTTTGCTTCTCTGTTGTTCGTCTATCTGGTATAAATGTTATAGGATTAAATTACTTTTTTATTACGCGGCACCTTTTTACTGTTCAAATTGGTCCTTAATGCTATACTTCCTGAAACACTCTGGAAATGTTATATTTCATCGTAAGTATTCACTTTATTGTTCGCGAGAAAAACAACGTGGTATTAGGCCGTGTCCTTTTCCTTGTCACCAATAACCTGAACGGAAGAATTTAGTATATAACTGCTGCCAACCTATACAACGCAATATTTTGCGACGCTATTGTGCCTTTATCTGATATAAATGTTATAGGATGAAATTACTTTTTTATTACGTGACACCTTTTTACTGCAGAAAATTGGTCCTAATTTCGTGAAACATTCTGGAAATGTTATATTTCATCGTAAGTATTCACTGTATTGTTCGCGAGGAAAAGATCTTGATCTGTGCTCGGCTGCAAAAGTATCTGTAGTGACCGCGGGCAGCTCACCCCTCCCCTCCAACCCCCCCCCCCCCCTACAGCGGTAGATAGTTTAGTAGGAACGCAGACAGGCTACATGTCTAGTTTCATCAGTGACGTCAGCTGCCGAAGAACGCTGTCGTACCGATTGTCTCTCCCAGCAGTCAAGACGACTCGGGGGTGTAAAGACAGCGCGGGGCCCTCCGGCAGGAGACGGCTCGGCGCTACAAGCGCGCCCCTCTCCACGCACTGCGGCGCAGCACGCAAGAAAGCCGTGAGCGTGTTTATGGCACCCTAAGCACGTGCCATCACGCGCGCCGAGTTTTGATTAATAACAAGCGAGCAGCGCGGGCGGCGGGGGCGGGGGCGGGGTTTCTGCGCCTCGCCTCGCCTCTGGCGCCGGCTTCTTCCGCCTGAATATCAAATTAACAGTTTCGCCCCGTGTTGTTTCCCTGTGTAGTTAATCAGTTGCTAAACCTCAGAACGGGGGCCTTGAGAGGAGCGCGCGCCGCGCAAGATGCACAATTCCCTGCAGACTCGTACAGCAGCCGGCCTGTATTATATACTGGCGGAGCGGCGGCGGCGGCGGCGGCGCCAAGATATGCTAATGCCGGCGCGCGGCGTCTCCTCCACCCCCAGCCAGCATAGCGCTCTCCTCCCTGCCGCGCCGGCTCAGCACTGTGCTCCAAACAGACCCTGCCGTCTGCGTACTGGTGCTAACAGCACTTTCTTTCTGTCAGGTTTTTATCGTTACCCATATGGACGACTCTTCGTAGCTCTTTGGTCATCGTCCATGAAATCTTTCCCTTGATGACCTTAGTTCCGGAGCAGCGTTGGATACCTCCAGAGCTGCTCCTGTCTCGCTGAGTCTTCCTCACTACAAGCCGAATACTTTTACTCCATTCATTGTACACACCATACGGGAACAGATTGTGAAGACGTAAAAATAAACATATATATTTCAGAGGAAAGTAAGCTGATGCTTTCAATGTTTATCCAGGTACTATTGGTTTCATAGCCTAGAGTCACATCAACAGATGCATGTTTCAAGATTCCCCTCCTTGGACAAAACCTCTTGTACTGTGTAGTTGTAGTCCTGAGACCGTAGAAGATGGAAAACTGGGGCGTACAGATTTACCGGCCCACACTGTCCATCCGGAACCTGCATTTGTAAGCCAAACCTTTCTTGAGTTGAATTGGTGACCGCACTATTAAGCCCTGTTCCTATCTGTTTTTTAGAACCGCTCTCATTGCCGAGGTCCCTTTTGCAGATTGATAGTACACTGGAGAATCGGTGTAACTGCTAGAGCTGAAAATTTCTAATTCTTTACGGGTAGGTAGTTTCTTGAAATAAAAATGGAGGATGCCAATTATGATGCTTTTTTAACGACGTCACCATAATACAACGTCAAGAATGTATAACGTTATCCTAACTATACGAATTATTAACGACACCGAGAGCATGGCTGCTAATTGTACAGTACAGTACAGAACAGGTCCTAACAGCGACTGCCTACCGTTCGCGCGCAGCCGAGGCCTCCTCACTACTTCGTACCTTGTCGGCATTTCTCGTGATAGTTCGTGTTTCAAGTCGTAATTCAATTGTTTCAATGTTAACACACAATTAAACAAAATAAAGTGATTAATAAGCAAAACTAATAATCCTTAGACCACTGCTAACGTCTGTATACCACCAACAATTTGTTATAAACAATTATTAATAAATACAAAACTGCCCACTTCGCGCCATATCATCGGGGCCTCCTCCATTTATCTGCTGCCCAGCGTAACGGCTAGCCTCATGCAGGCGCCTTCCAGAGTCTTCTACCCACGCCACTCACGCCATATGCGACTCCTGCCGTGGGAACTACGACGCCTCTGCCTGCCAGTTAGCTGATAAACCGATCGCCACTGCAAAACTCTTGTTACTGCGGGCGCGCATATATAATCATAATAAAATATAAAGCTAACAATGAAACAAATTTAACCTCTATACTAGAACCCTTACAATGTCTTACCCATTTATAAGAAAGGTAAGTGAACTGACCCACATAATTGCAAACCGATATCGTTGACATCAGTTTCCTGAAAACTTCTAGAGCATGTTCTCAGCTCGAATATACTAAATTTCCTTCAGACAGATAAGTTTCTTTCTATGAAAAACCAAGGGCTTTCACCCGAACTTTAAACCTGCAATTATCTATAAATTACTAATTAAAAAAAACGTAGTGCTTAATGTAACATTTTTAGCACTTGGGTGTAGAAGTTTACGGGATTCAGGCATGGCAATTTTTCTCACAGTTACGCTGCTGCCTAACGGAAGTTTAAAATAAAATAAAACACACAACACGGTTCGCAACATTGCACAAAGCAATATGTTTCGTTGTTTAGTTCTCCAAAAGAATGCACTGTACTGTTTTATTTGGCTCGTAAAGATAAGCCGAATCCGGCTGCCAATCTTGGAAAGTACAACACATAGGATACAACATATTATGGAGAGCATTCTCAGTGCTCAAATACCAAGCTGTGTGCTACTAAACTGCAGTTTATCATCCGCACACTGTTTTAATTTTACATAACGCTGAAAAAATGTTAATCCTTTCATTTTATATTCAGAGGGGTGGAGCGGACTGTTTGGGATCCGGTCCATGTGGAGTCGTGATGTCGGCTGGATCAACATGCGATGGACGTGAATCTGCGTCAGTGAGCGCAAAATAAAATAAAATACCTTACCTCTCTAAATTACATAACATAACCAATTTATTTCGAAGTAAAAACCGATAGTAATCCAATGAAACGAAGGAGCATACGCAAAAAGCGCTTTACAGTGACAAAAAACCATCGGTATAATATGAATGAGAACGAATAATGTATGTAACAACTAATTTGTACTGTGTAAGTACTATTTAATTATAAAATTTAATAAATTACACCAAATTTACATTATCACAGATAATCTGAAGATGGCAGTTAGTCCGAAACAGATGCGTATCTTAATAAATAACACTAAAGTATAAGACAGCATCTGGGGAGTGCAACTGCACAATAAATCTTTTTCTTTCGTTCATTACGGTACTGCAAATATTTTAAGAAATGTTGGAACCTCTGTGGAAGAGTTGGGAAAAACCCATATCCACACTCCGTCGAAGCAATGATATCTGCTTCTGATTGCATTCGCTAATACTCAACGTTCGAGGATCAACATTATTCAAGGTGATACCGATTAAATTTCGGTGTAGATACAAAGTTGTCACGTCTAACGACATTATGCATCAAATGCAAACAAGAACATTGAAGGATTACGAGCGGTCTTTGCCATTAAGACAGGATAAATGTTCTTTCTTAACGTTTTTCATAGGGACGGAGAAAGCAATGCAGTCGTGCTCAGTCGGCAGTTGTTTTTAGTCGTGTTAGCCTCTTAGCTTGATTTTTGAATATTATGAGAAAGGAATATATTTCTGTCCGTCGAATATCAATCTACGTGTGATGGTCAATATTATAATTTTTTTCGATTAAGTCAATAAATAATATTTGATCAGCGTTTTAAATTTCTTTTTAACAATCTTAGTACTGACTACGATTGTACTCTCTGATCAGCGTTGGGCGCCATTACGGTTGATCAATATTTGTGGGCCGTATTTATTACACTTCAAAGTTTGTTAAATTACATTTAAATTTACATTTATCTCTAACTACCATTCCTATTCATGGAAAAAGAGCATTCATTTTATTTCACAACGAAAACAAATTGATCAAAGATTTATTACTGAAATTAGAAAATAATTACGTGTCAACATTACGCACAGTCGACTGCTCATACTTATTCATTTCTCTATATTGCGTTCAAACTTCAATTACCTTGTTTGTAATACCGCTAATAATTCTTTTCAGATAGAGAGATCTACAAATTTCATAGAAATATGAAGATATATTTCAAGTAGGTATTATAAATGACGTATTATAGTTTTTTTCTGCCTCCCCACCAATATTTTATATACTTTTTATGGTATATACTTTCAACCAGATTGATTCTCTTTTCATTTTATAAATTCGAACCCTTGACCAGGCAGCAGAAAACACTATAATTGGCTACCTGTGACACGGCGTATAGAAAAGACGCCCTGTAGAAATATTAAATTAATGTTAATCTATATCCATAAATGTGAATGTCTCTTCTGTGTACGCTTATCACGTCCGAACGACAAGACGCAGAAACTTGAATATTTCTACAATTATTAATTTATATCTGAGGAATGCCTTATGCACGGTTTTATAGTGATCTGATAGAAATTTAGTAATTTGAAGAATATAACGCCAATGCGGAACAATAATTACTCTTTGAAGATTATACTTACTCTTTGAAAATGGTTTTATTGGTTGTATTGTGGCTTGAGGGTTGATAATGATAAAAGGATGGAGTATATTGGAATGGAAAGTTTTCGGTGTATATAAAATTCTACGTGTGTGTGTGTGTGTTAATATTTCGCTCTGCAGCGAAAACTACAGAACGCAAACAAATGGTCTGTGTGTAATTGTTGTCCGAACTATCCCGTTGTACACGATAGCAGTTCCATGTCGATAGCTATAAGGGGGTGGAAGATATGGTGGTTGGAAGTCGTCAAATTATTAAAAAAAATTCGGACTGAAGGCCAGCGATGACGTTTGCGACTCTACAGCGAAACGTGATGCCACAGACCATATCTTTGGTCTATATGTGCTACAATGTCTTCAGCTCTTTCCCTTAAATGATAAGCATACGAATAAGGAAATATAAGAATAAATAAATAAAGCAGTAAAAAGGAAATTTCTTTTAATACAAATAACGTAATTTACCAGAATGCCCTAAAATGAAATTAAAATTAATTTGGACATTACTCTTACCATACGTGTTGAGATATTGCAACACAGGCTATAAGGAATAATGTATGTATTATTCATTGTAAATCATTACTTATTTATTTGAGTGTTTATTAAAAGAGTTTGTTTCTAAAGATGGTATTGTATTTCATTTCATCCTTCAAAACCAGTCTCATAGGACACTACTGAAAGATTGCTTATCTATCCTAATCAACCAACATGCGAGCGGAGCCGCGGGTTTAAGCTAGTATATTCTATTCATGAAAATCAGTAATTAAATCTAAAACAATTTAATGGAAACTGCTTTAATTACATTCTATTGCATGTTCACTGAAAGTTATTTTCGTTTTCATGTACCGCACCAACCCATTGAACTAAATCTGCATCCAAGAAAATTCCTCAAAAATTAATTTCGGATTAGATTGATAGTTATTGATAAGAAAATTTGCTATCACGAATTTGGAGGATTAGAAAGACTTAAAAATGGAATTAGTAATACAGCTAGATCAAGTAAGACCAGACATTTAATCATGCTTTTATAAATTCTTTTAGTCTGTGGCTAACTGCAACATTACTTTCAGAGTCAGGGTTAAACGGTTTGTTGCTCCGAAAATTTCTTTTAAATTTTCCTATAACTTTCATAGAAATTTTTCGTATTGAACAACTTTGCTCCCTTTTGAGGTCGATAGCGAAGATATAATGTTACCTGCCTGTACTGGGTGAGGAACTTGAAACCGCTTTACGGAATATTTGGAACAATACTAGTTCTATTACATGAATTTGCAATAAAAGTTGTTCAGCTCAAGAGGGACATCCACTAACACAAAGCTGGACCCCTACACTACCGCCGAGGGGTGGGAGGAGGGTTTAATTTGAAATCTTAAATAGGAACCCCAATTTTTGCTGCAGATTTGGATTTTCTGTGAAAAAAGTTACTTTTGTATTAAACATTTTTTTTCTGTTTTAGGCTAAGGAGCGCTGTAATCGACAAAAACAAAAGTTAGTTGTCAAAATGGTAATATTTCAAAATAGACCCACCTGATTACAAAAATCAAATAAGCGTTATTGGTATTTTTGATAATGCTATCATGTGACACCTCCGACAAACGAATGAAGCATAGACTGTAATCACGCTCTCAGTCTGTGGTCAGACAGTTCATTACACTCCATTGATTCGGGCGGTACACAACTCTAGGAAATTGTTTTACTACATTAATAGTTGTAGAGAGTGAGCGGGAGGGAGTAGATATCGTTTCTTCGTTCTTTAAAGCTCATAGAAATGTTGGAGAAGCTCGTCAAAGTATACTAGTCTTTTCCCTGACAGAAATGCTCCTTCTGCAACGTCTTTTCGCAGTATTTTCCAACTGTTTGCTGAAACTGGAATTGTCAAACCCAAACTCACTTTTATTTCTGCCGATTACAACGCCATCTACCATGAAAGAGAAAAATAATCCATTAAAAAGTTGTGTGTTTTTCACTGACAATCCAAATCTGCAATAAGCCTAGGGGTTTCTATTTAAGATTTCAATGTCACCCCTACCTCTTCCCGCCCCTGGCGATGGTTCAGGGGGTTTAAGCTTTTTTTTTATCGATGTCCCACTGGTTTTCCAAATAACCGAAAACAAATCCAAAATTGCTTTATGGAAACTTAGGGGGCGAGGTAGAGTCTGCCACGAATGAGATTACAAATAATGAACAATATGTTACAGCGCAGATGTTACATATCAAAGAGTCAGTACAGAATTCACGTATTCGATTGAAACGTTAAGCCACGTCACTACTAACCTGCTTTTAGAACAGGATAATCATGAAGTATCATTCACATAAAAAACAGAATCTTCTCGAACATAACAGCTGCTCCATTACAAAAATTAATGATCTGTCTGGAATTTGGGAAAAAAGATACGGCACCTGTTAATGAATGAGACGAAAATAGGAACTCCTAATCAAGTGCCTTCACCAAGGTAGAAACACAAAGGATGATAAATCGAAGACATTTAAGATATATCTCAATGCTATAACGTATCCAATAAATAAAACCGAAAATTATAAGGAGAAAACATTCTCCAAATTGGCAAAGGACTGGGCAACCAATATATATATATATATATAGAACACTAAGTACCCACTCCTGGAAGGCAGGGGCGGCTCCTGCATACGTTTGCAGGTTTGAGCTACCCCCAGGATAATAATATTGTTAAACTTCATTCACTGTTAAAGATTCTATGAAATGGGAGAAGTAGCGGTCCATCTATCTCTTTTGAAACGCCCGGGCTGTTACGCACCGACCGCTCCCGAGTGGTCCCAACTTCGCCGACAGCGGCTGGGTTAGCAGCCGGCCTGCAAACGCCGACTACGGTGTCTCAGGAGGTGTGCGGGGCGCGGGGGCAACGCTTGGCAACAGTGTTCCCCTATAGGCGCCTTGAGTGTATACACATCGCGGCCGAGTCCCAACTCTCCCGAAGACAACGGGCTTTTCGCGCTTTCTTACCAGTTCACGTGCATCTGCGAGCGAAGTAACTGTGCGTTGTGTCCGTTGTTAGTGAATTTCGAGGCTCAAGTGAGCTGGAAGTCAACAGGTGAAATAATAAATCAGGTAATTTCCTTGCTTTCTGAACCCATCAGTTTACGCAGGTTTGAAGAGACATTAGAAATCAAGAGGCTAGGTAGACCGATTCCCACTTTGACAATTTCACAGACAGTTAAAACGAAAAGTAGTCAACAGGAAATTTAACTCCGAACTGTACAGCAAATATGAATGGCTGTATTGAACGAGACCTAGTTTTAGGAATTCCTGACTTCAATCAGAGAGTGACTGAAAAATTCGCTTATATGAAGGAAAGAAGAATGGAGTTCCTGTACAAGTGACCGCCGCAATTTTTTTTATTAAAAAAAAAAAAAAAAAAAAAAAAAAAAAAAAAAAAAAAAAAAAAAAAAAAAAAACGAGCTAACAGAACCTCCTCCGTTTGAAATGATACTAACGGCACTGAGCTTCCAAACTTTTTTTTAATTCTGGTCGTGTGATTGTTTCTGATCCATATACATCTATGATATCTTGGCGTAATAGCACTTTTTTTCCGAATGCGTTGAGCTGCCACAATGGAGACGCCGAACTTTTTATTGGTGAAAAAAGTGCACTACCATCTTTTCTGGTCACCAGCCGTCACTGCTGGAAGGGTAAAATAAGAACAAAGACTATGACTCATACACATCATCAAAAATGTAGAATCTCTCATGTGAAACGAGAGCACCAATCCCTGGCCTGAATAACTTAACGGAAACAAAACAAGTTATCCTTCAAGACTACACGTAGAATAATTTCATTATTTCAAGGCGCTTCTAAGTGCCAATAGCTTTATGATAACCGTGAACAGCCGGCCGCGGTGGCCGAGGGGACTGAGGCGGGCCAGTCACGGTCTGCACGGCCACTATGGTCGGGGGTTCGAATCCCCCCTCGGGCATGGATATTTGTGCCGTCCTTAGTATTAGATAGTTCATAAGTAGTTTGTAAGTTTAGGGACTGATGGCTCCGTAGTTAAGTCCCATACACTCTACAAACATTTGAACATTTTTAACCGTGAACAAGTGTCACAGACAAAGTATTTCCGAATTGTTCCTGGTACCTTCGCTGAATCGTCAATTTTTTAATAATAAAAGTTCTATTGTTTATAAATCTACCGGACCAAACTGCGTGGTCACCAGTCCTTAACTTACAAATTACGTAAACAAATGTAAACTAACCTAAGAAAAAAAAAAAAAACACACACACACACACACACACATGCCCCAGGGAGGACTCGAACCTCCGACGGTGAGCAACCGGCCGCTCCGCAGCAAGGCGCCTTAGATCGCTCGGCTACTCCATCGCGGCTCAATTTTTGATGGGCATTCCACAGGTAGTTCATAAACTCTACACCATCCTACAGTTGAAGCTCAACAATGGTATAGGACCACTAACCAGATGGTGGAGTTATATTTTGTGCGTGGAGAACCACTCCACACGCAATTCCTGGGGGTGGCACCGTTGATGTGGGCCAGCATTCCTCGGGGGAGCTTCCACACGGCAGACACCCTTCCGAGTTCAAAAAAGTGTTTCTGGTGTCCGTAATATGACAACGTGCACACTTTTCGGAGGCAACGATGTGTATATCTGCCATCACAAAACGAAATCCCGAACTGCGAACGCACGGTAACCACACGAGTATATACAGAAATTAATCTGCAGGAGTTCACACGCTTTTGTTCTGCCTTACTCGCCACTGTAGGCAGAAACTGTGCTATGTGCAATTGTACGTTTCGCGAGTGTCTTTTTTGCAAACACACCTGTACGGAACTCATTGCTTTCTGTGGATGGACCCCTCGTTGCAACGATGAGTACCGATGTACTTGAATTCGTCCCTTTACATTCACGCTTATTACTTTCGACATTTCTATCGGGTATAGTCTTTGCTGTCAGTAAAACTGCACTTCTTGATGTTCACTGCGCTATAGCATTTCCGTCGACAAACCATATTTGTTAATTGTCAGCATCCGTTCCAAAACGTACACTAGTGGTTTACAACTGTCTTTCTACTCAATAGAACGTTTCTTGCGTATGATTAGAGCTTGGAGGTCTCTTTTCGCAATCTGTTCCGTTAATCCGCAGCTTTTACAATTGATCACGCTATTCACTTTATAAACTTGATCTCTTTAGTCAATGAGATTCGCAGTCTGGTACATGGTAATGTTTCTGTAATTTTTAGTACAACCAAGTGCCTCGCGTTACTGCGCGTCCATATTCATACACACTTCCCTCACTGGTCAAATTTTTAGGTCACAGGATAGTGCACTTTGACTCATCACTTGAACCTGACATCCATTTTAAATTCGTCACACGCGAAGAATTTTCAGGGCTAACCCGATTTATTTGATAGTTCGTAATCTTGATTGCATGTACAAAATTACAATGATGTCTTGAATATTTTATTAAATGACGAGCATATTTATCTTATTAGGACTACAAGTAATTTTTCGTCTTGCTTACGCTGATGTTAGACAATTGTATGATCCCTATCCTTAGTAATTCTTTACATCGTTACTGGCTCCAAATTTTCTCTCTCTTTTCTTACCTTTTCCGACCATTTGAACATTTTTAAATCCATTCCGCGGTGGCAATATTAAATCTTCCTTTCGTGTGTACATACGTGTTTGACAATTTATATTAGTTTCGCGTATCTGAGGGCAAGGCAGTTCTCGCCCCAAGTCGACCGCACACAGTCGTATCATCCTTTACTCGAAGTCGTTCACGAGAGTTTCGGAATCCCCCCCCCCCCCCGCCACTCCGTGTATTTTGCTGTGGATAAAGCAAGAAGGCATAATTTTTGCTGGCCAAAGGTTCCTATGATGACTAGCTATAATCCCTAATTACGCTATTCTCTACGTTGCAGTTTCCGAATTATTGGCAGTCGATAATCCCTACTTCTGTCACTCACTCACTCACTCAATCAATCATCGATCATCCAAGTTCTAAGGCACTTCCAGCAGACATATCCAATTTCGTGTGTAGAGTCTTTAACCTCTAATGGTAGGGAAAATTCAAATATCCGTAAATATCAATCCCGTATTATAACTCTTTTTCGCTAGTTGAGCTATTATATCATGATATTTGTAATGGTCTCGTGGTAAAGCGCTGGACAGACATCGGAAAATTCGCTGGTTCGATTCATGGAAGATGTTAGGAGTCGTTAGAAATGACGTTGTTCAAACTACAGCTTAAACTGTGCATGTAATCAGTGCACTGATGGATTCTTCTGTCTTCAGACACAGTCACAGCACTTTAGAAAGTGAAAAGTTGGGCGCAGTACATCTAATGAATGCCAACTTCATAAGTATCAAAGCTCGATAGTCTGCAGTCGCTGAATATAAACTACCTAGACGCATTTGCCGTACAGACTTGTCAAAAATTGTTACTTCAAAGCTTCTGAGAAGTACTTTGTTTAAGTAAAGCCTAAAAAATCTATAGCGTGTTACATTCAATAATGAATATAATAATAATTCTATCACGCTCACTTCGATTTGGATATTGGTTCTCGTATCGGACATTCCGGTCATATGTACATATCACTGGTTTCTAAGACATATGCAAGTGTAATATAAACTCTGATCATAACATATTGATTATAAACTCTAGATTAAAACTTTGCAAAAAGGTTGAAAACGAAGGAGAGGTGGTTGAGAGTTTCAGATGAAGCATTACGCAAGGATAGGCTGAAACGGGGAAAAGTAACACAGCAGAAGAAGAATGGGTATCTTTGAGAGATAAGAGTATTGAAGGCCGCAGAGGATCATGTATGCAGTAGGACAGGTCTTAATAGAAATCCTTGACTAACACAGAAGATACTGAACTTAATTGATAAAAGGAGTAAATATAAAAATGCAGCAAGAGAAGTAAAATGGAGTACAGACGTCTGAAAAATGAGGTTACAAGAAGTGCAGACTGGCTAAGCAAGAGTGGTTAGAGGACAAATGCAAGACCATTGATAATATACGAGGTTTGATACTTAAATGTTGGCAACGCTGCTGTGGAGACACTATGCAAATGGTATCTACCATTTGTGGTGTCGCACAAGTACAAAGTGGGCACCACCTACTTTCGCCGCGCGCCGCCATGCACGCACGGCGTGGCGTTCTTACGACGTCAGCCACGAGCGCCCTCTGCTACAACTCCGCTCGTGGCCACCACTGAACGACATCGTTCACTTGGGACTGAGATAGGAACCAATTAACACTTCGGAATCAGATAGGCACCAGTGAAGACTTTGCTATCGGATAGGCACTAGGCAGGCCTCTAGCTCAACTATGTATCAGCATTCTGCAGCAGTGAGATATGTAAAATTTAAGTATTGTATAAATTCTGTGCAATATATATCTCGTTCTAATTTACTCTAGTGTTTCTAGTTTCTGCTGTCCCAGTGGCTGCTCACCTCCCTACCTGCACAAGCGTGCTTCCTCTATTCCTGTGTCGGTAGTTTTCTACTCGGCCACCGACACCTACGACGGAAACGAGACACAAAAGCGGCGACGAGGCTGGGACACAAAATCATTATCGCTGATAGCACACGTTGCTTACATACCTACCTTACCTCTGAGCAACTGAACTCGCCCGTCCCACGGCACTGGCCGAGGGAAACACAGTCACTCGTGAGCGAGCGGCCTAACGTAACGGCGTCACTGTGTTTTTTAATCAGGAACAACTGAGTTGGATCAAAATTAAATGTGCCAGACGTCGTACAACACGAAAGTGTTATCAAGGTCTTCAAGAGGCGTGCGGGAAATCGGCATTGCCGTACAGAACAGTGGTATATTGGGTAAAAGACTTCAACGAAGATCACCAAACTGTGGTAGACATGCATTGGGCAGGTCGTCTTGCCGTCTCTGAAGAAGATGAAGTGCACACTGTTGCACTTTCTGCGCAACCCACCCATCATTTTGCACGAAAATGCGCGGGCGATAACAGCACAATCTGTGGCTGACCTGATCGGTCTGTGGGACTGGAAAGTACTGTACCATCCACCATACTCTCCGGATTTAAGTCACTGTGAGTGACTTGATTCCGAAAATGAAGGAACCACTTCGTGGCATTAGCTTCAGAACTGTTCCAGGGATCATACAGGTTGCAGACCGCTCCATTCGCACCATCAACAGTACACGCTCTGCCAATGGTATACTACGCATTCCACATCGCTGTCAACGGATTCTCCTCAACGTTGGTGACTACGTTGAAAGACAATGACAGTTGCAAACATGCAACGCTTTTGAATAAATACTTGCTACAATTTTAAGTTCCAACCCTCGTATAAATGAGGGAAAGATAGGTAATTCCTTAAGGAAAATAAGAGAGACATTTGGAAACAAGTAAAGCAACTGTATGAATATCAAGAACTGAGATGGACAATCAGTACTCAGCAAAGAAGGAAAGCTGAAAGGAATATGTAGAGGGCCTCATAATATAAACAATGTCAAAAGGAAATAAACTTGAAAGCAATAAACTGTAAATAGAAGACGAAGTAGAGGAAGATGAGATAGGTTATACGATACCGAAAGAAGAATTTGACACAGCACTGACAGATATGAGTAGAAATAAGGCCCCTGGAATAGATGATATTCCGTCTGAACTGCTAATATCATTGGAAGAGTCAGTCATGAAAAACTTGTTTCACCTAGAATTTCTACATCTACATATACATATATACTCTGCAAATCACATTTAAGTGCCTGGCAGAGGGTTCATTAACCACTTTCATAACTTTTCTCTACCGTTCCATTCTCTAATAGCGCGCGGGAAAAAGAACACCTAAATCGTTCCGTCTTCGATCTGATTTCTCTTATTTTATTGGGATGGTCATGTAGCCTTAAGTAGGTGAGTACAAGCTAAATATTTTCACATTCAGAAGTAAAAGTCGGTGATTGAACAAATAGATCTCGCAGCAATGAATAACGTTTTTCTTCTAATGATATCCACCCTAATTCGTGCAACATTTAAGATATATTCTTCAAGAAGAATATAGTAAATCCAACTCCAAAGAAATCAAGTGCAGAAAAATGTGATAATTACATAACTATCACTTTATTAAGTCAGGGTTGCAAAATATTAACACCTATTTAGGAGAAATGCAGGAACACGCGAGGCTATACTCACATTACGATTTATCTTAGAAGACAGGTTAGGGAAAACCAAATCCACGTTTTAAGCATTTGTAGATCTGGAGAAAACTTTTGACAATGTTGACCTGGAATACACTCTTTTTAAATGTGAATCTAACATGAGCAGAATGTAGAGATCGAAGAGTTATCTCCAATTGTACAAAAAATAGACAGCAGTTATTAGCGTCGCAGGGCTTGAAAGTGACGCCGTGGTTGGGAAGCGAGTAACACAAGGTTGTAGCCTTCCCTTAATGTTGTTCTATCTGTACCTTGAGCAAGTTTTGAAGGAATGCAACTAGAAATTGGAAAATGCAATTACAGTTCAGGGAGGAGAAATAAAACCTTGCCGATTTGTCGGTCACAATATAATTCTGTCAGTGACAGAAAAGCACCTGGTGGAGCAGTAGAACGGAATGGACAGTGTCTTGAAAGCAAGCTATAAGATTAATATAAAGAAGAGGAACACATAGTTAATTGAATCTAGGGTAATAGAAACAATACAACATTAATTTAAATGTGTGGAGTGTAGCATTGTATGGGAGTGAATTGTGAACGATAAGAGGGTGACACAAAAAGGTGATATAAGCTTTTGCAATTGGTGATACAGACGAATCATGAATATTAGATGGGTAGATCACGTAATTAATGAGGGAGAAACGGAGTTTCTGGCATATCCTAAGAGAAGGAACAGATTGGTAGGACACATTGTGAGACATTAAGGAATCGTCAAATTAGTATTACAAGGAAGTGTAAGGGGGAAAATTGTAGTGGGAGACCGAGGGACGAATAGTAAGCAGATTCAAAAGGATGTGCTTGTAGTTCTTATTCTAATATGAAGAGGCTTGTACAGGACAGGGTAGCATGGGTAGCTAAATCAAACCAGTCTGCGGACTGAAGACCAAAACACTTCCTTATGTTCTTCCCCTATATGCTGGGCGATTACGGATTTCAAAATATTATTTTTACTTTGCAGTGGAATATGAGGTGATATGAAACTTCCTGGTAAATTAAAACTTTGCGTTAGAACTATAATTCGAAAAGGGGACACTCTTCCGGGAGTCAATTTGCATACGCCAGTAGAACTTACTGACTCAAAAGCAGCCCTTTCTCGGATGGCTGCATCACATTCTCTCATGCCATTAATGTGCACTCTTCCAAACTCATTGTTTCGACGATATGGTTCGCGCATACGTCTGCGAGGAATCCATACGCCTTCTTAAGTGACACTGAGCAGTTTTAAATTACAACAACCGGCACCTTATACCGGTAGGTTCTGTTGCGCCGCTATATCAACCTTGTCCTTGAATCCGTGCGCCTACATGATTCAAATGCCGATCTTTTCTGCTACTAAAGTACTAATGAACGTACGCTGTAAAAGTGAACTTATTATCTCAAACCTTTGAAGGTGTACATTTTTTTGAACATGAGTGTTGTTGTGAGGAATCAATTTCAAATGTAGGTCTTTTACTTACTCTTGGCTGTTGCAAAGGAACGCTGCACCACAAAACAGGTGCAACATTAAGTACAGTGAACAATCAATGGGTAGATGAGTAGGCTATAATTTTTTTACATCAGGATGGAGATATCTACTGCAAGGGAAAAACGCAATAAAGATTTGAGACAGAAAGACAAACTAACCAAAACTACAGCACAACTGCTCAATAAAGTCTCGTCTTCGAAAACTGCACACGTTAAAACAAACAGAAACTACTGTACTGTCTAATTTAGCCTAGGGGTATGATTGTGCACAGTTCCTGCCTTTTCCCTGCATATACAACAAATAAATAAAATATTTAAAGTTCTGAAAGATGAGGGTGTGTAAATCAAAACATCAACACTATTTCAGTTCAAATGATGTAGTTCGGTTTATTTCTAATTCCTTAATTCCTGATGGCTGATGCCCGTGGCCTCTGGCATGTTTAATTTAACACTGTTCATAGCTCGTGAGCCCCCATAAATGAAATGTTATTTGTCACTGACTGTTTTAGTGTCTTGACGCAATCAAAACCAAAGTACTTCTATTATTCACTTCGTCTCTCCACAATTAGCACTGCTTCAAGACACAAAATCTTGCTCGCATAAACACACACTGAATCAATACAAATACTGCCGTCGTACCGGCGAGTAACAGTCTCCGGCCAAGTGCTCGGAACACTGACTCGTTTGCACAAACAAACAAACAGTGCCAACTTGAGGCACACACCGACGCAGCCCCCACGCAGGTAAGCTACCCTCCGACCGCCTCGTACAAAGGCCGCATGCGCCCTTTTATGCGCGCTAACTGGTTTTACCCCTACGTCATCAAATTCCCAGCCTGAACTGCCCAAAGCCTAGCCAAGACGCACAGAGTTCAGCCACATACATTTCTAACATTCGTTTTAAAATTGAAATAGTTATGAAATACATGAAATAATATTTGCTTATACACTAACATGAACATTCACATACTTGCATAAGGCCGGCCGCGGTGGCCGAGGTGACTGAGGCGCTTCAGTCACGGTCAGCACGGCCACTACGGTCGGGGGTTCGAATCCCCCCTCGGGCATGGATATTTGTGCCGTCCTAGTTCGTAAGTAGTTCATAAGTAGTTTGTAAGTTTAGGGACTGATGACCCCGTAGTTAAGTCCCATAAGCTTAACAAACATTTGAACTTTTGAACTTGCATAAGTTATTTAAATTATATATCTACACATACAATTGTTATTCTATTTAAATGAACATTTAACATAAAAAATTACATACTATTTACAGGGATATCATATGAAATAATTATTGAAATAACTTTATATGCCAAAATTGCCATGCTATCTGTGTAATTGTCTTGGATATAAATATGGTAGCGACTAGAATGTTATTTTTCTCATAATTAAAATGCGTTTTCTGCATCAGATCAACATCTCTCGTAAAATATATTCATATTAGCAGATGCACATAGACTGAATAATGTGAGCCCACGCTCGTCTTTGTATCACAGTTGTATAAATATTAACATGCAAAATCGTTACATATTTATTTAATGTTTGCTGCATGCCTGAGTTTCAGTTCAAATTACCAATTTATCGTACATTAAATTATTTATTAAGCATCGTGTTATCAGTGAGGCTCATAGAGGTTCCTCAGTACGTAGTATTGCTACAAATTCAAGTAATGTTTGAATATTTTATACTGCGCTCTAAGCTGCACCTCGCCCGGTAGCTCCCATTGTCCAGCACTCCCCCTGGTAGGACTTAGCCTGGACTTCCCTAATCCGGGAAACACCACTACCTACTAGCCTCTCCTCTGCCTCAAGCCCACAGCGCTCGCCAACATTAAAAAATTATCTTACTTAATACATATAGTGCTAACATTAAATGAAAGATAAAGTATAACATTTTGTGCATTGGCATGTACAATGTCTGCAGTGTATTTAATGCTATTTAGGTCTTATATTTTATGACCAAGTGGACGGTAATCTCACACTACCTAAACTTCAGTTTATAACGTGGGGAAATAATGGCACACCTCAGTGGTATGTGGAGACCCCTATGGGCTTCCACATAAGAGCTTGGAGTCAGAAATCGTCTCACGTTAAGAAATCGCGGGTAGACGTCAAACTTATAGCAGCATGACCAATTAAGGGCACGGAAAGACGGCAAGTTCATTCACTTTTCGACAGACTGCGCTTGAGATCCATCAATAGATGTCATGTACATTTAGTGACCGAGAGCAATCAATGGAGGTCATGTAAAGTTAGTGGTCGGGAGCCATCGAAGGCAATCAGGGTAAGCAGCTGGCTCTTCTAAGTCTATCTCTATTTCTGTTTCTGTATGACATACGCAAAATAAACCAATAGAAATACGAAGGTGGTCTCCTTACCGTAAGGCAAAATGACAAGAAGTGCCTAATTACAGCCTCGTCTATCGATTCTGAGCGAGCCGACGTAGGGTGGCTTACAGATAAAGTCGCGAGATGCCACGAACTTGCTGCTCTGCAACCACAGCCCTCACGTGAACAGTTCCACTGTAACAAACAAATACTTCGGCACGGAAGGAGAGTGTTGTAAAGTGAACACGGTCATCTACCCTAATTCATCCACTTTGATGTAATAGATCTTGAGTTTTGACCCTACAGCGATTCTAGTTTGTTTGTTTTCTCAAAGTTACTAAGACCTTACCTATGTAAACCCTGTATACGGGTGTTAGTTTTTAGGTGTGAAATGTGCGCAACGGAATTTATTTTTCGGTACCTGACTACTGCCCTGTGACTATGGAACACCTTGATGGGACCTCTTAGAGTAGTCAAATAACCTTTCCTCACAATAAATCTATGAATGGCATCTCTCATTTTTATATTCAGTGACATATTGAATGGTTTCAAATACTACCGATTGAGGATGCACTGGAAAGCAACTGAACATATTTTAAATACTTACAAGGCATGAAATTCACCCAACGAGCTGTGATTGGTAAGAATGGATCCAATGCTGCTTACTGGTTTGCGGGCAGGTACACGGAGAGTGGGGAGTGAGCCATTGCCTTGTGCTTGAACGCCCTCTGAAAGGAAACTGCATCTCCTTTATTCAGTCCGTTGTGGAAGCTGAATGAGTGCGAATCTGTGTGGATTTGTTGCCGGATTCTGTCTGCGTGAAAATTGACGTAAAACGGAGCAAGGTGTTAGTGTGAAATTTTGTTTTCAAACCGTTAAATCAGCTTCTGAGACTTACGAACTACTAAAAATAGCTTTCCGATATAATTGTATGAGCCAGTGAAATGTCTTTCTCTGGCTCAACAGATTTAAAAATGGCCGCGAATCATTTGAGGATGACCCACGATCCGGCCGTCTTTTCCATTTAAAAATCGGATGAAAATGTTAAAGTTCGCGACTTAATGAGCTCTGTTCGCAGACTTACAATTAGGAAGATGGCTGATGAACTTAAGTTTGTATGTAGTTAAGAACATGCTTCTAATATCCGCAAAATTCATCCCAAAAGTGTTGCCAAGTGACACTACAGACTTGAAGAGTGCCAAGAACTGATTAATCGGACTATGTGACCCAGATTTGATAAATAGGTTAATTACAGGTTACGAATTGTGGTGTATGGATATGAACCTAAAACCAAGGTGCAGTCTTCGCAGTGGAAGTCTCCAGGTTCATCACGGCCTCAAAAAAGCACGGCAAAGACGGTCGAAGGTGAAGACAACGTTGATGATTTTTTTTTTTTTTTTTTTTTTTTTTTTTTTTTTTTTTTTTTTTTTTTGATTCTGCTGGTATTGTGAATCACGAATTTACCCCTGTAATACGGAAAATGAACCAAGAATACTAAAAATGTGTCCTTGCGCGAAAATATGTGAAGAAAAGGCCTGCATTGAGTAAAGACGGAAGTTCGGTGCTACAACAAGACAATACTTCGACTCATCGTGCCTTCCCCATAGCGACGTTCCACAGTCGCCATATTCCCCTTGTTTTGCCCCTGCGAACAGTTGCCTATTTCCCGAACTGAAATTTTCTCTGAAGGGAAACCGATTTGACTCGATTGAAGACATCCAGGAAAATACGGAGAGCGCCCTCAACACACTTCAGGAATAAAAGTTCCAGGAATGTTTCCAAAAGAGGCAACACCGTTGAGTCTGTGTTTTAGTCAGAAGGGGACTATTTTCAAGGAGGTGCACCATAGTAAGTACGAGGGTCGTCCACAAAATAAGTTCAGTTTCTATTTCTATTCGCGGCAGTACTACGATCGCAGTTCCGTGCATGCGCGGCAGTCACTCTTACTCAAGGAGAAGACATGTACGTCATTTTCAGATCGCTGCTGCCGACATGTGCTTAGTAGTGCTTCTTTATAAAGTCAGTTGTAATTGAAAATGCCGCCGCGTGTAAAATCAGACCTGTGATTCGTTTTCCAAATGCAAAGCAAATTAAACAAAAGGAAATTCATCGACTTACGTAAGAAATGATATGAGTAATTCAATGGGTAGAAGATGAGTCAGCAGTTGAATGATGGACGTGATCAAGTGCACGAAGAAGAACTAAGTGCACGCCCGTCTGTGGTTACTAATGAACTGGTTGACACAATTGAAGAGAAGATTATGCACAGCCGTAAGTTTACACTTAGTGCCCTTGCTATGGAAGTTCCGCAAATCTCAAGATCACTAATCCATACAAATTTTACTGTAAGACAAAAACTTCTAAAACTTACACAGGCGGCAACCTTATCTATGTCAGTGGCACTACTTTGTCTAAATTCCCCTTTACTGAAATAACGCAATCTAACAGAGTGACTGACCTCGTCGGACTGTAAATAGAAGAAAGCTACGAAGCAAGGACACCCAAGAATCAATCGGCATGACACAGTGCCACGCAAGGGAAATATCTCCCACAGTTTAGTGAATTAGTGAATCGTGAGAATGTCGGGGGGGGGGGGGGGGTTCGAATCCCCCTCGGGCATGGATATTTGTGCCGTGCTTAGGATAAACTAGTTGATAAGTAGTTTGTAAGTTTAGGGACTGATGACCCCGTAGTTAAGTCCCATAAGCTATACAAACATTTGAACATTTTTAGAGAATGTCATACAGGCGAGTATTATCGTAATGTAAATGCAGAGTAGAACACGGCAGGCTCTCTTCCGCTGCTGCGTCTGTGCGACCGTTGATTCTACAAGGCTCTACAACAGTTCTGCTCAGCACACAGCTGTCAGTGTAGTGAACTTATACGAGGACGCGGTCAGTTCCTGACGTTCCTACTCGAGAGTACCGACCACATTCCTTTTTCGGAGTCCGTGGAGAGCAACAACTGCGTTCACCCATCTCGAAAATTTGGAGAACTAATCAGACACAAGCGGCCCAAAACAGTCAATCACCGGTGCTGCCTCGTTCCTAGAGTAGGGAACTCCGAGGACCGACTTCGCTTTCTAGCGCGTACAAGACCGCGACAATATTCCCCACAAAAGAAAAAAAAAAAGCTGAAATTTCCCACGGGTCATGAGTAAACTTGCGGCTTCCAGCCAAGTGTACACTGAGTTCGCTAACTGGGTAAAACAGTCTGATCGTCCGTAAATTAACAGAACATCCGTTCAGGGCATTCCTATCTACTGTAAGCTGGCAATCCACCGTCAGTGAGGAATGACGTTCTTCACGACACTAATCTGAATAATATCACCTTAACTGTGGTTCCCAGCAGTAGTCTTTGTTCGCCAGTTCCCAAAAATTTCCGGTAAATGTCTGCATCACTTTGAATTCCGATATCGTGTTATTCCATCCCACTAATCCTTACATACATTATGGAATGAAATGAAATAGTAAATTAATATTTACTATGTAGTAAAGATAGACACACGACTTCAGTCACCGCTAGATACGAGGGTTGGAACTTAATTAGAGGTATCACTGCTGTGGAGACACTAAGCAATGGACTCCACTATTGTCGTTGATAGCACACGTTCTTGACATACCTACCTTACCTCCGAGAAAATGGACTCTCCCGTTCTACGTCAGCGGCGTGCGCACAATGGAGGGAAACGCAGTCACATGTGAGCGAGCGGTCTAACGTAACGGGGTCACTAAGTTTTCGAAACAAGACTGAATGTGCTAGAGGGCGTACAGCACGATAGTGTCATCAAAGTCTTCAATAGTAGTGCGGACAATCGGCATTGGCGTACAGAACAGTGGCACATTGGGTAAAAGCCTTCAACGAAGGTCGGAAAACTGTGGCAGACATGCATCAATCAGATCGTCCTAGCGTCTCTCAAGAAGAAGTGCATACTGTTGCCGCATTAGTGGACAGTGATCGACGCCAGACGATTCGTGAGCTCGCCCATGATATCGGATTAGCGCATACGAGTGTGCTTGCATCTTGAAGGAACGTCTGGGAATGTAAAAAAAAATCATCATGTTGGTTCCGCATGCCTTGATTGAAATGCAGAAATGGATGCTTTACGACTTTACGACTCTCTTCAGACGCACGAAGGAGTGACTTTCTTACGCTGTATCGTAACACTGGATGAGATATGGGTTACATCGAACGAGCCGAAACTGAAACGCCAATCCAAAGCCGCAAAAGTTGAAAGTGCTCAGAGTCTCAGTATGAAACTTATGATGATTCTTGAGTACTACTGTGATGGTGTTACTCTAACGCATTACGTTCTTCCACGGCAGACCATCAATGCACAGCATTGCTGTTCGCTCTGGAGCATCACCTGTGACCAGCTTTGCGAAATAAGCTACTATTCTGCGCAATCCCCCATCATTTTGTACAACAATGCGCGGGCGCATACGGCATAAGCTGTGGCTGCTCTGTTCGCCCGATGGGACTGGGAAGTAATGTCATCCTCCATACTCTCCGGACTTCTTGGACTCCGATTCGATTCCGAAGGAACTACTTCGTGTCATTCACTTTAAAATTGAGATTCGACAGGCAGTAGATCGCTCCATTCGCACCATCAACCGAACAGGCTCTGCCAGCCGTATACTACCGCTACCACATCGCTGGCAACAAGTTCTACATAATGCCTGTGACTTCTTTGAAGGATTATTAAGAGGTGAAAACTTGTAACGCTTTTGTATCGGTTGTTAATAAATAGTTACTACTATTTAAGTTCCAACCCTCGTATAAGAGTCCAAAGAAGGGCAGCTCGTTTCGTATTATCACGGTACAGGGGAGACAGCGTTACGGAAATGATACAGGATCTGGGATGGGAATCATTACAACAACGGCGCTTATCGCTGTGGCGCGGGCTACTTACGAAACTCCAATCGCCAACATTTTCCTCCGAATGCGAAAATATATATACGAGAAATCAGAGCTCGAACAGAGAGATTCAGGTGTTCTTTCTTCCCGCGCGCTATTATAGAATGGAATGGGAGATAGGGGAAGGGAGGGCAAGATGGAAGGGTTAATTTTATGGCACAATAATACGAAAATTTTCAAATGTAAACATTTTATTTTAATCAGTAATGAAAGGTATCCTATTAAACTACAAAACGTTGTAGCTAATAACAATCAATATTTGATCAATCATGTGATATGACTCATAAAAGAAAACTAAAGAAAATTCCATCTTGCCCTCACCGTGAAGGCAAAATGGAAAGCTTGAACGGGCAATATGGGAAGTTTGGGATTATCTTAGATTTCACAATGGACACACAGAAAATAACCATTTTTCCGTAGCGGCGCACAACTCATGTGCCCAACCATGACACGATGCACATTCCAACCAGTCTTCTGCGGGTGGATCGATGTATTGTTCACCGCACAGTAGGCAAAACACATCTGCATGACTGGATGCCTCTTGATTTTGCTATATCTTCTCGTCTTTCTTTGTCCGTTTTCCCTTTCCTTTACCTTTTCCCTTTCCTTTTACATCCTGTACCCTTCTGTTGTGTTCTCGTTTCAATTCATTTCCTTTAATGGCCTGGACTACGTCTAATTTTGGTTTTTTCCTCACTTCATTCTTCTTTTCAGTTACTGATCTGACTGGCGAACTCGTAAGAATCTGACTTGACTCCTGACTTTCCTTTTTTTTAATTGATGGTGTAACTTTTGGTAACGGAAGTATTTCTCGTGGAGAGATGGCGTACGATGTAGACGGTTGTGCAAAAACGTCAACAGGGTATACACTAGATGCATCTTCGCTGTCTTCCACAATGTTCTGCTGAATATCTTGTTCTTTTAATACAACGTCCTTCTCATTAACAGACGTGACGTCGTTTTCATCAATAGTGATGTCAGGATTCTTGCCTTCGTTAGTAACAATATCAATGTCGGCGTTGTCATGACGTTTAGTCATCGAAGAACTGTTATTAATAGTAGATTCATTGTCTGCGCAGTTATTTTCTGTGGTTATTACATCATCCCCGCCATTGGTCGTAGGGCAGTCTTCATTGACTTCAGGCAGTGGACTAGTTTCCGCAAAATCGTCTGTAATGGAATTGTCAGCATTGTTGTCCCCCTTCTGAGTCGCAGCGGCATTGTGATCACCTACCATTACTGGAGCATTTTCATAAACGGTGGCTGGTGCAAAATCTGAATCTGTGAACAAATGTCTGTTTAACGGTAAAATACCCGCCTTTCTGAAACCATTTGTGGCGTTCTGCACATTAGCGCTGTTTTCGTAGGCGGTGCAAACAAATCTTGCAACGTCTAACTATGTCACTCTTCTACCAGGATGGTTCTTTTGAAAAGTGGCTATGTTTTGTTCAAAGGCTACTTTAAATGAGCGGTAAACCGACACTTCTAGTGGCTAAAGCTTGTGGCTCGAGTGTGGTGGAATGCTAACCTTGATTACATTATTTGTTCTTGCTATATTTAAACCTTCCAGATTTTGATGGGTTTTGTGATTGTCTAAAATGAATAAAACGGGTTTGTCAGCTGATGGTCTCGTCTTTTTGATAAATAGCTGTAGCCAGTTATTAAAAGTATTGTTTGTTATCCAGCTAGATTCAGAACAACAAGCTTGAGATCCGTTAGGAGCATCCAAGAGACGCTCATTCATTCTTTTTCTTTGCCGAAATATAAAACATGGTGGAATGAAGCGGTCAGTGACACTGCAAGCACAAATAATAGTAGTAATCGGACCCTTTTCTGCAGTTGCGACGACTCCAACGTGTCGTTTACCTTTTAAGGAAATTACTCGAGGAGGTGGGGACGCGCTGGTCGTGACACCAGTCTCGTCCATGTTATATAAGTCATCAGGCCTCGCCAAAAACTGATGCTGAGAAAAAACAGTCCATAAGTTATCATAGAAGCGTTCAGCCTGAGTGCGATTAAAAGCAGAACAAAGTGCTAGGGCTGTGGGTTCAGGTGTACGGAATGTTAGTTGGGAATGTCTTGCCAATAAAGCCTTCGACCCACGCTCGACCAGCCTTTTCACGTGCAAACGGATGCGGAATTTTATTGTGTGTCGCCAACTCATAAGCTAATGTCTGCAGGCTATCCTTTGTTAGGCCGTAAAGTAGCGTATCGCGTTCGACTGCGAGATCACAGAGCTTCTGTTCCAGTTCTTTAGAAAAAAACAAGCTGAAATCTTCCTAACTTTTTTGATGCGTCACCTTTTTTGATGTGGCGATGCATAGTTCCAATCGAAATTCCATATTTTTTCGAAGCTGCACTTATAGTTGTGATTTTAGCTTCATCCATCGCCTTCTGCATTCTTTGCTCACTTCAAGATCCTCTGGTACTCTTCCGTTTGTATTTGGATACCATCTAGAAACAAAAACAATACCGCTATTAATCGAAAAACTCACAAATCATGAAAGTAGTACCATGCAAGCAAAATGGACCCTTTACCATCTTGTCCTTAAATACACATTTCCATCATGCCCATAACCATGTCTCCAATGTTAAATTGACGTATTTAGAAACTGGTAACCACTTACCGTGTTCAAATATCAATTCTAACAACCTATACCTCGTAGATATGTATCGCACAAACAAAATAGTAACACGACTTACCTTTTACAAGTAATAACGCCACAAAAACCACAATTTTCCTAAGAATTCGAGGAAAATCAAACTCAGCGTACGTATACTTCACTTGGTGGCGCGAGCCCGACTAAACTCCGTCCATAGATTCCGGGTGGTCGCCTGTTTCTGTGTGCGTCGCCACTCGCGTGCCTTATCACGTGGTACGGTGTTGTCAGTAATTACCCTCTTGCCCGCACCTTCCATCTTGCCCTCCCTTCCCCTAAATAGTATAATGGTGGTTCGATGAACCCTCTGACAGGCACTTAAATGTGATTTGCCGAGTATCCCACATAGAGGTAGATGTAGATAATTCATTAATTTCACTCTGCTTGTTAAAGAAACTCTAATATTTTTGCATGCACCCCACGTTTGGGGTTACATTTCCAGATTATGGTCGGAGCGGGAGACAAGTGTTGGAAACCAATACCACCTTAAAAGTCGAGTGCGCTTTCTTCCTTTGATCTATGTTTAATTTTTTGAAAGGCCGCCCACTGTGCTGTCTTACCACAAAATGTGATGTGTCTGGCAGTAAGAACGAGGTGGCGCTGGAACAGCAGGTGCCAGGTAGCGCCGGCAGCGCCTCTGGCGGCGGGCGGCGGCGGCGCTCCTTGCCCGGCCGCACAGTGGACAATCTCACGGCCAATTTGGCGGTGCGAGCGGCGCCCCCATTAGCGGCGGCCATTGCGACACGCCACGCCGCCACCCCCGCCGCCCATCCTACGCTAGGCCGCGTCTTGCCGCCCCCGCGGCGCACTGCTGGCCTCAGGCCGCCAGCCGCCGCGCTCCCGGCAAACGGTTATGACGGCAGCGCCAGACCGTCCACCCCTTTACTGCCGCACACGAGCCGCCTCTTAACGTCGCGGGGCTGTGCAGCCTTCCCCACCCCGGACAGAACGAAACACCTTGTTAGCTGTGCTCGCACTGAGGAATCTTTCCTGCATTCAGTGGCAGTCGCGGAGTGTTCTGTGTGTTCATCGGTCAGTGAACCCCGGGAAAGAGATGAGTTTGCAAATTATATAGGGTGTACCCATAGCGGGTTACCGAATTTTAGCGTAATTTAGAGACTGATCCACTGAACCTATTTGTTGTAGTGAGCCTGGGATATGGAGATAAGGAAGTAAACTTGTTAGATGCGGTGTGATGAATTAGACTGGGGTAACTTAATTATGCATACCTGCCTTGATAAAGACTTGGATGCAACATACACACCGTCTGAGCATCGAGACTTGTCACTGTGCAATGGTTTCCTAGCCGCGGTGGAGTATCCGAACGGTCTAAAGCGTCTCGCTGCGGAGCGCGCGGTTGCTACCCATGGAGGTTCGAGTCCTCCCTGGGGCATGGGTGTGTGTGTTGTCCTTATGTTAGTTTACCTAGGTTTAAGTAGTTTGTAAGCCACAGACTGATGGCCACGCAGTTTGGTCCGATAGATTTACAAACATTTGAACATTTTTAAATGGTTTCCTAACGCCTAAACCTATATATCCCTAGGGCATTACACAGCCTCTCTTTATTTAAGAACTGTTTATAGACTCTAGTTAATACAGGGCGGTTAAAATTAAACTATCTGTTAATTACGTATTACATCATGGAAATTATGGTTTCCCTTGTCTGTCATGACATCTCACGTGCTATGGATCGATGATAAGAGGCAGACTGGTATTTCTCCATTTTCGAAAAGCGTTCGACAGGATGCCGCACTGCAGACCGATAACGAAAGTACGAACATATGAAATATTGAAAATTCCTGATAGATTAAAATTGTGTGCCGGAACCGGGACTCGAACCTGGGACCTTCGCCTTTCGCGGGCAAGCGCTCTACCGACTGAGCTATCCTGACACGACTCACAATGCCGCCCAACATCTTTACTTCCGCCAGTCGTGTCGGGATAGCTCAGTCGGTAAAGAGCATGCCCGCGAAAGGCAAAGGTCCCAGGTTCGAGTCCGGGTTCCGGCATACAATTTTAATCTGCCATGAAGTTTCATATCAGCGTACATTCCGCTGCAGAGTGAAAAGTTTCATTCTGGAAACATCCCTTATGCTGTGGCTAAGCCATGTCTCCACCATATCCTTTCTTCCAGGAGTGCTAGTCTTGCATGTTTCACAGGAGAGCTTCTGTGAAGTTTGGGAAGTAGGAGGCGAGGTACTGGCGCAAGTAAAGCTGTGGGACGGCATCGTGAGTCATGTCGGGATAGCTCAGTAGGTAGAGAGCTTGCCCGCGAAAGGCAAAGGTCCCATGTGCTAGTCCCGGTTCCGGCACACAATTTTAATCTGCCAGGAAGTTTCATATCTGCGCACACTCCGCTGCAGAGTGAAAAGTTTCATTTTGGAAATATGAAATATTTACCGAAATATGCGTGTGGCTCGAACACTACTTAAGTAAATAGTACCCAGTACATTGATGGCGAGTCTACATCAGAGACTATAATCGGCGTCACATAAAATGGCGTCCCAGTTTTCACCCGTTATGCACATCCCCCTCAATTACCGTTCTCGCAGCCAATAATATTCTTCTCTAGGCGCGTGGCTGGCCGCGAGTTATGCACTGTTTCTCCCGCAGGCTCCACTGTTGGCGCTCCTCTCCTCAATACTATCCCTATCTCTCTATGCGCGGAAGCGCCTTCTTACATGTCGCCAACTATAGGGCATCGTCAGGAGGACCCCAGGGAAGTGTGGTAAGACTGTTGTTGTTTTCTGTCTAAATAAATGATCTAACGGACAGTGTGAGTTGCAATCTGTGGCTGGTTGCTGACGATCCTGTGATTTTGCAGGAAGGTGTCGTCACTGAATGACTGTAATAGGATTCAGGATAACTAGCATCAAATTTCTAGGCGGTATGAGAAATAGCAACTAGCGCTGAACGTAGAAAAATCTAAGGTGATGCAGATGAGTAGGAGAAATAATCCCATATTATCCGAATACAGAATTAGTAGTATGTTACGTGACAGTCAATTAAATATGTAGGCGTAACGCTGCATAGCGATTTGAAATGGAACGAGCGTACAAGGACAGTCATGTGGAAGGCGGATGGATGTATTCACATTATTGGGAGGTTTTTGGGAAGATGTGATTCGTCTGTGAAGGAGACTGCATATGAAATGCTTGTGCGTCATCGTCTTGAATAGTATTTGGAACCCCCACCAGGTCGGGTAAATGAAGATATAGAAGCAATTTAGAGGCGGGCGGAAAGGTTTGTTACTGATTGGTTCGATCAGTGAGCGATTGTTTACTGAGATTCTTCCGTAACTTAAATGAAAGTTGCTGGGTGGAAGGCGACTTTTCGAGAAACACTGTTGAAGAAATTTAGAGAGCCTGAATTTGAAGCGGAATGCAGAACGATTCCACTTCCGCCAACTTACATTTCCCGTAAAGTCCACAAAGATAAGATTGTAGAGGTTTGGACCCGTACTGAAGTATACAAGCAATCGTTCTTCCCTCGTTCAGTATGGGAGTGGAACAGGACAGCATGGAACAAGTAGTGGTACTGGGTATCCTCAGCCACGCACCTTTGGTGGATTTCGGCGTATGTATGTAGAAGTACCATACGTGTACCAAACTTGGCTGCATTCAGGTCAGAACATGGAGAACAGAAATAATGCAAAATAAGTTCAGTTTAAACAGACGATTACGTACCTGTACCATTACTGCTACAAGAGGAGTTCATTGTGGCCTCTGTCAGTGTTCAGAAATCTGAAAGCTCAGGACTGCATTCTGCACAGCAGAGTTATCCACTGTCGTGACAGATCACACGCTATGCTTGACGATCGAGAATGCACAGCATTGTCTTCCATTCTAACAACGATTTCAATATACCGTCTATCTCTTGCAGAAACGACGACCACTTATCAAGTTGATTCCAACTTCTTCATCATGCTTGACATAATCCTTTCAGCCGGTGATATTGTAGAAGTGCAGTTGCAGCAGTACTGTTGTTTTCATAACAGACCTTCTCTTGTAATACCGTCTTCCTTTTTCCCCAAGCTTATCTTGACACGTCAACAAGCGGACTGGGACTGGTCAGCACAGTACCTGATGACCAATGTTCGAACTGCTCGTGGCGATATGATGCATAGAAATCACGCACACCATATTCTGTACATCAATATTACAAGTTTCGTACTTGTACGGAAATTAGTTTCCGTGTTATAATACATTAAGAAGGGAAACGTTAATTATAACGACTCGGTATATCGGCACTTTAAGTGAAAAACAAATAAATTAATTTAAAAAAAAACGTGAATCTTTGTTAGTTATATTCAAATGAGAACTGGATCTAGAGTATCACAAATAAATTAATTATTGTTTTTTATACACAAGGGAAATATACAAAACATGAAATAAAAAATGTAGCCTTGTTTCACAATGTTGAGCTAGAGGTTTGCAAAAGAGAATGAGAGGGAGTAAAAGCTACCTGCACAAACTGAATACAAATCATTGCTCAATAGACTCTCAACAATGTCACATGACATATTTCCCGAGTACATGCAGCTCTACTGTATGAATATATGATGAGGGTGTCTTTTTGCGTAAAATATTCCGGAGGTAAAATAGTCAGGAATGTGTCCTTATCTATCCCTTAATCCGTAAGTAAAGAGAAATGAATAGGTTAAAGTCAGATGTAGTGGGGGATTAGTGAAGTTCGGTGGCAGGATGAACAGGATTTCTGGTCATGTGAGTATAGGGTTATAAGTACAAAATTAGTTGGTGGTAACGCAGGAGTAGGTCTGATTATAAATAAGAAAAGAGGAATGCGGGTGGTTACTATGAACTACACAGTGAACGTATTGTAGTAGCAAACATATATAAAAAAGCTATACCAACATTATTACAAATTTATATGCCAAATTATTCTGCCGATAACGAGGAGATCGAAATTCTGTATCAGAAGATAAACGAAATTATTCAGAGAGTTAAAGGAGAAGAAGACTTGATTGTGATTGGGGACTGGAACTCGGTAGTAGGAAAGGGAAGGATATTTTGTAGGTGAGTATGGACTAACGAATACAAGAGGAGATCACCTGGAAGAATGATGTGCAGAGCACAACTTAATCATCACAAACACTTGTTTTAATCATCACGAAAAAGGTTATATACTTGGAAGTGACCAGGACAATTAGGCTACCAGATTGACTTTATAATTGTAATACACAGGATTATAAACAATGTTTTGAACTATAAGAAATATTCAGGGCAGATACAGATACTGACCATAACGTATTGGTTATGAACTGCATAAGCTACTTTAAGTTAGTTTAAATAGTTTGAAAGCCTAGGGACTAATGACCAACGTAGTTAAGTCCCTTAGATTTAGAAACATTTGAACATTTAGAAACAACGACCTTGTCGGAACAGCTGATATCGTTAGGACAGCTAGTAATGAAGTAATTGCTCCACCTGGTATGCAAGATGTATGTAGGGGAAATATCCTGCAACTTCGAGAAGAATATAGTAATTCTAAGTAATTTAATAGTAATTTAAGGAAACAAGTGGAGACTAATGTGACAATTACAGAACTACCAGTTTAATAAGCCATAGTAGCAAAATAATAACACGAATTATTTACAGACCAATGGAAAATCTGGTGGAATCCGACCTAGGGGAAGATAAGTTAGGAGAAATGTAAAAATCTGCGAGGCAATACTTATCTTTGAAGATAAGTTAAGGAAGGGGAAACCTACGATTTATTTTCCTTTTCATTTGTAGATCTTGAGAAAGCTTTTGCCACTTTGTCTGCAATAAGCTGTTTCAAATTCTGAAAGTAGCAGGGTTAAGATATAGAAAGGTAAGAGTTAAATTCAGCAGTTATTAGTGTCGAAGGGCATATAAGGGACGCAGTGGTAAGGAAGGTAGTAAAACACGGCCGTAGCCTGTCTTCAATATTGTTCAGTCTGTACGTTGAACAAGCTGTGATGGAATGTAAGGAGAAAGTTGGAATTAAAGATTATGGAGAAGAATAAAAAACTTTGAGGTTTGCTGATGACATACTAATTCTGTCAGAGAAAGCAAAGTACCTGGAAGAGCAATTAAACGGAATGGACAGTGTCTTGAAAGGAAGGTACAAGATGAACATTAACAAGAATGAAACAAGGGTTATGGAATGTGGTGTAAGAAAATCAGGCGATGCCAAAGGATTTAGATTAGGTAATGAGACAATAAAAGTAGTAGATGAGTTTTTTATTCGGGTAACAAAATAAATTCCGATGACAGAAGCAGAGAAGATATAAAATGGAGAATGGCTATGGGAAGAAAAGCGTTTCTTAGGAAGCGAAATTAGGTTCAATGTTAGGAAGTCCTTTCTGAAAGCATTTGTCTGGAGTATAGCACTGTATGAGAGTGAAACGTTTACGATAAGGAGTTCAGACTAAAAGATGGTAGAAGCTTCTGAAATGTGGTGCTGCAGACGAATGATGAAGATTAGGTGGGTATATCACGTAACTAATGATGACGTGCTCAACAGAATTGGAAAGAGAAAGAGTTTCTGGCATATCCTGGCTAAGAGAAGGGATAGGTTCGTGCGAGCACATTCTGACACTTCATGGAATCGTTAATTTAGCACTAGAAGGATGTATGTGTGGTAAAAATCGTAGAGGGAGACCAAGGGACGAAAACAGTAAACAGATTCAGAAGGATATATGTTGCCGTCCTTATACTCAGATGAAGACGCTTGCAGAGGACATGGTAGCGTGAAGAGCTGCATCTTACGAAACTGCGGACGAAAGACCACAACAACAACAACGTTGCTTCTAGATGAAAAAGACAAAACTGAGAATTTAAGCTACTAAAACAGCACTATCAGAAAATATCTTCAAAGTAAAGTAATAAGAGAAACATAAATTTTGTCAGAGTATGTCGGTATTAACATTAATGAATAGAAGTGTATCTTGATTAATGAAAAGAAAGATAAATAATGATTATGGGAGATTTTCTGGAAGACAGGAGAAAACACAAAGTTCAATTTCAAAAGATATATAGATATTAAGCAATTAAACATCATTGATATAAATAATAAGGTTGGAGAATACACACAAATAAATGGATAACCCATATTTTTTTTCCTTTATTTTTCTCAATCATGGTCAAAGGAGTGTGGCTGACAAATCTTTTTATTTCATACCACTTATAGTCACTAATAGCTGAAAATTTTAATTTTCATAACTAGTTTCAGTGCACTGTGGTTCCATTTCTGAAATGTATACATAGTAGAAAAGTCACAAATTAAAATATGATAATAAGTACTGACTAACATTGTTTTTTAGCTGATACATCTTAAAAATTACAGTTGATAAGGAACTGGAGCAAAGCCGCACAAAGGAATGCAATCGACCCTGGACTGGCTGCTATATCCAAATCATGTAACATCAAACCATTTTTAATCATAATCCACAATTAAGCAGAGCACAGCATTTCCTGATATATTAAGGTGTGGATTGACTTATGATTAAAAGTTGTTTCGTATTATAGGTTTTGGATATAGCAGACAGTTGGGGGTTAGTTGGATTCCTTTGTGTGGCTTCTCTCCAGATCGCGAGTCATTTGTACTGTTTAAAATATATCAAAAGGACAATGTTAGTACAGGATGGTGGCATATTGCACTGAAACTCGTCATTTAAATTAAAGTTTCAATAATTAGTAACTGTGGCTTGACCACTACGAGGTGCGACTTGGTCTATAAGCTGCTTCTAGTCTTAGCGGCACATCGATGCAACAGCTCAGTCGTGAGTTGTGCTGTAGTAAGTTGACACTTGTTTGTGTCCCTGGGCACGGAAATGGAACTGCATAATATTGCGCAACGGTATGCTATTTAATTGTGTTAAATTGGGTGAAAACGCGACGACAACTTACGATAAGCTTTAAAAGGCTTTTGGAGAGAAGGTTATGTCAAGAGCTCAATTTTTTCGTTGGCATAAAATGTTTAGTGAAGGCAGACAAAAAATTAAGAAAAAGCTCAATTGTATACTTCTTTGATTACAAGATTCATAAAGAGTGGGTGCCTCCTGGACAGACAGTTAACCAATTTACTACAAAGAAATTTTAGAAAGACTTCGTAAAGGAGTTCATGTCCGTACCAACATTTCTGATCCTTGGATTCTGCATCACGATAATGCGCCATCCCATACTGCTTAACCAGAAAAGAATTTTCAGTACTACCACAGCCACCTTATTCACCAGATATCGCTCCGTGTGACTTCTTTCTATTTACAAGAGTGAAAACGGCGGACAGGGGACACCATTTTCAACCAACGTGAGATTTTCAAAAAACTGACGAGGATCTTGGAGGATATTACAGAAGATGAATTCCAGAAATGTTACCATCAATGCAGAAGAGATGGAAAAAGTGTGTGCAATCAGAAGGGAACTACTCTGAAGGAGACAACACTACACTTGACTAAAACGGTAAGTAATTTTTTTTCACATGTCTCATTACGTTATTGTCGCACCTCCTATATGTGGTATGAAATAAAAAGAATAATCCATCTGTTGCGAATGGAAAAGTCAAAATTACCACCAAAATTTTGGCTATGTTTTCGGCAAGGTAGAATATTCGTTTATAGAGCTGCAAAAAGGTGGGAGGATCAACTGTAACAGCAATAGTGTGAGAAAAAGCAGAATGCATGAGAGAAGAACAAGGAGAAGAAGAAAGACGATCTTCGGAAAATGGCGCTCAGCGTCTGAAGACGGTCGTGTTTGAACAAAATCAAATACCTTTTTAATAAATACTATATTGCGATCTAAATTTTATTTTACTACTTCTTTAGGATTGCGGTTTTATGCTCCTAAGCCGCTAGGGAATGGCTGTATGGTTCTAGGCGCCATGGTCATGGATTGCACTGCCACTCCCGACGTAGATTAGAATCGTCCTTCGGCCTTGGGTGTATTTGCTGTCCTTAGGATACGTTTTAAGTTCAAGTAGTTTATAGGTCTAGGAGCAGACGTCCACAAAGGTAGTCCCATAGGCTTACAAAAATCAGAATATTTTTTTCCTGCTAAAATGCTTTCACAAATTATTTCTGTTTCCGTTAGTAACTATCCATCCAGCGTCAAGTAACGTGTCCTCACCAACTATATTCCTGGCCATTAAAATTGCTACACCACGAAGATGATGAGCTACAGACAAGGAATTTAACGGACAGGAAGATGATGATGTGATATGCAAATGATTAGCTTTTCAGAGCATTCACACAGGATGGAGTATATGGTGACACCTACAACGTGCTGACATGAGGAAAGTTTGCAACCGATTTCTCATACAGAAAAAGCAGTTGACCGGCGTTGCCTGGTGAAACGCTGTTGTGATGCCTCGTGTAAGGAGGAGAAATGCGTACTATCACGTTTCCGACTTTGATAAAGGTCGGATTGTAGCCTATGTAGCCTATCGCGATTGTGGTTTATCGTATCGCGACATTGCTGGACGCGTTAGTCGCGATCCAATGACTGTTAGCAGAATATCGAACCGGTGGGTTAAGGAGGGCAATACGCAACGCCGTGCTGGATCCCTACGGCCCCGTATAACTAGCAGTCCAGATGACAGAAAACTTATGGCTGTAACGGATCGTGCAGCATCGTCTCGATCCCTGAAGCAACAGATGGGGACGTTTGCAAGACAACAACCATCTGCACGAACAGTTCGACGACGTTTGCAGCAGCATGGACTATCAGCTCGGAGACATGGCTGCAGTTACCCTTGACAATGCATCACAGGCAGGAGCGCCTGCGATGGTATACGCAACGACGAACCTGGGTGCACGAACGGCAAAACGTCACTTTTTCGATGAATCCGAGTTCTGTTTACAGCATCATGGTGGTCGCACGACCACATATTGCAAGTCCTGTAGGGCCTTTCAGGATACGGAAAATGTTCGACTGCTGCCCTGGCCAGCAAATTCTCCAGATCTCCCACCAATTGGAAATGTATGGTCAATGGTGGTCGAGCAACTGGCTCGTCACAATACGCCAGTCAATGGGCATATGTACCTATTCACGCCATCCAAGCTCTGTTTGACTGTGCACACGTGTGCACACGTGTATCAAGGCCGTTATTAAGGCCAGAGGTGGCTGTTCAGGTTACTGATTTCTCAGGATCTATGCACCCAAATTGCGTGAAAATGTAATCACATGTCAGTTCTAGTATAATATACAGGGTGTTACAAAAAGGTATGGCCAAACTTTCAGGAAACATTCCTCACACAAAAAAAGAAATTGTGTTATGTGGACATGTGTCCGGAAACGCTTAATTTTCATGTTAGAGCTCATTTTGGTATTTCATCTTTCAATGTAAATTGAAATAATTCGTGCAGACAATTGTCAAAATACTCATGTGTTTCGTTAGTATGTACTGTACTTCCTCGATTTAGGTCATCAACACAGATTTTCTGTGAACGTTTGGGCAGGAATTGTTGGTGATGTCTTGATTGGGCCTCATGTTCTTCCACCTACGCTCACTGGAGGTCGTTATCATGACTTCATACGGGATACTGTACTAGTGCTGCTAGAACATGTGCCTTTACAAGTACGACACAACATGTGGTTCATGCACGATGGAGCTCCTGCACATTTCAGTCGACGTGTTCGTACGCTTCTCAACAACAGATTCGGCGACCGATGGATTAGTAGAGGCGGACCAATTCCATGACCTCCACGCTCTCCTGACCTCAACCCTCTTGCCTTTCATTTATGGGGGCATTTGAAAGCTCTTGTCTACGCAATCCCGGTACCAAATGTAGACACTCTTCATGCTCGTATTGTGGACGGCTGTGATACAATACGCCATTCTCCAGGGCTGCATCAGCGCATCAGGGATTCCATGCGACGGAAGATGAATGCATATATCCTCGCTAACGGAGGACATTTTGAACATTTCCTGTAACAAAGTGTTTGAAGTCACGATAGTACCTTCTGTTGCTGTGTGTTTCCATTCCATGATAAATCTGACTTGAAGAGAAGTAATAAAATGAACTCTAACATAGATTATTAAGCGTTTCCGGACACATTTCCACATAACATATTTTCTTTCTTTGTGTGTGAGGAATGTTTCCTGAATGTTTGGCCATACCTTTTTGTAACACCCTGTATTTGTCCAAAGAGTATCCGTTTATCATCTGCATTTCTTCTTGGTATATCAATTTTAATGGCCAGTAGTGTATAAATCCTCAAATTAATCATAAATCGCAACTGATACCAGAGGTTTTCGATTATTGCGAATTTCTCGTACCGAATAGAACCATTTTCCGAAACACAGCTTATACACAAGTGCCTCGACCTAAGCTAGTAGACTTCGGTCGCTGTTCCGGACGGGCTGCAGGCAGACGTTCTTTTACGAGCATGCCAACCACTCGCGGCGAGGACGCAGAGAATTCTTTCGGCGACTATTAAGCCGGGGAGCGGAGAGTTTTGTGCCGGTGGATTTATTCGGCCCGCTGGGAGGAGGCGGCAGTGGACGGCGGCGGCGGCCGTCCGCGCGGGGCGCATAGTTCCCAGTTTGATAGCCGGCTGCTGACAGCGGCGGTATTACGGTCTTGTACAGTAGTCAACCAGTAATTTATGGGCCCGCTGCAGCACATTCCTCTCCGCCACTAAAAGCTCGCATTTCGCTCGTAGTTGCTCTTCCTCGGGCCGTCTGCAGCGCGGGAGGGACTTCCTGAGCTCGTTTTCAGCAAAGGGTTGCCGCCTCACTGGCTGGGAGTTGTGGGGGCGCGGGGGCGTCGGGGGTGGGGGAGGGAAACAGGGGCTCCGGGGAGGCCTGCAGCTCTGGCGGCGCCCGCTGGGGAGGCCGGGGAGCCAGGCGGCCAGCAGCTGGCGTACTTGTGCGTCTGTCTTTCGTCTAGTGAAATATACTAAAAAGAATGGAGCTACCGCAGTAAATACCGTGGAGATATTATTTGTTTTCTACATCTACATGGGGTACTCTGAAAATCACATTCAGTACCTGGCAGAGGGTTCATCGAACCACCTTTATACTATTCATCTCCCATTCCATTCTCGAATAGCGCGGGGGAAGAAAGAACATCTGAATCTCTCCGTTCGAGATGGTATTTTATTCTGATAATCATTTCTACCGATGTAGGTGGGAGTCAATAATATATTTTCGCATTCGGCGGAGAATGTTGGTGATTGGAGTTTCGTAAGTAGACCACACCGCAGCGATAAGCGCCGTTGTTGTAATGATTCCCATCCCAGATCCTGTATCATTTCCGTGACGCTGTCTCCTCTGTATCGTGACAATACAAAATGAGCGTCCCTTATTTGAAGTTTTTCGAGTCCTACGTCAAACCCACCTGATAAGGATCCCACACTGTGCAGCAATACTCCAAAAATGGACGGACAAGCGTAGTGTATGCAGTCTCTTTAGTAGTTCTGTTGCATCTTGTAAGGGTTATTCCAATAAAACGGAGTCTCTGGTTCGCATTTACCACCTCATTATCTACGAGTTCTTTCCAGTTGAAGTCTGAAGTAATAGTAATTCCTACATATTTTGTGGAGTTTACGGCCTTCACCTTTGATTGATTTACCTTGTAAACAAAGTTTAACGGATTTCTTTTCTTACTGATGTGAACGACTTCACACTTCGCATTATTTACAGTCAATTGCCAATTTCGATAGAAGGTAGGAGATGGGAGCGTCTGATAGGGATGGATTGCGCACGGGGCAGCATTGCAATAGCCCCTACCCCACCCTACCCCTCCTCCGCCTAGGGTGTTCCACAGCGTCAACGGCATATTAGATATAATATAAAGAAAACAATTTTTCTGAAACCTCTGTGGGTTTGGGGGTTATAATAGGCCATTGGTACTCCTGCCTGTTAGACTTGCGCATAATAGTTCACGATCGGGAGTGCTCACTTTAGTACGCGGCAGAGCCGCGAACTAGTCCGCTCTTTTAGTTCGTCCGCTCCCACTGACGGCTGAGCGGCGTGGTCTGCGCGTGCAGGTGGAGGGATTAGTTCCCCCACCTAGCTGCTTCATGCGCTTGTTGCTTGAGCCGCTAACGATATCTCGCAAATCAACAGAAATAGTTTGTGGATAATTTCTCTCGTTTAAGTTTAGAGTTATCTCTATATCTTGGCATTATGGAATTTATTAGTCAGATATTGCAGAACACGTCAAAACAGAAATTTTGTAGCACTGAACTATGTAGTCTAGCAGGCAGACGCTCACCTCGAAATGACTCATCAGCAGAAGGCAAACACGTGATTTTTAATTCTGCTACGCGCCCTCTCGCTATTGCTCGTCGGTCTTCGGAAAAGAATCCAACGAACTATGAAGCGAGATACGTTTGGCATAATCGTCCGCTGCTCCTAGTTCGCCCGCTGCTCCTAGTTCGTCAGCTGCTCCTAGTTCGTCCGCTGCTCCTAGTTCGTCCACTCTTTCTATTTCGTCCGCTCTTTTTGGCTTTTGCTATCGCTACTAAAAGAGCTCTTTCTTATTACAATTTTTTTATATAATGAATCAGTGTTGCCCGTATTTTGGGGCAATTTGACATCAAATACTTAGGCAAATAAACCAGTTATTTACACGAATGGATGATACAATGGTAGTCAACTACTTTTCATACAGAGTACTCGTAGTACTTTATTTTAAAAAATAGATTACTTGTGGCAGTGAACTATGAAACTACAGCTGATCTGCATCTCAGCTCGAAATGAAGGTAACTGGCAGAAGGGAATCACGAGATTCTGTGCGCTCTCGCGTCCTCTCGCTGTTCCCCGTCAGTCTTCGGAAAAGGAGCGGACGAACTAAGAGGCGAGGGATCTGCGAACTAGTTCGCGTAGTTCGCCTGTGGGAGCGCTCTTTCGAACTAGTTCGTTCGTGTTCGCGTAGCTCACCTGTGGGAGCGCTCTTCCGAATTAGTTCGTTCGTGAACTACACAAGACTACTGCTTGTACGCTCATCAATTCTTTGATCTTAAACCCTTAGTACGATGTACAACTAGCGATATTTATGTGTCGTTTTGCTCTTCTACGACTTGGTTGCCGCCCCCAGTCGGGTCTTTTCCCTCTCGTCGTTGTTGCTGCCAGCGGCTGTTTGTTATTTTGCAGTTCTTCTGTTGTAGTGTATTTTTCTGTGAGGTCTGGTCATTCTTCCTAATATGTGGTAGATATGGTGGCCCGTTGTTGTTAGTTCTCACCTCCCCTTTGAAGTGGGATAAGGAAAGGACTTATTCTAAATCCTCTTTTGGCTCCTCATTGTCAGCCGTGGCCGGCCGCGGTGGCCGAAGGGATTGAGGCGCTCCAGTCACGGTCTGCACGACCACTACGGTCGGGGGTTTGAATCCCCCCTCGGGCATGGATATTTGTGCCGTCCTTAGTCATAGTTAGTTGATAAGTAGTTTGTAAGTTTAGGGACTGATGACCCCGTAGTTAAGTCCCATAGACTCTACAAACATTTGAACATTTGTCAGCCGTGGCAGTTCTCTCCCCTCAACGTAGTCACAATGTGTTGTGAACGATTTGGGATTGTGCTGATTGCGGATAGCAACACCAGGCCTTGCGTAGACTCTTTTAGTTTTAAATCCATTTCTTATTTGAGTCTTTTAGAGTGTCATTTTGCCCTGGAAGTGCGATATCTCTTACATCCTGTTGTCACTCTTGCACTTGGTGACGTAACTTCAGTGTAGAGCACTGAGTGAATGAATGTCATCAAATTGTAGTTGACCCGGAAGTGGAAGAAATGTAAGAAACAAGCGAATTTTGATGTTTTTAATGGACTATTGTTGTTTTAAAAGATTTTGTCATTGTCTGCTGTTATTGTTTGATCATCAGTTCTTTAAATTTAGACGCGTGGGAAGAGCCGTAATTAAGGAGTTAAAAGCGTTATTTATGGGTTTAGATTCTGTCATTGTAAAAACTGTTTTACCTTTTCAAATTTCAAAGGGCTATTGGTGTTTAAAAAAAATTGTAATTGTCTGCTGTTATTGTACGCTCATCAATTCTTTGATCTTATAGGCCTGGAAAGTGTCGTAGTTAAAGTGACAAAAGCCTAACGTTATTTACGGGTTCAGATACTGTCATTGTAAAAATTATTATTATACCTTTACAAATTGGCAGGCCTGTTGAGAGAATCACAGTTGTAACTACTTGAAACTGTGAATAACCAACAGAGGGATATTGCTGGTTTAAAGGAATTTGTCATCATCATTGAAATTCTTCCGGGTATGAGACCGCGTCTTCATTTTATAAACTCCACCGACGTTTCGGCCACTATTGCAGGCGGCCCTCATCATGGTCTGTGTCTCACTGCTGAATATACGACATGAAAAACAAGCCTCTAAAACACCAATCATCATTGCCTATTTCCACCAATGGCGTGCAATAATATAACCACCAATAAAGCCAAACCGACGTCCCCCTTCCTCTCCCTCATCCGCTGCTATATAAACCACAAGCTATCGTATATTCAGCAGTCAGACACAGACCCTGATGAGGTCGCCTGCAACAGTGGCCGAAACGTCGGTGGAGTTTATAAAATGACGACGCGGTCTCATAGCCGGAAGAATTTTAATGATAGTGGCAACAGCGCGGAAGCCTACGTTTGAATTTGTCATCGTTTACTATTATTGTATGATCATCAGTTCTTTAAACTGAGTGTTCTGAAAAGTGCCATAGTTAAGGTGATAAAAGTCTAATGTTATTTGTGGGTTCAGATTTTGTCTTCGTAAAAATCTACATCTACATCTACATACATACTCCGCAATTCACCGTAAGGTGCGTGGCGGAGGGTACACTGTACCACTACTAGGCATTTCCTTTCCTATTCCACTCCCAAATTGAACGAGGAAAAAAAGAATGCCTATATGCCTCCCTACGAGCCCTAATTTCTCTTATCTTGTCTTTGTGATCTTTACGCGAAATGTAAGTAGGCGGCAGCAAGATCGTACTACACTCAGCTTCAAATTCCGGCCCTCTAAATTTACTTAACAGAAATTCACGAAAAGAACGACGTCTTTCTTCCAGCGATCCCCAATTGAGTTGCCGGAGCATTTCCGTGACACTCGCGCATTGGTCGAACCTACCGGTAACAAATGCAGCTGCTCGCCTCTGAACCGCCTCTATGTCTTCCTTCAACCGATCTGCTGCGGGTCCCAAATACTTGAGCAATACTCAAGACGTGGTCGTACAAGCGTTTTATACGCGGTCTCCTTTACAGGTGAAGTACATCTTCCCAAAATTCTCCCAATAAACCGAAGTTGGCTGTCTGCCTTACTCACAACTGTCCTTACATGCTCGTTCCGTTTCATATCGCTCTGCAATGTTACGCCTAGCTATTTGAACGACGCGACCGCATCAAGAAGCTCACTACTGATGCTGTATTCGAACATTATAGGATTGTATTTCTACTCATGCGCATCACCTTGCATTTTTCTACATTGAAAGCTAGCTGCCATTCTTCGCACCAACTAGAAATTTTGTCTAAGTCAACCTGTATGCTATTACAGTCAGTTACAGACGACACCCTCGGATACACCACAGCATCATCAGCAAACAGCCGCAAATTACAACTTACTCTGTCCATCAGATCATTTATATACATAGAAAATAATAGCGGTCCTATCACACTCCCCTGGGGTACGCCTGACGATACACTCGTCTCTGATGAACACTCGCCGTCGAGAACAACGTACTGCGTTCTATTACTTAGGAAGTCTTCCAGCCAGTCACAAATCTGTGAACCTATTCCATAAGCTCGTATCTTCGTTAGCAGTCTGCAGTGTGGCACCGTGTCGAACGCCTTTTTGAAGTCGAGTAAAACACAATCCGCCTGTTGCCCTTCGTCCATGGCTCGCAAGATGTCATGTGAGAAAAGGGCAAGCTGAGTTTCACATGAACGATGTTTCCTAAACCCGTGCTGATTCATGGAAAGAAGCTTTTCCGTTTCAAGGAAATTTACTATATTCGAACTGAGAATGTGCTCCAAAATTCTACATGAAACCGATGTCAACGATATTGGCCTGTAATTGTATGGGTCAGTTCTCTTTCCTTTTTTATACACGGGAGTCACCTGCGCTTTTTTCCAATCACTAGGAACTTTGCGCTGAATTAAAGATTCGCTATAAATGCAAGCTAAGTAGGGGGCCAATGCCGCAGAATAGTCTTTGTAAAACCGAACTGGTATTCCATCCGGACCAGCAGACTTTTTCGTATTTAGCTCTCTCAGCTGCTTCTCTGCACCGGAAATACCTATTGCTACGTCCCCCATTTCGGAATTAGTACGTTGATAAAAAAATGATGGTATATTTGTGCGGTCCTCCGGCGTGAAAGATTTCTTAAAGGTTAAATTTAGAACTTCAGCTTTCCGTTTGCTTTCTTCTATTACTGCCCCGGAATGATCAACTAGTGACTAGACAGTGGGCTTTGACCCGCTTATCGATTTTACATAGGACCAGAATGTTTTCGGGTTCTCGGAAAGATCTTTTGCTAAGGTATGGCTGTGATAATTATTGTATGCTTCACGCATCGATTTTTTTATAGACGCACGAATCTCTACTAACTTTTGCCTGTCATCATTTGCGTGTTCTTTTTTGAATCGAGAGTGCAACAGCCTTTGCTTTCTCAGCAGCTTTCTAACATTATTATTATACCACGGTGGATCTTTTCCATCCTTAATCGACTTTACTGGCACATATTTCTCTAACCCTTTATTAACAATGCACTTAAATTTAGTCCACAATTCCTCTACATCCATAGTCCCAGAATTAAACGATGCCCATTCATTTTCTAAGTGCGATCGTAACATTTGCTTGTCGGCTCTTCCCAACAAAAACACGCTCCTAGCCTTCTTGACTGGTTTATGAACTTTGGTCACCATCGACGCTATGACGATATCATGATCACTAATTCCTGTCTCTACACAGACATCGTTAATAAGGTCAGGCCTGTTTGTGGCTATAAGGTCTAGAATATTTCCATTGCGCGTGGGTTGCCGGTTTAACTGCTCAAGACAGTTTTCGGAGAATGTGTCCAAAAGTAGCTCGCAAGACTGCTTGTCTGTACCGCCTGAAATATAACTTGCGAGGTCCCAATCTATACTCTTAAGGTTGAAGTCACCTCCGACTAATATTACATGGCCCGGATACCTATGCACTACCTGGTGTAGACTTTCCTTGAATGATTCTAAAACTGCTACAGCAGCACTGGGGGGCCGGTAAAAACACCCAACTATGAACTTTACTTCTTTTAGACCTGTTATGCGTGCCCAGATAGCTTCACAGTTACTTTCAACCTCGATCTCAGTAGAAACAATATCTTTGTCCACAGCGATGAACACTCCTCCTCCAGTTGTATCAGATCTATCTTTCCGATATACATTCCATTCTTCGCTAAATATTTCTGAACTTGCCACATCATCATTTAGCCAGCTTTCTGTGCCTAAAACTATCTGAGCGCAATAGCTTCCATGCAGCGCTGCAAATTCGGGAACTTTGTTTCTAATACTCTGTAAGTTTGCGACTAATATTTTTATGTTCGAATTTTTGTTCCGAACGTGGCCTGAATTCGCTGTTTGAATGCTGACAGGCGAGTGCTCATCAGAGTTAGCGCCTAGCCTAAAAAAAAACCATGTGCACTCCACAAGTACTCTGCTACCCGAGTAGCCGCTTCCTTAGTGTAGTGCACCCCTGATCTATCTAGGGGCACCCTACAATTCCCCACCCGATAACTCAGATCCAGATATCTGCAGCCATGACTGTCACAGAGTCACAGAGTCAGACCCTCCACTCGGCTCCAAACCAAAGGACCCCGATCAACCCTGGGAACAATGCTGCAAATCTACAGCTCTGCTTGCACCCCGTGTGCGAAGGCAGCAGCCTTCACCAATTCCGCCAGCCGCTCGTAGGACCTGAGGATGTCCTCAGAACCCAGGCGACAAGCGTCATTGGTGCCGACGTGAGCCACGACTTGCAGTCGACTGCACCCCGCACCCTCGATAGCCGCCGGCAAGGCCGCCTCCACATCTCGGATGAGGCCCCCCGGCAAACACACCGAGTGCACGTTGGAATTCCTTTCAGATCTGGACGCTATCTGTCTAAGGGGCTCCATCACGCGCCTGACATTGGAGCTCCCAATAACTAATAATCCCCTCCCCCCGTGCACCTGCTCGGACCCCGCTGAAGGAGTGGCCACACTTTCACTCACAGGACGAACGTGCGCGGACGGACGTCCAGCCTCCGCATTGGCCTTCCGCCTCGAGCGACGCGAACGCCGTACAACCCGCCACTCCCCTTGCGGAGAAGGCGGCTCGACGACGTCCGGTACACCTGAAGGTGCCTCGGTGGCAGGGACAGAGAGCGTAGCGTGAGACACCTGAGGTGTCCCACTCGACGCACCAGACTCCCCACCATCGCTGCACCCCGAGACAGCAGCCTGAAGACGGCTGGCCGTAGCCAACAGCACGCTCAGCCGTTCGCGAACCGCGGCCAACTCCTCCTGCGTCCGCACACAGCAGGCACACATCCTATCCATCCTATCGATACAATTAACAGCAATTAACAACTTTAAAGAAGCCTAGTACTCTAATGAAGGCGGCTGGCTGCTGACTGAAGTGTGGCCAGTGGTAACTGCACTGTCAAATCAACAAAACTGAGTCCGGAAGTTTAGCGCTGTTAACGCCGCGGCACTGGTGGCAACTGGCACTGGACTGACTAATAACGAGCTTAGTAACGGTCTCTGACTTGTTTTGAAATACACCGGTCAAAGACGAAGACTAAACACAACGGTATTTATCAAATACAATAAACTATTAAAACAGTAGTACAAACGAAATCTGCAAGTACGCGGGAATAAACCTCTTAAAATAGAAGTACTAACGAAATGAACTGGACTGGCAAATTAAATGTGACAAATGAAATTCAGATACTTAGCGCTGTTTACGATGTGGCACTGGTGACAGCTGGCACTGGACTCAATGATGATACCTTCAAATTTTAAAGTACTATTGGTGTTTTAAAAGATTTTGTTATTGCCTACTGTTATTGTCTGATCATCAATTCTTTAAATCTATATGAAGTTTAGCTTCGTAAGACCTTAACATATTGCCTCAGTAAAATAAATTATATTTCATCTTGTTGTTGAAAACATCTATCAGTACCACCTCCTTGTGTTGTCCGGGATCCATATTAACTCTAATAATTGGAGTAAGTTTCTTGCTCGGTAACTGTCGGTCACAAGTTGTGCTCAGTATCTCGTAAAATTTAAAAACTGTAGCTAATTCAGACTGGAATGATAAGTTAATGGGACATATACTAACGGCTATGATTAGAAATGTTGCGAGTGTTAATCCATCTGACATTAATACGTGTATCATTTCAGTGAAATGACTTAAAAGCATAAATGTTTTACACTGCCCAGGAACCAGAGAGCTTAATAGATGACCAACTGCCGCGGTGGAGTAGCCGAGCGGTCTAAAGCGTCTCGCTGCGGAGTGCGCGGTTGCTCGCCGTGGAGGTTCGAGTCCTCCCTGGGGCATGGGTGTGTGTGTTTGTCCTTAGGTTAGTTTACCTAGGTTTAAGTAGTTTGTAAGCTACGGACTGATGACCACGCAGTTTGGTCCGATAGATTTACAAACATTTGATTTTGATGACCAACTTCATACATCTACCTGTTCAAGCAAAAACGAGTTCTAATAGTCGGCGGACGGTCAAGAAACACTGATCATATAATGTGTTCTGTTTTTACCGATTGAGGTACTAAAACGCGAAAGACCAACGCGATCTATTACAATCACAAGAATGGTTAGTACACACAAAAGTACCTGCCATTTATACAAATTGAATAAAAGAATTTCATGTACCATTTTCTGCGAATTATCGTAAACTCACCCTGTACTTGTAACCTAATTAATGCTGACAGAGCATTACGTACTCCAAAACTGTTAAACGGGTAGGAATACAAACGACAATTTTTATAACTAGTTATTATTAACATAATGTAATTTATACAGTTGCTTCCACTAGTTACTCATTTGTTTATCTACAAAAAACATAAATATTTTATACGTCTGGTGCATCCTAAACTCGGCGCTCGAAGCAACTAGCCCCAAGGGTCTGTTGAGTTTATCAACTTTTAAACACAAGTAGCTGGGCCATCATACGAAAGCTCTTTCCTTCTAGGTCGCAATAATCTGCTTTGGGGTATTGTCATATACACCGATACACCCATTAAAATGAATGAGTCATAAGCATTCCCACCACTTCAAGAGGCGTAAAATATAGACCAGTCCCGGGCAAAACTTATAATTAATATTTTAGAATTATAGGTTAAGAAAAAATAATTTAAAGCTCGGTAGCCGTCTGCAACTTCGTTGGATACGTAAGTTACGCTTTTCTATTGTTGGGCAGCGTTTCCAGTACAGGTGCAGTTGCCTTGGTTCGGAACTGCAGATGCGCGTGACATATCTGTGAAGCGATGAGCTGAAGGCTGCCGGAAGATAATGGCGCGGTTGCCCATTTAGCTCAGTCGACAACGACGCTGTCTACCACGCAGTTGGCCCGGGTTCGATTTCCGGTAGGGAAACTGTGTTTTGTCCTCATCATCATTTTCATCATCATCGACACGTAAGTCGTCGAAGTGGCGTCAAGTAAAAAGACTTGTACCAGGCGGCCGAACAATCCCATCCGGGATCTCATTTCATTTCAGTGAGCGATAACACACTAAGGAAGTGTCCAAGTACTCAAATTCGGAATCCCAGGGACACAGGTTGGTTTTTACATCAACACAACGAAATTACAGATCACATCGCCAAAACATCTAATCGTCACACTACAGCCGATCTGCGTTTCCGTAAAATATGCAAATCTATACAACACTCAGAATATTTTCACACTCTGAATGCCACTTGAGGAAAGGAGTAAGAGACACTTCACACAACCATGACAGCATAAGCAGTTTCCGTACAAGATAGTCAAACCAACAGTCAATGAAGTAAGTACCTCAGAAGTCGGGAAGTCGTAAAAACCCAAGAACTACGGGCGTTCACCACGGAAACAGACAAGACAGAACAGTAGACATCAATGACCACTAAGAGACAACGGAAATTTCCGCAGCAAGTCACGCACTTAGCAACTGTATCAGAAGTCAGACACCCCATAACTACCCCAAGCTGAAACGGCAGCAGTCCATGACTTGGATGAACAGGCGTACAGTACCCGAAACCACATTGCCTCGCTGAGCGACCAGCGCGTCGAACCGTGACTGCCGACAACACCGGTCATTCACACTGCGCCAAGTCCCATCTCCTCTCTGTCCGTCGCGCCACGTTCTACTTCTACAAATATACTCTGCAAATCACATTTAAGTGCCTGGCAGAGGGTTTATGCAACCGTTCTATTCCCTTATAGCGCAAAGTAAAAAGCTAAATCTTTTCGTTTTAGATCTGAACTCCTATTTTATTGTTATGATCGTCTCTCCATGTGTAGATGAGTACTAACAAAATATGTTCGTATTCGGAGAAGATAGTTGCTGAGAGAAATTTCGCAAATGGATCTTGTAGCGACGAACAACGCCTTTTTTAATGATTCCCACCCAAATCGTGCATTATTTCTGTGACACTCTCTCCCACGAACTGCCTTTCTCCGAACCTTTTCTATTTCTTTTTCTTCCTCCGTCAGTCCCATTTGGTGTGGATCCCATCATGCACAGCAGTAATCCGAAATTTACCGGACGAGTGTAATGTAGGCACTTTATTTAGTAGAACTTTGGCATCCTCTAAATTTTCCGACAATGAAGGTCAGACTCTGGTTCGCGTTACCCACGATAATTCGTAATTGTAATTCCTAGATTTATAGTTGAATTTGCGGTATTAATTTGGTTTTATTTATCGTGTAAATGCATTTCAACGGACTTATTTTTAAGCTCAAATGAATGACTTCACACTTGTTATTATTTAGGGTGAACTGCCAATTACTGAACCAAACACATATCTAAATCATTTTGCCGCTGCATTTGTTTTTCGGGTGATTTAACTAACCTATAAGCGACAGAATCATCTGCGAACAGGCTAAGAGAGCTGCTCATATTTTCTCCTAAATCGTTTATAAAGATAAGGAACAGCAGCGGCCCTGTAACACTTCTCTGGGGAAAACCAGATATTACTTCCGTTGTGCTTGACAACTTTTTCGACAGAAAATCACGAATCCAGTCGGACAACAGAGACAATATTACAGATGCAATATTCTTTCGTGAGTAACTGCGTGGTGAGCACTGGGCCCAGAGCTTATGCATTCTTCCGTCTTTCCTTCCTGGACTGAATTTCCTATCCCTTAACCTCCTTTCCCATCGTCACTCCTTCCTCTCCCCACCGGGGGACCGATAACCTGAGCAGTTTTGTCCCCCTGTCCCAAACAACTAATTAACCAACAGGTTCGATATGAGAATCGATTTGAGAGCCCTTGTTGATTGCACTCATTACTTCATGTGAGTAAAGAGATAGTTGTGTTTTGCAAGAACGATACTTTCTGAATCCCTGTTGACTACCAATCAATAGGTCGTTTTCTTCGAGGTAGTACCTAATGTTTGATAAAATTATATGTTCAAGATCCTAAGTAACGTCAATGGTATGGGCCGGTAATTCTGCGAATCACTCCTACTGTGTTCCTCGAATATTTTTGTGTTACGGATCTTTCGCTGAGCGAGTAGTTACATATGATAGTTAGGTATGGAGCTATTGCATCACCATACTGTGAAAGGGATCTAAACGGTACACAATCTGGATCGTTTCTTAGATGATTTAAGTTGCTTTACCACTCCAAGGATATCTTCCATTTTACGCATACTGGCAGCTGTTCTTGATTCAAATTCTGGGATACTTGCTTCATCTTCTTTGGTTTAGGTATTTCGAAAAACTCTGTTTAGAAATTCTACATTAGTAGCACTATCGTCAGTTGCATCACTCATGCTATCACGTAATGAAGATACTGGTTGTGTTTTCCCACTGGTGTATTTTGCATATGACCTGCATTCACGAAAGCCGCGCCAGGCGGCACTTTCTGTCGTGAACATTAGAAACAGACGAAGTACGCTGTACAGGAAATTCAAATACTATGTCGCTACGGTTCAGATTCTGCTGGCAACAACTTACGTTTCGTTGATTGAATGTTCCGTTGGTGCTTGGTAGAATATTCGATACATGATCAATAAAACACACACTATACTGGCGTAATATTATATAATATTACATTGTAACAATATTGTATAAAATTGTGGAATATTACACAAGTGTCGTGTGTTTTTTCGTAATCAATTTACGTCTCGCGCAAGGACTGAAAAGATTAGAGAAGAGTCAATCATAGATAGTGGTTTTCCTCTTTCAGTATTGGGAAATTGATCAGTGAAAGTCTAGTAGCTGTAACCCCCGCCATCTATCATACGGATGGTTAGCGTAGTGTGTCACTTCTGATTTGTTACAGACAACAGCTTAGTCAACGAATGGCATTACGGATCCTCTCTATTATTATCCACCAGATCATTGACGTAAATAGAAAATAAATATGGCCCTATAACACTCTCTTTCTGGACTGAGAAATTAACCGCTTTAAGTCTGTCGAATTTGTTCATTTCCATAGTACTTGTTTCAAAATAACACTCAGCGAAACACAAAAATCCGTTCATAACACAGCGTCACATATTAGTGTTATGATCTTGAGTCTGAAGACTGGTTTGATGCAACTCTCCACGCTACTACAGCCTGTGCAAATCTCCTCATATATGATTAAGAACGACAAACCACACCCCTTTCAACATTTTTAAAATATTCCTCTCTTGGTCTATGATCTCCACATCCTCACCTCCCTCCTCTCCTCCCAACCCCCCCCCCCCCCCCCTAGTAATCGATCCCTTCTTCTGGCCAAGATATGCTAGAATTTCCATTTTTATTTCTGTTCGGTATTTTCTCATTAGATACGCGATCTACTTATCTATTTTTCAGCATTCTTCTATAGCAGGAAATTTCGAAACCTTCTATCCTCTTTTTGTTTGAACAGTTCATCGTGCACTTTTCATTCACGTATAAGGCTACCCTCCCAACAAGTGCTTTCAGATAAGGATTCTAAACTTGTAAATTAAAATTCTAACAAATTTATCTTCTCCATCTATCCTTTCCTTCTCACTGCCATTCTTATTTTTATAACTTGTCTACTCTGCCAGTCAGAATTTATTTTATAGCCCAAACAAGAAATCTCATCTACTACCTTTACTGTCTCGTTTCCTAATCTAATGCCTTCAGCATCGCCTGATCTATTTCTGCTGCATTCAGTAATCCCTGCTTTCTCTTCTTAATCTTAGTCTTATAACCTCCTTTCAGTTGATCTTTTAGGTCCTTTGGTGTCTCTGACAGGATTACAGTGTCATCATTTACTTCTTTATCCTGAATAATTCCTTCGCCAGACTTCTCCTTACTTACCTTCACAGCTTGCTACGTAAAAAGAAAGGCTACAACAATGTCTTATTCCTCAATCAAAGCTATTACAGTTACAATCGTGGGTCGTGGGTTTACCTGTTCTTAAGGTATCACCGAAGATATTTCGTAAGGTGAGTATTGTCTTCCGTGTTCCCACATTTCACCCAAGTCGAAATTTATCTTCCTAGGAGTCAGATCCATCAGCTACGCCGTTCTCCGTTAACTAATTCTCCTTAGTATTTTGCAACCAGGACTTACTATACTGATACTTCTGTAGTTTTCACACCTGTCTGCACTTGATTTCCTTGAAATTATTACTTTCTTCTTATGAGGATATATCTCCCGTTTCAAATATATTATCCACCATGTGAAATAGTTTCTTCGTTTCTGGCTCTCCCAATGATAGCAATTCACAGCGAATATCATCTACTCTCAGACAAATTCAACTCGCAGTATAGTACCTCGATTCTCATCTTCGTTACTTCCCCTTCCATCTCTACAATAGTGCCTCCAAGTTCATTTCCCTATATAGACCCTCTATATATTCCTTTCATTTTCAGCTATACCTTATTTGCTTGTTACTTGTTATTCACAACTGTTGATATTCATACATCCGCATTTTTGCCTCCGAAAGTATCTTTTATTTTCTTGTACGAGGTGTCTATCTTCACCTAGACATAGATTCTTTTATGGACTTCCATTTGTCCTCCAGCCACTCCTGTTTAGTCATACATACTGTCAATCTCATTTTAGCCGTACAACTAAGTTGCCTCCCCATGTTACGATTTGTACGAACTTCATAATTTGAATTCATTATAATATAGAGAATTTATAAAAATTAAACATTTATATCAACTTATGTGACTTATTTACTTTAATACTAGAACCGAATATACTACAAATATGGTGAAGTTACGATTGACTCGTGTTGTGTATTTATAATTTCCATCATATTCTACTGTACTTAAGTAGGCAGCAGCTTTGATCAGTTTCAGAACACATTGCCCAATATCTATCGCAAGATTGTAAATATCTGTCACTAGGCATACGTTCGGTGAATAAGATAGGAATGGTATTACGGTCTACCGCTTTGACAGAACTTCGGAACATCTTATTTCGATCATCTCCACGTTATATTCCGTTCTGGTGACAGTATGGTTATTTAGCAATTACTGTATACGATTTATATGACAAAAATATTGCTTAACGTTCTTCTATCAGCAAAGTGATCAAGTAGCCCAGGGAAGCAAAGAGGAATATGGAAAGGAAATTCAAATTCAGGAAGAAGAAATATGTCTCTGCCTATGAGTCTGACACAGACAGCAAAGGATCTTGAACATCATTTGAACGAATTAGACATTGTCTTGAAAGAGAGTATAAGTACTGACAAAAGCAAAACAAGGATGATTGGATGTAGTTGGTTATATTAGGTGAAGCTGATTGTGAAACGAGAAAATAGAAGCAGTCGATAAATTTTGGTGTTTTCACAGTAAAATAACATATGGTGTAAGGAGAATATATAAAATGCAGAACGGAAATGGGAAGAAAAGTATGTCGAAAGACGAGATGTTTGTTAACATCAAATATTAATTTAGTGTTAAGAAATATTTTTTGAACGTGTTTGTCTGGATTGCGGCCTTGTACCGAAGAGAATTGTGGAGAATAATTAGTCAGGACATAAAAACGATAAAAGATTTTAAAACGTGATAGTAGAAAAGAACGCTGGATGCTAAATGGTGGATGGGTCAACTATTGTGGAGGTTAAGAAACAATTGCGAGAGAAACGTTATTTGTGCCATAACTTGCCTAAAACACGGGATCGATTGATAGGATACATTCTGGGACACCGTAGAAACGTCATTTTGATATTGTAGGGAAGTGTCGGAGTAAAAATCATTGGAGAGACTACGAGACGAGTACAGTATGCACGTTCAAATAAATATTGGTTGCTGCCCTTATTCAAATATGAAGATATTAATTTAAATGTAAATTAAGAAAATCTAAGACGGTTTTTCGTCTCAAATATGTCCATGACATTGAAGATGAAGGTGAAGCAATGAATTAAAATTAAAATTTGTGATGCAGCCGGGCATCGAACCCGGACCTCCATTTTAATTCATTGCTTTACCTTCATCTTCAAATATGAAGAGGCTTGCAGAGGATAGAAGAGCTTGGAGAGCCGCGTCAAATCAGTCTTCGGACTCAAGACACAATAACAAACTTGAATAAAAAGTATCCGGATTTGTAGTGATAATTTTTTGATCGCTCCCGATTAGGTTGAATGCTTGTCCAACAGCTCTCTAAAAACGTATCTTGTGCAATGGTACCAGCCCAAATAACTTCCATTTCATAAATTATAACAGCTACGTGACCCACTATTCTTTATGAAAACAAACCTCTTTTTAATTAGTCTGACTTGATTTATGACACACAAAAAACTGTATCTCCCAAAAATTAAGCTTCCCTTAACTGTAAGACCACTGATAGACTGTCACTCTACAAATAAAATTTCAGTAAATCACTTCCATAAAAAATATATCTGTCATAATATTCAGATTCACAAAGGAAAACATTGTTCTACATCTTGCCGGCAATTCAAACACTGTTTCGTAAGTCTCACAAAAACTTTCGATCTACCCTCTAACAGAAAATAAAAGCACTTAGACTTCGGAATGTAATGACAAGATTATTGACGGTAATGTCAGCAACAAAATCGTCAACATTTTGCACACGTCAGTCACATCAAATTGAGTATTTTTATGACCTCTCAAGACCAAATCTTAATTCACACAAATCTTCAAAATCAATATTATCTTTCAGAAATATCTTCACAACTTCAATAAAGTCTTGAAGAACAAAATTCACCTTGACAAAATTGGTATTTGCTCTTCGTAGCTTTCACCAAAGAACACATAGTAGTCTTATTAAGATCCTTATCTTGTCAGTGACATTCGATGCAATCTGGACAAAGTCCCAACTACAACTAATTCATATTACAATATTTATCATGTTACTTAATTTTACATCATTTTAATAACTACAAGAATTTCACTTAAAATTTCCGCTATGATAAGCCGTGGTCGATAAAACTTTCCCTTAACATTTCGTCTTTGGCTGAGGAAGACGAAACGTTAGGGAAAGGTTTTACCTATCGACTAAGCCCTATCAGCCCGGAAATTTTAGGTGAGTTTAACGCCGACAGTGAAATCCTTCATTCAAGTATAAGAATTGTCGGTTACAGCGCGGAAAAGCAGGCAGTGGGTTCGTCTCTCGCTCGACAACCTTCGGCAAATAACAGACAGTAGCCCAATTTGTTTTTGTATGAAGAAAACGAATTTTCAATACGAGGTCGCGGTCTTCATTTTTTCTCAATAAGAATAAGAGAAGAGAAGCGTTTCTGAAGAAACGAAACTTGTCGACATCCAATATTAGTTTAAATGTTAGGAAGTCCTTTCTGAAGGCATTTGTCTGGAGTGTAGCACTGTATGGAAGTGAAGCGTGGACAATAAGGATTTCAGACGAAAAGATGATAGAAGCTTTTGAAATGTGGTGCTACAGACGAATGATGAAATTTAGATGCGTAGATCATGTAACTATGAGGAGGTGCTCAACAGAATTGGGGAGAAAAGAAATTTCTGGCGTATTCTAAGAGAAGGGATAGGTTGGTGGGACACATCGTGAGACATCAAGGAATCGTCAACTTAGCATTAGAAGGAAGTGTGTGGGGTAAAAATCGTAGAGGGAGACCGAGGAACGAATACAGTAAGCAGATTCAAAGGGATGTAGGTTGGAAGGTATTCTCAGATGAAGAGTCTTGCACAGGACAGGTTATCGTGGAGAGCTGCATCAAACCCGTCTGGGGACTGAAGACCTCAAGAACAACAAGAATAAAGAATTGTGTAGATCCCTAAAATAGTATTTATATATAACGTCGTTTCGATATCTGCCATCAACAGATCTATGAGCCTCTGAACTGCAAATTAAAGTTCAGTGGCAACAATAAAATCTCTACCTACTAAGAGGATCAACTAAAGTCTTTAGTTACCTAGTAAGAGCATCAACTTTAGTTCAGAGACTTTTAGATCTGATGATGACAGAAGCCGAAACGACGTTATAAATAAATAAAATTTTAGCTACCAAGACGGTTTTTTATTTTTAATAACCAGATTCATCCCACTGGTGTTGGCGGTGAGGTGTACTACAGCGTGCTTCTGCGTCGTCGCCCTTGAACGGGAAATAAAGTATTCACAAGACCTTTCAAAAGAATATTCACCAATAAGCATGTGTCATAATTGTAGTATAACTAATTTTGGCCCACTTTAGGTTCCGGTAGTAACACTAAAAGTGGGCCTTTGCGATCGTCTTTTGACAGCTCGAAATTTAAATGTAAATAACGGCTTAATTATTCATCTGACACGAAAATTGAATAACCTAATTGGTAGAGGAGAAAATTCTCTACAACTTAGCTCCCTTATGTTTTTTTCATATATCGTATCGTTTGAGACATATTTGCAAAAATAACGCAGTTTTGACACCCTCCATTGAATTAAGGAACACCAGCCGTTCGGAGATGTCACGTGACATTCCTCGCCCAGAACTCTCTCTGGCATACGTATTTGATGATTTTCTTATTGTAACTTACACGTTGTCATTTCAAAGGAATGGCGCACTGAAGAATTAACTAAAACACATCGTTCTTCGTACGATAAATGATAATCTAGTGTCTACAAATGCCATATTAGCATCAGGTAACATCGGCCAGCAATAATATGAATTAAAGGACTTGTCCTTTGATAGCCGTAGCGTAGTGGGCAAGGCGTTGGACTCTAGTGCAAAAGGTCGTAGGTTCGGAACACGCCACTGTCAATTTTTTTTTTTTCCTAAAAGAGTTTCGGACACTCTTATTAATTGGTTTTTTTATTATTTAGATTATTTTTTTTTCCAAAATGTTTGCAAAACTTAAATAACTACAAATCTAAAGTGGACCGTAAGACACGTCAGTGAGATTTTTTCACTGCGAAACTCAGCTTACCGAAGAGAAGGCAGGACGCTTACTTACGCGTACTACTACATGTGTTGGTTTGCCACCTAGATAAACCGAAGCTCAGACACAGAGGATAAAACCGTTGTGCGAAGGCCAGCAAAATGCTGCTGTGCGTGTCTTCTTTCAGGTAGCCCCTAACGCCACCCCAACCAAGCTTTGGCTTCCCGCTTTTTCCTCCCCTCTTTCCTTCCTCCTGCACCCCCTCCCCGCAGCCCAGCGTCCCTCTTAATATACCGGCCGAGTGCTTCCCTGACTAATGAGATTGTTTGCACAACAATCAGAGTTTGTTTTAGCGTGTCCGGCAGCGGCGGAACGTCCGCCCCGGCCCCTGGAAGAAGAGGGAGGAAATGGCTGATTTCCTCTGGCCGCGCGGCCAGCAAGGAGCACCAGCAGACTGGCGCCAGCAGACTGGCGGGACGCTGCCGCTGACAGCGCCAAAGGCCGCCGCCACCTCGACTTAATATCTTTGGCCAAAAGGCGGACTTAATATCGGCATTCTTAGAAGTTGTCGGGCGCCGGCCAACTTGTTAGCGCTTTGTGTGAATTATTAATCCTGGGGGCGGCGTACCTTGTGTGAAAGCGGCAGGCGGGGCGTTTCTTGTGGAGCGCAGGAGACGTCCGGCTTCCGACAAAGGCTTACAACACCCGCTGCCCCCTGCAAGTTTCTTTGACTGCGCCTTCTGTGCGCGCGTACTAAAGTTTTTTTCTTCATCACACTTCTGCATCGACATTGTTACCTTTTCAAGTGCAAAATTCAAATGTTTGTAAAGCTTATGGGACTTAAATGCGAGATCCGGTGGCGTAACTAGGACTTGGCTTTCGGGGGGGGGGGGGGGGGGGGAATAGATCTGCTTTACGATCAAAATTTTAGTCAGTTTCCAGACAGACTACCATCTACCACTCCCGTTGAAGAAACTAATTGACTTCCATCGAATGAGAGCTTATGGTAAAACACCCAAGGTTTCCAATCTTTACCTTTACCAGATTGCTGTTATACGATTTCTTTTTTTTTTTTTTTTTTTTTTTTTTTTTTTTTTTTTTTTTTTTTTTTCTGGTTCTGGGGGGGGGAGTTTTATCCCCCTTATTCCCCCCCCCCATAGTTACGGCACTGGCGAGGTCATCATACACTAAATGAACTAACTTACACGAAAGACAACACAAACATCCATGCCCGAGGGAGGATTCGAACCTCCGACGCGGGAGGCCACGCGATCCGCAACGTGGCGCTCCAGACACCTCGGCTACTCCCGCGCGGCTTTCAAGTGCAACACCATGACGACATTGAAATGTACCGATCAGAGCTTTCTCGGCAGCTGTCATTTCAGAAGCAGCGTTAATCTCCTTAGATTCTGCAGGACAAATATGCATATACTTTGAGATATGACCATCGTTTAGTCATCCGTCAAAGATTCGTGGCAAGCAAAAAGACAATCTGAAGACTGGCTTGAACACCACAGTGCTTTACTAGTCATGTTCCTGTTGGTAGTTGGTATGCCGTTGCCTACCTCCGACCTTCGAACTGACTTAAGCCCTTTCTGTACGAGACATGTAACACGCACAAGGAAGTCGTTGTCAGCTGCAAAGTCTCTTGCGATAGACCGTCAAACTACAAAGAAGCGTTCAAACGGTACGCATTTGTTGAGTAGTCTGCTTCACACGTCTATTTCGTTTGTTGTCAACTTACAGTAAATGAATCGACGCGTGAATATCACTTTTCAAAACTGTATTTAATTGTTTTCGTGCAGTTCATGCGTAACTACGTCACTCACGTGTGTTAACGTCCTCATTATAAAATGCGATTACATACTTCCAGCCCCTGCGGTTTGAGGCGCCTATGTATATCATGAACAAGCTCAGGTTTGTATACATAGTCATTTCACTTCGATAAAGCTTCAAATAATGCTCACCAAAAACAAATATTTCATTTGTTAACTACAGCACATTTCAGAAAAAATAGCAAACATTATAGAATATGGTAATAAAGAAGATTAGCAGTTAAAATTTCATACAACGTGTGTCCAATTTTTATCGGGTACAGATATACAGCTCTTGGTACGTACAACAAACTGATTTGGAAATTTTGACTGATTCTTTCGTCGGTTCTTGGTAGATCACCATATTTACTTTTATTTAAATAACCGGTTTTCGGCGTAGTTTAAAGTCTGAATATGTCCTAGTAAGCCGAAAACAGGGGAACTAAGTGGAAATAAACTTGTAGCAGATACACAAAAATTTACTTTTAAGTAAGTGTGATGTTATACAACCAAAACCGACGGATAAATCAGTGAAAATTTCTTGATTTACATATGTTCTACGTCTGTTTGCGTTTCATATTAACAGCTATATCTCTGTATTCAATAAAAATTGTACACAGGTTATATTTTTAATGCAATTCCTCTACAGTATCACCTCCTAAAATACTTACGACTGAGTCGAAAAACTACGTTCCTCTGAGCAGGAGACAAGTAGAAATTCTTAAACAAATTCCCGAGTTGGCTTCGTTTGTCAGCTGGGTTCCCCAATCGATCGTCTGCGCAAGCGCGAAACACTGGCATACGCGTGAGAATAGGATCCATCCTATTTCGTCTACTAGCGATCGTATACGTGTATCTTGTGCAAGTGGACGCCTCTACACTGTACGCGGACGGCGTAACCGGTGCATCATGGGTAATCTCGTAAGCTCTCACTTCCCGTGTAGAAAGTGCTTTACCCAGCAGTTATAGGAGGACCTGCAGTTTAACGTGACTCCGAACCACGGTTGTCAAGTAGCAGTAAAAAAGTCATTGCTGGTTCCAAAACGCAAAATATGTAGAAGTCGAGACGTTAACCTTCTTCCTCTTACAGATCACGCCGTTTTACATGGCCACTGAGCGGAGAATGTCGGGAGCAGAAGCTTGCATTCAGCTCGTAGCGCATTGGCTGTTAAAACAAGCCCCGCCTCTTTTTCCCATTGCAGCCAGCTTATGGCCTGTAGTTCTCAGATTTTAAAAGAAATAACCTATAACAAGTTAGAGCGTCACAGAAGAAACACGAAATTAAGAATCACTTTAATGTTTGAGAAATCGATTACTGGAACTTATATCTACGAAATATGAATATTTTAAGGGACTTATTAAGCGGGTGTAGCAACGCTGTCTGACGCTTCATTCTCGCAGCACTGAATACAAATCAGAATTACATTCCCACACCACTTTCCATGGCTGCCTTCCTTTTTCTAAAAGAAGTCGTCGTGGTATGAGGGCTTATTTTAGCAAGTAACAAAGTGAAGAACAATAGTTAATAACAAGCACAAATCAACAATACATTGACGATGTCTACGGTGTTTAATGCCGTTATAGGTAAGTTTGGTAGAGGGCAGAAACATTCCGTAGACACACGAACTCAGCCGACTTGCGCCGATCACGGAGGGGCCATCACTCCACAACGTGATGTCTACAACCAGACATCTTTCACAATTAGTGACTGACTTTTTGAAAGCTTTGATTGTTAATGCGTTATTAGTTGATATTTAATGCTATGAAATTTTACCAAATATGAGTTTTATAAATCTTCAGTACGTCAAAAATAACTGCGAGGTGCGGATGTTGGTTTCGGGGTGGGTTAATGCATACACAAGGTGAAGTGTGTCAACTACTACATTGACTAGCATTCGAGCCATTTCGTACGTTTCAGTCTCAGCCCGAATACCAAAACAGTTGGTGTCTCCCCAAGAAACGTCCAGCGTCAGGAGGTTGAGAAGTGAATCACAACCTCAAAATTGCCTGGGCATCTCTGTGCAACGTATGCGTGCTATCTGCACTACTTAAAAGTTTCTTATGTGATAAAAATACTCTCATAATACAGCTAAAAGCAGATAAAATTGTCTGCTACGAAAATGAAACAAGAATGATAGGTTTTGTTTTCTTTCTTTTTTTATGATCAGCTTTTCTAACGGGGCTTCACTCTACGACCGAAGACATAGGATGAGGCAGCCAATGGGCTTGCCGAAGCGTTAATTTGTAAAATAGTGAATTGACAGTGGTTGTTTTATCAGTTCATTTACGCCACCAGTTTCTAATACGGCGTCGAAACGGGTAGGTCTGAAGAAGTGATATAACAACAACGTCTGTTGAAATATTTTGGCAGTTACTATCCCTGTTCTATTCAATACAGTAAGTCAGATGTCCAATAAGCAAGGTATCAGAAAGTGAACCGCTATTGCTGAAAACTAGTTTCTATAAAAAGTAAATTTCTGTCTTACACGTGAACAACTGAAGAGATAACAGAGAACGCAACGAAATTCGGATCGCAGAATTTCTTCATATTTTCTATATTTTGTCCAGTAAGACAACATAATTTGGAAGCAGTTGGGCATACAACTTCGAAAATTTCGAGTACCTAAATGAGAAGTATTATGTTTCGAGTATATATCAGATAATTGCGAACCTAAGAAAGATGTCACGATAGTCGTGTGAGTCTCATCATCCCGTAACCGGTATATAGCTGTGTTAACCCTGCTCATTGTTTATTACTTTAGACTTATATATATTTATCGCATCATTATTATTTCACATATTACATGTCTTAGGCAATACAATGAAAAAATCTTTTCATTTTCAGGAACATTTGTTGAATTCGTACTTTGTTGAATATTTTATAATTTTTTTTATTTTTTTATTTTATTTTATTTATTTATTTATTTTTTTTTTCTGGAAAAGTTATGTACATACCTGATTCTTCAATGTCAAGGAAATTAAAGGTAACTGTAAATAATCATTTGAAACATGTTTTCTTGTACTCTGATAAGGGATTCTGCAAATCAGTACAGGCACACATTTTCAGGAAAACTTCAGATGTTTACTGTTTACTAGTAATCAGTTATAAATGTAATACCTACTGTGGTAAAAATAACTAATTAACACCCAAATGAGATTCAAAATTCAATAAAAGTCTATGTAAACACACTTATTTCTAAATTACATCAATTTTGAAATGTAATGTGAAATCAATACTTTACTCATCGGGCAACCACAGTTGAATTGATTCATTTTTTTTTTTTTTTTGGTAACACACCGCTGCGACTGTTAAAAATTCTTTACTAATAACTCACGACCGGTTTCGCAAATTAAATTTGCATCATCAGGTGCTTATTTCTTTCAGATCTGAACCATATGTTACTTTGACTATACTAGCTGATCCTCATTATTATTCTTCATTTGTAACCAACCTGCCTATAAAACCATCTATAAAATCCCTTTCTTCAAAAATTGAAATACCACAATCAGCTTGAATATATATATACAGTCAAGAAATTTTCAGCTTGGTGGGCGATATGAAGTATTTATTTTAAAATAATTTACATATCGATTTCTTTCTCACGATGGAACATCATCAGTGCAAACTACTAACTATGGTGACTCATGTACTCCACATAAAACATTTAACAGTCAGGTCCAAAACTAACCAAAAAGATCTATCTACTAAATGTTACAAGACAAGTCAAAAAAATAACTAAAAAGGTCTTTTAGTTATTTTATGGGCCTAACTGTTAAATGTTTTATGCAGAGTAAATCAGTCATCATGACTTGCATTCTGCATTGATGATGTTCCATGGTGGGAACGACATCTATACGTAAATTATTTAAAAATAAATACTTCGCATCGCCCTGCAAGCCTGAAATTTCTTGATTTTATTACAATGTTGAAGTGGTCAGGAACAATCTCCATTATGGGGTCCAATTACAGTATATAAAAATGTTCACGAAATAAACACTGAACTCATTCGATTTAGTAATCCGCCGGTTACGAAATTCGAACGCACCACATGTCCACATCGCGAATTCGTGCTTTAGGTTCCAATAACACACATAACTAATGCGAAAAGTTTCCCTTGCGATTGTCTCAAATTGCTCAAATTGATCATCTTACAACTTGCAAGATGTGTTTTTATGGATTACTGAAAGAGTACAAACTCTTAAGTAATTCAATGACAAGAACGTTGTTACCTCCTTTAGTAAGCAATAACCTACAGGAAAATACGTAACAGACACATAATAATACAATCTACCGTAAAATATTCATCTTTGTGTTATGAACACTGAGCAGCCACAAAAATGGATGAACACTTGAGTTATACGTATTGTTGTAAGTTGGCACCACTGCCTACTTTTGAACTCTGAGATGCAACCGCAGTGCACACAACTGACGTAGGAAGTTTTGGACTCTACCTTGCAGCAAACAGTACGTTATGTTCAACGACGTCAACCTAAATAACGATGAAATGCATGATCTCTGAAACCTCTAAAGAGGCCAAGTCGATGGTGCACAGTCAGTGGGAGCATCTGTGACTAATCAAACATCTTACGGGTATGCTGCCGGGTGACATCGACGACCACCGCTGATATGTCGACGGGAGCACACGGTGCTATTCTCAAGGCACAACTACACTCAACAAAGCAATGTGCAAGACAGTTTAACACCACGGTTTGCAAAGGGTAAACAAGGAAGATAACACACACAGTACAAGTCACTACAGAGTCAGCACAACCAAAGATGACAATACATCAAAAATATCGATACTATTAATCAACAGGTGAGGCAGCATTAATTCTGTGCCTCTGTTTTTTGACGAGAGGCAGTATCGGATTCCAAGCAGAATTTAAACAAAAACAACAATCTCTGTTTATAAGGTTGCTTGTTAGTTTAATTTCAACAGCTTCCTTAATAACATTATCACAATATGTGGAAGTGCATGCCAGAATCCATGTCTTCTTGTATTTCATAGGATGATTGGTGCGAAGACAGTGTTCTGCAATAGCGGATTTGTTTAACTGTTGTAAGCTTGTGTGACGTATGTGTTCAATACACTGTTCTTCCACAGTCCTGACTGATGAATATATGACATGCCACAACTCCAAGGAATAAGATAGACACCAGCTTTAGGCCAACCAAGATCATCCTTTACAGACCCCAACAGGACCGTTATCTTACAAGGTGGTAGAAAAACACATTTCACATCGTATTTCCGCAAAATACGACCAATGCTATTGGAAATATTTCCTGCGTTAGGCAAAAAGGCCATAGATTTAGGTGCCACTTCGCTACTATCGTCACTCACCCGTAGCACAGTAGGCTGATAACGCAACGAACGTTTTATCTGTCTCTTACTATAGCCATTTTGACGAAAGGTGGCCTCTGAGAAGGGATAACTCAGCTATCAAACTTTCAGGGTCTGAAATGAAATGGGTCCTATGAACCAAAGTACGAAGTACTCCTTCACGCTGAGCTGGATGGTGACAACTATCAGCTCGCAGATACAAATCAGTGTGTGTAGGCTTCCTATAAACAGCATGTCCCGATGTACCATCAGCCTTCCTTCTGACCACCAACACAGCAAGGAAGGGAAGGCAGTCATTATTTTCCACCTCCATAGTGAACTGAATATTCGGGTGGATTAAATTTAGGTATTCCAAAAACCCGTTTAAATTCTCACTACCATGAAGCCAAACGACAAACGTATCGTCTACGTATCTGAAAAAATACGCAGGTTTTAAGGACGCTGACTCTTAAGCACGTTCCTCGAAATCCTCCATAAAGAAATTGGCCACAAAGGTGACAACGGCCTTCCCCTTGCCTACGCCGGGAGAAGGTTTCACATCTGTGGCTAAAATAGCTGCACTGTTTAACGTTTGAATAGCGGCAATGTCTTCGACAATAACAGTGTACACGAAACAAGGTAAGACATCATTGACGAAGAGCATTAGTGACCGGAAGCCGAAGTTAACCGAGCATTAAAAACAATAGTAGCCAGGCATTATAAAAATTCCATGGTAAAAGCGAATGGAAAATCAACACTCACTTGAATAATTCCGTTTCGATAAAAAGAGTACTATTGGGGCTTAGCATTCGTCAGAGGGACGCAGTTACTAACCCCTTAATAATTAAAGCCAATGCAAAGCTACGATTCTAAGAAGGAAGTAGATCATTAATTGGACGCTTGATGTTGGGATGAAACAACATGATTTATGTATATACAGTCCCAAAAGAAAATTACGATAAGGCATATCTGCTTCCTACAGTCAAGTATGGGGAAAGTTGTGTTATTAAGCTGTTTTATCATTAAGTTCACTGGACGGATAACCAAGAAAAAATAACTTAACACTCGCGAAAGCAAACTGCTTAGTATAACTTACATATACGAAAATAAGTTTCTTCTGTCGAATGTGGACGGAGTTGCGTATGAAAGAAAATAAATAAAATGAGATCTTAAAGGTAAGACATTTTCTGCATAATTTCCAAGTACATTGAGACATTTTTCATACCGCTTTATAAGCTGCAAAAAGCCATCCAAGAAAAAATCAGTGCGTTGTATACGGAAGAAGCGTAGAACGGCTTGTTTGACGTCAGCATTGCTTCTTCAAAGCTGGAAACAGATGGAAGTCACTTGGTGCGAGTTTAGGACTGTATGGCGGATTCTTTAGGCGCTCCCAACCAAGAGTTTCAATATGGTTTTGCGTTGCCTTCGCCGATTGTGGTCTTGCATTGTCTTCCAACAACAAAACGCCAGATCTGATAATGCCAGGCTGCATTTTCCGAAACACCTCTTTCATTTTAGACAGAGTGGCACAGTAACGCGCAGCGTCAGTGGTTGTATCCGCCAACAAGTCCAGCAGCAAAACTCCTTGGAAGTCCCACTAAACGGTGAGTAGCACTTTACCTGCAGACGGAATGCTTTTGAACTTCTTTCGGACAGTTTCCACTCCATAGCCGTTCAACGCTTCTTTCGTATGCAACGCCCTTATTTTTTTTTCCTGGACACTTTTTGAAGCTTATAAATCTGACTAATGTCTCAATGTATTTGGAAATTATGTAGAAAAATAAAGTTAGTCCTATCTTTAAAGTCTCATTCTACATATTTTTTATTTTATCATTTATTTATTTATTTATTTATTCCTTTCATACACAACTTTATCGACAGTCGACAGGAGAAACTTATGTTCCAACTCTCCTTCGTAGATAACAAGATTTTAGGTATTCCAAAATAGTAATGTGTACATACAAACAGCTATAAAGTTTCAGGCGTTCTTTTCACTGTATCAGAAAATCTTCAGACAACACCGAGGACATCTTAATCGCCAGGTCTCAATGTAACTAAACCTTTTTGGGAGGTTATTTAGCAGAGAATGAAGATGAAATAACATTGTTGAAGTAATGGGTTATAGTTTTGGTACAAGAATATATAAAATTATGTTGTAAACTGTAAAGACACTATATTTGTTTCTCTGAGTGTTGCATTTGTTTTCAAAGCCAGTGGTTTGCGAAATTCTTACATATAAATATATATTGTGTTGAAGTCAGATGTTCACATTATTTGGTCTACCCCTTTAGTACCAATCTCAGACGCAGATGTGAACTAATAAGTTTTGCGTACAAATCACTGAAACACTCATAAGCAATGGTCTGCAACACACCACGGTAGCAGCCTATATAGAAGAGCTGAACCGTACTAGCTACCAGAGAAGTGCCGGGCTCGTTGCCCTAGCAGCGTCCTCTTTTGTGTGACCGGACAGGTCAGTGTTAGGCATCAAACGGAGTGGACACGTGTTACCAAGTGCCACTATGCCCCGCCAACATCACGGGGTGGAATATCGACGTGCGAGTGCGTTCAAAGGCTGCAGAACTGATTGGTCTACAGGAGACGGTTCAGTCGTCGTTCTTTGACACTGGGGATCGTCTAGGGAAACACTACGTGGAGCCAGTGCAGAGGGCCGCACAGGACCCCGAGAGGGTACTGGACGATGCTAATACTACGTGACCTCTCCGCGAGGTTACAGCCATTTTAACAGCTTGGCCGTAACGGACAGAAAAACTTCGTCCATGTTGTTAGTTCCGTGTTCGAACTTTGAAACCAGTGTGCAAGAAATGTGAGCTGGACTGTGCCACACATGCGTTGGCTCACATTCACCAGGAACGACCGCACGGTAATGTCAACACCGTTGTGCCAATTGACAAATTTTCTTATCTTCGACACCGCTGCAGTGAAGGCAGTCGAGTAGACTATTAAGTGATACAGCGGACAAACTCAATATAAGATGGTTAATGGTGACGTCGCCTGTAACATACATGGATTGATATGAGACATTTTGCATACGACAAGTAGGTCTTAAGCGCCCGAGGAAGTGTAACTTAGAAGAGTGTAAATCAATTAAACCAAAAGTAATACAGGCCAGCAACAGAGATAAAAGGAACCAAATCTAGGCAAAAATAGGGTGCAGCTGTACTATATTACAAGTCAATTATGCAAGTCTGCCTCCAAAAGAGAAATTGTAGAAGTTTTAAACAATTGAGCAGAATACGGAAATAACAGCCATGGGGCAACCACTCTGTAACACGCTGAAACCTCCTTAAAGCTGCTGCACTCTCACCACAATACGAAGCATACTCGCTTAAAATGTATACTGATCTGTCACAGTGCACGTTTCGGAAGCTGACCATTGTGGGTTTGACATCGAGAAGGGCTGCTAGTTTCTTATTGTCTCGATACAGGGGAGATAGCGTTACGGAAATTATTATCTGGGATGGGAATCATTACAACAACGACGCTTATCGCTGCTGCGTGGGGTACTTACGAAACTCCAATCGCCAACATTCTCCTCCGAATGCGAAAATATATTGTTGACTCCCACTTACATAGGAAGAAATGATCATCAGAATAAAATACAAGAAATCAGAGCTCGAACGGAGATTTTCAGGTTATTTCTTCCCGCGCGCTATTCTAGAATGGAATGGGAGATAAATAGTTTAACGGTGGTTTGATGAACCCTCTGACATGCACTTAAATGTGATTTGCTGAGTATCTCATGTAGATATAGGTGTAGATGCCTTTCCTCCAGCGATCCCCAATTAAGTTGCCGGCGCATTTCCGTGACACTCGCGCATTGGTCGAAGCTACCAGTAACAAACCTAGCTGCTCGCCTCTGAACTGCTTCTATGTCTTCCATTAAACTGATCTGCTGCCGGTCACAAACACATGAAAAATACTTAAGACGTGGTCGTACAAGCGTTTTATACGCGGTCTCCTTTACAGATGAAGTACATCTTCCCAAAATTCTCCCACTAAACCGAAGTCGGCTGTCCGCCTTACTCACAACTGTCCCTACATGTTCGTTCCATTTCATATCGCTCTGCAGAGTTACGCGTAGATATTTGAACGACTCAACTACATCAAGAAGATCACTACTAATGCTGTATTCGAACATTATGGGATAGTTTCTCCTACTCATGCGCATCACCTTACATTTTTCTACATTGAGAGCTAGCTGCCATTCTTCGCACCAATTAGAAATATTGTCTAAGTCATCCTGTATGATATTACAGTCAATTAAAGACTACACCACAGCATCATCAGTAGACAGCTGCAAATTACAAGTTACTCTGTCCATCAGATCATTAACTTTATATAGATATAAAATAATAGCGGTCCTATCACACTCCTCTGGGGCACGCCTGACGGTACACTCGTCTCTGATGAACACTCGCCGTCGTTCTATTACTTAGGAAGTCTTCCAGCCAGTCACAAATCTGTGATCCTATACCATCAGCTTGTATCTTCGTTAGCAGTCCGCAGTGTGGCACCGCGTCGAACGCCTTTTTGAAGTCTAGAAAAACACAATCCGCCTGTTGCCCTTCATCCATGGCTCGCAAGATATTATGTGAGGAAAGGGCAAGCTGAGTTTCACATGAACGATGTTTCCTAAACCCGTGCTGATTCATAGAAAGCAGCCGTGCATGGCTCACAATCTAGCCTCTCACGTCTTGAGGGCGATGTGAGTAGGTACCATTACACGAAGGAGGTTTTCACAGGCCGAGGAATTTCCGTAGGCCTTACCACATGTCATATGTGAACACTTAAAACGCCTGAGGAGTAAGCAAGCATTCTTCGAAGAACAACACTACTTTCCTCGCCTTGCCGTTAATCTGATAAACCGGCAAGCGTATAAGTAGATAGGCGCCTTCAAGCCGCGAGGCGGAGTATCAGAATCATATTCGTGGTTTTTGATTCCATGCCTTGGCGTAACACGGCTCTGACTGAAGCACGTACTCACAGAATAAAGAGGATACAGAAGGGAATGCAAAGTCGGCTACTTTGATCTCTATACAGGCATGTATGGTGCTTAGCGGTCTAAAGCGTCTCGCTGCGGAGCGCGCGGTTGCTCGCCGTGGAGGTTCGAGTCCTCCCTGGGGCATGGGTGTGTGTGTTTGTCCTTAGGTTAGTTTACCTAGGTTTAAGTAGTTTGTAAGCTACGGACTGATTACCACGCAGTTTGGTCCGATAGATTTACAAACATTTGAAAATTTGATTTTTGGTGTTTAGCGCCATATTTAAAACCATCGCGCGCAAATCGCCATGGCAATGGAACAAGTCAGTACATAAAATTGTAACAAAAGAATAGTAATAGATAAAATGAAATGTACAGCACTCTTATGCACATAAACATAAATCAACAATTAACAACAAAACACAGATTTTTTTAAAAGTTTTCCAGAATGAGTTAGACATTAGAAAACTCTTTTGTTTAGACTTGCCGCGGTAGAGTGGCCGAGCGATCTACATCTCTACATCTACATAGATACTTTGCAAATCACATTTAAGTGCCTGTCAGAGGGTTAATTAAGCACTTTCAAAGCCTTTCTCTACCGTTCCATACTCTAATAGCAGGCCGGACAAAATAACACCTAAATCTTTCCGTTTTCGATCTATTTTCTCTTATTTTATTGGGATGGTCATGTCTCCCTATGTAGGCGGGTGTTAGAAAAAATATTTAAACGTTAAGAAGCAATATTAGTCGCGGTGGAGTAGCCGAGCGGTCTAAAGCACCTCGCTGCGGAGCGCGCAGTTGCTCGCCGTGGAGGTTCGAGTCCTCCCTGGGGCATGGGTGTGTGTGTTTGTCCGTAGGTTAGTTTACCTAGGTATAAGTAGTTTGTAAGCTACGGACTGATGACCACGCAGTTTGGTCCGATAGATTTACAGATATTTGAACATTTGATTTGAAGTAATATTAGGTGCTTGAAATTTCGCAAATAGAACTCGCCGCAACGAATAACGTCGTTCTTTCAATGATTTCCACCTCAAGTGGAAGTCTAATGCGTCTCGCTGCGGGGTGGGCTTGCCATCGGAGGTTCGAGTCCCCCCAAGGGCATGTTCGTGTCTGGTGTCCTTAGGTTAGTTTAAGTAGTTTTTAAGTCTAAGGACTGATGATTATTGCAGTTTGCTCTAATAGGTTTACAAACATATGAACATTTGATTTTAGACTTGAAGGTATGTGGGTTTTTTAATCCTTGAGGCAACTTACTGAAAATAGATGCGGCAGATACAACACGCCGTTTTGCAAAAGGGGTAAAGAGGTGAGATTCAAATGCAGATTCGATCTCTGTCTAGTATTGACTGAGTGAACGTTGCTAATTCTTGGATAGAAACAAACATAATTATCAATGAAAGGTTTCAAAATATTAGCAAATTTAAGAATTACCAGGCTACTTAACAGAGGTCGACAAGAGTTTCACGAACTTACGCTACATACTGCTCGAATCGCCCGTTTCTGCGCAATAAATAACCTTTCTCAAACAAGAGAATTACCTTAAAAATAAATTCATACGTCATAATCCAGTTACAATAAGCAAAGTTTACTACTTTTCGTGTTGAATTATCACTTATTTCAGATGCTGTTCTAGTGGAAAAAACTTGAACATGGACTTTCGACGACGGTTTACTACTTATATGAAACACAGAAATTATGAACTGTTTATTTTCATTAAATAGTCATTGTGTGTACACAAAATGTCATTTAACATTGTGTTAGAAATTATGATTTCTGAGTCTTTCTGTAATTTATCATCAATTAATATTGTCAAAGACATGAAATTAAGTCTTTATCTAGATTATTTGATACTGTGACAGTATTTGAAACAACATCCTTCAATATCAAGATGGTATCATCAGTAAACCAACAAATTCTTAGAAATTCTTAAATTCTAAATGTTGACACATCTCATCCGTTTCCGGTTATTGATATGAATTCAACGGAAAAGTGAAAAAAATGGTGCTGGACCTGGATTTGAACCCCAGTTTCCCGCTTTGGCCCAGCAGTCACCTTACCGAATAAGGCTATCCAGAAACGTTTCCTGTTCTGCCCAAGTTCTCCATTCATATTACGATGGTGGTGCCCCTGCCGATAATGGAAAAACGATATCATCGTTTGTATATGCGTTCCGTACGGCCAATTGACAATTTCAATGCGGATGCGTAAAACGCTCATCCCTTGCGAGAATCCGGTATAGGCTGCGGGCAAGAAGAAGTAATGGGCAGGGGGCACTACCACCATGGCATAACTTGACAATCTAGGCAGGACAGGAAGCGTGCCTGAATAGCCTAATTGCTTAAGGTGACCGTTGACCCGAATCTGGAACTCCGAGTTCGACTTCCGGTCTGCCACAAACTTTCAACTTTGCTGATGAGTTTGATGAGTTTATTTCAATGCTCTGAAACGGTCGAGATGTTTAAATATTTCCAATTCATAAAATTACGGCCTTTAATGTCAACCATAGTGTATGTTCATTCGGACATATCCGAAAGAACAGACACAATATCAATAATTGTATTTTAGAATTACCCATTGTACTCACAATTCGTATCATTTATACAAGTAGGAAGCTATATCGGGTCCAGTAAAGACCCCGGCGGGAATCCAAATTTACTCTGCCCCATTGTGATTACATGTCATAATCATAATCATTGCTTAAGGAGACCGTTGCCCCGAATCTGGAACTCCGAGTTCGACTTACGGTCTGCCACAAACTTTCAACTTTGCTGATGAGTTTGATGAGTTTATTTCAATGCTCTGAAACGGTCGAGATGTTTAAATATTTCCAATTCATAAAATTACGGCCTTTAATGTCAACCATAGTGTATGTTCATTCGGACATATCCGAAAGAACAGACACAATATCAATAATTGTATTTTAGAATTACCCATTGTACTACAATTCGTATCATTTATACAAGTAGGAAGCTATATCGGGTCCAGTAAAGACCCCGGCGGGAATCCAAATTTACTCTGCCCCATTGTGATTACATATCATAATCATTTGCAACACTGCAAATAATTACCTTCTACTGTCCGTTATGTAGGTGAGTGGAGTAATTAGAAAGGCGCTCGACTGTCACACAGAAGATCCGAGTTTAAATCCTATTCGGAATTTTTATCATAATTTTTTACACTTGACCGACGATTGATTGTGTATAATTATATGCCTTCATAACCACTCTTACGGTAATGCTTGAGTAATAACTTGTGTTAATTGCTCAATATTTTACGTATTGCGCGACGATTATTTTATTTAATTCATTATTTCAAAGTATACTTTCATGGCGATTGAAAGATCAGTAAACCGTGTGTAGCCATCGTCTATAACATTTGTGCAGCATTTACTACCTGCGTTTACAGTCCCCGGCCCCATTGTTGTTATACTAAGTGTGCCCACATGACGTGTCCCAGTGGATTATTATCCTGCGTCAAGGCGGCTAGTCATTCGTAGCGAATTGTTCACTTGTAACTGTAATTACCTGATATAACTTTATCTTTGCTATAAGAATTTGTAAAGTGGGAAAAAGGAATATAATCATACACAATCAGACGTCGGACAAGTGTAAAAAAAAATCTCCCAGCAGGATTTGAACTCGGTTTGTCTGCGTGTCAGTTGGGCAGCCTGCTAATTCCACCACGCTGACTCACGTACCGACGGTAGCTTAGTACAGATGCAGTTGTTACGCGTTGGACTTTGATCTCGACTTTCGTGAAACCAAGGCGCATTTTAACAAATCCTTTTAGCTTGGTGGTATGGAGGAGTTCCCGCACAACATACCTGCGACCCACCAAAATTCGTTTCTACCATAATTGGTGCCCTTATAATAATAATAATAATAATAATAATAACAATATGGTTTTCTGTTTCGCATGACCTAATTGAGAAGTAAGACTCCACGGTCATGGAACTAGTCAAAACATAAAGTTTAACACAAGACGGGTAATAGAAAAATAGGAAGTAGTCCTATGCACACGACACTCTTGAGGCTAAGTGAAAAGAATCAATAAAGAAAAAAGTTAATTAGCTTAATTGTTTAATTTTCCTAGGAGTTCCTCGACAAAATAAAAGGAGTGAGCCATGAGGTAACTTCAATTTAGATTTAAAAGCGTGTGAGTTAGTGGTAAGATTCTTTAGTTCTTGTGGCAGCTTATTGGATATGGATGCTGCAGAATACTGCACACCTTTCTGTACAAGTATCAAGGTGGTGTGATGCAAATGTAGATTCGACTTCTATCTAGTATTCACCGAGTGAAAGCTACTAAATCGTGGAAATAAGCTGATGTTATTAACAACAAACGATATTAAAGAGAAAACGTATTGTGACGTCAGTGTCAAAATTCCCAGACTACTGAAAAGGGGTCGACATGATTGTTCGTGAGCTTACACCACATATTGCTCGAACCGCCCGTTTCTGATCCAAAAGTATCCTTTTCTTTTCAGTCGAGTTACCCCAAAAAAATAACGCCGTACGTCATAAGTGAGTGAAAGTAAGCCTGGTAGACTACTTTTCGTATTGACAGATCCCTTCTTTCAGATATTGTTCTAATGGTAAATAAAGCAGATTTTAATTTTGGAACAAGCTTCTGAACACGGGCTTTCCACGACAGCTTTCTGTCTATCTGATCACCTATAAATTTAAACTGTACAGTCTCAATTATCATATGCCTATTATATGTAATCAAAATGTCAGATTTCGTCAAATTATGTGTTAGAAATTGTAAAAACTGATTTCCACTGTGATTTAACATCAACTTGTTATCCACAAGCCATGAACTTATTTCTTGGTCTGCATTATTTGATAATGTGTCAGTATTAAGAACAACATCATTCACTACCAAGCTGGTATCATCAGCAGACAATAATATTTTACGATCACCTGTTATACTCGAAGGCATATCATTTATATAAATAAGAAACAGCAGTGGTCCCAAAACAGAACCTTCGGGCACCCCACACTTAACAGTGCCCCGTTGTGATTGTAAGTCATAGTCATTTTCAAAACTGCGGAGAATTACTTTTTGTTGTCTTCTATTAAAGTAAGAGGGAACCGAAGAAGGTAGAACATCAGGTTGCTGCTAAGGAGCTTGGTAAGGTGCAGAGATAAGCCTGCTTAGCCATAACAGGCGGAATTAGCAGCACATCAACTGCTGGGATGGAAACCATGCTGGATATGCCTCCATTACACCTTTGGGTCAAGATGGAGGCAGCGGCTGGTGCATACAGACTCAAACCTGGCAAAAACTGAAACTGTTTGGGATATGCAGAATCACACACTAAAATAGTGAGTGAGGTAAATATAGGAATTGTTGGGGAAATGCCAGCCGACTATATTATAACCCCATACTGTTTCAACAAGCCTTTCAATATAACAATTGGAAGTAGGGAGCAGTGGGAGAAAATAGTTCGACACCATACGGGGGATATTGTCTGGTTCACTAACGGGTCAAAATCATACCAAGGCGTCGGGACCGGGGTATACGGAGTGCAGCCAAGACTGGTGGGCGTCATCTCTCTAGGGAAACTGGCCTCAGTATTCCAGGCCGAAATCACTGCCATCGGGGCGTGTGTGGAGGAGAATTTGCGTAGGTGCTACAAAGACCGTAGCATCTATTTCTATTCAGACAGCCAGGCAGCCCTGAGATCACTGGCAGCTCCTGCAACAAGGTCTAAAATTGTTGCAGAATGTCAGAGGGTTCTGGTGGAGCTAGCGAAAAGCAATAGAGTAAACCTATTGTGGGTCCCTGGCCACTCGGGGATCAGTGGAACGAACATGCCGACAGATTAGCCAGGATGGAGACAGAGACTCCATTTATTGGACCGGAATGATCAAATTGGAGCTACTAACTGGCTCAGAAGACAGCACGTAGAATATTGGACCAAAGTCTATCAACAAAAACATGGCAAGGTAATGATTCCAAATCCATGTTTTAAAAGAAAGAAGTTTTGCAATCCTGGGCGTGAACAGGAGAGAGATTAGACTCATGGTTGGATTGCTGACAGGCCATGGGAATTTCAAACACCTACATACAATGGGAATAACAGAAGAGGACCCTAAATGTAGGATCTGTGATGACGGTGATGAAACTGCATCACATCTAATCTTCGAATGAATTGCATTGGAGAGTAAAAGGCACAGAACATTTGGGACAACCAGACCCGAAGAAATTGTGTATAATAAAGAACTAGTAAAGGGACGCCTTGCACTGTTCAATGGCATTGGTTGGCTTTACTAGATATACAGGGAGCGATACCGCACAATAAACGTAGTTTCGGTGCGGGCAGTGGCGGGTTGGACCAAGGCTGTTTTGGCTTCCCTGAGAAAATCAATCAATCAAGAGGGAACCAGTTGTGCGCTACTCCTCGTATTCCATAATGTTCGAACTTCTGCAACAATATTTTGTGATCAACAAAATCAAAAGCCTTCGTTAAATCAAAGAAGACGCCTAATGTCCGTAGCCTTTTATCTACATCTACATAGATACTCTGCAAAAATGTTCAAATGTTTGTATAGCTTATGGGACTTAACTACGGGGTCATCAGTCCCTGAACTTACAAACTACTTATCAACTAGCTTACACTAAGGACGGCACAAATATCCATGCCCGAGGGGGGAATCGAACCCCCGACCGTAGTGGCCGTGCAGACTATGACTGGAGCGCCTCAGTCCCCTCGACCACCGCGGCCGGCGATACTCTGCAAATCACATTAAAGTGCCTGGCAGAGGGTTTATTAACCACTTTCATAACTTTTCTCTACCGTTCCATTCTCTAATAGCGCGGGGGAAGAAAGAACACCTAAATCGTTCCGTTTTCGATCTGATTTTTCTTATTTTATTGGAATGGTCATGTCTTCCTAAGTAGGTGGGTGCTAGCAAAATATTTTCACATTCAGAAGTAAAAGTCGGTGATTGAAACTTAGCAAACAGATCACGCCGCAATGAATAACGTCTTTATTTAACCCTCCTTGTGAGTATAATACCCCCTTCAGCGTTTCATACAATATTTTTGTCAAAGAATGGGACCAATATTTCATCCAATTTTTCGCCCAATTCTTTGTCCAATAATATGATAGTGTAATGCCAGCCTAAGGGAGTTGAGGGCAGTAGATTATCAGTGTGAACGTTGAGAGAGGAGCATGAGGCAGCCAGCAGTGGGAGGTGGGGGCTGGGGTGGTGCGTCTGAGTGGCGGGCGGCGGCCGCAAGACACGGTGCGCGGCGTGTCGCGGCCATCGCGACCAGGTGGCCGGCACTTAGCCGCAGCTGCCGCCCACCCAGCCAGCGGGGCCCGCCGCGCTCCGCGCTCTCCCTGCCGCAGACACAAGGGAAAGCAGGCGCCGGCTACTTTGATCTGTACGCGGCCAATCATTGCGCTCGACGTCATATCGGAATGCCAAGCGGTAGCTGATTATTACCACAGCTCGAAATGAACTTCACACTAGATGCTCGCTAATCCACCCTTCATTAGTCAGGCCTCTCCGTGACACGGTGCTCATCAAAATGACGAGCGTAATGAATTGTCGTGCACGACATTGTTAGTTAAACAATGCTTAGTAAAACATTGTTATATTCATATATATATTGATTTTCATATATATATTGATTTTACCACAAATTTATTTGTAGCTGCTTGTATCAAATGTTTGTAAATCTATCGGACCAAACTGCGTGGTCATCATTCCGTATCTTACAAACTACTTAAACCTAGGTAAACTAACCCAAGGACAACACACACACCCATGCCCCAGGGAGGACTCGAACCTCCACGGCGAGCAACAGCGTGCTCCGCAGCGAGACGCTTTAGACCGCTCGGAGCTGCTTGTATACATAGTGTTACATAATGCTAGTAGCTCGTCCTAGAAATTATAAATCGCCGAGTGCTACTGAATAATTTCAAAAGTTAAATGCATTGAGTTTCTCTTAAGTAGACACCGCATGGTATTTTGTATCAGTTTTGCTGCTCATATTAGAGGATCATTTGCACTGAAACTACTTTTACTTTGCCGAGATAATGCTTTTATATTGTTGGCATCAAATCATGAGACATACAGTTTTTTGTCTTTAAATTCATTATATCTTGGATTTAATAAAGTACACTTCATTCATTCCTCTATATTTTTAAAACAAACAAAATATAAAATCTATATAAATAAAAATGAATCGCTAAATGTGTTGTTTTTGTTAAAGCACAAGGAAGGTTCTTATAGGAAGAAACAACGTAAAAATTGCAAGGAAAATGATAAAAACAACACTTTTAGTTTTAGACCCACGCCGCCTATAAGGCGCCGGTGCAGAAATTTGGGTCGAAGATATTAGCATATTGGTGTCAGTCTGTATGATATCTTCTTATTGCAGTGCGACTGTTGAAAGTTTCGTGTTAATATCGTTTGCTAGTTGAAATATTACATTTTCTTTATACGAGTATATAAATCAGAGTGTCCGTAGGTTTGCATACGAATCTACAGTTTTGATCCAATATTTTTCAAATTTTGTACACGTAAGGTTCAATCCATGAGGACGGTCACCGTAAGTGTAAGAATTACGTACAACACGTAGTGCACGAGATATGACGTCATAAACAGTGAGATGCGCGGAAAACAACTGCATTAAGCGACAACGCTGCTAGTTTTCTTCTAAACCATTGGACTAATTTCAACCAAATTTCATATACATATTTCTTACGTGAGACACCAGTTTGTGTAGGGGTACGAATCACATAAGACACATAGTTCAGGAAATATAAAGCCATAAACGAGAGGAGGTCCACGAAACTGCCACATAATGCGACGAGATTTTATAAGTACACTACATGAGAATGACAGTACTTATAGACTTGCAACAGTCTTTAAACTTAATTTCAAATCGTTATTAAACTTTTTCACGGTGACAACCACATCAAAAAACTGAAAGGAAAAAAGTTTCTCTCTTACTACTTTCCCGTTGTTCATGGACGAAAACTACGGTATTCGGTATGACCTTACAAATTATAAGTTCTCTATGACAAATTGTAGCCGCAGGTACTTTTACAGACAGTATACATGCATATAGTTGAGTGCACCTTCTAAATTGTATCACAGAGTACGACACGTAGTTCATGAGATATGAGCACATAAACAGTAACGTTCATTGGAAAACCGCCCCATCACGCACAAAGTTTTAATGTATTACTTCTTTAGAACTAATTGTATTCTCAAGATATTTTACAGACATTCAGTCTTATACAAATGAATATATACCTGAAAAAGTGGCAGGAATAAATAAATAAATACCCGGGCAACTCCGGCTTTTCAGCTAGTAAATAAATAAATTTCAGACCCTCTCAGTTATCCGGCAACCATATGTGCCACGAATGGCTGGATTGGCGAAAGTATAGTGCATCACAAAATGGAGCTAATCTCACCGACTAAATTAAAGCTATTAGATCTACACTACTGGCCAAGAAGAAATGCAGATATATTATACTAGAACTGACATGTGATTACATTTTCACGCAATTTGGGTGCATAGATCATGAGAAATCAGTACCCAGAACAACCACCACTGGCTGTAATAACGGCCTTGATACGCCTGCGCATTGAGTCAAACAGAGCTTCGCTCGCGTGTACAGGTACAGATGCCCATGCAGCTTCAACACCATACCACAATTCATCAAGAGTAGTGACTGGCGTATTGTGACGAGCCAGTTGCTCGGCTTCCATTGACCAGACGTTTTCAATTGATGAGAGATCTTGAGAATGTGCTGGCCAGGGCAGCAGTCGAACATTTTCCGTATCCAGAAAGGCCGTACAGGAACTGCAACATGGGATCGTGCATTATCCTACTGAAATCGCAGGGATCGAATGAAGGGTAGAGCCACGGATAGTACCACATCTGAAATGTAACGGCCACTGTTCTAAGTGCCGTTGATGAGAACAAGAGGTGATCGAGACGTGTAACCAAGGGCACCCTATACCATCACGCCGGGTGATACACCAGTATGGCGATGACGAATACACGCTTCTAATGTGCGTTCACTATGATGTCGCCAAACAAGGATGCCACCATGAAGATGTTGTAAAAGAACCTGGATTCATCAGAAAACATGACGTTTTGCCATTCGTGCATCCAGGTTCGTTGTTGCGTACACCATCGCAGGCGCTCCTGTAGTTTCATCTCTCACTATAGTATCTCCTATTTCATCTTGATCTACTTCCTCTTCCCTTCCTACAACATAGTCTCTAAGTTCATTTCCCTTGTAGAGCTGCTCTATGTACTCTTTCCACCTTTCAGCTTTCCCTTCTTTGCTGAGAACTGGTTTTCCATCAGAGTCCTTGATATTTATAGAGCTGTTTTTCTTATCTCCAAATGTTTCTTTTATTTTCAAGTAGGCTGTATCTACATTAATAGTAGTAATTAAAGAATGATTAGCTTTTCTGAGCATTCACACAAGGCTGACGCCGGTGGCAACACCTACAACGCGCTGACATGAGGAAGGTTTCCAACCGATTACACAAACAGCAGTTGACCGGCTAATTGATGCCTCGTGTAAGGAGGAGAAATGCGTACCATCACGTCTCCGACTTTGATAAAGGTCCTATTAACGCGAATTAATAATCTGAAATATGTATACTAGTACCGTAATTAATCAACAAGTGACTTAATAAATGCCTACTTTTATGAAACACAAGAATAAAGTGGCGCCGACCGCGGTGCCCGAGGGGACTGAGGCGCTCCAGTCACGGTCTGCACGGCCACTACGGTCGGGGTTCGAATCCCCCCTCGGGCATGGATATTTGTGCCGTCCTTAGTATAAGGTAGTTGATAAGTAGTTTGTAAGTTTAGGGACTGATGACCCCGTAGTTAAGTCCCATAAGCTGTACAAACGTTTGAACATTTTTTTTAATAAAGTGGCGTAAAATATTGAATTAGAATTCATTATTCATCTGAGATATTTCTTGACTAGCATTTCTGGATATTGTGGAGACATGACTCAGGAGACAAGATAATGGCGGAACTAAATCTGTGAGAAAGGATCGAAATGCGTGCACTGGTAGCTCAATCTGAACGGCTTGCTCGCTCGCGAAAGGGAAAGGTCTTGGTTTGAAATTCAGGAGTGGCATACAGTTTTATTCTGCCAGAAACTTTCATCATACATACTTCCTCTCAAATCAGTATGTATTACCTTCTATTGTAATCGGAACTCTGTCGCCAGAATTTTTCTCTTTTAATACGAACCAAATCGATGAAAGTTATACCGCGAATTCTCCTTCTCAGGTAGGTACTGAAACTGCACTATATGCAGTAAGAAATGCCGTTTCCTATTATGCACTCAGGTGAAACATTTTAGTAATTTTGAAACCCTGATCTTGTTGCTTCTTTGAGCCAAACCGGTTAAATAGCTTCACGACCAACGCGTATATATCAATGTTACTCTTGTTCATATTTTGGAAAGTTGCAAACACTTGTGTCTTTATTCACGTTTTAAATATTTCGAAAATTAGGTACAGAAGATCTTCCGAAGCCTTTTCTCTTTAGATCTGCTCACTATTTATAACATACAATTTAAAACTTTCGAAATATGAGAAACTTAAATTTTTACGGTACCGTATATCAAACAACTGTTCACGTGTAGGATAGCTGAGATGCTAAAATGCACAATTAATAGAATATAAAAAAACATATTCATTCTCGTTTCGCTTCAAATTTAACACTTCGCCATATTGAAACCGAGTAGACTTCGAGCTCCGGTTGAAGCAGTTTCCTTTCCGTATACTCTTTATTCTGTATCCCTACCACGCGGGCCTTCCCGGACTTTTCAATTACTTCATCCGAAAAAATAAAAAATAATTTACTGTAAATGGAAATAAGCAGCGCCACAAGTTGGTTTGTAATAAATACACTTGATCCACATTTCACCATCCAAGGGTTTCTTCATCAGAAGTATAAAATGATGACATAGAAATGAATCCCAAAATTTATGTAAAGTGGATTTTTAACAGAAGGCAAACTGAAAATTTTTCTCAACTTTTTCTCATGTATCTTAAGAATAACATATTTACTAATTTTTAAACTGTCGTTAATATGATTCCAGCAATCGTCAATTTCAAAATATTAATGCATGTTGTAGTGAGCTTAATGTAAAGAAAATAGGCTTCTTTATTTAAAAAATGTTCAAATGTTTGTAGAGTCAATGGGACTTAACTACGGGGTCATCAGTCCCTAAACTAACAAACTACTTATGAACTACTTACAACTAAGGACGGCACAAATATCCATGCTCGAGTGGGCATTCGAACCCCCGACCGTAGTGGCAGTGCAGACCGTGACTGGAGCGCCTCAGTCCCCTCGGCCACCGCGGTCGGCGCCACTTTATTCTTGTGTTTCATAAAAGTAGGCATTTATTAAGTCACTTGTTGATTAATTACGGTACTAGTATACATGTTTCAGATTATTAATTCGCGTTAATAGGACCTTTATCAAAGTCGGTTTTTCTTAAAAGCAGCAACCGTAACAGTTTATTTATTGTAAATGGAAACAAGGAGACCCACAAGCTGCGTTGTAATAAGTACACTTTATCCATCTAAGGGTGTCTTCATCAGAAGTATAAAATTGCGCTTAGTTAATTCGTCAACTTATTCCGAGAAGTAAAATAATTTAAACCTAAACACAACAATTCTTTTAATTCTCCTTGGAGTTTGCCATGTGATATAAAGGAAGAGTATACTTCATTCATTACGAATAAACTGAAATCAAGTTTGAAAAACTTACCAATCTTGTTTACAGCTACTGTTCTGTTCACTTGAATATTAAAACTAATGTGCCTGTAAACACAAAAGACAGTTTCTCACAAGACACCTTCGCAAAAGTCTCACCGATACTGAAATAATATTAATTACAATGGAAACTTGAGTTGTACTACGTAATTTCTACACCAAATTCAGCTGCCCTCAGAGGTAGTTATACATGTCGCTCACTCAGCCCTGTCATAGTGGTGTACAGGAAAAACATACCAATATAACATTGTGATTGTTATTGTTTATGTATCTATTCTATTTCGCTCTATGTACCTACGATGAAGAACGTTTGTGGATCTTGGTATACAAATTTTTAAAACACAAATGCCACCGGCAGTATGTGCACTGGATAACTGGTGTACTTGAATCTTTCGTATTACAAATAACAATGTCGGGAGCATCAGAAGCATCACATGCAACTGGAAATGTAGCTTTCCTCCAAGCAAGCTGGAACATGTTGCTGAACATGGGTGCACTAAGCTAATTATGGATGAGTACATGAAGGCTGACGACAGCGTTACGACTGTGGAATTCAATTGTCGGGTACAATTCGATACAAAACCGTTTAGCGAATTTTTCTCAGTGGTGAAAGAGGTATAAATCCAAAGGTCCAGCGAATTTTTCTCACGAGCGAAAGAGTTATTAAACCAAGGTCGAGCAAATTTATCTCACTGGCGAAAGAGGTATAAAACGAAAAGTCGAAAAACGAACGTTGCTCCTAGTGGAATGGTTGTGACCTTTACGTATTATCGGAAATTACTAACAGATCCTGTTGCTTGAGGGAACATTTCGTTCTAACATTGGGAGAGAGACAGTTATCTCGTTATTGTTCAAGACTACGTCCGTCCATTAGGCCTATGTTGAAGCTGTTATTTATACGTTCGGAGGACAGTTCACGTCATTTTTCAAAATGAGACTAAATGTACCACTGCAGACAATGAGGAAATTAACTATTTTAATCACTTACTAATATGCTGCCGCGCGCACGGATTACCCGCAACTGACAGTCGACTACACACCATACACTATTGGAAGCTGAAATGTGCCTTACTGCCATTTAGTGGATCGGTTGTGCCTACGTACCAAACGTGAGGTGAATGCCTTCAACTAAGTTCGCGCTTGTAGCTTGTCAGTGGTAAATAGTGTTGTTTGGTTTCATCCACACCGTAGCACAAGCAGAGCGCTACCCTCTAGAATGATAAATATTTCCAGAGTTGCTCTCTCTCTCTCTCTCTCTCTCTCTCTCTCTCTCTCTCTCTCTCTCTCTATCTATCTATCTATCTATCTATCCATCTCCTATCTCGACAAAGTAATGATTTGTCATCCTAGACTATTCCTTGTCTTACCATCTCTTTCCCAAATTACATCTGTACTTAAAGAGATATTCGAGGGATGGAACTTAAAAGTACTAGGAATTAATTATTCACAGCCGATACAAAAGCGTTACATATTTTGCACCTGTTACTGTCCAATGTAGTCACCAGCGGCCAGTGATCCACTGCCTGTCGAATCCCTGGAACAATTCAGGAGCGAATGACACGAATTGTCTCCTTCATCTTAGGAATCAAATCAAAGACACAAGCCGGCCGCAGTGGCCGAGCGGTCTGCGGCGTACCAGTCACGGTCTGCACGGCCGCTGCGGCCGGGGGTTCGAATTCCTCCCCCGGGCATGGATGTTTGTGCCGTTCATAAGTAGTTTGTAGGTTTAGGGAATGATGACCCCGTATTAAGACCCATTAGCTCTACAAACATTTCAAAGACACAAGGACTTAAGTCGGGGTATTATGGTGCATGTACAGTACTTTCCAGTCCCGTCGACCAAAAAGAGCAGCTAAAAATTGGGCTGTATGCGCCCGATCATTGTCGTGCAAAATGATGGTGGGCTGAGCAGAAAGTGTTGCCGCCTTTTGAAGTACTTGATGACACTGTCTTGCTGCACGACCTCTAGCACATTCAACCTTGATCCAGCTCCGTTGTTCCAATTTCTAAAACATAGTGACACCGCTTCGTTAGGCCGCTCGCTCACAAGTGACTGTGATTCCTTCGATTGTGCGCACGCCGGTGACATGGGACGGGCGAGTCCAATTGTCACAACGTGTGCTATCAGCAACGTGTGCTTTCAGCGACAATAGAAGATACTAATGCAGTCTCTACAGCAGTGTTGCCACTATTTAAGTTCCAACCGTCGCATAATAGTGGTCATTAATTTTTATCCAGTTCTCGTACAATATTAGAATTTACTCTAAGTTACAAACCTCATTGTGGCTTTAGAAGTATGGAGGGAGATAAAACCATAGAAATAAGGAAATAAGTAATAATGTTTCCCTTCAAGCGGAGGTTTAGATTGTGGAATGCGAGCAACTGGTGCCCGCGTTGTCCCCCAGCTCTCGCCTGCCGGCTGATATCTCGACTGGAGGGTTGGTCGCACTGCCTCAGCCCTGCATAACAAACTAACACACGCTCGTTAACGCGCGCCGGGCCTTCTTATTATTAGCTAATGAATGAGGCCGTGCCTCGAGTGGAAGTTCCCCAACTTACAGCCGCCGTCAGACGAGAGCACGCGCTCACAAACTTCGTGTAATCGCATCAATTATAGAGCCGCGTTAAGGCAGTGTTTCTCCAAGGGTGAGCCGGCACGCGTGACGCTACGACAAGCGACAATGCATTCCTGGAAGATAAATCCCTCACTCTTCATTCAGCGAAGAAATCTTGTTTTCTCCACTATATTTTTCTGTAACGACGGCAAAACAACAAGAAAAGTTAAGTGAGAACTCTGTTGTCCCATTCACATTCCATCAATGAGGCTAATATACTACATTTGTAATGTATCATAGTGCAAATAAAGAGAAAACAATTATCTTTCTAGAGACTTATCCAAACAGTTGTTTTGAGACAATAATTATCCTATGTCGCATCTCAGTCAAATTTACCGACTGAGGTGGTTCTAGGCTATGACACTGGACACAAATTCTGAAGTACGACATTTCAAATTCACTTACTAGATTTTCACTGATTCACATTAACTGCAGTTGAATCATGACACGATTTTTTAATGGGAGACAGCTGTTTCCCGATACTGAAAGTTTTGAATCTCAGGTGAAAACTCCCACAGTATTAGCTCAATAAGAATCTTCTAAACAGCGCAATTTTTTGTTGCTTTGTAGGACTGATTATTGATATGACTGTATTATAAATAAAGGTAATACTTCTACCAAACTCTGAAGTCTGACTAATCTGCCTCAGTTCCAAAGACAAAACATTTTCTTTCCATTTGCAATTTAGCCTAAATCTAATGCAATTTTTAACTGTCAATTATTTTTGAGATGATGACATCAGGTACTGACAAAACTACGGAAAATGAAGAGGATTAATATTGCAATATATTTTAAGTCCAATAAACACTATTCACACTCTTAAAGTCTGTTCCCTTAATATACAATAATCCTAGGCTGGATCAGTGACTGAAATCACAAAAATGCATGATTGGGATCCATACGTTGTTATCATAAAAAATGTGTTATCAAATAGTCAATGTGTTAGTTGTACACAGTGACTAAGAATATATTTGTAAGCATATTTTATTCCAAAACAGTGCTGTAGAAGTGAGTTTATGAAAGTGCGCTTTGTGATTTCTCCCCTCCATATGAGTAAAAGTCTCCTCCTTACAAAACATGTCTTCCACAAAAGCGCTGCAGTGAAAATCTTCTTGACTTCCCGATGCTATTTTGGGTACATTTTGGATAAGATATGTACCTCTTAGTTAACATTAACAGTTCAACAAAAATTTGTTTTTTAGGGGGTGGACAAATTGATACGAATAGCATGCAGTACACTACATCTTGTTGCTATGTAATATATATTTAGTTAATGTGTTGCAAATAGCGTGTAGTGTGCATGAAGGAATTAAGAAGTTATGGATATGCTATTATTATCACCTCCGTAAGAAGTAAATGAGAAAATTAATCGAGATTTTCCACTTAACATATTTCATACACACAAATTAACTTTCATTTTCGTTCCGTTTGGTTCATCGCCTCCATTACGTTTCAAGAGAGGTCAAAATATGCGTATGGGCTGGACCGAATGTGCTCACTGTACTGCACAGTACTGAGAACAACTTTAATGGCGCATCAGTGCCAAATTAGTCTTAAACAAAGGTTGATCGTGATGTGGGTTGTGTAGAGTTTTGTCGTGTTGCAATCTGCAGAGCCAGCCGTCGTTTTTGATAGCGAAATGCATCAAAATCCATGTCTCAAACCAATGGGAAGCCGGAGAGACTCTTTCGCGTTCTGATCTCCGTAATCAGAAGGAGTGTGAAGACCTTCCCAACCTGGGAAAGGTCTTTTGTGACCTTGGACAGAATGCGGTGAAATTTAGTGCTAATGTGTCATCATTCTCACAAACTGAACTCTAACCTTTCCCCAAAGCGTCGACTCTTTGCTGTTTGAAATGTAACCGACACCAATGGTGACAGTGAGCGAGGTGGCGCAGTGGTAACGCACTGGACTCGCATTCGGGAGGATGGTTCAAATACACCTCCGGCCATCCAGATTTAGGTTTTCCGTGATTTTCCTAAATCACTCCAGGCAAATGCCGTCTCTAATGACCAAGCTGTCGCCGGGACGTTAATCTCTAAGCTTCCTCCCTCCCCTACGAATGGTGACCTCGAAGGTCAAAGGCTTTAGCGCCATTATAAACGACGGAACCAAATTTCAAATTTTGAGTCACAGTGGAAAATGACTGAGTTTTGAAAAGAGAGACATGTAAACTTCGTTGCGCAGTAGACAGTGTGCCTTAAAAGTAATAGTTTAATACTTAAGGTTGCTGTAGTACTGATGAGTTGCCATAAAAATGCCGTATATGTGTGTCCAATTTTTATTGATTAAAGTGACAACAAAAAGAAACTTACAGCAAAGACACATGATGACGTTCAAAGTTCAATTTTCAAAAATTGCATCACCAACTTCAACACACTTTTGGCTTCTGCTGATAACACCAAGCACAGCTCTTTCGAATTCGTTTTTCTGGTGGCCTGCACTATATATAACACACTATAAAATCTGGTCTTGTGTTTGCTTTTTCTTTGTAGACAGGTCAAATTATAAATGGGGAAATTCCATGGACTTTGATGGTCAAGATATGTGCCCATACTTACAGATCAACATTCTGGGGGAATGCAAAGATTCTTGTAGCCATATCAGTCTTTCCAATAGCGTCGGAAGCTCATTTTCGAGTAATTGTAGATAACGGGGTAAGACGATTCGGTAACATAAAACCACTAAACAAATGATTGTCTATCAAAACACACCACCCATTTACAGAGAAGCATTCCTGATAATGTGTCTCCACACTGTCATGTGGCTTTTCGTCGTACCACTGATGTGAATTACAAGTGTTATTCATGTTTACTATCACATCCAAAAGTGTTTATTCCTCCTGTACGGAAAATGTTAACTTTTTTATTCAGCCAGAGGAAAGAACCTAGGTACACATTTTATCAACCAATATTCATGCGAGGTGTGAATCACAGCAATTTGCTGCCACAGCACCGAATGTGCAAGTAAGCACCGTAATACAGCCGGCAGTGTTATCCACCTACACGTATGGCGCGCCATCGGAACGATAACCCCAGCAGCCGGCCGTACATTCGCTGCCTTTTTTTCCGCACTCTAACAGCTCTCGGGCCGATTACCGGGCGGCCATATTTTCGGCTAATTAGTTGATCAGGCGGGCGGGCGCGCTGGCGTCGCTGAGCCGCGGGCAGCGCGCGCCGCTAAAATCATGGCGGCGGCTTCAAAAGGCCTCATCTTTTATTCGCCGCTTGCTATGCAGATTGCAATTGCACGCCACGCCGCGGCGCGTCCCGCTGCTTAATAAATCGGAGCGCCTGCAACGCCCTGCTGCCTACCTATGCGGCGCAGGGCCACCGTGTGTGCGTGTGTGGTGCGCTGTCAAAGAGCGACTGCGACGGTGTCCGCATCTGCATGGCCAGACCGCAGTGGGGCTTTGTTGCCGCCTGCGCCCTCCAGCCCGGAACACGCCTCCCTTGCGTTCCGGATATATTACCGTCGTCAAGGACCCACTAACTCCACTCGAATTGTAAGTGGTCACTTCACCTGTTACCAACAAATCATCGTAATCAAGTGGCAAACATTATGACGTATTCATGGATTAATGAGCACGAGTTAGTTGTGGCACGCAGAATTAACAAAAATTATCCCAAAATAAAAAATCATTCAATACGAATGTCACATACCTTGTAAGATGATTCTACGAAGTACGAGGATTGGAACTTAAATCTACATCTACATAGATACTCTGCAAATCACATTTAGGTGCCTGGCAGAGGGTTCGTTAACCAGTTTCATAACCTTTCTCTACCGTTACATTCTCTAATAGCGCGCTGGAAGAAAGAACACCTAAATCGTTCCGTTGTCGATCTGATTTCTCTTATTTTATTAGGATGGTCATGTCACCTTATGTAAGTGGGTGCTAGCAAAATATATTCACATTCAGAAGTAAAAGTCGGTGATTGAAATTTCGTAAATGCATCTCGCCGCAACGTATAACGTCGTTTTTTTTAATGATTTCCACCTCAAATTGTGCAACATTTCCGTGACGCTTTGTCCCCTGTAACGTGATAAAACAAAACGAGCTGCCCTTCTCGGAACCTTCTCAATCTCTTCCATCAGTCCCACCTGGTGGGATCGTCAGTTACGCTGCCTCTTCGTTGAAATTTTGCGAAGAGCGTACGAATGATTTTCGCATCGGGTCCGTCTGGAACACTAAGCCGTGCTTCAAAACTTCGCCTTCTTGCCGTAGGACACTCTTCTAACCTGTTGTACTCTAGCACCAAAAACGCGTTGTTTAATGGAGTACATAGTTTTAATCTCTTCCTTCGGTACGCTAACCTCCTTTCACGTTTCAATAGTAGAACTGATCGCTCTGGGCTTCGGATCAAACTGGGCAGCAGTACTCCGGGAGAGGACGCACAGGTGTGATGTAGGCTGTCTCTTTGGTGAAACTGTTCCATCTTCGAAGAATTCTGCCAATGAAACGTAACCTTTGGTTCGTCTTCCCCTCTCCAGTCTAAATTGTGCGTCTAAATTGTTCGTAATTAAATAGTGGCAACTATTTATTCACAAGCGAGACAAAAGCGTTACATGTTTGCACCTGTTACTGTCCTGCAAGGTAGTTAGCAGCGTTGTGCAGAACCCCTTGCCAGCGATGTGGAAGGCGTAGTATACCGTTAGCAGAGCCTGTTCTGTTGATGGTGCGAATGGAGCGGTCTACTGCCTCGAATCTCTGGAACAGTTCTGAACGAATGCCACGAAGTGGTACCTCCATCCTCGGAATCAAATCAGTCACAAGGACTTAACTCTGTGGAGTATGGTGGATGGTACAGTACTTCCCAGTCCCATTCAGCGAACAAAGCAGCAACAGCTTGCGCTGTATTTGCCAGCGTATTGTCGTGCAAAATGGCGGGTGGGTTGCTCAGAAAGCTTTGCCACTTCTTCAGCAAAGCTGGTCGCAGGTGATGCTCCAAATTCGAACACTGTGCATTGACGGTCTGCCGTGGAGGAACTTAATACGTTAGAATAAACCATCACAGTCGTACATGAAAATTACCATAACTCTCCCCACACTGGGGCACGCCGCTTGAAGACCTTGATGACACAGTCGTGCTGTACTACCTCTGGCACATTCAATCTTGATCCAACTCCGTTGTTCCTGTTTCTAAACTACAGTGACACCATTACGTCAGACCAAGTGACTGTGTTTAGCTCGATTGTACGCAGGCTGGTGACGGGGTAAGGTAGGTATATCAACAACGTGTGCTATCAGCGACAATAGTAGATTCCATTGCATAGTGTCTCCAAAGTAGTATTTTCACTATTTAAGTTCCAGCCCTTGTAAAATAACGCCGTAAAGAAACATGAAAGCTACAGATTTACGATTGTTACGGAATGCTATATACTTTCTGAAATGTTTCGACAAAATAAAATATTCCGCTAAAGTCGTATGGAAATGTCAGATTTACGTTCGTTACGGAATAGGAGTGCACTGATGACACACACAGTCATGAATGAAGATAAGTATGAATTTTGTGAATCTTGAGCTTCTCTCGGCGTAATGAGTATTCGAGACACTTACGCGTATGAACTCACGTTACGGAACATTCGTCGGCCGATATTTCGGCTAAAGCAAATCCAGCCATTTTTAAGGCAAACTATATATCGAATACACTGTGCATGGAAACTTAAAACCTTGGTTTTTAATGAGAATCGGAAAGGTAGTAGACGAAGGACAAGTATGCTACAGCGGCAACATGTAACCAAAGCTTATATCTATCAGAATTGTCAATAGTAAATATCAGTTATTAGTAGGTAAGGTGTTACTAAATCTCTCTGTTTTTGACAAGAGAAATAGCAGGATTCCACGCAGAATTCAACCAAAAACCTCTATTTACAAGCTCATTCGCTTGGTTAAATTCAACTGCTTCCAAAATGAGACAACCCCAGTAGATGGAACTGGATGCCATCCTCTCCGAGTTCATATTTCATAGAATGCCCACTGCAATGCAGAACCTTGTTTTTGCTCACATTCTGCGTGGAATTCCGATCTTGCACGCGTCCAAAAAAAAAAAAAAAAAAAAAAAAAAAAAAAAAAAAAAAGAGGGACAGATTTAATGTCGCCTCACCTGTTGATCAATGACATTTACTATCGATTCTTCTGATATTTGTAATCTTTCCTATGTGGTGGCCCAGGTGCTTATTTGTTAGTTGTGGTGGCATTTTTCCTATTTTCATTGAAAATCGAGGTTTCAAATTTCCACACACAGTGCCTCCCGTCTACATTTAGCCTGGAAAATGACAAATTGTGCTCCAGAGGGAAGTTAGGTCGACCTCGATTTTATCAGCCGGTTGCAACTTGAATAGTGGCAACACTGCTGTGTATGAAATTACTATTTTCGCTGATAGCACTGGTTGTTGAGATACCTACCTTACCTCCGAGAAAATGGACTCGACTGTCCCATCTCACCGGCGTGCGCACAATTGAGGTAAACACAGTCACTTGTGAGCGAGCGGTCTAACTTAACTGTGTCACTATGTTTTAGAAACAGTAACAACGGATTTGGATCAAGATTGAACGTGCCAGGAGTCGTACAACTCGACAGTGTCATCAAGGTCTTCAAGAGGCGTGCGAGGAATCGGCATTGCCGTACAGAAAAGTGGCACGTTGAGTAAAAGACTTCAACGAAGGTCGGCAAACTGTGTCAGACTTGCATCGGGCAGGTCGTCTTAGCGTCTCTAAAGAAGAAGTGCATCCTTTTGCCGTATTAGTGGACAGTGTTACAGTGTTCGACGGCAGATGATTTGTGAGCTCGCCCACAAAACTGGTTCAGCGCATACGACTGTGCTTCGTATCCTGAATGAACACCTCGGTATACGAGAAACTGCATCACAATGTGTTCTGCGTGAATTGCCGGAGGTGCAGAAATAAATGTGCCATGACGTTGATCAGACGCACTTTGAGCACTATTAGCGCGAAGTTGAGACTTTCTTACGCCGTATCGTAACACTGGATGAGACATGGCACACATCGTACGACCAAAACTGAAACACCAATCCAACGAATGACGTCATTATGGGTCGCCGTAAAAGTCGAAAGTGCGTCAGAGCCTCCAGTATGACGAACGTCTTGGTGATCTTCGTGCACGACTATGATGGTGTTATCCTAACGTATTACGTTCCTCCACGGCAGGAGGTCAATACACAGTATTACTGTGTTGACGCTTATTTCGCAAAGCTGGTTGCAAATGATGCTCCAAAAATGAGCAGTATTACTGTTCATTTTTGGAGCATCATTTGTAACCAGCTTTGCGAAATAAGCGTCAACACTTTTTGCGCAACCCATCAATAATTTTGCACGACAATGCTCGGGCGCATACAGTCGAAGCTGTGGCTGCTCTGTTCAGTCGATGTGACTAGGAGGTACTGTACCATCCAACATACTCTCCGTACTTAAGGCATTATGACTTCGATTTGATTTCGATGATAAGGGAACTACCTCGTGGCATTCCGCTTCAGATCTGTTCCAGAAATTCGACAGGCAGTACACCGCTCCATTCGCGCGATCAACAGAACAGGCTCTGCTGACGGTATACTACGCCTTTCACATCGATGGCAGCGACTTCTACACTACACCGGTGACTACTTTGAAGGACACTAACAGGTGTAAACATGTAATGCTTCATTATAGGTTGTGAATAAATAGTTGCTACTATTTAAGTTCCAGCCCTCGTAAATACCCGAGCAACATCTGGTTTTCAGCTAATAGCTAATACTTTGCATCAAATCCTTGAATCTCGACATGTTTCTTGCGGAAGCTTCAATCTTTGTACTTTTGCTGCAAAAGTAGTAATCTCCATTTTTCTTTTCTATAAAGACGCATTCGGTTCCAAGGAAAGTCACCTGCCTTTTTCTAATAGTATTTATCACGTTGATAAAGTTGAAAACTTTTTGTATCATTTCCACTATTTTATTATCCCTTAAAGAGCATGAAAAGACACAGTACATAAAATGTTTTGTCATGAGTTGATAGCAAAGTTTTGTAGTTTTATATTTACGAGGGTAAATAAGAAAGTCTTTGCCTTTTTTTCTGAATTTACGACGTACAAGAAAGACTGTAATATTCATTCCATCTCTTCACAGCGTTCGAAGAGTGAAGGTTAGGCAGGAGTCACACAACAGACTGTGAATACCGTATCAGTGAACACAGCGTTTGCATTTACCGCTAAGTTACCACTCTATAATGATCATAAATACCGATTTGTGTACTTATAAAACTGTCGTAAGAATTCGGAATAAATTCGTTGTAAAAGTGCTCTCGTAAATAGAATGTAGGCCTAATATATGTCGTTGATAACACATATCTTTATTCATCTGAATGTTGTTATAATTGTAGTCTGCTGTCAAAGTATGCGTCTGTTACCTGATGTTTGTTTCATAACATGATTCTATAATTTATATGTTGGATTGAAGTATTAGTTCAAATGTATAACTTATTTCAATGACCTCAACATTCTTACGACGTGGTTTTACTTCAAAGTCGTTTAAGTACAATACAAAAACTATAGTTACAGTAAGAGGGAAGTGACATACTTCTGTAATAGCTACAACTCAATTTTCTCATGCGATCGTCTTCTAAACTTAAATTAGTATTATTCCAAGGTCGCAAAAGAAATAAGTTTACTTGTTTTGTCGACCGGTTTCAGTACATTAGGGTACCATGCTGTGATTTAATATTTTACAGTATATGTAAAGACATAAGTGCTGTAAGACAGTATTTTTCAAAATGTGGGTCTTGCTGCGGGGGTCAACGCCACAGGAGGCAGTATTTGTAGCATACAACAACCAGCCAGGAGCATGCGTAAATACGAGGTTTAAGAAATGCCAAAGAGATATGCCTAAAAGAGTGAAACATATTTTATGCTAAAATTACATGATTCCTTGTTGATAATCAGTTCAAAATGTTCAAATGTTGTAAATCTATGGGACTTAACTGCTGGGTTAGTAGTCCCTAGCTTACAAACTACTTAAACTAAGTTAAACTAACCTAAGGACAACACACAAACATCGATGCCCAAGGGAGGACTCGAACCTCCGACGCGGGAGGCCGCCCGATCGGTAACATGGCACTCCAGACCGCTCGGCTACTCCCGCGCGGCTGGTCATTAGTTCTCAGTCAAGTAGGACAAATACTGCATCAGGTTAACAATGGATAAACTAAAGGCCCGAAAACTATTTTAGGTTACCAGATGATAGCTGAATTCCACTATATAATAAATAATCTTGAGACATTCGATTGTTTACAAATTGACTATGCAGTGGGACCTTGCTCAACCATCATAATTCATTTTTGAGTTTTACAAGCAACTCGAAACTTCATTATGCAACATACATTTTTCTGTTAGAATTCATGCAATAATAGGATAGATGGACTAAAAATTGATTCTATAATGCGCAATTTGCATGATTCATTTTTTTAACACTCCTGTAACATATCACACCAGAAGATGGTACTCCAGTATACCGAAACCGGCCGTCAGAAGAAGTAAACAAATTATTTTGCGATCTTGGCATAACCGTAATTTACATATAATAGCTATAACTCTACCAGTCTCGTTAGGCTATGCCTGTGAGGCCACCGATTACATCGGTTGAAATGGCGAATCAGCCAAGTCACACATATCACACCGAGAGGCCGGCTTTTTAATAATCTGTACCTAATATGACACATACCGAAACGTCAAGCCATTTTCATTTCTAACGAGATGACGGAGGGAGCAGCAGACGGAGGGGGGTGGGAGCCGCTTGAGCATCCGCCATACACCCTGGACATATCGCCCTGTGTCTTCCATCACTTTATTACGTGGATACACTACAATATGTTTGTAGAGCTTATGGAACTTAACTACGGGGTCATCAGTCCTTAAACTTACAAACTACTTATGAACTAGGACGAAACAAATATTCATGCCCGAGGGGAGATTCGAACCCCCGACCGTAGTGGCCGTGCAGACCGTGACTGGCGCGTCGCAGACGGCACGGCCACCGCGGCCGGTGGACACAGTACAAGATTGGCTCTTGTCGCAGCCACAAAATTTCTTGGAACAAGAAATCCTTCATCTCGTTAAACAGTGGGATAGTTATGCTCAAACCTCTGGCGCTTAGTTGTGAATAAAGATTGAATTGTACCCACAATGTCGTTTCGCCCCTTTTAATTTGAACACCTCTCGTGTAATGGAGGGTAACGTCCAACGATTCGCACGTCGGTTGCACACTGCGGACGTGGATGAGTGTCAACATGTAAGCAGTGGTGGTAAGTTTCAACAGGTGTTTACATTATTTTTCCCACCCCTGCTCATTTATACTAACCTGACGAGAAATAACTTTTGATTTGCCGTGGTACTTACCCAAAAACAAGACTCCACCTGCTAAGGTAATTTTCTGTGTCCTTTTCTTAACTGCAGAGGCCATCGGTTCCTAAACGTCTACTTAATGTCTACTTAACCTTAACACACACTCGTGCTGATGGGAGAACTGCAACCTCCGGCGGGAGCGGCCGCGCAGTACGCGACATGACGCGTCCGACCGCGTGGCCATCCCCGCTCGGTTTTTTGTGTATAATCGTCGGAGCTTTATCCAGTCCTCTACCGCGATAATCAACGCGAATCACAAAACGGCGCGCGCTTTCGCAGGCACGAGCCGCACTTGCCGGCTTAGAGCGCAAAACTCCGGGACGCCAGTTAATTACCGCCAATTACGATAACCGTGACGTGACGTGACGTGGCTGCTAATGCAGGCGCGGCGCCGGACCCCCGCCGCGGTCGCCGGGCACGTGCCGACCGGGCGACGCCGCGCACCGCGGGCGGGCAACGCGGCACAGTCCTTGCTCAATTCTACGCTCTGCTTCTCCTGCATCTCGCTTTATTTCTGTGTTAGCTTTCAAGACGCAAATTAATTTACGACATTAGATGTCATTGCGCATTGACTTAAAACAATGGGGAGAAAATTTCTGGCGTGCCGGGATTCGAACATGGCTCTGCATACCAGGCAGTTAGGTTGACATCACTGCAGTTACCACCAATGCACGATTCCTGCAAAATGAAAATTTTCAAATTATCCGCACATCCTTGCGGAAGGAATATATAGAGAGCCCATACAAAGGAAATAAACTTGAAGGCAGTATTCTAGAAATGGAAGACGAAGTAGAGGTAGATGAGATAGGACATACTATTCCGGGAGAAGAATCTGACAGAGCACTAAAATATCTGAGTACAAGCAAGGCCCCTGGTCTACATCATATTTCTTCTGAACAGCTATTATCATTAGGCGAGCCAGTCATGAAAAAAATTTTCCACCTTCCAATTCCTAAGAAAGCCAGTGCAGACAAATGTGAAACTATCAGTTTAATAAGTCATGGTTGCAAATTACTAACACGAATTATTTACAGACGAATGGAAAAACCGTTGGAATCCGATCTTGGGGAAGATCAGTTTGGATTTAAGGGAAATGTAGGAACACGCGAGGCAATACGCACATTACGACTTATCCTTGAAGACAGGTTAAGGAAAGGAAAACCTACTTTTTTTAACATTTGTGGATCTGGAGAAAGCATTTTACAATGATGACTGGAATGCACTCTTTCAAATTCTGAAGGTAGCAGGGGTAAACATCGGGAGCGAAGAGCTATATTCAACTTGTACAATTACCAGATAGCAATTATTATAGTCGAAGGAAATGAAAGGGTCGTAGTTCTGGGAATGGAGTAAGACAGGGTTGCAATCTTCCACTAATGTTGTTCAATCTGTACAAGATGAATGCAAAGAGAAATTGGGAAAGAGAATTAAAGTCCAGAGAGAGGGAATAAAAACTTTGCGGTTTGCTGATGACACATTAATTTTGTCAGAGAGTACAAAGTATCTAGAAGCGCAATTAAATGGAGTGAACAGAAACTTGAAAGTAAGATATCAGATGAATGAAAGTAATGGAATGGAATGTCGGAAAATCAGTCGATGCTGAAAGAATTAGATTAGGTAATAAGACGATAAAAGCAGTACATAAGATTTGTTATTTGGGTAGCAAGATAACTTCTGATGGCCGAAGTAAAAAAGGGGTAAAATGTAGAATGGCTCTGGGAAGAAAAACGTTTCTGAAGAAGCGAAATTTGTTGATATTCAATATTAATTTTAATGTTAGAAAGCCCTTTCTGAAAGCATTTGTCTGGACTGTAGCAGTGTATGGGAGTAAAACGTGGACGATAAGGAATTCGGACAAAAAGATGAGCCACGGCGGAGGGGCCGAGCGCATTGAGGCGCTATGCTGCGATGTCCGAGGCCATTCACGGTTGGGGGTTCGAATCCCCCTTCGGGCATGGATGTTTTTGCTTTCTTTAGTACAAGCTAGTTTATAAGTAGTTTGTAAGTTTAGGGACTGAAGACATCGCAGTTAATTCCCATAAGCTTAACAATAATTTGAACAAGATGATAAAAGATTTTGAAACGTGGTGTTACAGACGAATGATGAAGATTACATGGGTAGATCACGTAAATAATGAGGAGGTGCTCAACAGAATTGGGAAGAAAAGGAGTTTCTGGCATATCCTGACTAACAGAAGAATATGTTTGTGGGACACATTTTGAGACATTAAGGAATGCTTGCTCAGGACATGGTAGCCTGGACTGCATGAAACCAGTCTGCGGACTGAAGACCACAACACAGCAACACCGTACACACACACACACACACACACACACACACACACACACACACATACACACTATTAACATTGTGCCCTTGCCAATTATACGTGTGACATTTCTCGGATTCTTAAAGGAGTTAGTTTACTGCGTACCTCTGCACTGAGGAAAAAATCACCTTTTTGACCTCAATAAACAGGGTATTTCAGGACGAACAGAAAATATTTGATAATGTGATAGTATAAGTCCATTGCAATAAAAATGTCATGTAATATTCCTCCATATTTTATTGAGTATTTCTTTTTCAATAATTCCACCACAATCTTCAATGAACTTTTAATCTCTCTTGAAAACACCACGTGTGGGTCATATGAGGTTGTATTTGCATCCGTTTGTGATGGCTGCACTCTTTATAATTTGATCTAGCAAATCATCTCTTATTTTTCTTTTTCTTTGTATACTTTGCCTTTAAATCATCCTCAAAGGCAAAAGGCCAAAGGAGAAGGTCCGGGTGCTTAGATGTTGTGTCTCGCGACGAATACAATGTGTCGGAGCCCCTATTTGCTAGAAGAACACACACATTCGTGTAGCCAGAGGAATCTCTTTCAGCAATAATGTAAGATTTGGATTATCGTGTATATAACAGGTACCACTAAGACGATCCGTTCACACAACTGGCCCAATTATTTATTGTCTATCAAACTTCGCCATACTTTTACAGAGAAGCATCCTCAAAATCTGTCTTCACATTAACTTGTGGCTTTTCTGGGGATCACTGATATGAATTAAGAATTTATGTTCACTATTTCAAAATTAGCTGAAGTTGCATAAAATGTTGGTGTTGATGGCCGACTATTTTCTGGGTGGCCATGGCAGATTCTCAAGTCCTCAGGACAGACCAAAACTAGTCGTCAATAAAATCCAACATTTTATGCAACTTTGGGTGTTTTGAAATAGTGTACGTTAGGGCTAATAGTAAAGACGTTGCTCTTCCGAAACAACCCATGCTGGAATTTCATGAACAACGAGTGTTGTTGGTGCCGTCACAAGGGAAAGTGGTTTCAACAGGGAAGAGTAAACACTGATTTTAATTTTGGCCATTGTTGTCAGTCATTGTTCCATGACTGTTTTACTTCTGTAAAGCAAAAAAAAAAAGAGCCTTCAGTCACTAAAGTCGTGGTTTATTGGTACACGATGCATTTAGATCCCTGAGGGCTGATCTTCAGAAGCCTCTTTGATGCTCACATATGTTTAAATACCTGGGCCCGGGCTTGTCAAGACCAAATAGGGGTGGTGACAATATGGCAATTTCAAACAAAGGTTCACATTATTAAAAATATAGAAACAACTAACTTATTTACTCACTTATTGAATTTTGCTGGTCCTGACAGGTCCAGGTCTTTAAATATATGTAAGTCTCAAAAATGAAGATGAGCCTTCATGACTCGAAATGCATCGTGCACCAATAAACTACGATTTTAGTGACTGAAGGCGAATTTGCTTTATTTTTCAAATATTGGATGACTTATGAAATTTAAAAATAAAAAAAATAAAAAGAACGGAGACTCAAATGTTCAAAGAGATTTCGGCTTAAAACCCGAAATCTCATTGAAATTTGGATTACTTCATGATTTTCAACTATCCAACTACAAATTCTAGTGTTTATCTACTGTTCGAAGGTGTTGAATGAGCGGAATTAATGTGGATGGAACCCGTAGATACATAATGTCCGCCATACCCTCATATAAGAAACATCGGCACATGCAGTAATTATACGTGTCCTTATTTAAGGGCTATGTTCTAGCGACTTAATGTTGTCTTCTACTCTATCCATAGTCCGCTCAGTCACATATTCAGATGCAATATGACTTCCAGACACTGCAGCAGTGTCACACAGTGTATTGAACACACAAGTAAACACATTTTAATCTCATAGTCTGCGGTTAGGAAATCGTATGCAGTATCAGCAGCAGTAGCTGTGCACAGTCGCTGTGGGGAACTAGCAACCAGAAGAGAAAAAAACTTTGACCGTTAGTACTTCTGTTTTAAGAGGATTTTTTCCCGCGTACTTGGCAAATTTACTGTGTGCTACTGTTTAATAGTTCATTCTCGCATGTTTGATAAATACCGTTGTGTATAGTCTTTATCTGTGACTGGTGTATTTCAAAATAAGTCAGAGACCTTTATTACAACCCGTTATCAGTCAGTCCAGTGCCCACTGTTGCCAGTGTCACATCGTAAAAAGGACTAAGTATCAGAATTTAATTTGCCAGTCTAGTTCTTCATTTTCGTTGGTACTTCTGTTTTAAGAGATTTGTTCCCTCGTACTTGGCAGTTTGTGTTTGTCCTACTGTTTTAATAGTTTATTCTCGCATATTTGATAAATATCGCTGTGTATCGTCTACGTCTGTGACTGGTGTATTTCAAAACAAGTCAAAGACCGCTACTACAGCTCGGTATCAGTCAGTCCATTGTTACATCGTTAATAGTGCTAAGTATCATAATTTAATTTGTGTAAAATTTAATTTGTCAGTCTAGTTCTTTATTTTCGTTGGTACTTCTGTTTTAAGAGGTTTATTCCCACGTACTTGGCAGTTTGCATTTGTGCTACTGTTTTAATAGTTTATTCTCGCATATTTGATAAGTACCGTTGTGTATAGTATTCGTCTGTGACTGGTGCATTTCAAAAAAAGTTAGAGACCGTTACTACAGCTCGTTATCAGTCAGTCCAATGTCACATCGTTAACAGCGCCAAGTATCATAATTTAATTTGCCAGTCTAGTTCTTCATTTTCGTTAGTACTTCTGTTTTAAGAGGCTTATTCCCGCGTACTTACTGTGTGCTGCTGTTTAGATAGTTCATTCTCGCGTATTTGATAAATACCGTTGTGTATAGTCTTCGTCTGTGACTGGTGTATTTCAAAACAAGCCAGAGACCGTTACTACAGCCCGTTATCAGTCAGTCCATTGCCAGCTGTCACCAGTGCCACAACGTAAACAGCGCTAAGTAACATAATTTAATTTGTTTCAAATTTCATTTGCCAGTCTAGCTCTTCATTTTAGTTGGTACTTCTGTTTTAAGAGGTTTCTTCCCTCGTACTGGGCAGATTTATTGTGTGCTACTGTTTTAATATTTCATTCTCGCGTGTTTGATAGGTGGTGTTGGGCGCGCCAGCTTCACACACAGCAGCAGTTGCAGAGTTACAGCTATGCAGAAGCGAACTATTGTGATTTATTTGTTGGCTGGGCCGTGTTAATTTCTTTAAGCTCGCGCTAGTATCAAGATACTTAATTCTTTACAGACAATTGTTCATTTGTTAGGATGGATAGGATGTGTGACTGCTTTTGTACGGACGCAGGAGGAGCTGTCCGCAGTTCGCGAGCACCTGAGCCTGCTGTTGGCCGCGATCAGCCGTCTTCAGGCTGCTGCCTGGTAGTGTTGCGGTAGTGAGGGCTCTGGTGCGTCGCATGGGACACCACAGGTGTTACATGCTTCACCCACGCTCCCTGCTGTCGGGACATCTTCGCGCATGCCGGACGCGGTTGAGCTACCCTCTCCTCAAGGGGTGTAGCGGGTTTAGCGGCGTTCGCGTCACTCGAGGCGAAAGTTCAATATGGTGGCTGCCCTTGCGGTGTCGCCCGCTCTGCCTGTGAGTGGACATGTGGCCGTTCCTTCAGTAGAGTCCGAGCAGGCACGCGGGAGAGGGGTATATTAGTGATTGGGAGCTCCAATGTTAGGTGGGTGATGGAGACCCTTAGGGAAATACCGGACAGGTCGGGGAAGAAGGCCAGTGTCCACTCTGTTTCCTTTCCAGGGGGTCTCATCCGAAATGTGGAGGAGGCCCTTCTGGCAGGGATAGAGAGCACTGGGTGCACCTGACTGCAAATTGTTGCTCATGTCGGCACCAATACTCCTTCCGGCTGGGTTCAGAAGTCATCCTCAGTTCATACGGGTGGATGCTGAAAGCCTCGATCGTGGGGTGAAATCTGAGCTACCTATTTGTAGTGTCGTTTCCAGAACCGACCGCGGTCCTCTGGTTTGGAGCCGAGTGGAAGGCTTAAATCAGAGGCTCAGACGATTCTGCGGAGATTTAGGGTGCCAATTTCTCGACCTCCGCTATCGGGAGGAGAAATGTAGAGTTCCCCCGATAGATCAGGCGTGCACTACCAGCATGAAGCGGCTACAAGGGTACCAGAGTACGTGTGGAGTTCACATGGGGGATTTTAGGCTAGAGAATTCCCTCCCTAGGCCCGATAAGACGCCTTCTGAGTCGCAACAAGGTAGCAGTAGGCAGAACACAACAGGGAATGAAAAGATCATTGTAGTAGTAGTTAACTGCAGGAGCCTCTATAGAAAGGTTCCAGAACGGCTCTCAATAATAAACGGGCACAATGCTCACATAATACTAGGGACGGAAAGTTGGCTGAAACCAGATGTAAACAGTAATGAGATACTAAATTCAGACTGGAATGTATACCGCAGAGATAGGCTGCATAGTGAAGTGGGAGGCGTGTTTATAGCGATAAAAAGTGCTCTAGTATCGAAGGAAATAGACGGAGATCCGAAGTGCGAAATAATTTGGGTGAACGTCGCGGTTAAAGGAGGCTCGCACATGGTAATTGGATGTTTCTATAGGCTGCCTGACTCAGCAGCTATTGTGGCAGAACACCTGAAGGAAAATTTGGAAACTAGATTTGGAAAGTAGATTTCCCGATCATGTTATAGTTTTATGAGGAGATTTTAATGTACCGGAAATAGACTGGGAGAACCAAACGTTTATGACGGGTGAAAGGAACAAAGAATCCAGTGAAATAATTTTGAGTGCATTATCTGAAAATTACCTTGAGCAGTTAAGCGCAGAACCGACTCGTGGCGACAACATATTAGACCTTCCTGTCACAAACAGATCCGAACCATTCGAAACAGTTAACACAGAACAGGGAATCAGCGATCATAAAGCGGTTACAGCATCGATAATTTTACCCATAAATAGCAATATTAAAAAATATAGGAAGATTTTTCTGTTCGGAAAAAGTGACAAAAAGCGGATTTCAAAGTACTTGACGGCTCAACACAGACGTTTTATGTCAAGTACAGATAGTGTTGAGGAACAGTGGTCAAAGTTCAAAGCTATCGTACAATATGCATTAGATGAGTATGTACCAATCAACATCGTAAGAGATGGAAAGGAGCCATCATTGTACAACAACCGAATTAGAAAACTGCTCCGTAGCAAACATAAACATTGCCAAAGCCTTGTAGACAAACAAAAATTAAACGGGGCGAAATGACGCATGAGGGGGACTATGCGAGAGGCGTCCAACGAGTTCGAGAGTAAAGTTCTTTGTACGGACTTGGCTGAAAATCCTAAGAAATTTTGGTCTTACGTAAAAGCGGTAGGTGGATCAAAGCAAAATCTCCAGACACTCTGTGACGAAAATAACACTGAAACAGAGAATGACACTCTAAAGTCTGAATTACAAAATGACTTTTTCCAGAGCGGTTTCACAGAGGAAGATTGCACTGTAGTTCCTTCTCTAAATTGCCGCACGGATTACAAAATGGTAGATATCGAAATAATTGACGGAGGGTTAGAAAAACAATTAAAATCGCTCAAAAGAGGAAGGATCGTAGGACCAGATGGGATACCGGTTCGTTTTTACACAGAGTACGCGAAAGAAATTGCCCCCCCCCCCCCTTTCCTTGCAGTGGTGTACCGTAGATCTTTAGAAGAGCTTAGCGTTCCGAACGATTGGAAATGGCACAGGTCATCCCGGTTTTTAAGAAGGGACGTCGAACAGATGTGCAGAACAGTAGGCCTATATCTCTAACGTCGGTCAGTAGTAGAATTTTGAAACATGTATTATGTTCGAGTATAATGACATTTCTGGAGACTAGAAATCTACTCTCTAGGTATCAGCACGGGTTTCGAAAAAGGCAATCGTGTGAAACCCAGCTCGCGCTATTCGTCCACGAGACTCAGAGGGCCATAGACACGGGTTCTCAGGTAGATGCTGTATTTCTTGACTTCCGCATGGCGTTTGATACAGTTCCCCACAGGCGTTTAATGAACAAAGTAAGAACATATGGTCTATCACAATAGTTGTGTGATTAGATTGAGGTGTTCCTAGATAACAGAATGCAGCATGACATTCTCAAAGGAGAGAAGTCTTCCGAAGTAAGAGTGATGTCAGGTGTGCCACAGGGGAGTGTCGTGTGTCCGTTGCTGTTCAATATATATATAAATGACCGTGCGGATAACATCGGAAGTTCACTGAGGCTTTTTGCGGATGATGCTGTAGAACATAGAAGGGTTGTAACAATGGAAAATTGTACTGAAATGCAGGATGATCTGCATCGAATTGACGCATGGTGCTGGGAATGGCAATTGAATCTCAATGTAGACAAGTGTAATGTGCTGCGAATACATAGAAAAAAAGATCCTTTATCATTTAGATACACTGCAAATCAGCAACTGGAAGCAGTTAATTCCATAAATTATCTGGGAGAAGGCATTAGGAGTGATTTAAAATGGAACGACCATATAAAATAGATCGTCGATAAAGCAGATGCCAGATGCCAGAATGTCAAGGTAGTGACCGTTACAAAGCATGTGGTACAATCTGTCAAGACAGGAAAGAGGGACTCAAATCAGAAAATCTGAGAAATATTTAGCATACTTGCAGTTACAGTTAGTTAAAAACGCGAAGGAAATTCAAACATACTATGTTTATTCAAAGGCTGAAGGCCACACACACACGTATTCTAACGTGAGTAAAACTGGACACACAATAATCAGTAGGATGAAAATGCAAATAAGAAATTTACACTGAATTTACTCTAGTTCTGTAAATTAAGAAACACTCCTCCACGCATAGCGAAAGAATTACTGAAGAGAACTATCACTGAAAAACCAAAACTGCCTGATCCCAAAGAAACCAAAGTCCTAACAGCATTCCTTCCCTCAGCATGATTCACTGGAGTACTTACTTTCACAGTCGTTAGCCAGAATAAAGAGTGAAGCTCTAATGCCACAGTTAAACCTTCCACCCCCATACACCTGATATAGAGTGCGCTGAAGGCGACGCAGAGTGTGTTCAGATACTAATGTTTACCAACGGTTGCAACCTGGCTAATACAATTCCCTCTACATCCGCTTCAAGAGAGGTCTCTTGTCACCTCTTTTGTCCAGGATTAGGTTGGTACGACACTAAGAACACGGCCACCTCGCCATCATTCCAAGTAAGCTTGTCTCTGGCCATCCAACAAACGCCATTGCAGACGACAAACGAAGCCATGCGATCTTAAGTTCAGCAAATCGAGGCCTAAAGCGCGAGGCGACGACTATAAGCCATTGTGCGGCAGTCAATATTAAGAGGAACCTTCCACATTCACATGAACACACAAGATCAATCACACGAGTGGAAACATATATAAATATGTGGCAAACTTATGTAAACACGGGGCATTGATCATTAATAAAAAGAATAAAATAATTACCACACAGATAGATAACGCTTTAGGTTAATGAATAAATCAAAATGGAACACGACCACACATTCAGTGGACGTGTTTCAATACCATGAAATTTTCCTATTTAATTCAACCCTTTCTCTATTGCAGATTTTTCAATGCATTTTTCTACATTGTTCCCCCAGACATTTGATCTTTGTCCCCTTTCTATTGTACCAGTAATTGTTTTCAATGCTTTTGGAGAGACCTCAACGATTGTTAATTTTTTACGTTAATTCTCAAGTCATTTCTGTGTTACAGCAGATACCGCATTTTAGGAAAGTTTAGCGAAATCGTCTGCAAATGTAATACTATACTTTTTGCTAATTCTTCCTAATGTTATCGGCGAAATGTAGAGTTTAACAAATTTTCGTTCCAGTTTCTTACTGCTTTCTGTAATACACAAAAAGAATTAGGGATAAGCAATAACCTTATTTATTTAATCGATTACGTTCCTTTAGGACAGCGACTAAATATACGATTTCATTTTTGGATGGTTTCCCCATTCCTCTTCCAGAAATACTTCATCGCCATGCGAATGGCGGCATGGTCTAAGGCGCATTACTGCAGGCTAGGTAGCCGTTCCTGCCAGATATTCGAGTCCTTCCTCCGGCATGGGTATGTGTGTATAAGTATGTTTAGTGTATAAGTAGTTTGTAATCCTAGTGACTGATGACCACAGCAGTTTGATACATTGTTTTTACAAACATTTGAACTCTTCTTAATCTCGCAATGATATCTTTTGCGTGCATCTGTCAGCTTTTTACCAGGTTATTGCACTGTTCTTTACACAAACTTGCCATTCATGATTTTACTCTGGCAATTGTTGCGAACATCGAGATTTTCTATGTTGATCTGTTGCATGTCCCTCTGGTCCTCCTTTAGCTACATTTACTCTTTCAAGTTCAAATGTTTGTTAAGCTTAAGGGACTTAACTGTGGGGTCTTCAGGTCTTACAAACTACTTATGAACTACATTATACTAAAGACGACACAAACATACATGCTCGAGGGGAACGGTTTCGCACATCGGAGCATAGCGCCTCAATGCGCTTGGCCAATCTGCCGCGGCATTTAATCTTTGTTCTGTTCTCGAGTAGTTTCATTTGTGTTCTCGTGATATGCAACCCTTAAGTGTGTATGCAGAACTTTGCTCGGCTTTTCCGATTTTTTTCATTACTGTGTTGCTTTTTGATAGAGTTCGTTCTGAGGACTCTTCATCCAAATGCCGTTTTCGTTGATTGTTCCTTAAATTTTCCTAAGACTTTTTCGTTCCTGTTTTCTGGTTCCCTAAACCGTCACATTATTATTATTATTATTATTATTATTATTATTATTATGTATTATTATTATTAATGCTGTTACTATTAACAATGGCAAGAAATGTGTTCAGAGCGTTGTAAGAGAAGAAAATTTAATTGTGATGGGGCTGGAACTCGAAAGAGAAGGAAACGTAGTAGGTGAATATGGACTGGGAAATAGGAAATTGGAAATAGGAGATTGCCTGGTAGAATTTTATGCAGAGCACAATTTAATCGTCACAGACACTTGGTTTAATCATCATGAAACAAAGTTACATACGTGGAAGAGACCAGGAGACACTGGGAAGTACCAGATTGGTGGTATAACGGTAAGGCAAAGGTTTAAAAACCAGGTTACAAACAGTAAGACATATCCAGGGGCAGATATAGACTCTGACCATAACGTAATGGTTATGAATTGTAGATTAAACTTAAGAAACTGCAAAAGGTAGAAAATTGAGGAGCTGGAACCTGGACAAATTGAAGGAACCGGAGGTGGTTGAGAGTTTCAGAAGGAGCATTAGGCAAGGATTGATTGAAACGAGGGAAAGTAATACAGTGGAGGAAGAATAGGTAGCTCTGAGAGATAGAGTAGTGAAGGCCGAATAGGACCATATAGGCAGGTGAACAACGCCTGGTAGAAATCCTTGGATAACACAGGAGAAACTGAACTAAACTGATGAAAGGAGAAAATATAAAAATGCAAGTGAAGCAGACAAAAGGGAGTACAGGCGTCTGAAAAATTAGGTTGACATGATGTTCAGGCAGGCTAACCAGGAGTGGCTTGAGGAGAAATGAAAGCCCGTAGAAGAATGTATGTCTAAGGGGAGAGATTGATACTGTCTACAGGAAACAGGTGAAGCAGCGATACGAATATCAAGAATTCAGATGGAAAACTGGTACTAAGCAAAGAAGGGAAAGCTGAAAAGTGGAAGGAATATATAGAAGACCTGTATAAAGGAAATAAACTTGAAGGCAGAATTCAAGAATTCAAGACGAAGTAGAGGAAAATGAGACAGGAGATACTACAGTGTGAGAAAAATTTGACAGAGCATTAAAACTTTTAAGCAGAAACAAGGCCACTGCAGTAGATGGTGTTTCGCCTGAACTGCAATTATCATTAGAAGAGCCGTTCATGAATAAATCGTGCCACCGGGTATGCAAGATGTAGGAGACAAATGAAAATAACCTGAGATTTCAAGAAGAATATAATGATTCCTATACCTAAGAAATCAAGTGCAGACAACTGTGAAAATTACGGAACTATCAGTTTAATAATTCATGGTTGCAAAATACCAACACGAATTATTTACAGACGAATGGAAAAACTGGTGGATTCTGATCTTGAGGAAGATCAATTTGGATTTAGGAGAAATGAAGGAACACGCGAGACAATATTCACATTAAGAATTATCTTAGAAGAAAGATTAAGGAAAGGGAAACCTACAAATTTAGCATTTGTGGATCTGGAGAAAGCTTTTGATAATTTTGAGTGGAATACTTTTTTTCAGATTCTGAATATGAAATATAGGGAGCAAACAACTATATTAAACCTGGACAAAGCCAAAAAAACAATTATTAGAGATGAAGGGCATGAAAGGGTCGCATTGGTTAGGAAGGGAGTAAGACAGTGTTGTAGCCTTTCCCCAATGTTGTTAAATCTGTACATTGAGCAAGCTGTGAAGGAATGCAAGGATAAATTTAGTGAGGGAATTGAAGTCCAGGAAGAGGGAATAAAAACGTTACGGTTTGATGACGACTTAGCAATTCTGTCAGAGACAGCCAAAGGACGTGGGAGAGTAATTAAACGGAATAGACAGTGAGACAGTGTCCTGAAGATATAAGGTGAACATTAAGAGTAAAACGAGGTTAACATAATGTTGTTTCAGAAAATCAGGCGATGCTGAAGGAATTAGACTAGGCAATGAGACAATAAAATTTGTTCATGAGTTCTGTTATCTGGTTAGCAAGATAACTTCTAATGACGGAGATAAAGAAGATATAAAATGCAGAATGGCTATGGGAAGAAAAGAGATTCTGAAGAAGCGAAATTTGTTGACATCCAATATTAGTTTAAATCTAAGCCTTTTCTGAATGCATTTATCTCGACTGTAGCAATGTATTGGAGTGAAACGTGGACTTAAGGGGTTCAGACAGAAAAGATGATAGAAGGTTTCGAAATTTGCTGCTACAGACGAATGATGAAGATTATATGGGTAGATCACGTAACTAATGAGAGAGTCATCAACAGAATTGGGGGTGAAAAGGAGTTTCTGGCATATCCTGACAAAGAGAATAGGTTGGTGGGACACATTCTGAGACATCAAGGAATCGTCAACTTAGTATTAGAAGGAAGTGTGTGGAGTAAAAATCGTAGAGGGAGACTGAGGGACGAATACAGTAAGCAGATTCAAAAGAATATGGGTTGCCCTACGTATTCTCAGATAAAGAGGCTTGTAAAGGACAGGGTAGTATTGAGAGCTGCATCAAACCAGTCTACGGACTTCAGTCCACAACAACAACACCACTATTAGCAATAGCTACAGTTGTCGACGTTTCTTCATAATCATGACATACAAAGCAAATTCTATTAGATAATAGTTCAGCTCAATCTAAGAATATGTGTATTTTCACCATCTGTCTGTCACCGAATTACACGAAATTTTCTCGCCTCTAGAATTACAGCCACTGAGTACAGGATCTACATCTAAATCTACATGGGATACTCTGTAAATCACATTTAAGTGCCTGGCAGAGGGTTCATCGAACCACCTTTATACTGTTCATCTCCCACTCCATTCTCGAATAACGCGCGGGACGAAAGAATACCTCAATTTCTCCGTTCGAGATCTGATTTCTCGTATTTTATTCTGATGATCTTTTCTACCTATGTAAGTGGGAATCAACAATATGTTTTCGTATTCGGAGAAGAATTTTGTCAATTGGAGTTTCGTAAGTAGCCCACGCTGCAGCGATAAGCGCCGTTGTTGTAATGATTCCCATCCCAGATCCTGTATCATTTCCGTAACGCTGTCTCACCTGTATCGTGACAATACGAAACGAGCTGCCCTAATCTGGACTCTTTCGTTGACTTCCGTCGAACCCACTTGATAAGGATCCCATACTGGGCAGCAATACTCCAAAAATGGGCGGACATGCGTAGTGTATGCAGTTTCTTTTGTATTTCTGTTGCATTTTTTAAGGGTTGTGCCAATAAAATGCAGTCTCTGGTTCGTCTTTCCCACGATATTATCTACGTGTTCTTCCCAGTTGAAGTAATAGTAATTTATAGGTATTTTGGGGAGTTTCGGGCCTTCACTTTTGATTGATTTATCTTGTAAACAAAGTTTAACGGATTTCTTTTCGTACTCATGTGGACGACTTCACACTTCTCATTATTTAAATTCAATTGCCAATTTTTACACCTTAGTAATATCTTATTCAGATCGTTCTGCAGTTGCTCTTGATCATCAGATGATTTTACTAGACGGTAAATGACGGCGTCATCTGCAAACGACCTAAGAGAGCTACTTAGATTTTCTCCCAAATCGTTTATGTAAATAAGGAACAGCAGAGGGCTAAAAACACTAGCCTGTGGGACGCCCGATATCACTTGTGTTTTAGTCGATGCCTTACCATCGATTACTCCGAAATGTGTTCTCTCTGACAGGAAATACCCTAACCAATTGCAAATTTGTGGCGATATACCATAACCACGCAATTTGATTAAAAGCCGTTTGTGAGCCTTCTGGAAATCAAGAAATACGGAATCGATTTGCGGACCTTTGTCGATAGCGCCCATCACTTCGTGTGAATAAACAGCTACTCGTGTTTCGCATGAATGATATTTTTTAAATCCGTGTTGACCTTGTATCTTTCTAACAATGGGCACTGGGCAATTGCCAATTTTTACACCTTAGTGATATCTTATTCAGATCGTTCTGCAATTGTTTTGATCTTCAGATGATTTTACTAGACGGTAAATTACAGCGTCATCTGCAAACAACCTAAGAGAGCTACTTAGATTTTCTCCCAAATCGTTTATGTAAATAAGGAACAGCAGAGGACCAAAAACACTACCTTGTGGGACGCCCGATATCACTTGTGTTTTAGTCGATGCCTTACCATCGATTACTCCGAAATGTGTTCTCTCTGACAGGAAATTCCCTACCCAATCGCAAATTTGAGGCGATATCCCATAACCACGCAATTTGATTAAAAGCCGTTTGTGAGCCTTCTGGAAATCCAGTGGCGGCGCTAGGCGTCGGCGACGTCGGCCATCGCCTACTGCCTCGCGATTGTGGGGGCCTCGCAAAACCTTTTTAGCTTTTGTTTCCCTCTATGTTTAACGGCGCTTTCCAACTGCTAGGTTAGGTAGCGACGACCTACATCTAACTTACACTAGCTTAACCAATGGACGAACACAACATCCGTACCCAAGGATGGGGTTAGACCCCCGACGAGAGCGATCTCGCTCACCGTGGTATGACGCCTTAGTGCGCTCGGGCATTCCCGCCCGCAGCTATTTTGTTGAACGTATTTTTTTCCATATGAGTGCAGCAGTGATGCAATTTTTAGTTAAATACTTACAAACCGATTTCTTCGGTACATTTTAGAAGACGATTTGGAAGAAGTATACCCATATATAATAATCAGAATCATGCTCAGTTCCAGTCAGCAGAGAGAAGCATAAATGTTTGTTGAGCTTATGGGACTTAACTAAGGGGTCATCAGTCCCTAAACTTACAAACTACTTATCAAATACCTTATACTAAGGACGGCACAAATATCCATGCCCGAGGGGGGATTCGAACCCCCGACCGTAGTGGCCGTGCAGACCGTGACTGGAGCGCCTCAGTCCCCTCGGCCACCGCGGCCGGCCCGAGAGGAGCTTCACAAAGTTAAAATTGATTAAAACTAATTTGAAAAGCACAGTGAGCCTAAAAAGACTATCTGCGTTTTCAGTACTATCAACTGAAGCTGAAATAGCGGCTAGTATTAAAATTTGATCTTTTTTTTTTTTTTTTTAAAAAAAAAAAAAAAAAAAGAAAAGAAAAGTGAGGCGAAAAGTTGAAAAGTTTTTCTAGTTTGTGTTTCTTTATTGTAATATTTTCATTGCAATAAATAATACTAATAGAATTTTAGTATAATTATTATTGATGTATAATTCAGCTAATTTAACATTTTCTTTATTATGAAAAAATGAAAGGGGGCCTCGCAAAGACGTGTTTGCCGACGCCCAGGTTTCGTCTAGCGCCGCCACTGTGGAAATCAAGAAATACGGAATCGATTTGCGAATCTTTGTCAATAGCGCCCATCACTTCGTGTGAATAAAGAGCTACTCGTGTTTCGCATGAAAGATATTTTTTAAATCCGTGTTGACCTTGTATCTTTCTAACAGTGGGCAACTCCTCGGCGCCCTGAGCTTCTGTCCGCAAGACGGTGCCCGCGGTCCGGCAGAGCAGTCCCGCGCCCCCGGCAACAATACAAAGACATAGCGGCTGCGGGGAGCGGCCGGCGCCGGCGGCCGCTGGCGGGCGCATTCCTCGCGCCACTTTGAAACTGGCCGCCTGGAATGTATAACGGATCTGCCGGCAGGTATGTATGTGATGCCGACTGCCGGCGCCGACGCCGGCGCAAGATTCCTCGTAATTAGAGGGGCGGGCCAAGGCGGCCCGGCTACCGTTACAAAGGCAAGTATGCAGTCCCTGTGCCGCCGTTTTAAGTGCTTTGAAGCCGTCCACGGCGCCGCGCAAAAGTTTTGCTTTGTTAGCCAGCGACGCGCATCAAAGCGGCCGCCGCGCCGCCAGGGAGCCCTGCCGCTCTGAGCTGAGCCGAGCCGGCTCCGCAACTGTTCGACTGGCTTGTGACGGAACCACAGCGAGGGACAGCGTCCCTGGTTGAATTTCCCGCAACTGCTGCGATCTCATTCTTCCTATTCCTTTGCAACTGTGTGTGCTTACCCCTTATCTACAAGTGCGGCAAGCAAAGTACAAGTTTGGAAACGAAACAGCAATTTAAAACAGGCGGAGAGGAGACCGCGATGCACTAAAGGAAATCAGAAAGATACATACATGATTTCTTGTCTGAAGGGCCTAGAAATAGACACAGGCGTAGCTGAAGGCTTTGTTCTAAGAACATACCACATGGAGTACATATCACTCGCCAAAGGAGGAAAAGGAAAAGAATATTTCACATACACTACACAGAATAAAAATATTCCCGCACATTGGTTGCATCCCATAAAACTAGAAAGAAAGTAAAAAGAGTTCATACAACAGCAGCTAGTCTCACACAGGTTACCGATTCCTAACCGTTATCAAACAGAATTAGTTGTATATTCACCATGCGGGTTACCTATGCAAAATCATCGAAATGAAATTGAATACACTTTCGTACATGATCGAAGAAACTCATTCCGAAAAATGAACCTAAGTATCTGAAATCTAACTTTAACAAAGCAGACAACGAATCGCTACCACCTCAAGGGAGGAAAGAAAGAACGTCTTACCAGCTCGAAGCGCAGCCACAGAATGTCCTATCGGCCCCTGAGACCCCCGCCACCAGGCCATAAATCCACCAGAAATCGGCAAAACCCAGGGAAACGAGGTGGTGGGGAAGAGATTAAACTCGTGTGTCTTACCGAGGATCGCTATCTGGGCATTTCCAACCCAACTTGTAACCAAAGGGTGGAGGAACCTCTTTGGTAGCATCAAAAGCAGAGGTCGATAATGACTACGTATCAATACGAAGCCAGAGAAACATTACTACTGAGCAACCAGCAGCCAGCGACGAAAATTCTCATACATACACTCAGACTCCCATGCTAGAAGTTTCTCATACATGTGCATACAGAATAAAGCAGGTATACATTGTCTCAGGACAGCGGCGTCACGGAGAAAACGTTCATCTTGCCACATTCATGGGCACAATGATAAATTATTAGCACAGAAAATCCAAGTAATATTATAGAAACTAACATCTAAAAACATGAAATGCTATTCCTCATGGCTCCGAAAGAGAGGGGCTCTCGTTTAGCAAAAAAGGCCGTCTAGTGAACTTAAATAATTTACAAAGTTAAAAATCTAGGGAAGATGACAGACAGCCATCTTTCAAGTTCTAAATTTATGATGTGATTGATATTAACTGAATGTATAAAAAGAGATACTAAATAATAAATAAAATGGGGCTTAATTTAATGCACATTATACCTTAAGTAAATAATTTACATTCATCTTTGAAAAATTCCTTATAAAAATCTCTATTTGTTTGCCATATTATGTTTTACCTGACTCAGAAACTCATCATAAGAAATCACTAAATGCCTTCAATCTGTTTATTGGCGTCTTTCCTCATTGCCCTACGGATATCTGTTGTTACCAACCTGAAAATTAATTCCACTGTACAATGCAGTTTGCACTGAGATCTTGAGATATGGCAAATGATGAAAATGACTTAACGTTCGTTTTTCCTAGAACAGTAATTGTCTGTCTTTTTCGTAATACGACCCACGACCGTCCTGGAAAGATTATTGCCACCCAATACAACCACTGCAGCCATTATATAGTAGTAGTAGTAGTAGTAATATAAAAGTTATATACAACATTAAAATGAATGGCGAATTGCTGATGAAGATTTTAAAAATGGCGAGAGCAACTATATTAAAAGGAAACAAATTACCTCTTTCAACAATCAGTAATTTATTAAAAGGTAAACTAAATATGATTCGTGGTATTGTTTAGTCTTGGTGTTAACGATGCGATTTACACAGTGGCGGAAACAGAATTTTGATCTGGGAGGGCCTTTACTCAGTTGATCGTGGAATTTATCAAGGTAAACATTAAAAATCAGATACTGTTCTTTTTTTTGGGAGGGGGGTGGGAAGTCTCAACCACTTGGCGACTCCCCGCCTCTTCTCTGGATCCGTTCCTAGTTCAATAACTGTATAAAGCTTGTTGCTTTCAGGCGTAAATCGTTTGCACGGTAATTTTGTTTCGATACATGTATTTTTTTTTAATCTAGAAAGTACGTAGCTGTGAATCCATTAATTGTCTTCCAGCGACCCATCATCGCACCAGCGCACCTCACTTTTGGAACCAATGCCGTAGTCTAATACAGAAACGGTTTTTGAATGAACACTTAACTTTTGTTACGTGTTCTCCAACAACTGTGGAAAAGCCTTAAACTCTTGAGCCAATGTCCAGTCACACATAACTCTCAGGCAAAACATGCTACGTAACATCCAAGCCAAACACTTTGCTATTACGACAATGAAAGTATGAAAGCGTCAGCCAGACCGAGACAGTAAGAGAGCATGAGATAGTAACAGAGTTCTATCTAAGCACTCAAATGTGGCGTAACTTTGTCCCTATTTGGTCCACCTTTTCTCACACTACTGAGTTTCTCGTTCAATGAAAATGCTCCTATATGTCTACTTTCTTCAAACAAACAAAAATAAAGAAATAAAATGAATAAACCATTCCATTTTCTTCAACCAGTGGGCTAACGAATTGTGCATTTTCCAACTGCGTGGCGGTTTGGCTCAAGGTTTTCGTGTCAATTTTGTCATTTTCTCTCTAAAATACTTGTCTGTCCCTCTCTTTCGAAGACACATGCTGGAGTGTTTCTACATCTACATCTACATCTACATAGATACTCTGCAAATCACAATTTAAGTGCTTGGCAGAGGGTTCATTAACCACTTTCATAACTTTTCTCTACCGTTCTATTCTCTAATAGCGCGCGGGAAGAAAGAACACCTAAATCGTTCCGTTTTCGATCTGATTTCTCTTATTTTATTGGGATGGTCATGTCTCCCTAAGTAGGTGGGTGCTAGCAAAATATTTTCACATTCATAAGTAAAAGTCGGTGATTGAAACTTCGCAAACAGATCACGCCGCAATGAATAACGTCTTTCTTTTAATGATTTCCACCCCAATTCGTGAAACATTTCCGTGACGCTTTCCCCCCCGTAACGTGATAAAACAAAATGAGCTGCCCTTCTCTGAACCTTCTTAATATCATCCGTCAGTTCCACCTGGTGAGGGCCCCACAAGGGGCAACAGTTCTCCAGGAGAGGACGCACAAGTGTGATGTAGGCAGTCTCTTTGGTGGAGCTGGTGCATCTTCGAAGCGTTCTGCCAATGAAACGTAACCTTTAGGGCGCCTTCCCCACAATATTTTTATGTGTTCTCTCCAGTCAAAGTTGTTCGTAATTGTAACTCCAGGTATTTGGTAGAATTTACGACCTTAATGTTTGACTGATTTATCGCGTAATTGAAGTTCAGTGGATTTCTTTTAGTGGTCATGTGTATTACTTCACACTTTTCTTTATTTAGTGTCAATTGCCAATTTTCTCACCAAATAGAAATTTTGTCTAAATCGCTTTGCAGTTGCTTTTGATCCTCTGTTGACTTCATTAACCGATAAACGACAGCATCATCCGCGAACAGTCTAAGGGAGCTATTGAGATTGTCTCCTAAATCGTTTATAAACACGAGGAAGATTAGTGGACCTATAACGCTTCCCTGTGGAACGCCAGATATCACTTCTGTTTTACTCGATGACTTAAAACGAACTGTGTCCTTTCTGATAGGAAATCGTGAATCCATTCGCACAATTGGGAAGATATTCCATAAGCACGCAATTTAAATAGAAGCCGCTTGTGGGTTACAGTATCAAAAGCCTTCCGGAAATCCAGAAATATGGAATCGATTTGAGATCCCTTGTCGTTGGCTCTTAACACTTCATGTGAATAAAGGGCACGCTGTGTTTCGCAAGAGCTATACTTTCTGAATCCGTGTTGACTATTGGTTAATAGTTAGTGGTGCTCAGACTATAATTCAAGAGTTCAATTTATCGCTTCGAAATTCCCATTTAGTACCCTCATCGTGAGAAACACTGAGTGTCTCATGCATGTAGTTGCAATTTTCTCTTTATTGTCGCCCGTAGTTCCATTGCAACCCTCACAATTTGTTTTCTATGAATTTCAGGAGAATCTGCAGGGTATCGATATATGGCACAGAACAGTGTTTTTCCATCTTTCCGAATATGTGATCCCCTTCCAAGAAAAGCATTCTGGCGAACTCCTCCTCATGAACCGTAACAAAACTACCAAAGAAAACAATCATCTTCCTTTTGCATCAGGTTTCTTCTAAATTGTTGCACGAAAATTTGTGTATTTTTCAGAATGGAACACATCATATTTTTACATGTTTTCCAACCGACTGTTTCGCACTTCAGGGAAGAGCCAGAAGCGAATTATGATCATTAAGGAAGGTCCATTATATAGACATTTTGTTAAGAAGTAGCTCTTTTTTCGAATTTTTGAGAATTAATTATTGTATCAAGTGTTTTGACCTATCGATTTGTTTCCTGACAACAGTTTTCAGACTTTTCGCTTATTCATCATTAACACACGGTATTATTAAACAATCTATGACACTTCATAATGAATTTTATACAAGAAACTCCGTAATTTTAACATTGAAGATATTTCACTTGGGCATACGTTTTTGTATTATTGAACCTCTAGTCAGGTAGAAACACCGTGCTCTTGTGTTCTGTATTGCGTAACAGAGTATATTTACATTAAAATAGTTTAATACCAGTATTACTGACTAGCGACAATCACTTGTTTTCTCTGTATAGTGCGAGGCGAATTTTTCCACGAAACAATAAATTCTGACAGGTATGTGAACAATATCCTGCATCCATTTTTTCAAGAACTTTCACCCAACGAAAAGCTGTACGCTATTTCATGCAGGACAGTGAAAGACCACACATTGCCAATGCTTCTATGACAGCAATACGAAGTGTTTTTGCTGATAGGATAGTTGACTGGCCTCCTCGTCTCCAGATCTAAATCCCTATGACTTTTATCTTTGGGGAATGTTAAAAGACAAGGTGTATGCAAGCAAACTCCATACACTCTAGTTGGAAGACAGGATTCGACTAGTCATTTCCCAGATTTCGGCAGCCGAAATTCGTCGAGTGTTCGCAAATGTGTTCAAGAGATGTCAGACCACTCTTTCCATAGAGGGACATCATTTTGAACATGTACTGTAAATAAAGATAAGCTTAGGTTACACAGATGGCAATGTTTTCTAGACTTTAACTCAGTGTATGCGCCCGCGGCACAATAGAGTCAGAGAATCAGGCACTTCCGTGGGCGGCGGATGCGGTGGCGGCAGCCGGGAGCTGTACCGCGCGTTCCGCGGACGCCTGGCAGGCGTCTTTTGTGAGACACCCTGTACAAGGCGAGATACCTTATTAATACAAGTACGCAACAGAAGGACAAATACTTGTTGTAATTATTACCATAAAGTATCTATGAGTAGCCATAGGGAGTGATTTGGAATGGAACGACCATATAAAATTAATCCTGTGTAACGCACATGGCAGACTGAGACTAACTGTAAGAATCCGCAGGAAGTGCAGTTCTTAAACAAAGGAAGATGATTACAAATCATTCGTTCGGATAAAGCTTGAGTACTGCTCAGCACTGTGGGATCTGTGGCAGACAGGGTTGATAGAGGATATAGAGAAGATCCAATAGAGAGCGGCACGCTTCGTTACAGGGTCATTTATTAAGGACAAATGGGTCAAAGTTGATTAGAAAACTACAGTGGCGGAACCTGCAAGAGAGACGCTTAGTATCGCTGTTAGGGCTCCCGTCAAAGAGCAGTACCACTGTACACTATGTGATCAAATGAACTTGGGTGTTACGAACACCACCCAAAACATTCGTTTTTCTTGTTAGGTGCATTGTGCTGCTACCCACTGCCAAGTACTCCATTTCAGCGACCTCCTTAATCATTACACAGCTTGATTGAACAGAATGCGACGCTACAGGCCGACCTCATCTGTTGACTGAAAGAGACCGCCGATGTTCAAAATGTTATGGGAGTCAGCAGTCGATGAACTTACAAACTACTTGTGAACTAACTTATACTAAAGACAACACAAACATCCAGCCGGAGGGAGGATTCGAAACCCCGACGGGTGCCTTGCGCACCGGAGCATACCGCCTCAATGCGCTTGGCCACTTCGCCGCGGCCCGCCGACTGCTGAAGAGAGTCGTATATGGTAATAGGCAGCCGTCTATCCTGACCATCACACAGGATATACAGACTGAATCATGATCTACTCCAAGTAGTATGACAGTTAGGCAGGAGGTGAGAAAACTTGGATCTCTTGGTGGTCGGCTGCCCATAAGCCACACATCATGCAGGTCAATACCAAAGGACGCCATGCTTGGTGTAAAGCCCGGCTGAGTGGTCAAGCGTGTTAATGCGCTATGCTCCGGTGCGCGAGGCAGTTCCCGTCAGGGCTTCGAAACCGCCCTCGGGCATGGATGTTTGCATCGTTTTTAGTATAAGATAGTTCATAACTAGTTTGTTAGATTCGGGACGGATGACCCCGCAGTTTAGTCACTTAAGCTTCACATTGTTTGCTTGGTTTAAGGACCGTAAACATTGGATGACTGAATAATGGAAAACTGATGTGTGGAATGACGAATCACGGTACACAATGTGGTGATCCGATGGCAAGGTGTACGTATGCGCAACACTACCACAGCACAGGGCTACATTGCTTCGCGCTGTTGAAGAGAAATTCGGAAACAGCGATTGTATCTTTCAACACGATCGAGCACCTGTTCATAATGCACGGCCCGTTCAAAATGTTCAAATGTTTGTATAGCTTATGGGACTTAACTATGAGGTCATCAGTCCCTAAACGTACAAACTACTTATGAACTACCTAACACTAAGGACGGCACAAATATCCATGCCCGAGGGGGGATTCTAACCCCCGACTGTCGTGGCCGTGCAGACCGTGACTGACGCGTCTCAGTCACCTCGGCCACCGCGGCCGGCAAGGCCCGTGGCGGAATGGTTACACGAGGATAACATCCCTATAATGGACTGGTCTGCACAAACGTGAATCCTATAGAACACCTTTAGAATGTTTCGGAATGCCGACTTCGTGCAGCTCCGTGAAGAATGGGGTTCCATTTCAGCATCTGACTGGACGTATGCCTGTGAGAGTGCATCTGCCATCAAGGCTAAGGATGGGTCAAAACCATATTGAATTCCAGAATTACCGATGGAGGACGCCACGTACTTGTAAGTCATTTTCAGCCAGGTGTCCGGATACTTTTGATCACACAATGTATTTCTCACTAATACGCGTACCTCGCCAAAAGATAACGAGGCTAAAATTAGAGAGATTAGGGCCAACACGGAGTTATACCTGCAACCGTTTTCTCAGCGACCGGTACGCTACCGGATTAGGAGGAGGGAGTGTTATTGTACACTAAGTATCCTCCGTCAGACGAGGTGGTTCATAGTTGTAGGTGTACGTCGTTCAAATATTTGTGAACGTATTGGACCAAACTGTTATGGTCAACAAGTGTTCAAATGTTTCTAAATCTATCGGACCAAACTGCGTGGTCATCAGTCCGTAGCTTACAAACTACTTACACCTAGGTAAGCTAACCTACGGAAAAACACACACACACACACACACACACCCATGCCCTACGGAGGACTCGAACCTCCACGGCGAGCAACCGCGTGCTCCACAGCGAGGTGCTTTAGACCGCTCGGGTACTCCACCGCGACTATGGCCAACAGTCCCTAGACTTACATATTACTTAAACTAACTTACACAAAGGGCAACACACACTTACACAAATGCCGCAGGGAGGTCGCGAATCTCCAGTTGGAGCGTCGGCTCAGTCCGTAGCATGATTCCTTAGGCCACGAGGCCACTTTTGCGCCGGCCGCGGTGGCCGAGGAGACTGCGGCGCGTCAGTCACGGTCTGCACGGCCACTACGGTCGGGGGTTTGAATCCCCCCTCGGGCATGGTTATTTGTGCCGTCTTTAGTATAAGCTAGATCGTAAGTAGTTTGTAAGTTTAGGGACTAATGACCCCGTAGTTAAGTCCCATAAGCTCTCCAAACATTTGCAAAAATGTTCAAATGTTTGTATAGCTTATGGGACTTAACTACGGGGTCACTAGTCCCTAAACTTACAAACTACTTATGAACTAACTAATACTAAGGATGGCACAAATATCCATGCCCGAGGGAGGATTCGAACCCCCGACCGTAGTGACCGTGACTGAAGCGCCTGAGTCCCCTCGGCCACCGCGGCCGGCAAAACATTTGCACATTTGCCACTTCTGCGCCGTTTGTGTCGTTAATAGCGATGTCTCTAGAATCGTTATCGACTGTACTGTCAGTGTTTGCGGAGACTGTTGCGGTGTAGCGTGAAGTCCCGTGGTGGTGACCGCTTTTCTGCGCCGCATCCGTGTCGTGCAGACGTGCCAGTGGGCAGTGGACCGCCGCCGCGCCCATTACGCGGGGCCGCGCTTGCGGATGGCCTGGGAGAGGCGGCGCGACACTGCAGGAAGCGTTCTCCGTAAATCTGCTCCGAGTGCGGGGGTGGCGTGGACGGTGGCCGCACGAGGGGGCAGGCCCTTGGGAGCGCCGCCGCTATCGACCGGCAAGGGTGAGGGCCGAGGGCCGAGGGCCGAAGGGCGCCCGCTGGCCGAGCCGGCCTGAGGGACGGCCAGAAAGGGTGAGATGGGGGCACCCCGCCACGAAGCGGCTGCGGCGCCGATCAGACCTCCGTCTACACAGTCGTTCCTTCTACATTGCTCACAACAATTAGGGGATCATCTGAGATATAATTCACAATATACATATAGTAAAGATCATTTTCAGATATTGGTTGCTATTGTAATTTGTATTTGATACACACAGCTTGCCCTTTATTCACATGAAGTGTTAAGAGCCAACGACAAGGGATCTGAAATCGATTCCGTATTTCTGGATTTCAGGAAGGCTTTTGATACTGTACCCCGCAAGCGGCTTCTAATGAAATTGCGTGCTTATGGAATATCTTCCCAATTGTGCGATTGGATACGCGATTTCCTATCAGAAAGGACACAGTTCGTTGTAATTGACGATAAGTCATCGAGTAAAACAGAAGTGATATCTGGCGTTCCACAGGGAAGCGTTATAGGTCCCCTACTCTTCCTCGTGTTTATAAACGATTTAGGAGACAATCTCAATAGCTCCCTTAGATGATGCTGTCGTTTATCGGTTAGTGAAGTCAACAGAGTATCAAAAGCAACTGCAGAGTGATTTAGACAAAATTTCTACTTGGTGTGAAGATTGGCAATTGACACCAAATAAAGAAAAGTGTGAAGTAATACACATGACCAGTAAAAGAAATCCACTGAACTTCAATTACACGATAAATCAGTCAAACTTTAAGGTCGTAAATTCTACCAAATACCTAGGAGTTACAATTACGAACAACTTTGACTGGAGAGAACACACAGAAAATATTGTGGGGAAGGCGAATCAAAGGTTACGTTTCATTGGCAGAACTCTTCGAAGATGAACCAGCTCCACCAAAGAGATTGCCTATATCACACTTGTGCGTCCTCTCCTGGAGTACTGTTGCCCCTTGTGGGACCCTCACCAGGTGGGACTGACGGAAGATATTGAGAAGATTCAGAGAAGGGCAGCACGTTTTGTTTTATCACGTTACGGGGGGGGGGGGGAAGCGTAACGGAAATATTGCACGAATTGGGGTGGAAATCATTAAAAGAAAGACGTTATTCATTGCGGCGTGATCTGTTTGCGAAGTTTCGATCACCGACTTTTTACTTCTGAATGTGAAAATATTTTACTAGCACCCACCTACTTAGGGAGACATGACCATCCCAATAAAATAAGAGAAATCAGATCGAAAACGGAACTATTTAGGTGTTCTTTCTTCCCGCGCGCTATTAGAGAATGGAACGGTAGAGAAAAGTTATGAAAGTGGTTAATGAACCCTCTGCCAGGCACTTAAATGTGATTATGTAGATGTAGATCAATATTTTACTGTCTCAACACTTTACTTGAGGCTTGATTTGATTTGATTCTCTCAGGGAAGCCAAAACAGTCTTGGTCGAACCCGCCAGTGCCCGCACCGAAACTAAGTTTATTGTGCGGTATCGCTCCCTGTATATCCAGTAAAGCCAACCAATGCCCTTGAACAGTGCCAGGAGTCCCTTTACCTGTTCTTTAATAGACACAATTTCTTCGGGTTTGGTTGTCCCAAATATTCTGTGCCTTTTACTCTCCAATGCAATGCATTCCAAGATTAGATGTGATGCAGTTTCATCACCGTCATCACAGATTCTACGTTTATGGTTCTCTTCTGTTATTCCCATTGTATGTAGGTGTTTTTTGAAATTCCCGTGGCCTGACAGCAATCCAACCATGAGTCTAATCTCTCTCCTGTTCACGCCCAGGATTGCAGAGCTTCTTTTAAAACATGGCTTTGGCATCATTATCTTGCCATGTTTTTGTTGATAGACTTTGGTCCAATATTCTACGTGCTGTCTTCTGAGCCAGTTACGTAGCCCCAATTTGATCATTGCCTTGGTGATTGTCAGGATTGCCATTGGTGATGGACAGGTTCCGGTCCAATAAATGGAGTCTTCACCCCCATCCTGGCTAATATGTCCGCATGTTCGTTACTTGAGGCTTACGTGGCGAGGCACTATGGAGCTACCGTAATAGTGAAAAAGTCATTATCGTTACCCTCTAATATGGTGTGTAATCACCTCGAACGGCCACTACAATCGCTCGCCTGCGGGCAAGGACAGTATGAGGTTATCAATCAGCTCTGGAGGGATATTTGGTCATTCTTCCATGAGTGCAGTATCCAGCTCTTAAACGGTTGTGGGATGTGTTGGACTGGCTGCAATGCGTCTCTCAAGTGCATCCCAGACATGTTTCATCGCGTTTACGTCCGGTAAACATGCTGGCCACTCCTTTCGTTCAATTCTCTGAGCTACAACCGTGTTGTCCACCAGTGCACCTCTGTAGAAACGAGCGTTATCGTCCACTAGAAGGAACCCATGCTCTATGGCACCAACATAGGCGACAACAAAGGTCGAAGAATCTCTATACCACTGAGCAGTCAAAGAGCAGTTCAGAACGTTCTGCCCACACCGTTTGTTCACTACCGTGATATGATGTTTCCTGGACATGAGTAGTATTGAAACTTACTGGCAGATTAAAATTGTGTGCCGGAACTGGCACTCGAACCTGGGACTTTTGACTTTTGCGGGCAAGCGCTCTACCACTGAGCTGTCCCGACACGACTCACGGTTATGGCCTACAACTTCAATTCCGCTAGTACTTCACCTCCTACTTTCCGGCACACAATTTTAATCTGCCAATAAGTTTCATATCAGCGCACACTCCGCTGCAGAGTAAAAGTTTCATTCTGTAAATATCCGTTAGGCTGTGGCTAAGCAATATCTCCACCATATCCTTTCTTCCAGGAGTGCTAGTCTTGCAATTTTGGCAGGAGAACTTCTGTCAAATATGGAAAGTAGGAGGCGAAGGTACTGGCAGAATTGAAGTTGTGGGCCGTCACCGAGAGTCGTGTCGCAATAGTTCAATGGTAGAGCGCTAGCCCGCGAAAGGCAAAGGTCCCATGTTCGAGTCTCCGGCCACGGTGGAGTAGCCGAGTGGTCTAAAGCACCTCGCTGCGGAGCGCGCGGTTGCTCACTGTGGAGGTTCGAGTCCTCCCTGGGGCATGCGTGTGTTTGTACGTAGGTTAGTTTACGTAGGTTTAAGTAGTTTGTAAGCTACGTACTGATGACCACGCAGTTTGGTCCGATAGATTTACAGACATTTGAATTTGAATTCGAGTCCCGGTTCCGGCACACGGTTTTAATCTGCCAGTAAGTTTCATATCAGCGCACACTCCGCTGCTGTTTCATTCTGGAAACATCCCTTAGGCTGTAGCTAAGCCATCTTTCCACCATACCCTTTCTTCCAGGAGTGATAGTCTTGCAGGTTTCGCAGGAGAACTACTTCTGTGAAGTTTGGGTAGCTGGAGGCGAGGTACTGGCAGAATTGAAGTTATGGGCCGTGACAGTGTGTCGTGTCGGGATAGGTCAGCAGTAAAGTGCTTGTCCGCGAAAGGTAAAGGTCCCAGTTTCGAATCCCGGTTCCGGTACACAATTTTAATCTGCCAGTAAGTTTCGTACCAGCGCACACTCCGCCGCAGAGTGAATGTTTCATTCTATGACCAGTATTGTTCCGTGTCCCACGTTCTCTCCAGATTAGGGAAAGACGATTGTCCACCTTAAGAGAAACCTTGACTCAAATGTGAACAGAACCCGACGCCACTCGTTACGACTCCAATCCTCATGTTGTTCCGCCCAATTTCTGCGGGCTAATCGGTGTCGTGGTTCTAATGGAATACACACCATAGGCCCCCGTGCGTAGAGGTCACATTCCCGAAGACGATTTCGGGCTTTTTTTTGTAGATAATGTGCTTTCTGTTGCGGTCTGAAGGGTGCATTGCAGCTGAGTTGGATTCAGCCTCCTGTCACGACGGGCTGATAATTGGAGGTAATGGTCATCTCTTGCTGATATTACTCAAAAAAATTTCAAATGATTGTAAAGCATATGGGACTTAACTGCGGGGTCATAAGTCCCTAAACTTACAAACTACTTATGAACTAGCTTATACTAAGGACGGCACAAACATCCATGCCCGAGGGGGATTAGAACCCCCGACGCGGAACGGCTTCGCGCATCGTAGCATAGCGCCTCAATGCGCTCGGCCGCTCCGCCGCGGCGCTGATGTTACTCGTGGACGACGTTGGCCTTCCAATTTATGACTATAAAAAGTTGAATGGTTGCTTTAAGTATACAAAATCGTTGTCAACTTCTTTATTTTTCTTTGTCGTAACGCGTTTCGGGTTTAACCCATCTTCTGAGGACCTATTGATGTACAAAATACATAATTACAAACAAGATAAGTGGTAATGTTCATACAATCAGACAACTTTACAAAAATCAAAAGCAAAAAAGAACTTTTACATAGCAAAATTTATGAAAAGGCGACCGGTGTTAGTCGCATTTGTGCATGATTTTGTATATTTCAAGCAACCATTCAGCTTTCTTAAATTCATCATTAGGATTGTAGTAATCGTGGTTGCGTTCCTCTGAAAGGACTTCCAGTCCGACCTAAAATTAAAAGACGTTGGCCTTGCCTTCTTTTAACGGTCCCAGTTGTCTGAAATCACCCATATACTGGACATTACGGTTTGGGACAGTCCAGTACTGACTCCTACCCACACCATTCGACCATCACCATCATTTGGTTTTTTTTCTGCAGGATTCTTCCCAGTTCCACGTTCTCTCCACATAAGGAACGACCATTATCTTCAACCTGATATTATCTTTAGATGTTTTCCAGTGCAGATGTGGCAATCAGATTGTGGGTCGATAACAGGCTGAAAATCGTAAGTGGTTGTACTGAACATAAATTTTGAATTTATGAATTAGTTACTCGAAATTTGGTATGAGCAAATTGTACAAGCAAGAGTCTTGTTTTCAGTGAAATTTTGTAAAAATAGATATCTGTTTCCGACTTGTAAAGAGTAAACAACGTAATTATTTTCCACGCGTGTGACATATGGCTTGTTTGTAAATGGTTATTTGTGTTTTTTTAAGTAAAGTTTCGATTATGCGTTATTCCGAATTAAAACAGAGTTTGGTTTCGGGGAAAGCAAATAGAAAATTACGTAGTGACCCTGATAGTCGTATTCCGTGCTCAGGATCGAATCTTGAATCCACAAGTCCCTGGGACCTTGCAAGGGACTTTGTATTACTAACACGTAATTTAGACAAACTTTCAGTTTAAAAGCAAATAATGCAGAATTTTCTACACAATTTATGATATAATGAAATGACTAGTTTGAAAATGTAAATAACTTATTTCTGGTATTTCTGTTTTTATCATGATACATCATTGTAGATTGCAGAATACACATATAATAGCCGGCCGCGGTGGCCGAGAAGACTGAGGCGCTCCAGTCACGGTCTGCACGGCCACTACGGTCGGGGGTTCGAATTCCCCCTCGGGCATGGATATTTGTGACGTCCTTAGTATTAAGTAGTTCATAGGTAGTTTGTAAGTTTAGGGACTGATGGCCCCGTAGTCGAGTTCCATAAGCTATACAAACATTTGAACATTTTGAACACATATAATATAAATATTGTCCCACTATTATAACAACTCTAATTTTCCTTTACTTTCTTCACATTTGCTCATAATATTTATCACAGCAGTTTGAGTACTGCGCTGTAGTATGAACTACAAATATCTTAATATCAGAAAGAATCGACACCACAGTTAATGGTACTAAAGGCACAAACACCCTGTCATTTTATTTACAGATGCGCACAAGTATCGGTCTTTAAGGGAATCAGTTATCTATGGCGCGAGTAAGCAGTAATAATGGGCAATGAACACTACGATAGTAGTGTAAGTTGAGAATTTATGTCAGCCTGAGAGCCTGCCAGGGTAGTTGCTGCAGCTGCTATATCCACCGTGTCTGGTTGGCTTACTTAAGTGAGCATCGGTAGGTTCGATCCTCGGTCTTGGCATAAATTTACAACCACATCATTGATTTAAGTCAATGCCCAAAAAAGCAGCTAAACCGCCTCGGCATAGGATCATAGTGTCTCATGTCCGAAAGAAGATAACGAGTTAATGAGACACGTAACGCATATAGATAGGATATATGTACGTAACTTATGTTACGTACGGCATTAGCCTTCGGAGCAGTGGCCATGACCATGCACACCAAGATAGGAGTTTTTTATAATTTTTTGCAAATTTGCCTTCTAATGTAGGACGGCGGGAACTTCAGAATTTTCTTGTTCTGTTGTTTTTGACATGTACCATCTGATAATTTTAGAGGACCATAACCGTTATTGATCATAAAATACTTCTAATTTTTAGTTTCTTTTGCAACTGAGTCGTCTTTCATAGGAACCTCAGTATAATGTACATGAGAAAGGGCGAGTGCCTCAAAACAAGATTTTTGGTGAACCTGTTCACCAGGATCGGACGAGTAAAACGCGGGCCACTTCTGGTGAACATCTTAAGGATTGTGGACACGACCCACCCACGCTTGCTTATCTTGAGATTGTACACTGTGTGACACAGAGATACAAGCTTAAGATTTCAAAACTATAATAGACATCTTGATCAATCAATCACTATAAACCAACACATAACAATAAGGTGTTGCCCACTTCCAACACCTTATAGCTTCCCACAGCTTTAAAATATTTTACCTTTTTTTCGCGTTTTATAATGGTTGTATTTGATTTCATATTCAGTACCATTTAAGCTCATTTACTGTAAAAATTACAACGGTTCATATTGTCCCCGTTGTACACTACTTAGCCGCGATATGTGGTTCCATCTGTTGCGCCTTCCGTAACTATTTTCGTAGTTCACGGGGCCGTCTGCATTTGGTTTATATTGCCGCGACTCTTCCGACGGAACGCATGGCGCAGTAGTTAGCATCGCAGATCGCTGTGCTTGCGGTCCCCAATTCTAATTCCGTCACAGGCAGAGAAAAATTTATTTATTTGTATTCACTATTTCTTGAATGTTCTACTCTAGAAAATTCTTTCTATGTATAAATAGTGGAGCACTCTAAGCAGCAGTCAGTTTGTACTGAGTGTACGTTTGTATTAGCAATAAACGTGCTCTAAGTGTGAAGTGTTGTGCTCCATTAACGACCAACCTTCGAATTCTGCACCACCTGCAATTTTCAACGTGACACTTTTCCAGTGGAGGCGCCGGGTATCCAGAAATACATCTGCATCATCGTGGCTCCGATTAGGCAGCGTAAGAGCCGTCGCTTACACGGACAAGAACCGGAATACAAAGGGCATACTGAATACCTCCGTTCGATGGTCCGTGTTATCAAAAGAAGCATGGATGCAAAAACACCGGTAAGCCACTGCACATCAGACACCCATCGGTGTTCTTGGGAGACGCTGGACAGGACCCAAATAAATGGCTGAAAGCATTCGACAGAGTCGCCAAGTATAATAATCAGGATCACATTATGTGCTTGGCAAACGTACATTTCTACCTGGACGGAAATGCCTAGCAGTGGTTTGAAAATAACGAAGATAAGCTCGATAGCTGAAAAAAAAAATCCAGACCGAAGAAGACGTTTGGAGACCACCAGCGGCAATACCGTTTATCAGAAGAGCAACTGAAAATCAGAGCCCAACGGCATGGTGAGTTAACACAGTCGTATATACAGAGTGTTTTGGCCCTATGTCGCGTAGTTAAACCGGATATGACGGAGGCCGATAGTTTTCACGCCTGATGAAAGGCATTGCGGAAGACATGTATCTAGCTAGCTCTTATGTTAAAAGACGTTTTGACGACACAAGAGCTCCGCCAATCGCGTGAAGAATAGCCTCGCCCTACTATGACTTACGCCGCAGTCGCCAAACGGCAGCTTAGGAACCGACCGACGCGACCACAACTAACTCGTCCAACAACTGTGAAGCCTAGCAAGTGGACAGATATCTGGAGGACAGAAGACAACACGCCATTTTGTTTTCACTGTGGCCTTTTCGGACATGTACGATACTGTAGGGAAAGAAGACGAGTATTTGACAATTATTATATCCCAAGACGCCATCGGAGCAGTCATTTCAACGGCAGTCAACTGCAGATGATTAGTGTCGGCCTGTGGGACGATTATAAATATTTTGTTGCTTCTTTAGCAAAACAATGGTTTTTATTTCTATATCCTCCCCCCAACACACACACACACACACACACACACACAGAGAGAGAGAGAGAGAGAGAGAGAGAGAGAGAGAGAGGAGAAATGCCATTCACATAAAATTAAGTGTAGATATAACCGTAAAAATGACATTTCCTTACATAATTGGCGAACTGTCCATGTTGGGGATCAATTTCGGTAGGAGTAATTAAAAGTCGAAATTCCTTCATTCAACTGAAGTATTATATTCAGTATAACGTCTATTATCCGAAGTAATTTGGGGACACGGATATATTCGGAAAACCGGTTTATTCGGATATTCGAACTGTACACTTCTATTTGCCAATAATAAGTACTGTACAGTAAATGTATTTATACTGTATTTGGAGGAGCGCGAGCCTTCACATTGCGCCGAGCGGCACGCCGCAACACTTGAAGACGCAGCTGTTGCTGTGAGCAGCTCTGTTGCTGCCGCTACTTCTGCAGACTGAAGTGTGCCGATTGTTGGACACACTGGCTGGCAGCTTCGCCTGTCGGCAGCGCCGCATAGTGGCGTCTCGTGAAGGCCCAATTAGAAGAATTGTTCTGCCAGCCGCCAGCCGGTGGTTCAGTACGGCTACTGTGGGAAACTTGGTTCGAGGGGTTATGATGGACGATGGAGTGGGAGGGTAAAAAAAAAATTACATTAAAAATTCGACGCTCTACTGTAACTTTTTTCGATCGTCGCTCACGATGGCCGAGGGGGCCCCTGGAGCTCGGGGGCCCCGGGGCACTGTCCCGCCTAGCCCCATGATAGCTACGCCACTGCATATGGTTGCAGATGACAAACTGTTAACGAAGACCTAAAGGGATTATGTAGGAAAATTAACTAGCACATCATGTAAAACGAACTATATACACGTATATTAAATTCTTGTACATAATACTAATTAACAGTTAGAAATTGTAATAACCAGTAAAATCTAAAAAAATATATCTGTTGTCTAGTTTTAAAGCAACAAAAAAGGACCCACTAAATCAAGGCAGATCCTTATACAGAAGCAACTAAACAAATTAATTTTACAATCGTAAAACAGATATTTCGAAACGAGCTTTTAAATTGTAAGATATATCAGGGGTGCTTATAGATCTTACCATAACTTACAGGTTAGGATCGGCAGATTAAAACTTAAATAACTGGAAAGAGGTAGGAGAGGGAGATGGTACCTGGATAAATTGAAAGAACCATTCTTTAGAGTTTCAGATAGAGCATTATGAGGTGACTGATCGAAAGGGAGAAAGTAATACAGTAGAAGAAGAATGGGTAGCTCTGAGAGACACAGTAGTGAATGACGCAGATGATACTATAGGCAGAAGAACAGGACCCTGTAGAAATCCTTGGATAACACAGGAGATATTCAACTTGATAACGGATAGCACAGGAGATATTCAACTTAATTGATAACAAGACAAAGTATAAAAAGGCTGCAAGTGAAGCAGACAAAAGACGGCTGGAAAATGAGGTTGACATGTAGGGCAGATCTCGTAAGCAGGAGAGTCTAAAGGACAAATGAAATTCCATGGACAATAGTAACTAGGAGATAGATAGTTACCGCCCACAGGCGACAAGAAAAGCAGTTACATGAGTATCTATCGCTCAGATGGAAAACCAGTACTAATCAAAGAATAAAAAGTTCTGATAGAAATTGAAGAGGAAGTAGATGAAAATTGTATAGGATATACTATACTACGAGAGTAATTTGACAGAGTACTGAAAAATTTGGGTCCAAACAAGGCCTCTGGAAGAAAATATTCACTCTGAACTGTTTACTTTGTTAGAAGAGCCACTAAAAGAGAAACTGTTCTTTTTGTTAGCAAGGTGTACGAGATAGGGGAATTCCTTTCAGACTTCAAGAACAATAAAATAATTCCAAATTCAATGTAAGCAAGTGTAGACGAGTATGAAAATAAAAGTACTATCAGTTTAATAAGTCAAGGTTACAATATACTGACACAAAGTATTTTAAGCTTAAGGGACTTAAGTACGGGGTCATCAGTCCCTAAACTTACAAACTACACTACCTTATACTAAAGACGACACAATTATCCATGCCCGAGGAGGGATTCGATCCCCCGACGGGGAGCGGCCTCGCGCATCGTAGCATAGCGCCTAAATGCGCTTCACCACTCCGCCGCGGCAGATATTTACAGACGAATGGAAAAACTGGGAGAATCCGATCTCGGGGAAGATTAGTTTGCGTTTAAGAGAAATGTAGGAACTCTCGAGGCAATACTCTGATGACGACTTACCTTTGGAGATTGGTTAGGAATGGGAAACATAAATAATTTTGATTTTGTATATTTGGAGAATGCTTTGAATGTGGACTGGGATACATTTCTTCAAATTATAAGAGTAACAGGGATACAGGGAACGAAAAGTTATATAGGAAACCAGACAGCAGTTACTAGAATCGAAGGCCATGACAGGGACGCAGAGGTCGGCAAGGGAGTAAGACAGGGTTGTAGCCTTTCTCCAACATTATTCAATTTGCAGCTTGAGTATGCTGTGAAGGAAAGTAAAAAGAAATTTGAAGAAGGAATTAAAGTTCAGGGTGAAGAAAGAAAAACTTAGCGGTTTACCGATATATTGTGCTATCAGAAACAGCAGAGGGCCTGGAGGAGCAGTTGAACGGACTGCACCACGTCTTGAAAGAAGCGGTAAGATGACTATTAACAAGAGCAAAATAAGGGCAATTGAATATATTCTAAGAAAATCAGGTGATGGTGATCGAATCTGAATAGGTAATGAGACAATGATACTAGTAGTAGAGTTTTGTTATTTTGGTAGCAAAATAATTTCTGACTGCCGAAGTAAAGATGATATGTTGTTGTTATGGTCTTCAGTCCGGAGACTGGTTTGATGCAGCTCTCCACCCTACTCTATCCTGAGCAAGCCTTTTCATTTCCTCATAAGAACGGCAACCCACATCCACTTGAATCTGCTTACTATACGCGTCTCTTGGTCTCCCTCTGCGATTTTTACCCCACACACTTCCCTCCAATGCTAAATTTACGATTCCCCGATGTCTAAGAATGTGTCCTACCAAGCGATCCCTTCTTTTAGTCAGGGTATGCCAAAAATTCCTTTTCTCACCAATTCTGTTCAGTACCTCTTCATTAGTTATGCGATCTACCCACCTAATCTTCAGCATTCTTCGGTAGCACCACATTTCAAAAGCCTCTATTCTCTTCCTGTCCGCACTGCTTATCGTCCATGTTTCACTCCCGTACAAGGCAACAATCCACACAAATGCCTTCAGGAAAGACTTCCTTACCCTGAAATTAATATTCGATGTTAGCAAATTTCTCTTTTTCAAAAATGCTTTTCTTCCCATTGCCATTCTGCATTTTATATCCTCTGTACTGCGACCATCGCATGTTATTTTACTACCCAAGTAACAAAACTCATCTACCACCTTCATTGTTTCGTTACCTAATCTAATTCCTTCAGCATCGCCTGATTTCCTAAGACCGCATTCTATTATTTTTGTTTTGCTCTTGTTAATGTTCATTTTATACGCTCTCTTCAACACGCTGTCCATTCCGTTCAACTGCTCTTCCAGGTCCTTTGCTGTCTCTGACAGAATTACAATGTCATCAGCAAAACGCAATGTTTTTATTTCTTCCCCCTGAACTTTAATCCCTATTCCAAATTTTTCCTTGCTTTCCTTCACCGCCTGCTCGATGTACAAATTGAATAACATTGGAGAAAGGCTACAACCCTGTCTTACTCCCTTCCCAACTGATGCTTCCCTTTCATGTCCTTCGAGTCTAATAACTGCGGTCTGGCTTTTGTACAAGTTGTAAATAACTCTCCTTTCCCTGTATTTTATCCCTGCTGACTTCAGAATTTGAAAGAGTGTATTCCAGTCAACATTGTCAAATGCTTTCTCCAAATCTACAAAAGCTAAAAATGTAGGTTTGCCTTTTCTTAATCTATCTTCTAAGATAAGACGTAAAGTGAGTATTGCCTCCCGAGTTCCTACATTTCTCCTGAACCCAAACTGATCTTCCCCGAGGTCGGCTTCTACCAGTTTTTCCATCCTTCTGTATATAATTCGTGTTAATATTTTGCAACCATGACTTATTAAACTGATGGTTCTGTAGTTTTCACACCTGTCTGCGCCTGATTTCTTTGGAATGGGGATTATTACATTTTTCTTAAAGTCTGAGGGCATTTCGCCGGTCTCATACATCCTACACACCAGTTCAAATAGTCTTGTCATGGCTGGCTCACCCAGATACTTTAGTAGCTCTGAGGGTATGTCATCTACTCCTGGGGCCTTGTTCCGACCTAGGTCTTTCAAGGCTCTGTCAAATTCATCTCTCAGTATAGTATCTCCTATTTCATCTTGATCGACTTCCTCTTCCGTTCCTACAACATCGTCTCTAAGTTCATTTCCTTTGTAGAGCTGCTCTATGTACTCTTTCCACCTTTCAGCTTTCCCTTCTTTGCTGAGAACTGGTTTCCCATCTGAGTTCTTGCTATTCGTAGAGCTGTTTTTCTTATCTCCAAATGTTTCTTTTATTTTCCTATAGGCGGTATCTACTTTTCCCCTTGCTATACATTCTTCTACAGATTTACATTTGGCTTCTAGCCACTCCTGCTTAGCCCTTTTGCACTTCCTGTCAATCTCATTTCTTAGTCGTCTGTACTCCATTTTGCCTGTTTCATTTACTGCATTTTTATATTTTCTCCTTTCATCAATTAACGGTAGTATTTCCTGTGATATCCATGGATTTTTTGTAGGTCTTGCCTTTCTACCTATTTTGTCCTCCGCTGCCTTCATTATTTCATCTCTCAATGCTACCCATTCCTCTTCTACTGTTTTATTTCCCCCTGTTTCTGTCAATTGTTGCCTAAATCTCCCTCTGAAATTCTCCAGAACTTCACTTTCCTTCAATCTATCTAAGTCCCATCTCCTTATTTTCCTACCTTTCTGCAGTTTTTTCAGCTTCAGCCTACAGCTCATGACTAACAAGTTATGGTCAGAGTCTATATCTGCCCCTGGGTATGTCCTTATAAAATGTAAAATTACTATACGAGGAAAAGCATTTCTCAAGAAGCGAAATTTTTTGACATCCAGAATTAATTTAAATGTTAGGAAGTTCTTTTTGAAATCATTTATCTGGAGTGTAGAATTGTACGGGAGCGAAACGTACACGATAAGCAGTTACGACAGAAATATGATAAAATCAATTGAAATTTGGTGCTACATATTGATGCTGAAGATTACGTGTGTAGAACATATAACTGTTGAGAAGGCGCTGAACGGTATTAGGGAGAAAAGGGATTTCTGGCATATCTTGATTGAGATAAGGGTTCGACTTGTGGGACACTTTCTGAGACATCAGGAAATCATCACTTGAGGGAAATGCGTGGGGTAAAAATCGCAGAGAGAGACCTAGAGAACCGAATATAGTAAGCAGGTTCAAAAGAATTTAGGTTGCTGTTCTTATTCTAAGACGAAGAGGCTCACACAGAACAGGGTAGCATGGAGACTTGTATCAACCAGTCTCAGGATTGAAGACCACTAGATCAACAACAACAACAACAACGACAACAGTTGCATATCAGTATACCTACAAAAGGTATATTGTAAGTAAAAGTGTACAATAATTAATGAAAATATCTTTTTCTGGTGGTCCCAACGAGCCCCCCCTCCCCCAATTCCCTCTTATAAATATGTTTGAAAATACCGAGTGAAGAATGATGATATTTGTGAGTCTGTGATCATGGGCTCGGTTTCTGTTGGGGTGATACGTTTCTTGATTATCGCAGACTAATGCCCATTATCATGCAAATTAGATCGTGTTACTGTAGAAACGTTGCAGTTTATAAGTACAATCTGAAATACTTGTACCACTTGGAGCCGGCTCCCAGACAAATTATGGGAATCGGTTACTTCTTTTCGCAAACGATGTCAGGTGGGCTGAAATTAATGCATGGTTTGGATTTATTTTTTATAATAATAGCTTATTTTTGTGGTACTTTTTGCCGCGGCGATGCCTCTTAGTGAATTGAGGCGCTATGCTACGATGCACGAGGCCGTTCCCTGTCGGGGCCGCGAATCCCCCTTCTGGCATGGATGTTTGTGCCGTCTTTAGTATAAGCTATTTCATAAGTAGTTTGTAATTTTAGGGACTGATGACCCTGCAGTTAAGTCCCATAGGCATTTGATACGTTTTTGAAGTGTAAAATCTGTAACAATCGCTTCTAATTATGCATGGAGTCAGATAAATGCGTAGGTAAAAATGATTTTCATCGAATAATCTTTATACGTTGTCAAGTTATCATGGTTTAACCCTCGAGTAGGCGCGCCGATGTTCGTAACACGAGCGGGCGCACGGCGCACATTGTACACATGTAGTCCAGAGCTGTCAGTATGCTACCAAGAGAAACATGTATCAGCTAAGTCATTGTTTAATTTTAGTTTATTTAAACAGCAATACAATAAACTTATATTACATCGCTAATTTACTGTTTCATTAAACAAATAACAAAACTTCCGTATCTTTTATTGCCGTAGCTGACATAGGAACAGATTCCAACAATTTGCGTTTATCATTCTGAAAACTAAATAGGATTAGTAGCCCTACATTTCACAGGCAAAAATTTTTGTGGACTCTCGCATTTGTCTTTTCTCATCGCCCCGGTACATGTTAATCGCTTTTTGAACAGGGAGTTGCCTAAGCGATAGCTAGTGTACGTAACGTTTCTTCCTGAGCCTTCAGTGTGAATAATAAGTCTTCCTACAATATCACAGGGAGAATTAGAAACATCGTATGGTCCTTCAGGTTGTTTTCCACAATATACTTGCATATTACTAGTCAAGAGTATTTTAGCATCTGCTAAAACAAACATCTTTTTGTCGTACTTCGCTGGTTTGTTTGGAATATACTGAACGAGAGAACAGCGACCCCAGAAAGCTTGCAATGTTTCATCTACTGTCACAAATTGTCCTAAACTGCAAACGTTCTTGCAGTTCGCCACAAAGTCATCCAATATTTGCCTTATTGCAGCAAGCGTATCATCAACTCTTCTTTCTTGTCTTGTACTCTTAGCGTAAAAACGGATACATCAACAAATAGGAACAGAAGTCTTCTGCAGCTCATCACAGTTATCGTAATCTCCATACCAGTACCGTCTCCTGTACACAGTTCAATCACATTTGTGTGGTTTCTTAGTGCCGATGAGATATTGCAACCACACAAAGCCAATATTTCACACCTACACTTTCCTTAGCCACCCTGTCTTTGGAATATTGTATACATTCTTTGTTAGACTGAATATATATTTTCGTGAATTTTACAGTTTCATCAATCACTTCCAGGGTAAGTATTGTACATAAGCCTCTTTTTCACTTGTGACCCCTCTGGCAACACCTGTAGGTCCAGGGAATAGTTTCACAACATTCTTTCTTTTTGTTTTCGAAATCACATTAGGACACATTTTATTCCGTTTACACGTTTCGTTCCTCCCAATAAAAATACCATTGTAGAGTAGCTCTTCACAGTCATCATCTGAATCGTGGACTTCATTAGAATCTGAATAGTGGTCACTTCGTGTGATAAGTTCCTCTTATTCCTCAGAGAGTCGTCATCGTTATCAATGTCTGGTACAGTGTTGATATCTGGATCCTCGTTGAGTGGCCAGTCAAGCTCGTTGTCTGTCAGCTTGTATCTCCCCATGCACAGTAATAGATCCACTTGTTACGTGTTATCATTCCATTTGCATAGAAAGAAGCGAAATAAAAATGGGGGAAAAATTACTTACATGACCGAACGCGTGGCGTACTTTGTACACTAAGATGACGTACTCTCAATTTATTTTAAATTACTGTAGCTCAAGTGAACCTATGACAACTCAATTTCTCACTGTGCTAGCTGAAAGTGAGGCTCACATTATACACAGGCGCGCCCGCTCGAGGGTTAAAATCCAGTTAAATCGAGCACGAGCTGAGACATCTTGGACGACCGGTCAATGGAGGACAGGAAATTTGACAGTATTTTGTCGCTTACGTATCTTTACGTTGTTTATACGTCAATTTCAGAATACATTTATGTATGTGTAGTAAAACTAGTCGTAAATATGACGTTTATTTAATCTTTCATCAAGAAATATTGAATACCTAATTCATAACGTCATGTCTGCTACACAATAAATCAAGTGTGATAGAATAACAGTTAGGAACCGGAATTAAAAATGCTTCCATTAAAACACAATAACTGGGAACATATCCGGTAGCGTCAAAGATTAAAAAAGAGGAGAATAAGATTCTTCACTTGTTTGGTAGCTTCAAAACATTTCAATAAAAATATACATATTCTCGCTTTCGTAGGGAGTAACCCTAATCATAAACGGCGTGAGGACTTGAAGGCCGGCCGCGGTGGCCGAGGGGACTGAGGCGCTCCAGTCACAGTCTGCACTGCCACTACGGTCGGGGGTTCGAATCCCCCAATGGGCATGGATATTTGTGCCGTCCTAGTTCGTAAGTAGTTCATAAGTAGTTTGTAAGTTTAGGGACTGATGACCCCGTAGTTAAGTCCCATAGACTATACAAACATTTGAACATTTAGGTCTTGAGGCGCATGCAAAAATTCCTGATTGGGGATACATGCATGCTAAACTGCAACTGATTTTAGTATCATACTGTAACGACGTGACAAATGCCACGTGGTAGGAAATTACCTTATGAATTGCGTTATTTTGCCGATGCACGAATATGTCAAGATATTTTTACTGGAATGCTTCTGAAGCTGCCAGATAAAGCGAACAGCTAGTGTCACTTATTGACATCCGTACCTCTCGCCAGAACATATTTGCCTTTTTTTGTGCTAGGAGAAGAGCAGGTTCCCTTCAGGTTGAAAACGTGGCGGTTATACTATCAGTGTATGGAATTATGTTCTGGGGTAATAGTACAACCAAACTAAATGTTTTCAAGCTCAAAAACATGCAACGAATTGGCAGTTTTTACTAAAGAGCGTACCTCAGAAAACTGTGTAAGGAAATGGGGATCCCACTTCCCAATATATTTATTAATTACTGAAATTTCTTACTGAAATACGTGCTTTTCAGTCCAACGGCTCAGATCTTGCATTTTCTACTTTAAATAAGAATAATTTTCACAAGATTTAAAGTCACCTACTTTGATTCAGAAACGTGTCCATTAATCAATCAGCAGTACACATTTTCAATATCTCGCCCGCAGTCATGAAAATTTTAATTTATTTATGTGTTTCATCTACATGTTTAAATTGCAAATCACGTTTAAGTGCCTGGCATAATAAAGTTCAGTTCGAAGAAAGTCTAATCATTTTATTTGTGGCTAATTTCATCTACTTAAATGATTAATTTCTTAGCAGGACCAATTTATACGTGTATGTTATTAATAATATCAGCTTCCGCAAAAAAATTTCGCGGAAATGCAACCATTACAAACATGTTGGTTTTTTATGTGATGCGTGGAATAACAGGTCATCGTAAACAGGATAGTAGTGTGCATCATTTCTGTGCAAAACGTTGCATTGTACCTCAAGTAACATTTTAACAGAGAGAAACAAAGTAACAATATATCAATACTATGGGAAGGAAATTATACGTAAGTTAATGGCTTCAATGTATATATTCAAAGAGCAGCGCCAAAAACCATCTGCCTAAAGTACCTTTAATCACGCAATACACACATGTAAAGTAGTAACACACACCTGAATATGGAACTGAAGACACGATTTTAATAGTCCTCATAAATGTTCTTTAGTAGACTGCCATCTATATCTTTTAAAATACTGGACCACATCTTTTTGGGTGGCGAGGGTTCGTACTCACAGTGAGTTACCTGTTACTGTTGCTCTGCCGAAAAATGTCGGGTACTGTTTGAAGAGCCACCTACAGGTTCCAGTTCCTCCTGTCCTTCAATTTCCGTGCAGCTATCTAGCGTAACTCCGTGTTTTCTGTGTCATCGCCATTCTATTTTTGCTTTATTATGAAATATATCCAAGAACTCCATATTCTCGGCCCTGATGTCATTTTCATATTCAGCACGTCGTAACGTGATCTCTAATATTTGTACCACAAGCATAGGTTTTATTCTCTTCAAGATATCAGTGCACTGCACACAATTTACCCAGTAACTGGATTGCGAACACTCCAAGTGACAAATATGTACTGTAGCTGTACCACTCACGCAACTGGAGCACTGGTTAGTGCAACTACCCTATGCCACAGTGTAATGGCGCAAGCAGACAAGTGTAAGGTTTTACATGGGAATGACGCATATCACTAATTTTTTTATGATTACTTGTTATTGTGAGCATGGTTTCATTCGGTTCCGAGCGTTCGAGGTCACATGTGTCCTTTGTGAGTGTGCTTTGGCATGTTTTATACGACGAGGCGTAATTTATTAAATGACAGTTTAGGAAAAAATAAAAACAAATAACATCTCACCTTTCATAAATTACTGAACCATTCGGACTGGGGCAGGCACATGAACAGCCCATTGGCTGAAACACATGAAAAAGATAATTTTTGAAAACATATTTTTTGGGAAAACAACAATCTTCTGGAAAGTATTTTTAAATAAAAACTGCCACAATCACAAAAAAATATCATTTATATAAGTGATTAATTTGTATAACTGATATTCTTTGTGATTTGTAACTGTCTTTTATTTATAAACAGGAAAAAGAGACGGTGTGCTTCTTTCACTTATACACTCCTGTACATTTTTCGTGGATTCATTTACGTGAAGATATGCAATGATCGCACTTCCTATTCAGCCGACAACATTTTAGAGTCTCTTCGTTTCCTTATACACATCATTTCGATTTTGAATCTAGTTTCACGACCTTGATTTTTTTTTCAATCTAGTTAGTATGCTGTTCATTTGTAGGGACTGTACATGTGGCCCTGAGGTTGTTATCAGATTTTACGGAAAGGAATGTGGTAGTCACAATTACTCTATATGCCTTCTTTTGTGGTGGTGAATTTCATTAAAACGTATGTTGACATAATAAATAATTAGCAAACTACTATACGTAATAAGGTTAATTTGTTGCCATATAGTATTATTTTTGACTTTTTAAGGATCATAATCTTAAATTCTGAAGCTATTAAAAATTTAGTAGTTTATTATTCTATTAGGAATTCATGCATCATTGATATGTGAAATAATCAGCTGAGAATAAATACCCAACGTATTAATAACCGATCTTTACTTTTTGTAATGTGCCACTAACTGATAGTTCATGGCCACTTAGATCTATCGCTGGTATACCAGAAGTGTTCAAACGCACAATCTTACGAAATTTCGTGAATTTCCCTCTTTAAACTAGAATAGAATGATTTATGTGCATGTAAGACAATCAGTTGCCCTGTTGGAAGATGCAGTTTATTTCACATTAAAGCACATAGCTGTTTTATTTTGCACTTTGGTGTTCTCTTTTTCAACGGACTTTAGTAACAATTGTAAAATTTATTTGAATTTCCGTATTAACATTTTGTCATATGCTAATAATGAGTAGATCTGTGGAAGCTAGAAAATGGGGTTCTAAGTGGATGAAGTAAAACGTTTTGGATACATTCAATAGTTTCATTTTAGTCGAGGGGTGGCAGCAGTGGTGACAACCAGAAACACTTGCACCATCTATGGAAATAATTACGACTGACATCCTACGAAGAATCGTTTTCAGTGATTCTCCACGTTTAGAGAGACTTTCTATGTTGATGAGGAACGTTTGAATGCTATAATCTCAGTGATACATGTCAGTATACTGGCAAATATGATAAGCTTTGGTCATTTCACCATCGTACGACTTTTCACTGACTGGTAAAAATTAAAAAATAGGTATTTGGTACCGTATGCCCTGATGCAGAATCACGAAAATAGCGAATGGTAAAATGTGCGTCTCTGCTTGCTCGCCATCTATTGCACTGTGCACAAAATCAACAGAAGCGATTCCTGCATCTTTACTGGATGCTGACATGACGAAAAGAAAGCAGTGGTTAAATCCACGGAAAGCAGTAACTTTGCATATGAAGAGCTACCTGCATACTCCACACTATACAGTACTTGGGTTGTAGCTGATCTAGGGATATCTATCGAACAACTTTCATGAATATTCCTTTCTTTGATGAAAATGCACTCGACGAATTCTTCTGCTCAAAACCATGTGATTGCTGCCGTCGCGAGATCGGTAATTTGGAAGACTGTTTTAAATAATGAAAGAGACTGTGTTATTGATGCCCGAGGTTTCTGTTTTTGTATCTGTATTAATTTTTAAACTTACGAAAAAATGTTACGAAGTTATACACCAAGCTAATTCCTTACTTAAGTGCTGCAAGCTAAACCATAGCTTGTTTTTTTCCTAAAAGGCGTAAATTAGCTTCTCTCGTTTTACAAGTGACTCAGACCGAAATAAAGGGCTTTTCCTACCTATAGCCAGTGTAGCGGTAAGGAATAGTCTCATGTTGCCTCACATCAGTCTTTGGACTGAAAATTAAAACAATAACACCAATGAAAATGTTGCATATCTTCAATATAGAACCATAGATATTGTGGGCGGGATTGCAACGAAACGCGAAACATTTGACTAGGAGCCGGTGGAGTGTCTTTTATTATCTTTTATATATAGAAAAATATTTATTAAATGGACGTTCGATGTCACGACCCTCATTTCTGAGCCTTCATTTTTGAGAAACGTTAAGCAATATGCGGGTGTTTTGCTTGTTCACAATTCGGGAGCAAACGAACACGTCGATTTAGTTAGTTAGTCTCCATTTAAATTCTGACCTCTGTTCCGGATAGCCGCAGACATTTTATGAGCCGCTCGCGCGCACTAAGGATATATGAAGTGCATCGGCACGTTCATTATTTGTGGATTACGGCGGCCGGGTAATCGTATTGGGGGTGTAGTTTCGGACAGCCACAATCTGACTAGCGCGCGTTGCAGTAATCCCCTAACGGGCCGTTTTAAGTGCTGCGAGCGCCGCGGAACGTTAATAACATTAGCGATTAGCTTGTCTAAACAGCGGCATGGCGCCGGGTTTATGGCGGATTCAGCGTGCGGGTGTCACGCCGAATTTGTGGCTGCGAGCCGATATCCAGGGAGGCACGCGCAGGGGCACGCGCGGCAGCCCCGCGCTACACAGCCCGGCCCTCCAGAAAAACGCCGCGTCACACGCCGCGCTGCGCCTGCACAGCTCTGATCCCGCGCCTGTTACACTCTGCACAGGCAGACGTGATTTAGCGCGCGATCGCCGCGCTACCGCAGTTGAGGGATTCGGGATACACCGAAAATGTTCGGTTTGTGCATAACGTCGAAGCGTTTTTTCGTATGTTTAACCAATCCCAGCATTTAAAAGGATGATCAAAAAATTTACTCACACTTCAAGACTGTCTAAAATTTATATATAAAGAACAGTCTAGAGTGTAATTTTTTTTTCGACTAGTTTCGGTCGAATTTAAACCATCTTCAGGAAATTAAGCTCCATTGATATAGTGGAGCTGGCAGGAGACTTGGAGCCTTCTAGTGCGTCACTGCTAAAATAAAAGAAATTTGCTCTCTAAACTGTTCTTTATATATAAATTTAAATAAGAGTGCTGTTTTCCATAAATGGAACAAAAATGTTCCCAAAAATATGTACTGTCTAAAATGTTAATTACATATGTTTGAGATCGCTTTGGCTACTTGGTGATCAAAAAATTTCCACACACTTCAAGACTGTCTAAAGTTTATATATAAAGAACAGTCTAGAGTGCAATTTTTTTCCGACTAGTTTCGGTCTAATTTAAACCATCTTCAGGAAATTAAGCTCCATTGATATTGTGGAGCTGGCAGGAGACT